>CM051822.1:95723233-96973233 GCA_028451465.1 Erethizon dorsatum
TAAAGAAATGTGGACTTGTGTAGAAAAAGATTAATTGTATGCAGAGTAGCATGTGGAATACTCTGGGAACATGGAAGTTTGAAGGAGGTAAGACTGGAATAAACCTCAAAAGGCCAGGCCTAGCTGGTAAACTTCTGGGCTAGGAAAGGGTGAACTTACAGCAACAATTGAATTCATAGGGTAAACGAGAGAGACAATGCTCAGATTTTAGCCCTTTGCAAAGTTTTGAGAACTACTAATTAATTCATAACATATGAAAGAATCTATGGCTTTTTATGATTTGCAGTTTGTAAACAAAACTTCTATATCACCACTTGCCTGACTCTGGTTTAGTTGGCATAGAATAAGCAAATTTTGGGACCACTTTTAAGGAAAGTACATGAATTTTCATTCATTCATGCATTCATTCACTCCTTTGTTCACTCAATAAGTACGTATTGAGTATCTGCTTGGAGCCAGGAAAGGTGCTGTGGATACCACGGTAAGAGAGAGAGGCATAGTTCCTCCAAAACTTACATTGTAGTGACCATATTTTAACTTCTTCAAACATCCTGTGATTTTTCTTCTTGGTAACATCCACAGCCTACAAAGCCACAATCTAGCGCATTCCATCACAATTTAGGCATAGGCACATTTATAACCAAAGAAAACAGAGATTTTGCTTTTGTACTCTGTAATGTGCAAACTCTATGGGTATCAGCCTTGCAGTTGCATCCATGGTTACAGAATCTCAAGTGCCCCCCCCACCTTTACAACCATCCTCCCTGGGCTTCTAGAGAAGAAAAAGTGAACAACAGGCATTCAACACTCTCTTAGGCATTGGGTTTTCTGAAATCCGTGCTCCAGACTATTTTACTTAATTAAAATTTACTTTGAATTGAATGAGTTAACTTTTGGAAAGCCATTGAGTGCCTGCCACACAGTAGGCAGTAATGCCAATTAATTTTACTAAAAACAGAGCTGTTTCGGCTGTGTTAGCACTCCCACCTCTTTTTGGATCCAGAGAAAGCCTCCCAGAACTGTGGGAAAAGAAAATTATAGACATCAGCTAAATGGGAACTTTTGCCCACAGTGTTGCTTGTAAGTGACTAGGTATGCATTTGAAATCCTCTCATTAAAGCATTTCATCTTCTCATACTTGTGTTCAGAGCAGAGTCAAGGGCAAGTGGGAACATGCTGTATGTGATCAGCACACCCGGGATTTTCCTGGGGATTAAAAAAGGCCAGAAGTCAGGGCCTTGTCTAACTTTTAGTCAGTGAACAAATCACTTAGTAATAATTGATTATTCATCTAATCAGTGGTTGGAAACTGCCTCTCTCCAGGAACCAACTGTTAAACCATAGAACTCTTTTCCAGTGCTAGGGAAATAGTCATGATTTAAGAAGAAAAGTGGTGGCTGCTTACTCCCAAGAGTAGAGCCACTTTCTAGGACAAAGAGGGTAGGTTCTGAATGCATTCCAGAAAAGCAAAGCGGGAGATATTATGGAAAGAGCACTAGACTTGGACTGAGGGCTCTAATCATAGCTTTGTGATTATTATTAGCTATGTGATCTCATACCAAAAGTCAAGCTTCTAACTCAGTTCTATTGCTTGTGTGTTCAGAATTGCTGCCTTATCTACCTCAAAGCCATAGATTTTCACACAAAATTTCAAACATAAAAAATAGAGGGGAACTGTATAACAAATGCCTGTACTCTACATGCAGATTCAGCAATCACCTTGATATTGCCACACTACTTTTATCTTTAGGGGGCCTAATTATTCTCAAGCAAATTTCAGACTTCATGTCATTCCATTCCTCTATACTTCTGCATGCATTTCTATAAAATATAGACATTTCCCTATACAACTATAATGCAATTATCAACCCTAACAAAAAAGCAATTCTTTGATTTTTTTATCCATTATATCCACGTTTCCTGATTGTATGAAAAGTGTCTTTTGATGGTTGACTTGTTCTAAACAGTGTCCAAATAAGTTCTACACATCACATTTGGTGATCTCCCTTAGAATCCTTGAATATAGAGCAGTGACTCTGGCGTCATTTTATTTTTCAATCTATTGTCTAGCTGAAGAAAATGGTTTCGAAAATTTCACATTCTTGACTTTTCTGCTTGTTTATTCATGATGGAATTCAACCTGTTTCTCCACAATGCATATTTCCTGTAAACAAAGCTTTAGCTCTAAGGGTTCAATTATGTCCAAGTTTGACCTTTCTACCAAGGATACCTCACAGGTGGTATTACATATTTCACCTTGCATCAAGTGGAAAAAGTTCTGGCTTAAATTGATTAGTGGGTTCAGTGGAAGGAGCCTGATTCCTCCATTAAAAAAACTCTTTGTACATTTGTAACAAGTTTTTATTTATCGATAATCTTTGCTTAATTATTTCATTAGAAATTGCAAAAATGGTGATTTTTCAGTTCTGTCATTTCTCCAATCCTTCCTCATTTATTAGGTGAAATTCTTTTATAAACACTTTAGTAATTACAGCTACTTGGTCACATTGGAATACTGTTTAATACAAGAAACAGAACAGAACGGTTTAATTATCAGCCCTTAATTACCTTTTTCAGAGTGAGAAATTACTTCCAATATTGATGAGTGTGTCTTTTGGGATTTTTTTTTGAGGAGAGTGGGGGAGGAGTGCCTTTTTTCACTGTAGATATTTACAGACTCATTGAGGTTTTTATATTAATCAAAAGTTACTTATTTTGATGTTCAAATTTTCCCATCTTTTGTTATTGAGAGCCCCTTCAAGCTGGTTTATGTGCCCTTTCGATATGACTCTATCAGTCTCTGACTGTGTCTTTGCCATCTGGTGTGAAAAAATTGCCCACGTTCATTTATATATTTTCTGCTCAGATCTGGAATCAGCAGTTCTGCCATGGACTCTTGGTTCCTTTTATTGGGATACAAACAGTTCTTTTTTTAAAAAAAAAAAATGGAACCATGAGCATGAAAATAAAATACTAAAGAACATGGATACTTGTTCACATTTGCTTCCACTGGCCACCTTCTCTGTCTGCCAGAGCAGGTCTTTCAGTTGACTGTGACTCTTTGTCCTCTTGTCTTCAAATGCTCTCTTCCTTCCTCTAATAGTAACACACAAAACAGTCCTTCAGATGACAACTGTGGCTAATCCACCAATGAATCTTTTGAGCCTAAAATAGATCCTGAGATAACTTTGTTAGATTTGTTAGTTCTAAGACGACTTTCTTGGCTCCCTCCTTGAATCAGAATCACTTTAAAACTTTTTCATTGTAGTTTATATCTCTATTATACTTTCTAGCACCCTACACACTGGTACTTGTAGGCACCCAATAAATATTGTTGAATAAACAAATGAACCCAGGATGTTATGATGCTATTCTTTTCCAAATCTATCAATGGTCCCCTTTGCACTTGAATACATTTTAAATTCCTTATATACAAGGCTCTGTACCATTTGGCCCTGCCTATCAATCTTTTCAGTCCCATCTCTGTCACTTTTCTCCTCGCGCCCCAGCCAGCTCCAGCCTCACAGACTTTCCTTTGGTCCTTTGAAGGTACCTAATCCCACCCTGTCACTGGGCCATCACATATTCTACCCTTATATGTTTTTCTTCTCCTCTTTCTCCATGGTACCCAATTAATTACAACTCACCTTCGCTCTCTTCAAATAATAAAGTAGTTTCTTCCAGAAGGCCTTGCACAATTCATCCTTTCCCAAACCATCTGGCCATATAGTCCCTAGTATTTGTTATTCTATTCTGACAATCGGTATCATACTAGTGCTATGTCATTGCTTGTTTAATGCTCCACCAGGCTGCCAGCTCCATTAAGGCAGAAAACTTTCCTTTGTGATCCAGGACCATATTCTTAGTGTCTCAGTAGGTATCCAACCAGTACTGTCTGAATCAGTATGTATTATATTCCTTATTTGTAGCTGGTAAACTCCTGGAATATAAGAACCATGCTATTTCCATTTTTGTATCCCTTTTAGCTTCTGGAATGACTTGGACTATTGGAAGAGAGTTAGAAAATGTTGGTTGAGTAGCATGCTATTGTCCCCCATCCAGGCAAAGAGCTGCCCTGAATATGCAGAGAAAAGCATCATTCAGTACAGCTTACCATTCCAGCCCAGATTTGGAGTGTGAGGCATTTCTCCTTCCAAGCCCTTGCAATACATCTATATAGGTTTACTGTCACCACTCCCATCAGCTCACACAACTTACAATGCCAAAGAACCAGGTGTTGGGAGCATGGTCTATGGAGACTGCTACTCTTGCATCTGGTTGTACCTAAGTACCAGTATGTGATTCATAAGACTCTGCTCTTAGGTGAGAAAAGGTTGAGTGCAAGTCGGGGAAGACACTTTCTCCATCTAGAATGATTTTAGCTTGTAGGAAGTCATGTAACAACATTCTGTGAGTCCCTCTCCTCAGATGCTTAGCAACAGAACAGCTCCATATCCAATTACAACCATAGCCGGGAGGGGAAAGTGTAGTGCCACCTACTGGGTGCAAGTCAAACTGCATCCAGTTTACATAAAGCAAATACAATCTCTAGGGATGCCATGCATTTTGGGAACACAGTAGTGTAAACTTTAGTGTGAACTTTTATTACAGAAACAAATTCTCTATCATTTGAGCAGGGTGTTCATAAATGTGTCAGCCAACCTGGAACCAATCAATTACATATAAAGAATAAAGGTGCTTTAAAAATTGAGACTGTGGATACTTCTGCACGTAATCTACTGCTTTGGAAAATTCTATATCCAGAAATCAGGATTTATTGCCAATGGGGATAGCGTGGGGTTGGGCATAGTAAGGAAGTAGCATGCTTTAAGTGCATCCTCTGATATTTGGACAACTACCCATTTGGAAACATAGTTTTAGGCTAAGTGACAGTTTGCACAGTGGTTAACACCTCAGACTTGGGAATCAAGCAGATGTGGATTCTAATGATAGTTTTGGAAATTGTTAGCGGGGTAGCCATGGGAAAGTTGCATAACTGCTCTGAGCCTTAGTTTCCTCATTTATAGAGTGGAAAGATAATAAATACTAGTTCTGACAGGATTTTGTGAGACGTAGATGAAATAATGTATAGAAAGCACTTTGCTCACTTACCACTCTAAAGAGGCTTGTAAGGTAATTTTGAAAATAGTTATCTCCATAAGAAAATATCTTAAAGTACTGTTTTGATATGATTTTACCAGTTAATTACATAAAAATACAAAAGGCATACGTCAGGCCCTCAAAGGAACATGTAGACTAGCTGGGAAAACCAAAGTACTGTAATACAGTTCACCAGAGTACAACCTGACAGCTATTCCTGCAGGGCTATGGGAAACAGAGGAGGGAGTAGCGATATCCGTGTGGGTTGTGAGAAGAGAGGTAACAACTGGGTTGAGCCAAGAAGGGTGAAGAGAACCATACCAAAGATGGACAAGAAAGTGGAAGAGAAAAATAAGAGGATAGAGTCATGAAAGTGAAGGATGAGTTCAGAAAGTATGGAGTTACCTGATACAGGGCCAGTAAGGAGATGTTGGGTGAGGTAAAGCTCAGTGTACTCAAGGATGTAAAAGAAGATATGGTGACTCAAGCCCAGTTGGCCAAGGTAAGGTTTGGAAAGACACCCTACGAGAAGGGGTTCTTGGGTGCTCTATGATTAATGGACATTAACTATTTTTTGTCTATGCAGCATTCATTGTGCTGTCCTTTAAAAATGGCAGCCTAGTTTTCCTTTGGGAAATGATATGTCCTGAAGTTTCTGTCCATGTGATTTAGGTGGCACTGATCCACTAACCTCATGTTCTTTTCATTTTTGAGGGTAATCCCTGTGATCCAGGCCTGACAATCTGCTTGACCACAGTCATTGGCACAAAGATTAGGGATGTTAACTCAGTCAGCCCAATCAGAGTCAAGCCCTAGGGCTACTCAGAAAGCTGCATTTGATAGCTATGAGGACATGGCCGCCTGAGCTGCCAGGAGTCACCATGTGTCCAGTAATGAGACAACGGAGAACGAAGGAAAATGTGGATATAGAAAGAGAAAGACTAAGCCCTGGATTCTTGGATCTAGCCATACCTGATGGACTTTTCAATTCCTGGACTTTCTAATAAATCCCTCTTTTGATTTAGCCCACATTATTTGGCTTTATTTAACCAACAGTTTCTTGAACAATAAAATATTGCTACTTCCATTAAAAAATCTTTTGCATTTTTTAATTTATGGAGCTACCTCACTGTTACAGTTAACACATAGTGACCATAAGTTATTAGTAGATTTCCCAGAAAAATCAGTGACTTCTCTAGTCCCCCAAATCATCTTTCAGATGTGAATTTTGTAATCCTTTAGAGAGAGAACAGAAGACTCAACCAGAAAGGTAGAAAGCTATTCTCACTGATGTGCAGCCTAAAGCTAATATTTAAATCAATAGTGCGTATCAGCTTTAGACAATTGAGATCAGAAACTATCTGTATGTGTTTTAAATCTGCCTTTTGTTGCTCATGTATTCCCTGCTGAATCCTCACTGAATATATACAAAGAAATAAAGATGAAAGAGCTCTTTGCTTCTGATAGCTTTGATTCCAGCTCCAGCAAGCATTGTATTTAGAAATCAGCATGCCCTCTCATTGAGCCCGGCAGCCAGCCAGCTACCAAGAAAGAGCCATTGCTATGGACCAGGTCCCAGGCACAGTTGCTGCCATATCCTCTCTCAGCTACAACCTCACTGCTCAGCCAGGGACACACCTGTATGTGATGCAGAGTCCCCAGCAAAGGGAAAATGTTCACGAAAGGAAGTACTTAGACATGACACATTACATCATACTCATTATTGTTATTATTATTTAGTTGTGAAGATTTGGTTCCAAAGTCACCGCATCCCCAATATACAACTCTTTTCTTTGGAATGGAGAGGGGTCAACTCCAGGAGACCTCAGTGTGCACCATGAAAGCTGAAAATGATACCATGCCAGAGGACTAAGAGAATAGCCCTCCACATCTCCCTGAAAGTGTAACCACACATACAGTCCATCCGCCTTTTTGTAGCTTTGTATAGTGGAAGAGGCAGATTCCCCAGAAGATAACAAACGCTCTTTTCTAGGCTGGTAAAACAGCACATGTGCTGGCTAGTATAGATTTAAACCTCTGTCAAAGATGTTTTCCTTGTCTTATAAAATATTATTATACCAGAAAAGCAGTTCTGTTGGGTGTTACTCCTTTTAAATTAAATGTGAGAAAAGTGTCATCATCTAAAGCTTCTCCTTAACCATTGAAGGATATTCGAAGACTCAGAACAACCCCATGGAGCTAACAGTATTCTTGATCAACTGCCAAATCTAGCATCATGCAGTATCTCAGTCAAAGAAATTCTTTTTTCCCTACAAGACTGCAGAAACTGAAGAAGAGAAATCTCTCAGGGGTTGGGTATGATTGTGTGTGTCCTTCCTGGTGTTTGCTGTTCTTAATACACTATATTTTTCTATTTGTAGCATTTCCACAAGTGTCATTAAAAATGTGTTATGCAATGCTTTTATTTCCTGTTTGCCTCTACAAGTGGATCCAGTTTGACTTATTAGTAGATCTACCTGTGCCCATCACAGAGCTGGGAGCATAGAAAATACTTTATTATATGCTAGATAAATGACCAACAGGGAAAGAAACAGAGGGAAATCTCACTTCATAACGTGCTGAAGATAGGATTAAAAAGTAAATATATTATCATACATATGCGTTATGCATTTCATAAAACCACCTTTATCCTGAGGAAAGATAAATGAAGGCTATGTGCCAGTAGGAAGAGGCTATGGCTCCAGGAATGGCAACATTAAGTGCACCCTGTGATGAGAACAGAGCTGAACTAGTAAGGAATGTAGCTCTTATCCAGGAAAACTAGTTACAGCACACATGAAAGATGAAAGTGTTGGCTAAAAAGAAGCTTAAAGCAAATGTTCTTTTCAGTGATCTCTACACTGTCAGGACTGGACTCCTCCCTGGAAGAAACAGGACAATATCAGGCCCCATGTCACTGCCTCCAACTGTGATCTTTGCAGGAGAGTCACTTTAGAGGCTATTAAAAAAGCAGAATCCTAGGTCCTTCCTAAAAATCTATTGAATAAGAATATTTATGATTGGATACTAGAAGGATTTATTTTTCTTAAAAACTTTCTGGTTGATTCTTTCATACTCCAAATTTTGAGAATCATTGTCAAGTCAATAAGGATGGCTTGCCATAATCTCACTGCTTGAGGAAACAACCCCTTAAAATGCTACGTTTTAGTGAAATTTTATTAGAATATGATTTTTTAAGTGCTATTAGTTTTAGTAAAATATGTAAAACATTTCCTTGACCCCTCTGGTGTGTTTAAATTGGGCACTGGTCAATTCCATTTATTTATAAAATGGTTCCCACATTTTGGTGACTGGAGCTGGCAGTGAAAGCAAGAATGAATTGTGAAAGATGTGAAGAATAGAATTTTTACATAAACAACAGGCCCCACTGGTGATTTTTATACAAGAAAAGTTTCACATTTCTTCCAGCAAACTAGTGAAAACCCTATAAGGGAGCTGGAAAGAGAACAGTTAAGGGAATAGAAGAAGGGGAGGAATGATAATAGGGACACCCATGGGAAGATTCCTGAAGAGCTGCAGGTGAGAGAAGATGGTTCTGGATCAATGTATTGATAGAAGATAAACAGGCAAAACTTTAGGAGAGAAATGAGATGGAATTCACAAAATATGGTACTGATTGGATGTAGTGGAGAAAGAAGCAGTAAGAATGGATTCTTGGTTTTAATTTGGCCAATTTGATGGTGGATACATTTACTAAGGTAGGGAAGCCTGCGTGAAGATAACCAGGTTGGTGTGGTTAAGAAGAAAGAGAAGTCATTACTTTAGTTTTGTATATTTGGAGTAAATGTTCACAAAATGTTCAAGTAGACAAATACAGTAAATACATATAGAATTCAGAAGAAATTTGAGTAGGATTAAAAATAGTTGTCGGAGTCCCCCAAATTCAGGATAATTAAAACCACAGGAGTGAGGATAATTATATAGGGACAGTGAAAAGTTGGGATGGAAAGTAGGTCTAGTATAGCAGCCTAAAGAACAGCAACATTAGAAGATAAGCAAGTGAAGAAATGTGTGTAATGGGGACTGAAAGAAAGGCTCATATTGGTGAAGGACAACAAGGAGAACTAGGCAGTTAAGGGAAAAGAATGTTTGTAGAATGAAGGAACCATCTACAGGGCTGACGGTGCCAAGAGAGTTATCTGAGGATGGTCGTACTCGTGTATCTATGAAACACAGGCAAGCAAAAGAGAAGAGAAAGATTTCATGTTTTAAAGGACTAAGTTGCATAGCAGAGGCAGTACCAAAAGTGACAAAACACAGTATCATCCTACTAAGATTGCAAAGAAGTATATTTCCTTTTCCAGATGATGTGAGTCATGCATTCATTCATGATGAACAATGTATGTCCAGATAACTAAAGGAAGCTTTATGTGGAATACTGAGTTCTAGCATTTTGGAGATCCAACCCTTTATGACAATGACACAGTTCAAGGTAATATTAATTTTTAATCATTTAAAATTATACGATCATTTAACCAGTTTTTAATGACTAGTGCTGTCTTCTAATATTTTTGTAATGAATGATTATTTTAAAGCTACTCAGAATTTTATTAAACTTTTTTCAATGGCCTCTGGTTTCATTTACCTAGATCGCTTTTCCAAATTTTACATCCATTGGAAAACAATTAATCTAGCCCCCCTTCCCTCTTGCCTCTAGGCTCCATCGCTCCATGGTTCCATCCGATCTTTAACTAAAATCTTGGATTATAGCAGGTAATATAATTGGAGTTCCTCAACTCTCAAATTAGAGAACATTCCACAAATTAAAAATGATCATGTTTGGGGCCGGTGAGATAGCTCAGTGGCATAAGCACCTGCCTGGCAAGCGTGAGGTCCTGAGTTCGACTCCCGGTACCTACATATGAAAAAAGGGCTGGTGATATCGCTCAGCGGCATGGGCGCCTGCTGGTGCACGAGATCCTGAGGTTGACCCCCGGTACTCACACACAGACAAAAAAAGATCATGTTAGAATTGGGACCTCCGTTGGGCATAAGCTAGTCCCCAATTTCATATGGAGCAGAAATGTGTCCTAGAGAGGTAAATTAACTTACCTCAGATCATACAACAATGACTGTCCATTAGGAAACCTCAGCTGCCTTCAACACAGGCTCTGCTTTCCTGACATGGTGTCATTGGTCTTCCAGAAACCAGAAGCTGAAACTTGGTCCCGGTGGGTGACTGTTTCAGATCATGGGCATATTAAACAATGAGACTTGATTCCAGAATTTTATTGCAGTTATTGAGAAAGCAGAATTTTTCCCTTGGTATGTGATTCCAAGCAGCAGCCACCATCTTACCCTTAAGAAGGAAGAATCCCTCAAGGGAACTAACACAGCAAGAAGGCAAAGTAAAGAGTAGAAAGAAACCAGTTCTTGGTGTTATGATACTAACACTATCAAACAATGACTTGAAGAGCCATATTGTTGAAGTCATCACTTCAGTGAACCCTATTCTGCATAAACTAGTTTAGATTGTATTTTCTGTCACTTAAAATGGAAAGGGTCCTTATTAATACATCATTAATTCTACCACTGTCCCTTAATGGTGAAAGCCAAACGATCCTACAGAAAGTGAAATGCACTGGTTGTAAGAGGTCTGAAGGCTGTAGGAAAATCACAATCCTTTGTTTCGAGCCTAGTTTCTCAGGCTCACCCCCCTTCCTGAGAAACCTCTAGTTTGAACAACCTAACCACTCAACCCTGCTTCCTCTTGTTGCTTCATTAGGAAATTTGGGTGAAGAGGCTGCAGACCTTCTGATGCTTGAACCAATTAATCATCGGTCTTGGGAACACTGCTGGGGATGAGAGGCTCAACCCTCTCCCCTCCAAGAACTATACCAAGGTACCCTCAAAATCAGTCTTCTATTTTCACCTGATTAAATCCAAAGAATGTTTTTAGGGATAAGAGTTGATTGCTTAACAAGAAAAGGCCTTCAAAGTTTTGACATGGTTTTTGTCACACTAATTACAGATTTAAAATGAGAGACTCAACATGAAGTATCTCATGAAGTGAAAACAATAAAGATAAAGTGATTTGGGAGTTGGAAAAACAGGTCTCAAGGGTCAAATACCTCATTGCTCTCTTTGGACTCTCATTTCCTTTTGATAGAATAAATGAAATGGTTTATTTGTTTCTAGTGGCTAATTGTCTAATAATAGTATGAGAGAATCACTGGGAAAATCCATTTGGGGGTAAAGGTTGTCACACTGTAATTTATTGGCTATTTTACCTTACACAAGGATCCTGGTCTGTCTGATCATCAGTATCATGACCTAACAAGTGGCATAAATAAAGATATTTACACTTTAGTTGTGTTTTAATGGATAGACTTTACACATAGAGTTTAACTCACATCAGAAATTAAACAAATTTCAGCGATCATTATCATTAACTTATAATTTTATAAAAGTTCCCAAAGATGTAATGAAAGCTAAGCTCTTTTAAGGGCAGAAGCCTTATTGTTTGATATGTTTTAGGCACTACTTAAAAACACAAAGCCTAGGATAAGTGCACACCAGAGATGGGGTCAGGTAACCATCTTTATATTTCTCTCTCTCTCTCTCTCTCTCTCTCTCTCTCTCTCTCTCTTAAACAAGTCAACTTACATAGTATAGAAATATACAAATATTCAAGTAAAATATCACATAGAAATGAAGGAAGTTTTTCTTGAGTAGAACCCTTTCTACAAGTTATGTAACTAGAAAAATAAATATGAATGTTGGGCTGAGGTATAGCTCAGTGGTAGAGCACGTGCCTTGCATGCGCAAGCTCCTGGGTTCAATCCCTAGTACAGGGAGAAGAAAAAAAAAGAAAAGGTGAATTTGTTCTTGTTGCCTCTGTACCACTTAGAATTTGTCCCTCTGATACCTGGTTTTGCCACTGCGTGAACACTTTAGACCAGCTTAATGGGAAGCCTGTGGAGGGACTGGCCCATTTTCATATTGCAGGCCTCAAAATTTTCCTGCTGACTTTAGGCAGCATGCAAACAATAAGTATACTTTCCTTTTACTCTTGTAGGACTCTGGTCATAGTAACACAAGGTTTGAATGTCAAAGAAGTAAAACGTTTAGTTTTAGCTAATGCAGCACTGTATGAAGATGCAGATTTCTGCACTGGGTGACTTAATGGTGTTAGATGATAGGAAAATATTTCCTTTCAAATGTATCTTTTAGAAGACATATAAAAAAGTTGAATTTAAACATCTGAAAAGGCTTCCATCTTTTTTTATAACATCATTTTCCAACACACTTCTTGAAGAAATATGACAGAAACAATTGCTTTAGAGAGAAGTGAAATTATAATACACGCTGTATACCAGTGAGAGTACATCTCTCCTGCAAAACTTCACTTCTAATCAATTTTAACTAATAGTGAAGAGATTCATCGGGAACATAATTTACTCTTCACACAAAAGAAAAAATTCTAGAATAATTTGCTACATTTACATGTCTCACCTAAACATAAAACAAGAGGGAAACCAATTTTCTTACCATGTCAGATGGTGATTTATAGAAGAAAAGAGAATAATTAATTTATCATCTTGCAGGACATGAAGGTATCCAAGAACAAACCCTTGTAATTTTTAAAAATGCAGTAAGAATAACAAGTACAATGCAAATGCTCTTGATCTCAAAACGTTCCTTTTTTGTGTCTTAAAAAAAGTAAGACACTATCCTCATTCCAGTCAAACATAATGATCATTCTTGGTTTTGAAAGGGTTGGAGCCTCAGTTTGAGTTGTAATGTTTGCTCCTGCTGCAAATGTTCTGTATCAGACCCTCTTTCCACTGCACACTTTCTAAATTTAATTACTTCCTTTATGCACAAAAGAAATAATGCTTCCAAACCACAGTTCAAAAAATGTTGGGCTAAAGTGGAATCTTAGCATAAGGCTAACATTTTGCCCAAAGTTTCCCCAGTTCATTTTGAAAGTTTATTTCTCTGAAAAAAGATGTTAGCTTTCTCCCCCTAAGGCCCATGTGAAATGGGGAGTTTGTGTCCTAATTCATTAGTTCTGGAACATTCTAATCTAATTTAAGTCATGAGTACTTTTCTCAGAAGCATTTGGTGGTGGTGGGGAGCTGTTAGGGGCATCTCACCCAGATCCAAGGAGTCCCCAGTTAAGAGACACATTGTGTTACAGAAACTCATGCATCAACTCTGTCTCTTAGTTTAACTTTCCCTATAGGAACAATTATTAAACATGATTGGTTGATTGCAAACACATTTCAGCTATGCTATTGGTCACGTGTTTTTGTAGATTTTAAAAACAAATACTTTCTGTGATCTTTTTAAAAACATAAGCCTGTCAGGAATATAAAATGCTGCAGCTGCTTTTGAAAACAGTCTGGCAATTCCTCAAATTATTAAACATGAAGTTACCATATTAGTCAGCAATTCCATTCCTAGATATATACACAAAAGAAAACATAAACATTTGTTTTAGCAGCCTCATTCATAATAACCAAAGGTAGAACCAACTTATATGTCTATTAAAGGACAAATGGATAAACAAAATATGGTATATCCATACAACGGACTATCATTTGGCAATAAAAAGGAATTAAGTACTGATATATGCTACAATATGGGTGAACATTCAAAACATTTTGCCACGTGAATAAAACCAGTTACCATGTCCACATATTGCATGATTCCATTCATGCAAAAGTCCAGAATAAAGAAATCTATAAAGACAGAAATATTAGTGTCTGCAGAGGACAGAGGAGGAGGTGGAAAATGGGGATATAGAGAGTTTCCTTTTCTGATGGGGAAAATGTTTTAAAATTGTGACAGTTGCACATACCTGTGACTATACTAAACACTATTGATTTGTTTATTTTAAATAGTGAACTATATGGTATGTTAATTTTATCACAGTAAAGTTTTATTTTTAAGAGTAAATCTACATATTCTCTCAACCACAGCAGAAGCTGGTTAATTTATGACCCCTTAGTTTACCTAGATTTCAAAAACAAAACCTTAGCTATTGCTCCATTAATTTTGTGCTATATATAAATCTCTTGATAGTTGATTGAGTTCATTCACAACTTAATCAAAAATGAGTTAAAGCTGTAACAGACCTTGTATTCACTACATAGAGAGGAAGTGGTCTCTTAAGGAAATTTACTTTGGGTTGTCACTTATTTTCATTACAGAATTGTCTACATAACCCATAAATTCCTTTTTATATGCATATATAATAAAGGCATTAGGGCTAAGAGAAATCTATGAAACCTCTTAAAATTTTTTTTCAAGGAGCGAGTGTTGTGATTTGTCCTTTGGTATATCTCTATACTTTATGCAAATGCTCAGAAAATATGACTAAAGTAGACCTTTTCCAAATAGAGTTGAGCAGACAAAGAGAGTGATTATATGACATCATTACAGTTGATTTTCAAATCAATAGAGGTTGGTCCATCAACACACATACACATACATACACACACACTACATACACAGCACCTTCACCTCACACCCATGCTAGGTCTGAACTTATAATAAACTTGGAATTGGTAACAGAAACAATTTAGCTCTGATATTTTAAACTTAAGATCTGCTCTACTTATTAATCTTATGCATTTATACTGTCTAGATTAGTAAAGATTGAAGGATGAATGGTCTTGATCCTAGGAATAGTTAACTAGAAAAGTGAGCCCTGGGTTTGTCTCTTGATGGGAACTCTTATGACTGCCATTTAAATAACAAGGAAATTAAAAGTCAAAAAGCAGTTCTTTACTGCAGGAAATAGGATCAAGGTAAGACAAGGACTGATATCTAAGGAGATAAAAGCCAGATTTAAAAACACCTTACTGTCCTCACCACAGACTTAAAGGACAGCCACAAAAGCAAAGAGCGGAAGGTGACAGTGCTCTGTTGGAGGCTTCCCTGTTCCCCATACAAACACACCAGTGTCTGAAAATGGATGTGTGCAACATTTTCATCACCTAGGCGCATTTTACTTTTTGACTGACTCTACAACATCAGAAATATTTTAAGGAAATCAATATGGCCAACAGGAGGCGTAGACTCCTAAAAGTATTGGATGTCAAATACCTTTAACAATTATAGTAGTCTACCTTAATTGAGTCAAATAATAATCTAATAGTTTACATTAATTGAGTCAACAGCAGAGCCTATGAGGCTCTGTGGCCAACACTTAACATTATTTTAGTATGTTCCAATAAGAACCATGAGGTTGATACCATTGTTATCCCTGCTTTTCAGATGAGAAAGTTGAATGACTTACCCACCTCACAGAAGGCAGAAGACAGAATTCAAACTCCAATCTGCCTTTTTAAAACATTGCTCTAGAACTATCATCTCTTTATACAGCTTTTTAAAATTCCCTGAGTAACATCTATCATCTTTGTCAATAATCTGTATTAAATATTAAAATTAATAGTATGTTTAGCAAGATCCTGGATACAAAAATAATTTTAATCTCTAAATAAGAGTAATAACAAAAGATAAAATTATATTATTTATAATACCATCAATATAACTAGGTCTGAATTTAATGAAATATGTGAAAGACTTCTATATATATATATATATATATATATATATATATATATATAGTAATCATTTATTTTTTTTTTTGTGGGTACCGGGGTGTCGACCTCAGGACCTCGCGCGCCAGCAGGCGCCTGTGCCACTGAGCGATATCACCGGCCCCTTTTTCGTATGTGGGTTTCGGGAGTCGAACTCGGGCCCTCGTGCTTGCCAGGCAGGCGCTTACGCCGCTGAGCCATCTCACCGGCCCAGTAATCATTTTTTTTGAGACAGGGTCTCACTATGTAGTTCAGCCTGGCCTTAAACTCGCTATGTGACTCAGGCTATCCTGAAACTCATGGCAATCCTCCTGCCTCCTGAGTGCTGGGATTACAGGCATGCACCACCATGCCTGGCACATTAGTCGTTTAAAAATATATCGAGAGAGTTAAAAGAAGGTCTAAACAAATAGTGAGATATACCATGTTCATGGATTGGATGATTTACTATTTAAATGTCAGTTTCTCCCAAACTTACTACTATTAGTCAATGCAATCCCAACAAAATATCATTTTTTAATGGAAATCAACAAGCTGATTTTCAAATTCATGGGAAAAGGAAAGGATCAAGAAAATCACAACCAATGACAAAGCTAGAAGACTTACATTGCCAGAAACCAGGTTTATAATAAAGCTACATTAATAATAGAGTATATATAGCATTGGCAAAGAAAGACAAGTAGATCAAAAGACCAGAATAAGAATCTAGGAATAGACTCATCTATACATAATCACTCTATTTGTGGCAGGGGGGAACCAGTATACTAGGAAAAAGAATGATCTTTTCAAACTGTAGCTCGATCATACATATATTAGGAAAAACAAGTCTGCCCTTAGTCATGCATTGCAGTGTAAGAAAAATCAGTCTCATATATACTGAAAATCTAAACAAAAAGTTTTAAAATATCATGAAAAAATATAATCTTAGGCTGGGCAGAGAATTTTTAAACTAGACATAAACAGACTAACCATAAAAGCAGAAAATTTTATTAGATTATATTAAAATTTAGAAGTTTTGTTCAGTAAATGACACCATTTAAAGTACAAAGAAGCAAGAGACAAAAGTGGGAGAAGAGATTTGCAGTGCATTTTCTGAAGCAAAGGAGAGTATGTAAGACTTCCCACAAATCAGTAAAACACTGTAATAAATGTAATGGGGGAAAATGTTCAAAAGATATACATAGACACCCCTAAAAGATGATAATAAAAATTAAACATGAAAATTGCTGAACTGTTTAGTTGTCAGAGAATTGGAAATTAACATCACAAAATAATATTTCCAGAAATCCATGAATGGCTAAAATGAAGAAGACAAATGTTGGTACCAATGTGAAGCAACCAGTTTACTATTCATCATCAATATGCAAAATTTCTAGTTGCTCAATGTATGTAGTAACAGTTGTCTTTGGGAAAACGGTCGTAGTTAGTAGCTACTAAAGCTTAACCCCGTAGCACACCAATTCTACTTCAGTGTATACACCTAGAGGAAAATTGTATATATGCCCACAGCAAGACGTGTAGATCATGAATAAATTTTACAAGCATAATAATGAGAGGGAGATAGCAGATACAGATAGCACATACTGTTTGACTCTGCAAATACAAACATCCCAAACGGGCAAAACTAATCTGATCTTAGTATTTAGGTTAATATGTGGAGGTTAGTGACTCTGTGGGACCTCAGGGTACTAGTAATGTTCTACTTTTTTATCTAGATGCTGGTTGCATGGATTTCTGCTATATGAAAATCCATTAAAGTATTCACACATAGTATTCATCTTAATTTAAACATATTTGTAATACTTCAATACACAGGTAATAAAAAGTAGCATATGACCCTTATGGGTAAATTTGCTTGCCTCAAAAAGATGAAGACTATCGAGGAACACAGACTTTGTACAGCATTACTTCTCCATAGAGGGTCTCACTCCTTCTAAGTTCACAGATCTGTGAGTCGATTAAAAAATTCCCTGAGGGAAATGGAATGTAGTGTGCTAAATTCCTCTTAGTGAAACATAACTCTGTCAGTTTCAATCCATTTGTACCATGTGTATGAGTGAGCTAATTGCTGTGAAAGGGATAAAAGTTGACAAGTTAGAAGACCTGTTCTCTATCTTAGCAAGACACACTCGCACAATTTCGCATCCTTATCAGGCCATCCTTTGATGAATCCTAATCTCATTTTAGTGACTCACTCAGGCTACTGCAGAATTTTTCCACCAAGAAAAAAATACAGGGCTGGTGAGATGGCTCAGCGGTGTAAGCGCCTGCCTGGCAAGCGCGAGGGCCCGAGTTCGACTCCCAGAACCCACATACGAAAAAGGGGCCGGTGATATTGCTCAGCGGCATGGGCGCCTGCTGGCGTGCGAAGTCCTGAGGTCAACCCCCAGTACCCAAAAAAAAAAAAAAAGAAAAAAAGAAAAAAATACACAGGTGAAAGATAGGTAAATATATACAACAATATCTTAGAGATTACCTTGGCATTTCTTTCCCCTGTCTATCCATTTTCAAGGGGCAGTGACTAAGGAGCAAAATGGAGGATAATTTATGCAGAACTATAGAGCAAATTAGTGGTAGAGCTCATATTAAAGCCTAATTCTTTTTTTTTTTTTTTTTGGTGGGTACTGGGGGTTGAACTCAGGACCTTGTGTGCCAGCAGACGCCCATGCCGCTGAGCGATATCACTGGCCCTTTTTTCGTATGTGGGTACCGAGAGTCAAACTCAGGCTCTCGCGCTTGCCAGGCAGGCACTTATGCTGCTGAGCCATCTCACCGGCCCTCAAAGCCTAATTCTTAAGATTGATATTCTACACTCTGCCCACTGCACTGTCTTCTCAATGACCTTGTAGTGGTCATTATTTAAATTTTGCAATCTGCTGTGAATTGCTTACTAAAAAATTACTTCTTTTGCCCCAACACTACAATTATCTTCAGATTAAATACCAGGCTGGACCTGACCCAGGTCTGACACATACTAAGTGTTTCCTTGGTCAACTGCTAACTGATTCAATTGGCCACAATCAATTATTCCACATATTATCCAGAATTACACGTTCCCAGACCATGTAAGGAAGAAATAATGGCAGCATGAAATAAATTAAGACAATCTTGGAGGGAAAGTCTATGCCAGCATAGGCAGTCATGGTGTGGTTAACAGTCCTTAAATTCCCCAGCACTCAGTCCCCCAAGGAATCTGGTCTACTTGCCATGGATGAAGAGCTCGTTGTTGTGCAACTCAACCAAGGGCACTCTTACTGGCTTGTCTTCAGCGCTTCATTTACTTGGAGATGAAAATCAAAGGAGACAAGTGATATTTCCATTTTATTCCAATTCACATTTGTTTTCCATTAAATTTCCTCTTTTCCCCTTAACTGGATGTATTCTATTTTTAGCTCATTATTTATTATCATTCCATTTATTAAGAAATGGAAACTTCAAGCAATTTGATTAAGAGATTAAAAAACTGTTCTTTGTGGAGCTAAAAATATATCAAAAAATCTAGGTATGGGTTGTGTTAGGTTTCAAAACATTTTGGGTTTTGATCAACTTTCTAAGTGCACTGTTATTTAATAATATTCTCTTGTTTTCAAAGTTTAAGCACATGTGTATTTAAAGGGAAATTTAATACAAAGTTTTTAGAGTCATTACTAAGTATATATGAGCTTGAAGAGGATAAAACTGAGTCATTTATAGGAAAATAGATGACCTTGAGATCATAATGTTAAATGAAATAAATCAGACACACAAGCTTAAATATCACATGATTTCTCTTATATGAGATACCTAAAATATAAATAAAGAGCAAAATAAAGATAGATAAGATGAGGAAGGGAGATAGATTTTGTTCAAATGTGAAGGGAGATGAAGAGATGGAGGGAGAATTGAGGCAGGGGAGAGAGGGTATGAAAATAAAAATTAGTATGTGTTATGTACATGTACCAACTCCTTACAAGCAGTGTAATCATTATGCAATGCAAACATACTAATAAAAAGTAAAAAGTGTGTAAAAAGGAATATTACCATGAGAATCTATCATCCAGATCTTGGACAATTCCAATATTCCTCATCTATTTCAATATCACAAGGATAATCCAAGATGATTTATTAACATCACACATGTCAATAGCATGACATGCAGTAAATGAGCAAACCATTTCCAACTATCTCAATTCTGTCTTACCCTAGCATTTATTAAACCAAACTGAAAAAAATGATGAATGAAAAAAAGTAAAAAAAAAAAAAAAAACTTCCTAAAATGAAATTAAACAATGAAAAAATTCTGATCCCTAAAAATGCAATCATTTAATCCTCATGCCTTGACTATCTTCTCAAAAGCTACAGATACCAAATCAATCAATACATTCAACATTTCCCGAGAAATGTTTCTCAAGAAACTAACATCAGCTAGGCATGGTGGCACACTCCTGTAATCCCAGCTTGGGAGGCTGAGGCAGAAGGATCACTGCATGTTTGAGGCCAGCCTGGGCTACATAGTGAACTCAAGGCCAGCCTGACCTACACCGCGAGACCTTGTCTCAAAAAAATAAAAATAAATGAATAAATAAATAAACTAACATCAGTTGATCACTTAAAAGATGCTGTGTACTCTATGCCTGGTGTTTTTACTTTTGACCACAGTCCTTAGATGAAGGAATTATTAGTTTCTGAGAGATTGAGTCACTTGCTCAATATTTCGAAGGAAGAAAATGGCAGAGATAGTATCTCAGCATGTTGCTTGCTTCTAAAGATGGCGAGCCTTCAAAATAATTTTCATTGACTATCTTTGAGTTGCCTTAATGTAAAATGTACAAAATGTATGGCATGAAAATATAAACTTTCATTACATTATCTTAACCTATGGAAGGAAAAACTAACATGGGAAAAAAGAAATACAGCACCCTTTAAATAGGGCCCCCAAAGACGTTTTTATGTGATGAAAGTTCTTAGCCTTCTATACACCTAGCCAGGAATACTTAATGCTGTTGCTTAAAAGCACTGTTTTGGCACAACAATTAATTGGCAATGTAAGATAAATGAACAGAAACTACCCCTGCAATGAGCATTATCTTTTATCACGGCACAAAAATACCTCTTCTAGCACCTAATGCAGAAAGGATCCCAGAAGGAGAAGAAAATGTTCATTGGCTAAAAATGAGTTAAGAAATGTTTGAAGTAGATCAAAGACTGAGGTTTTATTATTATTTTTTTTGTGTGTGGGTACCAGGGGTCGACCTCAGGACCTCACGCGCCAGCAGGCGCTCGTGCCACTGAGCGATATCACCGGCCCTTTTCGTATGTAGGTTCCGGGAGTCGAACTCAGGCCCTTGCGCTTGCCAGGCAGGCGCTTATGCCACTGAGCCTTCTCACCAGCCCGAAGGCTGAGTTTTGATGAGACATAATTTGATTTCAACTCAACATGTATATACTGACAATCACAAAGTCATTTAAAAATAACCCCAAATGTTAAGTACATTTCATTTGATTCTGAAAAACTACCAAGAAAGACATCAATGGCTACAATCATACAATTTTTTAAGGAGATGAAAGCATTTCTAATTATTCCAGAGGTCTTCAGACAGGACAGAGCCAGAAACTATCATCATCACTTCTAAGATATAAAACTCAAGTCTCTATGAAAACAAAAGTAGACTCAAAATCATGGACCAATCAGAGAACAGAGCTACCCACTAGTCTTCTACCTCTCATTCCACAACTTACGCTCTAGCAGTTGGGCAGATTAAAATGCAGCCAGACATGTTCACATAATAGATAACTTATGTGCTAGTCAATATTTATCATTAAGTTTTGGTAACAGGATTGTGGGGGTGAAGTCCAATCAGTGATCTCTCAGTTTAAAGAAAACCTATAGGTAACAGCACCCAAGCTACCATTCTTTCTTCAGGAGAGCCACCATGGAAAAAAGATGATGCTGGCAATCCTGAAAAGGGTTATGTCTAATGATCTAAAGAAGAATCCAGGGGAATCCAATGACTCCACAGAGTTCTTTTGCATGTGTGACTAAATGCCAAGTTCTTAAATTGGTCAAGAAATTTCCAGGAAGTAAAAAAGCAAGCACAGCTCCAGGCAAACTAGCAGAACAGATTTCCATTTCTGTGCCTGGTCTTTGGGGGCACTGGAAGAAAAGCAGCCAATTCTCAGGATTCTAAATTCCAGATGAGAGAGCCCTATGGGATAACCTGAGAAGAATCTCTTTATTAGAAGAGTGAATGTTGGGCTGGTGAGATAGCTCAGCGGCATAAGTGCCTGCCTGGCAAGTGTGAGGTCCTGAGTTCGATTTCCGGTACCCACATATTAAAAAAAAAAAAAAGAATGAATGTTACCTAAGGCTGTTTGGAAATTTTTTTATTGTATCTTTAGTCAATTACACTTTACAAGTAAAATGATAGTAGCCATAAAACCAACTAGCATTTGTTGAGCAGCTATTTTTTACCAGGTGTTCTAACAAAAACAATGGCAATGTTGAAAAGATTTTGCAGATAGCTTTAAAAGTAGCTTGGTCAGTGTTGGATATTGAGTGGAAACCATTAATTTTTTAAATTATTTTGGTCAATATATAAGAACTGATTTCATTTTATTTTTTATTAACACATAATAATTGTTAGGGTAGGGCCAGGGACACAGCTCAGAGGCACAAGCACCTGCCTGACAAGCACAAGGTCCTGAATTTGATTCCCGGTACCAAAAGAACCAAAAACCCCACAGACTGTTAGGGTAAACTGAGGCACAGTTGAGACCACTGAGAGAGGCAGAGTTTAAGCAACACGCGAGGACTTTATTGCAGACCAGGTACTGCTGGGCGAAGGGCAAAAAGACCATTGGGCCCCAAGCAAGGGGCAAGAGCATGTTGTACAGGGAGGTTTAGGTAGCGGAGGGGGGCATTGCTGAGGGGGGCGCAAAGTTTTTTGGGTGTCTGAGTAGGGGGTCTAGGGCTAGCTGACAGGGCAGTGTTGGGTATGGGGGGGTGCTGGCAGGCACAGCGTGTCTCTTGTGGTTTTTCACAGAGCCAGCTCTCTGCAGGCTGAGCTGTATGCGGCAGCTGCTAGCTGGTTGAGCTGTGTGGGGAAGCTGCTGGCTTCCTGTTGAACACTGTGCTCCTGTAGATGCAAATAACAGATCTGCTTGGGGAGTTTTTCTCTCCTAACTGGGAGGGTTCTAGTTCGGAGACCTGACAATAATAGTATATATTTATAGGGTAAAAATGTGGTATTTCGATACATTTATACAGCATGTACTGATCAAATCAGGGTATTGAACATTTCCATCTTATTTATATGTGGAGCTGTCATGTTCCTCTCCTAGTTGTTCATAAAATATGTAACAGGTTATTTTAAACTATATTCACCCCACTATGTGGTAAAACACTACATCTTATTCCTTCTATCTAGATGTGTTTCGGTACCTGTCACCTACCATGGCCATAGGCTTCTCAGCCTCTAGCAGTTATTATCCTATATTCACATAAATGTTTATAACCTCCATAAAAGAGACAACACATGGAATTTATCTTTCTGCATTTGGTTTGTTTTACTTAACATAATTTCCTTCAGTTCCATCTGTTTGGCTGCAAATGACAATAGTTTTATTCCTCTTTGTGGCTGAATTTATATAATTTTCTTTATTCACCCATGACGGACATCTATGTTGATTCCAAGTCCTGGCTTCATACATGAGAGTGCAAATGTATCTCTTTAAATCCCTGATTTCATTTCTTTTGAAGATATACCCAGATAGCTGAATTACATGTTAGATTTATTTTTAATTTTCTGACAAGCTTGTGCACTGTTATCTATTATGGTTCCCCTAATTTACATTCCCACCAATATTATATATGAGTTACATTTCCTCTACATCCTCAGCAGCCTTTGGTATTTACTTATTTTTTGATAATAGCCATTTTAATTTGGGTGAGATGGTATCTCATAGTGGTTTTCATTTGTATTTCCCTGATGGATAATGATATTGAACAATTTTTATACATTTGTTGGTCATTTGCATTTCTTAAGAAATGTATATTCAGATTTGCCTGTGTTTAGTTGGATTAGTTGTGAGATTTTGTCATTGTTGTTGAGTTTTTTTAATTCATTAATATTCTGGATATTAATCATCAGTTGAATATTTTTCCAGGTCTCTAGGTTCTCTTTTCACTGTGTTATTTCCTCTGCTGTGCAGAAGCTTTTTTGGTTTGATGTAATCTTATTTGTCTGTTTTTACTTGTGTTGTCTGTATTTTTGGAAATGTATCTAAAAATTCATTGCCTATACTAATATCCTGAAGTGTTTTCCCTATGTTTTCTTCTAGTAATTTCATGTTCTGAGGTCTTACACTTATGTGTTTGATCTATTTGTAGTTGGCTTTTCCCCAGGGCGTGAGATGGGAATCTGCCTTCAACCTTCTATCTATGGATATCCAGTTTTCCTAGCATCATTTATTAAAGGGGCTGTCCCTTCTGCAATGTATGTGTTTGGTGCTTTTGTGAAGAATCAACTGACCATAAATACATGGGTTTATTTCTGGAATCTTTATTATATTTGTGCATATGTCTGTTTTTATGCCAGTACCAGGTGGTTTGGGCTACTATATCTCTGCAGTATGTCTTGAAATCAGGTATTATAATAGTTCTGTCTCTGTTCTTTTTGTGTAAGATCGCTTGGGCTATTTGGGGGTTTATACACTTCCATATGAAGTATCGTTTTTTTTTGTTTTGTTTTTGTTTTTGTTTTTTAGTTCTGTGGTGAATGTTATTGGCAGTGATGGAGACTGCATTAAATGTGTACATCACTTTGGGTATTATGGACATTTTAATAATATTAATTCTTCCAATCCATGAATGTAGGAAATCTTTCCATTTATTGGGCATCTTTTTCAGTTTCTTTCATCAGTGTTTTTGAAAACCTATCTAAAAATTCATTGCCTATATGAAAATCCTGAAGTGTTTTCCCTGTTTTCTTCTAGTAATTTCATAATGTGAGGTCTTACATTGCGGTAGTCTTTCATTTCCTTGACTAAATTTGTTCCTAGTCATTTTATTTTTGTAGCTATGATGAATGGGATTGATATAATAATTTTTTTTAGCAAGTTGGTTACTGGTGTACTAAAATGCTACTGATTTTTGTATGCTGATTTTGTATCCTGCTTCTTAAGTGAATTAGTTTGTAATTCAAATAGCCTTTTGGTAGAGTCTATAGGCATCTCAATATGTAGAAGCATATTATCTGAAAATAGTCATGATTTGACTCCTCTCCTTTTATTTATTTCCATTGTTTAATTACTATATTTAAAACTCAAGTACTATATGAAGTAACAGTAGTGAGAGTGGAGATACTTGTGTTGTTCCAGATCTTGGGGAAAGGGTTTAAGCTTTTCTCTACTCAGTATGCTGGTAGCTGTGGCTTTGTCATAGATAGCCTTTATCATGTTGAGATGATTAATCCTGTGTCTACGTCATTTGGACTTTATTATGAAGGGATGTGGACTTCCTGAATGCTTTTTCTGCCTCTGAAGACATGATTATATGACTTCTATTCTGTGTTCTATTGCTGTGATGCATTATGTTTATTGATTTGCACACATTAAACCAGTTTACACCCCTTGTATAAACTCTCCTGGATCGTGGCAAGTGGTCTTTGGAGTGTAATTTCATTTGGTAGTATTTTGTTAATAATGTTCGCATTGCTATTCATCAGGGATATTGGTCTATAGTTGTTTTGTCATGATGGTGGTGGTGGTGAACTTGTCTGGTTTTGGTATCAGTAATGCTAGCTTCATAGAATATGTTTAGAAGAGGTCTTTCTCTTTCATTGTATCAGAATAGTTTGAGATGAATTAGTGTCAGTTTTTCTTCAAAAATTTAGTAGAATTCATCAGTGATCCTGTTCTGCCATGGGTTTTTCTTTGTTCGAGATGTTTTATTACTGATTCAATCTCATTATCCATTATTGGTCTGTTCACATTTCCTATGTCTGTGTGATTCAGGTTTGTAAGTTATATGTGTTCAGAAAATTATCCTTTTCTTCTAGGTTGTGCATAATAATCTCTAATGATCTTTCGTGTTTCTCTGTTATCAGCTGTGATGTCTCCTTTTTCACACCTGAACTCTCATAGTCACCTTTCTCCTGCAGTAAGTTGTCCTCCCACACAGACAACTGGGGCCAAGCTTCCTCGTGTACTTTAATTCCACTCCCTGTGCTACCATGCCAGCTCTGTGTTTTGCAGATGCCCTGCCTCTCCCTTCCTGGGGTCCAGTGCTTTGCCTTGACTGTTCCTCTTGAAATGCAGCTATCATTTTTTCATCTGATTCTTCTATAGGGAGGAGGAAGAAAACATTGGACACCTTTATTTAGTCACCTTCCCAGCCCCCTAAAACCAGAGATTTGAATCCAGATCATTCTGGCCAAAACTCCCATGAATTTAGAACCACAGCATCCTACTTTCCACGGAATTCAGTCAGTGTTATTTTTCTCTGTGTTTGCAAGAAGAAATTCATAATGTTGCACATGTGCTTACCTGTGACCTTGGGTAAAGATTGATTTTAAAGGTGATGTTGTTTCCTTCTAGTCACTTGAACAACACAATTCAACATTTAGACTTAGAGTTTCCCAAAGAAATGAAAAGAATTGGAATTTGGGGAGCAGTCATTAATTAAATCAGTTTACTGGGCTAGGACCCAAAAGGAAAGAGAAATTGGATGCAAAACTATTGCTCTTAAATGACCATAACATTTATTTGGCCACAAAGATACTTCTGGACCAATTAATCAATTCCCCTATCATTTTCTAATCCAGTTTCAAATAGTCCTTACTTTATCTAAAGTAATTGACTTGCAAGGATACACAGAATCACTTCTTGACCAAAGCATATATGTTTCTCAAGATGGAGGAGAAGAAGCTGGCGCATAATTTTATCCTTGACTGACTGTAAAATGCTTAGCCAAGTAAATTACCAAGAAAAATCAGACAAAAGCTGGAATGACAAAAGCACCATTATTCCTCATGACTTCCATTACCTTCTGTTTTTCTCTTGCTGGATAGCAGCAAACTTGCCAGAACAAAAATGGTTTTAGCGGTAGAACTATATTGGGTCAAAATGACTGAGCTGGTCACAAAGGCATGCAAAAGCAGCAAAATAGCAGCATGAAGCCACAAAGAAATGGCCTGCCCATTTAAGTGATATTTTCTATCTCCTTCTGTTAGGCTGCAAGTATTAACCAGAGAAATGCTGCCTCAGCTAATGCAATGACCAGTGAAGGAATTAGCTTCCTTTTTGAGACTTTGGTGCTTTTTCCAGAAAAAGTAGCTAAGAAATTTTAACATCCTAGTGAGGATTGGAGGTCTCTAAAAAAATATTTTGCTCATGGTCAGCAGACAAAAACCACACTACTTTAAACCCTTGCCTAAAATCTAGCAATTTAAAATGAGCAATGAAGGAGAAAGATTCATCTAAGAAACTAAGAATATTCAATGAATTAATGTTCCATTGCCTCTTCTCTGCAATCTAAAACAGCATTTGCTGGTTTGTGCTCTTTTTGTGTAAGATTAACTTTTTCTATTGTTCAGATTCTTAACCAGTACAGACATTTTCCTTTTTCTGGAGGGAATAGAGAGGGCTTTGTATTCCTTCCACGCCACTCCAAAGGGAGAAGACATTCTGAGACCTTTACATCATCATCATAGGGAGAAATTCTTGTTCATCTGCTGCTGAGACTCATTTCTAACCTCCGTAATCCATCTGATGTGGACTCACTGAGTGAGCCTTCTCTGTTCTGGGTCAATGTTTCTATGGAAATGCAGCAGTTTTTACATGTTCCATCTATCACCACAGGTGAAATGCACATTTCTAAGAGAGAGATATGCATATCTCAGCTTGTTTTATAACTGTTTAAACATTCATCCTCTGTGTAGTAAATGTTAGGATGCTCCAGGTTTATAAAAAAGGAATTTAGTCGATGGTCTCCCCAAACATACTTATACCCTGAAGAAAGCAGCTCTAGAGTTGGGGGTGGACTCTCAGCCCAAGCTTTTTTGAATTGGACAGTCCTTGGACCTTGTTAAACCAAAATGATCGCAGTTATGAGATGAGAATATCTGGATAGCATTTTATGCTAGGGATGATTTCCAGAAACTTTATCACAACTCAAAATTTGCATAATTTGGGACTAATTTTCTCATGGGATAATGTAAAGTGAGATTTGCATTGTTTCAAATCATATGCATAGAGTAAGTCTTTATATTTTTCTATTTAAAATTTGCATAAAAGCAAAACCTTATTGATATCATAAGTATTATGCCCTTATGGCACTTTCATGAGAAATCAGTGAGATAATCCATACATATAAGAATTTAGCACTTGGCAAAATGCTCAATGATTTATTACTGGGGATGTAAAATACTCTTCTATCACTGATATTACTACTACAGCTATCGTTTATCATTATTATCATTAATATTATAAATGCCCTGAATCTTGATTTCTAGCAGCCTTCATCATTTCAACAATTGCCAAATTCTCCTTTATTCCAGCATGATCTTTTTTAAAAATCTAATTTTTTAAAGAGTTGGTCTCTCTAGAATTGCTTTGACTGAATCATACTTAAAAATGAGCATAATGGTATGAAAGGTTATTATGTGAACAAGTCTTGTGAAACCTATCGCTTCTCTCTTGCTGTTTGCTCTTGAGGCTGGTCACCATATCCCACAAGTGAAATGAAGCCTGACCTAATTTCCAGGAATGGTGTACAGCATAGGGATCATTTACAAATTATGATCTCTGTGAATTGGATAACTGACAAATTATACCTCTTAGACTTCTGAAGAGCCACAACAAAATTTGTATTACTAAATACTCCCTTAACTTTTGTATTCTTTGCTCCATTTTAAATTTATACCACCTTACATGTAGCGTATGCCCTTCTACACTATCTGTATTCTTTACTGGAGGACAAATAGAGTATAAAAGAGTGAATGCATTAATAAATTAATGAGTGAGTGAATGAGTGAATTCCTTAAAAAAAAAAAGATGACAAGCTTTCAAGCACATTCTTGCTGATTATGAATCGTAAGTCTGTGGGAATTACTGAAGTAGATCTTCATCATCTCCTGCAGTGGACCTTATCAGTTACAAATGTTCACCATCAAGTCATCCTTTCTTTCTTGGGCGATACCTCTCACTCACAGATTTTATGGTTTTGGAGGAATTGGCTCCACTCTTGGTTTCTGGGTACTTGGTCCAGCGCAGGAGCTCTTCATCCTCTTTTGCCTCTGTGCCTCACGAATGGGTTTGTAGCCTGGGGAGTGTGAGTCACTCTGGGACTTTAGGTGTAGTTCCTGGGAGGAAGCACCTTTCTGCTCAGGTTACTAAACTGGTCTGATTCAAGTTTGACACAGATAATGAACACCATACGGCAATAGCAACTGAGAACAAACCCGAGAGGAGCGAGAATCCTGAACTTTGGATAGATCTATTTGTTCTTTTGGATTTACCTGAAAGTAAAGTCTACCTGCTTATGGACTTTTCTTTGCAATAATAAATCTCATTTGCATTTTTGTTTAAGTCAATTTGAGTTATTTGCAACACTTCTGACCATTATCTCACTCAAGTACTAATATTTCAGCTGGCTTTCCCTTACACTGAATATCAACTGAAGTACTGTGATAAGAAAATGTGATAAGTCAAGGGTGTTATCCATCTCTACCAATCTCCTCACGAGCTCTTCAAACTGCTTCATCATTGTTTCCATCTGACCATTTCCTTAGTCAGGAAATCATGACTAAGAAAGTTTAGATAAGATTTCTGTTCACAAACTGCTGGAACTTAAATGGAAGCTAAAATGCAGACAAAAATCTGTCTTCAAATCTATATGCTACAAATAGCTGGTAAAGAGGTGTAACTGTTAGTTCAGAGTCTGAGATGAAACTAAGAATATTCTGAGTGTATATGATACTTTCTCCATGAAGGAATCACTAAACACAGTTCTCACACGCTTCCCAGTGACATGAATTGTATGATGATTATAGTACTTTTAAAAGACCAGTGATCTCAGCAACTTTGATTGGGTCTTTGTGATGAGATATTCTAGAAGATATTACAGCAGTTTCAGTGATCGCCAACTTAACACCTGGTCTTCTATGATTGTTACCGAAATACCAGAGTCCCAACCACATCTTTACTTCACCTTCTACACTTTGATCATTGTGCACTTTTCAAAATACACAAAATACATGCCCGATTGAGTCTCTTCCCAGGGCAAAGGCTCAACTCCTTAACATGGTAGTTGAGGCCATGCACGATCTGGCTCCCTCCTGAGCCTCCAGTCTCACCTCATGCAGTTCTGCCCCTCACAGCTTTGGCTCTAGGCTTGCTGATCAGCAGATCTCCAGTGCATCACATAAGCTGTCTCTTTTGTTGACCATACACTTTGCATTGCAAATCTAGGTCAGACTCTTCATTATATAAGTTCTCATAGAACTGCCTTCTTTTTGTCTGTCATAGAAATTTCTATTGTAATGAAACACTCACTACATGGTTACAGGACCATGGTTCTCCACCAGAAAGTCAGTTCCAGGATGATAGGAATCGTGGCTACCTGTAGCCTCTATTGCTCACTCTACCTACTACAAGACCTGGAATTCCCAATGGTCAATTTCCTGCCTTCATTTCCTTCATCTTTTGGCAACATTTGACACAAATGACCACTCCTTCCTTGAAACATTCATGACTCAGTCTCTGGGGTTCCACATTCCCAGGCTGCCTCCTCCCTCATGGCTGTTTCTTCACAGTTTCTTTCCTTTTTACAGCTTTTTCAGCTCCTTATGCACCCTCAAATCACTCATACATGCTGGCTTTATAATTCAGCTGGTGGGATTTCTCTCAAGGGTAGAAGAAATCACACAGAAACAGATACCCATTGCTACGCTAGTTAATAACAATGTGGAAGCCATGGAAATATACCACATGAGTAGAAAGGTACAGAAAACTGTAATGACATCCACTTCATAGAATATTATGCTGTTAATAAAACTAAGAACTAGACCATCTGTTAATGTATGAAAACTTTCTATGATGAAATATTTTGTGAAAAGTAGGGTAAAGATGCTTAAAGTGTGATTACAACTTTGTATAATTCGTGTATCTGCTGAATGTGCAAAAATAAATACTACGTTAGAGGGTAGGATTATGGACTGATTTTACTTCTTATTTTCCAAGAATTTGCATTTTATAAAAAGATTGTGTGTAGAGATAAAAATGTAATATGTTTTAAAACATAACAAATATGACTATATTTGTTGGAATATCATAAAAATGAAACTAACTAAAAGTCATCCAAAAATACTTCATGCAAAAAGTTTCCCTTATTGCAACATAGTGAGAGCTATCACAGCTCCGTGACACAAACACCAGGATCTCAAGACAGAGCTGATTCTGCAAGTGACAGATGGTCCTACAAAGCTTTTCCCTTCTTGATCTCATGACTTATGCTGTCCTCAACCCGGGAAGCAGGTGACCACAGTGGCCTTCACAGACCATCAAGAACGCCAGCCTCCTCCTCAGGCTCTTTCACATTGCTTGCTTCAAGAAAACTACTTTAAGCCAGTGAGTTCCAGGAAACAGTGGAACCTCTTTATTCTTTATTCTTTTAACCTCTTTATTCTTCCCAAAGCAAGCATTTTAACCACAGGCACTCCTCAAATCCACCGTGAAGACCAAATTTAATTGATTTCTAGTAGCTCTTGAGGACGAGGTTGTGCTGCCAAGCTCTTTTAAAGCAGAACCCCACATATCACTCATCCAGAGGTGACTTGCAGCTATAATAAGGAATGAACAAACTTAACGACAGTCTTTTATTGAGGAGAACACAACTGGATTACTACACAGTAAATCCTGCACCACAACTAACGGCACCGTAGAGCAACAAACCCCACATGTTGAGCTCTAGCACCTCTGAGCATAAGTAAAATGACAACAGCAATCCTTGAAAAAAACCAGTGTAATTATGTAAATTACAGTACAATCTTAAGGATGTTATAAGGCTAATTTATATAGTTCAGCCTAAATAGTAATAATATTAACAATACAGCTTGCATGGTGTCTTAGTCCATTTTCTGTTACTATAACAAAATATCTGACCCTGGGTAATAAAGAATACAAGTTTATTTCATGGCTCGGGAGGCTGGGAAGTCCAAGAGCATGTGCAGCATCTGGCAAAGGCCTTCTGTCTTCATCCTAATATGGCAGAAGGTAACACGGAGGGAGAAAGAGCAAATATGCTGGTGTGGGTATCTTGTCTTCTTATAAAGCTACCAATGCCATGAGGAGGGTCTCAGCCTTATGACCTCATTAATCCTAATCATGTCCCCAAAAACTCACCTCCAAATACATTTAACATAAGAATTTGGAGATGAAGTTTACAACACATGAGTTCTAAAGAGACACATTTGAATCATAGTGCACACATTGAGTGAATACCATCAGTCTGGCACTGAATTGATACTTATTCTTTATCATGACCTTGAGAATCCCATCATTTTCTATTTTTTATGGTTGGAAAAACTGAAGTTTAGTGAGGCTAAATAGCGAGTTATTTTCTCACCTCCCCTTTTGTTTTATTCTAAGGCTCTCTTCATCCCCCAATATCTTTTTTTTTTTTCCATACATGTCACTGGACTACAGTAAGAGGATTTATTATTGTGCCAATAATTTGCTAACTAAATCCCTGAAGCTTTAAAAAGTACTTTTACATTTAGAATGACTTGAACTTGTGTTATAATTTAATCTAACTTCATTTGTTCTAACCATCTCTGATGGTAAGAACGGTCCCTGAGAGCCTGAGGAATGGGATCTGTCAGCACTATCCCAGTCCTTCCAGAATCACTGAGGAAATGGGGCTATCATTTTCTGTAGGCAAATCCTCAGACAGATGTATCAATCTAATTTATCAGTCACTTTACTTACGAACACAATCCAATGTTGTTGAAAGAGAAGAGCATGGATGAGAATCATGTAAATCTTTCCTACAATCGGTGAGGTAGCTATTATATCTAATTTCACAGATAACAAACACAGTGTTCCACAGCCACAAATCTAAGTCATTCTCTCTATTTAATTCCTGGCTGTGAATTGCCTGGTAGGCAAATTGCTGCTTCCTTGTCTTGTGCCCCTGGTAGGCATCACTAATTACACATGATATTTGTCTGAGGTTGTGTTTCCCCAGGACCAGACCTTGAGATGAAAATTCAAGTTTAAGAAATTGAGCTGGCTTCCAGAAAATCATGGTAAGGGAATGAGGAAGCAAGGCAAGGAATGAAGGAGCTGCAGGAAGTCAGCAAATGGTGTATTAATAAGCAGACCAGCTCCATGGGCAGGGAAGCTCAGATCCCCCTTGGGACCTCTGGGAGAACACACAGATGTAGAAGACTCCATCGGAAGTGAGACTGAACGTGTTTTCCCAACAACAGCAGCCAGTTCTTCCCCATTCTCAGGGGCGTGAAGGGAAGTTTCTGCCTGCTTTATAGCCCAGCATTCAGCACCCTAAGCAAAGTGTTTACAGTCAGAATTCCTAAAGACTGAGCACAGCACCTCTGAGTGCTAAGGGGACATATGTAAGGTGCTGCTACAGGGGCCACACATTGCCTCCTGCCCCAGCAGGCCACCTCTACCACTCAGCTGGAGTGGACCAGCAGAATGAAACTTCTTGGCCATTTTGGTTCTGACTTCACTGATCTGATCATGTGGATAATTTCTGCTCTGACTGGATAATAGATAGATTATAAATGATGCTCAAAGGCAATATTGTGTTGTGTTTGCTAATAAAAAGCAGTGTGGTGCATGGTTAAGAGCACAAACTCTGGGCCGATGATATAGCTCAGCGGCATAAGCGCCTGCCTGGCAAGCGCGAGGTCCTGAGTTCAACTCCCAGTACCCGCATTAAAAAAAAAAAAAAAAAGAGCACAAACTCTGACATCAGATTATTTGGATTCAGCTAGCAGGTTCCAGCTGTACAACCTAACTGCTATGTGACTTCGGGCAAATTACTTACCTACTCCATGCCTCAGCTTTTCATCAATAACTCTACAGCAAAACCGTATCCATTGGGTTCAATGAGAATTACATGGATACCTGTCTCTTATTAAGCAAAACAAATGCAATGTGTTATGACTATCAATATACTGCATTTAACTTACAAACATGTGAACTACAAACCAGATCATAAAACACAAGCGCAGTGAGTCTTCATTAATTTCATTTCCCATTCTACGTAGCAATTCTTAAGTCACTGGGTGACCTAGAGGTTGAGCTCATGTAGCTATGATTTCTCATTCAAGCAAGAAAAAAGACTAAGAAATAATGTCATCTTTCTAAAGGAAAGTGAATCCGATTTTCAGAGACTAGGAAACAATGGGGCTCTTTTTTCCCTTCACTTTACATACAAAGAAAGCTCCTGAAAACAGAATGGGGGATCTCGTCCCCCAGATCCTTTAAACCTGAACACTGGCAGCACCTTCTTTTTATTGTTTTCATCCAATAAATAGTCCCTGGGCTTCTTGAATGAGACAAAATTGAAACTCAGGTCTTCAGAGCCTACCCTCTGTAGCAATTCTCTTGGGATCCAAAATCACTGGTAATGTAGGTGCATGTATAAGACAAGAAGGTCCACACCACGTCAATTACCCCTTTTTTCCTGTGGGAGAGAAACCAAGCCAATGAGGTATCTGTGTTTACAAGGGATATATGCTTTCTTCAATCTGCTGACTCTGCTCAGCTGCAGCCTGGGCAAAGAGATTAGTTGAGCAGCCTTGCGGAGCAGAACACAGGTCCTTTTCTTCCAAATCATGAGCCATGACTACTATGCCTGACACATCAGCAAGCATCACTACCTATCCAATCCCTCACATTGTTTGAGGGAATCCCCAGGAATAGCTGCATGTATTAAACAAGAAATGTTTGTAGCCTGACATTAAAATCACTGGGGATCTATTTTGCTGTTCACTTTCTCCCTTTCATTTCCTTGTGATGAGAGATCAACATTGAATGACGTACAGTTTGATCCGCAGAGTGCAGCAGACAATAGGCTCTGTAACCCATACTACTATTCCTTCTACAGCCCTATTTCAAGAGTAGACTGTACTCTACATACGTGCATTTTAAATTTTAAATTAATTTCCTTTCGTATGGGAGATGTCTGTGACAAAGGACAAGTTATAAAATTTTAGGTCAGCTACATTTGCTAACAAAAGATAATAAAGTTGGAAAGGATTTGAAGTTCTGTGGTGCTACAGTTCTAGAGTTCTGATGAGAGAGAGGTTTAGAATGACTTGTAAGCTGACTACAAGAATACCAATTGGAAAGTAAAGAATGTTTTTTAAAAGCAAGTCATTTGAAGTCACATCATGAATTCTTTTTTTTTAAACAGGGAAAATCTGGGAAGTTAGCAGAGATTCTCATGAAACTTAAGTAGTAATGCCAGAAGCCAGTGCAATACCTGTTAGCTTCCCCTAAATGTCAGCTGCAGCTTTCGTGAACAATTCCACAAAGACTGATAGCCTATGATCTCAAAGACAGGTGTCACTCTGCTTTTCTGCCTATAGAAGGTCACTGAAAGAGGCTAAAGCTCTCAGGAGCCATTCACAACCAACACAGTTCAGAATAAGGAGGACTAGTGTCTCAGGCTCCTTATCCTTCAATGAGGCAATCTGGCAACCGAAGAGGCAGCTTCGAGGAAATATTTGGAAAGGCGGTATTCATCCTTCAGTTTGCAGTACATTTCTAAGTAAGAATAGCCCTGTCTCTAATAAGAAGGATGCACAGGTCGAGGAAACAAGGGATGGAAGCGGGAGTGTCCCCATGTATTATCCCCAATGAACTCTTGTCTCTGCCACCCTGGAATCTTCAGGATTGGAAGTCCTAGTCCTGAATGGGACAAACTCTGTAAACAGAACACATAAAAGGTACCACTGAACTGTAAGTAATGGCTGCCACCTGGGCACTTTTAATTCCTTATACCCAGCAAGAGCAAGTGAAAAGAGAAATCATCATGTTAAGGAGTAATTGCCTGATCAGCAGGAGGGAGGGCTGCTCTTACATAATGGAGGTGGGGAGGGGAGGATATGTAAGAATCCAAGTGATCTACAGGGAACCTCTTGGCATTGCCTGTTAACTGAAGACAGATACGTGCAACATCCTTAGATTGAGAAGTTATGAATATCCAGTTTCCAGATAGTTCAGGAATAAAGGTCCAGATAATACCACCAGATAAGCCACCATGACTCACTGAGGTAGCATCTCCAATGAGAGAAATTTAGAATGAATACTGTGGAAGAGGGAAGAGTATCAGTTGTGGTTCCAAGGTCAACAATGTCCTTCCAATAAGTTCCTTCATCTGAGTGTCCCTTAGAGAGAAAGCCCTATGGAACCCTGGAGGAATCACTCCCTGAGCCTGTGTGGAGAAGTACAAGTGTGGATTGTCGAGGTCATGTGGATATGTCTCAAGGGCTTCTTACTACAGGGCATGTAATTATTGAGTGCCACAGATACTTTGGGGTCCATTGCAGCATTTGTGTTGAGGTCATGCTGAAGGCTGAAGGAAGTGGGAACAAGTGACTGACCCATTCCTACAAGAAAGGGAGACTTTGTTGATCAACTTTGGTTCAAAGACTCCCTACTACCTTAGAATACAGAGCAGTTCTATACCCTTCATCTAATCCTGTCTCTCCCCTCTCCCTCCATTGGAGTCATCCTTGCATGGAAAACTGATGCCTTTTCAACTTTCTCCATCTCCTTACTCGTCTTCCTTCTACATAAACATTTCTCCTAACACAATTCTTGCCATTTAACGCCATCTTAATGTCTGCTTTTTGGAGGACTTGAACCATAATATCATTTTTTCATTTTCAATGGGAATGTAATAAAGAGCTTTCATCTCAGCAGACAGACTATTGGCTTCACATGAGTGCATTGAGGAATTAGGGGTACTTTTGGGAAAATGACCAGGAACTTCACTTTGCTTCAAAAAAGCTATCCTCTAAGGCCAGAGAAGGCTACCACTCTTGTGGGCAGTGAAAGTGCAGTGGAAAAAAGGCTATTTCTCTACCTGACAGAATATCCTTCAGTTAGTATTAGACAATTTTCCTTCAAACTTATTCAGCTAGAACTGACAGGATTTGGCTTTTTCCAACATCTGCAAATCTCATATAGAATCAGCTCTCACTTATCTTTTACTTGTGATGACTTAGAGCTTCATAAGATGGTGCTTAACAAAAACTAATCTGTTTTAGTCACATACATGCACATGAACTTAATGAAAATTGATTCTGTGTGTGCCCCAAGGATGATCCAAGGAGAAAAAATTCTGAATAAAACAGAACGATTCATCTTTGTATTTTGGAACATTTTCATACTGAAGACATAGACTTTTTTTTTAATGAAAGGAATAACCCAACTCTTAAGGCATAAAATCTTTTAAAATAAAGGTAATCTTCAATTTGCTTTAAACACAAGAGGCAAATAAAATGTACGATAAAGAAAAGAGATGAATTCCTTAGTAGATAAAAGTAGGGAAGTAATTTGCATGGATGACCTTGTAAGTTAAGTAGGGAAGTGGGGTAAAGAACACATACAAAATGCATTAGTTAGGGAACATCCAATAGGTAAGCTGAACACAGAATTGGGGCACTAGAAAAGTAAAAGTATAAGAAATAGAAAAAGTTAGTGCAGGCTAGAAAGATATTTTTAATAATGGCTTGCATTCATATTCAGTGCAATTTTGGAAAATTACACGTTGTGAACTGTCACTTATTGTTTTTATTTTCTATAACACACGGTCATGAACAAACATTCCGTAGTATTTGGAGTCATCAAGGGTCTTCACCTGACCTGGGATTGGGTGGGGTGTGTGTCTCTGTGTGTGCGCACATGTGTGTATATACAAGCTCCTCAAGAAGGAAGAGGAAAGTCTGGGGAGAAGTACCTTTCAGAATGAAAAAAGAGTAAACTTCCTCATCTAGAAGTAACTCAGCCCCACCAAAATATGGTCTTTCATACTCATCCTACCCCCCCCCCCAGTTTTTATCTACAAGAAATGTCCCTTTCCTTGAACAGATGGCTTCTAACCCTGTTTCTGCTACCTTCCATCCCTTCTTATTTTATCTTTCCATCTCATTTTTATGCTTGCATGGTCTCATGTATAATTTGGTCATCTTCTTCGAATTAAAAAGAAAGGCATTTAAAAATGCAAGCATTCTTCTTCCAAGGAAATCAAAATGTTTAACAATCCATTAGGCCCCATAGAGCCCTGGAGGAAAAACACAAAAGATGGTCAAGGGGAAGACAAGGAGGGAGGCATAAAATTGGACATGGTAGATTTTCATTCCAGAATGCAAGAGGTTTGTCAACTTGGAGTCCTTATTTGACCTATCTGCCAAAACTTCCCTATCATCTTTGGTTTATAAAACTTTAATTCAAATTAACTTCACATCCAAAATTTCTTTCTATATTTGCAATCATTTCCCATACACTTTAGTCAATTAGCTTCTTACCAAGCAATGACATGTCAGAGAGACCAGTCCAGCTCAACATGGGTGCCCGGTAAATACTGGGTGAATATTCCCATTTCATTTGAATACACATTTATTCAGTGCATCTTTAAGGCAAGGTGCTGAATTAGCTGCAGAATCTCTATCTTTAAGGATTTTGTGATCAACTGGGATGCAAAAACATAAAGAAATGTTTTTTAAAATGCTGAAAAATAACACTTTATTCGCTTTCTTTGTATTCGTGCTACAGGCTACATTGAACCTCATTTCCTATTTGGGATGCTTTTAGCCAGTTCCTCAAGTTCCCAAAGACATGTTGGAGCTTGTCTTTGTTCTCCGTAGGTGGTTGTATATTTGAAGAAACCAAACTAGGTGATGGAGAAAGAGACAGATGGCCCTCTCTCTTGGGGAAAAATCAGGTTTCTCTTGTGTTTGGGACTCAGTCTCTTCAGTCCTGAGAAGACAGGTCAACTGGAATTTATTAAGATCAGCACAATGGCAGGCAGTTAGAGTAGTCCTTCCATATTTGGTGTGACCTGTAATATGCTGTGCTGGGAGGCAGGCACTGGAGAAGCAGTGATGGATAGTTCACAGACCTTGCATTTCTGAACACAGTAATAATTAATCAATTAAATATTTTCAGTCAAAATAGCTAAAAACCCATCTGAAGCCTTTAGAACTTATAATCTAAGTGATGAGGTACTATAAGAGCCTAGTGACAAAAATGTAAAGGAGAGCAATAAAGTCTGTATGAATTGCACACTGGAGGGGGAAAACATAATTTTACGCAGTGCCCTCTGTAAAAGGTCATGATAATCACATTTAAGTGAAACTACACTCCAGGTATAATAGCAATGATACATAACAATCCTCAGTGAAATTAATAGAAAAATTTTTCAGTCATAAAAACTGATTAAATGCATTTTCTTTCTGTAGTTCCACACCAAAGCTTTTATTTGGTGTGTTTTTTCTCCCTTCCAATGATTATAAGCGAACACTGCCCTTAATCAGATCATCCAGCCCCAAACTCTAAATTGGGTCAAACCTGGGCTGAGATGTACTAATCACTAGCAAGATAACTTCCAGAAAATTCCTGCAACTCCTTCACCATCAGTTTCCTATCTATGAAATAGGAATAAACTACTCCTTTCTTGATGCTTAATGTTTATAATAAATGAAATAATGCATATAAAATGTCTGAATTATAGTAAGTACTCATTAATTGATACCTATTATAATCATAGTAGTTGTGACTGCTATAGTTACTATTGATGTTGAAACTTTCACCCAGGTTTACATGGAGATTATTTCAAATAATGTCTTCCCTTTCATATCAAGGTGTGTATGCTATCCATTCTCTCTCCAAACATCTCCATTTTCTTAGGAAACAGGAGCTAAACCTTTTACATTTTTTTGTACCCAAGCTCCTTAATAAAATGCATACAAATTCTGGAGGTGAGCTTTGGAGTCACCCTCCATAGAAAGATTATTAGTATTTATAGGTCTACTCAGGTTTTCTCTCCTTTTTTTTTTTTTTTTTTGTGGGTACTGGGGGTTGACCTCAGGACCTCATGCGCCAGCAGGCGCCCGTGCCGCTGAGTGATATCACTGGCCCTTTTTTTCATATGTGGGTTCCGGGAGTCGAACTCGGGCCTTCGCAGTTGCCAGGCAGGCGCATAGGCTGCTGAGCCATCTCACAGGCCCGAGGTTTTCTCTTCTTTTCTTGGTTATTTCTTTTCAGAAATTATTCACTTAATTTTAGTTTCATATGTATCGGCATGATAGTTCCAATAATAGCATTTTAAAATTTCTCCTATATTAGAATCAAGCCTTCCTTTTCACTGTAGACTTTGCTCATTTGTCCCTTTTAGCTCTCTCTCACTGAGCCCTGTGGTGACCATGTGTCTGCAGTTAACACAGGACGTGAGAGTAGCAGGACTGCTATGGTAAGGAAGTGGATCTAGCGATGAGTTCCATTCACTTCCAATGAATAAGCTGGTCTCCGAAATACCTCAGCCCATGCTCATACTGGGTTCTCTTCAAAAACATTTCCAGCTCTGAGGGGTTGTAGATAGCAGCAAACAGACACAGAAATCCAACAAGTCACTTCTGTGTGAAGCCATGCTGCTTCTCCCCCACTTGGTCCTTTTCCCAGCATTACCATTTATTTCAAAAATTCAAAAGCTGGACAGTTTAATATATAAATCAAAGGCCAAAGAAATATCTAGAGTTTGGCTCTGTGTCTTGATGAGTGTGTTAAAAAGAAATGTGATTAGAGAAGTGATAGAGTAAAGCAGGGAATTATGCAGCTTGCTCATGTTTTATGGATTCTGATGGAGTAGAAGAGGGGGGTGGAAAGGAACACTGCTCTTCCAAATGATAATAGTCCAAAAATCATGGACTACTTATGATTTAATTTTTTTATAAGGGAAGCTTAAAGTGTCACTGGCCCTGATCTGCGTAATACTTTCAGTCTTATTTTTTATTACAAAAGTTTCAAGGAATGATTGGTCCTTTTGTATGAATGGATTATTAAAAGATTTTTGTTTACATACATAGAGAGACCTAAAAAGAATCAGTCAGAAGGTCACCAACACAATTGACAACATTAACCATAAAATGTTTAATCTCAAAGAATATGTTTTGCTTTAAGCCACGATACAGGCAGGGCTACATGTGGAAGAAGACATTAAGTTTAGCTGCCACATATATATCTCCCTTTCAATCTACCTTCCTTGGTCAGCCATGGAGATTCCAGATTCCCTGTGCTCAAAGATTGTGCTTTGGAAATTATGTTTGCTCAGTCTATTTTTATCTTACTAACACATCCTATATTTGTAGCACTAAAAAGCTTACAAAGCATTTCTCCAGTATTTTTAAAATTGCTTTCTGTGTTGTCCCGGGAAATAAACAGCACAAGTATTATTTTCCCATTTGTACAGAAGAAAAAATGAGGCTCAGAGATTCAGAATCCTTGGTAGGTTCTAACAGGTGAAAATTCCATGGTGGAGCTTGGGGGGTCACAAGTTTGGGTCAGAATCCTAGCTCTGCCAGTGATCCAGTATGCGAATTTGCTAAAGCAACTTGTGCACGCTGAGTCACAGTTCCTCCCTCAACAAATTGTGGATGATCACACACCTGACCCGGCTATGGTAAGGAACAGATGAACATACCTGAGGACCACCTCTGCTACCCATAGAGAAGGGGCTCAGCAGACAGTAGCTCTCGTTGTCAGCCATGTGCCTCAGGACCTTCTAGCATGCCTGGAGTCTACCACTGACGTCACCAGCTGGTGGTTGTCTAACAGAGTAACTATCATGAACACATTAAGAAGGATGCCAGAAAGGCAGTGTAAATTAATTAAATATATACAACCATGAAATATTCAGAACAGCTAGATTTGAAAGGAGTTTTCAGAGACACCTGGACATGATGTATGCTGAAATCTGGAAAACAATTCCCCATGTGTTTTCCCTGACATGAATTCTGAACACAATTACTTGGGTGATAGGAAACATAGCACAGGCCACGTCCAGGGGATTAGCAATTATCCTGTTCCTAATCACCATGGCAGTGTATGCAAAAGCCAAGGGGAGGCCAAGTCTACATCATCGCCAGATTTGCACCCCCTTACATTGATATACACTGCCAGGCCTCTTTGTATTGCCTTATGGGCATTCTGCTTTCAGACAGGAATTGATGAGCCTCAGTAGTTCATGAAACCAAATCTAATCTCCACAGCCTGGGCCAAAGGAAGAACTGGAAAAGATCTAAATCCCCATTCACTGGCAAAGCAGTTTCAAATCCCACTGTGATCCAGTATCTCTCTAACAGTGTGAGCAGTAAATCTGTAAATAATAAGCAAATAAAAAATCTGAATTGTTAATTCGTGTTCTCCCTGAGGATGTACCTGTCATGTTTATTAGTGCACCTGTGTTCCAGGGAAGCAGTTTACGTACAAATGAAAAGCTAATAAAATTCCACATACCCACATATGGCCAAATCATAATGGAAGTCCTTTTATCAGCTAGGTAGTAAGCAGCACTGGAAGTAGGAAAATGCTGGTACCTTTGTTAGAGCCATGGAAACACTTCTCCGTGAACTTTCTCACTCTGTGGGAGAGTTTATGCACTTGAAGGGCACCTCATTAATTCAGCTTGCACTAACTGGGAGGTGCAGCAATGAGGTTGTAGGAAGGGGTATAAACATAACAGAATATGTGAAGCGTGCAGAGGTTATTAAGTCCTGTGTTTACCAACAACTAAGCCATGTGATCTGTTTACTTACAGGAGTTAGCCACCTGGTGGCTATTAGTCGCAGGGCCTGGGTCTGATCATGAAACTTTTCAAACAAGGCAAAAGCAAGCAGATTTTGCCTGCTGATTCATTACATAAATATTCATTCAAGTGGGATGAATAAGACAGTGGATCTGGAGATAGGCTTAATTAAATACAGACAAAGGGATTCTTGCTGATATTTTTGCCTGGACAACCAGAGTTTCTGTTTGGCCCTTTCCATTCAATAATTGAGATTCAAGGCTTTTTATTTGAAGCACTAATTTTACCAGCTGTTCCACAAAGGCTGGTTTTCATCTTACAGATATTTGATGAGCGTAAACCCTACCTTCCCTGCAAGGAACACAGGGAAGGGAACCTGCATTAGCTGCTCTGATTTCACAAAGAAAAAGAATCTGCAGACAAGAAGTGCAGTAGGGGGTGCGTACATTTTCCAACTGTGTGCATGATTCACCCCTCGCAATGTATGGGCAGCCCCAGCTAGTTTCTTTGGCTTGGTGTTTTGCCCTGCATTTCAGCATCACACCTGACACCAGCTGAGTGAACTGCCTCTGCAAAGCCTCACAGTCGTACTCTTAATGACCTCTTAGGGCTGTGGCAAGGATTGATGAAATCATGCATGCAAAGTGCTTAGAAGTGGCCTGGAATTTTAATAAATCATTGATAATTTTGTCTATCTTATAAATCATCATTGTCACTAGAAATCATGAAAATATGAAGGAAGAAAAACCTGTAGCTACTGGAAATGCCAGTGGAAGAGACAGGTAAATACAGAAAAATTCAAACCCAGGAGGGACATGTGACAGGGACTGCGGGTCCAGTCGGGGCGTTTCTGGAAGACCGCAGGGACTGATAGTACCATCAACCACAAACATGTATTGAGGGTCTACCAAGTGCCGAGCAGCATACGGGGCTTATTGGAAGTGCTAACTTAGTCAGGTGCAAAGAGGAAGAAAATTAGCCCCTCCCTGGCAATGCACTTGAAACCTGCTCTTCGTAATTAAACTTCAATAAAACTTCCAACTCATTTCCCATCTTTTCCTGTAATTTTTACATATAACAAGTCTTCTCTGGGGGAGGCTTTTTACAAGTTCAGTGTTTTCTAATATTAAACCTTTACTCTCTTAATAGATTTAAAATAACCCACCCTGGGCCTGGTTCGTACTCAATCTTCCAGTGAGAGGAAGGTGTCGATGAGCTCAGCACCTCACTGCTCCCTTGCTCTACCTTCCACCTCTGTCCTGGGCACTGATCTGGCTCCCTTTCCTCTGAAATTGGAGCAAGACAGAAGAGAAGGAGGTAGGAAAAGCTCACCAGTTGGGGCACTTTTAATCTGGCTTTGGGTCCACTGGCTGTGGCAGATGCCTAGCTCTAGCTCAAAGGGCCTTCCCTCCCTGATGGCTCCAGGTGTGTTTTTTCTGGTTCTAGACCCCCTCCTGGCTGCTACCCACACCTTCTCAGGCCCTGCTCTGACTGCAAGGCTACTCTTTGTACACACTTGGGCCACATTTTTTAACTGATTGTCCCTGCAACCTGTTCTTAGGGCCTGTCCTCAAAGTCTCTCTAACCAGCTTGTCCCTTTCAGAGAGTCAGGTATTCGGTATTCCCCAGATCGAAAGGACATGCGCAATTCCTCACAATTAACTCAATTTGGAAATGTTCTGAACCCCTACCACTTGCCAGGTACTGTTCAGAGTACTTGGTTTACAGTGATGAATGAAACAAGGACCCTGCTGTGAGAGGATTTACTTGGGAGGAAACATTCACTAAATGGTGACTTAGAAAGTGACAGATGCTATAGAGAAACATGAAGCAGGGGAGGGAGATGAAATTGGCTGAAAGGGAATTGGAATTAGGTAATAGGAAAAGCCTTATTTCTCAAAAGGTCTTGGAGGGGGCACAGACATTGAGTATAAACTCTCTCCCCGCTTTCAACACTAGTCCCTTAGTAATCTTGAAAGCTTGGCTCCAAAACCCCAAGTATGGTGAGGGCTTCAGCTCCCCTCCTGGACTCATTCCTTTTTATAAGACCTGGGTGGACAATGTGTGTGTGGGAGAGCTCCTCCATCCCCCTCTTTTCAAAGAAACTCTTTCTCTTATGTTCTTAAATAGCTGATGAACTATGATATTTTTAAATTACTTCTTAGCAACTGGTATATACATGGTTTGTGCTTCATTTTAAAACATGCATGAGCATTTCATATTCTTTGTTTCTAAGCTAACGGACTTAAGACAAAATTCTAGACAACAGGAAATGTCACCTAACTTTCTACTAGATACATAAAACAGATTAAGGTTTGGTCACTTGATCCAGGTTCCATGGATAAGAAGCTACAGTTTTTAAGTACATGGTTTCTCCTATCATGTTGTGTTGGGATATTAAAAAGCTGTGACTCAAATAAAAGAAATAGATCAAAGAAAGAAGACTATTTAATGAGTAACCTAGCAAACTGTGGCTTGTTGTACATCAATTTTCCCAGAAGAATGCTTAGCGCCTGGGCAGCTCTATGTTGCACAAACTCTGCTCCCAATTTCTCTGCTTTGATGAGATTATTAAAAAGATTCATTGAAATGTTCTTATAAAAGATGTGTTCCAGTGACGATGTCCCACACTGATCAGGTTGTGCAGCCTGGAGATCCACTTCCTTGATGGAAGAATAGCTCTAGTCACCTACTTGTTAGGAGAGCAATCTTTCTAGAAAAAGCACATCAACTTCTCTTCCCTTTGGTAAGAGCATATCCTAGATACTAAGCTGTTTTACCTATTACTATCTTATCGTACCACTCAAAATGATGTTACAAGTTTTTAAAAGGATCATATTGCACAGTTGAAAATTACCTCCAACTAGAATTTGAAAAATTAATTGTCCCTTTAATGACTTGTATTTAAGACCATCAAGACATCTGGTCTTGAGAGATTATGGGTGATAAGTGGTTGGGATAATTTTCTCTCTGTGCTTCCTTTCAGACATTTTGTGTACTATGATATATTTTCTTAAGAGCTGGCATTTGGCAAGATGGCTGATAACAGTTGGGATAATTTTCTCTCTATATTATTTCTGACACTTTTTGTGTGCCATGATATATTTTCTTGCATATATTACTTAGAGTGGTCTGACAGTGAGCCAAAAAAGATCCATCAGATCTTCACAACTCTCATTGGATCCATATTAAACTATGTGAAGCTGACAAGGCAAAGTTTTCATGTATCTACAAAGGTTTCTAATAAGTTATCTTTCCATGGATTATTTTCCCCAATAATTGAGGGGCAAAAATTAAGATGCTATGATGTGATCCCATCCTGCCTCCTATAGTAGCCCAGGTCAAGAATGGATGGACAACTTACCTGGGAAAACTTTTAGAAGTCCCATAACAATGCTTTATATAACAGACTCTACCCAAAAGGAGGTGAGTGGAAACTCACTCAGTTTCATTTTAGGAAAATGAGAATAGGGACCTAAGACACTAAGCTCTGAGGAACTGAGCTGACAGGTCACCTAGACTCTGGACTAAGGCTCCCATGATAAGACTGGTACAATAAGGATAAATAGAAAAGGGCAATTTGTAAAGGTGGAGAGAAGCTTGTAAGTAAAGAAAACATCCTAGTAGAAATGGCTTTCTTCTGACTTCCCTGTTTCAGTTCCAGTAAGGCCTATCCGGTCTTTTTTCTAACTTGATTTCCATAGGCACCTCTTTTCCCTGATTATAAGTCCTCTTTATGTGAGCTACTTCACCTGGATTAATGTTGCTTACAGTCAGTAACATCCGAGTTGGAACAATCCATTTAAGATGGCTTCTCCCTACTGTGTGTAAAATACAGCCCATCTCTGCCACATTGAATACACTCTCCAATGCATGCTTCACTAGGGCTTCACTGTGAGCCATTCCCCAACTTTTTCACTCCAAAAAAAATTTTTTTTAGCTCCTCAAAAAGCTAAGCTCTTTCCTATATCAGGGAATATGAATTCTGTACAGCCAGGGGCGATGTTGTCTTGTAAACTTTTACATTTCCAGAGCTTAGTACAGTGTCCAGTACATAGGACCTGCATAATATTTATTGGACTCATTAGCAGCTAGCTAGTGATATAAAAAGGTCAAAACCATATCTTCCATGCTCTGTTAATTATTCTATATTGCTTGGTCAACAAACTACCAATCAGTTTTAAGTTTTTAAGTATCTTAAATTAAAAAATCTACTGATATCTCAGAGATCTGTCAACCTACATGTGTTTAGTAAGTCCTGAAAGAGGGAAAAATAACCACAGTCTTGCTGTTGGTACCACCAAAAAGTGCCACCAGGTTATGTAGAAAACATTTCTGTAGCCAAAAACAAGGAATAAAAAAGGAAACACAACTATATTTAGCAAAGTAGGTAATGAATATCCTCTTTTCTAGAGTCTTTGAAAATGTTAAAACATAAAAAGTGCAAATTGGCCACTTTTTAGAGAGAAAATACTAAACAGGTTAATAAAATGGTATTTCTTTGAATCAAAGGCTTAGCAGAACATTTTGGAAATGTTCCCCTGCACATTAAAAATGGTCTAATAACTTAAAATTGTACCATATGCTTTCAAAGGCTCAAGTTAATGTTCTCCCCTTTTAAGTTCAAGCAACATATCCTTTGTCCAAGAAAGAACTGACCACACACCAAGGAAAAAATCCCTAGGGAGTTTGAGGATTAATTATCCTCCTGCTAACTCAGGAACAGAAATCATCCAAGTATCACAAATCCTTATTTGAATGCCTGTGGCTATGCAGGTGCAAATTGGATTAAAATGTCTACCAAGTGAGTGGTCCTTCCAGGGGATTTGTCACACACACCACCATGTTGTTCATCCCACTAGTTTAATCATTAGCACAGCCTGTTAATGTTTTTGCCTCAATCCCTCACCCAACTGCAAGCTGCCCCAAGATCAAGGTCTGAGACTTGGTACTTTTGAAATTCCTAGCATCTAATCTCAATGCTTGGTACATAATTGCCAATACTAAGACCGATGAGATGCAAAACTGCTTCCCTGTTAAGAGTTCAGGTTCAAATCCTGCCCTCACAACTTCTTGTATCTGTGACTTAGCCAAAGTTGCTTCAATGCATTGTCCCCCAGTTTTCTTATTTGTAGAAGAGGGTACTATATTCATCCCTATTTCATAAGGTCTATAAGGTCATGGTGAGAAAGGGATGAGAATGATATGACACAAGCACTGTATAGGTTCCAGTGATGATGATGATGAGATGATGATGATGATGATGATGAAATTATTATTGAATGAGTAGATGTCCTTAGAGATTCCTGAGTCCCTGCTTTCTTGCTTTGACCCCAAAGTCCTCAGTAGCTGCTTGCTGCCATAGCTTCCAGTGCTGTTGGAACCCAAAAGGGATTGTGGTGCTGTGATGAGGGGGCCACTGGTAGGCGTGTAGTAGGAGTAGGATTGAAAACAGTGGGGATCAAGAGAAAGGAAAATCTTGTCCATTATCTGCCAAGTAGGAACTGTCCTTTGTGCTCAAACATTGTTAAGGCATTGTTCCTACCACTGCAGTCCCATGGGAGCTGGTGAGAAGTGGACAGGAAGAACACTTAAGGACCTTCAGTTCACTGTTTCTCACCAGTGAGCACCACCCATGTGCTTGTAGGTCGGCGCCTGGGTGAGGCATCAGAGCAGGTCTCCATTCTACGGATCTGACAATCTGGCAGAGAAGGCAAATGAACAAGTGGATACAATGACATGGGATGACAGAGCCAGTGCCCAGGGGATAAGAGAATTTGTCAGTGGAACCTGACCCAGTCCAGTATGTCAAGGAGACTTCTGGAAGGAAGTATTTTAATTGATGGCTAAAGGTTTAATCCAATAAAGAGGCTGCTGAAAATGTTCCAGGCTGAAGGAACAGCAAGTACAAACACCCAAAGTGGATAAAAATAATGTTTTAAAGAACTTAAAGCAGGCCAGTGTGGCTGAAGGACAGAGACTAGGGGGACAGAAGCTGGTGAAAGATGAAGCCATAGGGCCGGTGAGATGGCTCATTGGCTTAAGCTCCTGCCTGGCAAGCGCGGGGGCCCGAGTTCGACTCCCGGAACCCACATACGAAAAAAGGGCCGGTGATATCGCTCAGGGGCATGGGTGCCTGTTGGCGTGCGAGGTCCTGAGGTTGACCCCTGGTACCCACAAAAAAAAAAAAAAAAAAAAGATGAAGCCATAATGATGGGAGTCCCACTGCTCCTGCCCAAATGCTTTTCCCTGGTCCCAGACCCTCTCCTGCACTCAATAAAAATCCCTAATCTTATCATAACTCAGGACCCCCCTTTCTTTTTCACTTTGATGCTGTCATTTTTAGTTTTGAATATTTTGCTTTTAGATAGCTCATCAAACACAATGACATGAATTAATTACCTCATTTTAATTAAAGTCATCTTGAATTGCTAGTCATCGAGTCTGATCACAATGACAGAAACTGTCTCATCACCAAAGCTTACGGAATTCCAGTGGGCAGCACACACTTTAACAGTCTGTTTAATAATAGTCGTGATCACTATAGTTAGTTGAATTCTTATTATATGCAGGGACTGTGGTAAACATTTTCTACGCATTTCGCTTTCATCCAATCCTCTGAAAACTCTTAGAAACATCTTCTTTCCTAAAGGAGGCAAATGAGATTTGGAGAGGTTAAATAACTTGTTCAAAATTCCATAACTAAAAAGGGGCCATCTGGGCTGCAAACCCACCAGGCAGTGCGACCTCAGATCCTGCACTCTTAACCACTCTACTTGTAGTTCCTGGTCATGAAGATTTATTACAAGTAAGCATAAGCCCTTTTGATTTCTTAAAATTATTAAAAACAGCCCTCACATTGCTCTTCCTCCCCACTCTCAAACTTGATGCCTTTAAAGATAGGACAAGGCTGCCTGGGGCTTCCATACCCTTAGGCAACTCTTCCCTTATAGGCCTGACCTACTCAATTTAAATGTAAGATTCACAAAGCAGATTTTGAAACTATTGTCCTTCTCAGAAAACATGTATCAGTAATAATTTGAGGCTTTTGTTTTGAATTTTTACTTGAAGCTTAGAGGAGGGTTTATTTACTCTACTGAGGCCATTTGAAAAGATTTACTGTATGGTGGGGATTCTCCATGATTTTGTTGAGAAAAAGCTCCCCACTTTTTTTTATACATGTAGTATTTAAAAATGAACACTAATTAAGAACAGTAATTTGGTTACTGTGAGATTCATAAGAAAGAAAATAAAATATAAATGTTCTATTCACAGTGTTAACATTGTGATAGTGAATCAAAGTTAAAATTTCCAAATAAACAATGATAGATGTGATATAAAATTATGATATTTATTTATTTATTTTATTTTTTTTGTGGGTACCGGGGGTCGACCTCAGGACCTCGCATGCCAGCAGGCGCCCGTGCCGCTGAGCGATATCACCGGCCCCTTTTTCGTATGTGGGTTCCAGGAGTCGAACTCGGGCCCTCGCGCTTGCCAAGCAGGCGCATACGCCGCTGAGCCATCTCACTGGCCCTAAAATTATGATATTTAAAGTTGGTAGGAAAATTCTAGCCCTTTAGTTTGAAATATGTTCCATTCAAAAATGGAAAACAATTTATCAAATAAATTACTTGCATCATGCCCAGACAATGGCATTAACTTATTTATTTGTTCCTATGGCAACAGAAGATGAAACAACATGAGCCTATGTCGTTAGGTTATAAAATAAACTTGCTGAAAGCAGTTATTTCAAATTAAAGCCAAATTAACTTAATGGTTTATCCTCAAAACAATGATAAAGAATAATAATGGTTTGATGGTGGCTTACATATTCCACAGTGTTTTGCTATTTCCACAACTAGGAGGGACACCAACACTCTTTTAGACTTAAGTTTCTGTCCATAACTAGATCTAAATGTTGCTATCTAAACAGTGTTTTATGCATCCAACTTCCAAATGACTAATTTGATTGGTATTTGACTAAACTAAGTGAATTGATTATTTCTTGAGATAGAATTAGCAATGAGGTAACAGCTTAAAAGGGAAAAATCAGCTACTCTAAGACAAGATTCATCAGCACTGGGTACTGAGCTAATCAAGTCATGTGGCACTACTACCCAAAAAGAAGAAAAGAGATGCAAAGGGAATGAAAAGAATAAAAAATGTATATTTCATTCCCCAAATAACCACCAGGCACTTGGCAGGCTGGTGAGTCAGAAGATAAATCATGTTCCTGACTTCAAGGTGCTTTAGGTGTTTTATACATAATTTTTTTAAAGTCTCTTCCTACCTCTGATTGGTTTATTTTTCCATAAACTTTATTTTTTAAAGAGCAGTTTTAGTTTCATGCCAAAATTGAGTGGAAGGTACAGAAAGTTAGTGCCCATAGTACTCCTTTCCATGTGTACAGAGGTTCCATCATATCAACAGGTTATGAACTTATATTGACACATCATTGTCACCCAAAATCCATAATCATCATTAGAATTTACTTTGGAAGATAGGTAGGCAGTTTCATTAAAAACTAAACATATTCTTACCATATGATTTCATGGTCATGCTCCTTGACATTTACCAACTGAAGTAAAACTCAGGTCCATACAAAATACCTGAACGTGGACATTTAAAGCAGGTTTATTCGCAATTACCAAAATGTGGGAGCAAAAAAGATGTTCTTCAGGTGAATGGAAAAGCTGTGGTACTTATAGAAAATGAAACATTATCTGGCACTAAAAGGAAATGACTATCAAGTCACGAAAAGATGTGGGGGGAAATTAAATGCGTATTATGAAGTGAAAGAAGCTAATATGAAAAGGCTACATGATGTTTGGTTCCAACATAAAATGTGACATTATAGAAAGGACCGTTTAAACTGGCAAAAAATATCAGTGGCTGACATGTGTTGAGTATTCAGGGAAGGATGGAATGGTAGAATACAGAGGATTTTTAGAGCAGTGGAACCATTTTGTATGATACTATAGTGGTAGATACATATCATACATTTATCCAAATCCACAGACTGTGTAATGCAAGAGTAAAAGCTTGTATTAAGGTACAGACTTTGGGTAATAATGGTACGCCAGTGTGGGCTCAACATTTGTAAGAAATGTACCACTCTCGGAAGATGGAGTACATGGGAACTTCTGTAATTTCTGTTATTTACGTAACAGAAATGATACTCAGAAAGGATATTTCAGTAGGTACCATATGTTGCTCAACTATCACTAAAAATCTAAGTAAAAACTTTACAATAAAAATAGTCTATTTTAAGCCTGGGTTTTCAGAGCAAGGATTTGCTGGAAAAAAAAAAAGAGAGATAAAATAAAAATCATCATGGAAATGGGTCATAAAGAAAAATAGAAACACATTTTAGAGTTGCAGAAGGGAAATTTTGTCTCATAATCCTAACAAAAGCTGCTTTTGACTAGGCTCCTCTCACTAAAAAGTAGATTTATTTGCATATTCAGTGCAATGTAACCACATGGAAAGCTGGGCTCAAGGTAACAGGAATAAGAATATTTGGAGGAGAAAAAGAGGGAGGAAGAGAACAGTGTTAGTGTTATCCAGGCAACTAGGAATAATTAAGCTTGGTTTCTCCATTGTTTTTTATTCATCTGATTCATAAAAGTTTTGAGGGCCAGATGTTGGGGATAGAGAGACCAAATAATAAATTCTCATCTCCAAGGAATTTACATATTGATAAACAGGATTATTGCTTTCTTTTAGGACATCAGGAAGTTCTCCACCTGTCTTCCTACCTACCTACCTCTCTTGCCTAAACTTCCACCACTTTCCTAAGCATGCTCCTTTCTTCCATTTAGGAAAGGTCAGACAGATTCCTTCCCAAATGAGTCTGATCTGTCATCTTTCCTTTGGGATAATCTTGTCTCCCTTATGCTATTCCAAAACACATCTTCTTTTGAATAGCTCACATTTCTCCTATCTTTAAAAAAGCCTCTCTTGGTTTCTCCAACCCACATTTACTTAGTGTCTCATTCCTTAGACCAGTGATGGTGAACATTTTAGAGACTGAGTTCCCAAACTGTAACCCCAAACCTATTTATTTATTACAAAGTGGCAACACTGCAGTTCAACCTGAATATCCAATACTCGGCTGCTGGGGTGATTTGGCTTATGTGCCAACAGAGAGGGCTCTGTGCACCCGCTGCGGCACATGTTCCAAAGGTTTGCCACCTTAGAACCATTCTTTTCTGATGTCCAGTGCCCCTGATTTTCAGTTAATCATTTCACATACACATTTGGTATCTCTAAATCCACACTGTGAGCAGTGGAATGTACTTGCCTCATGTACTCTCCTACAGATTGTCAGAAAGCACGACATATACAAGGCACTTACATATTTATAATTGATCTACATAAAATTTATTTGTGCTAAAATTTCCTATCTGAAAGTGGTATGCTGATTTTTCAAATGAAACCTGTGCTAACTATTATAAACTCATGCATGATTTTAATAACAACTCTTGAAGTTGCTTTCTTCCTGATGAGATTCCAAGCAGTGACAGATGAGTCAATCTCATGAAGTTGAAATTAAAAATGAGAGTCATTTGTGTTGGTGGCTGTCAGGTGAGACATTTTTTACCTAATTAGGGATGATTTTTAAAAAATTCACATTTATTATTGTGAACAGAAACTTGTTAACAATTCTGGTTGGTTTAACAAAATTGAACATTTCTAAATTAAGAAGAAATAGCCTTGCCACCAACACTTACTAATCAAGAAAAATTACTATAAAATTTTAATAAAATGTTTAATGCATTTCATGCCTAGGGAATAAAAAGATATATTGGCTTACATTTTTTACTAGTGAAATAGCAAATGTATTTGACTGGAAACACTAAGAGATGGAGAAAATAAAACCCACTGAAAGAAGACATACTACTATCTTATTCAATCTCAGGAAATCTTTAATCCCTTTAACTGTAAAAATTTTGACCTTATCTATGATTTCCCACACTTCAGCTTCTCAATAGTTTACAACTGAATACTCAGAAAGCACCCCCCTCCTTGTACCCTACAACAGCATCAAATATCTATTAAAACCATGTAAAGATACAAATACTTGTTTTCAAGCAATTCCTAGCAAGACCAGAACAAGGCAATGACACTGTGCCAAGGTATAACAAAATCAATACGGTGGCTTAAGGTGATCCAAGCCTATGCACTCCTAGCCCACAATGAAGTGGCAGAAGATGTACTAGTCTTATTTCACCTCTGAATCGGAGAGAAATCCTGCTGCAAATAAACAGCTAAGCATGAAGGAAAAGCTTTCCATCTCTGAAGGCTGGAGACTTCCTCCTTCATCTAAAACAACAGGACAGGTACAGGAAATGCTGTCTATGCCTGCAGGGGCAGCCATCAGGTATTATTATGAAACCCTATGGAATTATACAAAGCAAACCTAAATAGGACTGGAAAACCTTTGAAGACTAAACCATCATTGGAACCAAAGCCCACATAAAGTAGATCAGAAACATCCTGCTCAACCCAATCAGAATGATGTTCTGTAAGAGAAAAATATTTAAATAGGAGCCAGAATCTTCTAACACAATTCTAGAAGAGAATATAAATTGTTTTACCAACAGTCAAAAACAAAATCACTACACAAATGAGAAAAGACAACAGATGACATCACCAAGGTGGCTCAGATGATGGAATTATCTGACAAAGATTCTAAAGAAGCCAAAACAAATATTCTAAAATCAAATATAAATCCCTTTGCAACAAAAATGTATAAAATCTTACCAAAGAAGATATAAGAAAGAAGAAAATGGAAATTATATAACCAAAAAACTACAAGTACCAAGGCTAAAAACTCACTGGAAAGCTCAATAGTAGGACAAAGGAAATAATCATGACTTGATGGTAGATATTCTGGATTGAATTGCACCCCTTCAAAATTTGCATGTTGAAATCCCAGTGTCTGGCACCTGAGAATGTGATGTTATTTGAAAACAGTTTCTTTATACAGATTATCAAGTTACAGTGTATTTGTTTGGGTTCAACCTAATAATTCTCTCCATCAGAGATCTGACCGCTTCAGCATCTCAAGTGCAAGTCCCTCCCCTATGTTCTCTTACTTTCTCACTTTGTCAAATAAATCAGTCTTTGTTTCTCAATAAGTAGTTAAATAGATTAATTAATTTTAAAAATGAGTTAATTAGGGTGGGTTCAAATTCCATGACTGGTGTTTTTATGGAAAGGGTGTTGCGGACACAGAAATCAACAAGGAGGATGCCGTGTGTACATAAGATGGTCATACTCAAGCTAAGGAGAGGGGCCTAGAACACATTCTTCCTCCAGTAACCTCAGCAGAAAGTAATCCTACCAATATCTTGATTTCAGATTTCTAGCTTTATAATTGTAAAGCAGTATTTCTGTTGCTTAAACCACCGATGCTACAGTATTTTGTTATGGAAGCAATTGTAAACTAATACAACAGAATGACAGACATTATTCAATCAGAGCAGCAAGGAGTAAAGAAATTTTAAACAAAAAAAATGGCCTAAAGAATCCCTGAAGACAATGGCCATACCATTCATAACACTGGAGTCCCAGAAAAAAGAGCAGAATGAGATTGGGCTGAAAAATAATTGAAGAATTAATGGCTAGTATTTCTCAAATTTTATGAGAACTATAAACCCACAGATTTAAGAAGTTGAGTGAACACTCAATAAAATAAATCCAAAGAAGTCCAAACCAATGTATGTTGCAGTTAAAATCCTGAAAACTAGACAAAGAAACACCTTGAGAGAAATGGCACATTACCTACAGGGGAAAACCAATTCAAAGGACAGCAGCATCTGCAATGATGGAGACCAGAAAGAGGTAACACAATATTTTTCGAGTGCTGTGAAAGAAATTCCAATCTTGAATTCTATGTCAGAGAGGAATAGTCTTCAAGAACGAAAGGGAAATAAAGATGTCCTCACAAAAGATAAAGGAAGGTAACTCGTCACCAGCAGACCTACACCCAAAGAATGTTTAAAGAAAATTCTCCAATAAGAAGGAATAATAATAAAAGAGCTGTGGGAAGTATAGAAATGAAGGAAGAATAATAGGGTAGGTATAAATAAAGTAAATGCACTATTATTACTATGAAATTTTCTAAATTATATTGAAAGTTGAAGTGAAAATTCTAATATGATCCTATATAATGAAGTATAAATGTAGGAAATATTTGAGTAAATTTCATTTTAAACATGAGAATGGTAAAGGGACATGTACAAATGAGATTTCTACACTATATTTGCAGTGATACTATAGTACACTATGTATGAATATTTCAATATTTAGAACAATAACTTAAAAAATTCATACAAACCAATATATTTTAAAGCATTTAAGTAAATTAAAATAGAATCCTATAAAATGTTTAAGTAACCAAAGGCAGGCAAGGAAAAATAATAAACTGAGGAATTACAAATAAAGAAAACAAATAAGTACATGTCACACCTAAGCCTGAACCTATTAATAAACAACATAAATGTAAATGTTATAAAACACCAATTAAAATATATAAGTTAGCAATACACTTAGATCCATTAAAAATAAGGAAGATAATCAACAGATTTCTGCTTCTGGGCAGGATGGAATAAATGAACCCCATTTACTTCTCTTCCTAAAAACTTTATAATCTGGACAAAATATATGAGTTTTATGCTAATATCTGTATATTTCCTCTAAGAATCTTTTTTGTTGATGTCTGAATAACTACTTTGAAGATACTGGTACACATTATATTAACTATTATTATTCTCTTATTATTATGAAATTTCATTTTATTGTTTCATAAGGTAAAAAAATAAAATAAAATAAAATAAACATCATTAAAACATTGTATATCAGGCAATTAAGGACATGATCCCAAGAGAGAGAAAATAAATCAGGTAAGTTTATTGCTTGACAGCAATAACTGCCTCTGCCTCTGTTTATTGCTTTAATAGAATTTCCAAGTTGCAGAACAGATAGTGGTAAAACCTGGCAGACTCTGTAAGTGGAGATGACAGACCTGACAACTGCAGAGACCGTGGAAGCTAAGCCTCACAAGACAGCATATGAGAGAGAGATATCTTGAGACAACAGTGGACTAGTTAATCTGGCAGAGGAAATTTCAAGGCAGCCCAACATTCAGGCTGTGGCATAGGTACTGCTTGATGCTTGTAACCATATTCACAAAGAGAGTCAGGACTGAAAAGCAGAGCAGAATAATTTGAAAAATTTTGCTGGTGGCCAAAAAGGAAGCTCTTGTAAACTCAAAGCCTATAAAGTTGATACCCAAGAGATCTTGGTTGCTAAAAAGATCAGTATTAAAAAGAAGCCAGGTATTTTACATCAGAACAATAGGAAAGATGCCTTGAGAGCATCTCAGGGATAAGCAAGACCCCATTGTTCATAGGCTTAAGGGTACAAAAGTAAAAGATTCTGCTTTCAGAAAACAGCGCCAGGGAGCCATGCTCTTTCAGAGCCAATTAGCAAAGATTTTTCCAGAGTTTAGCAATCTGATCTAGGCACCTGTGGGCCTCTGCAACCATGATGAAAGGGAGACTGTGTACTGTAGCAGCTGGCAGAAGACCTTGGTGTCATTTACCTTGTGTAGGTTTTATAGGCATGCAGAATGCAAGAGCTGTGAGGTCAGGGAGATGTCCACCTAGATTTTGGAAGGCTTGGGAGACTGGGCAGTGTGTCCCTGAGAAGGCAATGTGTGAAGCTGTGAGAATGAAGCTGAAAGTGCGGCGGAGACCACAGAAAGCTGGATATAACAGGAAGGTGGTCTACTGAGGTAAGCAGTGAGTGGCAGTGAGTGGAGCTACCTCAAGAGAAATGCCATGGGGGCTGCAACCAGCAATGCCATAGGGACAGGGCTGCCCAAGCTGTTTGGAGCTCATATCTCACCACAACTTGCCCTGAGTGCTGGACATGGAGCTAGGGGATTTAATGTTTGTCCTGCTGGATTTCAGACCTTATTTGGTCCCACTCCTTTCTATCCCTCTATTTCTCCATTTTAGAATGGGAATGTTTACCCTGTGCCTTTGTATGTTGGAAGCACTTAACTTTCTTTTTGATTTTTTATAGGGGTTCATAGCTAAGAATTTGACTTGAGTCTCAAAGGAGACTTTGGACTTAACACTTTTCAGCATTGCTGGCACTGTTAAGAGTTTCGTGACTCTTAGAGGTGGACTAAATGCATTCTGCATAAAGAAAGTCATGTGAGTCTTTTGGTTGCCAGGAACAGAATGTTACAGGTTTATCTAGAATGCCCCTCTCAAACTCTCATGTTCTTATGGACAGGGCTTTTGGAAAGTGATCAGATCATGGGGGCACTAGTAGCTTCATTCACTAATGAGCTCAGCAGCTGAGTTTGCTATTAGGAAGTGGAGCACAGTTAGAGGCAGTCTCTGGGGTATGACCTGCAAGGATTTATCTCCCTCCTTTGCTTCTCCCTTCCCTTTCTGTTCCTGGCCACCATGTGAGCATATTTTCCCTGCTATGCCCGTCTACCATTCCCATTTATACTTTGGAGCTGGCTGATCACAGAGTAAATCCACTGAAACCATGATCAGATCTAAACCTCTTATCCTATGGGTTGTGGGTGTGGGGTATTGTGTCCCAGTGATGGGAAACTGACTAAGACAGTGCGTGCAAGACAATGTTGGAGATACACATAGAGTGCTCCCGCAGCCTTTAGCCAAATACTGCTCAGAGCATGTGGGAAAAGCACTGAAAGCTGGGAAGAGAACTATCTAAAATGATTAGCAATAATTACTGATTTGCATACAGCTAATTGCATGGAGCTGGGAATAAATCTTGTTCTAATCAGCCAAATTGGAAAACTTAAAATACTTGGTAAAGTGCTCAGAAAGATCTTTCCTAAGTGTTGAAGATAAATTATCCCCAGAAACAACCTTTTTTTCTGCTCCTGCCCAATAAATCTTTAAAGCAAGACCCCACTAGACTGCTCACATAACTTAAGTGCACTGCATCCCCAAAGTACAAAAATACAAGAATAAAAATGTATCAAACATCTAATAACAAAACATCCATACAATCTAACAAACCATACAGGTGAGGAAGCAAGAAAATATGACCCATAGTGAGAAAAAAATCAAGTAATTACAAACAACACCAGAACCAACACAGATGTAAAAAGTATCAGGCACAACTTCTTTAGTTATTAAAAAGCAGAGAAAAGGACAGAATACCAAAGCACTATGAGAAAGCTACCAAAAGTGTAAAAAAGGTACAATGAGAAATGAGAAGAGAGAAAGGAACAAAATAATTTTTGAAATAAATCCAGCAAGTTAAGAGAACATCACGGGGCAGGTGAGATGGCTCAGAGGCATAAGCACCTGCCTGGCAAGCACGAGAGCCCAAGTTTGACTCCTGGAACCCACATATGAAAAAAGGGCCGGTGATATCGCTCAGCGGCATGGGCGCCTGCTGGCACGCGAGGTCCTGAGGTCAACCCCCGGTACCCACAAAAAAAAAAAAAAAAAAAAAAGAACATCACACCAGCTAAATATAATACAAACAAAAACCCTACATGTAGGCATATCATTTTTAAGGAAAATCAAACACACTATTCATGTAAGAAGAGAGAGGAAATAAAGTGTGGAGAGAAATAAATCCCTTGAATCAAGAATTCTATGTCATCCACAATTTCCTTCAAAGGGTAAGGAGAAATAATGATTTTCAAACTAACAAAATCTGAAGGGATTTTTTGGGGCAATAGACATTCTTTGTAAGAAATGTTAACAGAAGGTCTTTAGAGAGAACAGTAATACAGATCAGAAACTCACATCTTCATAAACAAGGGAAGAGAATCAAAGAAAGAAAAATGACAGCTACAGTAGACTTAGGAGTGGAAATAAAAAATGAGGGAAAATTGAAAACTTATGTCCACAGAAAAACCTGAATGTGGACGTTTAAAGAAGCTTTATTTGCCAAAACTTGCCAAAACCAAGATGTCCCTCAATAGTCAAATAGATAAATAAAACTGTGGAACTTTGAGACAATGGACCATTATCTAGTACTCAAAAGGAATGAGCGATCAAGACATGAACAGACATGAGGAAACTTACATGCATATTACTAAATGAAGAAAGCTATTCTGGAAATGTTAGGTCGTACACCATATGACATTCTGGAAAAGGTAAAGTAAGAAAACAGTAAAGGCCAGTGGCTCACTAGGTTGGAAGACAGGAGAAGGGATGCACAGGCAGAGCATGGAGCAATGAAAAACTCCGTATGATGCTACATTGGTAGATACATAACATTATGCATATGTCAAAACCCACAGAACATACAATAGGAAAAGTGATCCCAGTGCAAACTCTAGACTTTGGGTGATAAAGATGTCAGTGCAGACTCATCGATTTTAAATGTACCTCTCTGGGGGAGGATGTTGGTAATGTGTGAGGCCGTGCATAAGTAAGTACAGGAGTACATGGGGAACCTCTGTGCCTTCTGTTCAATTTGCTATGACTCAAAAACTGACATTAAAAGTACAATGTTTTATAAAAAACAAAGACAAAGAAAAGATATTTTTTAGACATAAAAAAATGGAAAAGTTCATTACCAGCAAATCTTCTCTGTCAGAAATGTTAAGGGAAGACTTCAAGCAGAGAGAAAATAACACCAGATGAAAATCTGGATTTAAACCAAGAATTCAAAAGTACCAGGAATGGTAACTAAGTGGGTAAATAAAAGATTTTTTCTTATTACTTAAATTTCTTTAAGAATAAAGTTTATTGAAAATTCATAAAATATAGCATGAGGCTTATAAGTGTTTGAATTTAAATGTTTAGCAATATTCCAGCAAAAATAAGGAAAAAGGAAATGAAAGTAAGGTATTGTAAAATTTTTATACCTAAAAGTTTATAATACTTGGATGTAGACTAGGGTGTTGATGGTGTATACTGTAAATGCAAAAGAAAACATTACCATAAGAAAAGAAATACATAGATCATACACAGAAATAAGCCAAAAACTGAGAGGTAAAATAGAATCATAAAAATACTCGATTACCCTAAAACATGCAGAAAATGAGAAGCAAAAAGAACAAAAATGGAGGTGAAAATAGAAAATGAATAGCAGGATGATAGATTTAAAACTATTTATATGAATAATCACAAAAATATAAATGTAGGTATAGGGAATGAAAGAGATAAATCCAGGTTGAATTCTGGGTTTGGGCACATGTAAGTGAATGGTAGACTCATTTAGCAACACGGGAACCTTGTTGAGTAGGGCAGGGTAGTGAATTTGATGAAGAGACAACAAAAATTTTATTTGCACATAGTTAATAGAGAAAGTCTGTGAGCTCATGCATCTGGAAGACTAGAACTCACAAGGAGAGATTGGGGTTGGAGATAGGGTTTTGACTGTTAACAACACACAAGGCATTTAAAACTGTAAGACACTTTAAGATCCTCTAGGCAGTGAGGATGCTACCCACAAGGTCCTGAGCACCACTGTTTGGAAGTCTGATACCCAGGAAAGACAATGTCATCAGCAAAGTAGACTGAGGACTGGCATCGAAAAGAGAAAAAATAGGTAAATTAGTGTCCAGAAATCTAGGCAAGAAAAAAGTGGGAGGAGCTAGCTATGGGAAGTATTGCTGAGAGGTCTAGAAAGATGAGGTCAGAGACTATGGATTTGTCAAGATGTAGAAAGTCGTTGACGTGGATCTCGACATGCTTAAGTAGAGTGGCTGGAACACAAGATACTTGGCGTGGTCGGAAGAAAATGCGAAGGTTGAATGGTGCAAGGAATTGTTATTTATTCTTTCCACATTCCAAAATTAAAGTGAGATACTTCAAAGTAGTTTTTCAACTCAAAGACAGAGGAAAATGTAGGGCTGGGACTGTCATTCAGTGGGAGAGTGCTTGCCTAGTGGGTTCCAGGCCTTGGGTTTGATCCCCAGCTCTGAAAGAAAAATTTTTAAAGAATAAAATAATTGTAACAATAATAATGATGTGGGTGATTTTATTTATTTATTTTTTTTTTTTTTTTTTTTTTTTTTTTTTTGTGGGTACCGGGGGGTCGACCTCAGGACCTCGAGCACCAGGAGGTGCCCGTGCCGCTGAGCGATATCACCGGCCCCTTTTTCGTATGTGGGTTCCGGGAGTCGAACTTGGGCCCTTGCGCTTGCCGGGCAGGCGCTTAAGCCGCTGAGCCATCTCACCGGCCCCAGATGTGGGTGATTTTAAAAAGACAGCTTTAACACTAAATCTCTAAACTCAAAAGAGAAAGTACCTCTAGTATCTAGTTCACTCTGTTCCTGAATATATTAAAGGTTAACAAAAATATTGCTTAATAAATAATCACTGCTTTTTCATTTAGGACATTTTCCTGAATCCCGAAAGCCAAATAAAGAGATCGTACACAGAAATAGTCTGTTGTCTTTCATTTTAAAATCATTGTTCTCCCCAACCACACAATGTAGGTATAACTGCTGTTCTGTTTACTTTGACAGTGTTAACTATTTAGACAATCATTCATTGGAACTCTATAAAACAAAGTATATCATTGTCTGAAACTGAACAGTACGTCTGAGATGCTTAAGAACGCCCCCAAACAATTTTGTTTTCATGACTCTCATGTAGTTCACAGTCGCAGAATGACTAACACCTCAAATGCTTTGTAAGACATAGATGGGGCACAATGATAGAGTAGGTGGAGCGATGGAATCTGGTTGGGATTTAAAATAAAGAGCTAAAACAATGGCAAAGTGCAGAACAAAACACACATACTTCATAAAAGCTGCTCTCCCCCTCAAGAGACACTGCGCTGTAATAAATTTGTCTTAGCAAAAGGAAGAGAAGTGTTGGAGATGGAGAAATGTACAAACTCTGGATGTAAAAACTGCATTGCCAAAATCTCCAAATTTTATGTCAGGTTCCACAGTTGCCTTGATGATAAGGATTGATTACAGTTAAACTTTCTTGCCAAACCTCAAAGAACCTGGATCTTAGATGTTTTGCTAATACTAAGTGTTTACTAAACACTGCTACGTATTGGGCAGGCACTGCATTCATCATCCTTCATATGCATCATCTCATTTACCCTTCACGGAAATCTAATGAAGCAAGTACTATTATCACTTCCATGTTCTAGCTCAAGAAATTGAAGGTCAGAAAGTTTACGGGATTTGATCAAGCTCATATAAGGCTCTATTTGTTCTTAGGCAGTAGATAACTCCTCTCTCAACCACTAATTTTCTATGATAAAAGTCCATAGTTACTAGGATTTCTACATATGGTTACCCTGGGATAGTGGTCCAGAAATGAACTGAAATTCTAGATGAAGCTTGCCACTAACTGAGTGACTTTCATTTCAGAGTCAGTTTCCTCATAAATAAATGAGTACAATATCATGAACACATGTTTTATGACAATCAGATGAAATAACAACATGAGGAATTCTTACTCATGTCTTTGTCCAACTTTTTATTAGAGTCTATCTATAAAATGTAGAGCTCAAAATACTAAGAATGATAACTTCATCCTAGAATCCTGACTGAGTGATGAAGCCCATTCAGTCCTAGTCTGATATATAAGGAAAAAGGATTTCTATTATTTATTTTGCAGAATCTGGACATACCTGTCCATATTACAATAGTTCTTTTTTTCTTTTTTTTGTGGGTACCGGGGGCGACCTCAGGACCTCATGCACCAGCAGGCACCCGTGCTGCTGAGCGATATCACTGGCCCCTTTCTTGTATGTGTGTTCCAGGAGTCGAACTCAGGACCTCACGCTTGCCAGGCAGGCGCTTATGCCACTGAGCCATCTCACTGGCAAGTTCTAATTTTTGACGCAAAATATTTTCTTTCTTAAAAGTCTTCCTCATGAAAAATCAAAGGAGAAAAAAAGTAATGTATAGATAGATAGATAGAGGCATATTTTCTTACTGTTTAATAAAGAGAAAAATCAAAACAACAAATAAAACTTCCATGCATAGAAAAGGGCTGAGTTAAGTAAATTATAGGGTATCAGAATGATGGAATACTATGCAATGTAATAAATAAAAAATTGGATTTTATAATACTAAAAAAATAAAATAATATTAAATGAGAAACCAGAATACAACAGAATATATACACAAAGATTGTGATTATACATGAGAAAAAAATTGGAAAAGAACACAAAAATAAAAACCATTGTAGACTTGGGGGAGATTTTCTTTCATTTAAACATACTTTCTTTAAAATATGTTATATTTATATGAGATGTTTTAAATTTTTTTAAAAATTAACAACTTAAATAGCACTGTTCCATTCCCTCATCCCCAAAGAAAGATAACAACCCTTATTCCGAACTCTTCTTTTTTTCCTAGTTCTATTTTGGCATAGTGTTGCCTTCTCCTTCTGGTAGATCTGCCTTGGAGAGACAGAGTAATAAAGCTCAGCCCATCCTGAAATTACTCAAAGAAACACTTCTGCAAGTTCAACCAGCTGGTAATATCTGTCCCCACCTTGGCACTGAAGCATCTGACTGTGTAGGAGACCATCAACCATTCTTACAGAACACTTCAGAACTATACCTATCTTTTGCTCATTTAATAAATACTTCTTCAATGTTTACTTTGTTGGAGGCTCTGGAAATTCAATAAAGAGCAAAAACTCATTCTCTGTGCTCACAGAAATTTCTTACACTGTCATTTACTTCTTGAATTTTTAAATGAGGATATATTTAACAACATTTCTGAAAAAGAGAAAATAAAACTAGACATATCTCAGATCCTCACATAATGTTCTTTTTGGTATATTGCCCTGCTGTCTTTGTCTTCATGCATACATATTTTATAAACTTATAATTACAATGGAATTTGTAAAGTATGATTTTGTATTCAAAAATTTTCACCAAAATCATAAAGATTTTTCAGTTTTCTACAAAGTTTTCATAACAATCATTTTAAAAAATATTTTCCTATAGTCAATCATACATTTCATCTTTTATTTATCCTCCAATGTCTGGGTATTTAGAATATTTCCAGATTTTTTTCTGAGCTCACTTTAGAATACTGATAAAAGAACCAAAAAGAGAAAGGAAGGAAGGAAGGAAGGTAGGAAGGAAGGAAGGAAGGAAGGAAAGAAAAGAGGGAGGAAGGGAGGAGGGATGGAGGGGGAATCAAGCAAGAAAGCAAGCAAGCAAGCTGGCTCATTGCAGCTCCACCAGTGCTGACCTTTCTGGCTGCTGCTTCTGCCTTTCCTGACCTGAAATTCTATGCTTAGGCCATGCTAACCCTTGGAGAATCCAAAATATCTAATGCATTGTTCAACTTTTGGCCCTTTGCATATACAGTATTCTAAACCCTGCCTTTTAGGACTTTTCCCTATACTTTATTTCTCAATCTCCCCCTTCTCTGCCAGGCATACCACTACTCATCAGTAATGTTTTGAATGTTTGTGTGCCCCCCAAAGTGTACCATGAAACTTAATCCCCAAAGCAACATTATTGAAAGGTTGGGCCTTTAGGAGGTGATTAGGCCATAAGGGCTTCTCCCTCACAGATGTGTTCAGTGCCTTACAAGATGGCTGGAGGAAACCAGTTAGGAGTCTTTTACCTTCCATCTCCTTTGCCATGTGAGGGCAGAGTTCATCTCCTCCTGCTTTTTACCCTTCTGTCCTCCTCCATGTGTGGACACAGCAACCAGTTACATCTTGGAAGCAGAGAACAAGTGTACACCTGACCTGGAAAGTAGGCACCTTGATCTCGGATTTCTCAGCCTCCAGAACTGTGAGAAAATACATTTCTATTATTTACAAATTACTCACTCTCTGATATTTTGTGAGAGCTGCACAGTGGACTCAAACATCATCTCATAAGCTCCTTCTTAAATATCACATTTTCCAGGAAACTGGTTTTTTACCATACTTGGGATTGAACACAGGGCCTTTGGACTAAGTTACATTGCCCGTCCTTTTTATTTTCTTTCATTATTTTATTTTTTTGAGCTAGGCTCTCACTATATTGCTAAGTTGCCTAGGCTGGGCTCAAACTTGCAATCTTCGTGCCTCACTCTCTTTGAGTACTGGGATTATGTAAGTGCACCATGTTGCCCAGCTCAGGAAACATTCTCGGAACCTTAAATTGGAGATTAGGTACCAGACTGTCAGTTGTAACCACTCATCCACCCAACAACAGTGGCACATGGTATGTGATACTTTCAGTGCCTAAATTACTCAACTATGTCTACTGCTAGAGGTACATTCTGTGACAAATATTTTTTTTAACCACTCATTATTTTTTCCTTTTTCCTCTCCTTTCTTTATAAGGCGCTTGCATTTTTTTTTTTTTTTTTAGTATTAAATGTTCTACGTAGTAATGCCTCAGTTCATGAATGCTTCTGTTCACAAACAATTCAGTTCCCAAATAGAAGCAGTTGGCAAAATTTTGCTTCCAATCACGAACACTGCATCCGGTGAGGAACACGACCTGGGCCATCTTCTCCAGAATTGTGGGACAAATTAAGTTCACGAAACAAGATAACACTGTATGGTCGAAACACTACATGGGACATTGATGTCAATATAAAAACCATAGTGAAATAAATACACATGCAGCTATCAGCCCATACAGTCTTGTCTTTCAGCACTGATTAGGATCTACAGTGATATTTTGAACAGAACCGGTGAAAACAAGTATTCTTTTCGAGTTCATGATTTTCAAGGGAAAGATCTTAAAGTTTTGTCATTAAATATGATGCTTGCAGTATGGTTTTGTCATATAATACTTATTAGGTTAAGAAATTTTCTTTACAACTCTAGTTTCTCCAAAGAATTTTTAGGATGAATAGATACTGAGTTTATCAAATGTTCCTGCTACATCTACTCAGTTGAATACACTTGTTTTCTCCTTTAATCTATTAATCTGGTGATTTACATTTCAATAGATTTTCCAACATTAAAATGACTTTTCATTTCTAAGATTTAACCAATATGATTAAGAGGTATTATTTTATATATTACTGGATTTAGTATGCTAATATTTTGCTTAGAATACTTCATGTATGTTCATGAGCGAGATGAACCTGTAGTTTTCCTTTCTTGTACTATCCTTGTCTGGTTTTCATATCAAGGTCATGTTAACCTGATAAGAATAAATCCTCCTTAACTCAGTCTATGCAATGGAAGAATATATGTAATACTGAGTATAACTATCCTTCAAGTGTTTGTAGAATCCCCATCAGCAAAAAATGTTGGGGTCTAACATTTTGAGATAAAACATATTACTAATTCAATGGTAAACTATATTTCTAGGTATTTTGTTCATTCTGGTTTGTTTTCAAATTTATTGGCATAATTGCACTTTTATTATCTCTTTAAATCACTGATTTATCTATAGTTTTTTATATTCTTTTTCATTCCTAGTATCTTTCTCTCTTTAACCTATCAAACATGATTTTATTAATCTTTTAAAAAATGAACGTTGAGGGCCGGTGAGATGGCTCAGTGGCGTAAGCGCCTGCCGGGCAAGCGCGAGGGCCTGAGTTCGACTCCCGGAACCCACATACGAAAAAGGGGCCAGTGATATCGCTCAGCGGCACGGGCGCCTGCTGGCGCGCGAGGTCCTGAGGTCGACCCCCCGGTACACACACACACACAAAAAAAATTAACGTTAACTTTGATGATTCTATTTGATTTTATTTTGTAAATGTATTGTTCTTTTTTACTTCTGAGAATTTTTTTAAATTTCTTAATTGGCTGCTTATCAAATTAATCTTTTGCCTTTTTCTTTTATAATAGATATATTTCCCCCAGGAAGTCTTCCTTTAACTCCCATCTTAGTTACTTTTCTCTCCTTGCTGAGACAAAATACCCGCTGCCCAAAACTAAGGAAGGAAAGCTTTATTTAGTTCACAGTTTGTGGAGGTTTCAGTCCATACTCAGCTGGCTCCAAGGCAGGGTGACATGGTGAGGGACATTTCAGTGTGGCAGAAGACAGCAAAAGCAACAAAAACAAAAAAGAGGGCAGGTCAAGCCCTTTTCCTTCCCTTATAATGTATGCAGGCTACCCGCCCTTCAGTGTGTGTAGCACTCACACCATCTCCCTGCCCTCCTCTTACGCAGGCTCAGGATGTTTACAAATAGAGGACCCTGGCCCCCTGCTGAGTCACTTAGTTAAACTCCTAAACTTCTCAAGTTGACACAATGAACAACATCCTAGAGGTAAGGGCACGTCCTCTACACCCTAGGATGGAGAACTGCTGAGTTACTTAGTTAAGCTTCTAGACTGCTCAAGTTGACATGATGCATCAACCATTACACCCCTGAATTCAGTTTTCTATTTCCATGGTTGCTGTGTTGATTCATAGATCTTTCTGGAGCTTGTTTTGAACATTACCAATTGCATGTTGCTTTATTTTTGTTTCTTGGTAGCACCATTAAATTACATATGAATTTTATTGTATTTGAATACAATGTGTATATGATATTCAAATTTTAGAATTGTCAATTTTTATAAACCTTTCCTATCTGCTTAAAACAGCATTGCTTTTGTTATTAGGGATATATTCCATATGCTAATCATACTAAGCTTATTAACCACATAGTTAAAATGCTTCCTATTCTTTCTAATTTTTGTCAATTACTAAATGAAAATCCCTCACTTCAGAGTTCTGACAAATTTTTGCTTCATATATGTGTCTATGTTATTGGCTTAAATTATCTCCTGCTCAATTGACATTTTGTTGTTGTATGATTGTCTTTATCAGTAACAGCACTTTTTGCATTGAGGTTTATTTTGTCCGTTAGTAACAAACCTCAGGTAGTATTTGCCTATTACACTCTTGGCTTGTAACTTTTGTATATTCTTTTGTCTGAGCTGGGTCTCTTATAAACATGCAATTGGTTTCTATATTTTTTAGTCTTTTTTGTTAATCTTTGTGTTCTCACTATAATTAGTCTTTATTTATTTATTTTTGCTGCCACCCTATTTTGGGTTTTTTGCCCTGGTTTTAAATAGTGTTAGTTTTTCTTCTCTTGCATTCCTTTGCTGAGCTGCTTGCTCTTTGGGAGGTTTCTTTTTGTTTTGTAAACTCTTAAACTTTAAATTTAATATCTTCACTTTACTACTAAGTAATAAAAGGATTTTAGGATACCTTAATTTCAAATAATCTGCCACATAAACCCTAATATTGTACTACTTTTGTTCATGTTGTAAGCCATATTTTGTTTTCCTTAACTCAATAATTGACAATAGTTTTGTTGAACTTATCATTCTTAGACCTTTCTCCTAGGATCTTTTCCTTCATTCTAAAGTATACATATTAAGAGTTCCTTTTAGCAAAGTTTTATTTCTCTTAAACTCTTAGTTTTTTGAAAAATGTCTTGATTTTCATCATTTTTTGTGCAAGTATAGAATTTTAGATTATTACTCATTTTTTTCTAGTACTTTGAAAGTAGCTGTCAATCTAAAAATCATTTCTTTAATGTTTTTCTCTATTTTTAAAATATTTTCCTTATAATGCAATTACAAAAATCTCAATGTGCTTATATGTGGACATAATTTTAATTATTCTGATTTGGATCCATTGGGCTTCCTGAATCTGAGAATGTATACTTTAAAATAATTCCAGAAAATTATTGGCTGTTACATCTTCAAATACTGCATATGCTATCTTCTCATTCTGGAAATATTAATGGACACATATTAAACATATTCCTTCCACATTCTTATTAATTTTTGCTTAATTTATATCTCTTGGACCTTCTGTTCTAGTCCATGTAATTGTTCACATCTCTTTGCAGTTGAGTAATTTCTTTTTTAGCTTTGTATAATCTAATGTTTAGTACTGCCATTTTAGTAGATGTATATTTATTTCTAGAAGTTCAATTTAGTACTTTTACCCAGTGTTCAGCATACTTCATCATTTAAAAATAATTTCTATTTTTAATTTTTGAGGACTCTCCATACTGATTTCCATGGTGGTTGTACAAGTTTACATTTCCACAACAATGTAGAAGGCTTCCTTTTTCCCTGCAGCCTCACCAGCATTTGCTACTATTTGATTTTTTTGATAGCTCTTCATTCTGGAGTAAGATGCTATCTCAGTGTTGTTTTAATTTACATTTCTCTACTGGCCAGTGATGTCGGACATTTTTTCAATGTATTTATTGGCCATCTGTATTTCTTCTTCTAGAAAGTGTATATTCATTTCAGTTGTCCATTTTTTGATTGAGTCTTTTATTCGGGGAGGTCTAATTTTTTTTAGTTCTTTATGTATTCTAGATGTCAGTCCTCTGTGTGAGAAATAGCTGGCAATTATTTTTTCCCATTCTGCAGGTTGTCTCTTCACTCTGTTGCTTGTTGCCTTTGATGTGCAGAAGATTTTTAATTTAATATGATCCCATTTGTTGGTTCTCAGTATTATTGCTTCTGCCACTGGGATTCTGTACAGATAGTCCTTGCCTAGCTTATGTCTTCAAGTTTCACCTGTTTTATCTTCCAGCAGATTGTGTTTCTGTTTTAACATTTAGATCTTTGATCTATTTTCATTTTAGTTTAGTACATGGTGAGATATATTGGTCTGGACTCGATCTTCTGTATGTGGATATCCAATTTTCCTAGCACCATTTATTAAAGAGGCTATCCTTCCTCAACTGTATATTTTTGGTCCCTTTGTCAAATATCAAATAGTTGAATGTGTCTACAGTTCTTTCTGCTTCCTTTATTCTGTTCTATTTCTGTTTTAGTGCCAGTACCATACTGCTGTTATCATTGTAGCTTTGTAATATAACTTCACATCTGGAACTGTGATGTCACCTGCTTTGCTATTGTCACCCAGAATTCCTTTTAGTATTCTGGATCTCTTCCATTTGACTCAGCTCTTCCTCTTTTATGTATATTCCCCAAAGAGTTAAAGTCATCATATTACAGTGATACATTCATACTCATATTTATAGCAACACAATTTATAGTAGCTAAATCTTGGAAACAGTCTATATACCATCAACAGATGAATGGATAAAGAAAATATGGTATTTATGTAAAATGGAGTACTACTTTGCCATAAAGAAGGGTGAATTTTAGGTATTTGTAGGTAAATGGATGCACCTCGAGATGATAATATTAAGTGAAATAAATCAGACACACAAATTTAAATATGGCCTGGTCTCTCTTATATGAGAAACCCAAAGAATAAGGAGCAAAATCAAAGATAGATAATAGCAGGTAGGGCAATATTTTTCAAATTTGAAGTGGAACAAGAAATGGGGGTTAGGGGAGGGAAGGAAGGGAAAAGGGATTTTAAAAAAGAGAATTTAAGAAAAGTGGAAATAGAGATTTTGGAAATGGAAAGGGGGACAAGAGTTGCAGGGAGTAGGGAGGGATGAGAGGGGAAGGGGACAAAAAAAGAATTAAGCTATGTTCTGAATACGTACTAACTCATGATAAATGTGCACATTATATACTACAAAAATATACTAACACAAAACATTAAAATTAAATAAATAAAAGGCAAAAATTTTTTAAAAACCTAATTTCTAGTTCCTGATCATGGTTTTCAATTTGCTCTTTTATTTTTCACAGAACTTAAAAACAATTATTTTGTGTTCTGTATCAAATCATTGAATTTTTATGAGTCTGGTTCTTTTTCTTTTTTCATTCATGATACAGTGCTTCCTTTTGGGTAGGATTTATTATCATTATTATTATTTCATAGACTGGAGTAATTGAAGCTCCTCCTTACAGAAATTGTCTTTCCTGAAGTTCTGAGGATGTAACCCAGGGCCACACATCTGGCAGGCAAGCACTATACCACTGAGCTACCTTTGTAGCCCACTTACAGGGTTTCTTGAGGAATCTCATGGATTCCAACTTTCTCTAAGAATTCTTGCTTTTATTTCTACCGGATGCTGGGGGATAGTACGACTTCTGTCCATTGTAAAGTAGAAGTCTCTGTAACAGCTTGTCAGTCTCAAAACATGTGAACTCAGTTTCCAGTGCCCCATACAGTCTTGTGTGGGAAACTGTTATTCCATCTTCAATCAAAGATAGTGCATAAACTAACAGATATCTGTCTTTTCTATTTCTACAAAGCATGTTTCTAAAACTAGTTTTCTCCATGTGTCCTTTGTGGTTTCACAGAGGAAGGAATCCAGTCTGGTGCAATACCCTAAATCTCAGTGTCACTGGACTAATTCCCAATGTCACCTTCTCCTTCTGATGACATTATTAAAACCACAAATAGAAGCTAATCACACGTGCTGGCTCATGCTCCCAGGGAAGCCTGAGGCCTCAATGCTTTGCTCGTCTCTGCTGAGTTATGATCCCATTCTTTTTCTGGTCAGCCAAACTCGCCCATTTATTTAAATGGTCCTTTTAAAATTCCATTTTGTCTGGCATTGCTATTTGCTTTGCAGGAGGAGTTTGATTCTCTGTAGCTGTCATATTTCCAGAATGAGAGCCAGGAACAACTTTCTTGTTCACCACTCGATCCTAGTAAATAGCACAGTGCCTAACATGAAGCAGACACTATATAAAAATGTATAAAATAAATGCAATACTACTTGCAATATTATATATGCAACTTTTTGTTTCAAGATAAATTCTTCAGGATTGTTCTTCAGGAAAATGTGGCTATATTCAAAGAATGAGCAATTTAATGTCTCTTACTATATATACTGCTATATAACTTTCCAGAAAAGATGCACGATATATAGCATATTTTAATAGGTGAGTATGTGTAGTAAGTTTGCTATGAACTTTTGCCAGTTGGTTAATAATTTGTATCCTTTCACTTCTGAGGAACATGCACATCACCACTCAGCCTTATTTGTGCAAATATGTGCTCCCTGATGACTCTAAAGCACCCGGTCCAAGGCTCTGCAGGCCAAACTTACGTTTTTCTGCCAACCTGGAATATTATTAGACACAACATTCACGTGGTCCTTACTCTGTGATGTAAAAATTTCAAAGGCAGTTTAATTAGTATGAAAAAGCATATTTCCACGTCCCTCATGACATGACTTCATTGCTTAGCTAAAGTTGCATTTTATTCTCAATTTTTCTTCTGCCAAAATCTAAATTTACAGAATTCAGTTAGAGAAAAAAAAATACCATCCTCCTAAAAAGTTCCTTGCAACAATGTTGACCATGAAAGGTTAAATACTTCCATGGGCAACTGGAATTTTTGTGACTAGAATTTACACAATCAACTGAGATTACTATTCTTATCTGCACCAATGGGCTGGTATTTTCCTAAAGAAGAAAGGCTGTCCTGGGTTTTAATTAGCTTTGGTGCTCACTGATATAGACAAGGATGTCTCCAGGGCCTGACGTGCCCTTTGTTATATAACTAGAGTCTAGAAAATCAATTTCAGAGTAACTATTACACTGGGAATATCTCACCTGAGGTTTTAGAAAGAGTCAACTAGGACTCTGAAAAAGAGATTCTGGCATGTGTGTGTGTGTGTTTGTGTGTGTACGCGCACGCACACGCACGTGCTTAAGAAGGTACAGAGAACAAAATACAGAAGAGGTGCTCAGTGTGTGCTTGCTGAATGATATGGTTTACATGTGATTGGTCCCCATCAAACTAACATTGTGGCTTAATTCCCCAGTGTAATGATACCAAAGTCTTAGGGCTTTTAAGGAAGCAATTAAACCACATAAGCACCCCTGACAAAAGCATTGCTGTCCGTCGCATGAGTGTACGTTAGACCTTGCGGGACTGGCTATTCTAGGAGCATGCTGTTACAAAGCAAGCTGATTTTTTTGGTTCACTCTCTTGTTTTGTCCGTTGCTATGTGACCTCTTGTAGTCATACATACTCCTGCTGCAGGATGCCATCGGCCATGTTGTGATGCAGCATGAGGCCCTCACCAGGAGCGGCCACCCAATCTTGGACTTTCAGTCCCCAAACTGTAGGCTAAATAAATATCTTTTCTTTATCAATACTGAGTCTTGAGAATTGTCTTCTAGCCACAGAAAATGGATTAAGACATTGAATGTAATATAAATAATTTAACATATAGGCAAAGAGTACTCTTTCTCCTTGGCATAGAGGGATCTGATGTTTTGGAGAGCACATTGTGTTTCTCAAGAGTGGAGAAGGAACTATTACAACAAAGATCATTCCCCTCCTCTCCCTGTCACAACAACCCGCTCGCCTGGACAGCTCAGAGTGCCTTCCTGTCCTCAGCATGCCCTCATATCCTGTTCTCATGCAAAAGTCCAGGCTCGAGCTCAGTGCTCAGCCTCATGGGTCTTCTTCAGGTTTGGGTTATTAATCACAGACAGAGCTGGGATCCAAATCCTTTCAAGTAGTTGCTATTTGCCAAGATTGGAATATTAATCAGGACAGTTTTTAACCAGTCACTGAAACTACCTCCAATCTGAGTAGCTCAACAGGGGAAATTTCTTATAACCTCATTTAGATCAGGGAACTCTCCTTGGTTAAATTGCCTTCAAAAAATATAAAGGAAACCAACTTCCTTCCTTCTTGTGGATCTGCCATACCCTTAGGCCTTCTTCAAAGCATTGGTTAGATTTTTTTGTACTCATCCAATAAGTAAGAAAAATATGAGTGAAGAGGATCTTGCTAGTGGTTTTGCAGTCAGGCCTGGGAATGACTTACATCAATTGCATCAATTCACATACATTCTGTTAGCCAGAACGCTTAACTCTGCCCCAGCCAAGCAGCAAAATGGCTGAGATACATGTACTGGAGGTTATTAGTAAGCATTTAGTTATTTTCCGTATAACTGAGTTGTGTGTCAAGTATATTACTTAAAATAGATATAGACCCAATTTGGAAAGCCCAAGATCCTAATGAAAGTAATTAAGAGAGTTATTATTTATGCTATTATAATTTTGACAGTATATCTTAATATGTAAAACAATGGAATTAACTAAAGTTATCAATATTCTGCTGTAGTAGGAGTAGCTAAATTCAATGACATGTGATATAAGAAAAGATATTCAAAAACTACAAGATTACTGGGGATAAGTTAAATAAAAATTTAGAAACTTTATGGAGAATTTATTGAAATTTATGGAAGGACAGGGAAACATCCTGAATAAAATGGGAGATTCAATCTGTAATTGAGATGAAGATTAAACATGTCCTTTTACCCTTAATTTATCTTTGAAGTATGTGCAATATAAAATATGATAGATGTTTTCTAACCATTGTATGAATGAGGAATAAATTAGCTAAAGCAATTTTGGGGTGTTGGATATTAAACACAGAGCATTCACACTGAGCTACATCTCCACCCCTTTTTCAAATTTTGTATTTTGAGATAGTGTCTCATTAAATTGATAAGTTTCCTAAACTGGGCTCAAATTCCCATCATCCTGCCTGAACCTCCCAGAGTGCTGGGATTACAGGTGTGTGTCGCTACATCTGGTTTGAAAAAACAATTTTGTAAAAGAATAATGAAGAATAGGACTTTGCTATATGAGATAAGTCCATAATAATTGAAAGTATGTGATGCTGATACAAAATTAAATAAATGATGAACAGAATAGAACTGAGAACTCAGGAACAAACATAAATTATGGGAACTAGTATACAAGAGAGGTACTGTTATAGTGAATGAGAATAAAAACAAATAGATTATACAATGGCTTTCTACTAGGAAAAAAATAAGAGTCCTATATTAGATCATGCATATGAAAATCATTTATGGATATAATTTTTAAATAACATGAAGGGCTGGTGAGATGGCTCAGTGGCATAAGCGCCTGCCTGGCAAGTGCGAGGTCCTGAGTTCAACTCTGGGTACCCACATACGAAAAAAGGGGCCAGTGATATCGCTCAGTGGCATGGACGCCTGCTAGCACGTGAGGTCCTGAGGTTGACCCCCGGTACCCACAAAAAAAAAAAAAATAAATAAATAAATAACATGAAAATGAGTTCTTTAAAATTCTCATAGTACACAATATAGACTGTGTATAGAATTTATGCTAGTCATATATTTCTGAAAGCACACTAAGCATTTGCCAGGAAAGATGATAAAACTGACTACATCAAAATTAAAATTCTCAGGCCAGTGAGATAGCTCAGCAGCGTAAGTGCCTGTCTGGCAAGTGTGAGGTCCTGAGTTTGACTCCTGGTACCTACATAAAAAAAAATTAAAATTCCCTGTATAAAAACAATAGCTAGAGAAATCTGAGAAATTAACAATTAAATAACAATAAATACGGGCAATCCATAGGAATGGAAATATGAGTAGCCTTTAAGCATATGAAAAAGTATTCAGCTTTATTGTTAATCAGGGACATGAAAACTAAAGAAATAAAATTTTTTACACATAAGATTGGCAACATTTATTGTTAATTTTGTGAGGATTTGAGTAATGATCTTCTGATAGTGTGATAATATGAAAGGTCAAATTGGTAGAATTGCATTGGAAATCAACCGGGCAATATCTATGAAATTCAGAATGTGATATGCTATGGTCTATTGTGTACATCTAAATATATATCTTAAAAAACAGTTGAGGGCCAGTGAGATGGCTCAGCGGCGTAAGCGCCAGCCTTGCAAGCGCGAGGGCCCAAGTTCGACTCCCGGATCCCACATACGAAAAAGGGGCCGGTGATATCGCTCAGCGGCATGGGTGCCTGCTGGCGCGCGAGGTCCTGAGGTCGACCCCCGGTACCCACAAAAACAAACAAACAAACAAACAATTGAGCATGAATGAGTGGATATTCATTGCAATGTTTGTTATGTATAAACACATAGAAACCTAAATGTATGCAGATAATGGAAAGAGTGAATAAAATTTTTTCAATCAGGAAACTGTATATCTATCAAGATGACTTAGATTTAGAGGTATGTTAATGGATAGATGTTTAAAACAGAAACTAGAATGAGATATATGACGTGATATCATTTAGGTAAATTTTTAAAATACTAAAAATAACCCATATATAGTTCATGGATCTGAGGCCGGAGATAGTGGGAGAAACACTGTGGCCTTAGGCTCAGAGCAGACAGGACACCTTTCGGTGGAGACCACGAGAGCATCCTGCCCAAACCACACTTCCCTGACATCCAGCATGAGCCCCAGGGGAACCTGCGCTAACTGCTTTAGAATAATCTGGGATAACCCCACAATCATTATAATATCATTAGCATTTCAATTTTGATCCCACCTTCCCACCCACTGTGGGCTTTAGCTGCCAAGCTGATTCCAACTTGGCCCATATAAGTTCAAAAACTTTCCTTCCCAGCATGAGGGTAGAGACTCACAATTAACTGGAGAAAGTCTTATTAGACGCCACCTCAGACTCCAAGACCTGGAAAAGCCCCCAATAAAAACCTTACACCAAAAGCAGAGGGGCCTACCCTAAGTCAAGCTTGCTCTTGAGCTTTCTCTTTGGCCAGTCTGCGCTTTACAAAGTGTGCTATCCCTTTGACAAAACCTCTGCCCTTCTTACTACTCCTCGGTCCTGCTCAGTTCTTTGTTCTCTGTACCAACAGCCTGGATATCTGGTGAGACAGGGACCATCTGTCCAGTAATAGATTTATGTATACCAAATTATTTTGAAAATGTAATAAATGGGCATATATTTAGCTCATAAAAGTTATCATTTCTGGAGTAAAGAGCACTGGAATATAATTGAAGATAGTAACTCAATAGAAACTCCAGTAAAACCTTGTTTTAATTTAAAATTTTAGTATTTAAAAAAGGCAGGGTTATAATTAAAGATCTCTTCAATAAAATGCTTCTCAATTAAGAATATGATATATACATGAGTTTATATGTAGGAAGTATATATAAACTGAGAAAAATGTCAAATTCTCCTTTGAAAATGGAAAAAAAAATCAAGGAAGAAAACTCCAGTAGATATTAAAAAGTACTTCAAGGGCCAGTGAGATGGCTCAGTGGCATAAGTACCTGCCTGGCAAGTGTGAGGTCCTGAGTTCGACTCCCGGTACCCACACAAAGGAAAAAAAAGGGCGGGTGATATCGCTCAGTGGCATAAGCACCTGCTGGCAAGCACAAGGTCCTGTGTTCGACTCCCGGTATCCATATAAATAAATAAATAAGTAAATAAAAAGTACTTCAAATAAAATTTATAACAATTAAAATGTGTTGTATGGGGCCACAAAAATACACTGACAAAAATCAATGGAAGAAAATTAAAAAGCCCAGGAAAAGATTTTATAATATATCAGATTTAGTAAATTATGAAGACAGTATCAGAAGTCAACAAAGAAAAGAAGTATTATTCTATAGTGGTGAAATGAGTTAACAAGTTTTTCCAAAATTAGACCTTTATATCAAAAAAGAAAATGCTGTCTATATGGATTAGATTGAAGAAAATATCTATATATCAAACCTAGTTTTGAGACATAGATTTTCCAAGCATAAAACTACTAAAATAAAAATCACAACAGAAGAACAGATTGAATCACTTAGAGCAAAAATTTTTCTATGTTCCAAACAAGTGCCAGAAAATAAGAACAGTAACTGATAAAATTGAAAATGGTTAAACAGTAGAGTCAATTAACAAAGTCAAACTTTCATCCTTAAAATTACTTAAAAACTTGAGAACCTCTAGTAATAATAGTTAAGAAAAAGAAAAACACAATGTCCCACTATCAGAAGTAAAAAAGATATCATTAAAATTCCTGCAGATACTAAAAAATAGTAATGGGAAGTTATGGATAATTATATGCTAATAAATTCAACAACTCAAGTGAAATGGAAAAATTCTCGAAAGACATAATTTAGAAAAACTGTCTCAAAAATCTGAATAGCAAAAACAAAAAAAGTCTGAATAATCTTTTATCGTTTAAAGAAATTGAATCTGTAATCAAAAATTTCTCATAACAGACAGACCTTCCCAACACTTGGAAAATAGCAACAAATGACTGGTTATGTAGTCAAGGAAGAAAGCAAAAGAAAGTGAATCTCTAGGTGCCTAAAATGAAGAGCAAATTCAGAGTATCAATAGTTTCGAAGCTGTGGGTTATGGAGCCAGATCGAGGCAGGAACACGTGGAGCAGGTAGTCGGAAGGTGACTGAGAAACGAACGTGTGGTCTCAAGAGGCTGGAGATGAATTTTGGCCTGAGGTCTAGAGTCATGAAGGACAATGCGTATTCTTCAAACAAAAATTAGAAATAGCTCACTGCTGACCGAGGAAGGAACAAAGGAATTTACAGACATCCTGAGACCACAGTCCTAGTAATTTTTCGTGTCCCTCCTACGCTTGCATTTGCCCTGATTATTTACTTATTGCTGTTTGTAATGAAGACACGTAAGTATAAAGGAGAACCACTGCAAACGTCTGCCCTCAACCCTTCACAAAAGGAAACCTACTAGAACTGTTACGGAGATTTAGAAGACGCTACTATGAATTCACCAATAAATAACACAACTCCTTTGTATCTATATCCTATTGTTCACTGCCAGGCATGAGTGATAATATTGATATTTTTTTTTTTTTTTTTTTTTTTTTTTTGTGGGTACCGGGGGGACGACCTCAGGACCTCGCACGCCAGCAGGCGCCCGTGTCACTGAGCGATATCACCGGCCCCTTTTTCGTATGTGGGATCCGGGAGTCGAACTCGGGCCCTCGCGCTTGCTGGGCAGGCGCTTAAGCCACTGAGCCATCTCACCGGCCCAATATTGATATTTTTAAAGGTCTGATCCAGCCTTCCTATCAAAGCCAATGTGAAGGAAAATTTGGCATGAGGTGTGTTGAGTCAGACAGGGAAGAGAGATGAAGGCAATGACAATTTTGAATCCTTCTGCAAAGGGCAGAGACCAGAGCTGCCCAGCAATTTCACAGATGGGGCATAAATGTGGAATGGCTTTGGCAATGAGTTTTAACTTCCAACCATTAAATACAATACCAAAGCAGACTTTTGGGGGATGAGGACCTCACAACAGGGATTTGGGCACAGTGAGGTCATTTGACTGTGTTGTACTCATGGCCACTGTAAGTTCTCCTCCCCCTCTCTTGGTACCATCTAAGCCCCTGGGACTGTCATGGCTCCAAAGAATTGAGAACAAACCTAACACACAGCAGAGAAAAAGACTTTTGAATACTTTACTGGATGGGAGCTCAGAACTATATTTCACTTCATTAGGAAAAAGGAATCATACGGTGGGTCTTAAACTCAAGTGTTGAGAGGGGAATTCATACTCACTTTATAGACAAATGATCCATCTAACCCATATGGAAAGGCAGAAGTCGCTAATGCCCTAGCACCTCTCTTTTTCCCTTAAAGCCAACCTAGAAACATTCCAAGGAATAATCCTGAGTGTCTAAATGCCTCGTAAGTATCATCTTTTAAAAGGGCAATATTCAAGTTATAAAAGTAACTTCCTATGAGTAAGTTGGTTTCTGCTAGCGTTTGCTTACTCCCAAGGGAAATAATTCCAAAACTTCTCCAAAAGAGCTAAAAAAAAAAAAAATTGGTGCTGAACAGAGCTCCAGCCCCAAGGAAAGGGTTGGGGGTTAGAAGGGAAAGGACAGAGGGGAGAGGGGACAGGGCGGAAGGGAGAGGAGAGAGAAATGGGTCTATGTTGGGGAGAAGGAGCTTCTAACACACCCAGAAAGGGAAGCTTTTTCCTGCTCCCTAAGAACTCTGACACTTGACAGTTGTGACTACACGGACCAGGAAAGTTGGGGGGGGGCAACTATCTACACAACTTAAGCAAACAACATCAAATCAAAGCAAATTCAGGAATGGAAAACCACGTACACGTCGCTGATAATTAGAACTTGTCAAGGCTGATGTGAGCCTCATAGTCAAGATTTTTGGGATAATTGTCCTAATTCATCTCTCTGCAGGCAAATGTGCAACCTGAGAAACCTCAGCTATGCAACATCTTTCTGCCTGAGGGCACCCTAAATATGGTGGATTACCTTATGTTGGCTGCCTCCACATCATCGAACCACCACAAAACACAGGAAATAGTGAATTTATTCTACCTAACAAGAGTTTCTGAAGAACATGGGTATAAAAAGATTCTCTTCTAAAAGCATGGTATTGATCACCTCATCCCTTCGCTCTGAAAGGTTCCACCTCTCCATCGTTTACTAAATTCATCTCTGCTCCTTCATCAGCCTTCCTGGTACCAGCCACTTAGATCTAAATGCTCAAGTGCTTTTGCTTGCTGCTCCCAAATAAACCATAGGAGGCCATTTTTTATGAACAGGAAAAAGGCTGTATTCAAAGCTAGTTCTGAGGAGCTGGAGGGGGCCCCTTTTACCACAGATCACCATCTCACTGTGTCCAGGTGTGCAAGGGATTTTTGTAGGAAGGAACAGAGGGAAGGAAGAAATTCAAAGAGATAATTCACATCTATGAGCTTGCTTATTCCCTCTCTGCCCTTTTCCGCTCTGTGGAAATGGAAGGACACAATCCACCAGGACTAGCATCTGCATGTTCTGTCCACTCCGGGCTGAGGAGTGGGAGTGTGGAGTTCGGCCTAGGCCTGAGGAAGTCCGGGAGGAGCTAACTGTCTCTAAAGAAAAAGTTCCAACTTCTAAAGTTCCATTCTGCCCTGCCTGTTACAATCCAAGTCCCATCTTTTGCATCAGTTTTTTAACCATTTTCCAAAATGTTCTTTAGCCTTCAACTAAAAATTCCCTTTCACGTATTGCAAACATGTACTACAAAAAAAAAATTCTCTTTCCCTACCCTGGCTTTAATCTAGTGCATGGCTGTCAAAAATATATATATTTTTAATTTCTTAAAACATTTTGCTTTTAATCTCTTCATATTTGTCAATTTTTATTTGCATTAGTGGATAATAACTAATGAGCATATTCTATGGTTTGGACATGGTTTGTCCCCCAGTGGTTCATGTGCTGGAAGCTTGGTCCTCATTACGCAATATTGAGAGGGGGTACTCTGTGGACAGCGATGTAGTAACTGCAGTGCTGCTCTCAGCAGGATTAATGCGTTTTTCTCAGGACCTCAGTTAGTGTCCACAAAAGCTGATGCTATAGATAGAGGGAGGACCGAGGGAGGGGAGGAAGAGGGGATGGAGAAAAAGAGCATTGAAGAGAAAAATGGAAAAAGAGCTTTTGTAAATGGGAAGGAGACCAAGAGTTGGAGCAGGGAGTGATGGGAAGAGTAGTGGACAAAAAAAAGGTATTAAAATGTGTTGTGTACATGTACCAACTCCCCAAGATAATCATTATATACTGTACTAATAAACAGAATAATATAAAATTTTTAAAAAATTTAAGATTTCTTTTTATTTTATTAGTACATGTTTGCAATACATAATGATCACATTCATCATGGGGAATTTGTACCTATATGTAACACATCTTAATTCTTATTTTTTTGTCCCCTTTCCCTCTCTTCCCTCCAACCCTTCTTTCCTTCTTTTGTGAAAGCTCTATTTCCATTTTCTCCTGAAACTCCTTTTTTATTTAAATCCCTTTTCTTGCCTTCTCCTTTCCCCATCTCTTGTTCCCCTTTCCATTTGACAAAGTTCTTCCTGTTTCCTAATATCTACCCTATATTATGCCCCTTATTTATACTTTAGGTTTCTCACACAAGAGAAACAATGTGGTATTTCAACTTGCATGTCCAATATACTTCACTTAAGATTATGGTCTTGGGCCGGTGAGATGGCTCAGCGGTGTAAGCGCCTGCCTTGCAAGCGCGAGGGCCCGAGTTCGACTCCCGGATCCCACATAGGAAAAAGGTGCCGGTGATATTGCTCAGCGGCACGGGTGCCTGTTGGTGCACGAGGTCCTGAGGTCGACCCCCCGGTACCCACAAAAAAAAAAAAAAAATGTTATGGTCTTGCCTACGCATCCACCTACCTAAAAATGCCCCAAGTTTTTCCTTCTTTATGGCAGAGTAGTTATCCATTCATCTTAAAGGCAAGGCAAAAAAACAGCTGGTTGTTAAAGAAAGACAGAACTTGTTCCCTGACTCTCTCTTGCTTCCTGTCTTACCATGCGATCTTTCCCTCTTATATGTACTGTCACCATGATGCCATCTGCCATGTGATAATATAGCCAGAGACAAACAGATGCAGGAAACATGCTCTTGGACCTTCAAAATTATGGGCTAAGTATACCCTTTTTAAAAAATAAGTTACCCTTCCTCAGATATTTTTGTTATAGCAACACAAGAAGGCCTAATGATACCATGCATTTTACTCTTCTACAAGATATTGAATACCTCTGGTGCTTTTGTAATACCAGTATCACCTAAATGTCTAGCATGCTCTAATTTCCTTAATGTACAACCACAGGGGAGCTAGCTGGCTGTGCATAAAATTTCCCTACTTTCTGGGATAGATCCTCAACAATCATGCAGGTCTTTTGGCCAGAAATGATTATTTTAGGGATTGACAGATAGGCTATATATTTAATCCTACATGCTTGAGATTTTTAAGCAAGAGACAAAAGAACTAGAAGCTAAAGGTGACTTAAGTGGTGGGTGCCTAAAGAGAAGGACTACAAACATCTGCTTCAGATGTTGCCAAATCTATTTTAGTTTTTGTTATCTCTGGTAACCTATCATCCAACTCTCCCTGGAATGCTACAAGGCACCCTCAGAGCCTTCTAAAAATTTTCTTTTGTTGCTTAAAATAGCTCTAATCAATTTCTTTTACTTTCACCAACAATAGCAAAAACTAGTACACTTATCTATTATATATTTGAATATTGAATAAATGATTAGAGGATTGTAGTGTAGAAGTGGTAGTAGTGTTAAAAGAATATGAAAATGTTTCAAAATTTTGGAGTTGAAAGAAACAAAGGTATTTTGACTTTTGGATATATAATTGGGGACTCCACTCACCTAATATTGAATCAACATATTTGCACCCTTTATTAATAATGTTTGGTCTTTTAAATTTGATTCTTCACATATTTCTCTAGTATCAATAGTTACTTTATTATAATACTTAAGGACCTAAAATGTTAAAAAATGTAGTAGGTTCTAGAAGGGTTGCAATGAAAACAGATAGACACTGCTTTTAAGCAATTTACAATCTATTCTAAGAGACTGAAAGATACAGAAATAACTATGATAAAATCATTTTTCCTAACATATCTGGAAGCAGAGCTTGAGACAGGGATTTGGGCATACAATTTATAGGTGGAGTCCTCCTGGAGAAAAATCTGTGGTTAGAGGAAAAGGGGGATAAGAAAGCAGAAAGAGCAAAGCGTGGCTGTGGTCTCAGGCCTAGGCTGATCTTTTGGACACGAGAGTGGTGTTGGTGGGCTCTGGAACATGAACTTCATGACAAATGTATTCCAGTATTAGGCACAGTGGCTGGCCTTTTAGTCTTTTTTTATCAGTCAGTCATGGTCTATGGGCAGATCCAGGTAGGGGATGGGTCTCCCCTCCTGGGACAGGAGTCTCCTTTCAGCAGAAGGCAGGTTAGAAAAGATGGACAGCTGAAAGCCCTTACTAGAGTACTAGAGGATGGGCCCAGTGACCCAGAGGAGCCAAGGGGACTTGGGTTGGGGAGCAAAAGAGCTCATTACCTGTCACTTAATATGCCCTTGGTCTTTTAGAATAAAAATTAAAATCTTTCAGGGAGTGTCTACAGCACAAAAACTTGCAGAAAAGGTAACTACATGAACAGTTCCACCTTGGGCAAGGAAGTAATTTTTCCTGCTTAGGGACTGCATCAGTATGTGAAACTCCTACGAAGCCACGAGATCCTGGAATATTTTGTGTTAACTGTGAGTCAAACGCATTTTGCTGCAGACACAGAGGCTGAAAGTCTAATTCATGTAACACCATACTCACAGTGGGTGGTAGTGCCAGAAATAAGTTCTGTCAGGACTCGGCCAGGTGATTGCTACATTCCATGTGCCCTGTAACTGTAAGTATCCACTTGGGTGGGGGGAATTTACATGTCCTACCTTGCATTAATTAGCTTTTAATTTGTGAACTATTTGGTCTTTTCAGAAGGAGGTCTGATAGAATTGCAAATCAATAGAAACAACAGAGTTCAAATCTCTTCCTTTGTTCCTTTGTCCCTCTTCAAGCCAGTCTTCCAGGGATCACCCTTAAACAGTCCTAAAACATGCAAGCATATCCGGTCCACTTTCCCAGGTACCACTGTCACCAAAGGCTGATTTTCCCCTCTTTTTATCCATGGCAATAGTCTCCATCTCCCCCTTTGATGCAAAATTAAGGTTGAATCATTTTGCTGGTTTCCATTTAACAATTATCAGACATTTTTCCAAGTATATTGAACACTTCTATGGCCTTAAGGAACTCTCCTTCCTCATTTGCAATAAGCCCATTCCTGAAAGACATTGAAGATAGAATAATTTATAGATACTACCAATCAGAATAATATCTGCTTTATGAATTATGAGTTCCATCACTTACTGCCTTTGGCTTCATCTAACTAATTCTGCTCGTGAATTTATCTTGCTCCTGACCTAGCATGAAGAGCTAGATGGTAATAGGATAGCTTTTGGAAAATTCCACCTTGTGAAATTGAACTTTGGGAGTGAAATCAGCAAATATTTTCTGATACAGAGCTGGTAGACTGATGAGGGAAAATGATTGTCTCTTCATTTGTGTAATAAAAATAGAAAGGTGGACATCTGCTGTTAACTTATCCAAGCTGGTTACTAATGATGTGTTTCTTAAGAATTCTTTTTCTAGAACTCTGTTCTCAAATTTTAAAACTTGAGTACATGCCACTATATTCTGCTTGGGTATTTATTTAGAGAGGCTATTTCCTCTGATCTAGACAACTTTATAAAAACTAAGCATTCTCATACTTACAAATTAATACAATAGGTAGGCTTATAAATTAATACAATTTAGAAAGCAATTTTGTCAATCTTAAAGTCCTCATGTCCTTTGATCCAGAGTTTGAGCTTTTCTAGATGTATATCCTAAAAGAAAAAATCAACAACATAGGTAAAGATTTATTTTCAATGTGATTCATGGCAGGCATACTTATAAAAAGAAAGAAAAATTTAAAATGCCTAACAGTGGAACAGTGGAGATTAAGAAAACATAAGAACCCTAAATGAAATAGTCTACACTAGATTAGCCTCAGAATAGATTAACTTTAGAATAATTACTGAAATCTAGAATAGATAATTCTATTTAGGGGTCCTATGCATCCTTAATATGACAAAATTAGAATAACTGAATATTAAGGAATTTTAATGGGATTAGGGAATGCTTATATAATGCTAAAAGAATTGAAAAGATATAAAACTTTGAAGCCAAGACATTTTTGGCCACCTATGTCTAAAAGGGGATAAACCAGTGTCAAACTGTTAAATAAAATTAATGAGAAGCCATTGATTTAGACAGAGCTCCTGCAGGAGACCCCAACAAACCAAACCAAAACGGAGAACTTCATGCTAAAGTTCCTCACTAAACTGAAAGTCTCAAGAGAGACAGATAATAACCAAATCTCATTTTTTCCCCCAAAATGGTGGGGCAGTGAGTGCCAGCAACTAAGCTTCTTCAGGACAATGTGTTTAAAGTCTGGAAAACTATACCTGGGAGAGGATTCAAAGTGAGTGGAAATTACATGGGAAGCAGGAGTGAACCGACAGAAGAGAAAATAAGATTGAGTGATACAGAAGAAATAGACCACCCTGGGGAAGAGAGACCAGGCGGTGCTCCTGACCTTGGCTGGTCAGCAGCCAGCTGGGAAGCAAAGTGAAACTAACAACACTTTTGCTCGTGGAGAACCAGAGGACTCCACCAGGACCAAGAAAATCTCCTGCAGTTGGAAACAGTGGGGAAAGTGTGGGGTACTGCTTCTGGAACGGCATTCCACTGTCAATGGTTGGTGCGTGACCTTGGTACGAGTGTCTGTAGCTACAGTCCTGCGGCAGGAGCTGGCGGAGACACTACTGCAGGACAAGGCTGACTGAACCTGAGCCCCTGAGCAGCCCCTTGGCTGCTTCATGCTGTCAAGTTTCTAGAGTGGATGAGGGAAAGATAGTCACGGGAGTCTGCCGGCAGTCGAAGAGCAGACTCGGGGTGGGGGAGTCCTGCTGAGAGGCTGGGGCTGGTGAACACAGACCAGGTTCAGCCTGAGTTACACAGGATTGCAAGCCCACATTGGTGCCGTGTTCTCGTTATGTGCGGTTCTCTACACCCTGTGCCGTTCTGGGGGCAGATTGCTTGCCACCTTAGCCTTCCAGCGTGAACAAAGACATCTTGGCTAGAGCTCTGCTCCTTCAACCTAGGCTGAGGAAAAGAGCCACAAGTCCAAAACAATAGAAAACTTTCTTTTATTGATTGTATTGCTTTTTCATTTTATTTTACTTTTTAAATTTTTTTATTCTTTGCTGTTTTCCTTCTTCTGTACACTTTTCTCCACAATTTTATCCATTATTTTACTTTTTTTTTTAAATGAGTGTGTCTGTGTCTATGTATATGTGCTTCTCTTCTTCTTGCCTTTTTTTCCTTCCAATATAGTTCATAGAGTTTAAGGGAATTCTTCCTTGTCCCTTTATATCCCTCCTACTTCTATCCATATCTCTTCAACTGACTTCTTTCTCCTGTGTCTTATTTATTCTCAGTTTTTCTTTTCTTTCCTCTCCCCCTTTTCATTTGTATATAAATATATATATATATATGTTATTGAGCTGTGTTGATTGGAAAATTGAAGCCATTAACACTGAGAGATATTGCTGAGATGTGTTAATTATTTACTGTCATTTCCTCTTTTATCTGTTGATGTATCCTTTGCTTTGTTTTTCCTGATGTTTTTTGTTGCTTTTTATCCATTGACCTCACTAGTTGCCTTGGTATTTTTAGCTGTGTTCAATTCATTGTTTCTTTCAAGAATATGCTTAAACATTTTCTCTAGAGCTGGTTTAGCACTCATATATCTTCTGAGCTGGTCTTTTTCATAGAAATAACTTATTTCTGTATCTATTTTGAAGTATAGCTTTCTGGGTAAGTTAATCTGGGCTGGAAGTTATTTGCTCTTAGATCTTGCAATACTTCAAGCTGTTCTGGACTTTAGCATTTGTATTGAGAAGTCTGCTGTGATTCTAATTGGTTTCTCTTTATATGTGAATTTTTGTTTCTCTCTGGCTGCTTTTAAAACTTTTTTTCTGGATATCTGGTCTTTTAATAAGGATATGCTTTGGTGAACTTTTTTCATCATAATTGTTTGGTGTTCTATAAGCATCACTTACTTATACATTAAACTCTTTTCTTATAGTTGGGGAATTTCCTTCCATGATTTCTGTAAGACAATTAGTGAATACATCTGTGCTATCTTTTAGTTTTTCTCTCTCATTATCCTTAGATTGGTCTTGTTGTCATCTAGTAGATGCTGGATAGTCTTCCCTTGTTTTGTTTTGTTTCATTTTTAATTCTTTGAGTTCTTTATTGTAATTCACTGTTTTGTCCTCCGACATTCTGTCTTCACATCATTTCTGCAATGTATGAGTTCTATACAGCTTTTTATTTCAGGTATTCCTGTCTAACATCTTTTCAAGGATTCCATATCTTTGTTGAATCTGTCAAATTTTGAACGGTTTTGGTTAGCTCATCCAGTTTTTTGTCTATTTCCCTAGTCTTCCTCCCTTCTTATGAACTTTTCATAGATTTCTGCTACCTGGTATTTGTTTTCTTCTCCCTTTGTGACCCCTTGCTCTGTGTTGGGAGAGTTGGGGGTGGGGAGGGCTCAGAGAGCTTCTATTTCCTTGCTTCCCCATTCTCCTATGTGCATCTGTGTTCAGCTGTGCATATATATCCCAATGTTACTGGCTCAACTCTCCAAATAAGACAAGGACTGGCAGACTGGATCAAAAAACAGAATCCAACAATCTGTTGCATTCAAGAAATTCATCTAATCCAAAAATGTATTCATACACTAAAAATTAAATGATGGAAAATAATATTTCATGCACCAGGACCTGAAAACAATCAGAGGTAGCAATTCTAATGTAAGAGGTGGTAAACTTCAAGCTAAAACTGATTAGAAGAGACAAACAAGATCACTACATACTAGACAAGAGAACAATCCAATAAGAAGAGATAACATTGACAAACCTATATGCACAAAATACTGGAGCACCTATCTTCACAAAACAAAAACAACTGAAATTAAAAGATTAAATAAACACTAACACAATCATAGTAGGGATTTTGACACCTCACTTTCCCAAAGAGATCAACTAAACAAAAAACTGGTAAAGAAATGTCAGAGCTGAACCACACCCTTGAACATATGGACTTAATGGATAGATACAGAGTATTCCACCTGTCTACAACATAGTATACATTATTTTCAGCAGCACATGGTGCTTTTTTCAAAATAGATCACATACTAGTCCACAAAGCCTGCTTAAGTAAATATAAAAGAACAGAAATTGCATACCATCGGACCACTGTAGAACAATGAAAATAGAAATCAATGACATAAGACATTTCCAAAAAGGCGAAAGCTCCTGGAAAAATAACAATATACTGCTAAACAACCCGTGAGTCACAGTAGAAATCAAAGAAAATATTTTAAAAATTTCTGGAAGTTAATGACAATGATGGTACAACTTGTTGAAACCTCTGGGAAACGATGAATGCAGCTCTAACAGGAAAATTCATCACAGTCAATGCTCACATTAGGAAAACAGAGCAAGCTCAAGTAGACAGCCTTACAACACATCTTAAGATATTTGAGAAACAACAAAAAAATCTGTACTAAATCAAAATTAAGGAAGGAAATTATAAGGATGAAAATGGAAATCAATGAAACTGAGTCTAAAAAAACCTGTAAAAAAAAAAATCAATGAGTCAAAAAGCTGGTTCTTTGAAAGAATAAATAAAATAGGTAAGTGCCTAGCTGGATTTACTAAGAGAAAGTGAGAAAAGACTCACATTAATGCAACTAGAAATGAAAATAGGGAAACTACAGACACACTTGAAATCCAGAAGATAGCTACAGTACTTTGAAAAATTATACTACAGCAAATTAGCAAATTTCAAAGAAATGAATGGATTCCTAGACACATACAAACTACCAAAACTAAGCAAAGAAGACATAAATATGCTTAAGAACCCAATAATAAGCAATGCAATCAACACAGAAATAAAGAATCTACCAAATAAAAAAAAGGCCAGGACCTGATGGATTCATTACGGAATTCTACAAAACCTTTAAGGATGTTATATCACTAATACTCCTCAAGTTCTTCAAGAAATTGAAAGAGGGCCGGTGAGATGGCTCAGCAGTGTAAGCGCCTGCCTTGCAAGCGTGAGGGCCCGAGTTCGACTCCCGGAACCCACATACGAAAAAGGGGCTGGTGATATCGCTCAGCGGCACGGGTGCCTGTTGGCGCGCGAGGTCCTGAGGTCGACCCCCCGGTACCCACAAAAAAAAAAAAAAAAAAAAAAATTGAAAGATATGGAGTGCTCCCAAACTCATTTATGCAGGACATTATCACCTTGATCCCAAAACCAGATAACGACCCACTCAACTGAAAAAGAAAACTATAGACCAATCTGTTTATTGAACATAGATACAAAACTCCTCAACAAAATATTAGAAAATAGAATGCAGCATGTCTTCAAAAAGATAATACATCATGATCAAGTAGGTTTCACCCCAGGGATGCAAGGATGTTTCAATACACATAACTCAATAAATGTAATACATCACATAAACAGAAGTAAGGTCAAGAACCATATGATCATTTTAATAGATGTAGAAAATCCAACACCCCTTCATGATGAAAACCCTGAAGAAAACAGGTATGGAAAGACCATACCTGAATATGATAAAATCTATATGTGATAAACCAATAGCCATCATCATACTAAGTGGGAAAAACTAATAGGATTCCCCTTAAAATCAGGAACAAGACAAGGATGTCCACTGTCACCTCTTCTATTCAACACAGTACTTGAAACATTAGCAAGAGTGGTTAGGCAAGAGAAAAAAATAAAATTGGTACATATAGGAAAGGAAGAACTCAAATCATCATTATGTACAGATGACATGATACTCTACATAAAAAACTCAAAGTACTCCATCAAAAATCTCTTGGAATTAATAACAAACTTTAGCAATGTAGCAGAATAGAAGATCAATGCACAAAAATCATTAGTATTTGTGTACATCAACAATTAATGGGATGAGAAGGAAATTATGAAAATAATATCATTCATAATAGCTTTGAGAAAAATGAAATACATAGGAATTAACCTAACCAAGGAAGTGAAAGACCTCTACAAAGAACACTACAGTATTCTAAAACAGGAGATTAAAAGACATCAGAAAATGGAAAGAAGCCCCCTGCTCCTAGATAGGCAGAATCAATATTATCCAAATGCCCATACTCACAAAACTATTACATAGATTCAATCAAAATACCAGTCCCAATCAAAATACCACCAACATACTTTACAGATCTAGGGAAAAAAATCCTAAAATTCATATGGAACCAGAAAAGACCCAAAATAGCATAAGCAATTTTGAGCAACAAGAACAAAACAGGAGGCATGGTAATACTTCACTTCAAGCTACACTACAAAGCAAGAGGATGGCTTGGTACTGGAATAAAACCAGTTACATGGATCAGTGGAACAAAACTGAGGATACAAAACCTTTCCCAGACACATTCAGCTATTTGATCTTTGACAAAGAGGCCAAAAACAGATGTTGGAGGAAAGATAGACTATTCAACAAGTGGTGCTGGGAAAACTGGTTATCTATATGCAGAATATTGACACTGGACCCTTATCTTTAACCATATATTAAATTAAAATCAAAATGGACCGAAGACATTAAACCAGAAACATTAAACCTACTGGAAGATAAAGTAGGTGAAACACTTGAAGACATAGGTGTAGGAAAGGATTTTCTAAACAGAAGTCAATTGCACAAGAAATAACAGCAAGAATCAACACATGGGATTATATCAGACTAAAAAGCTTCTGTACACCGAAAGAATCAATCAGTAGGACGAAGAGACAACCTACACAATGGGAAAAAATTTTTCTGGCTACTCCTCAGACAGAGGATTAATATCTAGAATATACAAAGAACTCAAAAAACATTAAACCATCTTAAATTAAAGATCCAGCCAGGTGTGGTGCACACACCTATAATCCCAGCACTCAGGAGGCTGAGGCAGGAGAATTGCTGTGAGTTTGAGGCCAGCCTGTACTATATAGTTGAAACCCTGTCTCAAAAAAACCAATAAAATAAAATAAAAATAAAAATAAAAAATATAAATATAAATTAAAGATCCAGTCAAGAGATGGGCAAGAGAAATGAACAGGCATTTCACAGAGGAGGAAATACAAATAGTCAACAAATACATGAAAAAATGCTCAACATCTCTGGCCATTAGAGAAATGCAAATTAAAACAATGCCAGGATTCCATTCTACTCAGAAAAAATGGCAATCACTGAGAAATCAAACAATAACAAAGGCAGCCATGGCTGTGGTGAAAAACAATCTTCCTTCATTGTTGGTGGGAATGTAAAGTAGTACAGCAATTATGGAAATCAGCACAGAGATTTCTCAAAGAACTCCGTATGACCCAGCAATCCCCTTGCTATGTATCTTCCCCAAAGAGCTTAAGACACACTACAGTGATACATGCACACCAATGTTTATAGCAGCACAACTTGTAATAGCTAAATCTTGGAAACAGCCTGTACACACATAAACAATTGGTTAAAGAAAATGTGTTATCCATCTATCATGGAATACAACTCTGCTATAAAGAATGACAGATTAAAGACATTTGTAGAAAAATGGGTGCACTTGGAAAACATTATGTTGAGTGAAATAAACCAGACACACAAGCTGAAAGACCATAAGGTATCTCTCATTTGAGTGAAGCAAAGTACAAACAAAGTGACTAATAAAGGATGGATAGAAGGGGTAAAGGAGATGGATCTCTCACAATAGGGAATTGGCCCAAGGAAAATGTGCCAGAGTAAGGAGGCAGGGAAGGGGAAATAAGTAGAATAAAGATATGCTATGTACAGGAACCTAATAACCTCAATGAATGTAAGCATTATATGTCATATCATGAGCTAAGATTAATAGTATCAACAAGAATGAAAAATGGGATGGGGAAATTGGAGAAGGAGTGAGAGAGAGCAGGGAAGGGGATTAAAAAAAAGAAACAGGCTGTGATTTGTATGTATAACCACTCCCCAACATGATTGTAAACTGTGTGAACGCCAAATATGTACTAATAAAATAAAAAATAAACTAAAAAAAACCAAATCCCCCACAAACCTAGTTTTAGCTTCCCTGATTTATAAATTTTCTCTGTTTCAACACAGGGAAAGTAGCTTGGTATTAAGTAATTTGCTTTTTTTTTTAATTATTCTGTTTCCTTTTTCCTACTCAAACTACCTTATAAAAATCAACTGATTGGTCATGCCCAGCATAGCACCTATTTTTAGATGAGATGCTACCTAATTCATGAATCTCCCAAAAAGTCAATGGCATCATTTAGCTACGTTAGTAAAAATTTTGTCTTTTGACAACTCTAACCACAGTTGCCATTGAGCTATGAGATTGATAGTATAGCTCTGCTTCTCTACTTACAATTTTGATCATTTTGAAAATAGCACATATAATTTTGTTCATTCAGATTTAAAAAATAAACCACTTATAAGAGGGGAAAGAATTTACAAAAGGACAAAGTTATGTTTCTTCAGAGCTCACAGGAAATACTTGAATTACAAAGAAAGTTTCCTTAGGGGAACAGCGGGAAGGAGCATGACTTCCTCCTGGGACAGGGAAGAAAGAAAAATGGAAATAAGGCCAGAACCCTTCACTGACCCTCCCTCTGGGTAAGGTGCTAATCTGGTTATTCATGCATCCTCTGGAACTGCTGTCTAAATCACTTGTCAGCAACTGGAAAGAACACAACTTTCCTCTAGGTATGGTGCCACTAAGGCCATAGCTTGACTTTCAGGATCAAACTATTTAAAATATTTCCTAGACAGTTTCCTCCTAAATTGCGTCCCATCACCCTCCAGTAGCATTTATTTAAAATGATGATAAGATGATAGCAATGAGAGATAGGAAATGTTCAGCAGGACTTTTATCATCGTTATTGATTTCTTTTAGAACAGCAATGCCAAAGTAACATTAGAGATGACCCAATCCAATATCCTCCTTTCATAGATGTGTAACTGAGGCCCAGAGCTCTGATGCAACTTTGCATTTGACTTGGCAATTGAGACTCCAGTCTTTGTTTAAAAATTCAAATTTTCTTTCCATAGTGGTACACTAGACTCTACCAGTTCCGGTTGAGAAAAACTAGTGGTCTACCTCACATAACACAAAGGAAGGTTAAACTCATCCCCTACTTCATGCTGTAAAGCACTAAATTTCTCCCCATCATTCCCAAATGTACTTTACTTCAATCACATCATCACTGACATTGCCAAGCTCTTGAGATGTAAGAGGCTCTTACCAGATGTTATGGTTTATATCTACGGTAGATATTGCACTAAAGTCACATGCACTCATAGGTTGGCCTTTTGGGAGCTAATTGGATCATAGGGGCATGACATTCATCTGCAGATTAATCCACTGATGAGTTTATAGTTAAATGTGATTTGGGAGGTGAAGCCTTGGGGAAGAAAGTGAATCACTGGGGGCATCTCCCTCCAGTCTCCCTTATTCTTTCTCTCTCCCTTTCTCCCTTTCTTTCTTTCTTCTTGTCTGTCTTTGTTTCTTTCTTTCTTTTCCTTACTTCCTTTTTCCTTCCTTCCTTCCTTCCTTCCTTCTCTCTCTCTCTGGTTTTCACCACCATGTCATGAACTGTTCCTTGTCTGCCACGCCCCTCTGCCATGACTCTGCCATGTTATCCTGTCTTGAAGCCAGTGGACTATGGATTGAAGCATCTACAAACTGTGAACCAAAATAAACCTTTCCTCCTTTAAATTATGGGCATTGGGTATTGTGTTTCAGTGATGAGAAAGTAACTAAGACACCATGGTAACGTACATTTTGTTCTTTACTTAGAAAACAAATGCATTATTAGAAAGTAAGTATCCTGTTTGCCAAACAGAATTAAACATGAAGCATAATAATCCAAAGAAAAGTTTCTATCTGTACATTCAGACCAGTTTGGTTGTTTGAAAAGAACACATTTTTAAGTATGGTATTGTCTTAGTTACTTTTCTCATTGCCGAGACAAAATACCCAACACCCGCAAGTTAAAGGAGGAAAGATTTAATTCCGTTTATAGTTGGTAGAGGTTTCAGTCCTTGGAACCAGCCAAGGCAGGGTGGCATGGCAAGGGACATCACAAAGGAGAAACACTTCATGGCATGGCAGGCAGAGTGCAGTAACAGCAAGCAGCAGCAAGCAGCAGCAGGAGCAGCAGAAACAGTGAGCAGCAGCAGCAGGCCTGCTTTCTTTCTGTCACTTTGTATCCCAATCCAGGCTACAAATCTATTGATGGGTGCACCCATCCCAGGGTGGAGCTTCCATTATATACCCCTTAATCCCAGTGTCATACCCTTAATCCAGATTCACAAACCCTAATCCAGCCACCTTTGAAACTTCCCCACCTCACCCGTTCACAGTATGTGTGAAGACTACTGCAGTATAAAGTTCTAGATGCCATCCTTTAATCCACTTCCCATGTATTTTGAATACCAACATGATTTTTCTTCATAGATGCATCCCTCCTGCACACAGCTGCAGGGGAAACTGATTCCAACTCCAATTATACAGGTGGTATAAAAGGTGTAAATGTAATCAGATTCTTGCCCATGTGGGTCATTTTAGTAATACAGGTCCCAAATGACTAGAACATGGCAGTTCTTCGTTATAGGGTCAGTTTGAGGGTCACATAATCTATCTTGGGCTACTGAGACAAGAAGAGAAGAACACTGGCTGGAAGAGATATTTCCTTACTCCTGAGAGAAGTCCCCGTGTGTACGTGTGTCCTTGTTCAGTCATCTCTTTATCTTGAGGTGGTAGAAAGATGTGTGTGGCTGAGGGCAGAGTTGAGCACACTGTAGAGAAAGAGATCTGTAACTGTGGTGAAAAATTTGTGACTTCTACTTGAATAGGCCTTTTTTAGTCACATGAGCTAATAAATACCCTTTAATGTTTCAGCCTGTATGGTTGGGTTTTCTGTTACTCAAGGTCAAATATATTGTAATGCAACTCTGATTTGTATGTTGATCTCAGCACCAGGTTTCATATGCATCCCATAGTCAGTCCCCAAAAACTGCTTTAATAAATGACTGAATCCATACTTACTACTCCGTGATTTAAGTATTAAATCTCTAAGATGATCCTAGGGTATTTGATTGTATTAGTTTCCTGTTGAAATCAATTTTCTCCTTCTGGGTTCCTATCCTGAGGGCAATGGAAGAATGAGGCAGACAGAACTGCAAGCAGTGGGGAACAGTACCACCCAGGGTTCATTAGACAGAACAAAGAAAAGCCCTCTCTAGACAAAGGGGTAAGGTGGACACCAAGGGTGCACCTGAATCTAGAAACCTACATACAGCATTTTGGCAGAGAAAGGGGCAGAAGACGTGGGAAAACGCAGGTATGCAGCGGCTTGCCAGGCTTCTTGTCATCTGCAGATTTTATTTCTATGTCCTTTGCATTCCAGGTTTTTGAGGCTTATCTTTAGCTCATCCAGGTCCTGGCTTTCAGTTTTCTCAGTTTCTTCAGTTTACTCACTTGCTTTAGTCAGGCCCTCGCACTTTGTCGCTTTATTTTCTGGTCTCACTGTGAATGCTTTAACAATTTACTATGAATTTTGGTGGGTTAAAAATAACAAATATTTATGCTCTTACCATTCTGGGGCCAGAGGTCTACAATTGGTTTCACTGAGCTAAAATCAAGGGATTAACAGGACTGATTCCCTCCGGAGATTCTAGGGGAGAACCTGTTTTCTTGCCTTGCCAGCTTCTGGAGGCTGCCTGCCTCCCTTGGCTTATGGCCTTTTCTTTGCATCACTTTAACCTCTCCTCTGTTGCGCATTTCCTTCTTCTTTTATAGTCTAATCTCCCTCTGACTGTCTCTTCTAAAGATGCCCCGGTTACATTTAGAGCCTTCCTAGGCAGTTCCGGATAGTCATTCCTTCTCAAGATCCCGAATCCAATCAGGTTCACAGTGTTCCTTGCCACATGAACTGACATTACAGGTTCCCATCAGCAGGACCTTGCTATCTTTGAGGAGTATGTTCAGCATACCATATGTGCCTAACTTACATAATAAAATTAAGGAAAATGATGCACTTTAAGGGATTTAAAATATCTTATAGAGAACATCTGGTACCCTTATTTTAAAAATGTAGAGGTCAAGATCCAATGAGGTAACTTATTCAAGGTCACATAATGATACCTAGAAATAAGGTGTTATAGGGCGCGACATACCTTGCTAGTCTGTCCTGTTCCTATTGAATTTTATTGTGTAATACACAATCCGAGTATCCTCAGAATTTACTACTGGAACATAAAGTTATAAAATTTTTTCATAAAAAGCCAAAAGAATCTCAAATAAAAAATAATTTAAATCATTCCTCACCTCTCTGGAAGTCTGACCCAAACTAGCTTCTGGATTGTTTTGTGTCGTTATACTGTACTGATAATTTCTCTAGTAATGTTGCATATATTTTCTAGCTTTTATCCACTCAGTTGATAACAGCCTGAAAGTCCCATGACACAATATACTAAAGTGGGCTAAAGTAATTTCATCATCCTATATTCTTCCTGTTTTGTTTATTTCAGCTTGACTGTCCATTGGGCATAATGATGTTCTCCACTGCAGTAAATCTATTTTCAACAACCACTCTGGATCCTTCAGCTACTTCAACACGCATCATCTTTTCAAATATACTGATTTCCCATTACACATCTTTAGAAAAATTTTGTTTAGAATGCCTGGCAAAAGGACTGTAATTTTCTCCATAATTACACCATTGGACTTCATTTTCTACAAATATATACTCTTGCAGCAAATCATTTGTGCCATATTCTACCTTGAGTCAGCATCAAGTTGTATGATGGGTGATGTTTTTGCCTCAAAAATGAATAAACTGTTTTCCTCAATTATGTTCTGAGTTTATGTGCCTTTTTATTTTTTATTTTTATTTATTTATTTATTTATTTTTGTGGGTACTGGGGGTCGACCTCAGGAGCTCATGCACCAGCAGGCGCCCGTGCCACTGAGCGATATCACTGGCCTGTTTTTCGTATGTGGGTTCCGGGAGTTGAACTCGGGCCCTCACACTTGCTAGGCAGGCGCTTACACCACTGAGCCATCTCGACAGCCCCAAATCCTTTTTTTTTTTTTGGTGGATATGTGCCTTTTTAAACCAGTGCCATCACAAACTCTGTTCCTGTAGGTACCAGCTAGTCAAAATGCACGGTCCATTGAATTGTTTAAAAACACATCAACATTAGTGAGGCCAAAGTGATTGTTCTGACAAGCCATGTTTTCTTTAGATGAAACAACTTCCAAAAGTATCCTGTGAGAAGGAAAACTTTTCTCATGTTTATTAGTTATTCTTGATGGACCTATGAAACAGTTCCCATGGGAAATTTGCAGCTAAACTTTCATGATAGAAAAAATATCCCCTTTTCTCCTACAGATAAAGCAGCAAGAAAAATAATAACCAAAGATGTAATTTCTAAAAGCCTAGTGGCTACTCTGGGCAATGTAGGGCTAGTCAAATTCATCATTACATGGAGTCCTTAGAATATTCCTACAGCATGAATATTATTATTCCTATTTCATAGAAGAAACTGCTCTGGTTTCTAAGACTTATAGAACTAGCCCAAGGTAATTGTACCAGTTGCCTATATACATACAGCCAACAATTTCAAAACCTAGCAGTTTAAAGCAATGTTTTACTTCTAACATCTCTATAGGTTGTCATTTTTTTTTACTAGTACTCCTGGAGCATGGACTGGGAGTAGGACTCAGAATAGTTTTCTTATGTGGCTGAACACCACTAAAAGATGAGCTGGGAATAGGGCTCAGCAGGTCTTTCTCCCTTCAAGGTCTTTTGATCTCAAGGAAGCAAACTAAGCTGTGCTCCATCACTGGTAAAGACAACATTACTCAAAGGTACACACGTTTATCAAATCTCTGCTAGAGTCACATTTGCCAATGTCCCATTGACCAAAGCAAAATTTAATGTAAGGTGGGAAGATAGATACATAAATAGGAGGGTCCTGGGGGATATGATTTTATTAGAAGGTCATTAGATAATGAGGTACCAAAATCACACAGCTAGTAATAGGACTACAATTCTATAGCCCTTTCCAGAAGCATGGGAATATAAGTGTGACCACCTAAGTAACATCTCATAATATGCTATTTATGTTTCAAAGAATAATATTAGGCATTTAATTTTGGGTAAAATCTTTCCCCCTTTGCTATGGCAATTACCTGGTGAACATGAGTAAGAAACAGATTTTAATTTCACTGTTCTAGCTTTAGTAGAAGATTTTCTGCTGTTAAAAACACCTCCTAGGAAGGAGGCTGTGATCAAAGCTCAAGACATTCATGTATGGAAATGCCAAGGTGGAATACATTCATTTTTACAATTAATATGTGTCTTTGTTACTTTTTCTCGTTGCTGAGACAAAACACTCAGCAACTAGTTAAGGGAGGAAAGGTTTATTTGGTTCACATTTTCTAGAGGTTTTAGTTCATAGTTGGCTGGCTCCAAAGGCAGGATGGCATGGCAGAGGGGCATTGCAGAGGAGAAACAGTTTATGGTAGGCAGAGTACAGCAAAAGCAAGCAAGTGGCTGACAAGAATGACCAGCAACAAGAATGACAAGAATGACAAGCCTCTTTGTCCCTTGTATCTTAACCAGGGTGGGCAGCACTCACACCCTTAATCCTAGCATTGCACCATGAGTCGGTCACACACTCTAGATCCAGCTACCTCTGAAAAAGCCCCACCTGTGACCCCATGAGGCTTTGGGGGACATCTAGACACAAACAATAACAATATGTGTTAATAATTTTAGAAAGAACAGCTTCTAGCAAAAACAACTGTGCTCTGACAAATTTCTGCTTGCTCTTCTTTTGTGGGAGAGTTCTGGGTCTAGCCAGACAGGCACATTAACAAGTTCTGAGTAGCTCAGTAGCTAATCCAGGGTTGTTCTGTATTAAATCTCTCAGATATTCCTTGCCAGGCCTCATCTCTTCTAAAACCCGTAAAACTAGGATGCATCACCTCCTTTCAAGTCCCATTACATACTGACTTGGAGAGGTAAACGTTTTGTTGGGTTGTTGCCTTTCCCTACAGGGAGTACATGAGTATGCCAAACTCAGTCTACTCCAAGTCAACCCAAGGAGAAGAATTTTCATCTCTGATTACACTAATTTGCTAATCTTACAGAAAAGAAAATGTATTAAGAAGAAAAGCAACTAGTCCAACCCCTCAAAGGCAGTCAGTGACAGATACTGATAAAAGTAGCAGATGACTTATTGGGTTTTCCAATTTGGACCCAGTTATAAACCACACGACAGCTATATTAGAAAACATTAATGTGAATTTTGGTTTCTTCTTCTGGCTAGTATTCTCCATAATATTTCTGTATGATATTTATGGGGGATTTAACCATCTTCTGTTCCCTTTTTTAAAACAATTGGAACGTCATGAGTTCCCAAGCCCTTCCATTTTCCCTGATAGATTTAGCCCTTCATCAAAGGGAAGTAATAAAGGGCTAAAGTAGGAGTTCTACTCTTAGCCCCTACCTACCGGGGAGGTTCTCTTTGTACCTCGGCTTCCTTAGCTATAAAATGAAGGTGTCAGACTAGATGACTATAAGAGGGAAAATGCTTCAGAAACACCTTCACTTGTGAATTTTAAATTATAAAACTCTGAAGTTCAGGTCCAAGAAAAGCACATCAGACATGGTGCTAGAAGCAGCAGCCATGATCATGTTGGCCACCACAATATTCTTTCATCAAAGCACATTTTTGCTGTCTCCAATAGTTTGGATCTGGAATGTCCTCAAAGACCTTTGGGTTAAAGGCTTGGTTCCCCAGCCCCTGGCTCTATTGGAAGTGGTGGAACCTTTGGAAGGTGAGGCATAGTGGGATTTCTTTGGGTCATTGAGGGTGGGCCCTGGAAGGGGACCTTGGGACACCACTTCATTCTTTTTTCTCTCTTTTGCTCACTGGCCATGATGTGAGCTGCTTAACTACACACCCCCACCGTGATACATTGCCTCCCCACAGTCCTAGAAGCAACACGACCAACTAATCATGGACAACCTCTGAAATCATAAGCCAGAATAAAACTTTTCTCCTCCTAAGTTGATTAGCTCTGTTAATTTTTATAGTAACAGAAAGCTAACACATTGTGTTTGTTTAGCTTTCACATTTTTATGAATATTTTTATCATGTCTGATCATTGCAAAATCATCTTGAAAGTGCTTATAATGTGGCAATAAAATTTTCTCAGGGGAGGTTTAGAATGGGGAGGGGGTTTGGTATGGGAGGAAGAGCAAAGTGGAGGAAACTTCAAGCTGTATGTGTAATTATTCTTTTCTCTCTCTCCTCCACTTCCAAATATTTTAATATATATTAATATGCATTCTGTATTAGCATCAGTTATCAATTTCTCTCTTATTGTTTTATTGTTTGAAATGGTTCATCTCAAAGATAACATAACTATTAAAGTCTGAAGTGTTTAGAGATATTAATAACAATGATGACAAAGGTGAAAATGATCAAAACTACTGAATGTGCTGGGAATTGTTCTGTATTAGTCAGCTATCCTGATGTTATACACAATATCTGATACTCAGACCAGAGCAGGGGAACTATGTCAGAGAGGGACAGGAAAGGCACCATATATAATAACTAAAGTTACACCTCCATGACCTACCCAGACACACCTAGGACCATGCTTTACTAGATGTTTCTCAATTTAATGAAGTTGACCTATCAGAATTAACAGCCACAAGAACAGATAAGGTAGTAGATCAGTAGAAAATGATATATTGGTATATTTATATATATCTGAAATATTTTTGAAATCAAAGGAGGGTTCATGCAATACAATCTGCCTGCCTCCAGCTCACACTCACAATTTCATTCTTACCTTTCTCTCTCCTTCTTCACTGAACTCCAGACATGCAAGCTAATCGTTCCTGCAATAAGTGAAGGTGATTTGGAGTGGATCCTATCTCCTATGTCTAGGCCAACTTTCAAATGGCACCTCAATACTGAGGTCTTCTCTGGTTTCCCTCTTCAAATTAAAACTTCCCTACTCTCCCTGTCTCTAACACCCAGCAGTTCCCTTTCTCCAGCACCTTGCCTTTCTCTTTCTTTTTTTTGCTTTTCATAATATATCATTAACAATATCTACTTTTTTAAAAATAATTCGTCTGCTGCTACAAATAGTAAGTTCCAAGAGGCAGGGATCCTTGTGCTTCGTGTTCACTGATGAACTCCAGTGTCCAGTTCTGCCTTATGCATATGAGAAATTGAGCAGACCAGAAAAAGATTGGGAGAAATAGAGTTTTAGTCTACAGAATTGTTATCAATATCTATTCAGAATAAAGCTAGAATTGTGTTCTATAATTTAAATTCACAGCTTAGGGAAATAACTCTTGATGAACTTTGCTGCAATTCAGAGGTGGTCCAATCACCAAGCCTTTTTAAAATCTCACAGTATGAAGAAGTGGTAATGATAAAAAGTGCACATATCATTGCTGGTAAACACCTACCTTTATCCCTTAGAGAGGGCATCAAGTTGGAGAAGAGCGACCTTGCAGGTTCTCAATATACACGAGACCCATCTATTTTAGAAAAAAGATCCCTATCATAATATGTATCAGTAGGGAAGAGAAGTCATGCCTACTATTTTTATTTTTAATTTTTTATTAGTACATGTCTGTAGTACATATTTACATTCCTTCTGTGGAGTTGGTACATGTACATAACATATCTTAATTCCTTTTTCTTCACTTTTCCCTCTCCTTCCATCCTCTCCCTTCATCTCTTTTTTTTTTTTTTTTTTTTTTTTTTTTTTTGTGGGTACCAGGGGGACGACCTCAGGACCTCGTGCGCCAACAGGCACCCGTGCCACTGAGCGATATCACCGGCCCCTTTTTCGTATGTGGGTTCCGGGAGTCGAACTCGGGCCCTTGCGCTTGCAAGGCAGGCGCTTACGCCGCTGAGCCATCTCACCGGCCCTCCCTTCATCTCTTGATCCCCTTCCCACTTGAGCTACTTTTAAAGTTGCAGAGGGCTAATTCAGACTCATATCTCAGGAAGAGGCATCTGGAGATTGCAAGGTCAAACCCTGCTAATGACTTTGAAGATATGAGAAAATTAATATATAGGTACAACTTTTAGAATTCCATCCTATTCATAAATCAAAGTGCTTCCCTAGTTTAAAAGAATATCAGAGCTGGAAGGAAGCATTTGAGATTGTATGAGTATAGAATGTAGAGTAGAAAAAACAAATAATAAATAATAATTAATATTTAAAATACTGTATGAAAAACACTAGCAGTCTTCTTAATCCTCACAACAATTAGTGAATTGAGTGAACTGGAGGGTATATTTATGGCTCCCATTTTGAGGATATGGAAATAAATTCAGCATGACTAAGAAAATATGCTCAGTCATAACAGCTACTAAAGGGCAGTACCAGGCTACTATCTGGGTAGCCCGATTCTAAGGAACAGTCTTAGCACTAAGCCCCAGGAGGGAGTTGTGCTGGCCCTAAGAGCATCTCCATTCATTCCTTGATGTGTCCATTCATTCAAGAATTATTTACTAAGTATACACTATATGTTAAGTTTCCTGTTAGGAGAATAACAAGACAGAGTCCTTGCCCTCTTAGAGCTCACATTTAAAAGGAGTAAAGATGGAAAATCAGCACATTAAGAAAAGCAAGATATAATTTCGGATCATGAAAAGTGCTAAGAAGAAAAATGTGATATATAGTTCCATTTTCTCTTCACTTTACAATGTTCTCCCTGCATTCCTAGGCAAGGAATAGCCCAGAGAAAATATCTGTAGCCCTTGGCATTGGATTTTCAATATTTACCTCCCTCACTTCCTGTATTCTACCCCGGAGCCAAGCACTGGCATATCTATAGCTGCAGGAGCTTATGAAGACCATAGGAAGCCACAGAGAAAGCCAAGAGGGAGACTGAATAAATTATCCAGATAACTTGGTCAGAAATATTTCCCACTGAGGCCTGGATATTTGGATAAAGTACTTAGTTTGACAAATGATTTTGATAATTATTCAAGCCTTGATTTTGCTTTGGAAGTTTTCCTTTCTTGAGGTAAGGTAAGGCTATGCATGTTGGGCTATGGTATAGATAACAGAAAATGGATTGTGAATGAACCCCTAGCCTTCTCATGGTTAGACTGAGTTATAATTAAAATAATTTATTCACTCAACTAGTATTTGTCTAGTATCAGCCAGATAAAATCAGAAATTGATAGAATTAATCAGTGGGACAAATAAAAGAAGGTGGCATGAAGGAAGGGAGAAGGAGAGAGAGACAGAGCGAGAATTTATTCTTAAACTTTAGGAGAGATGGTACAGGTACAACTGAGAGATAAGGTGAGGTGAGGAAGGGGTATGTTATCAATTAAATATCAAGTTCATCTACTTGAAAAATATGACCTGAACAAAATAAAGGTTTAAAAATTTTCTCATTTTATGAGAAGTCCAAACACATACACACACACACACACACACACACACACACACACACACACAATCTAGGGTTATGGTGATTCCACAGAGTTATCAGGGACCCAAGGTCTTTCTGAATTTCCATCCTGCTATTGCTGAAGCATGGCCCTTTTCCTCAGACTGGTAAAATGGCTGCTGGAATTTAAGCATCCATATACAATGACATTGGCAGGCATTACTCCCATCCTGACAATAAATAAAAGCTAACAAACTGAAAATCAACTATATTTTTAATGTATCAGAGAAGTAAATTCAGAGGAAAAACTGCCACCCTGAAATCTGGAGAGACAGGTGAATTCAGAAACTCACAGCTGAGTTATTTACCAAAAACAGAAGCAGCTAAAATCCTAAACAGGTAGGGACACTTAGATGGTAATTTTGATGAATGCTGGAGGGTAAATGTGAATTAGATTAAGAAAGAGGAGCTCCTGGATAGGCAGTGTAGCATATACCTGTAATCCCAATACTCTGGGAGCTTCAGGCAGGAGGATCCCAAATTCAAGCCCAGCCTAGGCAATTTAGTGACTAGGCGAGACTCAGTCTCAAGATAAAAAGTTTAAAAAGGGGTACACATGTAGTTTAGTGTGAAGGCCCTGTATTCAATCCCTAGTTCCACCAAAAAAAAAAAAAAAAGAGAGAGAGAGAGAGAAAGAAAGAGAAGAAGAAAAAGAATGGGAAGATTTTGGGGTTGAAGTCTTAAATATGAGGTAACATTTTTGTGGGTATTATCTACAGGAAAACTTTCTAATGGTGAGGAAGCCAAAATATATTCCCTCATGCCTCTAGGAGGGGGAGGGAAAGAGTAAAGATTATGAAAAATACCCAGTGTGTTCTGTATAATGAAGGCCATCTTTCCAAGTGACCATAACCTTCTTACCACCAGTAGGAGGAACATTTCTCTGAAACCAGCCCCCTCTAACCCTTCCGAGTCACATAAGAGGGAAGAAGGAAGCTAAGAAATGCATGAGATTATAGGACATTTCCTTCCCCCATATCAACAGGACTTTAATATAATAACAGTCAATTTCAGGCAAAAGAGCTACATAGCCTACTCCTAGAATCTTTCTAAAGAGGAGTTCTTAAGAAAACTAAAAACAAGACAGGATGCAAAAATGAGAGCACTAGAGAAACCAGAAATCTCTGGCACCTATAGCCACAGCCAACATCAAAAATAGGGAAACTACTGGCTAACTTAATATAAATCCTCATGCTAAAGGCCTATTTACTGCAGTCCCTATTACCTAAGACACGACATTCAATAACAGTATTCGACAAAGAAATTCCAATGCATCCTAAGATGCAAGAAAACTGACAATGTGAACATACAAAGCAGCATCAGAAACAAACACAGATATAGCACAAATTTTGGAATCTTCATAAAAGAAATTTAAGACAATTATGATTAATATACTAAGGGTTCTAAAGAAAAAGAAAACATCCAAGAACAGATGAATCATGTAAATAGGCAGATAGAAAGAATAAAAGGAAACACCAGAAATAAAAAACACTGTATCAGAAATAAAGAATGCTTTGGATGTATCATCACTTGACAGAACAGAGTTGAGAAAAATCAATGAGCATGAAGATATGTCAGTACAAACCTTAACATGTCCCTGCTGGCTTGAACCACTGGTGGTACATACATGACAGTTTCATTGAAAGACTTGCACTACTGGTGGTATAAATGGATCTAGTCACTTTCACTGGTCCTTTTTTTTTAATTTTAAAGAGAAAAAGTAGAACAAAATTTCAAAACAAGATAATAGGAGGGTAACAATGGTTAACACATTGCATATTGTTATCTTTAAATTAGTTACTCAGAGTACAAGATATAGGCATTCAATTGTTAAATAATAAAATTAATAAAAAGTCTATAAATGGACTGAATGTAGTTAGTTGCTTGAATTTGAATAATTATTTCCCAAATATAAATCTTAATGAATATTATTCATACCAATGAAAATATTAAAATAATAAAATTTATTTCATTAAAATTTTTACTTATAATCATGAATTTCTTTAAAACATTTTATATATAAAGGTAGCTAATTTGTGCAGAGTGCACGAAACATCATAACTTGTTTGGTCTCTTTGCAGCCCAGTGGCACCCATTTTTTCAGATCAGTAATATCCTCTACATTGCTTGTGTGCCTTTCCTGCCAATCCTAAAAAAGGCTTTTATAAAGCAAGTCCTTTTTCAAATAATTTGCACCCATGGCATTTCTTCATGGGTCATTTATTAATAATTAATTCTCTAAATTTTAACATGAAAATCTTATGAGTACACCACTGCTGGTATATATAATATGCATTTATAACTGCTGTGCCACAGTTAGCTGTATTACCATTTTTATACCCTTTCAATATTTTCCTTAAGTAATTGTAATATAATGACATCTGGTCTGCTAAATCAACACCTTTCTTTGCATTGTTGTAATCAAAGACAAGATCGGGTTTTATGTTTCCAGGTTTTCCTTTGATCAATGTGCGTGTATGAATGTACGTGTTTTTAACATACAAATGGTTTTTTTATCAGTCCATTTAACAGATTTTACACCAGAATAATTTTCAAAGTTTATGATTTTGCCATGTTTTTGCTTGTAAAATTTGTCTTTGCTGGTAAAAATTTTCAATTTGGCTGTACGGTGCCACAAAAACACATTTCTTTTTGTAGAAGTTCTTGTGCTAGCGGTATATTTGAATAATAACTATTTGCATATAATGTGCAGTGTTATTTTCAGACCAAAGTAATCTAACATCTGGCAATGGTATTATCCCCACAATAATAATCTAGCCAGAAAATAACAATGACTTTTTGTTTTAGTGCCTTATAGTAACAAGGTTAGCTGTATAACATCACACAATTGAATTCAAATCGGAGCTGCCCAGCAATGAGACACATAACTTACAGCCCCATCATGAATGTGATAATTACTGGAATACAAACAGAAAAAAAATGAGAATCTACATTTTCTTTGTAACAGCTTCAAAAGCTATAACATGGGCATAATTGGAATATCAAAACAGAAGAAAGGGAAAACCAAATATTTAAAATAAGAATGACTGAAGATTTTCCACAATTATTGATAAATACCAAACTACAGATCAGGAAGTCTAGATAACAAGAAGGACAAATTCCAAAAAATGTAAAAATAAAGAAAATTGCGTCTAGGTATACTATATTTGAACTGCAGAAAATCAAAGTCAAAGATAAAAATCATAAAGAAGCCATAAAAAATCTTAATACAGAAGAGCAAGAATACAAATGATACCAAACTTTTCTTCAGAAATTGTACAAACAAAAGAGAGTATAATAAAATATTTAAAGTATCAGAAAAAAAAAATCTCCACCAACCTACAATTCTGCATCAAGGGAGATTATTTTTCAAAAGTAAAGATTTAAAAGAAAGGGGGGCCAGTGAGATAGCTCAGTGGCATAAGCGCCTGCCTGGCAAGCATGAGATCCTGAGTTTGACTCCCGGAACCCACCATAAAGGAAAAAAAGGGCTGGTGATATCACTCAGCGGCACAAGTGCCAGCTGGCAAGCACGAGGTCCTGAGGTCGGCTCCCAGTACCCACATTAAAAAAAAAAAAAAAAAAGACTTAAAAGAAAGGTAAATTTTAAATAAGGACTTTATCAAATAAACAGAAATTGAAGAAATTCAGTTCTGCCCTATAACACATGTTAAAAGAACTTCTTCATGGAGGAGAAAAATAATATAGATCAAAAGATCAAATCTACACAAAAAGCAGGAGTCTTGGAAAAAGAATAAATACAAAGTAACCTATTTTTCTCATTCTTAGTAAATCTAAAACAATTAGAGCTGAAAATAGTATTAAAATATATTGGATGACTATACCATTTGAATAAATAAAATAAATTATGAAAATGTCATCAACAAAAGGAGGCACAGTTTGAGACTACATTGTAACACATTATCTTTACTGACTGTAAATGAAATGGTATAATGTTATTTATAGGTAGACTTAGTTATAAATGTACATTGTAAACTCTAGGTCAACCACTAAAATATTTTTGAAAGAGGAATATTAATTTTGCCATGAGAAGTGATATAGTGGGATTATTCAGCATTTTCAATTAAAGCCAGAGGAGGTTTTAATTATTGAGAATTTTAAAAAGGGGTGAGGGGACAAAGAAAAAAATGCAATAAATAAGAAACAGTTCCACACATGGTAGATAATAATCTAGTTATCAATAATCATCTTAAATTTGAATGGTATTAATACAGGAATAAAAAAAACAGCTTTTCAGAGTGGACTAAGAAAAGTTATATGTTATTGATAAGAAAGTTGCTTTATAGCTAAAGATAGTTTAAAAGTAAAGCAATAGAGAAAAATATACTATGTTAACACAAATAAAAATACTGAAATAGGTATATTAATTTCAGCAAAACAGATAAGAAAGTCAACAAAGGATAGAATAGAACATTATATAATAATAGGAAACAACTGTCCAAGAAGACATATCAATCCTACATAATATGTATGCATTTAACAAAAGAGTATAAAAATATATAGGGCAGAAATTGACAAAAATCGAAAGGGAAAATATATACTTGAAAATATACTTGAAACCAATAGACAATATACTTGAAGACACCCATACTCCTCTTTTAGTAACTGATAAGTGAAGCAAGTAGAGAATCACTGAGGCTTATACGGTAGTGTAGAAGAACTTTTGTGTTCAAAATGTATCAAAGCCCAAATATGTCAATAGTCTGCAGTGCTCCTTCCACTTTCGTAAAAAAGGCTTGCTAACCACAAGATGTACCAGAGGTACCAGCCGTACCTGGCCTGTTTCTGTTTCCAGTCTGTTCCCATATTCATAAAGTTCCACTAGCTCACAAAAGACTCCTGCCCTACCTCATCAGTGGCATAAAAGGTGTAATAAAGCTTGTTTCCCTCCATTTCTCTGAATGCCGCTCAGTTTCTTCACTTCTGGTAAACCTAAAATTGCTGTAACATTTGGTTCCCTGACTGGGAAACCAACTGTGCTGGCTCCTTGAGCCACTGCTTGGAGTTGGTGGAGCACCTGCTAGGCACCATCCTTGGAGAATGGGATGGTGCACCTCTCTCCTAATTGGCAAGACCTCCTTCCCCGGGAGGACAGGACTGGCAGTGCTCTGATGTCCTCCTGACCAGACTCAGCAGAGAAGTGGACCAGGTCCCTGTCAGGACTTCCAGACAAGGTAAGGCCTCAGGACCCCTGTCCCAAGTCAGGCCCATCCCCATGGGAGAAGGGGAGACTGATTTCCTCTCATTCTAGAGACCCCAGTCAAGGATTTCCATAAGGAAGGGGAGGAATGTTATGACTTCTGATTGTATGAGTGAATGTGCACATATTTGTGGTTCCACAGCACAAGCTACAGAGTCCAAGTGGGTACTAACCTGCATTTCCATGACATCATACGGCGCAATGATGACTCACCTCCCATTATAGGTTGACCAGGCCTGGGATTGTGGGTGCACCTTAGCCAAGATGCACCTAAGTTCCCATGAGGGACGTGGCCAAGTGGGCATCTGAGTGGTCTTCTCCGGGGACCTCTCGCCCTTGTCTGTTGCAACACTGTACACAGGGTGGGAAGCTTAGAATATGGTAGCCATAAAGAGCAAACCAACTGTCTCAGACTGTATGATCAAGAATTTCCAAAAGGGTTTTAATGGTGATTATGGCTTAAAAATGAAACCATCAAAACTCTGGACCCTCTGTGAGGTGGACGGGCCCCACCTTGATGTCAGGTGGCCACCAGAGGGAAGTCGAGGCCCTTCTCTGATTCAAACAATTTGGCGAGTGGTGACTGGCATGCCTGGCCACCCTGATCAATTCCCACATACAGACTCTTGGCTAAAGATTGCCCAGATTCTCTTGCCATGGGTGCAATTCTGCAAAGGAAGGAAGAGATAGAGTCAGGTCTTTGTTGTCTGAGGTCCTGGGAGTTCAATGAAGATTCTGAAAAAAACAGTGTATCAGGTCACCCCTGATGAAGACATCTTCCCTCCACTCTACTCCTCACCACCATCTGTGCCACTGCTGCTGGCCCTCCCAGAAAGTCCACCCTCCTCAGAACCCCTTTCCTCAAGTGACCTCCCAAGATGCAGAGGTGAATGAAGCCGAAACTGCTGGCCCCTAAGATGAGTCCCTCACTTGCTGGCTGCTCTCTGCACAACTGCCAGCTCTCCAGATATCCCTTCAGGAAGTTAAGCCCTGCCAAAGTCAGGGCTGATGGATCTGCCCAACCAGGCTGGCTGACCTTCTACTATCAGCCCTTCAACACTGCTGACCTTTTAAACTGGAAGCATCATACATCGACTTATTCTGAGAAGACCCAGGTGGTCATTGACCTAATGGAATCAATCTTTCAGACCCCCCAGCCTACTTGGGATGACTGCCACCAGCTCCTCCTCACACTTTTCAACACCAAAGAGAGCCACAGAATCCTGAGAGAAACTCAAAAATGGCTCCAAACCCAGGCCCCAGCTGGAGTTCTGGACCCCAAAGCCTGGGTGAGGGACACAGCTCCTGATAAAAGGCCAGAATGGGACTTTGACACAGAAGGCAGAAGAAAGTCCCTCACTGACTACCAAGAGGCATTTGTGAGGGAGCAAAAACACCCACCAACATATCCATAGTGGCTGATATCACTCAAAAGCCTAACAGATCCTGGGCAGACTTCTATGACAGGCTTTGTGAAGGGTTTCATCTGTACACCTCCTTCAACTCAGAGGCCATGGAGAATCAATGTATGGTCAATGATGCTTTCCTGGGACAGTCAGCCCCTGACATTCCAAAAACTTCAGAAATTGGAGGGCTTCCCTGGAATGAACATGACACTATTGGTAGTAACCAACAAAGTCTTCATGAACCAGGACAGAGAGGCCAATAAAGAACCCAAAAGGTGGCTGAAACAAAAGGTCTCCCTCTTGGCTGCTGCAATGGGAAGGCCTGACCCCACCCAAAGGCCTGGCCCACCACAAAAGGGGGGAAAAGCAGGACACCCCCCTTTGTGAGACGGCCAATGTTCTCGCTGCAAACAAATAGGACACTGGAAAAATGAATGCCCACTCCACCAACAAGACTCAGTGGATATCAGCTGGAGCCAGAAGGTGGAGACCTACACAGACTGGCAAAAGCCAAATTGGAATAGGAGAGAACATGCCTGCTGAAACTTGGCCCCCTGGAGCCCATGGTCAAAATATCACTAGGGGGACAAAAAAGACTTTTATGGTGGGCACAGGAGCAGAACATTCCATTGTGACAACCCCGATAGCCCTTCACGAAGAGGGAAACAAAAATCATAGGGGCCACAGGGGTAGACAGCTTGCCCATTCTGGCAGTCATGAACCTGCCAGCTGGGGGCACATGAAGTAGTTCATGAGTTTCTGTATCTGCCTGAGTGCCTCATTCCCTTCCTGGGAAGAGACCAGCTGACTAAACTTGGAGTTCAGACAATGTTCCACCTGCATGACCTACTAGCCTGACACTTGCTTTCCAGGAAAACCTAATCCTGTCAGTCACAGTCCCCAGAGAAGAAGAATGGAAATTACATATGGTGGATAGGAAATAACTGAACCCTCTACTTCTGTTAAAGGCATATCCAAAGGTATGGGCCGAAAAGTCCCCACCCAGACTAGCTAAAACTTAGGCCCCGATACTGGTGGAGCTCAAACCAGGAACAACCACTACCAGGCTGAGACAATATGCCATACCCGAAGAACCACATATAGTAGTCCTGGAACACATCAACTTACTGAAGCAGGAAGGGATCCTAATAGAGTGCCAATCTCCTGGAATACCCCTCTGCTGCCAGTCGAAAAGCCTGGTGGAAATGGTTATCAGTCAGTACAGGACCTTCCAGCAGTCAATAATGCCACTGTCACCTGACACCCGGTTGTCCCAAACCCCTACACATTGCTGAGCTTACTTCTGCCTGGGGCAAACTGATTCTTCTGCCTGGATCTCAAAGACATTTTCTTCTGTTAGTGCCTGGCCCCTCAAAGTCAGCCCCTATTTGCTTTTGAGTGTGAAGACCCCAAACATGATGAAAAACTCAACTGACTTGGACCAGGCTCCCCCAGGGCTTTAGGAACTCCCCCACCCTGTTCAGGGAAGCTTTAGCTACTGACCTGGCCACCTTCTCAGGAGACCAGCTGAACTGTGCTTTGCTCCAGTATGTTGATGGCCTTTTGCTGGCAGGTGAAAGAGAACAGGACTGTTGGGAAGGGATATAGGTCCTTCTACTACTCCAGGACACAGGATACCAAATATTCTGGAAAAAGGCATGAATGTGCCTCCCTTCTGTCCATTATCTGGGGTTCATCGTAACAAAGACCACCTGTCCCTAGGATTAGAAAGAAAATGGGATATTTGCTCCATCCCAAGACTAACCAACAAGAAAAAGTTTCGAGAGTTCCTGGGAACAGCTGGATCCTGTCACATTTGGATACCAGGATTTCTGGAAAGGTCAAGCCACTCTACATGGCCTTGACAGGGTCAGAGGAAAAGCCCCTCAAATAGGGGGGCAACAGGACGAGGCCTTCCAAGAGGTTAAAATGCTACTTGCTTGTGCTCCCACGCTAGGACTGCCGGATGTGAGTGGAGAGTTCAATCTCTGCATCTGTGAGAAAGACCGTATGGCACTTGGAGTCCTAACCCAAACAGTTGGGCCCTGGCAGAGGCCAGTGGCATAACTACTCAAACAATCAGACACTGTGGCAGCAGGATGACCCCCACGTTTCCTTGCCTTGGCAGCCACAGTTGTCCTCCTCAAAGAGGCTGACAAACTGACACTGGGACAAGCTATACAGGTGAAGGTCCCACACTCGGTCACAGTCTTGATGAACAATCAGGGACACAAATGGGTTTCAAATGCCAGGATGGCCCATTGCCAGGGCCTGCTCTGTGAAAATCCTCAAGTCATCCTGGAGACTCTTCGGACTTTAGCCCTGTCCACCTTTATGCCAACCGAAGAGGGACTTCCACATCGTGACTGCAAAGAAGTCATAGAGCGGCTGTTCTCAGGCTGATCAGATCTCAGAGATACTCCAGAACCTACGCCAGATATTACTTTATTCACAGATGGCAGCAGCTCTGTCAAGAATGGGGAACACCTGGCTGGTTATGCTGTCACCACAACGGACCAACTCATAGAGGGGATCCACTCCCAAAGGGATGGTCGGCACAGAGGGCTGAATTATGGGCCCTCATTTGAGCTCTCTGATGGGTCTGAGGAAAAGCTGAAAACATCCAAACTGACTGCAGGTACACCTTTACAACCATACATGTACAAGGGGCTATATACAAAGAGAGAGGATTACTAATGGTGGGGTGGGGGGTTAAAAATCAAAGAAGAAATACTCCAGCTTCTGGAGGCCATCTGGGAACAGAAAGGAGTGCCCTTCCTGTCAGGGACACTGTCAGAGACACCAAAAAGGACAGGATGACATGACAAGGGGAAAACAATTGGCAGATCAGGTGGCTAAAGAGGCTACACACCAGATGGGTTACCTCAACCCTTAGGGGACCCCAAATTGCTGCTGACATGTGACTGACCTAAGGAATCACCACAATACACTGCAGAAGAAAATCAATGGGCTCAAAACAAAGGAGCTTTCAAAGGTTCAGGAATGTGGTGGTTCCTACGAGACCAGAGGACTTTCATTCCTCAGGGAATGGCCTACTCTTTCATTCAACACCACCATGACCTCACTCACTTGGGAAAAACTGCACTAGAGACACTTCTAGGTCAGTACTACTATATCCCCTGGCCTTCATCTCTCTGTAACACAGTGGCTAATGGATGTCAAACCTGTGCCTGGAACAGTTGCCTCCAATGCCCTTGGCCCACTTGAGGAATACAATACCCTGGAACCTTTTCCTTTGAACTCCACTTGCTGGTTCTTGTCTGAACCTACTTGGGCTGGGTAGAAGCCACACCTATGCAAACAGAAAAAGCTCAAGAAGTGGCTAAGATCCTGCTGTGGGAGGTCATCTGTCGATTCAGACTGCCCCTCAGCATCTGAAGTGACAGTGGACTGGCCTTTGTGGCAGGGATGACTCAGACTCTCATAGACTTTATCAGGATCAAATGGAATCTTCATATAGCTTATAGACCACAAAGTTCAGGGAAAGTGGAGCATATGAATCACACCCTAAAGATCACTGTAGCTAAGCTTTGTCAAGAGACTCACCTGTCCTGGGTTGGTACGCTGACCCTAGCCTTGTTGCCTGTCTGCTGGGCTACACCAGAACCCTCAGACTACTCTCCTTATGAGATATTGTTTGGGATGCCCCCTCCCATAATCAGAGCCTTCAGAGGAGATGTCAGACAGCTAGGGATGTCAGTATGGATGCTGAGCTACAAGCACTGAGAAAGGTGTTCTCTCACATTCACAGGACTGTCCTAGAGAGAATTCAAATCTCCTCGGGTAGCCCAGCACACCCGTTCCTGCCAGGAGATTCAGTCTGGGTCAAAGAGTGGAAAAAACAATGTCTTCAGCCTGTGTGGACAGGGCCTCACACTGTTGTACTTTTCACCCTAACCCCACCTGCTGTTAAAGCTTCAGATATTGCCCCTTGGATACATCACTCAAGGCTGAAAAAGCCTTACCCCACGGACTCATTAGCCATCTGGACTGCTCATACTGACCCGCAAACCTCCCTAAAGACCTGCTTCTGATGGGAACTACTAGGACACAGCATGACCTCAAAGACACCACTGAGAGACAAGAGCCCTGCTCTAGTCACGCTGGAGGCTGACTAGTCCACACACAGCCGAAACTGAGGATGCTGTTCACAGGAAAAACCCCTCCCTTTGTAAGAGACTAACTGCAGTGCACTGCCCTCCTTGGTACCTCTCTGTCCTTGGATTGGTGACCCTTCTCTTTGTCATAGGCCTTACAGAGGCAGCCCCGAGGGACTGGTCTCTAAGCAAAAGGTGCATCACAGGCTTGATGTTAATTTTATGGGTTCTTTTGTTGGTTTCATTTGCTTCACACCTTGACAAGAATGCTTGTCTTTATTCTCCTTGTCTGCTTATACCAGGCACCTGGGCAGGGCCTCCCATTGCTCCCTGGATACATGCATAAGACCCTTGCTCATTCCTTGCTCAACCTTACCAATCCCGAACTGGCCAGGGATTGTTGGCTCTGCATGTCTGCCTTTGCTGCCTCCACTGAGGCCACCCTAGTCTCCTTTAGGGTTTGGTCACTAGCCAATACCTCGTACCACCCCCAGGTTGACATCAACCATGCCATACTAAAACCCTTGACTTTCAAAACTTGGGAAAAGTCTTTCCTTAAAGCCAGCAATACTAACATATGAGGCCCATAGCAGGTCCATGTGAGGACCTGTCATTGAATCTGGGTGTCAATCTAGACTCCCAGGCCACACTTTGCTTTCGGCAGATCTCCATTCCAGGGATCTCCCTGGGACACTTAAATCCCAGAAACTGTAATTTCACACTGACCCTTCAACCCCTCCAGATCACTTTTCTGTTTCCTTCTCTCAGGGCACCATCTACCGTTACATGGGCCACCCAACAATAGACACACAACCCCTCCTCTAAAAGGGCTCCAAATTTTGTTATGGATGAGAGAACCCCTACATCACCATTGACTAGTGGTCACCCTCTGTGACTGGGACCCCGTCCTCACAAGAGTGCCTCCTGCTACCCAATCTTAACCAATCTCAAGAATGGCTCCTACATGATACAAAAAGTTTCCTCGTTCATTGGGAAAATAAAACCTAGCATGCCACCCAGGTTAAATGCCAGGGAGAGGCACCCCCCTTGACTGGGGCCATATTGGCTGTAATGGTTGGGGTCTGGCAAGGACAAGGCAAAGACTTTAACCTTCTTCTCCAGATACACAATAGCTTTTGCCTGAGTACTCTAGGTGTGTTTTGGCTCTGGTACTTCCACCTACATCTGCCTTTCTGCTAATTTGACTGGGACCTGTACCCTGGTTTACCTGACTCCAAAGGTGGATATTGTACCAGGGGACCAAGAACTCCCAGCCCCTATGCTAACTTCAGCCCAACACCATTGGGCCCCTGTGCTCATCCCCTTGCTACTGGAACTAGGCATAACTACTGCGACAGGGACAAGGATTGCTGGACTCACCACTGCCATCAATTCTTACAAATCCCTGTTCTAAGAACTCTCTGAAGGCTTAACTGATGTTTCTAAGTCCCTTCTCATGTTACAAAGTGAGTTAGACTCCATGACAGCCATAGCTCTCCAGAACCAGAGAGGGCTAGACATTGTGACAGCAGAAAAGGGGAGGCCTATATCTATTCCTAGGAGAACAGTGCTGCTGCTACACAAACCAGTCTTGATAGTCTGGGGAGATGGAGGAAGCCTATAAAGGCAAGCCAATAGATTAAGAGAACAGGTTAGCTATAACTGGCATTCTCCTGGATGACTACTTCCCTTTGTTTGCCTCTTCATCAACATCTTCCTCATCATACTCTTTGGGCCTTGTGTGTTTAAACTACTGATGGGATTCCTCCAGAACCAGGTATCATCCCTCACTAGACAATCTGTGCATAAGTCGCTGGTGTGGACTAATCCTGTATATCAGCCCCTAGAAATAAGTGATGCCCTATGATAGGATATAATAGTGGCACCAAGGGCACCAAAGGGGGGAAATGTAGCACTTTTATGGTCAAAATGTATCAAAACCCAAATATGTCAATAGTCTGCAGTGTTCCTTCTACTTCTATAAACAGTCTTGCTAACCACAAGATACACCAGAGGTACAAGCTATACCTGGCCTGTTTCTGTTTCCAGTTTGTTCCCATATTTGTAAAGTTCCACTTGCTCACAAAAGGCCCTACCTGATAAAAGGCCCTTCCTATACTAGCTTGGGGCTCAGACTTTGGAGTATACAGCTCCTCTGAGCCTGCCAGCATAATGAAACTTGGTTCCCTCCACCTCTCCAAGTGCTGCTTGGTTTCTTCGCCTCCAGGAGACCTAAAATTGCTGTAACAGTAGCTGTCCTGAATAGCACCATTAACCTGCTAAATCAAATTGCTATTTACATAATACTCTATCCTGTAACAACAGAATATACATTCTCCTCAAACTCACTGGGAATATTCACCAAGCTAAAGGTATTCTGGGCAATAAAAAATATTTTAACAAACTTAAAAGATGGCAATCATACAATTTTTCTTAGAAAAAATGATATTAAATCAGTGACAAAACACCTGCAAAAATTTGCAATTATTTAGACATTAGACAACATATTATTAAATGACACATTAATTAAAAGTAGAAATCTGAGAAAAAAATATTTTGAACTAAATAAAAATATAATATAAAATGCATAAAATGTAGTGAAAGCTATACTTAAATGGATATTTATATCATTAAATGCATGTTTTACAAAAGAAGAAAGATTCAAAATTAATACAGTAAGTCTCCACTTTAGGAAACTAAAGAGAGAAACTTTAAATGTAAAGCAACAAAAAGAAAAGACACGACCAAAACTAAAGCTGAGAACAATGAAATTGGAAACAGCAAATAGAGAAAAACAAATCAAACAAAAACTGGTTCTGTGAAAAGATCTATAAAGATTTTAAAACTAGTTAATTTAACCATGAAATAAAAGATGTAAATTCAGTAGCTGAAAGAATATTCACCACTCTGGATCTCATAGGTAATAAAAAGCTAATAAAGAAGAACTCCCGGCTATGCATAAATTTGATAACTTAGAAATGAACCAATTCTTGGAAAATATAAACTGCAAAAACTCATCAAAGAGATATAATCTGAATACTCATGTATCTATTAATTAAACAGAATAAATAACCAATATGCTTCCTAAAAGAAAACACTAGGTATAAATGGTTTTACTGGTGAATTCTACTAAATAAGGAAGAAATTTAAACAAGTTTCCACTATTTCTCCCAGAAAATAGAAGTAGAACAAATACTTCTTAACTCATTGTTTGAGTGTCCCATTTTCTTCTAGTGGTTTCAAACTCTTAGATCTTTTAATTAGGTCTTTGGTAGACCTCAATAAGCTCCTTACAAAGTTTGAAAACATGGCCTCCAACACTGAAAGATTTTCATTAATAGAGAAGAATGTTCATGGTACATAATCTACTGATAAGCAAATCTGATAAAAAAAAAAAAAAACTGAAAAACCATCATGGACATATTTATATTTTTGAAAAGAGTGAAATTCACTCAAAAAGATCCTCTGGCCTAGACTAGTTTGTGTGCTTGTAACTTAGTCTTTTAACAAAAATGTTTTAAAAAAATTAAAGTGGAGATTTCCAACATGAATGATTAGAGAAGGAGGTGCATTAGAGAAGCTCAGACAGACCACAAATAATGCAGGTATTCTGAAATAGGGGAGGGAAACACATCCACATACGGAAAATTTAACCTGAGAGACAAATCCTCTAGACTGAACCAAAAATCTGGGTTACTGAAAAAGGGAAGCAGGCCTACATGACTTCCCCCAATGAACGTGGCATCTTGGGAGCAGTTGTAATAGGCTGAGAAAAAGAGCACTACAGAGTTCAGACTCTAGCAATAGGCTCACTACATATTCTTCCTTTTACCTGGAAGAAAAAATCTAGCACTGGAGTTACCTGTAGTTCTAGCCCTAGAGAAGCCTGGACTGCAATCAGAGAAAGGGACAGCCAGCAACACAAAAACAGGCAACCTATCCCTGCATCATCCTCCCAAACACCAAGGAACACTTTCACTGCAGCATCCTTTCCACTACCCACTGTTCAGGGCCAACAAGAGAAGCCCCCCACCTTAGGCAGAGAGAGGCTGAACACCAGGAACTGTGGGTATATGGAATTCACTGTCAAGAAACCATGGATCATATCCTTAGAGACATGGGGGAAGGGAGAGAGATTCAGGGGAGCCAGAAAAGAGCAAGTACTCTCCTATTGTTTACCCAAACACTGGAAAAATCTGAGACACCATGAAATCCTGCCCACTGCTCACCATTCTGGATGGGAAAAGAAGGCCCTCTGCCAAGTGTGGGTATTGCACCAAGTTTCACAAGTTAGAAAGCAGAGCTCTTGAGACAGGGATCAGGGACAGATAAAGGTCTGAGGGCAGAGGGACAGAAAGCAGAGGGCTTCTCATGATACATTAGGCAGAAGGACCATGGAGGGAGGTACAAAGATGACTACAGGATGTGTCCTGCAGTGAAGATAATGGGAGTAGGAAGTCCCTGGCAGAAGTCAACAGAGAACCAGATATGGGGCAATTAACACCATATCCTCCTTTTCCCAAATTAAGGTGGTCAGATCTCAGGACAGAGACAAAGGTCTGCAATTAGCCTCACTCAAAGCATAGTTGCAGCTGAAAAGCAGGTTCAGAGAAATACACAGCCCTCACTGCATCCAGACAGGCAATTAAGTATTCCACAGGCGGGGAACTGGCTTGGCTGCCTGCAATCACACTACAGACTACAGCATAAAGGGAACTGTGTGGACACTCTGGTTGTATGGTAAAACAGCTGTGAGGGTTTTTTGTTTGATTCTTTGCTTTGTTTGTTTTGGAGTTTCTTTTTCCTTTTCCTCTCCAGTTCTTGCTTCTTTATTAATATAATTTTTATTTTACTTCTTCTTTATAAAGTTTATTGGCACATTTTAGGTATACATATATAATGATCACACTCATTATAGGGAATTTGTACCTGTACATGATATCCACTTGATTCTTTTTTCCCCATTTCCCTACTTTTTTTTACTTCTTAAGTTTTTTCTACTCTCTCTTGTTCTTTCCTCTCTTTTCTCTTTTTACTTTCTTTTTCAGCTGTTTTTTCTTTACTTTCCCTTATTTCCCCTGTTTTCTTTCCTCTCTTTTTCTCCATTTTTTATATGGCATATATAAAACAGGTGCCTGTATACGAACAAAAGAGAATAAGAACAACTGCTTCAAATAGAATGATACCATTTATAAACTTGTTGGTGTAATCCTTAATAGAATTGTGCTTAGAAGAGTCAAACAAAACTAAGGAAAGGTATTAACAGCCCCTGACAACCTCACAGCTTCCCTCAATCTCTAATTACACTTCCCTCCCTCTGCATCCCTCCTCCTACCTTCATAAATATTCTCTTGACATTAGCACTTCACTCCAGCTATAAAGGAACTCCAACAGAATCAGATATTCTATTTTTTACCTATTGACATTTCTCTTATCTCCCTCTTTTCTTAATGTCTTACTGACTTCCTTGTCCTCTTTCTTTTTCCTTTTTCTCTCCCTTCATATCCCATATTATGCTAATAGCAGAATAGTATAGTCTGTAAGGGGCACTGATAATAGGCCAAAATTCTCAAAATAAGTTTTAATGTTCATGATTGATGCATGGTTGGATCTGTGGATGCTGCTATAACCAATAGTAATTCTTTCCCTATAACTCATGTACTGGGTCTAACACAATTAAACTGAATAGGCTCAAGTGGCAGACAATACATCTTGACAAACAAAGCCAAGAGTATGTAATTGGAAAATAGTACTAACTAGGAGATTTCATACCAAGAGGAAAGTCTCTTCACATTTTTTTACTTCAACACTCAGTGCTGGCATGTGCATGCACACGCACACACACACACACACACACACACACACTGAGTAAGAACATGAAAAAACAAGGCAATAAATGCATCCAAAAGAGATCCAAGGGGTACCACTGCAGATGAAATGAAACACCAAAATGGCTGAACTGCATGAAATGATGAAGGAGGATACAAAGAAACTCTGCTATCTCAAAGATCATATTACCAAACAGATAGTGGAATTATCAAACTGGTCAATGTGTTTAAAAGTGAGTCAAATAAAAAATTATAAACGTTGACCAGACCATTCAACATGAATGACAAATGTACCAAAGAATTAGAGTCCATAAAAAGGTGCCAACTGAAATCCTGTAGATAAAGACTGAATACATGAACAGCAGCTGATCAGTATAAGCAGAGTGTCAGACCTCAAGGAGAGATTAAAAACTTGAGACTATACACTCAAACATACATTAAAAACAAGACAGCAAGGAAAATTGATCTAGCGGTTACAAGATGACACTAAGAAGACTAACCTAAGACTAATTGGAGTTAGATAAATATTAGAGGACAGCATGCATGAAATAAAAAATCAGCTTCCAGAAAGCAGAAAACTTTCCAAGCATAGGGAAAGAACTCAACATACAGGTAAGTGAGACATACAGAATTCCAAATAATTACAAAGAGAGAAGCAACTTTCCATGACACATCAAAGGCAAAATCCCAGAAGTGCAACACAAGAACAGAATCTTAGAAGCTGTCAGGCAAAAGAAAAAAAATATATATATAAAGATAAACCCATTAGAATTACAGTAGACTTTTCAACACAAACTTTAAAAGCTGGGAGAGCTTGGAATGAAATGTTGCAAACCCTAAAAGGAAACAACTTTCAACACAGACTAATATATTCTGGAAAAATGGATATTTAATGGCAAAGAATATCTTATGAAATTCATGACCACCAATCTAGCACACCAAAAAATTCTCAAGATTATCCTGTATAGACAGAAGTAATGAAGCCAACATTGCCAAAAAGTCTTATGGGATGAATACATCAAGATGGGTGAGCAGTTACACAAAAAGAAAAAAAAATCAACAGAAAAATAATACAAATATAGGAATAAGTTAGTACATTTCAGTAATAACTTTCAATGTGAATGGCCTCAACTCTCCCAATTAAATGACACAAATTGCAAGTAGGATCAAAAACCAAAATTCAATTGTTTGCTGCATACGAGAGAAACATTTCATCCAAAAAGAAATTTATAGATTAAACACAAATATGTTTTTAAAAACAATCCCATGCATCAGGAATGCCAAAACAAGTAGGGATAGCAATCTTAATCTCAGACAAAACAGACTTAAAGGTTAAACTGATCATAAGAAGCAAAGAAGGTCACTACATATTAGGTAAGGGAATGATTCAACAGGAAAGAAAAATTGTAAATATACACACACCAAATACCAGTGAACTCAGCTTCATAAAACAAACACTACTGGACATAAAATATAAAACAAACATCAAAACAGTGATAGTGGGGGACCACAATACCCCACATTCACAAATATACAGGTCAAGTGGACAAAAAATCAACAAGGAAATATCAGAGCTGAATCACACTCAAATACATAGACTTCATAGATATCTATAGAGCATTTTATTCTACAACAGAATACACATTCTTCTCAAAATCACATAGAATATTCCTCAAAATAGACCACACACTAACCCATATACTGTGCTTAAATAAATACAAAAGAATCAAAATTATCCCATGTATGCTATTAGTTTCAGTGCACTGAAACTAGAAATCAATGGTTAAAAATTTTTTTATAAACACTAGAGAATTAAATAACACACTCCTGAATACTCAAAGGGTTACAGAAGAAATCAAGGAAAAACTTAATTCCTACAATCAAATAATAATACCAGTACAATGTACCAGAACATATGGAACATGGTAAAAGCCATCCTAAGAGGGAGTTTATTACTGTAAATGCTCACACTAAAAAACAGAAGATCAAATAAATAACTTCATGATGCACCTCAAATTCTTAGAAAAATAACAGTCCAAACCCAGACCTAGTACAAAGAAGGAAGTCATAAGGATTGGAGTGGAAACTAATGAACTTGGGATAAAGAATCAATAAATCAAAGAGTTTGTTCTTCCAAAGAATGAAATAAATAAAAAAAAAACCCTTAACCAAACTTATTAAAAGAAGGAAAGGAAAGACACACATTAAAAGCTATTAGAAAAGAAAAGGGTAAAATCACAACGGACCTTGCCAAAATCCAAATCATGTGTAACTACTGTGAAAACTTTTACTACAACAAACTTGTGAGCCCAGAAAAAATGGACAGGCTCCTAAACACATATGAATTACCAAAATTGAGCCAAGCAGGTATAAAAACTCTGAACAATCCAATAACAGACAATGAAGTTGGGGTAACAATGAAAAACCTACCAAGAAAAGCATAGGGGCAGAAGGATTCACTGCTAAATTCTACAACAATATCTGAAAAGATATAATGCAAATACTTCTCAAATTCATTAATGCACTTGAAAGGAGAGGAGTATCTCCAAAGTCATTCTTGTAAGCTAGCATTACCCTGATTTCAAAACCAGATAAAGACCCAATTAAAAGAGAAAATGACAAATTTCTTTAATGAACATAGACACAAAAATCCTCTAAAAGACACTGGCAAAAAGAATGCAACAAATCACCAAAAACATTATATATTATGACCAAGTAGACTTCATCCCAAGGATGCAAGTATGTTTCAACATACACAAAACAATAAAGGTAATAAACCACATAACAGAAACAAAGACAAAAATCACATGATCATCTTAATAGATGCAGAAAAAAGCCTTTGACAAAATCCAACATCCATTCGTGATAAAATAAAAAACCCGAGGAAAATAGGTACAGAAGGACCTTATGTTAATCTGAACAAAGCTAATGACAAACTCACTGCCAACATCATACTAAATGGAGAAAAGCTGAAAGCTTTCCCTCTAAAATCAGAAACAAGACAAGGATATCCACTATCACCACTCCTGCTCAATATAATACTGGAAAAATTAGTCACAGCAATCAAGCAAAAGAAAGAAATAAAAGGGATACATATAGAAAAGGAAAAGTCAAATTATCAGTATTTGAAAGGGACATGATACTTTACATAGAAGACCCAAAAAATTCCACTGAAAGATTCCTTGAATTAAAAACAAAATTCAGCAACAGAAAACAAAAATCAACACACAAAAATCAACGGTGTTCCTATTCACCAATAATGAACTCACCAAGAAAGAAATTAGAAAAAAATTTACCATTCACAATAACAACAAGAAAAATTAAATATTTAGGAATTAACCTAGTCAAAGAAATGAAAGACCTCTGCAATGAAAACTATAGTACTTTTTAAAAATGAGATCAAAGAGAACATCAGTAAATGGAAAGATATTCCTTGTTCCTGGATAGGCAGAACCAATATTGTCAAAATGACTATTCTGCCAAAACAGATGTAGAGCAATCCTAATCAAAATACCAACAACATTTGTCACAAAAAAACAGAAAAACACTGTCTTACAATTTATATGGAACCAGAAGAGATCCAGAATAGCAGAAGCAGTCCTGGGCAATGAACACAAAGCAGGAAGAATCACAATCCCAAACTTCAAGTTAAATTATAGCACTACAGTGATAAAAACAGTACGGTTCTGGAACAAAAACAGACATACTGATCACTGGAATGGAATAGAAGATGAACGAATCAACCCCCGGTACATAAGTCATCTTATCTTTGACAAAAGAGCCAAAAACATATGCTGGGGAAGAAAAGCTTAATAAATGATATTTGGAAAAATGGTTACACACATTCGGGAGATTGAATCTAGACCTATATCTGACATCATGCGCCAAACTAAAATGAAAATGGATTAAAATGGAAACAATCCACTGGCAGATAAAGTAGGTAAATTTTTTACAAAAAGGAGCAACAAAGGACTTTCTAAACAGAACCCCACGTGCACAAGAAATAGCACCAAAAATCAACAAATAGGATTATATCAAATAGAAAAGCTTCTACAGAAGAAACAGCCAATAGAGTGAAGAAACAACCTTCAGAATGAAAAACAAAATTTTACTAGCTACTCTTCCACCACAGGACTAATACCTAGAATATGCAAAGAACTAAAAATAAAATGGCTTCCCCAAAATGAAAGACTCAATCAAACAATAGACAACTGAAATAGACACTTATCAGAAGTACAAATCACTAATAAATAAATGAAAAAAATGTTTAACATCATTGGCTATTAGAGAAATGCAAATGAAATCAACACTGAGACTCTGTCTTACTCTAGAAAGAATGACTACCATCAAGAAATCCAATAACAACAAATGCTGGAGAGGATGTGTGGAGAAAGGAACCCTTCTACATTATCAGTGGGAATGTACACTAGTAGAACCATTATGGAAATCAATATGGAGACTTGTCAAAGAACAAAAACTAGAAATTCCTTTAGAGCCAGCTATTCCCCTTCTAGATACCTTCTTGAAAGAGTCAAAAGCATTGCGTTGTAGTGATGTATGCATATCCATGCTTATAACAGTGCAGCACATTTATGCTAAATCTTGGAAGCAGCCTGTATGTCAATCAACAGGAGAATAAAGTAATGTGGCATTTATACACAATGGACTACTACTGTTCCATAAAGAAGGGTATATTTGTGTCATTTGTAGGAAAATTGATATACCTTGAACTATAATGTTAAATGAAATAGATCAGATACACAAGCTTAAGTAGCATATCGTGTCTCTTATATAAGGACCCAAAATGTAAATAAAGAGTAAAATTAAAGGTAATAGAAAATAGAGAGATAAGTCTTTTGCAAAAGGCAAGGGGAGATCCAGAGGGCCCTGGTGGGCCTGCGAGATCGCCGGTGACCCCTTCCTCCATCCAGAGGGCCCGGGTGGGCCTGCATGATCACGAGTGACACAGTAGGGACAATGCTGGGGCGCACAAGATGGACAGGTGGGACTAGTAGCCTAGAAAGGTCGGAAGAAGTAGTAACAATACAAGCCAACTGTTGGTTCACATCAATACTCCTAGGCTAGTCAGCCTGGGAAGAATCCAGGCCTCGCCCACTGGCCCCGCAGGAGGAATCCAGGTAAAAGGCCCTTCCCCCTACACCATGGGACCCAGCGACCAGGGGAACACCAGCCACACAGTAGGACCATGACTAGGGCACACATGATGGACAAGGGAGATTAGCAAGATTGAAAAGACCAAAATACAAACAAAGGTGGTAAGTAAGGAGAACCAGCATTGTGCTTAGGGACAAAGACAAATGGAATAGAAGCAGGTGGGTGGGGTGGCCCTCTTTTTTTCTCCCCTTTCTTTCTTTTTTTAAATTGATTTAATTTTATCTTGATTTATTTTTGCTTTTATCTTACTTTCTTTTCCTTTTCTCAATTTTTTCTTTGTATTTCTTTTCTTTTTTTCTTCTTCTTTATTCTCCTTTCTTTTGTTTTCTTTTTTCTCTCTTTTCTAAATGGCTGGGGAGAATTCAGCCACAGAAAAATAATCCAAATCCCCCAAACCAAAAGACCAAGTTCAGATAATCTCTTGACTACTCCTTCATTCTTTCTTTTCTACCCCATTTGCTAGTTTTCCAAACCTTGCATGATCATCCTTTGTCCTCCAGCCTTGCTTCTCCCACCTTTGCAGTTATCTTTGCTCTATACAATTATCCTCCCTAAATTCCCCCACACAGGGTAAGACCACTCTACCAAGGGAAAACACTTGGCATACAAACTCCTAATTTACAATTGGTTCTGTTATATAACTATAGACTTTGTTCCTATGGTCTAAAGTACAAAATCAACAGTTACCAAAGTTTGTCAATTTCTAAATTGTGATGCTATTGTTATTGCTAATTGTACTATTTTAACCAGCATGTCATATCTCTTGTAATCAGTTTATTTCCTTTCTGTAATAATACTGGGAAGCTCTGGGGTAATAACCTCAGCACAGCCTAACACCAAAGGATTGGGGATGGAGCCAGATACCAGCATCCCACGGTCAATTAATTGGTTAGGTAGTATCCTGGGACAGACACAACTAAGAACCTCCTACACACAGAAGACATCCCTGAAGAACAGACTTTTCCTAGAGAGGCCTTGATACTAGTGATAGAGCTACTACTACAAAAACTCACAAAGATCATCACAGAAAACAAAATAAAAAATTTTTTTGAAATAGAAAATAACAAGACAAAAAGTAAAGTGCAATCTCAGAACTCTAGCCCACCCAGAACAAGTACAGGAGACATTTCCATAGAAGAAATTGAAAGACACACACCTGACATTTCTGAAAAATAGCAAGTGAAGTAAAGAAACAAATCCATCAGGCTATAGAGGAAATCAGATCAGAAATAATCTCTCAGGTAAAAAAAGAAATGTCAACATTTATAAAGGAATTGCTTAGCAAATCTAGAATGAGAGATAAAAAAAAAAGATGTGATAGGAAGAGGATGGAAACCATTAATAATCAATATAGTAAAGAAATAGAATGCATGAAACAGATTTAGAGAGATTTCCAGGAAATTAAAAATTCCACTGAAAGTTGGCAAAACCACTTGAATTAAACTGAAGATAGACTTTCAGACCTTGAAGACATGATGATGGCTAGCAATCATGAAAGGAAAGATCTCTTTAAAATAACAAAGGATGAGGAAATTACAATTCAATGGCTCTAAGACAATGCAAAGAAAAACAATATAAGACTGATAGGTGTCAATGAAAAAGCAGGAGTCAACACAAATGACATAAAAAAAAACTATTTGCAGAAGTAATAACAGAAAATTTTCCAAGCAGAGGAACATAATCTGACATACAGATAAGCGAGGCATATAGAACTCCAAACAGTCATAACAAAAATAAGCCTACACCCAGACATATAATAATCTAGATCCCAGAAATTCAGCACAAAAATAGAATATTAAAAGTTGTTAGAGAAAAGAAACAGATCACTTATAAAGGAAAGCCCATCATAATCACGGCTGACTTCTCAGTACAAATCCTCCAGTCAAGGAGAGTTTGGAGTGAAGTATTTCAAGCCCTAAAAGAAAACAACTTCCATCCCAGATTGATGTAACCTGCAAAACTATCTTTCAAAATTAATAGAGAAATAAGATACTTCCATGACAAAGACCAACTGAAGAAATTCATGGCCAATGAACCAACCCTACAAAGGGCAATGAAAGATATTCTAGAAAGAGATGAAAATGACAATTCCAAGAACAACATCAGAAAGAAACCACCATGCAAGGCAATTAAAGAGAGGAGAAAAGCAAGGAACCAACAACAGGAAAATAACATGACAAAGATAAACCAATATGTATCAGTTATAACCATCAATGTAAATGGCCTCAATTCACCAATCAAAAGAAATGGATCAAGAAACAAGACCCAACAATATGCTGTATACAAGAAACACATTTAACTCAAAAAGAAACTCATAGACTGAAAGTCAATGGATAGAAAACAATACTCCATGCAACAGAAACCCAGAAAAAAGCAGGGGTAGCTATTCTGTTTGCAGACAAGGTGAACTTCAAACCAAAAATGATCAAAACAGATAAAAAAGTCACTACATATTTGTTAGGGGAAAACTTCAGAGGAAGAGATAACAATCATAAATATATATGCACCAAATATGGGAGCACACAACTACATAAGACAAAAATTGATATACATGAAAAATCAAATAAGCAACAGTACAATTTTAAAGGGGGACATTAATACTCCATTGTCACAAAGAGATAGATCAACTAGACAAAAAATCAGCAAAGAAATAACAGAGCTGAATCAAACATGTGAAGAAATGGACTTAGTAGAAGTTTACAGTGTTCCACCCCACAACATCAGAATACACATTCTTCTCAGCTGCACATATAATGTTCTCAAAAATAGACCATATACTAACCCACAGAACATGCTTAAGTAAATGCAAAGGAATTGAAATTATCCCATGCATATTATCTAACCATAGTGCAATGAAACTGGAAGTTAATGGCAAAAGAAACCACAAAAACTCCATAAACTCATGGAAATTGAACAACACCCTCCTGAACAACCAATGGGTCACAGATGAAATTAAAGAAGAAATTAAACAATATCTACAATCAAATGAAAATACCAATACAACATACTGAAACCTGTGGGATGCAATGAAAGCAGCCCTGAGAGGCAAATTTATAATGGTGAATTCTCACATGAGGAAAACAGAATGAGCACAAATAAACAACCTAATGCTGCACCTTAAGCTTCAAGAAAAAGAAGAGCAAGTCAAGCCCAAAGCCCATACAAGGGAGGAAATTACAAAGATCAGAGCAGAAATTAATGCAATTGAGACTAAGAATGCCATACAAAGAATTAATGAATCGAAGAGTTGGTTCTTTGAATTGATAAACCCTTAGCCAGACTTATCAAAAAAAGGAAAGAAAAAACTCAAATTCATGCAATAAGGAATGAAAAGGGTGAAATCATTACAGATCCTGTGGAAATTCAGAAGATCATCAATAACTACTTTGAAAATCTTAACTTGCATAGGATGGAAAACACAGAAGAAATGGACAGATTCCTAGAAATGTATGAATTAACAAAGCTGAATCAAGAATATGTAAAAATTCTGAATAACCTACTATCAGTTAATGAAATGAAAACATAATTAAAAATTTACCAACCAAAAAAGCCCAGGTTCTGATGGATTCACTGATGAATTCTACAAGAAATTTAGAGAAGATTTAATACCAATACTCTCAAACTCTTCAATGAAATAGAAAAGGAAGGATTCTCCTTAACTCATTCCTGGAGACAAGTATTACCCTGATACCAAAACCAAAGAAAGACCCAACCTGTAGAAAGAGGACTACAGGCCAATCTCTCTAATGAACATAGATGCAAAAATCCTCAATAAGATACTAGCAAATAGAATGCAGCAAATCATCAAGATTATACACCATGACCAAGTGGAATTCATCCCAGAAAGGCAGGGATGGTTCAACATACACAAATCAATAAATGTAATACACCATATAAACAGATCCAAAGCCAAAAATCACATGATCACCTCAACAGATACAGAAAAAGCTTTTGATAAAGTCCAACACTCATTCATGATAAAAAACCTAAAGAAAATCAGAATACATGGTCTCTACCTATATCTGATAAAAGCCATCTATGGCAAACCAACAGCCAACATCATATTAAATGGACAAAAACTGAAAGCTTTCACTCTAAAATCAGGAACAAGACAAGGATGTCCACTATCACCACTCCTATTCAATATAGTTCTGGAAACATTAGCCAGACCTATTAGACAAGAGAGAGAAATAAAAGGAATAAGGATAAGAAAGGAAGAAGTTAAATTATGATTATTCTCAGATGCCATGATACTCTACATAGAAGACCCCAAAAACTCCACAAAAAGACTTCTAGATTTAATAAGCAAATTCAGTAGCATAGCTGTATATGAAGTCAACACTCAAAAATCAATAGCATGGGCCAGGGAGATAGCTCCGCAGCATAAGCACCTGCCTGGCAAGCGTGAGGTCCTGAGTTTGACTCCTGGTACCCACATAAAGGAAAAAAAGGGCCGGTGATATCACTCAGTGGCATGAGCACCTGCTGGCAAGCGTGAGGTCCTGAGTTTGACTCTGGGTACCCACATAAAAAAAAATTAATAGCATTCCTGTACACAAACAACAAACTCACTGAGAGAGAAATTAGGGAAACAACACCTTTCACAGTAGCATCCAAAACAATGAGATACTTAGGCATCAATCTAACAAGGGAAGTAAAAGATCTACATATTGAGAATTACAGTACTTAAAAAAGGAGATCAATGGGGATATCAGAAAATGGAAAGGTATTCCTTACTCATGGGTAGGAAGAACCAACATTGTGAAAATGGCCAAACTCCCCAAACTGTTATACAGATTTAAAGCAATCCTGATCACAATACCATTAGTGTACCTCACAGATCTAGAGAAAACATTCCTAAAATTCATTTGGAAATAGAAGAGACAGTAGCAAAAACAATCCTGGGGAATAAAGGCAAGGCAGGAGGCATTACAATCCCTGACTTGAAATTATACTACAAAGCTACTGTGATAAAATCAGCATAGTACTGGCAAAAACAAAACAAAACAAAACAAATAGACCTGAGGATCAGTGGAACAGATCTGAAGATGCAGACAGAACTCCAAATACACTCAGCCACCTTAACTTTGACAAAGAGGCCAAACATGTTCACTGGAAGAAATACAGCCTCTTCAATAAATGGTGCTGGAAAAACTGGCTCTTTACATGCTGAAGACTAAAACTAGACCCAAGTCTAACACCAGGCAATAAACCAAAGTCAAAATGGATCAAAGATCTATATATTAAAGCAGAAGCACTAAGTCTACTGGAAGACAAAGTAGGTAGAAATCTTGAAGACATAGGTGTAGGCAGAGACTCCATGAACAAAACCAAACTGTGTGGGAAGTACTTCAAAGAATCAACAACTGGGATCTCATCTTTTTAAAAACTTTTTGCTCATCAAAATAAATCACCAACAGAGTGAAAAGACAACCCACAGAATGGGAAAAAATTTTAGCCAAGTATCCTTCAGACGAAGGACTTTTATCTAGAACATATAAAGAATTGAAAAAAACCAAACCCCCCAAATTCAAAGATCCAATCCAAAAATGGGCATCTGAGATGAACACACTTCTCAGATGAAGAAATACAAATTGCAGATAAATATATGAAAAAATGTTCACCATCATTGGTCATTCAAGAAATGCAAATTAAAACAACACTGAGATTCCATCTCACTCTAGAACGAATGGCTATCATCAAGAAATCAACCAATAACAAATGCTGGTGGGGCTGTGAGGAGAAAGGAACCATTCTCCATTGTTGTTGGGAGCATTGACTGGTACAACCACTGTGGAAATCAGTGTGGAAATTCCTCAAAAAACTAGGGTTGGATATCTCATTTGACACAGCTATTCCCCTTATGGGTATCTTTCCAGAAGAATTGAAAATGTCATACAGGGATATATGTGCACATGTTTATAGCAGCACAATTTGTAATAACTAAATCTTGGAAACAGCACAAATGCCCATCAACTGAGGAATGGATAAAAAAGATGTGGTGTTTTTATACAATGGAGTACTACTCAGCTATAAAGAAGGATAAACTCAAGGCTTTTATAGGTAAATGGATGTAACTTGAGACCATACTCATAAATGAAATAAATCAGACTCGCATGTGTAAACATCAATTTGTCTCCCTAGTGTAAAAAAGGAAAGAGTAAATAAGATCCAAAATATACAATAGATACTGTGAAAGTGAAAGGGGAAGAAACTGCTCAAAACGAAAGAACAACTGGGATGGGGGAAAGGAGAAAAGAAAGAAGGGAAAAGTATATATATATATATAGACACACACACACAAGATAGATTATTATTCTACTACTCTCTATTACTTCATTGCAAAGAACAGCTTGTGTTTACATTATTTGATCAATTTTTCATGCCTATACTTATAATCTGAGTAACTACTTTGAAGATAACAATACACAATATATTAACCATTGCTAATCTCCTATTATCTTGTTTTGAAATTCTGTACCCTCATCATTTTTATTCATCATTTTTATTGTTTTTTTTCTTTAAAAAAAAGGCAAGGAGATCAAGAGATGGAGGGAAGATAAAGAGAAGGGAAGGGAAGGACATGAAAAAAACAAGAATTAACATGTGTTGTATATATGTTCCAACTCTCCACAAGGACTGTAATCACCATGTTCTACAAATACTTATGAGTAAAAAAATTAAAATATAGAAGAATCAACAAATCGGATTATATTGAATTAAAAACTTCTACATAGGAAAGGAAAAATCAATAGGGTGATAATGTTCAGAATGGGAAAACTACTTTTACCAACTACTCCTCTTTGTCTAGGGACTGATATCTAGACTATACAAAAACTCAAAAGAAAAATAGATGCTCCAAAATAAAAGACCCAATCAAACAACTGACCACTGAAATAAATAGACACTTCTCAGAAGAAATCCGAACAGCTACTAAATAAATGAGATACTCAACATGTCTGGGAATCAGAGAAATGCAAACTAAAACATCATGAGAGTCTACCGTACTCCAGAAACAATGCCATCATCAAAAAAATCAAAACAAATGCTGGCAAGTCTGCAGGGGGAAAAGACATCCTTCTACATTTTGGTGGGAATATTAACTGGTACAACTATGATGGAGATTAGTATGGAAAGTTCTCAGAAAACTAAGTCTACAAATTCCCCTTGACCCATCTATTCCCCTTCTAGGAACTTTCTAAAAGAGTTAAAGATAGCATAATACATTGATATATCATATCCATGTTTATAGCAGTACAATTTGCTATACGTATGGAGAGAGAAAAAGCATAAATAATTTTAGAAAGAAAATAAAAGTCATAAATAGGAAACATGGAGATATAGCTTTTTCAAATGGGAAGGTGATCTAGAGATGGAGGGAGGGAGTAGAAAAGGGAGGAGAAGGGGTATAAAAAGAATTAAGATATGGTAAGTGCATATATCTACTCCCTATAGTGAATGTAAACATGGACTGCAAACACATACTAATAAATGATAAATAAATATGAAAAATTAAAATAGAAGAAAAGCTTATAGGACAAGTATATTTGTTTATATAATTATAAATATTCTTACATTTTAAAATATGTAAGGTATAACGAAAAATACAGTGAGTTCTTAAATTAAAAAAAAATTTATAACTGTAAAAGACATACTGTCATTATTCCTTCTCAAAAGTCAAAATGACCATAAAAGCTAACCATTTTGAATTGAATTAGGACATCAAGGCAGCCACAAAAACACAACTAAAGACTCAAAACTGGACTTCCAGAACTGCTTCAGAAAGTGGCGAGAATGATGGGATACATGTGTTTGAAGTGAGAGGGCATATTTTATTGATAATACAGGCTATAGAATCAGCCTAAGTACCCTATCAACAGAACTATGGATGAAGAAAATGTAGTATATACACACAGTGGAATAGTATTCAGCCAGTAAGAGGAACAAAATCATGTCATTTGCAGGAAAATAGATGGCAGTGGAGATCATTATGGTAAGTGAAATAAGCAAGACTCTGAAAGACAAGTATTGCATGTTTTTTCTTATATTTGGAATTAAAATAAAGAATGAGAGAAAGAGATGACATGAAAGTAGAAGTAGGACTATTAGAAAAGAGGAGAGGGGAGAGAAGGGCAAGGGTTATGAAGGGAGAACAAAGGGATATGTGTATGAAAAAGATCCAAGTATGTTACATGCACGTACAAATCTACCAAAGTGTTGTCATTAACCTATATAACTAATATACACTAACAAAATATTTTGAAGAACTTCCTCCTAAACACTTCACTAGGTGTTTTCTTGGGAGTTCCTTTCTTCTGCAGTTTCATTCTCTCTTGCCTCTTCTGCTGTGTTCCTATTCCAACAACTCTTGATTAGTCACATCCTCAGGAAACACACTAGGAGCTCTGCCATGTCATTTTTATGACACATCTTAAAGTCATTTGCCTTTTCAATTGTAGCTTTGTTGGAACTTTCAACCTCTTCAACCTTGGCAAATACTATGAAGTCATGGACAAACCTTTCTAGTATCTTCTTCCACGTACCATTCATAGCCCCTTCAGTGACATTACTCCAAGCCAAGGCAGGTTCTTGATGCCTTCAGAAGTTGCAGCTCTTCCAGAATTACATTATCGTCTTCTCAGTGTCTTCCTCAGTTGTGGAAGTATCCTGGGCATAAGTCCTCCTCAGACTGATGTAAAACCTTGGTCCACTGGTTGGTGGTGTTTGGAAGCAGAAACAACACTTCAGTATTAGGATGAAGGTCACCAATAAAGGAAAGATAAATGTGAGCATTATGAACAATGAGCAGAATCTGGAAAAGTAATTTGTATTGCTGCCATAGAAATTCAAGAGAACATCTTACAGAGAAGCTGGGTCATTGATGACTTGTCCTTGTTCAATGATGTATAGACAATGTGCACTTGTTGATATGCTCAAATGCTCTGGAATTCCCACTGTGCCAGGGGACAAAAGGTTTCAATTTGTATACTGCAACATTGCTCCCAAGCAAGACTGCAATCCTGTCCTTACAAGTCTTGAAACTGGTATTTAATTGGCCCACTTCTGGATAAAAGTCCTTTCAGGGATCTGTTTCCTGAAGAGAATATCTATATCTATATCTATATCTATATCTATATCTATATCTATCTATCTATCTATCTATCTATCTATCTATCTATATTTACCTTTACCTATATTGAATATGTGCTCTGGCAAGTAATTTTCCTTCATAATCAACTTACCTAGAGCTTCCAAAAATTCTTCAGCTTCTTTTACATCAGCACTTGCAGTTTTACCACTCCTTCATATTATATAATGATGATTCTTAAATTGTAAAACTATGCAGGGGTAGCCGCAAATTCAGCATCATAGTCAGGTCCAGTCATTTCTTTTAAATTCTCCAAAAACTGTTTTGCTTTGATTGTCATCATCTTGGTGCTATACGGTATGATTTATGACTAGTTTTCAATCCAGTTCATTTGATGGTTCTCCATATCTGATACACACCTATTTCAATTTTTGTCTTACTGCCTTCAGTGAATCCTTTAACTGTTTCTATCTCTTTGTTCCTGTTCTTCAAGATCATAGATATTATGGCTTATAACTAGCTGTACCCCCAAAGCCTCAAGCACTAATGAATTTTGGGAGGTAGCTGGATCATGGATGTGTGATACTGGATTATGGTGTGGTCACTGGATCCATCCAGTGATTGGTTTAGCATCATTCTGGCTGTGAATAATTGGAAGGCCCACTCTGGGTGTGGGTGGCATTAACCAATAGGCTTGCAGCTTGAATGGAACAAACAGGGAAAGGAAGGCTCACTGCTGGCTGCTTCCTGCCTGCCACACCACGGACTTTTTCTCCTCTGCCATGCCACTCTGCCTTGCAGCCAGTTGACAGTGGACTGAAACCTCGATAAACTATGAGCTAAAATAAACCTTTCCTTCTTTAACTTGTGGTTGTCATGTATTTTGTTCCAGCAACAAGAACATAACTAAGACAATAGCTAAAGTAGAATAGGACATGTCTGGCTGGCAAGTAATAATCACGGATTTTCCACCTTTGATTTTATTTTCATTTCCAGGTCAGTCATCCCACATAGCCTCTTACTGGCAACATCCTATAGATGTTTATTTTTATTTATGTATTTTAAAAATATGTCAGTTTTCTTACTTATTAAGCTGGTTGGACAGTGTGGCTTAGATATGTAAATATAATTGGGCTTCATAATATTTTTCTTTCAAATCAAGTTCTCAGCAAAGTCTAACCTGAGTAAGAGTGTGAATATAAAAGGAGACACATTCTCCTATTCCGCCATGCTCCTCACTTCCACAGTGGGGAATGAGGAATCGCATGGATAAAAGAGCAATGGCTGGAATGCATATAGAAACCTAACTTTGATCTGCAACCTGCAATACCCACCCCAGGAAACCAACCCTTTATCTAGTCCAGGAACCCATTGTGCTATCTATAAGCCTTGTACAAAATCAGACTGCTATCTCCAGTAACCAGATTAGGAAGCTAAACAACTTCCACAAAAATCAGCCCCAAATGGCCAGAATATGATGAATAACTGACAGCATCCCTAATTTCTACTTTCATTTCCAACTTAGAACAAAACCCAAGAAAACCAAATATGCACCCCTAATCAATTGCACAGGATACCCCATTTCTAGTTGCCTCCAGCTTCCCCAAGGCAACAGCCTCCCATCAGAACACATCTGAAGTCTCTCTTTCTTCTACTATAAAATCTTCCCAATCCCCTTCCTGTCTTTCAGCGTCTGTCAACCTCTCAGGGATGGCATTTGTTTCCTTCCTTATCACAAACTTGAATAAATAGCCTGTGCTTGTTCCTGTTTGGTTGGTCTTCACTTATTTCCATAGGAGAGCATGAAAAGAAAAAGCCTCACAATCAGCATCTCTAAGGTCTGAATGTGCAGAAAGTGGGAACAAGCGAGGTGTGAAGGTCCTCTAGTAGGCTGCTGTGGAAGGAGTTTGTGTGAACATGATCAGTTCCTGCTCAACTTTACACATCCCGCCTAGCCTTCACAGAGGGATGAGTGATAGGTGGAGAGAAGGAAATGGAGGGGAATTATTTTTCTAAGAATTTTGAAAAATATGGAATAAATATAATCCCCTAATGTTCAGGTAGCCATCCTTATCAGTGACTTCGACCAATCACAGATCAAAGATATTTGAAAGAAAATATATCTAATTTATAGACATATATAAACATTTTTCTTGTCATTACTGCTTAATACAGTAGAAAAGCTATTTACATAGCATATACATCATATTAATTAGGTATCATAAGTAATCTAGAGATGATTTAAAGGACATGAGAGGGTGTACACAGATTATTACACATATTATGCCACTTCATTAAGTGACTAGAGCATTTGTAGACTTTTGTATCTGAGGGCATCCTGGAACCAATCTCCTATGGGTACACAGAAACACTGTATAGTATTTGAAATCTTAATCCTTTAATACATTTCAGTGTTATGAATGGTGGTCTTATCATCATCATCATCATCATCATTGTCCAAGAGACCATACAGGAATCATGCAAAATCTGTGGCAGTTAGGATGGAGTGTCAACTTGATTGGCTTTGGGATCTGCTTGGGTGATTGTTGAAGCACACTTCTTGGTGCGTCTGAGTATGTCATGGAGGTGTGGCTGTGGGACCTATGTCTGCTGCTTTGCCTCTTCTTCTCTGGCACTGCTCAGCTGCTCTGCTTCCTGGAAACCATGAAATAAGCACATTTGCTCCACAATGCTCTTCTACCATGTTTCTGCCTTGGAGCCAGCTGACCATGGACTGAATTCTTTTAAAATATGAGCCAAATTAAACACCTTCTCCTTTGAGAGTGTTAAATATTGTGTCCAGCAATTGGAAAGCTAACTAATCAAATAATCAAATAATCAAGAAATTATTAGGCTTCCTGCCAGGTTATTTGTTATTCTAGAACTAGTCTCTCCAGGACTGTTCCTTTACTTAAAATCTGTATAATCAGGAAATGATGCCATGTTACTGGGGTCCATGTATAAAGTTCCTTTTTAAAAAGCCCACTGATCTGGGGAAAGAGTAAAGTGGAGAGCAAATACTTGCTCCCCCAAAGATTGAATACTGAGATTGAAAACACAGGGTTGGGTGGGGGAGAAGGATTTCCTTAATAATCTCTATCTTGTTTAAGATGGCAAAGAAAAGAAAAAGATGAGTTGTTACAGAATAACAGTATTTCCTACCAAGAGTGGCCTCTGGGTGAGGGTATATGTACAGCTGAAAGTCCACTTCTCCATCTGGGTTGAGCTCAAATTACAAGCAAAGGATTCATAAACAGCCCCGGATGTCAAAACCAGGAACATTTTCAAAGGCTTGAGCCTAAATAGAACTCATTTTGTTATTCTTAATTTAGAATTTAGAGCATATTTGTACTTGTAGTAATGTCCTAATTGGATAAATAATAGCATCTCCTAGTTGTTAAAATTATTTGAATTAATACTTGCTTTGGACAATGGAATAACACACCCTTCTCAGCACACTGTGTTTTGATTTTGATGAACAGTGTGATTAAACCTCATCTATCTCTCCCAACATGAATTAAGAAGAATTGGTTATTAAGTAGAGGTACAGAACAAAGACAAATGCATCTCCACTAGAAGCTGCAGGCCATTTTATAAACAGATGCACACACATCGTGGGAACAAATGGTATCATAGCATGTTCCTGGGATGGCCACAGAGCATGAAGTGCAGTTTAGGTCTTTCCCTATGTGATAGAGTTGCCCTGGTCTGAGAGAAACCAAGTAAGTAGGAAAGTGCTCGAGCTAAATCAGAGGCTGTTATTCTCCTCTTGGAGAATCAACTCCAAAAGGCAACATAGTTTACCTGTGATCTAAGAGCTTTTTATTTCTACTCATCCCATAATATGTAGTCTTTCAACTATGGAGTTAGTCCTGGGAAATCAATGTTTTCTCAATGAATTAAAGACAAGGTCTTATATTGATGGATCAACCAAAAACATTAATTCAATACCCTAACAATAAAAGTTAGTACTAAGTGTAATGAGCACTATATGTAATAATATGTCTCAATTCTTGTCTTCCAAAAGTTGATGGTTCAGTTGGGGTGATAATCCTCACATTTATCTCCCCCACTGGGAAGGCCAAACTTGTAAGAGGGTAGTGTATCACTGAGGATCAATATCTTCAGAATTTAAGAAATCTCATCAGCAACTTAGCTGTCAGATTTAAAATGAGGTGTTCAAAATCAGAAGATCTGGGTTGCTTCCACCTTTTTACTCCCTAGTTGTGTAATCTTAAGCGATTGCCTCAACTTCCTTATCACTCTATTTCTTTTTTTTTTTTTTTTTTTTTTTTGTTTGTGGGTACCAGGGGGACGACCTCAGGACCTCGCGCGCCAACAGGCACCCGTGCCACTGAGCGATATCACCGGCCCCTTTTTCGTATGTGGGTTCCGGGAGTCGAACTCGGGCCCTCGCGCTTGCAAGGCAGGCGCTTACGCCGCTGAGCCATCTCACCGGCCCTATCACTCTATTTCTAACCCTATAAAAGAAGGTCTATAACACATATTTCTGTAGGGCTTTATCACATGGTCTTGGCAAGAATAGGCATTCAAACGATGATAGCTATTACTTTTTCTAATTTCAATCCTCACTAGAAGATGAACTGACTGTTTTAAATTACCCCTCTTCCTCCAATTGTTTTGTTACTGTGTTCTGTGTTTTTCCCCTCAACATGAATCTGACAGCTTATTCCCATTGAGAATGTGTCTACACCCCTGGTTGAATGCATGAGTACCTCTGACTGAGGTCAGCTCTTATTTCTGAGGATCTTGGTACACTGCACAGGAAGCCACACAGCTGGAGAGTGTGGAGATCCTGGATCCATGTCCAGTCATTCATCATTGAAAAGAACACATTTTTTTGTGTGTGTGTGGGTACCGGGGGGTCGACCTCAGGACCTCACACGCCAGCAGGCACCCGTGCCGCTGAGCGATATCACCGGCCCTTTTTTCGTATGTGGGTTCCGGGAGTCGAACTCGGACCCTTGCGCTTGCCAGGCAGGCGCTTACGCTGCTGAGCCATCTCACCAGCCCCAAGAACACATTATTAAGTCGCTCTTAAGTCTTAGTTTTTCCACTTGTCAGAGGGGAAAAATAGAAAGTTTCTCTTACCGATTGTCAGGTATTGTGATGAGCAAGTCTATGCATACCAACTCATATACTTCTTATTATAACCATTCAAAACAAGTTTTGTCTCCATTATACCGATGAGGAAACTGAGGGGAATGAAAGCGGGTACTCATAGTCTTATAGTTAAGATTATAAACTTAGGCTTAGCTCAAATATGTCTTAACCAGTTCCACCTTGAATAATCTACTCAGCACTTTTCGGCCTTGATTTCCTCAACAGCAAGCTGGGGATATCAACACATACATTTTGAACTTGTCAATATTCAAGTGAAATAATTATTATGTATTAAGTGTCCAGTTCAGTTCCTGGCATATAGTTGATGCTCATTAGCTATGAGGATAATCAAGTGCTGATTTGATGTCAAAATGGAGTGGATGGCAAGGATACATGGGAAATTTCTGACCCTAAACACAATTTCAGGGGAATACATTGGCTTAGCCAGACTTCTTTGAAGTCCTTGATATCATCTCCTGTTCCCTTGACTTTAATCTTCAAAGATGACAAGTTCTGTAGTAGTTTCTGGAACACAAAGGAATCGTTGTTCACACAGAAGCAGAGAGAGCCTTGAACTCAATTTTCCTACCTTTCTGCATTTAGTGGTTGATCTCAGTGTCCAATTCCTAGCTGTTCACAGGAGTGCAGATGGAAAAAATAGCCACAAGGCCTCCAGGTTTATCAGGATCATGAGATTTGTTCATTAAAGAGCATATTTAATGAACATCTACAATATACTGATCACTCTTTTATACATAGTGTTATATTTGTAAACAAGATAGACTAAGATCCTGACACTCATGACTTGCAATCCAACAGACAGAGAAAGCCATACACACAATAAATAGTATAGATAAGTAAACTATGTAGTAAGTAAGAAATGATCAAAGTACTATAGAAAAAGGGAAGACAAAGAGTGTAGGATAAAGGATTGAGAATATCAGGGATGGAATAGACTGACAGTTTTAATTTGATTTCCAGGAAATTTTACCCAACTGGCATCATAATATCACCTCAGAGATACTAGCTCTGAGTTAAATCTGCAGATGTTTCATGCTGCTTTGTGTGAAAAGTGGATTGAAATAATAATTTAGGAGTAATTATTTCAATTGATGTTTGCATATCAGAGAGGCAGTGAGCTCACTGGTGGGATGAGAAGACATATTTGTGATCAAGGATGTTCAACCTCATTTATTTCAATGCATTTGCCATTTGAGTCTCTTTTCTGACAGGAGGTAACCCTCCCAGGGAATCATGAGCAATTCTCTTTACCTGGAAATACACTTTCATTTGTTCTCTTGTGATGAGCAGAAAAGATTGAAAGAATCTGTGAGAAAACTTGAAATCATCAGCCAAAGACTAAAGAGCTCAGCCAGTTTGCCAGAAATACCACCCTTGTGCCTGTTGCTCTGGCCTGTCCATATGCAGAGGGCAGAAGCTCATGGAAAAATGTTCACTGTTCAATAATAGAGATATCCCACTTTCTAATGAAATAAATGACGCTGTGTATAATGTTTTTCAATTAATTCGTGTCCTACTGATACTAAAATTATTAAAAAGGATGTGATGAGATGTTTAGTTACCCAGAAAGATGATAAGAATATACAGTGGGGAAACTGTATGGTTGTGTGATGTTATTTCTTGATATTATTATTTAAATATAAATGCAAAAAAACCCTAAAATATTAACAGAGGTTATCACTGGGTGGTGGACATATTGATTCTTTTCTTATGAAAGTTGCATATCATTTTTCAATAAGAACAATAAAAATGATGTTTAAAACATAATAGCAAATAAATCCAATTACTCAAAGATATAGCATCATGTTCCCACCAAAGACTTGAAATGCCTTTAACAGTGTTAGGCTCACGTCCATTCCATTTTACTTGTGTGCAGCTTTGGGAGGAAGTCACATCAGTGATGTGCTAATGAATGTTTAATGTTTTTGGCTATTTTCTCCAAACACCCCTTAACTCACACACACAAACACACATTGAAAAAAGCTTTAATTTTTAGTGTTTGCCAATTTTTATGGCATAAAACTTCCCTCCATGGCCAAGTTCAAGGAACCAAAGTTAAGTCACTGAATGTGGTGCCTCATGTACTAAAATACTATAATTTGGGATCTCCAGACTATTAAATGAAAAAAAAAAAAAAAAGAAACATAAGAACCTTACAAGAAAAGTTATTTATGACAAAAACAGCAAATGCTCTTTTATGTCACTATAGGAATATTTGGGAAGATTTTCTCACAAGGACACTTGGAAGCCTTTACACACTATCCCAGGACATCACCAGTCACATCTCTATCTGCCTGAACACAGACTTAGGCATGGAGCAAAACTGGTCCTAGATCACTGTTGGCTCAGTGATGCTCCTCTCCTCTCTGGGAAAGGAAGAGGCAAATGCAACCAGTTCTTGTCTTCCTCTATGGTAAGATCTCCAGAGAGCCAAAGGTCCTCTGCCAGCAGAAAATTTGCTGCTCTAATTCTTGACTTATTGCTCTTGCAAGATTTGCTTTATATACTTAATAGTATGGAGATTCAGATTCTAATTTTTTTAAAAAAAATATGAGGTCTCGTTTCCAGTGTTTCATGTTTGGATTCTGTGGGAAGAAAGGAGATAGCCCACTTCAACGTAGCCTGTAGCTGTTTCTGTGTGAAGATGGAGCTTAACCATGTGAGAAAGGAAATAGCCTGTGCCTTGAAGCCACATTATTATATAAAAATCACAAGGTGCTGATGTATGCCCTCAGAGAGCACTTAGTATAGAGGGGGTAGGTCATACCAAAAAATCTGCACTGTGAAACAATGACTGCAAATTAGTGATGTGAGCTATAATATCAAGAAAATATCAGTGAAATCTTCCCAGGGCCGGTGAGATGGCTCAGCGGCATAAGTGCCGGCCTGGCAAGCGCGAGGGCCCGAGTTCGACTCCTGGAACCCACATATGAAAAAAGGGCCGGTGATATCGCTCAGCGGCACGGGCGCCAGCTGGCACGTGAGGCCCTGAGGTCGACCCCCAGTACCCACAAAAAAAAAAAAAAAACAAACTTCCCAATAGTCCTATGAATTAGTCATTGTTACTGCCTTTGCTTTATTGACAAGGCACAAAAATATTACAAGTGGGACTCTGGTTCCAACTCAGATCAGCCTGGTTCTGACCAAGTGGATTCTCAAAAGCAGGACAGTGTACTGTGTCCCCATTGTGAGAGTCAGTCCCAGAAGTCCCATGTGACAAGGTGCCCTGTCATAGACCCTGCTTTGTTTTTGTAAAACTCACTGTATTTTCCTTCTGGTTATGGAGCTTAACTTTATTTTTCCAGATTTCTTGAGATAGTTGGAGCTGTAAGATTAAGTCTTGGATGTGTTCAGAATCACAGCAATTTCCATTCCCAGCCCATAAAAGCCTCAGGTTCTCCATTTACTTTTCTCCTTCCATTGTGACTTTGGAAAATAAACATTAGTCTGGAGGTACCACAATATTGAAAGAATGGATTATGAATAACTAGTTCAACCGAAGAAATTAGGGCTTTATTTGTTACTGCGAAGTAGCAAGATCTACCCTAACTTACCTACCTATCTCACCAATTGTCCCAGTGAAAATGAGAGAATCTGGCCAGAATCTTGGTTCACATAGATATTTTTCTCAAGAGAGTTCTGCAGAACCCATAGTATAACCCATATAGCCCTATTACAACCCTTACTGTGCTCATTGCAATTTACCCTCTGTGTGTCCTTCCATATGCTCCTTAGAGTCAGTGCTGGCCTCTGGAGATAGTCTAGAATAAACTTTGATTGACATGTGGATGGGACTTCACACATTACCCTATAAATGTTAGAAATGAAAGACTATCAAGAGCCATCACAGTGTTTTGAAATTGTTGCAATGCTTCTTTCTAATGGATTTTCTTTTTTTTTTGCACCCTTTCCTCCAGCACTCCAACCCATGTGTTCCCTTTGCTATTGATCGTAAGAAGGAAACTCTTTCAATTGAGATTATAAAAGTGTCTCATTTCTCCTGGAAAAAATTGCATTTGCAGGCTGACTAAGGAAGGAGAGACCTCAACTCCTGTGAAGGGAATCCTAATAATATGAGTTGATTAAAAAACAAATAAACAAACAAACTTTGGGGTGAGAAGTGGTGCAAGACCCTCACTTGTGCCTACATATCTGTCTGTTGGCCAGCCAGAAGCCATTGCTATGGACCATGAGAGCACTTTATAGCCATGCCCATCCCCAGTCCATTCTGCTTTTTGCTGTTGGTGACAGTGTTCTCTATGTATTGCCTATCTTATCTTACCAGAACATGGGCTACAGAAGAACCACAATTGTGTGTTTTGCTCACACTATAAACCAGCGCCTGGCCTGGGCCTATAGCTATGCTGTGGGTGCTGCATGGGAAGCTGCCTTCATGCCCGGGCTCAGGCTGCAGGCTCAGCCTTGTGCTCTTTGAAAGTGAAGAGGAAAGCAAAATTAACATAAGTGCCGCATTATGCTACATACTTGAATTCATTCAGAATGTACAGCTCTCCTGTGAAGACCCTGGTGTTACTCTTCATTTACAGGTGAGGAGGTGGTTCAGGGGTACTAAGTGATGAATCTGGAATTTGTCCATGGTCAGGCCAACATCAGGGCATCTGTTCTTTGCATCAGACTCCTCTCCTTTCACTCCCCAGTTGTCGCTTCTGTACCTTCCTTTACATTTTCAGCTTGTCACTGAGGTCAGAATAGAGCAGTGTTTGGGAGTCAGGGTGCAACCCCATCTGAGATGCTGGACCATGAGCTTCAGGGGGTCCCGTCCTTTCTTGAGACTCCCAAGACAGCTTCTTACTCAGTGCGGGAGAGATTTGTACATTCCCACTAGTACCTCTCCAGTTCTGGTTGCTGAAAGTAGACAGTGGGGAGTGAAAAAGCAACAAGAGAGCACAAAATTTCTTTTGAGTCTATCGAGAAATAGAATACCCTGAGACTGGTAAGAAATCAGAAACACCATAGAGCTTTGTGAGAACAAATCACGCCATTTCTATCTATCATCACTCTCTCCAGGCAACCCTCAATTCTTTCTGACTACTTATTTCTTTCATGTATCCCTGGCCTTCTGCAGGTGTATTGTGATTCAGCCATTCTGACCACACTGATTAGAGACCACTGAGTCAGGTCAGAAAGCTGGAGACTAAGGAACCACTGACTGCAGCTTTCCTGTCCCCTGCACGCAATCTCTTCGTGTGTGTGGAGAAGTGGGATTATGCTGATCTCCTTTAGAATTTCAGCCTAGCTATCAATTCAGAGTGAATATTCTAAAAATCTCTGGTGTATATTCAAAACCCACATCATATATATTCATAATACAGTCAAATCGTAATCTTGAAGTTATATAAATAAAGAGCTCATTGATATTTCTGTTCTCAAATTATACTGAGAAACGAGGGAATTGGATCTGGTTTCCAAGGACGTTGGGAAGATGGCATTGTATCTTCTGTCCTCATCTTGCTCTGATTTTGTTGTTGTTGTTTTTGTTGTTGTTTCAAGAGCACTTAAACTCCTATATTGAAAGAAAGTGTATGAATAAAGATCTTCCAGCAATAAGATAGACAGAGTCCAACTTCCTTGTGTATTATCCAGAAGAAACAAAAGGGAAACTCTGAGTTAATGAAATACAAGAGCCATAGACTCACTCACATCCCTCAGGGGAATCTGAAAAACAACCTTGGCCCTTTTCCCAGCTCATTTAAAAGTGAGAAGTCAATAAAATGATACTGTTTGTGCCAAGCTATAATAGTGATAAATAATGCATTGGCATTTATTATTTCACAGTCCCTCCCCTCCCACTCAATCAAAGCCCTAAGCGGAATTTCTCCTCCTTATACTTATTCTCCCCAGCTGAAGAACCCAGGAAGAAGTGACTGTGGCTCACGCCTATCCTCAAGCAGAACAGAATCTGAGAGCCCCGTGTGCTCCACGGGCCACATAGGAAGATGCTGCACCCCGCCAGGATCTGCCCCAAATCTCCATTTGACCAAGGAAAGTCTGCCTAACAGCGTATTGTGGCAGGTCTGTGTTTCATGATTTGGCTGAATAGGAAAACAGACTGAATTTTCTGAGCATGGCTGGATGTGGCCATTCAAACAGAGGGGAAGGCAATGCTCTGTGCTCACACAGTGAGAAAAACAGCCCAACTAAAGTGTCAGCCAGTTTGCTGCCCATGGATCCACCCACTGTGGTTGTCTTTTAGATGAGCAAAGTCCAGGTTCTTTCCCTGAGTATTGGGAAGACTGGTTGGCTTGGACAATCTGGCTGAGGTTTTCCCAGCAACAGCTCAAACAACTATTTCCTCCAGATGCCAGAGGGGAAGACAAAGTATTCCATGAGCAAATGCACTCAAGAAATAATTGTGTTTCAACAACATAACATTTTTAGCCAAAAATATATATTGGTAAATGTTGATTCTCCAAAACGGTGGTGGTATGGGGGGGGAGTAAAACTAATGATGATTCTCAAACATAATTGACATAGAATTGCTTTTCCTGCATGACTCCCATGGTTGCCTTTTAGAAGTAATTTCCCATGGAGTGTACTTTAAGAACTATTAATACCCAATTAATTAAAAAAACCAATTAATTATAAGTATTCAGATTAAGGGTTTAGATTGTCTTGCTAAGTTCTTTATAAGGGTCACTTACTAGCTGTATGATCTTAGGTAAGTTACTTCATTATACTCTTTATTATCAAAATGGAAAAGTCAAAATGATTAAATGAGGCAACATACAAGTATGTAAATGACAAAGTCATTCACTTCTAGTTGTAGAGGACTTTTCTTCTGATTATTCCTGTAAAGTCAGGGTTGCCATGCTTTAGCATCCTTAAGAGTTCATGAGAGTTTGCTCTCAGAGATGATGTTTTAAGCACAATAGAAAAGATATGGTCTTTGAAATCAGACAGCTATGATGTCAAATACTGGCTGATCCAGCTGTAAGCCATTAGGCACATTACTTTACTCTGCTCCTTCGTTTCTCCTCTGTAAAATAAGAAGATTTTAATACAATACAGGAATGCTTTTAGAATTAAATGAGATGAGTTACGTATGTAAGATTCTCAGCACAGTGTTTGCCTGCATATTGTAAGCATTCTCAAACATCTCCTGTTCCCATCATCTTCATCATCGTCACCACCGCCACAACCATCAACTCAACTGAAACGCACAACAATCAGGCAGGCTGAAAATTATTACAGATGGAATGTTAAGGCTCACTGGGGCTAAACGATTTAAGGCCATAGACTAGGAGGACATAGAATATAAATTTGAACCTAAATCTGTTGGTTTGAAAATCTCCATATCATGAGGACATTGAATGTTAAAGAACATCCATGTGCTTTATATATATCCCAACCTCCCTTATCTTATATTGGGGCCAAATGAATACATTTTACCAAGTGGGAATGTAAAAATGATGAGTCATTTCTGGTTTGAGGACATTTATGCTTTAGGGGACCTTCTTCACCCCTCTGTTCCCTGCCATGTCATGCTTTGAAGACACACATAAATATACTGTGTCACAAGACAGGAAGGTGACTTGCTGCCAGCATCACTGTCACCAGTATAGCTCTGTAAGTGAGGTAGTTCCTGATGATGCTGCCACAGACACTGCCGAAAGCCACCTTCCAGCCTCCCACTGTGCAGCCATTCACAAGGAGTCAGGGATACACCATTTACTGTTCAAGAAGAGCAGATGACTGGCATGGGTACAGATGGATACCAAACTTGATAAAAGCAAAGTAATGGAAACAAGTCACTTGTCTATTAGTCAGGTGATTGATAAATACTAGAATAATATGCAGCAGTCAAAATGGGTAAACATGAACAATTATCAACAGGGCTAATTAAAGACATGATGCAAAAATGTGAAAGAAAGCATGAAATATTGACTAAACTTTGTGCAAATTTTAAAATCATTCTATATATATTTTTATGGATACATACACACAGTATACAAAACTATTCACAGGAGGAATACTCACGAAGTACAGAGACATGAAGAATGTGGGGAGAGTAGAGAAGGGTGCTTTAACTGCATCTGTAACATTTCCTTTCTGGAGGAAAAGGGAAGAGACATCTGAAGAGAATTTGTAGTACTAGCCATGGCAAATCCATGTGGGGAAGATGCTTGTATTATTTTCTGAACAAGTGTGTTTTCATGCTATAAAGCATTCAAATTATTTTATAAGTTCAAATGACTGTAATAATATTCAGCTGAATGGTGCAAGGTTTAAATGAAATATAGTTAAGCTATCTTGCACAGTGCTTGACATTAGAGTTTAGGGGCTCAGAGAAAAATAAGCTCTCTTCCTCTCGAATTCCTGACCCCACCTTTATATTTATGCAGTGATTTATAGTTTACAAAAAGCTTTATATCCATTATTTCATTTTATCTTCTTAGCCAGCCAGTGAATGAAGGAAATCTTCTTTTTCCCATTTTAAGACACTCAGGTCTGAGAAATGAGTATAGGTGGTTCATGGCAGACTAAGGGAGGAATCAGATCACCTGATATCCTGCCCTTGGCTCCCCTGCCCCCATCTCTCCAAGATGATTTGTCATGGGCCAAAGGAAATTCGTCTTTCTGAAATGTTGCTCTGACAAGCCTCATTTGTAGGCTGTAGGAGAGAGTGCTGAATTAGAAAAAACAGGGTTCTCCCCATAATTCCTTCACTGCAAATCCCCTAAGCTATCCACCTGAATGCTCATGTTCATAAAATAAAGTTCCAGATTCTACCTGTCCTGAAGCATTATTTACTATTATTGCTTTGGAAATCTGTGCAGATCAAATAAAATAACATGTGTGTGTGCTTTGGTAATAATGATGCTGCGATACAACGAACTGCTTTAATATGAACTCACGTTGTTATCATATAAATGGGCTTTTGAACTGAATGTTCAGCATCCCCCCAAAATTCAGATCCTTCCTAAAGTTCAAAGAAATACAGGAGAAAGGTGAAAACTCTAATCCTTTCAGAGACAAATCTGAGTAAAAGCCCAAGGGAAAATTTCTAACTGCAAAGCATCAGTGCAGCTGAGCCTAGAGAACACCAGGCTCTGTTCAAGTGTGTACGACACAGAAGTGCCACAATGTCTTTTTCAATAAGTGGCTTCAATTTACTCTCATTGTTTTTCATGCTGTAGAACTAATTTCTAATTTACTGTATCTGATATGATTCATTAATCTAGAAAATTAGATTTCTGGGGGAACATGGTGTATGTTTCCAAAAATTAAAATCCAACTCTCTGTGTTCTTTTGTTTGCCTTCAAAGAAAATTTTAGGTTTGCAAATGCAGAACAGATTAATTTGGTGAAATGGTTGCTTCCACATTTATAAAATTACGTGTATGACTTAGTTATCATGGAACTCGTTAGGATGTACAGCACCAGAGTGCAAGAGCAGGAGAGCTCATGAAAACGGAAGAGACTGTTAATTCACAGTGGGAGCAGGCAGGGGACCCCACTGTGGAGAAGGCACTGAGCTTAGAGAAAATTTCCTACCCAGGGACTTGGAAGCTGATATCTGGAATGAGTGACTTCTGCCAGCACTCACTACAGGGCTGTCACTGTGCTTTTCAAAGCAATGCTTTAGTGGAGAATCAAAGTGAACTAGGAGATTTCCAGCCATGATGTCAGCTGAAGCAGTTGGCTATATATGGAATCACTAACATCCAGGGGAGAAGAGCCTGGGTACTGGCCAATCTTCCTGCTCTAAACTTTCTCATTATTCAGTAGATGACCTACTGTAAGTGCTTTGAAATGCCTAATATATACAAAAGTACATTGCTATTTCCCGTGAGAAATAGTTTGGGGACAAAAATGTATTGACATGTACATCCGCAAATAGGTTAGACACCATCATTTCAACTAAAATTCTTTTCCTGAATCTACTCAAAGCACTCAATAAAAGCCCTTGCAGTGATCATTTGGGAGCAAGACAAGGGGTTGGGTAGTGAAGTAAATTGTTTCTTATTAATGACAATAATGAAAAACAAGTCTCGGGAGAAATTTGTAATATTGTAGTAATTTCTGCTTTGCAGGACAGTGGATTTTATTTGAATTGATCTACACTAACCATAATCCTCGAGCTCACTATATGCCTCATATCTAAAACAGCCCTTTCTAAGCTGTACAGTATAAGTACTAGGACAAACTAATTGGGTATTACTTGGAATTTTTATACAAATAATTCACTTTCATGAGTCTCCTGTTTTCATTTCTGGTAATAACTACTTTAATTTAAAATTAGAGAAATTTGATTTGCTTATAATTAAACTTCATTATTCATACAATCTAAGCATCCATAATTTTCAATGATTTTATTTTATAGTGATTTAGTTTCTTTTAAGGGTAGAATCAACTTCATGGGGTATCTTCATTATTCGATGTGAGCCTCTGTCTTTTCAACTTCCCTCCTGGTATACCATACCTCCATTCGCATTCATTTTTATGTATTTGTGTTTGATTATATTTATATAAGTTTACTATTTTGAAGTCTGTATGCTTTAAAGACTCTAAAGTTTTATGACATTTTTGCCCCCTGACCCTTCAGCAGTGTAGCAGCTTTATCTCTGTAACAAAGCACACCTTTAAATAAATAGCCATTTATAAATAAATAGCTCAAGATTTTGGAATGGACAGCTTGGGCTGGGCCAAACTGGGAAGTTCTTATGATCTTAGCCAAGCTTACTAGGACATCTTCCATCAGGTAGTGGTCAACTGATTCATTAATGTGTTTGATAATTAACTGGATTGCTATAAGGATAACAGACAAATGTCATTAACATCCTGCAGACTAAGCAAGCTGGTTCACATTGCAATGGTCTCAGGATCCCCAGGGCAGCAGGCAGCTGTAAGCCCAAATACATGTGCACTTCTCATGTCTCTCCCTGCTTGACTACAGCAAGCTACATGACCAAGCCCAGAGCCAGTGTGAGAGGGGACCACCTAAGGCAAGAGTGAACAAATGGGGGTGGGGGCATTACTGTGACGCTGTTCCATGGGCAGCAAGGACTACTTTCTTTGTAACATGCTTACATTGTTCTCTCCTCCTGAACAGATCACTTTCCTGTATGTTCCTTTCCTAGAGGGTTTTCAGTGGAAGTCCTTACATATACTCTTCCATTCTGGTCAAAATCTAGTGGGGAAGATTTTCCTTTCTTATCATCTCAGCCTGATCCAGGGATCTAGGCACCTTGAAATTGGATCAAATATGAGAGATCTTCCTTAATTATCTTTAACTGATCACTAATTGCAGGGTCACAGAGATACATGAGTTTTGACATTGCAAACCTGAACCAGGGGTGTCTCAAATCACATGCACTGATGAAAGAAGGCCCGTCACACAAACAGATCATTTATATTCTTCAAAAGCAACATAGATCATAAGTCCACTTTGCTTTTCTGATGGATTGAACCACTTATATCCCAAGACATGGTTTGCTTATTTCTACTGGTTTGCAAATGATAGATGTATTTTTGAACAGATATTACTAGATTCCTTTCCCCAAAAGGTGCCACAATTCACATTTCTACTGGCAATCTGTGAATGTTTAAATTTTCCATGAGAAAGGGGTAATACAGGCCTTTACAATTTTTGTCAGTTTGATAAGTATGCGGTATTTCATTATTACTTTAATCTGTACTTCTTTGATCACTAGTGGAATGAGAAGTTTTAAATATGTACACGTCATTGGAATTCTTTTTCTTTAAATTATTTATTTATAATTTGGCCTATTTTTCTGGCCAGTGTTTTATCTTTTTCTTTTATTTCTTTTTTTTTTTTTTGTCCATTGTAAGACCTTTTTTTTTTTTTTTTGTGGGTTCCAGGGGTCTACCTCAGGACCTCGTGTGCCAGCAGGTGCCCGTGCCACTGAGCGATATCACCGGCCCTTTTTTTGTATGTGGGTACCAGGAGTTGAACTCGGGCCCTCGTGCTTGCCAGGCAGGTGCGTACACCGCTGAGCCATCTCACTGGCCCAAGAACTTTTTATATATAAATAAAGTTGATAATTTTTTGTTGATTGCATTGCAATTTCCTCCCAACTTAGTTTTTTATTGATTTTTTTTGCCATGAAGAAGGCATTTTAAAAATTGTGTCTACATAAGCAAGTATGTTTTATGTTTTTAAATGGTTTTTACTCTCCCTTATATGGGTTACAAAATTTCTTTTGGATTTAGATTATATAGATTATGTATATAACATTCTTACTTTTTACTAAGAATTTTACATTTTTGTAAAATGTACATTTAAGTCTTTCATCCATCTGAGATTTATTTTTGTAGGGGATTTATAAAGACTCGATGTTATTTTCTTCATCATGAATAACCAGCCATGCTATCACCATTCGTTTAATGATTCATCCTTTTCCCACTGAATCAAAATAGCATCTTTAACATCTATTACATTTTAATATATTCTGGGATTTCTTTCTGGGTTCCTTATTCTGTTTCTCTGACATTTCCATTTTGATTTGATTATGGTATACTCTAATATCTGCTAGGCCAATCCTTCCACTGTTGTGTTTTTACAGACTAATATTGAACATTTTTTTATTTCATATAAACTTCTAATTAAAAAATCTTTTGTGTTGCTAATTCTTGAAAAATTGACACTTTTATGCTGTTGTCCTGAGAATACGCAGTGTTTTTTAATTTGTTCATATTTTTATGTCCCTCAATAGCATTTTGTAGTTCTCTTCACATAGATCCTATGTCTTGTTAAACCTATGCCTACTAACTTAATTTCCTTTAATAGTGCAGATAATTTTAAACCTTCATTTTGGTGCTTATTTCTAGAACAAACAAAAGTTATATAGTATAGTTTAGAGGAAATACAGCATAATGGTTACGACCATGGATTTTTGGGTTAAGATTGCTTGGGTTCAAATCCTGACTCTATCACTGACATCTATTTGGTCTTGGATGTGTCATTAACTTTTTGTGCCTTAGTTTTCTTATATGTAAAATGGTTAATAATAATGTGCATTTATACCATAGATGACTAGCCACCCACTCAAAAGTCCTCTAACTCTCCACAGTGAAGAGTGATTTCTGGGAACTGGCTATCCAGTATCCCTAAGAACTATGTTCCTCAAATTTCCTTCCATCTACATAGCTCCGAGCAACTGAATTTAGGACAACAGAATGTGGCAATATTGTTCACTAGATTTAGGCTGACTCAAAAATATGCCAAGTTTTCTTTTCTTATCTATTCACCAGTTCCATATTAATTTTGTAGGCGTCTTGAAATAAAGGCAGCAAAACCTCTATCTACTTGAGTTTCTTTGAATGACCTCATGAAATGAACTTCGTTCCATTCCACCCACCCATGGAACTTCGCACAAAGGAAACATTAAGTGCAAGTGTGATAGGTCTCAGTTTCCAAGGTCTGTCAGTTAGTGTTGTTCTGTATAATACGTCATGGACATTAAGATGATGATGAGGTGTGTAGGAACATAAGTTATTATGTTATTATTATTCATTATATCCAAGCACCTGCATACCGTACTTACTCATTTTACTTCTCATTTTTGTCTTTTACAGTCACTGCTGGTTTCTGGATATACAATCATATTATCAGGAAGAAAAGAGATAGCTGGGTCTCTTTCAATGTTACACTAATTACAGTATTTTCTTATCTTACTTCATTTGCTTAGATTTCCAAGACAATGTTGATTAAAAAATCTTTATAGCAGAGGTTCCATTTATTTCCTATTATTAGTATAAATGGACTTATTCATTTACTCTGAAGGCTATTATACACTACTGGTTTTGGTAAAAATTATATTTAAGATGCTTCATTAAGTAGCTTCTATTTTAGTTGCTAATTTTTAGGAATGACGTATATTTTGCCAAATGCCTTATCTGTATCTATGTTCATACATATATATTCCCCTTTATTAATTGAAGTAATGAATTACATTGAGAAACTTTTCAATTTGAAGTACCCACTCATTCCCTAACTCTTTTTAGTCATATTGTAATATTCTTTTGTGTTGTTACTGAGTTGCATTTGGTAATACCCTATTTAGAATTGTAGTATTAAAAGTCACAATTAAGATTAGCCATAGTTCGCTTCTTTGTTGGGTATGAATATAATGTTGGTTTCATAAAATGAAGTAGACACAGTCTACATTTTTCTAAAAAGTAGTATCAGTATCTTAAATATCTTTAGAATTATCTCAGTTAATTTACAAAACATTTTTTAATCCATCTGGTCTTGGAGCATTTTCAGTGGTAGACTTTTGCCGGTCTTACTGATCTCTGTGGCAATTGATCTACATAACTTTTCTACTTCTTTATTTATTTTTGGCCCATCAGTTAATCCTTTGAAATTCTTAGCTTAAAAATAATGAATTCATTATGTCTTTCTGTGCTGCACCTGAAGCTTCTTACTTTTATTTTTTTATTATTGTCATCCAGTGGCCCTGCAGTGCTGGACACATGCACTGCTTGATCTTCTCTCTGGTTCCTGAGTCCCCATAGTCGAGTTATTTTTATTGTTGGTTTCTATAACTCAAATTGAGGTAACAGTCCTGCAAGAGATGGAAAGTAAAACATTGTGTGCCTTGCTGGCTCTTCCATCCTGTATCTCCTTGATCTCTCCTGGATGCCTCATCCAGTTGCTCAACTTTGCTTTAGCTTACAAGGAATAAAGACACCAGAGTTAGTCCTGTGTTACCTGCAGGATTACAGTCCTGGGGCTAAGGTTACCCCAGACTCCACCGCATTTCAATCCTGAGCATCTCTAAGCTTCCATGCAGGCTCTGACTTGGACCCACCCTGCTGATTTTTTCCAGAACTCAGAACTTTGCAGCAGCCTGAACCAAGCAAACATATGCCATGATAATAAACTAAGTTTATGACGTGCAGTGAAGGTGTCTTACATTCTTTAATTGAAATCTATAGACACAATGGGAAGTTCTCATATTACTTTCGATTTAGCAGCTCTTCTTGTTTGATATACCTTATTGAAAATATGGAGGGAGATAGGTGAGACATTCATTGAATAACGATTTCTTTATATGCACCACATACAATCTATATATTTCATCCTAAGACACTTTTTTTTTTTTTTTTTTTTGTGGCTACCAGGGGTCGACCTCAGGACCTCGTGCGCCAGCAGGCACCCGTGCCGCTGAGCGATATCACCGGCCCTTTTATCGTATGTGGGTTCCGGGAGTCGAACTCAGGCCCTCGCGCTTGCCAGGCAGGCGCTTACGCTGCTGAGCCATCTCACTGGCCCCAAGACACTTTTTAAAGACAGGCAACCGCACACCTATTTTATTGGAACTGTGGTTCAGTGAGGTTAAATTGCCTAAACTCACATTTCTCAGGAGGTAAATTCATAGGCAATATGCTGATCTATAGAATTCTGAAGTCTGTGTTCTCTTTATTTCATTACTTCCTTCTTGAGTATTATATTGTTTCTATTTATTTCCAAGTGGAGCTAGGCAACAATTCATGTACAGTCAAGGGTCTTGGACATGTTGTTTTTCAAGATGCAATGCACGAGAACGCAAGACATCTTTGCCATAATTAAGCAAAATGAAATTTATTGGGGAAATTGAATGTTTATCATAAGCAAAAGCAGGCTGTAAAATGTCTGATGCCAATGTTATGATGTATACTTTTACAAAGGTTTATTTTCTCTTTGATGTTGAATAATTCTTGTGTTTGGGTTGATTTCCTCATTCCATCTTTTTTTTTTAAATTGATTCACACATAATAATGGTGCATTATTATTGAATATAGTGTGATGCTCTGATACATATATACATTAACAATCAAATGAAGGAAATTGGCATATCATTTTAAACATTTATTGTTTATTTATGGTGAGACATCCAACATCTTCTAGCTATTTTGAAATATATAATAAATTATGGTTGACTACAGTTGCTGCACTACACATTAGAATACCATACTGTCTAGTTGTAACATCGTATCCACTGACCAACCTCTCTCCATCCCTCTTCCCACCATTATCCTTTCAACTCCATATGAAATCAGCTTTTTTACACTCCACATGTAAATGAGATCAATGCAATATTTTAATTTCTATGCCTGGCTTATTATACTTGACATTATGTCTTCCAGGTTCATTGTCATAGTCCTAAATGACAGAATTTCATTCTTTTATGGCTCAGTAGTATTATATTGTATATGTAACAAATTTTGCTATCTGTTAGATGATGGAAACCTAGGTTGTTTCCATTTCTTGGCTATTGTGAATAGTGCTGCAGTAAATATGGGAGTGCAGGTCTCTCTCCAACATGCTATTTCCTTTCCTCTGAATGTATTCATAGGAGTGGGATTTGGGGGCCATATGATAATTTTGTTTTTAATATTTTTGAGGAACCTCTATATTGTTTTCTATAATTGGTGTGCTAACTTACAATCCTTCAATAGCATGTAAGAGTTTCCTATTCTCCATATCCTAATACTTGTTCTTTTTAAATCTTTTTGATAACAGTATTTTGAAGTGAGATGGCATCTCACTGTGATTTTGATTCGTATTTCTCTGATGATTAGTGATGCTGAGCATTACATAATGTATATATTACCTGCTTGTGCGTCTTCTTTTAACACATATCTATTCAGGTCTTTTGCCTGTTTTTAAATGTGGTTATTTTTTGGTTTTGTTTTGTTATTGAGTTTTTAGTTCCACGTGTTTTTATATATTAACTCCTCACTAGATGTACTGTTTGTAAGTATATTCTCTCATCTTATGGTTGTCTCCCATCACCTTAATATCTCAAGTCTCAGGACAAGCAGCTTCAGCTTCATCAGCAATAGATTACCCCACAAAAGAACACGCAGCAAATCTTATGCAGAGACCCCATCTCTGCCTATTCCATACACTGAGGTTTCATAGATATTATTTTAATAAATGTTCCATAAATGTAAAAAAGAGGTTTGTAAACCATTATCTGAATAAAGAAGCAGAATTCATATAATGTTTGTCAGATTTCTTAATACTGGGTGTGGGAGAGGTCCTGATAATACATTGATGACAAGAGAGATGCGGTACCAAGCACAACCTCTTTGGGCATAGAAACTAGAAACTCAAGAAAAAGGTGAAGCTAAAAGGATTGAATCTGTTTAGCATATAAGAAAATTTAGAACTGAGGGTATAGAAGGGGAAAAATTATCATTCCAAATCCATTTGGTACTTAAATCAAAGTACTCCATGGAGTTAGCCTGGTTCTGACTGAACTTTCTTCTTTGCTTGAGTATTTATTGTACTTAAAATACATGTAAGGCTTTATAGGACACACAAAATCAGTCTCAGCCTTCACAGAGCAGGGTGTAGAATGCAGAGGATAAAGATGAGCCACAGGAGTGCTTGATGGGAACAAAAGATCTTCCCAAAGAGGAAGGAAGCATAAACAAAAACATGAGCAGGCAAATGTAAGGCAGTATGGTCTTACGGTGCATAGACGGTGACATGAATTCAGTGAAAAGAAAGGTACGAGATCAGGAAGTGCTGTCTTTGTTGCTTTTCTCATTGCTGAGACAAAGTATCCAACACCCAAAGTTAAGGGAGAAAAGGTTTATTTGGCTCACAGTTTGTAAAGGTTTCAGTCTATAGTCAGCGGGTAGCATGGGAGACAAGCACCGCAGAGGAGAAACAGTTCATGAAGGGCAGAAGGTAGCAAAGCAACAAGGGACCACCATAGCTCTTTCTACCCCTGATGTCTTATCTAGGCTACTTAGGATGGGTAGCACTCACACCCTTAATCCTAGTGCCCCTGATCCTAGTGCCCCTAGTGCCCCTAGCATTGCACCATGAACAGATCTCAGCATCACACATTCTAGATCCAGCAACCTCTGAAAAAGATCCACCTATGACTGCATGGGGATTTGGGGGGGACATCTAGACACAAGCCATAGCATTCTGCCCCTGGTCCCCCAAAGACTCATGCACATCTCTTTATGCAAAAGGCATTTAGTCCATCTCCAAGAGTTGCCAAAATCCTAACAGTTTCAGCATTGCTGAAAAGTCCAAGTCATAAGTCCCCTCTGAGATTTAAGGCAAACTCTTAGCTGCAAGCCTCTGTACAAATGAAAAGAAAGTTAAACACTTCCAAAAATGAAAAGGTGAAATACTTCCAACATTCAATGGCACAAGACAGACATTTCCATTCCCAAAATTACAAATGGGGGATACAAAGGAATGGGAATGAAGCAAGACCAAAATCTAGCAGAACAAAAATTAAATTGCTCCACTTCCAGCATCCCCAGCAACCTGTGGCAAGTTGTGAGCTCCAAAGGGCTTGGGTGGCTCCACCCCTATGGCACTGCTGGTGGTTGTAGCTCCCATGGAGTCTCTCTTCAGCTGGCTTTGCTCACTCCTTGCAGCTATCCCTGGGTCATCCATGTTCCTGGCTTTTCCAACCTTCTGTGGTCTCCACTGCACCTCTGGCTTCACGCTCACAGCTTCACACACTGCCCTCTCAAGGAGCACACTGCCTGGCCTCCCAGGACTTCTTCTGAAATCTGGGTGGAAGCCTTCCTGACCCCACAACTCTTGCATTCTGCATGCACCTAAAACCAGCACTATAAGGATGGTGCCAAGGTCTACTGCCAGCAGGACCAGTAGCAGGCTTCCTTCTCTCTTGGCTGTAGGGATCAAATGCCTATGAACCAAATCCCAAGGACAACTTCCCTAGACTGCCACCATTCTGGAACACGGTGTTCTGGAGCTCTCTTATCAAAGTACAGTCTTCACTTTTACAACTCTGAGGCTGCAAAGGCTGGAGTCCTGTTGGTTCTTGTGATATCCTCAGGCCATCTTTTCTGTTGTCTTCTTCTGAATGCTTGGCTTTTTCTTGCTGGTCTTTTCAGCAACCAATTTTTCTTCTGTTCCACCTTTGCAGGCCACAACTTTACTGGAGCTTCCTTTCTGGCCAAACTCACAACGTTTTGAATCATTCTGCTGTGTTCTTTGCTCTTGATTCTCAACATAAATCTAGCTAAAAGCCCTGACAGGAGCCATGCCAATGCATCAACATTAGACTGCCTTGAAATTTCCTCTGCAAGATTAATTTGCCTGCCACCCTTAATCTCAGTCTAAAGCAAAGTCTCTGGACATGAGCAAAATGCAGACAAACTTTCTGCCAAGGTATAACACACAATGGCTAGAGTCCAACAGCCCATGTAGTCCTTCTTCCCAGCAGAAACCTCCTGAGCCTAGTCTTTACCTGCATCATTTCTATCAGCTTTCTGGTCTTCTGAGCTCTGTCCAGAATCTTCCATCAAGTATACCCCAAGGTGTGCCAACTCTTTTTCAGGTGGCATCACCAAACCTTTCCTAATTCTTCCCCTTCCCATAAGCCAGCTCCAGAGATACCTAAACCACATGGTCAGGTACAGTCATAGCAACAGCCGCACTCCTGCTACCAAATTCTGTCTTTGTTACTTTCCTTGTTGCTGAGACAAAATACCCAATGCCCAAAGTTAAGGGAAGAAAAGTTTAATTGGCTCACAGTTTGTAAAGGTTTCAATGTATAGTCAGCTGGCTCCAAGGCAGGGTAGCATGGAAAACAAGCATTGCAGAGGAAAAACAGTTCATGGCAAACAGAAGGTAGCAAAGCAACAAGGGACCATCACAGTTCTTTCTATCCCTTATATCTTATCCAGGCTACTTAGGGTGGGCAGCATTCACACCCTTAATCCTAGTGCTGTTGATCCTAGCATTGCACCATGAATCAATCCCAATGTCACACACTCTACATCCTGCCACCTCTGAAAAAGCCCCACCTATGACCACATGAGGCTCTGGAGGTTGATATGTAGAAGGGCCCTGAATGTCATGTAAAATTTAATCCATTAGGAGAATAAGGGAAAAGTCAAGACATCTGCTCAAAATTGGCCAAGTCCTTATATATCTCTTGATATGAAATTATCCTGGTGATCCCCTGGCTCCTGGGAAATTCCTCATGGTTTCTGATGTACCACATTATCATGATCCCATCTTCCAATAAAGCTGATTCTAATGGAGAAGGCTAAAATATCTGGGGATATAATCATTAGATCCTCCTTGCTTATATCAAAGCTATAGCCACTCTAAAGTAGAGCTTGGGTCTTAGTCCTGTGTTTCATTATAATGTCACTTCTATCCTGGCCTGGGGACATACATACCATCTGTCCCCCCCTACACTTCAAAATACTTCTGACTCTGTGCAAAAGGATATTTACGGTAATGCCCTTAGCCTCCTACTTTATATGGATCTCAGAGTTCAACAGCTTAAGTCAAACCTAGCAAATTCCTTGCTATGAGAGGCCTTAAACAATTTTTCACAGAAGATATACTGGACTTTTAATCCCAATCTTTTTCTAGCCATGGTGTATTACAAAGAAGTACAATGTTTAAATTTTTTTTTGGTACCAGGAATTGAACTCACAACCTTGTACTTGCCAGGCAGGTGCTGTGCCACTGAGCTATATCCCTGGACCAACAGGTTTTTTTTTTTTTGGTACTGGGAATCGAACTCAGGACCTTCATGCTTGCCAGGCAGGTGCTGTGACGCTGAGCCATATCCCCAGCCCTAAATTTTTTTTAAAAAACATAAATTATGTTTTGCATATGTCATGAAGAAGTAAAGAGGGACAAAAAGCAGGAAAGTGAGATTTCTTCATTAAAGTCACATTTTCATTTCCTACCAAGATGACTTATTTTGAAAGATTGGGAACCTGAGCTTTGAAAAGTTTTTCTCTCAATAGAAGGGATAGAGTGAGTAATAACACCCCACAAAAACTGATGATTTTAGCTATAAAATACGAATTCCACAGAGTGATGATTTTGAGAATAAGAGTTTTCAAAGCTAAAAATTCTATATTTTCAGTCTATTTTTATCATTTTGCAGCTAAATGGAATTATTATCTCAGCAACTTGCTTTCCTCTGTGGGAGACTTGACAGTTCATTTTGGGTTGAGAAATCTTAAATCAACTAAAACTATAAGTACTAGCTAAAGTAACAATTAGTTATTATACTTTCATTAATCAACTAATTAAATTCAATAAATCACTCATGTAAAATATGTATGCATGGGAAACACTAAATAATAATGAGATGCAATTTCCATTTCTAGTAACTTAGTCTAATTATATAGACAAGCCATGTAGGTCAATAACCATGACACAGAACAACATACAAGGACATTTGGCTGGTTTAATTTGCTAAACACGATGCTGCAGATTAAGAGTTAAAACACAAATAGTAATAGAATTTGGTAGAAAATAAAGGAAATATAAAGCTGGCTGTGGGAAAACAGTAGGGATTGGTGAAAATTGTACACTCCTTTTGCTAATCTTGTTTTTGGGAGGAACCCAATAATCTGAAATTTTGTACATTAAATATCTAAAATAACAACTCTATGTGACTCTACAATGTATAAGCTAATGAAACATTTGCTTGCCACATTGAGCCCAGGGGCCTTGGTTTTCAAACTCTTTTTATACGCTTTTAGACAAGGACATAATCCTCTTGTAACAGGTAAAAGCATGGGTTTTGGAATTAGGAAGCCATTACCTAACTCTAATTATCTTCTCAGAGCACTTGTTACTAAAAGTGAGGTAATTTACGAGGTTCTTGTGAGAATTAAATGATAGAACATACATGAAGTATTTATTAAGGTGACCAGAAAAGTCTACTCATTTAAATAATATCCCTTCTTCAGAAACACACAAACACACACAGATGATAGAATCAGTGTTTTGGAAAATTTGAAGGCACACATGCTGAGCAGGCTGCTTGTGTCACTGAAAGCTGTTTGCCATCTCTGCTCTAGGTCTAACTGCCTTTATTTTAAGAGAGGGTATAAATCGATGTTATTTAAATACCAATTTACTCCTTACGCATTACCTTTTATACACTAAAAGTTATCGAAATATTTCATTAAAAACTGACAAATTTTTACTGAAGTCCACTATGACAATCCTACTTTTATTTGTATTTTTACTTTTTATCTTTATTTTTAGTTGACAAATAATTATTGCATATATTCAAGAGTGCAATGGGAAGTTTCGATGCATGTTTACATTGTGAGATAATTAAGTCAAGCTAATTAACAAATTTATCACTTCACATTTTTGGTGGTGAGAACATTTAAAATATACTCTCTTAACAATTACCTATAAAAGCTGAATTCATAGAAATAGAGAGTAGAACGGTGTATTAGTCATTTTCTTGTCACTGGAACAGAATATCTGACACCTCAAGTTGAAGTTCATTTGTTTCAAATTGAAGTCTCTGATCAGCAGGCCTTAAGGCAGAAGTAGCACAATGAAAGGTGCTCAACCCACAGCAGTGAGGAAACAGAGAAGCTGAGGAGCTGCGACAGAACATACCCTTGCAAGTCATACCCTCAGTGACCCACTAACAGCACATTCAACTATGAAGTCATCGATGGGCGAATCCACTGTTGAGTATTGGGCCCCTGTGATCCAGCCACCTTCTAAAAGCCCCACTTCTGAATGTATGAGAATTTGGGGGACATTTTAAATCTAAACCATAACAAATGGTGGTTCCCAGATGCTAAAGTTGAGGGGTGTGGATGGTGAAGGGGAGATGTTATCCAAAAAATACAAACTTTCAGGTATACAGGAGTAAGTCTTAGACATATAGGCACAGCATGGTGATTAGAGTTAATAATGTACATTTCAAAATTAATAGCTTCCTATTTATTGAAAGTTATATCTTGATGTTAAGCCAAATTCAGATTTGACTTTATTACTTCTGTGGATGTAACATTATTTTACATGTGAATTCCATCAGGAAATATATGACACGTATTTCTCCTTTTGTGACAGTCGTAACCATTGATGATCAATGGCTGGGACCTTTACTTATTAGGAGATACAGAATGGCAATATTACAGTCTTATTATTTCTTCACTTGTTAGCTGAAATACTTCAAACAGGAAAGTTTTCTTTTAATTGTTTTGTTATTTTAAGGTATAAGTGTTACGAAAGATAATATAAATCTTGACTTACTCTTTACTATTTTCAAAATAATGTTTTCCTATCATCTTATAAAAGTAAAAAGTAGCTTATTTTTGTCATAACTAATATTACTATGATCTCATAAATTTAGACATATAGCATTTAATGCCTTTTAGTCCATCGTCCTTATTATGCTGAATGATGACAATTTTCCTGTTCTTTGATCAGTAGGAACTTATTCACTTTGGCTACGGGGTCCTTTTTGTCATGACCCTCATTAACTTTGTTACTTTTTCTGTTTGCTGCATGATATAATAGTCCAGGATTACACCATACACCTTTTGTCATGAACCTAGAATCAGTCACTTCTCCCAGGACTTCTGGTTCCTCTGAATGCAAAACAATACTTAGAAACCACAATTTGGACACGTGGGGTGCTCATTTCTAGTGTTTATCTTCTTCTTGCTCCTTTGTCTTCCTCCCTCCCTCCTCCTGTTTTAGACTAAATGTAGTGTTGTCTGTTGTAAGTACTTTTTCTCAGAAACACACTAAACTCTTTCAATATGTATGTTTGAAATACATATTTTTAATTTAGAGAAGTTTTCTTAAATTATGCTTATTAGTATTTATTCGGTTCTGTGACTTTGAACTTTAATGTCTCTCATAATACTTACCTTTCATCCACTTTTTTTTGTGTGTGTGGATACTGGGGGTCAAACTCAGGACCTCGCGTTTGCGAGCAGGCGCTTGTGCCGCTGAGCGATATCACTGGCCCTTTTTTCCTTTGTATGTGGGCACCAGGAGTCAAACTCAGGACCTCGTGCTTGCCAGGCAGGTGCTTATGCCACTGAGCTTTCTCACCAGCCCCATCCACTTTCTTTATATTCTTTTTCTATCACTTTTACAAATCCATTTAATGTACTGTTTCTATTTGTTTTTACCTTTTCAAAAATCTATCTCCTAATTTTCTTAAGGAATTACATTTTGTATTTTTATGTGTTCCTTCTAGTTTTGTTTTTAATCTTAATTTTTCTTTTTAATTTTCTGCATTCTGTAATCTATCCAATTTTCCTTTGCTCTGGTTACATCTCTGCTAAATTTTGATAATTCTGATTTATGTTTTTCATTCAGAGCTTCTGTAATTTTCTTCTATTTCAATTTTGAATGTTAACTATTCTGTTTTGAATATTGAATAAATCCCCTTTCACATATTTACAAGGGTGACCAAAAATACGTGAATGCCGCTGTCAAGTGCCAGCAAATGGAAAAGCAGGCTTATAAAAACATTGAGGTGTGTCCTCATCCACCTTATGCTTGTCATCTGGCAGTATGCAATGTCTGGTCCTTCCTCAAAGTCAAAATGATCATGAAAAGTAAATATTTTGAAATGATTTAGGACATTGCTTCTGAAAGTGACAAGAAGGATGGGATAAGGATATTCAAAGTGAAGGGGAGTGCTTTGAGGGAGATTAATGGCAAGGTGTCTTTTGCTATAATTCATTATTTAAACTTAAACATTCACTGTATTTTTGATCACTTCTCATATATGAATAAGTCACATATTTAGTATGATTATTTCAAGATTGATAATACTTTATTTCTTTAACAGCTGAATGGAATTTTATTATCATTTGTTTGCCCATTCACCTGCTCATGGACATTTGAGTTATGTCCATTTTTTGGCTAGTACAATTAAAGTTGCTATATGCACTCATGCTTAAGTATTTGTGTAGATATATATCTTTATTTCTCTTTGGTAGATAGCACATGTGGAATAGTGTCATGTTCTAGTACATGTTTAATATTTTAAGAAAATATCAAATGTCTTTCAAAGTACACATAACCTTCTATATTGATCTTTTACCACATTTTACCAATGTGTTAAGGTCAATCAATTTAATTTTAACCATTTTATTGTGTAGTGTTATCACATTGTGGATTTAGTTCGTATTTCCTAACTGACAAACATTGATCATATGTTCATGTTCAAACTTGTCATCGATAGCATATTTTTGTTTAAGTGTCTTTACAAAATTTTTGCACATTTTTTTCACTGAATCTTTTGTTTTCATATTGGGTTTCAAGTACTTTTCATATACATTCTTTTTTTTTTTTTTTTTGTGGGTACCGGGGGGTCGACCTCAGGACCTCGCGTGCCAGCAGGCACCCGTGCCGCTGAGCGATATCACCGGCCCCTTTTTTGTATGTGGGTTCCGGGAGTTGAACTCGGGCCCTCGCGCTTGCAAGGCAGGCGCTTAAGCCGCTGAGCCATCTCACCGGCCCTCATATACATTCTTGAAACAGATTACCACATACGAGGTTTTCAAATATTTTGTTTCAGTATGTGACATTTTCATTCTAAATATCTTTCACAAAGCAGAAGTATTTAATTTTGATGAAGTTTAAGTTGTTGATTTTTTTTTAATTTTAAAATTTAAAAACTAATTTTTTGCTTACTGGTTATCCAGTTTTTTCTAGTACTACTTGCATAAAAGATTATCCTTGTCCCCATCGAATGATTATGACTCCTTTTTAAAAACTAATCAACTCTATATGTATAGGTCTATTTCTGAAACTCTACAATTTCTTACCAATATGTTTTTATTTTTATATCAATACCATATCATATTGCCTTGATAATTATAGCCTTATGGTAAGTACCAATATTAGGTTGTATGAGATCTCCAGCTTTGTTAAGTATTTAAAAACTGCTTAGATTATCATAGGTTTTTGCTTTTTGGTATACATTTTTGAATAAGCCTGCTGATTTCTAGAAAAATTATATGACATTTTGATTATGTTTAAATTGAATCTATAGATCATTTGGGGAGAAATTAAAATTTTAACAAATTTAGTATTTGGATCCATCAGCAGAGTACATCTCCATAGCTTAGATTTTCTTTATTCTCGGCAATATTTGAAGTTTTCACCCAACAGTTCCTGCAGATATATTGTTAAATCTATACTTGAATAGTTTGGGTTTGTTTGCTGTTTCATTCATGGGTATGTGCTGTTGTACACAGTATTGCTTTTTAAATTTCAGTATTCAGTGTTTCATTGTTATACACACAATTGACCTTGTAGTCTGCAAACTTAATGAACTCGTTTGGTATTTCTAAGTCTTTTGTAGATTTCCTTGAATTCTCTACATAGTTAATCACGTCATCTATGACAGGAGATAGATTTCTTTCTTCCTTTCTGTATTTTAAAATCTCTTTTTTCTTGCCTAACTGCTTTAGTGGAAGCATGCAGTGCAATATTGAATAGGAATGAGAAGAGTGGATATCCTTGACTTGTTTAGATCTTGGGGAGAAAGTATTCCATATTTCATCATTACACAATATGTTTTTGAAGACATCCTTCATCATCTTAAAAAATTTTCTTATGTTTGAGAAATGTTATCATTGCTAAAGATTTTTTCTTCAGCATTAGTTAAGATGATGGCTTTTTTATCTTAAGTTTGGTAACATGGTAATTAATATTAACTTTTAAACTATGAAACTCACATTGCATTCCTCAGGTGAACCATATTGGGCCATGATGTACTATATTTCTTCAATCGTTATGTTCAATTTCTGACCATAATGCTAATGTTTTTGTATCAATATTCATGAAGACTCTTATCCTGCATATTTCTTACTTATAATTTCTTGGCCTGTTTTTGGTATAAAAGTAGTTATGATGTCATAAAATGATTTTACATTTTAGATTTGAAACATTAATAAGTATAATTTTAGAAACAGTCAGGATTCATATAAATAAAAAGTGATGTGCGGGCATTCAGATTTTTAAAGGATAATAGCAAAAGTATAGTTGTAGGGTTGCTGTGGCCAATTCAGGGAATAATGAAGAAATAGGTCTGGCCTGTAGGTCCGGAAATTTGGAAAAAAAGGATTGTACTGGTTCTGGCTTGTTACCTGCATGACAGTAACAAAGGATTTAACTTTGCTAATCCTCAGTTTTGCCTTCTCTAATAAAAGGGTAACAACAATTATGCTTCATAGGGCTATATTCAGGGTGAAATGACACAAAAAAGTGTTTAGTACATGTTAAACACTCAGTGTATGATAATAATAATTGTGTTAGTATTAGAGATAATGATGATAATAGGCCTGATCCTGGGTCATCAATGCCGATCTGAAGAACAAGGAGTTGGAATTCTGTTCCATATGTGATGGGGAACTGCTAAAGAAGAATAAATGTCAAATTGACTTTATGAAGATAAATCTAGATACATATTCAGAAAGGATTAGGTGACATACATCAGAGAGGCAGAGAATAAGGCTAAAACTTTCTCTCTGATAAAAATTGAGACACAAAAAGAACAAAACATGCAAAAAGAAAATAATATGCATTTTTCTGTCAAATAAGAATACTGTGTATTTTTGTTTTACCTGAAGTTTTGCTCTTGTTGAGAATATATATTACAATCTTGAGGATATTTTCCCACTGATTCGAAATCAATATCAAATTATCCTTTTCTCTCAGCTTTAGTGTTCTTATCCTATAAAGAGTCCAAATACAGGCAGTAAAATTGAAATCAAATAAATACAGATTTAGGACTTATTATCAGATGCTTAATCTTTTTGTTCAAACCAGTACTACTAGGACAGAAGAAAGGAGTGCAGTATAAAGGTGTATTTTACCCAAATAAAAAATTCACAATCACTTCCTGGAGGAGCTTTTACTTAGGGAGGATAGTCTTGTGGAGTTACACTGAGAAGGAGGTCACGAGTTTGGTAGGACCAAGTACTGAGGCTTTTTTTCTTGAGACACCCCCTTTCTATAGGTAAATAAGGGGAGATAAACATATTTAGTTTTGGAACAGTGACTCAAGAACTTTTTGCCAGATAGTCCTTTAAAATGTCCAAATAATGGCCATTTTAACATTTTACCATCATAGGATGGCTGCTTTGATATTTTTTTCCTCAGTAGTAGTAATGATATTTTCACTGAGCCACCTGCCAATGTCCTAGGCCATCTTTCAGCCAAAAGCATATGTTTATGAACTGGAAAATTGAAAAAATACAAAATCTATGAATAGTCAATAGGGTTGGTCTGTATCTAAGACATTAAGAGATAAATGGCTCACTTCACCACTCCGCTGTGACATTGCCTTCACAAATGAGATTTGACCTGGCTCTCTCGGGACTTGGACTGTATCTCTGAGAGAGTCTTTCAACCTTCATCTGCTACGATCAATACCCTTATCACAACCATAGTCAAAGTGAAAAATTAAAGAAGAGATCATTACTCTTGAATTTGAGCCAGCTTTTATTCCACCCACAATTCTAGTACTACCTACTCTATACTTATTTAACCTGCATATATTTATTGAAGACAGAGTCTGTGCCAGGAATCCTGCTGGAAGCTGGAAGGTGGAAAACATAACAGAATTTGTTCCAAGTGATGGAACCAGACTTTCTCCGGACTATAAGACTGGCATTAGCTCAGTTACATACACAGCTGGCCATCCACATCTCCATATCTTCATTTTTATTTCCAGCCTTTATGAAGGTGATTCTATATCTTCACCCTGCATCAATGTAGGAACTTCCTTTCTTGGCCAGTCATTTCATATGTAGTCCCTAAAAGAAGCTATTATTGTAACTCTGAATTTCCCATCGCTAACTGTCAAGATGATAAAAGTCCAAGAATACTCATAACTCAGTAAAGTGTGGGTCTATAAGGACATCTTACTTACTTTGCAACAATAATCCTTAAATCTGGATAACATTCATGTTAGAATGGTTATCCTTTTGCTTATTGTTTCTATTGTCAGAACAAAAAATTCTCTAGAAACAGTAGTTATTAATGCTCAGTAAAAAAAGAAAGAAAGAAAGAAAGAAAAAGAAAGAAATGGGCCGGTGAGATGGCTCAGTGGCATAAGCACCTGCCTGGCAAGTGTGAGGTCCTGAGTTTGACTCCTGGTACCCACATAAGAAAAAAAGGGCCGGTGATATCACTCAGTGTCACGGGCACCTGCTGGCACGCGAGGTCCTGAGTTCGACCCCCGGTACCCACAAAAAAAAAAAAAAAGAAAGAAAGAAAGGAGTGAGCTCTCAATGGGCAAGGAAGAGAACAGCTCATCCAGGAAGGAGACTGGCCTTGAGACTGTGTCTAAGAACGAACGGCTGCAGTGCTAGGAGAGGAGGAAGTGAACCAAGTATGGTGTATAATAAATCTCAGCAGAACCTGGCCTTGCAGGGAACCTGATGCAACCTGGGACATTATCTAGTCCTGTTTCTCCCCATTTGGGGGAAGGCAACCTACATTTCAAACTTTTCTGTTAGAAAAATGAAGTCTGAGGTGCAGAAAGCAGACATAGATGGGCAAAAGGCAAAAGGACAGTGAAAAAGGGTCATCCTGCAAAAATGAACTCTCCATCCTGTGTACAGCTTTCAGTTACTGCAGCTGAGGTAGCTGCCCAAGAACTTTCCTCATGGGGATTCCCACTGCAGAACCTTGGCTACAGGGATACCAGCCTATCATGCTTTGTGTAACCAGGAAAGACCTATGGCTCATTTCTCTTATCTGCAGTCTTCTTCTACAGTGTAAGAAGCCAAAAAATCTTCATAAGTTTTCTGGATAAGGTTTGGTTTGAATTAAGTCTAAAAGAAAGAAAGAGTGGTGGCACATTCTTTTGATCCCAGCACTCTGGGAGGCTGAGGCAGGAGGATGGCAAGTTTGAGCCCAGTGTAGGTGACTTAGTGACTTATCAAGACCCTGTCTCAAAATTTTAAAAAAATGACTTTTAAAGGGCTGGGAACATAGCTCAAGGTTCTGGGTTCAATCCCTGGTACTGGAAAAAAGAGTGAGAGAGAACAGAGATGTGACAGATGGTCATGTGGGAAAGACAATGAGGTTTATATTTTCTCCTGAAGACAGGGAATCTACTACTCTTTGGGTCAAGAACATCCACATGGCTCATAGGCAACATTCTAGTGATGGACCTCAGATTCTAGAATCTGGATCCTACTCTCAAATCTCCCTCCACCATTTCCTTGCTAATTGAACAACATTAAGAGTTGCCATGGCACAATGCACTAGGGGAAAAATACTTTATAACTAAAGGCTATGCCCGTTGAGGACTAACCACCACTCAGAGCCGTCACTTCCCATCGGGTCCATTAGTGAAGTTTGTCAATTTTAATTTGAAATAAATGTACAATATGACCACTTCACACCCTCATCTTCTTTACTGTCACCTGAATAGAGCCCCCACTCCACTTCTTTCCAGGATTATTGCTTCTGGCTTCTTATTGATCTCTTGATTGTCACCCTTGACCCCTATATTACACTGTTCATTTTAAAACCAAAACGATTCCATTACAACATGAATCTAAGTGTGTCATTCTTCTGCTTTGTGCACTGCAGTGATCTCTCTTTTTCAGAATTAGACTCAAAGTTTTTGGCCTGGCCTCAGACATCCTACAGGAGCTGGGCTTCTTAGCCCTCTGACCTCATCTCCTGTAAGTTTATACCTTTGTGGATTCATGCCAGCCACACAAATCCTTTATCCTCCTTGAGCATGCCAACACCCTCCAATCTCAGAACTTACATGAGCTCTGTTCTCTCTCAAGCGTTCTTCCCCCAGCTATCTAATGGCTAATTGCCTGCTGAAGGGGAGGAAACAATAACTTCTATTATGGCTTGTGTCTAGATGTCCCCCACAAAGCCTCATGCAGTCATAGGTAGGGCTTTTTAGAGGTGGCTGGATCTAGAGTGTGTAATGCTGGGCTGAAGGGTGTATGATTACTAAATTATTCCAGTGATTGGTTTGGCATAGTTCTGGGTAGGATTAAGGGTGCCCCAGCCTGGTTGTGACAGAAAGAGGGCTAGTTGCTGCTTGCTACTTCGCTGCTCTGCTGCTTTCTGCCTGGCATGAAATGTTTCTTGTCTGCAATGCCTCTCTGCCATGCCACTCTGCCTGGGAGGCCAGCCAATTATGGACTGAAACCTCTACAAACTGTGAGCCAAAATAAACCTTTCCTCCTTTAACTTTGGGTGTTCAGTTTTGTTTTGTTTTTTTGTTTTTTTTTTTTTTTTTTTTTTTGTGGGTACCAGGAGTTGACCTCAGGACCTCGCGCTCCAGTAGGCGCCTGTGCTGCTGAGCGATATCACCGGCCCTTTTTTCATATGTGGGTTCCGGGAGTCGAACTCAGGCCCTCGTGCTTGCCAGGCAGGCACTTAAGCCACTGAGCCATCTCACCGGCCCCGGGTGTTCAGTATTTTATCTTTGCAACAAGAAAAGTAACAAAGACACTCCCTCTATTTTGCCCCAGTCACTCCTTGTTAGAGCCCTGGCCTCCTTGCTGATTCTCCAACATGCTGGGACCCTGCCCCAGGATTTTTGCATTTCCTATTCACTTTCCTTGGGATACTCTTTCCCAAATATTTGGCTGGGTCACTGCCTAGATTCATGTCTCCTCCCAAATGTCACATTCTGAGAAAGCTTCACCTAATCGTACCAGTTAAAAAGAATTTCACCTTTACCCCTTAATTCTTGTGTTTTTTTTTAACTTTTATAGTTCTTCTTAGCATTTATGACCACCTGATAATTATATATATATATATATATTTACTTTATAATCTCTCTCCCTCCACTAGAATGTAAATTCCCATGAGAGCAGGAGGATTTAGTATTTTTTGAATAAGTAAGTTGATGGGTGAATGAATATCCCTATGAAAAGGGAATGAGTATCTACATCTACCAGATAAAAAACAGACTGAATTGTCAACCCAACACAGCCAGTGTGGATGAGATTCAAACCCAGGTCCACACTATTAACCACAGACTGAACTCTTAGATCTATAACATGGACCCTTCCTGATATCCCTTGTAGTTGTACTGGCACATAGAAATAGATAAGAGGGAATGAGACAGGAGATAATCCCCCTCCTACTCCAGAAAGGGAAGCCACTGGAATGCTTTCCTCTTTGTCTAAAGGATTGAGGACTCTAATTTTTCATATCCTAGGAGAAAAAATTCAAAATCAGTAGATGCCATATCTTAGTGGTCTTGATTTACTGGTGAGTTTGTGGTTTTGGCAGTTTCCAGAATACTTTCTCACTTTTATAGGATTATTTAATATTTTTTCTTATATTCTCACCATAAGTGTTAGTTTTTTAGAAATGTCCATGAAGTGCATTAACACAGGAGAAACAGGCTAGGCAGCACGACCTGGCAGACCCTATGAGAAAAGGGAAGTCTTCCAATACTTACGTGTTTTCTTTGTAGCCATTTTGGAGTCATGAATATCTCAGAAAACATTCTCCCTGCACTGTGTTCATTTTGAACATAAATTCATAGGTGAGTGACTATAACTCAACTACAACACTACTAGCTGGGTGAGGCAGGATTACGTCTGTAAGCGGAGACAGCTGTGGAGTACCATTCACAATCCTGCTTGCAAATGTTCTCACACTACAGTATCATGGCTTTTCTAACTTGTGTGTGTACATGCACGAAACACGCACCCACATGACAATGAAGAAGGGGTCTACTCTTAGGAAAAAAGTTGTAATGAGAACTTTGCTGTGTTGTATGAAAATTTCAGCCTTAGAAAAGCGGCTAAAACTTTCAAGAAGTGCTATAGTTTACACCACTACATTCTTGGAACTTTTTCACTTTCTATTTGGACTCTAGTCTATAAATCCTACCTTCTGGGCTCATCTCTCAGTCCATCTCCCATCCTTCATAGGGCATACTACCTCAGCTGAATCCCTTGTCATCTCTCACCTGGAGGATTGCTAATCTCCTGGAATCCTTCCTGTCAATCTCAGTTCAATGAATCCATCATCCACCAGGATGAGTAATTCTTCTAATCATTCCTCTCCTCTGTACAAAACTCTCCAGTGGCTCCACATTATAGAACAGTGGATACTGAACTTGGTGTATTTGTCTTTGGGGATGTTTATAAAAATATGTAGTATATATTTTCCAACTCTAGAAATTCTGATTCAGTTGGGTGATTCTAAAGTGGACAGTAGGAGGCCTACACTATAGGAAAAAAAGTAGAGACTAAAAGTCGAACTCCTTGTCATGGATATCTATGACTTTAGTTCTCCACATCATGTGCTCCTTCTCATTTTGTGATTCTGTCTTCCTCTGCTACCCATCGTCTAGTCTTCCAGCCATGCTGATCTACCTTCAGCTCCTAGAACCTGACTTGTGGTTTAGAATTTGTGTCTTTGCTTCATCATTCTAGAATGGTACCTTTCTTCCAACTTATCTGCTTGGTGAACACCTATATTCTTTCTGTATGTGAAAATATTCATGATGCCAACATCTTCCCCAGATAGAATTGGCTGCTCTCTTCTTCCCATTTTCATTTTTTCTTTAAATATCTTTTTCAGAGCTCTTATAACATCTAATTGTACACATTTGTTTTCTTGAGATTAGAAGTTCCTTGAATTCAGAGACCATGTCAATCCCTTGGCATACCCAGGCATCTAGTATTGTTCCTGGCACACAGAAAATGCGCAATAAACGTATGTGTTGAAGAATAAACACAAATGTGATAGAATTGAATAAGTTTGTGCATTCTTTTAAATGAGATTAAAAGCGGGAGTCAGTTTCCTCCAGCTACTGAGTAATGAAGAAAAACAAATCCAGTTTTCCAACATGGAAAGTCTTAGAAACTCAGTCTTCAGTAGCTTGGAGCACCTCAGTTACCTTCATGCTTTACTTTTGAGGAGTCTGTCAGATTCAGTTTCTGGAACTAGTCCTTCAGAGAGCCAATTCTGACTTCTGTCATGGGGTCCCGGAAAGCTGTATTTTAAGCAATTGTCTCAGATGGTTCATACAAAGGATTCCAGGAGATGGTGACTGTCCTAAGGGGCCAATTCTCCACCAGAAGAAAACAGAAAAAAAATCATGAGTTAAATCCTACAACCCAAAACCCCAGTGTCTGCTTGTAAAAAGTACAATCTAACTGTGCTTAATGGTGGCAAACTGGCCTTCCCCTCTGTGATCCAGTGGAGGTTGTAAACACTGTTTGGAGCAGTCTAGCAAGGAGAGCAATGTTGTTAAGATGCTAATTGTTTACCATAGCAGTGGAAGCTGTAAAACTCTTGAGGAGTTAACTATCCAAGACAGTGCTCTGCTCAAACTATGGGTAGTAGACTCTTCATCCTACAGAGTCTGTAAGTTTCGCTCTGTCTTCCAGGAGAGAGGAACTCCAAGGGAGTTGGGTCCAAGCCGGAGAGGCTACAATTTCTTCAACAGTTAGAATTTTGTCAGAATCTCATCCCTACCCCTGCAGCCCTTCCTTCTTGACCTTTGGAAGCGAGAAATCTCAACAGACCAGACTTGCTGGGGAGATTTCCGTGGGCCATTGCTAGCTACAATAGGAAACTGCACAGGGGCCAGCCCCTCCTGACATTATCTCAGCCCTTCCGCTGTCTGGCTTAGCGTAAAGACTAATCTAATCAAAACAGGCACAGCCAAAAAGAACAAGGTGGCCTGGAGAGACCTTCTGCAAGGCACTCCACGCAGGGCAGGTTGTAAGGTAAGGTGAGGAGTCTTCAGCAGCCTGACTTCCCCATGGCTCCTTCACAGGGCTTTTGCAGGGCTCTACTTAGAAGACCAGTTTGTGGCAAAAATGTCTATGGGTTGCCCAGCCTTCAAGCAATATCTAATCACTTTCTACATGCACTGGATTTTGTCCAGTGGAATTGTTCAGAAGTAAGGAGGTGGTTCTAGGAAGGGGAGTGAAAACTGTGTGTTAGTGAAAGTTAAGCCCCAGTGGTTTCTCTGGGTCCTTTCCATAAAACTGGAGTCATTGTTAATTTATGGGTACCTGATATGTAGTGAACTGGACCTTCTAAAGATAAGAGGGAGAAAATAAAGGTGAAAGGACTGTTTTTATAAATTGAAAAATAAATTTACTTGATATTCTTAGAATATACTTGCTCTTACTCGAATTTAGCAAACACGAAATAACAATAATAATAGCTTCTACGTATGGATCACAGTTTATGTGCAAAGCATTTGATGGAGTAAAATATAGTTATGGTTCTAACCTTCACAACAACCCAGAAATATATTTTAATTATTAGTCTCATCTTATAGTTGAGGAAATGGAGAATCAGAGCAATAGGTTGTTTAATTGTGATGTTAGCACTAACTCCAGCATATGCCTATACAGGGAATAATAAGATACAGTTGGGCTGGTGATATAGCTCAGTAGTACAAGCGCCTGCCTGGCAAGCGCAAGGTCCTGAGTTCGACTCCCAGTGCCCACATTAAAAAAAAAGAAAAAAAAAAAAAAGATATAGTTGTTTAAAAACCAGTAATATAAGCAGCATGGAAGTTCGGTTGTAAATCAATATGTTCTCAAATGAAAGGCCACAAGACAGGCATACTTTGAAATATGATCAAATTCACAAGAAGAAAAACATAGCTAGGGTTAGAGTGTTTAGGAGATGCCTCATTGTGTGGGACAGGCTGAGAAAAAGGGCACTGAGATTGATTGGGGTGTCAGGAATGACAGATGGATGCAAAGAGAAAGGACTCTTGGGCACAAGGGCTTGTTCAGCCTGCTAGCTACAGTTTGTGATAAAACGTGGTGGAGAGAAGTTCTGAGGAGTTAGTGGGTCTAGAAAAAATAGGGTTTTTGAACATTAGGATTTTTTTTTTCTCACAGACAATTGGTGACCTTCAATGTTTTCTTGATTAGGTTTGTTTTAGGCAACTAGGTACAGCATTAATTAAGTGATGGCATCCATTTAGAAAGTCAATTCAGTAGCTCAGGGAGAAGGTTATTCACGGTGCTGCACAGAGAGGAGAGGAGAGAGAGGCAAGGGACAGTCCGAGGAAGAATAATCTGGACTTGCTCTGAAGGCCACACATACCTAATTTGAAATCTTGCTTATACTGTACCTGCGTTTTGACCAGAGCCGCATTTGGAATGAGCAAAGACAAAGGTTGGTAAATTCATTCTCTTCAAACCAAGTTCTTAAGCCTTTTTGATTTTCCCAAGAGTAAGCAGAAAAGAATTAACTCTATATGCATTTAAAAAAAAATTCTGTAGCTTTTAAAACAGTGTCATGTACACAAGGAAACTGTTGTAATTATGGGTTGTTAGGAGTTTGGCAAGAAGCAAATTTTCTTAGGCTAGACTCCAGGAGATAAATAGGTGAGAGGCTTTGTGAGCTGGTTAAGTATCTCAAAATAGGTGTCCTGTGTGGGTAATACTGCCTCCTGAGTCACATTACATTTATGTGAGGTTGGCCCAGGGAGGGGCCAGGAAATGGCCAATACTCCCTGCAATTAGGACTTGCTGCTGGGCCACCTCCTGTTAGACAAGAAATGCATTAAGAAAAGAAAATCATGTTATGTTACTTTGTTGAGAGTACCACCCATCATGTCTTCCTACCAGAACAGGTACAGCAAAAGTTGTTAAGAACACTGAAGCCACTTCCCCTTTATTTTTTTATTTTTTATTTTTATTTTTTATTTTTTTTTGTGGGTACCGGGGGGTCGACCTCAGGACCTCGCGCGCCAGCAGGCGCCCGTGCCGCTGAGCGATATCACCGGCCCCTTTTTCCTTTGTGGGTTCCGGGAGTCGAACTCGGGCCCTCGCGTTTGCCGGGCAGGCGCTTAAGCCGCTGAGCCATCTCACCAGCCCCTTCCCCTTTATTTTTAAGTACAAAAGAAGACAGGCCCTGGATGTAAAAGGGAATTCTGCTTAAGTAACATATATCATCCAGCAAGATGAGTACTTAGATAACTGTCTGAATCTAAGCAAGCACTGAGCACCATAAGTTGGAGATAAGAAATCCTTTCATATAATATTTTTTATTATTTAAGTCATATTTATTTAAATGTTTTTATGTTCCTGGCTAGGTGCTAAGAATTCAAGGACAAGTTTGTATATGGAAAAATTGAATGTGTTCATTTGTACTAGTGGAGGGGCTTTGCCTTAGAATAACTCCGAAACTTACTTTTTATGTACGGGATGTGGGTAATAATGACATTTATTTCATAGTGTTATTCTGAGGATTACATTAGATAATCTATGTAAATCAATAGTCCTAGTGGCTAGCAGATAATGTGTTCAGTAAATGTTATCTGTTACCTTCACTCAGTGATGGTTAAAGTGATAATAATGGCATACACACTGTCCTCAAGGTACCTGAAGTCTACCACACTTACTACTTTCCCAAAGAAGCTGTAGAAGATATTTTACAAGGTATAGATGTCATGTAAGGGAATGAGGGTCAGTTTTAGCAAAAGAGCCTGAAAAGCTTCATGAAATAGATTGGGACAGGGGCTAAGAGGCATGAGAAAGGATGTTTCAGACACGCAGGTTAGTATGCAAAACCATAGTGAGCAAAGCCAGGACTGTTCCGGATATGTAAACAGTTCCTTAGAGGCAGAATCTGGGATGTGGGGCACAAAGACTAAGAGGAAGCTAAACACCACATCATGGAGAACTGTGGTGACATTTTGTCCTCGTGACGGTTTAAATTTGTGTATTCTCCAAACTTCAAATGTAGAAACCTAATCACCAAGGTAATGGCACTAGAAGGCCTTTGGGAAGTGATTAAGTAAGTCATGATGGCTTTACCCTTTTAAATGGCATTAACACCTTATCAAAGCACTGGAAGGAACTAGCTAGGACCCTTTGTCCTCCTGCCTTCCATCATTAGGGAGACAGCAATAGGCCACAGAAGAAAGAACAGCCTAGTCACCAGACACCAAACCTGCTGGGCCTTCATCTTGGACTTCCCAACCTCCAGAACTGTGAGAAATAAATTTTATTATTTATAAGTTTCCTAGGCTGTGTTTGTTGTAGAAGTAGGAATAGACAAAATGCTTCAATAAATATTCTTAAATGTCTGCATATGCCAAGGATCACATGAAGTGCTATGAGAGAGAAAAGAAAGTCTGTTGCTCAAAAGTTACTTACAAATAATTCTTGCTCAGGGCAAAGTGAGTCCTAAGTATCAAGACAGAAGAATAAGCAATGCAGGGTCCCTGTTCTTCCTCCAAACTGTGACTTTGAACAAGTTTATTACCTTCTTTGGGGCTCAATTTCCTTATCTATTGATTGAGAACAATAATCTCACATTCTCACCTCACTTGAGAACAAAGAGAACAGCTGAGAGTATCTGCAGAAATGATGGAAGGCACCACGGGAATTATAAAGCAGCACTGGCATCTGAGAGACTGAGAAAATGAGTATGATGCTGACAGCAATACAGTAATGGTGAAGACACTGGTTATGATGATAAAGAAGCTAGAGAAGAGGACAGTAGACATGGTAAATAAAATGAAAACAATAAGGACCATTATGCTGATTTATCACGATTCAATCATTCAACAAATATATGTCAAGGATTGACTATATGTTGGGCATTGTTTTAGTACTATAGATACACTAATAAAAGAAAATACCTGCCTTATTTTCAGTTGAGAAGAAAATTATACATAGATGTTCATATGAATATTGAGACTAGGAGATAGACAAACAATAAACAGTTAGGATAGGACCTGAGTAAACCAAGATAAGTCTTGAGAAAACTGGGGAAAGAGGCTCACTTAGGTATGCTGAGGGAAGCTGGAGGGAAGGGAGAAGGAAAGCCAGTTCCTCCTTATGTCAGAAGCCTAGCCGAAAGTGGCAACTGCATTGTTTCACTGTCTCATTTTTACGTCCACCAAAATAGCTCAAGAGTGCATATACACCCCTGAACTTTGGTGCCTCCTCGGTGTTCTCCCTTGTGGTCACTCTCACCTAGAAAGAGCTTTTCTTTATTGTCTTTAATAAACTATACTCAGTTAATTCTCCACTGTTGTCCATCTACTTCATCCTTCATTATCCTCAGGACAAGAGGCCAGAAAGAAAATTGGTTCCATTATCAGAGTTTAAGGTAGCAAGAGAGAGAAGGGATAGCAAGGAGAGTAGAGGGATCATGAGTGGTGGGAAGTGGCAATGACAGTAGTGCTGAAGATTCTGTGACCAGATGAAATCTTAGCAAAATTGAGAACCGATGGGAGATTTCAAATCAGAGACAGGTTCCAGTGGGTACCATATTGTCTTGAATTCTCTAGTTCAGTTTTTGTCACTGGGGGTAATGTCTGGTGGCCGACGTGTGGTGTTCTAGCATTTGTGTGGATCTGAGCTGGGTGTATCAGGGCCAAGGTGTGAAGGAAATGATCTTTTCATGAGATGAAATTCATTTTGAGCCCCAGTGACCAAGAAGTCTCTGCAAGCAAAGGCACTGGTGGTTTGTTTTATGTAAAAAGGTTTTCTGAAGTCTGTGTTCCCTGTCTCCAAGGATGATTTCTGTGTACATTTCAAGATTCTGGCACATATTTCTGGTTAGCAACATCAATTTTCCCCCATAAGAATTAATAACATTGTTGTAATTGACTTTGGCTTTAAACTTGTGTTTTTGTCCTGAAGGAAACAAAATTGAGAGTGGGCAGAGAAAGGCCATTAAAACCCTGGGTTCTTTCTGCACAAACAAAGAGCATGCAGGGACTTCACCCACTCCAGGTTTGGCAGCTGGCATCCGAATCAGTTTGGGCAAACCCTGAGGTGAACACCTGAACATCCTGGGAACAGAGAAAGAGAAACAGAGGGACAGCAGGGAAGCCCAGGTACAATCAGCACATCCTGCTACACTGTAGAATTTGCTCTAGGTAGAAGAAAAGGCGCCAGTGGACTCTGGAAGGCCACCAAAAGCTTTCCAAGGACAATGTTTTATTCACATTTATTTTTCTTGCCTTTTAGTACTGTATTTGACAAATAAATCAGCATATATTTAGTTGTATGAATTTGGTACAAAATAAAAGAGAGAATGAGTGAGTGGAAGAACAATTTAACGGACACTGATATGGAGCAGAATTGGAAAGAACCTGTGGGATCCAAATGTGGGCTTCATCTTGGCTGGCAGAAAGGCCCTGGGCAGGGTAGGGTATGGAACCTGAGCTCCGATTCCCTCATCTATGAGAGGAGGGTGATGGTCATACCTGCCTGAGGGAGCAACTGGGAGGATGACGAAATAACATGTGGTTTGTGAAGTTCATACAGCAGTTCTTGGAATGTAGATGTGCTCAACAAATGGTCACTATTAATAATCATATTAGTTCTCATACCCGTGATCCTTATCTGGATAGGGTGCCCAAATGGGATAAAGAAGAAGACCTACTGTAATTATATTTCCATCAAATGGCTAGTCACATCATTATTTAGCAAGGACTATGATCTCCATGCCTGTTGAAAGCAATACAGATATATTTGTTGATCACTTAATTTGTGTAAGCTATTAAATACTTTCAGGGACACATAAAGAATTATAAAATGTGAGTACCATCCTCAAGTTGACCTTACTACTGTATTTAGAGAAATAGCGATAGACATTAAAAAAAGAAAGAAAGAAAATGTACGGCACCAAGTAATCAAAGTTAAATATGATACTGAGAGGAAGCAATGACTTCTCAAAAGTTGAATAATTGGAGATATAGAAAGTGCACTTCAATTGTACCTTCCTAATAATATGTCCTTAAAATGGATGATGGGGAAACAAAGCAATGAAAATGGAAGTTTAATAATAATGAACATTCTAATTTTAAAACTTTAGAAATTCTAAAACATCATTCTAAAAAAACTTTAGATCACAGAGGAAATGAACAGTACAGTTATAGATTTTTAAAAATAGCTATTATAAAAATTCTACACATCAAATTTATGAGATGTGGTGAAAGCTCTACTGAAATTAAATTACATTGTCATAAATGCTTTCATTTTAAAGACTAAGGAATAAATACAAAGGAAATAATCATTAAATTTAAGAAGTTAGGAAATTAACAAAATATGCCCAAGAAGGAGAAAGGGATGAGTAAAGATGAAAGCAGAAAAAAATGAATTAGAAAGCAAATAAACAAGAAATATTAATAAAGTGAAGAGATGGTTCTATAAAATAATTATATATCTAGGTGAAGTGTATTCATTTTAGTGGGGAGAGGATGTGATAGAGAGTGTACTGTTGGATGGCTAACACTATCATCCATTAGAAATGAAAAAGAATTACAAGGCAGAAAATAAATTATTTTTAAATGTCATTAAAGCACTTGAATTAAATTGATAATGCTTAGAAAGATAGAGAAGATCAAAACTGACTCAAGAAGTAGAAAATAAGAATTGGGCGATAATCACTTTTCTCCCCTAATTTTAAAAACAACCCCCATGATGTCAGATGAATTTTACATATGAATCCTCTAAGGAGTAGAAAATACCCATGTTGTTTTCACTCTCCCATAAAAACAGATTTGCAAAACTTCCAATCTGTTTTTTTTTGAAACTAGCCTAACCATGATAACTAAGATCTGATAAATATAACACAAAAAAGAAAACAGACTATTTCCATTATTGCTGTGTTCGATAATAAATATAGCCTATTCAGTTTTCCTGGATTTTGACCAGTCAGATTAGCCTACCACAACTGCTGGACGATAAGAGATGGACATAGATCAAGAAGAAAGAAGTTTTTATATTTTTATTGAGAACTTTCTGTAATATTTTAAAATTAGAAAAGATGATAGCTTTTATGTCTGGGTTTTATTAATTAGTTTACTAGGCTCTGTTACTAATTCTAGTACTTTTTCAGTTCCCTCTTGGTCTTCCAATTAGATAATAGAAGTGAGGCTCCAAACCTACTCTTCATACTATAAAAACTTCTATAGGAAGGAGAGAGAAAGGGAGTGAGGGTGAGAGGGTGAGAGAGCAAGAGAGAGACAGATGAACAGAAAGATACAGACAGAGAAGACATGAAAATCTTATGCTTGAGGCAAGATACAGTCATCATGAGGTGAAAATTAGTTCTCAGGAAACTTTGCCATAGCAGCAGCTTAAATCAGTGGTAGACCAAGAGGTGGACTTGGGGCACCAGAGGTGTCTGCCACAGTTAATTATATGATGCCACTGTATTAGAAAGGTCTTAAATCTCAAGTAGGGTAGGATGACCTGAATTCTGTGGCAGAGATGACTTTGGAGTTCTTCAGGGACTGAAGACTAATGGACAATAATAAACCCACGCTAGTATCGTTTAGAGAACCACAAAGAGAAAGCCCAAGTAAATGGGAGTAATTATGCTTTCCCATACAACAAATAGTTAAGTGCAATTTTGGACTAAGAGATCGTCTGATCCAATCTTGAACTGTGGGGTAGAATCACCACGTTACAAAATTTTCAGCCCTTATTTGAGAGTGTCTGTTTGCCATGTAGGAGACTCTAAAGGTTGGAGAATTTCACTATGGTCTTTGTTCCTCACAGATGCTTCTCCCTGCTCCTTCCTATAATTGACTTTAGCCCTTAGCAATGACCTCCCAACCCTCTTGATGAACTTCAATTGCCCAAGGACAATATCCATGAATTATTTACTTGTTTTCTGGGAACAGTTTTTCAACAAAGTATTCCCCCAAAATGTTAAACTTTGCTGATTCCTCTTGCTAAGGCTTTTGAAAATCTACATGCTGTTTTCGTAAGTTGCAATGCTTCTCTGGAGTCTTTTCATGCTCGGCCAGTTCGAACAAAAAATATCCATGTCTGATTGGTTTTCCTTCAGGTTTTTGGTGCCATCAATCAGATCAGGACTGGCATTTCTGCAGCTCAGCATGGGCCACTTTGATGAAAATGGAGGGCATGAAAAATCCCTTGGTGTCTTCCCTCTCCAGAATTCCATATTTGGGAAAGTCCTACTCTATATGAACATGCACTCTACTCCCTTTGCACTGAAGTCCCACCTAACTCTTCATTTCTTTTTTTTACTTTTTATCTTCTTTGGCTTAATCTTCTTGACCTGATTTATCTCACTACTCAAAGCTTTCCTGGAAAAGGTGAGGTTGAATTTTCAGAACCTAATTATCTCTGTCTTATTTGTTTTTTTCAAACAAATCTCTGTGTCGGCTTGTTTGTGACCTCTGTTAGGATCATTCTTAGGACAATTTTAACTTTATAGATACCTCTGGAGTACTTGGGATGTGTATGTAAAAACCCAATTTCATGATACCTGAGAGTCAAACGGCTCAAAGTTTCCAAATAATCAATGAGTATTTTTTCCATTTATACAAATAGACATGCAAAAGACAGTGAAGTTCTAAAATTCTACCCTTAAGAACACCTTAGATAGAAATAATAAAATTATATGGAATCTAAAAAGCTAAACTCATACTCTTATTTTTCTGCTGACCCAACTCCAGATTGCCTTCCTCCCATCATTCTGTATACACACATTAATCCTCTCCTTGCCTTTGGTCTGCCCCTTCCATTACTCCTGAGCCTTTACCAGACCCTCTTATCTTTTCTTTACACCATTCCCACTGGAAAATATATGCTTATAATGTTCAAAATGTAGGCAAAGATGAAGACCAATTTTATTGCTTTTATACATTTTAACATTGTTCAAGGTCAGACTTGCATATAAAAGTTAAGGGCTCTCCAAACCCTTGGATCAAAGATGGTTTAATAAATAATTTAGAATTGTACTAGATCCCTCTATACTGGACACTCTAATCTCTATCAGTTGTTCACTACCTTGTATGATCTAAAGATACTGAAACTTGGTGAGAAACTGCACAATATATTAATAACAGAATGATTAGCAGCTATCCTTAAGGTCTCTCTCACAAAATTGGCTGGTCAACAATTCAGTCTTACAAACAGAATAGGAATAAGTCAAACTCTGATTTCAGAAACTGTTTAAAGATCATCTTAAGGAATTATTATCATCTTGATAAGGACAAAGATTTCCCAATTGCTCTATATACAATCATTGTTGATGTTCTTAAACCAAGGATTGCATATTTAATTAGAAAACAAGATAAGATGGCAAACTTCCCTCCCTGCCTGAATTAATAAGGCTTACTGAACTTTCATAATACTGAGGCCAGGAGATAGAAGGGAGATAGCAGATAGGGCAAGGGCCTGAAAAAACTAAGTAAACTAAAGGCCAGGACCTAACTGAGCTGGAGATAAGCCTTGGAAAATCAGAATGCAAAGGACAAAGGACAAGTCCCTAAATAAACTAGAAAAAGGTTCTGCGGGCTGAAATGCAAAGAACAAAGAAACAAGACAGGCTGCTTTGCAAGCCTGGCTGCAACAAACAGTGACAACTGCATCCCTGCATTTGCCCACATTCCCCTGCACCAAAGACTACGAACGTCTCTGGACTTAAACATCTGCGGTATCGGACTTTCGGAGTCCCTCCCATTGATGGGTGCTTTTCCTTTTATTCCTTCTACTAAACCACACACTCAGTGGTCCCCCCTCTTCTTGCTGTTTTGTCCTGTTCTTTTGTGCAGCCTCCGAACAAGGACCCAAAGAAAGCTGCTTACAATACTTTGACTCAGAAGAAAGAAAATTACATACCAAAGTAACAGCTCTTTCAGGTTAAGCTATTAGATAAAGTTCAATAACTAAGATGCCTCAGTGTCTGATATAGACCAAGACATTGGTCAATACTATAAGGAAAAGAGACATTAGGAGAGAAATTACCCTGAATTATCTTGAAGGACAAAAATCTCAAAACTGACAGAATGCAAACCTTCTGAAAAGGTAGCCTCTCAACTCTGCCCTTCCACACAAAAAAGGGAAATTCCCATGCAATTTCAGAAACAAAAATTTCCATTTCTAGGTGCCTCTAGGCTGCTATATTCTTCACCACAAACCCTCTAACTTTCCCATCAGTTTTTAGTCAAAATAACAAAAATATTCCAACAGTTAATATCTCATTTACCGGTTAGACTACTTGTGTCTTATCCTATCTTCTTTCTTTGCCTCTTTTGCCCATCAGAGTGTTTTGTTGCTTACCAGTCCAATGATTTAAATACAGAAAAACCAAAAATTACATTTTTTATTAATTTTTATAACAGGAAATATAAAAACAATTTTATCAAATTCATTCACTACAAGAATTGACTGATTGAAATGACACCTGCTCGAGCAACACTGGAGACAGTATGTAAACAAATGGGCTGCCCGAGTGGCCCTCAGGGTAGACTGTGAAGTGGCTAAAGATGCCACTCTAGTGAATCAACTGGAATAAGAACTACTTTCTAAATGGGGCACCACTATTAAATATGAAAAAATAACCTCCTTCTGGAACATTCAGGAGGAGAATAATCCTTAGGCTATAATTTAATGATTAGAAAGACTGACTGCCCACCAAGAGCATCTTTCATCTGTTCCAGAAATCCTCTGTGTCGTAAGGTCCGATAGGACACATGTGAGACATGTCCAGAGTCTGAGCCCTTCTGGTCTGAAATAATTCAGCAGTGCTCCTACCAAAACTGTCCACATACCCACTGAGAAAAGGAGGCTACTGATGGACTGCCACCCATCATAACTTTGGGCCTCCAGAAAGGTCTTATTATCCTACATACCTACCTTTGTAATTCTCATGTCCTGTCTGTCTGAAAGACAAATGAGCTTGGTTATGAGGAAGGATAGAAGAAATAAATACTAGGTAGAAAGGAGACAAGGAAATCAAGATTTTAAAATTGTATTTAACTGCAGCTTCAAGACACGAAATTACTCCACCCTTTTTCCCTTCCAGGAAATTTACTTAAAAAATTGTCTTAAAGACAATAAACCTGTAAATTCAAATCCTAGCTCTGGATTGCACTTCTTCCAACCCCAAGGAAGCAGCAGTATTGGGGGTAACTTGAAACACACGTAGATGGCTTGTATTGTAACCTGACAGAAGGAAAACATATCCTTGGTCACCCCTCCTGAAGATACCCCATTAAATGTACCCAGCTCTGGCTCACAGTGCATCTCTTTTCTCTGAGTGCCCACACTCCACTCTTGAGTCCATCCTAAAATCTCTGTCTGGTAAACCCTTCCCATGTCTCTGATTGGCGCATTCTAAAAATTCTTTTCCACAGTGGGGAGTCAGCGAACTTGCAAACTTATTCTACAGGAGTGGGATAGGTGCCTTATTTCAGGGCCCCTCAGACTCAGCCCAGCGAGAGTTACTGCTTTTATGAGATATGTGTCATTAACAAGATGGTGACTTTTGCTTTTCTACAACCTCAAATCTTAATGCCACCATGTTGTCAAGCCCAGGACAGCTGTTTACTCCTCACCGGAGAGTTCTGCTCTGCCTCGTTAGTATAAACTTCCATGTAAACTCACAGCATCTATTTCCATTTACCTGGGGAAATCGACAACCTATAAGAAGTTTGTCCCAATAATTTACAAAATACTGTCTTATTTTCAAAATTAGTTGACCACAGATTTAGAAACATCCAAATCACTGGGGCTTCTGCTTTTCAATAGTATGATCTGATACGTTATACAAAGCAAGAGTCTTGAAGAATTACTTCTATTTGCTGGAAGCATTTCAGATGAAGGACACAAGTCTCAAATGATTATATTCAATTTTGTCCTATTCATATACACTAGCTAGGCCATGACATGGAAAGACTCTTTCAAAGATTAGAAGATATTTGTAAGTTTCCAGAGCCAACCAATCATCAGCACACAACTTAAAAGTTTCTTCCATGTCATGAACAAGGAATGATCAAAACATGAGTTTAAATTTTTAAAATTTACTATAGTAAAAGACATGTTACAGTTTCCCTCACAATACCCCCTTTTGAACACACTTATCCCACTGTTCTTAGCACTTTCTGAAACAGTTCTGGGAATCTTTCCTCAAATATCTTTATGAGGTGTGATAAATACGGTGAATGTTGCTACCAAGTACCATCCAAAAGGCAGGCTCATAAAGACATTACAGTTTGTCCTTGTCCACTTTATTCACTGTGTCTGGCACTGTGAATCTTCTGGTTCTTTCCCAAAGTCAAAATGACCATAAATGTACCTGTCTTAAATCAATTCAGGACATTGAGGCAGCCATGACAGCAAAATTAATGACACTCATGAAAGAGAATTTCCAGAAATGCTTCAGAAAATGGAAAGAACAATGGGATAAGTGTGCTTGAAGGGAAGGGGAGTATTTTGGGGGAGATTAATGCAATGTGTCTATTACTGTAATAAATTTTTTAAAAATTAAATATTTATATTGTTTTTGATTAAATACAGCAGAAAATTCATCTGTAAGTTTTCTGAACTGCTTGCTGTCTAAACGATTCAACGAAGGCTAACTACATGAGTCCTTGGCCTGAAAGTCTCATTGAAAAGTATCTTTCCTCTCTGGAAAACATGCTAGCTCTGGACTCATCATTGTCATCAACATTTCTGTTTGTGCCATCAAGACAAACTTTGGGGTTCTTTTTTTGTTTTATTTTGTTTTTGGAGACAGGGTCTTGCTATGTATTCAAGCTGGCCTTGAATGCACTATGTACCCCAGGCTGGCCTCGAACTCATGGTGATCCTCCTGCCTCAGCCTCCTGAGTGCTGGAATTACACACATGTGCCACCACACCCAGCAAAATTTGGGGTTCTAATACAACAATACAAAAGATGACAAAGACCTGCCTTTTCTTATAGCCTCTCAGTTTGCCTTGTATCAAAAGGCTTCTATCTTAATTTGCGTGCAGAAGCATCAGAATTAACAGAGCTCTCAGGTAACTCAGGATCTCTACTTAGCCTCCTGATCTCTCACATCGTTCAGACATTATTCATGTCCGAAAAATACCCAGGACCTTTTCTGCTTCTAGAATGACTTCTTACAATATCATTTTCTAACCCATCCGTGTTTCTTTCTATCACTGTCATACTCTAAACCACACCCCTTCTACTCCCAGAGGAGAGAGAACCCCATGACTGCTACTCTATTACTCAGAAGTTTTCCTTACCTTGTTTGAACTCCTTGAAACCCATTTACAAAACCAGAATTTATAACTGGTTGGGAAGAATTCTATTTAGGAACTCAATCAGTAATCTCTCACACCAGATATGCAATCACAAGCTATTCTATCTTGCTCAAATCCAGTCCTTTCCCAGAAGTTGATTCTGTACAGTTGATGAAATTCCAGCACTTACCGGGGCCATCTAGTTAACTCTAGATATGAAGGTACTTTTTTTTTTTTGTAGTGATAAATGACTTTGATATGATTTTTGAGGCAACATGACTTTTAACATCCACTGTATATGATTATAAATATGTTCTCACCAATGTCTATTTTGTTTAGCTGAGAGCTTCTTTTTTCTGCAAATCAGCTACTCTGACAGTAGCAAAGAAACCTGTGCTTGTTTTCCATTTAGTGAATATTCACATATTTATATTGTGATAAGGGTATCCATTTTGCTGGAGCAGTAATTAAGTAATTTTTAAGGCTTTGTCATATGAAATTTTTGACGTCCTCAATTTCCAGTGAAAATAGACAGAATAAGTGGCAAACTAAACTGAAACTTGTAAAAGTATCACAGAAATGTAAATTGTCATGCTCAGAGACTGCTCTTGATTTTCAAGGGTGTTGGGTACCTTCTAAGCAGTAACTCCTAGACTATTCCCATCACCCTGGTCACTAGAAGTCCTGTGCATCTCAATAGCTCACATCCTGTTATTGATTCTTGCCATTTAAGGCCTAAATGAGACCAAATACAATTCAGGGCAATTTAAACAAACTTGCAAACAGTAGGTCAGGGGCATTTCCCAATCTTAAGCCATCAAAATCCCTGCTTGACTTTCAGTCAGGGGACCATGTGTACATGAAATGGTGCCAGTGTAAAACTTTCCTTGAACTTCTTTGGAAGTACTGTTCCAGAGTTATGCTTATGACAAGCATTGCAGTAAAACTCAAGGGAATTGACTTTCAGACTCCTCTCTCTTATTTTAAAAGATACAACACATCTGCTTCCTAGGTTTCCATGCCAATGGCAGGTTTCATCTGAGCATATCATAGAATTCTCCAGAAACAGTACCATGGTAGAGACAGATCAACCTGCAGACTATAAGTGCATGGCTTTTACCTAGGATTTTCAAATCAGGATGCTTGGTGAACCAGGAGCTACTAACTGCTATACTCTTTATTGGATCTTTTTAAAATTTTATTTTATTATCTTTAACTTCCTTTTAAACAGTTTTATTGAGATATAATTTATATACTATATAATTTGCCTACTTAACATGTACAATTTTGTACCTTTTATCATATTTACAGAATTGTATAATGATCATAGTGAGACAGAAAAAGAGACCACCTTGGGACCCCCTTCCCTCCAAGGCCTCAACCCTGAGCCCTGGCCATGAGATGATGCTATGTTCTCACTTTGTTCCACTTTTTAAGCATAAGATTACAGCACTTTCTGTGCCTTGCTGCACCTCCCTCCCCTCCTGTACCAGCAACATCCTAATGTGATAAACAAACAGCTTTACCACATCCTGTTATCTTACTCCACAGCCATCCATGGCTAACCAGATGTTCAAAGTTATATAACTGTCATTTCAAGTAACAGCCTTTGTTCTGTTTCTATACCTTAGCTTCCTTCCCTTTTCTCTCCAAGCAGCCGTATAAGAGGCCTGCAGACCCCTTGCTTGGGGCTCAGAATTTGGATTTTCTGACTCCTCTGAGCCAGCCAGCTTAATGTTTCCCTCCACTTCTCTGGAGTGCTGCTCATGTTTCCCATGCCACTGGTAAATCTAAAATTGCTGTAACAATAGTATGTTTTTTAGAATATTTTCAGCACTTGAGAAAGAAATTCTGTACCCATTAGTAGTCATTCCTCTTCCTTCAGACCTGTGCAACCTTCCCTGAAGCCTATGAACCACTGTCTATATAGATTTATATAGATTTATATATATATAGAATTTCTGTCTTCATAGATTTGTTCTGAAAATTTTATGTAAATGGAGTCATACTGGCCTCTTTCACTTAGCATAATGTTTTGAAGATTGTCCATGTTCTAGCAAGTATCAATAATTTTTATTGCTAAATAATATTCCAGTACGTGACTATTCCATATGCTGTTTATTCATTCATTAGTTAATGGAAATTTAGCTGTTTCCAATTTTGAATTACTATGAATCATTTTACTGTGAACACATATTTAATATAGAAATTTTAGCGTGGATATGATCTTATTTATCTAGAGTAGAATTGCGGGGTCAAATGTTCTCTAAAGCAGCTACATCATTCTACATTTCCACCAGCAGTGTATAAAGGTTTCTATTTCTCCATATTCTCACCAAACACTTATGATTTGTCTTTTAATTTTTTGCAGCTATTCTAGTGGTTAAGAATTGATATTTTGGTTGGACATGGTGGCGCATGCCTGTAATGCCAGCACTTGGGAGGCTGAGGCAGGAGGATTGCCATGAGGTCAAGGCTTGCCTGAACTATATGGTGACACCCTGTCTCAGAAACCTAAAAAAAAAAAAAAAAAAAAGAATTGATATCTTATTGTGGTCTGGATTTGCATTTTCCTAGCAACAAATGACATTAACTTTTCATATGCCTATCCGTATATCTTTGAATAAATGTCTACTAAAATCTTTTATTCACTTTAAAATTAGGTGGTTTGTATTTCTCATAAGTTGTAAGAGTTCTGTATATGCTCTGGAATGAAGTCCTTTGTCAGGTACACCAATCCTATGGTATATGAGTTGCCTTTTACTTTCTAGATGGCATCATTTGAAGCATAAAAGTTTTTAATTTTGACATTCAATTTATCTATGTTTTCTTGTGTTGCTTCTGCTTTTGGTGTTGTGTCTAAGAAACTATTACCTAACTCACTGTTGTTTAGTATTTTTTTTCAAGAATTTTATAGTGTTAGCTATTGCATGTATGTTTCCAGTACACTTTCAGTTACTTTTGAGTATTATATGGTGTAAGGGTCCTAGTGTGCTCTTTTGCATGAATCATACTGGCATCCTTACCCTAAATCTACTGAACATGAATATGTAAGTATATTTATGGCCTCCAATTTTATTCTTTTAATCTACAGGTCTATCCTTAAACAAGGATCATAGTATCTTAATGAGTTTATAGTAAAATAAATTTGAATTTGAGTATGGAAAGAGAAAGAGGACTTGAAGAGAGATGAATGTTTTATCTTAAATGATGGACTCAAATGATCTACTGCCAAGAGTATCGTAATGTCTCTGTAAGTAAAGTCAGATGACTGTCCTTGGCTAGTGCAGGATTTTCACAGCCTGTGGAAACCACTGTAAACCAGTGGTTGCCCTAACACTATTAGTTTGTTACCTACCCAGATAAAAATCATGGTTGCAATTATGATTAAAACTGTCCAATAACTGAAGGCTGTCTATGCAGCAGAGAGTGGAATTCTGAAGTCTTCAGAAAGCAGATCAGACATAGCTTAGTAAAATTAATAAACAATGTTTCTTGTCAATATAAATAAGCAAATGATTCATACTGCTTTGAAAAATTATCTCTGTAGAAACGAGATGCTCACCTCTAAGAATGTTATCTTGGTAGGATTGAACTAAAACTTCCACATGGCTGTGAGAAGCGGCTGAAGCTGGAAATTGATCACACATGCGGGGTGAGGCAAGGCCAGCTGGAAAACAAAGAGCAGCCAAAGTGGGCTATGTAAACGAACTGCTGCAACCCAGAGAACACCTAGCCCCAAGGCAATCTGAGCAATGGGTTGCTAGGCAAAGGGGTGTCATGTGACACCAACTTGCTAAATGTATAAATAATTGTGCTGCTTTGGTTGAGCAGTTCCTTTCCTCCCATCAGGAAAGAGGGCTCCACCTGACCTCAGCTTTTTGTCTTTTATCTTTATTTCTCCATCCTCTCACCTTCCTTCCCCCACAGGAACTTTAGAGCTATGCTGACGCAGCACAGAGCCCCTTCCATCTCTGAGAATGTAGAATTTTAGAAACCATTATCCTGAGGATTAGACACAACTTTGTAAACAGAAGACCTAGGTTCTAGGTTCAAATCTTTTACTAAATAACTAGTTATAGTATTTTATTATAGACAGCTAAGTTAGGTAGCAATATTATAGGCAGTCATACAAGGCTAGGCCCTTGAGGGAGTGAATGGAGAAGATGAGAACACCTCCAAACTGTGGCTGCAGGCGCATCTGAAGATTAAAGTTACAATGGCCAGATTTACATACTTCCCTAAGGGATAAACAGAAGTTAGAGATTATTGGTACCACCCTTTTGATATTCTCATATAAATAAGCCATTATCTCATTAGGGGTGGGTCATGCTCTACCACCCACTAAGACTACAAGTACTAAAATTAAAACTACTAAAACTAAAGACAAGACTAACACTATAGATTATCAACCAATCTATGACGTTAATGACGTCATCTATATGCCCTTGCTACTATTGGATCAATACTAGCCAAGTGGCTATACTTGTAATCTTATCGGTTGATTATAGTTTTGACACACATTATACCCACCTCATGATTTTGCTCTATAAAACTTTCTCAGAGAAGTGGGCTTGTCAGCAACCCACTCAACCCCTCATGTCTCTCAGGAGCTATTCCTCTTCCCCATTCCTATTCTCCAATAAATTTTCCTACTCTTAATCTCTGTTCCTCAGGAGTCATTCTTCGACTTCATTCTTAAATTCAGGGTATGTGACATCTAGCAGTTTGGGAGTTATATTTTTCCCTATGTCATTTTAAGCAAATTACCTATTTTTTATGGAATGCAGTTCTCTTGTCTGTAAAATGTACACTCAGGGTTAGAAATAATCATATTCAAGTTCTTTTATGACTAAAATATGCTGAGATTGACATGGACACTTAGAGAGGCCCATGCACAGAGAGCAAGAGGACTGGAGTTGGCACAGATGAAGTCTTTCTACCGGGCACAGCAGAGTGGCCTCCTAGGTTCAGCTCATGCTGGTTCAGGAGAGTGAAAGGAACAGCTTTCTCCACTTCAGACGATAGGCGAGGACGGGTTGGTGTCATAAGAATACTGTCTTTTTAAGCAAAGGCTACAAATCTGAGTGTTTTTGTTTGAGGGTAAGTTTATCCACACAATGTTCAGGCAGCTATGGGAATCCACCTTGGGTGGCTGAGATGGTGGTGGCTTGTCTTTTTTCTAATTGATAAAAGAAAATCATATCTTCTGCCATACTAATAATTCTTACCAAAATGAACTTCCCCAGGCTATGGCGATCCCCGGGGCACTAAACAAAGGCCCATTTTGAAGTCCTAATATTGACATCAGGGAAGTGAATAACTAATGACTTAAAGGTCAATTTTTGGGCATCGTAGGAAGTTTTTAGTTTGTTTTCAATAAAATCGAAGGGCAACTCAGTCTCAGCTGTCAATAAACAGGTCATTAACAAGAATTTCTTATGACAAATCGCTATGATTTTTTGCATGCTGCTTAGAAGTAATTCCAAGAATTGAGTGCCACTGCTGTAACGAATCTTGAATATGGCTCATGGTTCCTAACATTTTAAAGATAAAAAACAAGCAGAATCAGAATTGATGTTGAGTACTGAAGTGATATTCACTCAAAAGTACATAACCTAATTGGAATAAGAGCCTATTCAGCTCATTAAAATATATGTTTACCATAAAATTTTATTTTTTAGTTAGTAAATGTTTTTCAAAATTTTCTACATATTTCTTCTTTTGATCAATATACAAGGTAATAATATTAATGATAACTAACAGAAGAGAGCTAATGCTTAGAGCCTTAGGCTCACAGGTAATAAAAAGCTACATATCAATTTGTGCATAATATTTTGATGCAGAAAAGCATAATAGCGCTTTCTGTCAAATAGTTTCATGCATAAAATACATTACATTAGAATAAAATTCTGTGTGGGAAGTAGAATGGAAATTTATATTCAAAGAGAAAAAAGAACTGACATAAAATTTCTAACTGTTAAAGAACTCTGTGTGTGTGTGTGTCTTTACACTAAAGATACTGGATATCAAATTGCTAAAGTATTTTGATTCCTCTAATACAGTTAAAATACTAGTTGAATATGAAAATATTAATATTTATCACACATTAGAAATTATCTCCTTGACAGTTTAGTGAATGACATTGAAATTGGGGTGACCTTGCTACTCCCTCCCCATTGTAAGTCAGATAGTGTTAACACCTGCTATCCACACCAACCAGGTGACACTCTCCTCTTGGTACAGAGGAGCTTCTCAATAAATCCTGGATTGATTGATTGATTGACTGATCAATCTTGCCAAGGACTTCAGAGAGATGTAGTTCTTAACTTAATAAACAACTGCAACAATGGCTGCAACCAAAAATTATGTTACCAGCTAAGGAGTTCTTGTCTTTATTCTGTATTGAATCCTGAAACAAGGGAGACTCACCCAACATAAAAGGTAGTAATTCAGAAAATATAATACAAGGAAGCCTCAAACCTTTCTGTGAATCCAAACCTAGAAAATGATACTCAGCCAAGCTATGTATGTTTGGTGGAGTTATGGATACTCAAGGAACACAGGTATTTTCTTCTGGGGAGCCAGGAATAAGAAGCGTTAACCTTTCAAAACAAATCTTAGAAATTGATGGTGGGTTCAAAATGTTGGGATGAGAATACTGTGTTTTTCTGGATTTTTCACCTCTCTTTAAATGGAGAAGTAATTGTTTGCAGAAATGAAGCAATGAATTCTTGGGTTAGCTTCTCCTTTTTCTTGCAAGCCCGATTTCTGGTTTGCTTCTTTCTAGCTATAGCTTTTGGAATAGGTCACCATGAGGAGAGGGTGGTGAAGCAGTATGGCCTGTAATTAGATGGGAGTCTAATCCTGGGGGATTTAGTGTCAGTCAGCTTGTGTTGCTACAGATGTAAGTCATAGCCTTCAACACGGCTTTATTAGGAATAGAGATTACAATTTGCTTTGGACTCTCTGCCTTTGTTGTCTTTCAATTTGACAGGGCAAGAGTTGCTAAAATCTCCAAATAAAACCCATCTGTGGAATTAAATTAAGAAGTAGACATGGCCAGGCACAGTGGCATGTTCCTATAATTCCAGCACCATGTAAGGCTGCAGAAGGAGGATCACAAGTTCAAGTCCCCCTGAGCAACTTAGTGACTTAGAGAGACCCTGTGTCAATGTGGTGTGGGATGTAGCTCAGTGGGAAGGCTTTGGGTTCAATCATTTGAAAAAATAATAATAAATGTGGCTGTGTCTTAGTTACTTTTCTCATTGCTGAGACAAAATACCCAACACACAAAGTTAAACAGGAAAGGTTTATTTAGCTCACAGTTTATAGAGGTTTCAGTTCATAATTGGCTGGCTCCAAGGCAGGGTGGCACATGGCAGAGGGGCAATAGTTCATGGCAATGGAAGACAGCAAAAGCAATAGAGGAAGGGAGTGAGAGAGAGAAGACAAGCCTCCTTCTGTTCTTTATATTAGAGGCAGGCTACCCACCTTAGGGTGGGTATAGCACTCACACCCATAATCCCAGCATTGGACCATGAATCAATCACAAACACTAGATTCAGCCATGGCCCAAAAGCCCACCCCCATGACTGCATGGGGCTTTGGGGGGACATCCAGACACAAAGCATAACATTCCAACCCTGTCCCCCAAAGATTCATGCACATCCCTTTATGCAAAAGACATTTAGTTCATCTCTAAGAGTTACCAAAATTCTAACAGTTACAGCACTGCTGAAAAAACCAAGTCCAAAGTCTCTTCTGAGATGTAAGGCAATCTCTTAGCTGTGAGACCCTGTACAAATGAAAAGAAAGTAAAACTCTTCCAACATTTAATGGCACAAGATAGACATTTTCATTCCAAAAGTTATAAACAGGTGAACACAAAGGAATAGGACAAAGCAAGTCCAAAATCCAATAGGGCAAACATTGAGTCCTGTAGTCCCATGTGCAGCATCTGTGAGGGAATCTGTGGCAAGATGTGAACTCCCAAGGGCTTGGGTGGCTCTGCCCCATAGCACCTCTGGGGGTTGTAGCTCCCATGGGCCCACTCAGCTCCCTCGCAGTTTTCCTCAGATGATCCACATTCCTGGCTTCTCCAAACTTCTGGGGTTTCCATCACACCTTTGGCTTCATACTCACAGCTTCACACATTGCCCTCTCAGGGGCACACTACCTGGCCTCCCAGGTCTTCTGAAATCTGAGTGGAAGCCTTCCTAACCTCACAACTCTGCCATTCTGCATGTGCCTAAAACCAGCACCATGTGGATGATGCCAAGGTCTGCTGTCAGCAGGAGTAGTAGCCAGGCTTCCCTCTCTGTTGGCTGTAAAGTTTGAGTTCCTGGACCACTGAGAATTCTGGATTCAATTCTGAAGTATAAATTCTTTTGGCCCCATCATTCTGGAACATGGTGTTCTGCAGCTTTCTTCTCAACGCAAAGTCTTTCACTTTTGCAATTTTGAGGCTGCAAACAGTGGAGTCTTGCTGCTTCTTGTGATACCCTCAGGCCATCTTTTCTATTCTCCTGTTCCTTCTCAGCAATCAAGATCTCCTCTGCTTTATCTTTTCAATCCACAGGTTTATTGGAGCTTCCTTTCCGGCCAAACTCACAATGTTTTAAATCATTTTGCTGGGCTCTGTTCTCTTGATTCACAACATAAATCTGGCTAAAATTCCCCAACAGTAGCCATGCCACTACCTGAACATTTGACTGCCTTGAAATTTCTTCTACAAGATTAGTTAGTCCACTGTCCTTAATCTCAGTCTCAGGCAAAGACTCTGGACATGAGCAAAATTCAGACGTACTTTCTGTCAAGCCATAACACACATCATTTGGCCTCCAACAACCAGTGCAGTCCTTCTTCCTAGCAGAAACCTCCTGAGCCCGGTCTTTACTGGCAGGATTTCTATCAGCCTCCTGGTCTTCTGAGCTCTGACCACAATCTCCCATACAGAACAACCTAAGGTGTTCCAGCTCTACTCTTTCAGCCAGCATTTCCAAACCTTTCCTAACTCTTCCCATGAGCCATTCCCAAAGGCTCCAGAACCATATGGTCAAGTATAGTCACAGCAATGACCCCACTTCTGAAACCAAATTCTGTCTTAGTTACTTTTCTCATTGCTGAGACAAAATACCTGATACCCAAAGTTAAAGGAGGAAAGGTTTATTTAGCTCACAGTTTGTAGAGATTTCAGTCCATAATCAGCTGGCTCCAAGGCAGGGTGGCTCATGGCAGAGAGCCAACAGTTCACAGTGGTGGAAAACAGCAAAAGCAACAAGTGAGAGCAAAAGGGGGAAACAAGCCTCTTATTGCCCCTTTTTATCTTATCGAGACTGCTGGGATTACGGCAATGCCAATCCAACCCACGGAGTGATCCTGGAATTACGGAGCCTTAATCCCAGCACTCTTAATCCCAGCATTGCACCATGAATCAGTCACAAACTCTAGATTCAGCTATCTCCAAAAAATCCTGCCCCCATGACTGCATGAGGCTTTGGGGGGACATCTAGACACACACCGAAACAGGCTGATCGGGCCAGTGAGATAGCTCAGTGGCATAAGCGCCTGCCTGGGAAGCACGAGGTCCTGAGTTCGACCCCCGGTACCCACCAAAAAACAAACAAACAAACAAACAAAAAAACAGGCTGATCCAAAGATACTTATCAGAAATTGGAGAAGCTGCAAGTATCATCATAGTCTCAGTAAAAAATGGTAAACAAGATTAGAATAGAGAGAATTTTTTGAAGCTAAGTAGTGAAAGCCTTGTCACTTCCTTTATTTGAAAATATCCCATCTTTGGATTATAGTAGTATGGTATGTTTAAAAACCTGACTTGATTTAACATCATCTGTGAAATAGAAGAAGATGACCAACATCATCAGGTTGTTATACTAGAGATTTGTTGCCTCTTAATCTCTATTTTGTGTGTACACACACACACACACACCAATTATGGCTGATTTAGAGATATATGCACAAATTATAGCTGATTGAAAAAATCTACCCCATTAGTAATTGACTTTTAAAATTCACTGTCATTTTTATTTACCAGGTTGGTAGGTTTGTGGCCCTCGGTTTGCATATACAGTGTCTCACTGAAGGGTATCCACCTTTGGGGGTATACAAGCTCTTGCAAGTGCACACCCAGAAGATAAGCTCTGTCGTTATTAGTCTCTGTGGAACTTTAGACTGCTTTAGAACATAAACTCTTTTAAGACAGAAGCCATGAACTAATAAACATAATACTGAGTGTCAGAAAGTACAACTTGTATTAGGAATCTATAATTCTACCCAGTCAACTCTTTCCCTCCCCTCTCCTTTTTCTTCTTATTTCTTCTCTTCTCCTTCCTTCCTTTCTTCCTATCATTCAACAACTCTTTATCAATTGCCTACTGTGCACCGGAGGCTGTGCTCGATGCTTACCACAGATTGCAGAAATAGTCATAAATTTTTACCACCTCTGTATTCACTTTTTGTCCTATAGCTCCTTTGTAATGTGGCTTTGAAGTTTCTCCCATCAAGACTGTATTTCTTTATCCCTTTAATCTGGGCCTGATCATGTGACTTGATTTAGCCAACTTGATTTGCTAATGAGGGTATTAGCAAGTGTGATGCAAGCAGGTCCTGGAAAAGGGATAGATCATTGGGGTTTTCTTGCTGCTCTTGGGGAGTGAGTGACCACCACTTTAGCATAGAGTCTAAGCTAGTCTGCCAGATGAATAGTGAACATGAGCACACAATTATCTTCACTACCCTTGCTGACAGGTGGCCAACACCCAGACCATTAACTGTTAGCTGACTGCAAATGCATGAGTGAAGACACTTGACACCACACTGAGCAGAGATAAACTGTCAGCAGAGCTCCCTGCAAATTGCTGACCCACAGAATCATGAGCAAATATACAAGTGGTTTGTTGTTCCAAGTCACTAAATTTCAAAGATGGTTTGTTACATGGAAAGAGCAACTGTCCCAGGGGTGGAAAGTCAATGTAAATAAGGCAGAAAATGTCCCTTCTCTTGTGGAAGCATCATCATTCATTTTGGCTAAGAAAAATTGTAAAGTAGCAAACAAATAAGAAAATATCTGATGTGGCATGACAGAAAATTGAAATGGAGCAACATGATAGCAAGTGCCTGCAAAACTGCAATAAGAGAGGAAGGTCAAGGAAGACACCTCTGAAGAAATTATACTTAAACTGAGGTCTGAATTTCACAAAGGAGCTAGATGCGACTACAGACTAGCGTTTTCCAGGCTGGATAGTTTGAGTAATGATGTTAGATAGGGACAAGATTTCTGGAAAACTTAGGATGACTTCTAGGGGAGTAGAAGACAATGGCTTCCTGCCAAATTTCAGAGTTTTCAAATCAGAAAATGTATGGTACAGTCACTTTACTAGAACAAAAGGGGAGAGGACTAGGAAGGGCACAATTGTTATGAATTATAATACATATTTTCCAAAAGGAGTCCCCAAGATCTTTGTTCAAAGTTTGAACATTTGCTCCTGGGACCTGGGGAATTTTCCACTTACAAGTTTTTTCCTGTCTATAGCATAAACTTCAAATGTGTATATGACAAGGGCCCAAAAATGCTCTGAAAGGACAGCAAGATGGATGGTATGGAGACTGTGCAAGGTTCCATGGATCAGCATACATTTTCTCAGAATACTAGGTTTACTTCTAACAACATGAAGGATTTCAACCAATTGTCCATGAATGCTCTGTCACTTCATTCATAGTGGCCAAGGCTGTCATATTCAGTCTGCGTCCATAGATTGAAGGGAGAAGATTAAAAGTAAGAAAAATATATAAAAATAAAAAACAGGGAGAATGGTGGAAGAAATATGGGGGCGCTTACCAGATATCTCTACATCAAGGAAGTAAGTCAGGAAACATGCGCTGAAGAACAAAAATAATAGTTACCAAAAGGAATTATGTCAACATCAGGGTAGAACCCCAAACTGTAGCTTGGTTGGTATATACAACACTTTGTGTGTCACTGATAAAATATGATACAATGAATAGTGGTAGAAAATACTGGAAAAACAACATCAAGTACAGGCAGAGATGCACGCACATAGAATGAACAACTTTTAGCCGAATCTACCACCAGTTTTTGAAGACATTTGCTGTACTATACAACTAACTGAAAATAAAATTTGTCATAATATGGAGGAAAGAATCAAGGGAAAGAGAGGAAGAGGAAAGGAGAAAAATAAGGAAAAGAAGAAATCGGGAGGTAAGGGGAAAAAGCTACTAAATTAAGGTTAAAGTATGTATACATTAAAGTTACACTAAAAACAACAACAATAACAAAAGAACAACCAAGAAAGCCACCTGCAGGCACACCTGAAAGTGCTGCTGGAAGTAGACCACAGTGCCCACCTCTGGGCTGGAAGACTTTCTGGATGGCTACACACAAAGCCTTTAGCAGCAAACCATTACCTCTGCAGCGAGAGATGCATGAGAGGGTAGGATAGTTGCTTTTGAATGCTGATATCATCTTTGATTATGATTCCTATTACTTTGTACATTCTAGAAAAGTTGGACTAGATAATAAAAAAATCAACATAGCACTTTACCCTCATCATTACTTTGAGGTTATTTTTACCTAATATTTTAAAAGTGAAATTTGCATTACTTTAAAAAGCTAATACTAGAGTTGGCACTGATGTGAACTTTAACATTCTTAGTAATTATATAGAAAGCCCTTCCAAAATAAAGTTTTTTCGAAGTAAGTCATTGCTGTCTGCATAAGAATACAGTTACAAACTAGGCACATATTCTAATCTTACTAAGAAATCTTAAAAATTGCCTTAGGGTTTTAGCTAAGATATACAGTCAAATGGAACTCACAAAATTAAAAATGTGAGAAAAGACAAAACACATTTCTTCTTGATGTTGGTTTTGAAGGATCTTAGGAAGGACTCAGGGAAGCAATATCAGTTGTTAATAGGATCAATGCAGGAAAGTGTAGAAGCTGCTGGAGGCCCACAGCTGCTGAACAGTGAAGCTGCCACCCTGTGCAGGCCTCCTGCCTGGAGTGAGAGCCCTTTCCTTAAAGCCCCCATGAGCCAGAAAGCTCTCTAATCCTGACACTCACCCTGGGGAAAGAAAAAAGAAGAAAAATCAACACATGAATATCTAAAAACAAATAGACTTTTTCAAGGGTGATGGTTGCCTCTGGTCATGACAGTGCTTTTCCAGGTCAAGATATTTTTATACAATTAAGAAAAAAAAAAAAAAAGCCTCCTGTTTTCTTACCATTGGAAAGTCTTGCTTGCTTGGGACTGAGGTTTTAATGAGCACATTTGCTGTTAGCTTTTTATAACCATGCTCATCAAGTTCATTCTGCCTATGGAATGGAGCCAGCTGCCCAGCTGGATGCCCCGGGTGAGCACCGGAGACTCCCAGCCCTTGGAGCAGCATGGAACCTTTTCTGTGCAGAAAGCATCAGTGTGTGCTAAGGATTCTCCCCACTTCCCTTCTGCAGGTGTCCTAGCAGAAATGCAAATAAAGCCGCGGGCCACATGGAGACAACCTGGAATTAGCAGAAGGGATATGACTTCCTTGCAAAGACAGAAACTCTACCGATCCCTTGGCAGCTGTCCATTATGTCAGCTTCCAAAGGTGCTGACATCCTCGCACTCCAAGTCCTGCAGAGTCTTACACAGAGGAGGTGCTCAGCTGTTACCCTACTGATCGGGATGAAGGAGGAGGCTGGCCTGGGAAGAGGGACATAGAGACTAGATAACCTCTCAGGGTGATGGGAAGAGGCAGAGATGGGGGATTCTCTAGACAAGAATGAGGGGCAAACACCACACATAGGTGAGGATTTATATCCAGAGAAATGTACCAGGCAGTTTCCTCAAAGAGAACCATTTTCTCAGCTGCAAAATGGAAATAATGCCATATGTGGGATTTTTGGGATGAATAAGGTAATGGCTACAAAAATGTCTTGTACATCTTCAGCACTCATTGGATATTATTTTTAATTCACCAATGGCTAACATAGGCTCTGAAAGTTGAATTGAATTTTCCAGAATCACACACCAGCAAGTGGCAGTGTCCAAGTAGAAAACAGGTCTTCTATTCTTGAGCATAGCACTTTTTCCACCAAAGTTTGCTCCCTCTTTCTAGCTACAAACAGGACACATTGGAAATCTTGGAAGTGTCTGCTTTCTGTTATGATTTGACACAGGAATGTAACCATTTAAATTTCTCCAGTTCTCAGGAAGATGGTCCATCCAAATGCTCTCAGATGAGAGGATATGAAAGCAGGTCCAATGCAACGGGTCAAGTACATTTTAAAGAGTTTGATCAAATGGACACATGGGCTCCACCATGCAGTTCTGCAGGACCTCAAGCAAATGGCTAACATCTCTAAGTCCTTTAGATGTTTTTATATAAAATACAGATGATAATAATAGCGTATAACTTAGTATTGTGAATATCAAATGATAAGGTCTATGTAAAACACTTCGCACAGTACCTGGTATGTAGGAATTACTCAGTAAATGTGACCTTCCATCAAAGCTATGATGTCCAACATATTCCTGCTCTGCAGTGTGGATGGTAATGAAATCAACTCATTAGAGAGAGATCAAAAGTTTGGTTTGGGATTAACCTAACTCTGCCACCACCATCCTTTTCCTTCACTCAAGGCATACACACAAAATTATTCTTGTTTTAATAAAGCCTATCTACCCAGTACCAGGACAGATCACCCTCATTTTTGTTTGTAAAGGGCAATAAAGATAACCCTATTGTCACAGCAGGCCTGGCAGATGTTTCAGTAACCAAGCCAAGGGGAGAGGGGTCATGAGCAAGGGGCCATGATAGGTAATCACCTGGAACTGTGGGAACACTGTGGGTCAGAGGAAGAGTCCAAAAAAAAAAAAAAAAAAAAAAAAATCAACACTTTTGTGCACACACACACCCACACATACCCTAGGACCCAAGAGTTTGGGCTGAGAAAGCAAAGAATTATCTGAACTAAGAGGTGAAAATGGAAGCTTAAGACAAGCTGGAAAATGTTCTCACAGCTACCATTACTGTCTCCCATTTTCCCTTAACAGTCAAACTTCTCAAAAATACTGTTTATATTTGCAGAATTTCATTTTCATTTCCCAGACACCCCTCAATCCATTCCAGTCTGCACACCCATTACTCCAAAAAATAGCTTTTGATGAGGCCACCACTGCATATGTGCCACTAAGTTCTATTTTCTTTGGTCTCTATTTTTCTTGACCATACAACAATATCCTTCACAACTGACTACTCCTCCTTCCTAAAGATTTTCTTCCCTGTTTTCCATACAGCTGTTGTTCTGAATTATCTCTGACTTTCTGACTGCTTGAGAGACTTCTTTGGAAATCTTCCCATCTTCATGACTATTAAATATGTGAGATTCTCAAGTTTCCATTCTAAACCCTCTTCCCTTACTCTCTATTTTCTCCCCAGATAATCTACCCATCTTCTCTATGCCAATAACCTTCAAATTTATGCTTCTAATTCCATCTTCTCTTATAATATGGTGGTCCATATATCTGACTGCCTACCTAGTACCTTCATTTCAGACTCCAAAGTGCTTCCAATTAGAAAATGCTCTAAATACAATTTTTATCACCCGACCTGGCCTTTTCATCATGTTCCCTCTATCAGGGAATGGCTTGTAATTCAACCAGTTATGCAAAGCAGAAACTATAAACCATTCTTTATTTTTCCATGTCAATTTATCATCAATTCATATTAAATTTATTTCCCAATACATCAGCCCATGTATCTATCTCCACACCTAACATTCTAGTGTAAACTACTTTGCCTAAACATCTTTACTAGCTGCTTAAACAATTAACTTACTTTTCCCTGCCCTGTTTCTTAATTTGGTCTCTACATATCAAGGCCAGGATAATATTTTCAGGCCAGAACTCTGATTGCGTGAGATCCTCAGCCCTTGATTCACTGATTAAATAGGTACTCTACCACTGCATTCCCAACACCTTAAGAAAAAAAAAGAGACAAGGCCTCACTACATTATCTCTAACTTGTGATCCTCCTGCCTCAGCCTCCTGAGTAGCTGGGATTATAGGTGCCTGGCCCAATTTAAATTTTCATGTTTTTTATTATTTAATAACTCTACATTCCTTCCCTCTAGAAGTTGACAGCACATTTGTTCTGCCCACAAAACAATTTATGACATTTAATTAAGAAAACAAAAACAAAAACAAGAAACATGCATTGGTTGGAGATTAAAATGTAAAATTTCTGTTTCCTCTTAGGACAAAGGCCTCAAAGAAATCCCAAGGTAACTAGGAAATCCTTGAGTTGTGTCCACAGACCTCCAGGGGTATAAACGTGACTTCTTCACTATTAAGGGTATTTTGTGTGACAATTTAATACCACTGATTTAAAGAGTAGAAACGGGACCACTAGAGATGAAAGAGCCATCATCCAAAAAAGGAATGCAAATGTCTGATCCTTTCAAAAATTGTTTTTCTCTTGGTGTTTGTTCAAAGGGAATTAAGAAAGAGCAAAAGAAAAAAAAAAAAAGAAAGAACGAAAAAGAAAAACAAATCACTTCGTTGAAATGACCCAAACACTAGGGTTTAATGTTTCTGGGCAACTTTACAGCACATTTTTAAAAATGAGTTCCTAGAACCTAGATCAAATTAGAAGATTACAGAAAAAGCAAATGAAATGGATAGGACCTTTTTTCCTGTTCTGTAATACTTAGATTCAGGAAATGAGAAGCTAGACTAGTGAGAAAGAGTCAGGACAGTAGTTACTATCTAGCCGAGACACCTATAAGACAGAAAGGGCAGAACACGGCCCAGGGATGGAAGACCAATTTCATATCCCAGCTCTGAGGCTAACAGGGTATAGGACATTGTTTTAGAATCTTTTTTTTTTGGTACCAGGAATCGATCTCAGGACCTTGAGCTTGCCTGGCAGGCGCTTGTGCCACTGAGCTATATCCCCGGCCCCAAGAAATTGTTTTAACTTCTCTTGGCTGCCTTATCTGTAAAGTGAGGAGTTAAGACAGTGTATATGAATCTCAGCATCGGAAACAATCTCAGAAACCATTTGATGCAATCCTTCCTGAAGCGGTGGTTCCAGTCTTTTGTTTGAACATTTCCAGAGCTAGGACAACTTTATTATCTCAGCATGTCATTTTTGAAGTAAAATGACATTATTGATCATGCTAATGAATAATGACATTCATTCCCACCTCAGAGTTGAGAATCAGGACACTTGAGTTAGAGTCCATAATAAATTGACATGTACCTATGTATAGAATCCTTTACCCTACTGCATTTCAGGTTCCTTTTCCATAAAGCAAAAAGAAGTAGAATAAATAAATCTCAATAGCATTACTCAAATACTTTTTCTTGTTTTTGCTTCATAGCTCTAGCCTCTTATCTCAGGACTTCATCAAAGAAGGTACCTACTATATCACTGTCCCACCTTCCTTAAGGGGGAAAACAGCCAAGAGGCAATTTTTCTGAGAATAAAGAAGTGAAGTCTATGCCTTGAAAGAAAGGAGTAGAAAAGGAGGGCAGAGGAAGGTGAACAAAGGTAGAATGCACTCTGCACCTGCTGGAAGGAGAGTACAGTAGCAAGTTAGGGCAAGAGGACAGAGCCAACTCAGTATCCAGGCTGGTAAAGAGAAATGGGAAAGGTCTTCAAGAGCTTTCCCCGTGAGGAGGGGTGCCAAGCATGAAGGCAGGTTACGAGTAATGGAAGGAGGGATAAGAAGTCAGATTACATAATCAACTTTCTTCCTTAATTTTGTGGACCCAGGTGGTTTTCCCCACTGTGTAAAGCAGGATGTCCCCTTTTGGGAGTCATCCCTGTTGTACAGAATAGTACCATTCAGGGTGTGCCTTGCCCGGAGTGACTCCATTTTATATAACAGCAGTTTGCTCCATTTGGGGTACAAATATTGAGGCAGAATGACCTGGTAACTTGGCTATGCAAATAGACACCTACCAGATGCTGGACACACACCAGACTTACAGAAAGAAATAAAACTCTTAGCTGCACAGCACAATCATAAGGCAAAAACTGACAGACAAATTAATCATGTTAATAAAAACTTACCAACTATGAACTTATCAAATTAAGTTAGGGTCATATGGGTACATGACATATCCAAGTTACATTAGAGAAAACCAGACCCATGAGCTTATTGGACATACCAGACTGAAAATGTGACCCCCTTACTTGGATCATATGAAAGAAGGTGCCCCCAGTACTGGGGTGCAGTGGTGACACACACCAGCCTGTTGACCACCGGATGAATGTGTCACAAGGTCAGTAGGTGGAGAACTCCCAACACCTTCCCACCCTTACCCCACCTCCATTAGTTCAGCGGCCTCTCTCCTACTCGGCGTGGCCAGCTGGAACTGTCTACTAGCAGGACCTGGGATTTGAAGCAGCTCTGTGCTCTCAACCAAGCCCTCATTGCAATAAGCTCTGCTCCATCTGTAATCTTCTCTGAACCCCTATGATGACTTTTCATCTCTGTGGGTCCTTGCCTTTGCTTCTAGTTTAACCCTTTCTTAGTCATTTTGGAGTGTGATGTGTGAATTGGGTGCTATAGATATTAGTAGTTAAGACTGGAATAAAAAAACTGTGATTCCCTGACTCACTCACAGTTATTAAGTGAAATCTTGAGTACTTGGCCAGATAAGGCTGATGAAATTGACACAGCTTGTTGAGGAAAACTAAACTTTTCAACCCAGAGGTTCCCAGACGATACCCCCTCTGCCTCCCTTTCCCGTACCAGCTACACTCTCCTGTACCAGCTACACCTTGGTGTGAAAAACAGCTTCACCACCTCCTGCTATCTCACTCCCTGGCTGGCTGAGGCCACCCAGATGTACAGAGTTATAAAACTGTCACTTTGAGTAACTGCCTTGTTCTGCTTCTGTACCTTAGCTTGCTTCCCTTTTCCCGCCAAGAGGCCCTATATAAAGCCTGCAAACCCCATGCTTGGGGCTCAGACTTTGGGGTGCTGAACTCTTCTGGGGCTGCCAGCATAATAACGTCTGGCTTCTTCCTTTTCTTTGAGTGCCACTTGGTTTCTTTGCCTCTGGTGAACTAAAATTGCTATAACAAACTTACGAATTTATTGTTATTCAACACATTTCAAAATTGTGGAGAAATATAAATGTATTCAGTCCGTTAATGTCATACCGTGGTCAGGACACCCAGCTTTTCTGTTGTATATTATTTGGGCTAAATTAAAAGCAGCCAACTCCAAAAGGCTAAAATCTGTAACATGAGAGTCCCTGAATATGTTATGGTGACACTAGGTGTGGAGATCACCACCAGTGAAGGTCTGATCTCTCAGTTCTCTCCTTCTTTGGAATCTGTGCTGTAAACATATCAATCTCCACAGAACTTACAGGGGATCCTATCTCTACTATCCAATAGCCATTTATTGTTCCCTTCCTCCTCTAGGCTTCTATGCATACTCGTCTTCTCCTGCAAACACAACGTGAAAGGACACTGAAGATGTACAAGGAGAGAATGGACTCTGGATTTGGGCTCTGACTGTATGTGGCTGAGCCAGAAACTGCTGTTAGGACTGAAAGCCAATTAGAGTCAGATCAGGAAGAAAGAGTGGGCAAGAACCAGGGCTTTCGTGGGAAACCCAGCTTCTCAATGTTCAGGGCTGTAGAGACCAGATTCCCACTGGTGCAATTTGTCTAAATATCATCAGTATCCTAAAGCTAGCAAGAATTTGGGAGTAACACCACTGATCAAATTGAATTTTCCTAGGGTGTTTTAGAAGGACTGCATGAATGGCCACAATCAGTGGCTTCCCTGTATCATGACTCTGGGAGTGCCCTCCAAAACTGACTCTCAGTGGTACCCAGTCAATCATTTTAACCAATGAGACAGCAGCAAACTTAACACAAGCAGAAATTTGTAGAAGCCCTTGCGCATTTCCTTATTTTCTCCCTTGTTTCTCTGCAGTGTCATAAGAACATGTTTGAGCCAGCCTACAGGAGGCACGTGAGAGTCGCATAAAGAGAAGCCCCTGTGACGTGACTCCAGCCATCCACGCTGAGACTATCCTGGCACAGTCAACCAAGACTCATCTACACAGGGTGGGCCTAGCTGGAGCATGAACAAATACCCAGCCATGCACTGCCTACAGTGGTGGTCGCATGAAGTCACATTATTCTCCCACAGATGGTTATTTTAAGCCACTGTGTCTCGGCATGGTTTACAGTATAGCATTATCATGGCAAAAGATCATCAATACAGCGATATATATTTTCTCTTACTTGATATGTGGGAAATGAAACTGATTCTTTAGTTAGGCCACATCAGAAATAAAATCTCCTGGGAAATGACAACAACATACAGTTTCCAAGAGCTGCTCTGTACCCCACATCCTCACGCCTCTTAAGAGTCCAAGTCTCTGACCCCCTTTTGCATTTGTTTTATCCTTTCACCAAATACAAAAAGCTGGCCTGATAGTCATTGAGAAATAACTGGGATTTGGCTTGCTTCTTGTTTTCTTCCAAGGTCCTCACTTCTAAGCTGAAATTGTCAGTTGAATTACACAAACCTCTGGATTCTGCCAAAGTGAGCCATTTAGTTCTCATCATTAAACAAATAATAATGATAATCTCCCCAAACAGATGGCCTTTCCAATCTTATGAAGGCTTCCAGCCCAGCTAGAAACAAGGAGTGTCAAAAAAAAAAAAAAAAAAAGGGTGCGGGGGACATTTATGCAGAAAGGCTAAACTACAACCAGGTGGTTATAATTTGAGACATTCCTGGTCTTTCTGTCAGCCTCCCTCGCGTGGTAAGTCATTGGTATCTAGGTAGAGAGAACGGATAGAATGGACTCCAGAGCTCTCTGGTGAATTACCACCTCTGGGTCCATGTGCACCAGAGCTTCATAGATGTATTTCTCTTCAGTATTTGCTGAGTGTGCTCTGGGTTTCCTGGACTTGGAGATCCAAGGGCATTTGATTTTAAAATCTGTCTTCTCACTCCCTGCATGGGACTTCCTGGATGCTCAGCTACTTGTCTCCTCTAGCTGCATCCACCTCAGCCATCTGTCTTTCAAGCTGTGTCAGAATGGGCCAAGTAGAGAGGCCTGCCCTGATCTGCAGCAATAGGATTCCCCGTGGAGGGAAATTCTAAGTGAAGCAAAGCCCTGAGTTTGAACAGAGTGATTGAATACTTTAAAAGGGTAAGTGCAGCTATATCATTGTTCTTTATCCACAGGTTTAGGGACTTTATCTTGTGAACGTCATTAAAGCCAGACAAAGTCAATCAGGCAGACTAGGTGCTAAATGTCCCTCTTCTAGAGCAGAACTGATCCCACGTTAGGAAGGCTTGATTTGAAGAGAAGAAAAATCAGAAACAGGAAAGGAGGGAGGCTTTTATTACACAGGGAAAAAAACATCCGAAAGGACAGGGTAGGTCAAAACTACTACCTGCTGTAGGAATGGGGGAAGGCTCTCCACAGGCCACAGCTCCTAGGGTTTGATTCATTCTCTTATCGTTGGTCTCTAAAGTTTGGGATGTATCCAGTTTCAATAGAAGTTACGGAAGTTCCACATTATGATTTTGGCTGAGCTCTCATTGATCATTCCCCAGGTAGAGGAACTCTTATTAATTGCTTAAGTGGAAGGACAAGGTGTTCCAGTTCACTCTTTCTCAAAAAGACTTTACTTTTTAACAGGTTCTTTGTGAAGATTATATCAACTTAAACTCATACACATAGAGGAAGGGAGGGTGGGTTCACATGCTTTAGAAGGCAGGTGGGTGGACCCTTATTTGCCCCACTTAGATTAGTCAAGCTGTAACTGAAAGGGTAAATGGATCTTTTAAAAAAAGTTTTTTTTTTTTTTTTTTTTTTTTTGGCTTTTTGAGACAGGGTCTCACTATGCATTTCAGGCTGGCCTTGAACTCACTTTGTAGCCCAGGCTGGTCTTGAACTAGCAGCGATCCTCCTGCCTCAGCCTCCTAAGTGGTGGGATTACAGGTATGCACCACCACGCCTGGCCTATACATATATACATTCTTTTTTCTCCCCAAGATGAACTGTTTCCCCAAGCTTCCTAATGCTGAGCATGTATACTGCCACCCCCAGGCCTGAAGATCTGGAGGATTTAACACTTCCAGCTTTTTCATAAACACTTGGCTAAAACTACACGTGGTTATTTCCTGGCTTTTGTTTTACTCCTTTAATTTGGAGTGTTTCTGTGCATTTGAAAGGGAGATGAACTAGCTGCCTTCCCAATTTTTTCAGATTGAAAATCAGCTAATTTTTCCATTTTCACAAGCTATTCTCACATTTGGTTGAGGACAGGTAAACAAGCCCAGTAACCCAGACATCTGGAGCCCAGATTCAGCCCTGATGGTGTTACTATGTGTGCTGGGGTTCTGGAGGACAGGTTTCCAAGTTTTTGTGTACAACAAACAAAGAACTGAACATTCCACGCAAGGATAAGGAAAAAGCAGCTAAGTATAATGAAGTTCTAAGGGAGAAGGTATACTTGGAGCGAGTGGGCTCATGCTGGGTGAAAGGAAAATGGCATGAGCAGAAAGGAAAATGGTGTAGGGGTTGAACTGGTTGGGTTTAAGGATTCAAAATGTGTGCTTGGCCTAGGGCACCTCCCACTGGGTCTTTCAGGGCATGACTGACAGTATAATTGATAGAGTGCTGAGTCTTATCAGTTATATCTACTGTGCATGTTCTTTTCCCTAATACACTCTGTTAAAATTGGAGGCATGAGATGCAGTCCCTATGTATGAATCTTTAACATGCTCCAAGTGAAGAAAAGACATGGCGGGTTGTGCCAACTGGCCTAGCACACATGGCTGCATCCTGGCCTGGGATTTTAGGACTTTCGGGGAGGGAGGTTGGTCTTTGTTATTTTTATCTTTGCATCTAGGTAGTAGACTTTAGAACAAAGGTCAGGGAAGTTGGCTGTGAGGCGTTGCCCATGTTCAGATGAGTGGTTGGGAGTAGTCCCAGACCCCTAATTGTAGTATCTTTATAATGGAACTCTAGCCAGTAACAGAGTGACCCTGCAAATAGCATGGTTCTTTTCTTGAACCAACTTTCCATTCTGGTAACTTGGTAAGGCTGAACTGTGGGAAGGCTGCACTCTTTTTATGAGCCTCTCCTCCCCTGGCATTCTACATTCTTATTCTCTCCTAATTAAAATTTTTTTGTTTTTGAGGGGATTTTGCAGAGGGTCACACACCACGCGCAGTCATCTAAACACCTGCCTTTCTCTGTCAGAATGCTTTCCGAACTCGGGCAATCCTATGAAGTCTGCTTCCGTCTGAGTTTAAAGCTCTGACTTCAGAGTAATCAGGCAAGGACACTTGATCTTGGAAGTGCCTAATAAACAAACCGAGGTGTTTGCCGAGGGGAGGAAGAGACTTTATTTTGACAAGCATCAACAACACAAAATACTAAGTGGGGGTTCCAAATGAAAACTGCCTCCTTCATTTATGTTAATTTATAACTGTCCATATCAGCAAAAAAAAAAAAATTGAATAGAACTATTCATCTACTAACTTGTTAATGACTCGAGACAAATAGGCCTTTAACCATTTACTCCAAAAGGAAAACTTACTAAAAAAGCAGCTATTTATCCAGGGAAAACATTGGCAGTGTTTCTTATTGTGGTGATTTGGTGTGATAAAACTCTATTGTCTAGGGGCAGCTAGCAGGCAAGAAGCCATTCTTGTACAGTTACAAAACTAATCTTTACTGGATTTGTCACAGACAAAGGATGAGACATTCACACATTCACGCGAGGGGTCAGGATTCATTCTGGGCTATAAGCCACCATTACCCTTCCCAACCTGCTGAGGAAATTCAATACAATCAAACTAGTCACCAAATAGAACAGAGACTCTGAAATTGATGAAATCTAGCTTGTGGATGTGTTTATTATATTTCTTGTGATTTAGCATCCAGGGCCTCCTTTGGAGGAGTGAAGAAAAAAAGAAGCTAAACAAACACACAAACAAACCCTTGCCATTCCAAGTAGACACTCTTTTCAGCTTCTTGGCCTCCATGGGTTGCAATAAACCATCATAGATCAATGGTTTTGTACCCAGGATCAGTGCTTAGCAGAAAAGGAAGCTGTGAGCTCTCTCTGGACTCGAGAACAACTCCAAATAGAAATGCCTGAGACTTGACTGGAACTGGAGGCTCTCTAAATCCCACGAACCAGCCTGAAGCTGACAAACTTCCCTAATTAGGACCAAAGCATCATACCTACATTACTATTGATTGGCTCAGCCATGTAGAATACATACACATATGTACACATACACATGCATGCCAACATGTGTAGATGCACAGAAAAACCCATTTTGAACTTTTCCATTGAATTTAACAAGGGTTTCAATAGACTTAAACAGAAATGAATTGGGAAGCTTAGTCCAAAACTGCTCAAACTGTTGCTGAGCTGACACAGATTAGCCACATGGACATTTGTGGGTTCATCAGGCCTAAGAGACCTCCCCAAAGAGAAGAACTCTTTCTTCAAAAGCTCACCTTTCTTTTGTGCTAATCAAATTTGCGGTCTAGATTTACCTTTGTCCATTTCCAGAACTTCCCCAATGGTAACACCTATCTTCACATACATACACCCCAAACTATTACTTTCCTCTTTCTGAACATGTGGCTTCTTTTTTTTTTTTTTTTTTTTTTTTTTTGTGGGTACCGGGGGGTCGACCTCAGGACCTCGCGCGCCAACAGGCACCCGTGCCTCTGAGCGATATCACCAGCCCCTTTTTCGTATGTGGGTTCCGGGAGTCGAACTCGGGCCCTCGCGCTTGCAAGGCAGGCGCTTACGCCGCTGAGCCATCTCACCGGCTTCTTAATTGGGGAAAATTTTAATGGGTAGTTCTTGCTGGTTCCTCCTCTCCTGCCTCCAGTACCTCTGCAATCCCTTACCCACACCTAATCAAGGATGGCTTTTTAAAAGCAATCTACTATTCATGAACACCTAGAATATAGTTTTCTATATTTTTAAATTTCTTCCTATATTTTGGCATTGTGTATACTTTTATAATAGTAGGCAACATTTTTGCAGTTAAGAATGGACTTTCATTTTAAAAGAAAAAACAGGGCCAGTGAGATGGCTCAGCGGCATAAGCGCCTGCCTTGCAAGCGCGAGGGCCCGAGTTCAACTCCCGGATCCCACATATGAAAAAGGGGCCGGTGATATCGCTCAGCGGCACGGGTGCCTGTCGGCGCGCGAGGTCCTGAGGTCGACCCCCCGGTACCCACAAAAAAAAAAAAAAAAGAAAAAAAGAAAAAACAAAGGCAATATGTACTCAATAATGCATATTATTTGCAATGTTTAGAAAAACTATCTGTTCAATAAGAATCTAGGGGAAGCATATATGTCAAAAAACTTCTGTGTTCAATAGGGTTCTATGTTTGTTATATCCTATTTGATTGTAACATATGTTACATCATTTATGGTTATAAAATAATGTAATAGTCCATAGTAAAATCTTCAGAAAATGGTTTTAGAGTCCAACTGAGCTTTGAAGTGTTAAATAAAGAGAAGCGGATACTCCTACCATAGGCATGGACTCAGCAAGGCCACCTAGCAAGGGAAACACACTTCACCCTCCTTCAGGCATTGCTTCCAAATTGTTCTCTAGGCATGGAACACAATTCATGTCACAATTGTGGCCATGGCTATTAAATTGAATAGACTTTCTCTACTTCCAATGTTGCAGAATCCAAGAGATCAGAGAGACCAATGGGGAGAAAAGAGGATTTATGGAGTTTTAAGTGCACACCAGCTTGGCTTGACCTTATGATGTCCAGGATGGCTGAGCACCAGAATGAAGGAAAGATTCTAGGTTTTTACATTTGGCTGAGGGGGGTGGGCTTTAGAAACTGGGGGGGGGGGAGGGGGCAAGTGAGGGTACAGAGCAAGACAAAGCAATTAATAACTTAGCCTTGAAAGAAGACAGAGCTTTATGAATGCTGTGAGAACAAGATGACATAAACTGCTTACAGGACATAGTTGCCAATCTTATCTGTACCAGAACAAGAACTTACAGCTATTGGGGTTGGGGGTGGGGGTGTTCGAGATGGATTGCTCTTTAAGACCCACTTCACCAAAAGCATGAACACAGTGCCGCTTTGCCAAGTAACCTGGGCATTTTTCAAGCTTGGGTTACCCTTCATCTTTCACATCTTACAAACTGACATTTATCTTCAATTTGGGAGAAAGATGTCCTAGGTAAAATTTGCACTTGAGATTTTAGAAGTTCCAAGTCTTGGAAAACAGAGTTCTCCACCTCCTATGTTTTCTAATCTTTCCCCAAAGCCCCAGGACCAACTCCGTACCAAAAGATTAAGTGTACCTGAATGCTCATCTTACTAAGAGGACTCCTGAAACTGGACTAGCTGTTACAAACATATGAACGCTTATTTCTCAAAAACACTTTTATTTAGGGAAGTATTCATTGTTGATGCATTTTTATAAAGAAAGGTAAAAAGGAGAGAGAGGAATGGAAAGCAAGAAATAGAAAAGAAAGGAAGGGAAGAGTTTAGAAAGAAAAGGCCAACAAGATTCTTTTAAATTATAACTGTTACTCCCCCAACATGTTTGCTAAAGCTATGCTAGACTTCATGCCCTCCCATTTTCTTAGTAGGATTATATACGTCCATTAAAGAGTTGCAATGTACAAATTAATCCCAGGAGGAGACACAAAATTAAGTCAGTAGCCTAGCCTGAGATTTAGGTACAGGGATACTGTCCTTAGCTAAGGCAGAGATCTTTGAATATACTATAGAAGATGGTAGAAGCCCAGACTGAAGGTAGCAAAGAACAAACCTAAGCCCCATGGATGCTGGTTCAAAAGAAAAAATGTTGGAATACTTGCACTTGTAGCCTTAAGGATGCTGGATGTAAAACTGGGAAACAAAAATGATGCAAGGATGGTATGGATTAAGGAAGGAACGCTTAGTATTGGCACACTGGAGTGCACATTGATGATTCTGTTCCCCACAAGGGACTATGTTTCAGATGGAAATGGGAAAGTTGCCCTTTTAGCTAACAAGTCATTGGAACCTTGTATGTATTTACTGTAACTCCACAGCAAGCACTGATGTAAGGAGGTCACCTTTTCCCTGAGAACTCAGAAAACTCACAAGCTGAGCAGAGAAGCTCTGGGAACAGAGCAAAAGGCTATTCCTGAGTGACAAGTGGGGTGTGTTGTCTTCTTATGGTTGTTGTTTGTTTTGCTGTGCTGGGGATCAAACCCAGGGCCTCACACATGCTGGACAAGCACTCTACCCCTGAGTTACACACCTAGCCCAGGCTGAATATTTTTGTCAAGCATGCTGCAGGGAACAAAACATACTTTGCAATAACACAGAGAAAGGCCATATGAAAACTTTAAGCAATTGTATCAGTATCAATAAGTTAATGAAATAAATGACAAAAACAGCTTTCTTCCCAGGTTGAAAGCTCTTTCCCTATATTCCCAACGTTGATAAATGAAAACATAATCCAGGTGACTGAGAATCATTTTGATATCCACGTCGATCAGGATACGAAAGAGTTGTCACCTAACAAAACACCCTCATATTATCCCTTGTAGTCATACCCTGCCCACCCTCAAACCCCAGCAGTTTTGTTTTTTGGAGAATATCAGATAAATGGAAACATGCAGCATGTACAATTTCATGCCTGAAAGGACTAAGATTCATCCAACTTGTTTTATCTATGAATTGTTCATTCTATTTACCACATTTTCTCCAACCATCTATCTACCTATTGAAGGGTGTTTAGGTTATTTCTAGGTCTGGCTATTACAGAAGAATTGAGTACAGGTTTTTATGTGAACGCCACCTTCAGTAAATACCAAGGAGTAGGATTTCTGGATCATATGCTTAGTACAGTGCATATTTTATTTTATAAAAACCTGACAAAATGTTTTGCAGAGTAGAAATATAATTTTGCATCCCAAGCAATATATAAGAGTTCCAACTGCTTTCCAATACTTGTTAGTGTCAGTATTTTTTACTTTACCCATTTTAATAGGAGTATATTGTTATCATGAGTTTATTTGGCATTTCTCTAATACCTAATGAAGGTAAGCATCCGTTCAGGTGTTTAATGGCTTTCAAGTGTCCTCTTTGATGAAGTGTCTGCTCAAGTAGTTTGTCCACTTTTAATTGGGTTGTTTGTTTGCTGTTGATGATTATAAGTTTTAATATTGTTTGGGTATAAGTCCTTTGTAGATAAATGATTTTCAAATATTTTATCCCAGGCTATTTCTTCATTCTCTTAGCAGTTTCTATCACAGAGACAGCTTAAATTTTTGATAAAGTCCAATTTGCTCTTTTGTTCTCTTCTACATCCTATTTTTGGTATCACATTAAAGACCTCTTTGCCTAAACCCTCCTCACAAATATTTTACTTTACATTTATGACTTTATATCTGATTCATTTTGAGGAAAAATTATAAAAAAAGGTAAAGATGTAGGTGGGGAATGTTTTTGGAAGTAATTGTTCTAATGAAGTTTGTTGGAAAGACTATCCTTCCTCTATTATGTTACCTTGCATTTTTGGCAAAAATCAATTGACTTTGTATATATGTATTGAAATGTCACATTTACCCCATAATTATGTACAATTAGTATGTGTCAGTCAACAATAAAATAAAACTAAGATCAATTTGCAATATTTGTATGGTTTATTTCTAGGTTCTTTATTCCATTTTCCTAATTTATGTATTATCCCTACATTTGATTATTATAGCTTTATAGTAAATACTGAAAACATTTAAGTGAAAATTTTCCCATGTTTTCCTTTGTTTTCAACTTTATTTTACCTTATTTGTCTTTCTATATGATTTTTTTTTTTTTGTGGGTACCAGGGGGTCGACCTCAGGACCTTGCGTGCCAACAGGCACCCGTGCCGCTGAGCGATATCACCGGCCCCTTTTTCGTATGTGGGTTCCGGGAGTCGAACTCGGGCTATCGCGCTTGCAAGGCAGGTGCTTACGCCGCTGAGCCATCTCACTGGCCCTTCTATATGAATTTTAAAATGAGCTGTCTATATCTACCAGGAATTCTGTTGATATATTTTTATCTTGAGTTTTTTGATCTATGGACATAATACCTTTCCATGTACTTAGGTCTTACTGATTTTCTTTCATCTGCATTTTCTCACAAATCTAATGTAAATATTTGTGAGAAATTTATTTGCTTTTCAGCTGTTCATTGGCAATATACAGAAACACAATTTTTGTATGTTGACATTGTAACCTAGGATGTTGTTAAACTTACATCTAGATTCTGGAGGTTTTTTACTTGTTTATTTTGTTTTTTAGATTTCTTGGGTTTTTTACATGGACAATTATGTTGTTTATGAAGAGTGACAGTATTATTTCTTCCTGTCCAATCTGCATGTCTTCCATTTTTTCTCTCCTAATAGCAGTAGCAAGAATTTTCAGCTTGTATGACGCTGTTTATATCAAAACTCTTTATCATGATAGTTATTGTTGCTGCTTCTGTAACCCTTGAAAACGTAGTGTTATGGTTTGTGTCTGGATGTCCCCCCAAAGCCTCATGTGGTCATGGGGGATGGCCTTTTCAGAGGTGGCTGAATCTAGAGTATGTGATTGATTCATGGTCCAATGCTGGGATTAAGGGTGCTGGGATTCCAAGGGTAGCTTGCGTACAACATAAGGGACAGAAAGAGGCTTGTCCCTTCCTTCCCTTGCTTGCTTAGCTACATTTTGCCCTCCATGAACTATTCTCTTCCCCAAGCCACCCTGCCCTGGAGCCAGCTGATTATGGACTGAAACTTTTCCAAACTGTGAGCTAAATAAACCTTTCCTCCTTTAACTCTCTGTGTTGGGTATTTCGTCTCAGCAACAAGAAAAGTAACTAAGACACATAGTGAAAATAATAGTCGCAAGTCTGTTTCTCTGACTTCCTCCCCATTTACAATTATGTGAACTCTACCACCCCATAAAAGTTCTTCCAAGGATTTGTGGATTCTTCCCTAATGGTGAACTGCTCCCATGCAATGACTATTTTCTCCTCTCCTGAGGTCACGTCTCCTGTTGCTCCCAATATTATGATATTCCGATGCTAGAATATGGTTATAAATGACCAGCTTACTCTTATATGGCCAAAAGTCCTCTTGAAAGTGCAAGTTTCCAAAGGAAAAGATGTAGTTGATTCATTTTCTGAGCAGGACAGCGACATCCATTACCAATCCTTCTCGCTGGCTGAGAAGAAAGAGCACTTGTGACTAAGGAGGCTCCAGCAAACTCTCGGAAGCTCTTTCTATTGTAGTCAACTGTGTTTGCTTCCTTGTCATTCTCTGACAGAAAAATAATTAGAAATGGTGTTATCCCTAAAGGACCTGCTCAAATCTTTCCAACTAATGAGGTAATAAATTCTCTGCACCACGATTCAAAGGCAAAGTGAAGAAAGTTCTCTGCAGACAGACGTACAGGGAAGTGGTGAAGACATAACTACATTCTGCAAAGGTGGGAGCCAAATGCCGAGTTCCAGAGGATGTTATGGAATTGAAGAAAATGGAAAGCATCTCAAATTGCTGCACTTTTTTGGTTGTTATTTTGCAAATCTATTGGCAGGAGAATGACCTACACCTAATTAGGAAAGTATGCATCTAACAGTTTCTGTATATTTCTCTGTATGCATTTGGTAGCATTACAATTCAGTCATTTACAACTCTGCAGTGTATTCTGGGCTCTGCTCTGGATGTCTGGGGGAAGAGGTGAGTGGAAGTCCTAGAAATAAGTATCTAAGCCAGATGTCTTAAGTACTTTTCTCTCATTGCTGAGAAAAAATATCATCAGACAGCTGAGACAAAATATTGTCAAAATATCACCCAAAGAAGACAAGGTGTATTTAGCTCACTGTTTGTAGAGGTTTCAGTCCATAATTAGTTGGCTCCAAGGGAGGGTGGCATGGCAGAGAGGCATCGTAGAGGAGAAACAGTTCATGGTGGGCAGAAGGTAGCAAAGCAAGCAAGAGGCAAGACGAGCCTCTTTCTGTCTTTTATGTTGTATCCAGGATACTGAGATTAGGGTGGTGCCAAACCAATCAGTGGATTGATTTAGTAATCGCTTACCTTTAATCTTAGCATTGCGCCATGAATCAATCACACATTCTAGATTCGGCCACCTCTGAAAAAAACCCACCTATGACTGCATGAGTCTTTGGGGGGACATATAGACATGAACTGTAACACCAGAGCTGGTAAATATAGTAAACACATCTGCAAATGTCTACCTGACTCATAATAACCTATCCTTTTATGGAAACTGACTCATGTCTATGCCTGTATTGGGTTATCCCCAGGTAACATAGTGTTTAAGATCCTAGCATTTGTACACTTGATCTTAGCCAAAGGCTGAGAAGTGATGGTCCTAGCATCTGTAATCAGACCTTCTGAGTTCAAAGCCTGGCTCCTTCTCTTACTAGTTGTTATTCTGACAGGCTGCTTACCTGCTTTATGTCCCACTCTTTCCTATGCAAAATGGAGATTATGCTAGTATCTACTTAGGAGTTACTCTGAGATTAAATTAGAAATTTTCCCAAAGCTCTCTGAGCAATGCCTGGCCCACAGTGCACACTCCCTTTAGGTATTAACTTCAGCCATGGAAGCTGATCTTTTCTACTTACACAGTAATTGTAAAATCAGGAAACAAAAGCTTTCTACTTGGAAGCCTTCTTCTAATTGTGAAACAGCCGAAGCAGAGTCACGTTTGTATGAGAACTTGAAGAGAGAATGTCTTTGAACTTTTACTCCTGAGAGACATAGTTCCTACTCTTCCCAACCTTTCTACTCATTTCTTCTTTTCTGGGGAGAAACTCAAGATACATGCAATGAAAGGAAACATAGCTGAAAGGATGCGAGATGTCTCAAAACTGGTGATCACCGCTGTCCTACTTGGTGACCTGAGAAGAGATGATAGAAAAGGGGCAGAAAATAAGACGAAACTTCAGAAAGATTGGGAAATCTTTAGGAGCATCTACTCCTGTGTCTCAGTGTATCTTCCTACCATGCCTTGGTGTTTTTACAATGCTTGTCTTTCTTCTATTCAATTTCTAAACATCCTCAGATTATCAGCCTATGTATTATTTCCTGGAGAAATCCTTCTGTGAACTACAGTGATGGGTTAATTTCCTTCTCTGAACCACCCTGCCAGGTCAGCTGGACTTTGCCAGAAGGCCCTGAACTTGTCTTAGTGTACATTTATCATGTGTTATAATGATATATTCGCTCTATATAGCAAGTCAGGTACTTAGCTAATATTTGTCAGTCCTGTTAAACCCTGGAAAGCAGAAACAATTTGATTTGCTTCTTGCTATATTCCCAGGGCTGAGCATAGTGTTTGTAATAAAACCAATGTTCAAAAGTGATTTTTTAATGAATGAGTGAACAAAAGAACATCCAGTGCAAAACCCTTCCTCAACTATTCTGGTTCCCCAGGCAGAGTGCATGTTCCCTCATATGGGCTCCCAGAGTTCTTTGAAGATACATTGATTGTTCTTACCATATTGTCTCCTAGGTAGTAGCTTCCAAACTAGGTTATGAGCTCCCAACAACAGGGGTTATGAACTAATCTCTCATTTATCCTTTCTGCCACTGTGTCTGGCCCATGGCAGGTACTTAGATCAAATTTGTTAAAATGAAAGAAAATTTCTCACACAAGGTTAAAATAACAAGTAGGGTCAAATCGTTACTTGTTCTATAGGAGAAAAATATGAAAAAAAAAAAACTCTTTCCTGGATTTTTCCATTCAGTTTTGTCAGTATGATCCATTTGCTATAACCTTAAGTATCAGCTTTTGACACTTTGAAGAACCTTCAAGTCTTTCAGTTCCTTGAGGATTAGCCAAAGTCCCCCAAAGGGGTGGACCAGGTCTTACTATGCCTATTTCATGCAGGAGAACTGAGGATCAGGAAAGCTAAATTTACCTGAAATCAACACCTAGGAAAGAATGAGCTAGAACATCTCCTAAGGCTCCAGACTCCTTCTGAGGAGTAGGATGTGTACCAATGGGAAGAGTGGGAAAAGTGTCCACATTCCTTGTAAGTCTCAGAAAGAACCACCCAGAGGCCTAGGATGAAAGTGAAGAACTCCGGCCAAAGTTCAGAGATCATCCAGATAGTTAAGGCAGCGAGACTGCACTTGGTCAGTAATTTTTCCAATCTGTTTTATACTTTATATAATACCACATTTTTGATGGGATACCCATGGGCCTCTGAGAGATAATGCATACTTAGATTAAAGTAGACATCAAAAAACAATTTTGCAAATGAATTGCTGAAAGGAATTATGGAAATTGTCTTTAATTCATGTGTGAATTTAAAATTTTATGGTTATGGTCAGGGATATAGCTCAGTGGCACAGTGCCTGCCTGGCAAGCACAAGGTCCTGAGTTCGATTCCTGGTACCAAAAAATAAAATAAAATAAAATTTTATGATTAAACAAAAATTGAAGAAATCAACTACTTTTTATTTTATTAAAAATACAAAAAACAGCATCTCCTAGATATCTGAAATTATAAATCATATAAATGATATCATATATAAGCATAAAATACATATAAATATACATGAATGCATAAATACATGCTGAAATTATAAATCAGGAGTCAACAATTGGCACACATCACTTCAGTGGGTCTTAAAACTGGCCTCTAGGGCCGGGCATGGTGGTGCGTGGTGCATGCCTGTAATTCCAGCACTCGGGAGGCTGAGGCAGGAGGATTGCTGCAAGTTCGAGGCCAACCTGGGCTACATAGTGAAAACCTGTCTCAAAAAGACAAAAACAAACAAAAAAACTGGCCTGAACATCATAAGCTGATGGTAATATGGCCCTTCCTCCCACAGGGGATCACACACAGCCTCCTTAAACTGTGTCACCCTGTTTTATGGCAGATATGGCACATTACCTCACAAGAGAAGCAGGCTTATGCTTAAAAAAAAAAAAAAAGAATCTTTTTCTTAGAAATTCACCTCCAGAAATTCTTCTAAGAAGTGAACTTTCAAAATAGAATTAGAAAATGTATATGTATACACACACACACACACACACACACACACACAGAGCAACACTAACATTTCTTATGTTTCTGGAATCCAGGTTGGGATCCACCCTAAATTATTCACATAGGAAATCATCTCCACCTATAGCATATTCTAATGCCAGTGGATATTGATGTGCTGATTTTTTTTTTTTTTTTTTGTGTGGGTACCGGGGGGTCGACCTCAGGACCTCGCGCGCCAACAGGCACCCGTGCCTCTGAGCGATATCACCGGCCCCTTTTTCGTATGTGGGTTCCGGGAGTCGAACTCGGGCCCTCGCGCTTGCAAGGCAGGCGCTTACGCTGCTGAGCCATCTCACCGGCCCCTGATGTGCTGAATTTTACGAAAGGACTATTTACTGAGGCAAGGGCAGGCTTAGGAGAACCAACTAGAGAGGGTGGAGCTCTCAGTGATTGGACTTGTGGGAACCTTGAGGGAAAGCTGGCCATGGAAAGGACCTCAACAGAAGCTGTTGCCAAAGGTACACAGTCATTATCCAAACCACGGCAATGGTGCAGAAGGAGCAGGAGGAAGTAGCTCAGCCTCTCTAGGATTGCCACAAAAATACATCACACAGGAAAACTGGAATTTCAGATAAACAACAAATAATTCTGTAGTGTAAGTATGTCCTAAATGCTTCATGGGACATAGTTACTTTACAAATTGTTTCACAGTATATCTAAATTTTAAATTAAATTAAATCTGGCAACCCTAAACGTCTATTCTCTTACCTTCCAATCTTTACCAATGCCTTCTACTGGCCAGACCCAGCTATAAGCTAGAAGAAGGAAATCCTTCTAGTATAGTCTTTGGAGATCAGCCTTGGCTGGGACACAGGTGAGGCAGGGAAGGAAGACAAGAGCTGGGGGTGGGGGTGACACATGGAGAATAGCCAGAAATAACCAAAATCCAGCTCCTTGCCACTCTAAACGGCCTCTGTGTTAGAGTAGAGTATTCTCAGGGCAGAAAACATCATGTTGGTCCTGGATTTGTGTAATTTGCATGTCATTCTTCTTTATTCAACCTAAATGAGTGCTTGTTCATCTTTTATTCCAAACAAAACATCCCACAAAATTTCTACGTACAAACCATGTAGAATGGGACCTGTGGGAGGTGGTCAACCTGAAGCCTCCCTGGGCTACCCTCATACCCTCTCAGATACGAACACTTCTGTAGAGGAGGCAGCGAGCACATGGAACCTGGGACCGGGCCCAAGCTGGTCTGAAAGCAACTGCTATAGCAGAAAGTATATTCAGTGTGCTATCTTTCATGAAAGAAAGAAATAAGAAATATACATGTGTACTGTTTGAGAAAGGAACTACAGGAAAAAATACATCAAAAACCATTACAAGCTGTTACCTTTAATAGATAGGTGGCAATGGGCAGGGGGAGAGAGAGGTGGGAGGAGAAATTCTCCAAAAATTCCTTTCTATGCTTTTGCTTTTGAAACAAATTTGATTAAAGGGATGAGAAAAAAAGTGAAAATTGGGGACAAATAGAAACAAATGAAACTGTATTAAATCAATGGCATAAGCATACAAAGAAAGACTTCATTCAAGTAATTCATGACACAACATTCTGTTCACAAATATTTGTAGGGATAGATCACAAGACAAAAAGAACTGCGAAGAAGAGAGCTTCATGGCAACAGAACTGTTCTTAACCTTGATTGTGGTGGGGATTATAAGGATCTACACCGTAATAAAATTGTACAGAGCCACATATGCACACATACACACACTATTGAATGGATATGGAATCAGTGAAATCTGAATTAGCTCTGTGGATTGTACTGACGTGAATATCCTGGTCTTAATTTTGTACTATAAGTTAAACAAGATGTAAGCAGGGGGAAAATATAGTGAAGAGTATGCAGGACTGCCCTGATGATTTTTTCAACTTCTTATGAATCTATAATTACTTCAAAATATTTTCTTAAAAAGAAAACCAAGAAAACCTTGGAACCTTACATAGAAGGGTCATCATGATACAGAAACTCTTTTACGAACTGGGTTTTATAAAGTAAATATATTAACGTTAGAACAAACATGGTTACTAAAATAGAAAAGGCATACATATACAACATGAAAGAAGATAAAGAAAAATATGTAAGGTCAATGATGTTAAATTTGAGTAGAAAATTCTAATATAAACTCATCTTTTTAAAACGTGTATTTCCTGATTCCTACTGAAAGGGCCTGGAAGAAATGATCCCCAGTAGTCTTGCAACAGCAAGCAGAAACACTGAAATTGACACCCAGGATTTGGCGGCAGATTTATTTTACACCAGTGGGCACTGATTGGGATCATTCCCAAAATATCAGGCCCCAAAGGCCCAGGGAGAGAGGTTTTTATGGAGTTGAAAGGGGAAGTACAGAGGCAGAGTACCTGGCTATCTTTGATTGGTCCTTACAATATGTATCATAGTAACCAGCTATGCATCACAGTGACCAGCTGTTTTTACGAGACAGAAGTAACAGGAACTTGTAACAGGAGCTGTCACCTGGGCAATTGAAGTATACTGGCTAGGGGAGGTATTTTCTGCTACAGCCTCACATCTTGGATTCTAAATGCTATTCACTCAAAAAGCAACCAGAGAAATGAGGCCCAGGTCTGTAGCAGAGACCCATGTGGGGTATTTTGGTAGTTCTTGTTGTGTCAGAAAATGCTTAAGTATAACAGGGTTACATCAGGACACAGGAGCTGACTTGAATAGTTCCTATTGGCAAAATTTGGAACAATTTAGACATCGGAAATACATAATAAGGATAGAAAATTATGATAAGCTGGATGCTTTCGAAAATATGTACTTGGTTATTTAGAAATAGAAACAGAAGCAGTAGAAAAGCCATACTTTTTAGAACAATAAAACCTAATAAATATGAGAAATAATAGAGGTAGAAATCAGCATTTTTCAATTTTCAATGTAATGGTTGAAGGAAGGACTATTAATATCTGTTAAACCTCTGCATCAAATATTGATGAGTAACAGGACAGTCACACAGTTGCAAAGCACTAGCCCATAGATTTGCGACTATTACAAAGGGGAAGGGTAAAATGGTGAGATCTGCAGCCATAATGTTAAACCGAGAATCAAATTTCCATCCCCAATAAGGGGGGGGGGTGGGGCTTGGCTAAGGGCCACAATGCTATGATTAAAGTTTGAACATATTAGTAACTGAGAGGAGGGCGAGAAAGTACATCCGGCCTGGGGACAGGAAAGGCTTCACAGAAGAGCTGAGTTTGGAATATTGAGTAGGAAGGAGGCTGGTTGCTGGGGAAGGTGCTCAAAGCAAAGGGAGAGTGGCTTGAAATAGCTGTCGAATTTAATAAAGAACTGCAGTGAGTTGAGAATGGCTTCAAGAGTAGTGTAGAGATGGGGCTGATGACAGGTGAGATGGCACAGCTAGGAGAGATCAGATCAGCATCGATCTGTATTACCAGACAAGGAGCTTGGACCTCATTCAAACGATAAGGATATTTTGAAGTATCTCTAAGTGGGTGGCAATAATTAGGACAGGAAGAAAGTAAACCAATGAGAAAGGTGCACAGAAAGTAGAATTCACCAGGCTGAGTGACCAGAGACGTGGAGGATGGAATAAGATGATAGGATGAATTGGAGGATGTTTCGCTGTGAGAACCAACACTGCATATGGACAATGCTGGGCTGGAGTGCCATGTAGAAAATATCTATAGTCACATTCCTGGAAATTGAGTGTGGATGGTTACTGTTGCTTCCTGTGGCTGAAAATGGGGAGAAGGAAAAGATATGAGGGTGAAGGATGATACTATTCACTGAAATTAAAAACACAGAAGGAGGAATAGTTGTCATGTAGGAAGGACAAATATGTTGTTTTTGCTATCCTGAATCAGAAAGGGCTACCAGTTACTGCAGAATCCCTAGTACTAAGTATGAATTCAGTACATGTGCTGGAGGAATCCTTTGGAGTTCTAATGATAACTAAATGGGAATTTAATGTATAGATTATTTACCAAATAGACTTCAGGGGCTCCTTCAATATGTGCACTAAGAAGCATCTTCTGGATTCAGAGGATGGGGCCTTAATCAGAGGAGTCCCATTAGGTTTAATAGGATTTGTGCAGCTAGAAGGCCTGGGGATACCAGAATGAAAAAGCTCTAAGTCTGCCTTTGCATTTAATAATAATTAATAATAAAAAATCCTCTTCCCCATGGGAGCTGAGCATAGACACCAATGTCTGCCACAAAACCAAGTTCCCTGCCTTGGATCTTAGTCCTGTGCCAAGGCTGGCATCCCCATTCATCAGGGCTTGAGGGGCTGTCTAGCTTGAGACCCATACCGGGTGACTTATAATTAAAATGATTGCAATTCTTTCTTTAAAATTTAATTCCGAATATAATTTCTCATTTGCCTCACAGGGGTATAGCATGCCCAGTGGCCTGTCTGTGGGGAAATTAAGGAGAAGTAGGAGGATAAGCAGCACACCGTGTGTTTATATTAAAATAATCACTCATATTTTCTTGGCGACACATTTTAATAAGTGTCAAATCTTTATTACTTTCTTTGGTATTTGTATCCACATTAATCATGTCAAATTCATACGGTCTTTATTTCTGGAAATTGTACTAATCAATACAGGGGCTCCCCTAAGCTAATCAATTAGTCCAAATCTACCCCTGGGTCACAGATCTGTGGAAGATTTGCTGGCTTAGGAAGCAGCATGAAGGCAGACTTCTAACTTTGCGGTGGCCATGGGGAACAAAGGAGGAGACACAGCTCCATCCTACCTCATGAGTCATGTAGTTTCCCTACCATCTTGTTCAACAGGAGTAGGCCCTCCTGGGGCAAATGTGATACAGAAAACACGCACATATCCATAGCCTAGGTGAGGAGGCTAGTGCTCTCTGAGCCTACCCTTTATGGTACAGGGCAGACCTTACCATGGAAACCTTGTAGGCGATTGCTGGTTCTTTTGGGGTTGGCTCCATAAACCACAAAAAGAGCACTCTTAGTAACGTGAAGGCCGGAAGGACAAAGCTGCCTGATGTAAATGAGAGCATGCCCCAGGAAGGAGGAGATCTAGTTCTACTGTCACCTCTCCCTGAAATGATTGTGAGATTTTCTTCTCTTGTTTTGTTTCCAGTGAGCTAATCTGGTTGTGTCTCAGCCTCTGCCAGTTCCTGAGCTGATGAGCGACATCAACTAATACCTTCAACTCCAATATGAGACTTATAGCCAAAAACTGGGAGGATGTGACGGTCTTGATGTTAAGCTTGGCCCAAAGAGGAAGTGACATTCAAAGGATGAACTTAATGAGTCATACTCACCCTTAGGGCTAAAACCTACAATTCTGACACTGTGGAAACAGAAGAGGTGAGACATCTAGGGTTTCTCTGCATCTCATTCATTATGAAAGAAAGACAAAAAGAAAAGAAGAAAGAAAACTCAGTATGGCCCACAAGATGCTCAAAAATCACAGAATGGAAAGAACTTGAGGCATGTGCGCAGAGAGTTCTAGTTGTCAACACCAATCCATTATGTCCTAAGAAATGATGAACTCCTGTCGTGTAACACCAATTATCAGCTGAGGACAGAACAGCTCAGAATGAAGGTTACATCTGCCAGCCTCTGTTAGATGTGTTCAGGTAAATATGGTATGGCTAGAGCAAAGTGATAGGAAGTTATAACTTAAAGGTCACATCCTTAAAGGCAAGAGCTATCCTGCTGCACCAAATCCCATTTTCTCCTCCTGGTCCTTGGAACGTGGTCATGCAAATGAGATATCTTGGACCAGAAGGCAAGGGCAACACCCTATGGGTGGCAGAACGATAACACAGATGAACCTAGGTCTCTGGATAACCACAGGGAACAAAACCAAGCCAGCAGTAGAATTCCTACTCAGGAACTATATATAAGGAAAAAAATTATTTAAGCCATATATAGCATTTTAACTTTCAAGTCAAACCTACATTGTAACTAAAAATGAAGGCAAAAGATCAAGTGTGCCGGAAATGGCGATGCCCTCTTAGGTAAAACTCTTCCATTTGGATGCTAAATCCACCTTCCTCTGCCTGTGTGACCTTGGGCAATTTGTATCCCCTCCCTGAAACTTATTTCCCCCAGGCCCCTGTTCAACAGGTATGAGTTTCAGTTATAACAAGAGAAGTTCTAAGGATCTGCTGTACAGCACTGTGCCTGTGGTTAACAACACTGTATTAAAAATGTGTTAAGAGGGTAGAGCCCGTGTTCAGTGTTCTCACCAAGATGATATCTCATACACCTATTGGGAGAAACAAATTCAGTGCTTGTGAAAGAACTTTGTATACTCTAAGGCTCTATGACAAGGCTCAATGTCACTTAAGTCTCTCTGGATTACAAACCGCAGGAACTCATTAACAGAGGCTTACAGAAGTAGGGATGCAAGAGGCAAGAAGACAGAGTCATGGCCTTTGTGTCTCTCCAAGGTTGTATGTTGAAATCCTAGCCCCCAGTGCGATGCAGTGATATTTGGGGATGGACATGTGAGTGATAAGCAGGTTTAAATGAGGTCCTGAGGGTAAGGTGCTCATGATGGGATTGGTGTCTTCATAAGAAGAAGAGACACCAAAGAGCTTGGTTCCCCTTTCTCTCTTTAATCTGAACACACAGAGAAAAAGTGGCCACCTACAGGTCAGAAGGTAGCCCTCACCAAAAACCAACCATGATGGCACCCCGATGTCAACTTCCAGGCTCAAGAATGAAGAGAAAATAAATGTCTACTGCTTCACCCACTGGTCTATGGTATTCTATTATGGTAGCCTGAGTAGACTAAGACCCTCAGACACCCATGAAAGGGCAACAAAGGGCAACTGGGCCTTTGGGAGGACTAAAACTGGAAAACCAGAAACAAAAGCCACATTCCTTTTCACCAGGGACCAGATGAGCTCCATCCTTCCAGCTGCTTCAACATGTTGCAACCTTTTAACTGTGGTATCCACCATCTGACCACAGTCTTTGAGCCTTATCCAAATTCCCCTCAGACGAGCCAATCGGTGGATGTCATCAGTGAGCAAGGGCTGCACAGTCATGTGGTAGGGAGAGCAAAGTTTCCCAGCAGCCTGGTGGGTTATGTTCTCTACAGGAATAATTGGAGAGGTAGTCAATATCCCTCCTGGTACACAATGAGGATAATAATAAAGATGATGTTGAGTATTCCTGGCAGGATAAAGGGTATAAACGAATGCCTAGAAGTTTCAGTTTTATTTGCAAATATTTTGAGTTCTCCAGATAGTCCCCTTTACCAGTGTAATGAGTCTCACAACATAAGTTTCTAGTGATCAACACAGATGAAAACTCATTTTCTTAGCAGTTAGTATGCCCTTGCTTACCACATTATAATGTATTGATTGTAGTCATATTACTGTCACACTGTCCCTTATCTTTCATTCATGATGCAAATGAAAAGTGGGGCACTGATTGGTATAAAAGGACATGGCATCTTTTCACCACATTCTGGCACCCAGAGCCATGTGAGTTGTTTTTTTTTTCAATTTTTATTTTTTATTAGTACCTGTTTGTTGTACATAGTGATCACGTTCCTTGTGGGGAGTTGCTACATGTACATCCCCTCGCCATCCTATATCTCTTTGACCCTTAGCCATTTGAAAGAGCTCTATATACCAATTTCCTATTATCTTTCATTTTGCTCTTCATTTATCTTTGGGGTTTCTCATGTGATATTTAAGCTTATATGTATAATTTATTTCACTTATTATGATCTACAAATGATTCAAGTTTATTCTTCTTTATGGCAGAATACTACTCCATTGTGTATAAATACCACATTTTCTTTATCTATTCATCTGTTGATGGACATCTAAGCCACTTCCAAGGTTTGACTATTATGAGTTGTGGTGCTATAAACATGGGTATACATACATCACTGTAATATGACGCCTTTGACTCATTGGAGAAGATATCTAGAAGGGGAATAGCTGGGTCAAATGGAATTTCTATTTTTAGTTTTTTGAGGAATCTCCATACTGATTTGCACAATGGCTATACTATTTACATTCCCACCAACAATGTGACAGGTGTCCGTTTTCCATGCTAGCCAACATTTGTTATTATTTGATTTCTTGATGAAGAAAAAATAAGATGAAATCTCAGTGTTGTTTTAATTTGCATTTTTCTTATGGGCAGAAATGTTGAACCATTTTTTCATGTATTTATTTCTTCTGAGAAGTGCCTATTTGTTTCTGTTGCTCATTTTTTGATTGGGCCTTTGATTTGGGGATTCTAATTTTTGTGAATTCTTAGATATTAGTCTTCTGTTCAAGGAATACCTGGCAAAATTTTTCCTATTCTGTAGGTTGTCTCTTCAGTCTTTTGATTGTTTTCTTTGCTGTGGAGAAGATTTTAATTTTATATTATTCCATTTGTTGATTCTTAATGTTATTTCTTGTGAAATTTGAGTTACGTTCAAAATGTCCTTGCCTGCACCTATGTCTTCAAAAGTTTTCCCTATTGTCTCTTCCAACAGCTTAAGTGTATCTGTTTTCATATTCAGCTCTTTGATTCATTTTGATTTTAGCTTAGTACATGGTGAGAGATATGGATCTAGACTCAATATTCTGCATGTGGATCGTACTTCTTCCATGTACTAGCTTTGTACTTGAACTATGTAAATTTTTGTCCTCATAGAACCTCGGTTTCTTTATAATTTCCAGCTCTCCAGTGTGACTTGCTTCCTAAATAATATACTTGTACCTTTCCCTTTGCAAAAGGAAAAGCAAAGAGAAAAGCTTATCCAAGACTTTAAGGAAAGGGAGAAAAAAAACATTCTTCCTGGCTTCACAGTTGTGCCCTCCTGCTGGAGGAAATAGCATCTTATGCCCAGCCAAGATTTTGTGCTTTCTTCTTGCTTTTTAGCTTTGAGGAGAAAGAACTTTTGGAAAGCAAATGAGAAAATAAGTTAAGCCTATTTATTGCTAACCATGCCAAATGGAAAGGGAGAGCTGAAATTTTTTTAAGTTTTAGCTACCTTACTTTCACTTTTATTCCTTCTAATGAAATCAACACCTTCCAGAAGACTCAGATTCACCTTATGTGGATCTATAACTGTCTGTGGAAGTGTGTGAATGTACATAGATAACATATATACAACGTGTATTTGTGAATAATGGAATTTGTTCAGGTTACAGGTTATAGCCCAATGGGAAGTTTTCTTTACATTGGAGAGACCATCAAGAAGCAAAAAAATGAGCAGAGATGTTCAATCCTATTGAAGGTGTTATGGTTTGTGTCTGGATGTCCCCCCAAAGCCTCGTGTGGTCATGGGGTTGGGCATTTCCAAGGTGGCTGAATCTAGAGTTTGTGATTGGTTCATTGTCTAGTGCTGGGATTGGGGGTGTGAGTGCTACACCCGCCCTAGGGTGTGTAGCCTGCATACAATATAAGAGAGGAAAAGAGGCTTGCTCCTCCCCTTTTGCTCTTGTTGTTTTTGCTGTCTTCCACCCCCACGAAGGGTTGCCCCTCAACCATGTGCCACCCTGCCTTGGAACCAGCTGAGTATGGACTGAAACCTCCACAAACTGTGAGCTCGATAAACCCCTCCTTCCTTAATTTTGGGAATCAGATATTTTGTCTCAGCCATGAGAGAAAAGTAACCAAGACAGAATTCAATTAATTAAAAAAATCACAATGTCAATTTTCTTCTATTTGTGGGCATTCTGTCACATATACTTACTCCTACTCCCTTACCTTTCAATAAGCTAAATATCAAAATGAATGCCAAAAGTATTTAGGAGTTATAAGAGCAAGGCTGATTTTGCTTTCTTTTTGCCTACACAAAAATATATGAATTGTATGTAAAAGAGAATTAAAGATTTATATCCAGTATATATTTTATATTGTTCTATACAAGGGGATGCATTATCTACAAGTTTCCCATATAGCTGTAATTCCAGGCACCTTATTTATTTTTTTAGCCTGGGTAATATTTTGTGGGTATTCTGAGGGTACTACTGGGGAGCGGGATACATTGTACTGATTTTGCATTAGAATATGCACTCCTGGCTTTGTCTTGTTTTGTTTTCAGCCTGTAGCTCCCTTCTTTGGGGACCATACCCCAATTTCCCTGAGTCTCATTGTGTCCAACTTTGCAGTGGCTTTGTCTTGAGTAGAGTTTACTTTACCTATACTTGTAGAGGTAAGAGGTATCTTAAGCCAGAAAAATCAGACATTGTTTCCCCTGTCATAATTAAAGAAATGGCATGTGATCCAACAGAGACTATGAGATTTAAATAATTTTGCTAGGACTAATAATTCCTTTCTTCTGGGCTTAAGTCTAACTAGATATGAAGCCAAATGTTCTGCCACCATGTCAGACACTATGAGGACAAAATCTGCCTGGGAATTTATTTAACACAGAGGAATTAACACTGAGAATTGTAGACAATGGATGCTGAATTCTGGAGATAGAGTGTAAACCCTTGAATTACCTGCCTGAAATTCCTGTCAACCTGTTGATGGATATTTGGATTGTTTCCAGACTGGAGCTATTACAAATAAAACTGCTGTGAACATTCCCAAACAAGTCTTCTATGGACATATACTCTTGTTCTTCTTGTCTAAATAACTAAAAATGACATGGCTGGATCCTATGGTGGAGGAATAATCTTTTTGAAAACTTACTAAACTTAGAAATTAAAATTGTACAACCACTGTGGCTCTCTGCTGAGTGTGAGAATTCTAGTTCCTCCACTCCCTTGCCAGCATTTGATATTGTCTCTTTAATTTTGGACAATCTAAGACATATATAGTGGTAAAATAACATAATTTTAATTTGTACTTCCTTAATGCCTAATCATACTAAAATCATTTATACATGCCTATTTTCCACCTTTTATCTCCTAAAATAGAGTATCTACTGAAATCTTTTCTACTTTTGAAACTTAGGTTGTTTATTTTCTTCACTATGAGATTAGAGAAATCCTTATATATTCTGGTTATGTTATTCATAAATCTGATATTTTCAAACATTTTCCTCATGCCTTTCAAAGAGCAGAGGTTCTGAATTTTGAAAAAGTCCAAATTGTGATTTTTCTTTTATAGGTTTATGTTGGTGGTGTATCTAGATTATCTTTGCCTAACCTAAAAGATCACAAAGAATTGTTTCTAAATTTTTTTCTAGCAGTTTAATAGTTTTAGGTCTTACATTAAGATCTGTGGTATTTTTTTAAGGATTTCTAGATTGACTATTTTCTTTAAAAATATTTTTATGTTAAATAATGTCACTTTAAATGTACAGTTGTGTTATTCTCTTTCATTATTTCTTAAAAACTTTTCTTTATATAGTTCCTTTAAATTTAGGATATTTTAAGCCATTGACAATGTGATGCATTTTTTAACTCACTATTAAAGGTTATGTCTTATTTTTTAATGCAATTAAGTTGTTTTGGGAACAATTCAATTCTCTTGAGTCTTGGTTTTAAGTTTCCTTGGTTTAAATTAAAGCAACATTTCTCCAGGGTTAATTTTACCTCACTATTGAAGCAAAGGCCTTTACATGATCCAAGTCCCTGTAAATTATGAGGTTTCCAGTCTGGATCATGGAAATAAGAACTACTTTTGGCCTTGTGTGAGCTCTGAGGACATTTTGGGGTGGTTCATTCTCCAATCTCAGGCAGTTTACAGACACAGGCATGCGCACATATGCGCACACACACACACACACACACACACACACACACATCAATATTCAGCTGAAATAACCCTGTGCATATCTCTGGAGTTCTCTTTCTGTGGGGCTCTCTGCTGTCCAGTACTCTGTCCTAAAACTTTGGCTTTGGCTCCCTCAAGTTGCTAGCTTGGTCTCCTCACTCATGGACACTGCTGAGTTCCACTCTCTACACTGTAATGCTCTCTCTACACTGTGGCCTACAAATTTGCCAGCCAATAAGCTGAACAATTATGGAACCCACCTTGTTTTCCTTGTCTCTAAGATGGCTGTTATCCACTGTCTGTTATCCATCCAATGTCTTCAAAGCCAGTGTCTCATATGTATTACCTAGGTTTCATTTTTTTGTTTTTTAGCTGTTTCATGAGTCCTTGCTATTCTATAATGGTCAGAAGTACAAGTCTCCCACAGTATGATTTTTGAGAAATGCTACAAAGACAACAATATTTCTTAAGTAGACCAACCATTTGAAAGCCTGTCCTAAGTACAGAAATTAATTTTTTCGATTTGATCCATCTGCAAAAACTGATCTCATTTTAGTTCCATTTCCTTCAAGAAGCCAACCTTGGGGCCGGTGAGATAGCTCAGCGGCATAAGCACCTGCCTGGCAAGCGCGAGGCCCTGAGTTCAACTCCCAGTACCCACATACGAAAAAAGGGCCGGTGATATCGCTCAGTGGCACGGGCACCTGCTGGAGCGTGAGGTCCTGAGTTCGATCCCCGGTACCCACACACACACAAAAAGAAGCCAACCTCTAGATGTCACTGATGTAATGATTTGTGACAGGGCATTATCTATTGAGTAATTTACTAATATGTTTAAGCAGCTATAGGTGTTGAGAAAAGGGGGAATATATTAGTGGACAAAGTAACAAAATTCCTGTCCTTAGAGAAGTGCCTCTTACACGTAACTAGTAGAGATAAGCACTTTACATATATTAACTCCAATCCATATAACAGCCCTATTAACCCTATTACTATCTCCCACTTAAAGATGTAATTGAAGCAAAAAGATTTTCAGTTACTCAAGGTGACGCAGTTATTTTACTGGGAGAGAGAGTTGGAATTCAATCCAGGTACTTTGATTTCAGAATCTTTGCCTCAAGCCATTATGTGGCAAGGTCTTACATTTGTCAACAGTACAGTGTGTTGGAGACATCAAGATTCATACACACCCTGATAGCAGATCAAGCAGAGTGAGGAAATGATGACAGAATGTGCTGTCTTTTGGAGCGGCCCATTCGATTCATTTCTTAGGAGGTGACATTTGAGGCAAAAAGCTGAGGAAAGTGAGGAAGAGAGATGTGCTACAATCTGGGGGAGAGCTTTTAAGGCAGAAGGTACAACATGTGCAAAGGCCCTGAGATGGAAATGTTTCATATCCTTAGGGAACAGCAGAAGGGAAAGATGGGTGTTTGAGAGAAGGAATTAATGTGACTTATATAAAACCTCTATCATAGTGCTTGATGCATAGAATATGCTCCCTGAAGCATGAATAACATCTTCATTGCTATTATATATGAGTGCTCTAGGATAAAAATGAGTTGACAGGAAAGAAATACCCTCCATGGCTTGGGTAGATTAGCAAAGTCTTCTTGGAATTAGAACTTAAGCTGAGCTTTCAAGAATAGGATGTTTTACTCTTTTTCAAGTGACACAGTGAGGCATTTTTCATCATATCCCAGGAATGGGGATGTGGAGATGGATGGTCCTTGTGACTTGAGAAGATGACCCAAAGTTGTGCTGTCAGATGGCTCATGGAAGAGAAATTAAATGTTATTTACATTTTCTTCTAGATGACTGTTCTTTAGCTTGATCTGAACCCCTTCCTATTAGCACTTTGACATCAGAATATTCCATTTTCTGGAACTTTTTGTGGATTTTGAAAGGAACTATCCAATGAATGTGCTCACTGGGGCTTTATGCGAACTGGAACAAATTAAATCAGAATCAGGAAAATCCTGAATGGCCTCTATACTGGTAAGTTTCCATCTGCACTATTTTAGCATAATAGGGACAACTTCTCTGAAAGACCAAATGGCACTGGGCAGGCAAAGGAGGGAATTAACTCTGATCAAGAAGTATCCCTTGTTACTTGCCCGTCAAAGACCTTGGCTGTTCATCTCACAGAGACCAGCTGCTCACTGAGATCAGGTTGAAAGAACAGGGGAGGGAGGGGGAGCCTTGAGCAGAACTCTTTTACAGTACCATGCAGTTTCTTAGCAATAAATGTCTAGTCAGCTTTCTTAGACTACATCAACTCATATTATTTTGACTCACTTTGTTTGTAACATGGGATGGCTGATTTTCCAGAGCTTACCTTCCTTTCTAAACTATTGTAAGAAAGGGAAAGAGGAGAGCTCTGAGCAAGTAGCCCACTGGGTCATAAAGATTCCCACTAAACAGAGACTCCAAGAGTAGCACATCAACATCAAAGTTGCTAGGAGATTGTTAAATAAGGCAGTTGCAGATGAGTGTGAAGGCACTTGAGAGCACACCCATGCTGGGATCTTCTCTTGTGGCAGCTTCTGGAAAGATCATCGGGGTAGATGTGAGCCTATAGTTCTCAATCCTTTCTTGGCATAGGATCACCTGGAGAGTGTAAAAAATTGTGGATGGCTTGGCCGTACTCCTGAGATCCTGTGGCAACATTCTGTGGCAAGCTCAGTCTTGCTTTTTATTTATCTCTCTTTTTCCTCCCTAGATCATTCTAATATGGAGCCGAGTTTGAGAACTACCAGGTAACAGAGCAGGAGCAGCAGCACCTGTGGCTGTAGGGCCAGGTGGGCAGTGGGGACGAGTGAAGCCAACTGGTTGGGATGGTGATATAGAAACATAGGTCCGTCCAAAGGGAGCAGCCACCCCTCAGCTAGCACCTTCTGCTGCCCTGTGGAAACAACACCTAGTCTTGCCAACCTCTCTGATTTTTCAAGTGAAGTCAGAAATAAGATTTTCATATGAAATCTCCAGGTTTCTGAAAGTCTGAAAATGTCACAAAATATGTGAATTAGTTTGTGCAGAACAGAACACACCTGTCGGAGACTGTCGTTCAGGGATTGCGAGTGTATGAGCTCTGCTTGCAATTTTGCAGCCTGTGGATAATGCTAGGAACCCCTTCATGCTGACACCTCCTTAGGGACATGTTCCAAAAATGCCCATGGGCTTGTATGTGGGCCCCCCCTCCTTCCTAGAATTTCTCTTCTTTGACCTAGGTTTGTCAGGTTCCCTGACTATTTGAGGCCAGAGAAGTTAATATTGTAATAATATTTAAGAAAGCATACTTGTGATTTTCTCTCTGTAGAATCCTATTAAACAAATATTTGTAAGAACATGATTGTTATAAATTACAGCTGAGAGTGATTTTCTTCCTATCAAATTCACTATTACTAACAGTCTTATCTCACTCAATGCCTGTACCATAGTTAGAACAGTTCTCTAACTTTATCATGCATTAAAATCACCAGGGGTATGTGTAAAAATGTAATTGTGGGCTTCGAGTGCCCACATACCTTGTTATTAAAACCAGAACTTTTCTGAGAAAGGAAGAGACCCTGAGTTAAGGATATAGTACAAGCCTCTTTATGCACTCAGCTCACCCTGGCCTCCCTTGCAGAAATTCCAAGTCAGTGGACTAGGCTGGAACCAGGGACACCTACTTTTAATAAAGCACCACAAGTAAACCAAATGTGGGTGGTCTGTACTTTACATAGAGTACTGACTTAGAAGAAGGGAAGACAGTAGAAAGCTACCCATTTGGGGGAAGGAAATACTGAGACCAGAGAGTGGCCTCACTGAGGCCCAGGTGTGCTGTGATGCCCAAAGCATTCTAAGATGAACAGCCAGCAGATGTTTATTTCCAGATTCCTCACAAAAGTAATTTGTTAGCTCTGCTTGATTACATAGCACTTGACTGTCTTCACATAAATGCCTAAAGACAACTGGTAATTAATGAGGTATGTATGAGCATTGTGATAAGCAATAAACATTTGCTGCAGACATGCATTTTTATGAAGACATGCTAATGAATCTTAGCACCCCAAACTGAGAGCCTAACTGCAGAAGCGGTTCATTTTTATTTATTTATTTTAGCCAACAACCAAGTGATAGGTAATGAGTTCACTTGGGGCCGACTTTCCTTGCTATGGGCTCTGGGCTCCCTAATGGAACTGTTGAAATTGCTGCAGAAGCCCAGCGAGTGATACTGTTTCCAGGAACATGGAATTGGCAAACAGGATTTGCATTTTATTTCTATTAGCCATGATCACCTATCTGCATGACCTGAGCTGGTCAAGAAGTGCTGTCTGATTGATTTTGTTTGTAATTGGCTGGCTCTCACTTAATGAGTTTGAGTCAGAGAGTCCCAGGGTACTGGAGGTGCTTGGGATCTCCAAGGTAACATGCGTATTCTTCATCTTGTTCCAGACGAGGTGGTGGAGTTTAATGCTTGGAGTCTGGACTGCTTGGGTGTGAATCCTAGCTCTGCCTCTTATCTCCACATCCTAGAGTTTAACTTCCCTGGGCCTCAGTTTCCCCATTTGTAAAAGGGGGAATAAAACAGTGCCTATTTCATAGGGTTTTGAGAGTAATAAATGAGCTAACACTTGTGAAGTGCTTGGGAGGGTGCTTGACCTGCAGCAAGAGCTACGAACATATACTTTGTGGTTCAGAAGACCCGGCTTCCCCTTGAGCAGTGCTCCTACATAGAAGGCTGGGTTAAGTGACGTTGTGGTTGAACTTGGCCCCTCAGTTTTGATCTGTGAATTTTTTACTGTGTTCTCCACTGTGCTAACCACACTGCATTTCAGTTTCTTCATTCCCCCAAAGTTTCCTAGAATAATATTAACTTTTGGAACAATCTATCCCATGAGATGGTCTGTTGGTTGGTTTTAAACAGAACACAAAGTTGTCAGCTAAAAAGAAAAAAGTTCTTTTTTTTTTTTTTTTTTTTTTTTCCAGAGCCCAAGTACAGAGTGGATCAGCACACTGGGGCCTTTCTGTTCTTGTAAACATACTGCAAGCAGCAGAGTGTGCTGCCGATGACCATGCCCTGGCCTTCCTGGGCCCAGTAGCTCTCCTTCCCAGAGTGAAATTTGCCCTTTCTCCTTCTCCTGCACCAGACGTAGCCCATACACCATCCTCTAATCTTTCACCCTCAGCTACAGGAGGGATTGAAACACCATGCAAGCTCCATTTTTTCTCCCCTCCAGACTTTCTGTGTTTAGAATCATAGGCACCTTTATTTTCAGCTTCAAGCAGCTGTTCCAGGCAGAAAATACCTGCCAAATGATCCAGATTGCAGTCAGGGGGTTTAAGCTCATGCTTTGCTGAACAAAAGTCTGGGCCGACATTCTAGAAAACAGCCACACTTTGGGGCAGCAGTGAGGTATCCCTCTTCCATGTAGAAAGGGTAATCCTGGGAGGGATTTAGGGCTCCAGAGAAATAATTACAGTGCCTTCTACTTGACATACCTTCATAGTTTACCAAGAACTTACACAGCCATGATTTCATTTGCACCTTGTCACAACCCTGAGAAGTAGTCACAACAAGGATTAGCACTAATATTTTACAGATGACAAGGTTGCAGATAGAAAAGATCCAAGCATTTGACATTTGTGCCAAAGCTGAGTCTCTTGATTTTCAAACTTAACTTTCCACAAATATTAGTGTGATGCATTCACATATCACGTGGATATACAACTTGCAAATGCTACCATGAACTCAGTATCACTTTTATTCCCATGAAAGTCCCATGAGTTAAATGGGAAGTGTTTTAGTCAGTGCCAAATAAACTATGATGTAGTAATAAATAAGGCCTGATATCTCAGAAGCTTAGCCAAAGTTTCTTATTCATTTCAAAATCTGATGCAGGTCTATCTAGTTCTTGGTAGTGGTTTTCCTGCATATGATAACTCAAGTATTCAGGTCTCATCTGTGTTAACATTCTGCCAGTTGAAAAACTATGGTCTTGGAAATCACGGGAAAATATGAACAGAGAATCATGGATTTCCCAGAAGGTTTCCTGGCAAGGCCTGCAAATAGAGCTCATCACTTCCACTCACACACTATTGGCCTGAAGCCAGTCATGATCTCAACCTAAATGCAAAGGAAAGATCATCTTCCTGGGTGCCCAGGAAGAATAGAGGAAATAGGCTTTAGCAATGCAAAGTATGCTTTCTGCCACCCTGAATTACACCAGCACTTGCTCTGAGCTGCCTACAGAGGGTTGGAGAATCAAATATCATGCTAAAAGCCTTTTGACTATGTGCCGTGTATCTGGCATCAACAAAACACCTGCAAGGCAAATTGAACTATTTCCAAGGATAAGCTCTGCACAAGTTAAAGCATATTGCTGCACATCACAGCAGATGACCAGGCCAAAGGGAAGGAGGGGATAATGATACATATATACACATCACGGAGACTGAAGTAGAAATTTTATTATTTATTCATTCATATTTATGTATCCCCATCTGCATGTGTGAATGATCTGGGTGGATTTCTAATATCAAAGCATAGTCAAAAGGAAGTAGTTATCAAAACAACACACACATAGTTAAACAGAGCAGAGAATTAGCTATACTAAATACTTGGAATTCATTAACCATTATGATTGAGTTCTGTGCATCCTAGAAACTAAAATAAAAAAGAAACTAAGAAAATAGCATTTTGACCAGTTTCATTGACTCAGTTACTATGTGAACTAAATGGATATGTGGATCAAATAAGCTGATAAATGTAAAACATTTCACATTGATTAAATAATCATAAAAAAATTATAGGATAGAACCCACAACATATTAGATGATTTATAAAGGTCCGGGGCTATATATGTTACACGTATCAATATTTAAACTATTGTACCCATTTTATAACAAGAAAAGTGGAGGCTCGGAGAGATGATATGACAGATCCCATGTATAGTCAGTGACTAGGCTATTTTCCAACTCAGTCCCATCCAACTCTAAAAATCTGTGCTCCTTCCATAAGCTAATAGTTCCCTTTGTCACATAAAAGGAAGCGTATAGTTAAGTTGACACAAGAAAAAATAGAAAATACATATACTCTCTATTTTTATTAAAAGAAAAATAAGTGGAGATCTTGATTAGTTCCAAGTCAGCGAGTCTAAAACTTTCCTTGCTATTTCAAACCACCTGGAAGACAAGACAGAGTTCACTACTAAGAATATCAAATGGGTCAGCAGTGGGCCTGTAGCAGGCACAGGATTTGAAAGCCAAGGGAGTGAAACAGACTGAGGTTGTGTGCAAGGCCACACAGCAGGACAGTGGCAGGCGAGCTGGTCTTTTCCCTGCATTCCATTTATTAGATTGGACTGGATCAGATCTGAAGGCTAAATCCTAGAAAACAGTGAATTTTCATTTTTATAAAAGGACTAGCAATAATGAGGAGAGAGGAGAACATGCAGTTCCATATTAGTGCCCTTTACCATCATTGGTTGATCCCTGGGTCGTCCCTGGCTCTGTGAAATTTGCTGATAGCATTGCTGCCTCTAGTGTTGCTATTCTGCACATTGCATCCCTAATTAATGGCGGTTTCCAATTTGCTGCTGCACAGACTCAATGACAAAAGAACATATTTTCCTAAAGCCAGAGCCCAGGCATTGGCCAGGGATAGGCATTTGATGAGCATCTGCACTTCACCTACTCCACAGGTACTTGAAGTGTCTCAAGGTCTAGAATGGAGTAGCTATGTCCTGAAATACAATATATGCAACCCTTACTTTGCAAAGTTCTCACTTATACAGATTTCAGCTACCATGGTTTAGTTCAGTACCATCAGTCTCCCAGCAACACGGTTCAATTTTAGTTACCACAGTGTATTAACTGTCACTGAAAGAAGTACAAACTTTGCTGCCATGCCTTAAGTTCACAAGCCACTACCATAAATGATAGATTCGCTCTGTGACAAGAGACCAACCAAATCACTTCTTGCAAAGCCTGATGTGCTTAGCAACTGCACATCTGCTATTCAGTTTATGTGCAGCCAAATGTGGTTGTATGGTCTCCGTGTCTCCAGCAGTAAACTCACAGGACGTTTTTAAAAAATGGATAATAAAGAGAGAGAATTGGCCAGCATAGAGGAAAGTGCAACAAAGAAACAATAAAAACTCTGAAATTCAAATCCAGTATAAACAGAGCACAACAGTTGACCAACAACAGGTGGGAATGGCCCACCCTGTGCTATGTAACGGACGGGACTCAGCCAGAACTCGGTGAACATAACCTTTGGGCACAAGTGAGGAAAGTACTAGTGATGCAAAGGAGGAAAATTTTCTAGAAAAACTGGCACCATCAAAAAACTTCATGATAAAAGAATGCTCAAAACTATTTCTCAACATTGTAAGTACAAAGGACAAAATATTGGAAGTTAATCCAAACTTAGAAGTATGACAATCCAGCAGGGCACAGAAATGACATTCATTCCTAACTTACACAATCATAAGGAGGCAGGTGTGATTCAAATACAGTAATCTTCATAACATTTTACAAGAAATAAAACCTTTTAACATTCAATATTTCTAATATTTTCAATACCACTGTACTGAATAAATTTTAGTTTCACTTTTTTTTTTACATTTCCCTATACAGCACATTTATAAATGACAGTAAGAAAGCTTTAGTTTTTACATTTCTTTATACATTAAGTGACAGTAAGAAAGCTTTTGATGTGTCAATAAAAAATATTTAAAGGTCACAGTACTAATGGAAATTTCCCCCATTGATTATTACTATTATTTTCCTGTAGTTTCAGCTTGCATTGTCATTTTTTAAAGTCACACAACACCATGCAAAGCGAGGATTTTTGTGTGTGTGTCTTCAGGGATTCTGTTCACATAAGACACAATATAAAAATAATGACCTATAACAGATGCTGTGTCACACACCAGAGAATGAGAGACAGCCACTTGTCCATTCAGTTAACCTCTGGTGAGGGCTCCCAAGCCTGAGTATAGGCTGGAAATGAGGGGCAGAACAACAAGACATGTGATATTGTCTATCTAGAAAGAGCTTCTGCAATGTGCAAGTGGTAGATAGCTGGTTGACTACATTATCCAAAAGGAAGTGTCATACATGTAAATTGAATAGCAAAGCAGATGTTTGAAGCTTCTCATTTGATTCTCAAAGGAAATCTGGACTAATTTCTTAATACACAATGGGGATGTGCTTCCCTATTGGTTATAGCAAAGGCCATAAGCTGTGACTAGGACTCTGCTTATATAAAAAATAGTGAGGCAGATATTACTCAGCCCACTTCCCCATTTTTACTTTTATGGATAAAAACCCAGATTTTTCTTCATCCTCACATTCCACATAGTTAAGTGTCTTCCCAGCCATGGTGCATGTGGTGGATTAACTAATAGTCAACTTGGAACACGCAGCTGAACTGAGTCAGCGTGGTCTTGGGTGTGTATGGCCCACCTGAGGATTTTTGCCAACAGCATAAAAGAAGAACTGAGGGGAAGATGATGTGCTGTTGCTGGAGAAGCTTGCTTGTTCCGTTGGTTTTCCTGATATGGACTTGGCTGTTCTCATCATCCAAGGAGCTCAGGTCCTCACTGTCGCTGAGGATGGCTGTGGTTCTTTTGGGGGAGCTCTGGTCCTTACCTTGAGTGTCACTTCCTGGCTCTAGTGCAGATCCCTCAGCCTGGTGGCAAAGATCCTTCACCCCACTGGCACAGACATTCTAGCTTCCACCACTGACCTTTGGGCCTTCCCAGTGCAGATCCTTGGTACAGACTTGTATAAGACACTGTCACGGGCTCTAGGCCTCCAGGACTTGTGGAGGACACTGCCATGGGCTCTCGGTCTTCAGCTGGACTCATTCAGAACATTGCCATGGGATCCAGGCCCTTAGCTGGATTCTTCGGGTCTCTAGCATGTGGACAGATCTGCACTCCTCTGCATTTGACTTTTTGGGTGAATATTATAATACTATAAGTTGTGTGTTCTGTATTAAATCTATTCCCTTGCAAACCCTGACTACAACAGTGTATAAGTCCTGATTAAGCTAATGCTGTGGGGATTATTCCATACCCCCTGCAAGCTTTAGGTGCAAGCTTGGGATGCTGGTCTGGCCCTTGGGAAATGAAGGGTAGGGCCTTCTGGGAGTGTGTCCCTCATGGTGAAAAGAAGAGTTAGGCACCAAAGTGTCCATCTCAGTTAGTGAACTTATACACTCTGATAGCTGACCATGATGCATGAGACTCTGGAAGCCACTTTACAAGAGGATGAGCCTAAGGACCAACCTAGGAGACTGGGGCCAAAGACAGAACAACATGAGCTGCTGAATTACCAACCTGTAACTGCTCAAGGTGGGGATTTTGTGTCATGTGAGACAAACATCCTTACATTTTAAGCTGTCTCTTGTAGCTGGACTATCTTAATATATCAGATGTTAACCTGAGAAATGATAGAGGCTGGGGGAGCCAGGAAAGGAGAGTAGAGGGAGTCAGAAAGGAAGGAAGAGAGCCATGAAGTTTCAAAGACAAGACTCAGGACAAAGGGTCCTGACTTCCATTGAACTTTCTGACTAAACGTTTCAAAGCAAACAATCCACTTTCTCTTGTAATTGGTAAACCCCTTTCCAAACCTACATGTACATCAGCGAAGACTTAAGATTTCAGTAAATAAAAAAATAGAAAGCACTGTCACTGCCTTAACTAGAGGTAGTTTTGTATTTATTTTTTCTCCTTGACACACTTGTTGCATCTCTCAAGACTCTCAATACAAAATGAGGATAAGCATCTTGGCAGGAGGTATAAAGAGAACAAGCACAGCAACCACAAGACAAATGAGATAACCTGGAACTTCGGTAATGCTGAAATTAGCCACAATCCTGCAGGAGATTAATAAAAAAAATGCCAATAAAGGACCAAATGAAACTGCTGAAAACTGGCCCCCAGTCTTGTGTCTGCCTCTTAAATTAAAGTGTATTGAGAAGAAGTGTCTGTGGGAGATTTTGTTGTATGGAATTGAGTTGGGATATCAAGACAGCATCATCTTCTCAAAGTCTTAATAACTAAATAAGAGATCCTTATATAGAGAATGTGTGATAATTGTGATGAGACAGTGCCAATAAACCAAGGTAGCATGAATTACTGCTATGGAGTTGGCACTGTAGTTGTGTCAAGAAAGACATTTTTCCCCCCTATTCTCCCAAGATTGTGTAAGTTAGGTAGAGTCAAGAGCTCGGGCTTTGGAGTCAGACCACCCTGGTAATGCGAGGCCCAATAGTCGCTTGAGTGTGGCCTTAAGTAAGTCACCAAGCCTCTGGACTTCAGCTTCCACACATGAAAACAGATGCAATTATAATACTAGGCTATTATAAATACTTCATGATATTGTATAATAACATAAATCAAAATGACAGAAATGTGGCATATATTTTAAGAGAAATGCCAAGGAGAGGCTAAACAAAGCCAAGTTCATCAACAATGCCAAGTCAGTGATGACAAAACACATACTTGAATTGAAAATGTGGGGAATATGGGTTTTCTCTCAGACTGAGACGAGTTAGTAGTTTTAATAACCATGAATGTCCATTTCTTAGATAGATGAGGTGTCACTAGTGTTGAGTAATTTCAGCGACCTTAATAAGACCTGTCCCCTGCACTTGTTTGCTCATTTGGATTTTAAGTTCCATTATTAGTACTCTTGTAAAGTTCTGCCCTCTCCTAGTGATTTTCTATAATGGGCATTTGTTTTGCTAATTGTCCCACTTCTTCCCTTTTTAAATACTAACATCTTCTTGTCTCCTTTGAGAAATTGGACATTCTCCAAATCTAGGTAGTTCTGGTTAGGCTTTAGATCACTATTCCCCAGTATCCTGGCTAAAAGGTGGAATGGGAAAATGAAAAAGGCCAAGTGTCACATGAGCCAGCACTGATTGACCATTAAAATTGACTTCTGTGTATGAATATATGTGTTCCCCCAAAATTCATGTTGAAAGTTGATCCATAATGCAATAGTACTCAGAAGGGGGACCTTCTGGAGGTAATTATGCCATAAGAACAGAGTCCTTATGAATGAAATTAATTTCTTCATATGAAAGACTGAAGTGAGATTGTTTGCCTCTCCATCATATGAAGACCCAGTGAAAAAGCACCATGCATGCAGAAAAGACCCCTCAATGAACACTGAATTGGCCAATGTCCTTGATTGTGGACTTCTCAACATCCAGAATTATGACTAATAAATCCCTGTCATTCATAAGTTATCCAGTGTAAGATATTTTGTTATAGCAACCCAGATGGACTAAAATATGACCAAGGATAAACTGGTGACTCTAGGGTTTTATAAGTGGATGCTCAGAGTCAGAAACTCCGTCACCTGGATTATAGGCTATAAGAATGTGGCCCATAGAACTGCTGGCAGTTGGTTACAACTACTGGGCAGAAAGATATCCACACAAAGAAAAAATAAAATAAACAGAGAAAAAGAAGGAATAGCAGAGCTGAGAGATGGGAGCCCTGAGGATTTTGTTTGGGTTGGGGATTCAGTCACACAAGTTAGTAACTCTTCTCTCCCTCCCAGCTATGGAAACAAATTCTCTTTTCTACTTAAACTACTTTGATTTGGGTTCTGTCATCCTTAATCAAAAGTCATGATTATTATGGATTGAATCTAAAGAAAGTACATCATAATTTAACTAAAAGAACAACAGGGGCCTGTGATATAGCTCAGCAGCATAAGTGCCTGCCTGGCGAGCATGAGGTCCTGAGTTCAACTCCTAGTACCCTCATTAAAAAAAAAAAAAAAAAAAACAATGGTAAAATTTTGTAGTGGAAAACATTAGAAAGTTATAGGCTGAAAATACTTGAATCTTGCTGGTTTATAACACAGTTCTACCTATAGATATATTCCATGGTTCCTTTGAGATTTCATGGGCAAACTTTATTCTGTGTCTCTCTGCCCTCAAGGCAGATTTGTGACTTCCTGGAAAGAACTTGTTCCTTACCTTAAGTCGGTTGGCCCTTAAAAAATTATTTGCCGGAGTCATGATACCCAAGGCCTTTCAAATGCTCAGGATATTTTCAGGTAAAGTGTTCTTGTAGCCAGATTCTTAAAAGTGATGCAAGAAGAAAGATACAGAGAACATGGGAAGAGAAGCCCTGCAGCTAGCTAGAGTTAATCCAGAAAACTCAACCACTCAATTCAAGAAAGCTAGGCCAGGAGTGGACACAGGAGAAATGATACCAGGCCCAGTCTTGGGTCTAATGATGCCAGTACAGCTAGTCCCAAGGTGAAATCTACCTTCTGGCTTTCCAAGTACTTACAGTGTTTGATGGTGTTGGAGATTCAAAAATAAATTAGCTTAGGTCCCAAAGAGTCAGAAACCTGGCATATGTGTAGGACAAATTCCTCCTGTCCCTTAAGAGTATATTAAGCTTAATAAACTTATTTGACTATGGAGTCCTTGTTTTCTTTTTTTTTATTTTAATTTTTGGTGGTATTGGGGATTAAACCAAGGACTTTTGTACTCAGCTACATCCCCAGTCCTTTACTAAATTGTTAAGTTGCTCAGGATGGGCTTGAATTTATGCTCTTTCTGCCTCAGCCTCCTGAAGTGATGGAATTACAGGTGTGCACCACCACCCCTGACTGGAACCCTTGTTTTGTGAATAAATGTAATTATTGTTGTTTTAGATAAGTGTTAACATACTCTGGAACTATTAGCATTATTTTATGTAAACGAATGACAGCTCTTACTGAGTACTTCCTAGGTATCAGGCATCATATGATGCAGTTGACATGCTATGTCCTACTGCATTCTCACAGTAGTTATTTAATGTAGTAGGATCATGGGCCCTATTTTATAGATGAGGAAACTATCTTTATACGGTTAAATGACTTGGGCGCTACCGAAGTACTGTTCTGTGAGTACTGCTCTGCTATCAGTGAGGGAATAAGAAACTTACAGTATAATATCAACCAACACGGTCCTTCTTTCATAGAGAGAGCCTTATCATAGCTAAAAAACATCGGGGCTGGAGATATAGCTCAGTGGCACAGTGCCTGACTGGCAAACACAAGGTCCTGAGTTCGATTGCCAGTACCAAAAAAAAAAAAAAGAAAAAAAAAGTCATGGGAAGTAATAGTGTGCTCAGTGACGTGGTCAATTTACATCCTGGTGCAAGCTCCTCACCTCCTTGCTGCCTGGGAGCACACAGTTTGTGGGGTGGCAGAGGTCTGTGAACTCCACTTTGTGTAGCCTCTAGGTCAAAGAACTCTGTGAGGAGGGGAGCAGGCATTAAACACAAGTAAGTCTGGCTTCATCGCCTCCTCTCTTAAAACCACTAAGATCTACCATTTTCTTAATTTCACTTCTACTGCCACCAACCATTTTCCCAGTTTCCAGTCTGTCAAAGCCGGATTTCTCAAGCCGCTGAGAAAGATACTCAAACAAGTAAATATTTCCTTTTGGAAGGGAACAAACCCATTAGCCCAAGCAGAGCCTGTGGAGCCCCAGAGATAAGGCCATTATGGCACAGGCACAAGGCTGGCAGTTGAAGTGATGCATCCAGGGCACAGGGAGTAGCTGAGCCCTGTTCTGACTTATGACTGCTTCGACAGTGGGAGACCTTGCCACAGAGTTCCTTTTGAGATTTAATCCACTGTAGCTTATAATTAGGATCGTCACTTTCATAGCTGAGTGAATTAGTGAGGCTGACATGGGGACCTGGCAAAGGCTGGAATGGGAAGGTTTATTAAAATTAACAGCCAGAAAAAATTGATCTGAGACAGTGAGTCAGGCTGCTGGGAAGCTAGTGTCAGGAGTTTCAGGAGGCGTGCTGTGATGATTTACACAATAAAGTGAAGGGGGTGGCTACTTTCTTCCACACCTCTATTCCTGCCTGTATCTGAATTATCTTTGAAACACATGCTTTCCTTTTCTAACTCATACAGGGACAACTACTAGAGTCTAAGAAACCATAGTATATTTTAGTTCAGCTTATTCATTCATTATTGAATTCAAACATTTATTAAGTCTTAGTACAATATGTGTCAGGCATTGTATTGAGTATTAAAAATTAAAAGAGAGGAAGAAAAAGAAGAGAGATATGCTGAAGTATCACAGAATTTGAGATAAAGCATCTCTGCTATCACAGACCCAACCGCAGAAACTGAGACATAAAGAAAAGTCAGTCTTAGGATCATACCAGCTTGACACATAAGCCTATAGCTGGACTCTGAGGCAGGGTGAAGCAAGTCTTTAGGGTAATCACAATAACAGGTAACATTTATTGACATGCCAAGTATCGTGTTAAGTATTTCACATGTGTCACTGCATTTAATTCTCACCAATACTCTAAGGTAAGTCTTACCATTTTCCTTTTACAAGTGGAGAAACCGAGGCTGAGAGAAGCCAGATAACCTGTCAAAGTTTACAGTAAGTACATGTTAGATTTTGACCACAAACCCAAGCATTCTGGCTTTAGAGTCCTTGTCCTTGGCTTTAAACTCTTTTGAAGTTCTTGTTAGACACATCCTTCTACCAGCTGAAAACTATTTTCTTTTTCATCTAATTCATCATGAACTAGCAACTGCTGAATTCAAGCTACATATTTTTCTTAACTCGAGGATAGAGAAAGCAATCAGGCCCAAGCCGTGGGCCACTCTCCCGAGCTGCCAGAGCATGTACAGAAAACCTCTGCCAGACAGATGACCTTCGATACAAGAAAATTATCTCATGCTGCAATGCCAAACTGCATGGTTCGTGCCATATGTTAGTCTCCCATCAAAATATCTAATAATCAACTTGAAAGAAAAGTTTATTTTACTTACAGTTTTGGAGACTTCAATCTGTGGTTGACTGGTTTGTTGTTTTGGGGCCTAAGGCTAGGCAGTAGATCATGGTGGGAGTATGTGGCAGAGAAAGCCAGACAAAGCCACTTATCTGAAGGAGGCCAGGAAGTGAAAAGGGAAAAGGCCCGCCGCCTGTGACCTCACTTCCTTCCAGTTTACCCCGCCTCCTAAAGATTCCACCACTTTCCAACAGCACCAAAGGCTAGGGGAGGATCAAGCCTTTAACACATAGGAGATATTTCACATCCAAATGATAGATAGCACTCTGTGTGCAGAAAGACTAGAAAGAAATCTAGAGTAAGAGTTCCCAAATTTGGCAGCACCTGGTGAGTTAATAAAAAATTGATATCCATCCATAGAGAGTTGGACTTAATTGCCCATCAGAGTACTGCATGCGTGTCAGTCTTAACCTCTACCCAGGTAATTTTAATGTGTAGCAAGCCATGAGAATGATTGATCTATTATTTATTGTGTCATAAGTAAGACTAAAAAAACCAGAGGGATCACTGTAGGCTATTTTAACACAGTTTTCATATTACATCCTACATTCACATATATTCTGCATCAAGACTAGTGTGAAATAGTGGTTCTCAATCTTGAGTGGGCATTTAGGATCATCTGGAGAGCTTGTTAAAACAGATTCCTGGACCCACACTCAGAGCTCCTGATTCAGTGGGCCTAAATGACCCTAAGTTAAAGTGCTAGGTCAGTATTAGAAACTTTTTTCATAAACTTACTAAGAAGCACAACAAAGCTTTAGTCAATAAAACCTAATGTAAAATGGACTTTTGGATTTGTTAATTAGGAGTTAGGCTACAACTTAGGTCTAGATAAATTAGATTTGGTAATATATATATGGAGCCTAGTGATAGTTCAAAAATATTTCTTGTTTGAGTGTAAGAAAGAGTAAAAATCTTATTACATACAAATATCAGGATAACCTGGGGTCAGAAGGTAGGAGGGGTTTGTGGAGCTACTTATATGTGGTGAAAAGGATTGTGAGTAAGTATACACGTGTACATGTCTTCTATTTATTTCCACTAAGTGTGGATTAACACTTTATGGTTGTGATGTGGAAAAAAACAGCATATGCTTTAAGCTCAGCTACCGTTTACTTGACTGTGTGAAGGCCTAGTGGCCATTTGGATAATAGCATCCTCCCCCAAATTAAAAAACTATCAAATGCATGACCTGCCAGTTATATTTGTTCATGGGTTGATTAGTCATTAGTCTACTGGCAGGCCTTGTTTAAAGGAATGAATGTGTCATCTGAAGTAGGAACAAAATGCCAGGCACAGTTTTTCACCAGAAACCCCATATATTATGGGTCTGGAGCAAGAAGAGAGACATATGCCAAGTGGTTGCTGATTTCTCAAAGCCTGGTAGCAAAGGAATCCTATTGGAGGTGATATGCATGTTGTCTAAACATTATTTGAATGCACTGCGAAAAATTGCTAAGTGTGACCTGAGAATTTTTATCTCTAACAAATCCCCAAGTGATGCTAATATAGCTGGTCCAGGAACAACTAATATAGGGTGCTCCTTATAAGACAAACTCCTATGTACAGTTACCAGCAGTTGCTTTATTGGCAATTGGAAATAGATCCTGGGCCTTAAAATTATCGAAAAGGAACATTCTAAGTGTCATAAGCAGTTTCTACATGCGAGGGTAGGAATTTGTTCCTCTTAAGGGGCAGAATCTTTTCTCCTTCTTGCACAAAGGAACTAGTTTGCTGGCTTTATTCCTGTGTTCATCTATTTTTCTTCCCCTCCTGGGGAAAACCAGAACCCAGGAAATAATCCAAATGTGGATGCTTCAGACATTTGAAGAATTTCAGTCAATAGTGCAATAGGCCCTTTTTATGGAGAAACAACCATATCTCAGTTCTAACACTTTTTGTTCTTTCTCTGGCAAGGTCCAGAGAGAGAGGTGGGGACTCAAAATTTGGGAAAGGCTGGGTAGGGTAGGACTGAGGAATTCTCAAATGGTGGCACAGTGAGAACTAGAAGGAAAGCAGATCAGTGAGGGCCCAGGGAGCTGGGGATTCTAGGAGGAGCAACAAATGCTACATGATACTGAGTTTTCCTGCATGTCACTCTTATTGCTACTTTTATGGCACTTATAATATTCCAGGAGATGTCCTGACTTCTTTACAGATACTGATTCATTTAAAGCTCATAGCAGGGCCGGTGAGATGGCTCAGCGGCTTAAGCGCCTGCCTGGCAAGTGCAAGGCCCGAGTTTGACTCCCGGAACCCACATATGAAAAAAGGGCCAGTGATATCGCTCAGTGGCACAGGCACCTGCTGGTGCGCGAGATCCTGAGGTTGACCCCCGGTACCCACAAAAAAAATAATAATAATAAAATAAATAAAATAAAGCTCATAGCAGCCCTGTGGAGCAAATTCTATTACTACCTCCATTTTGTAGATGAGAAACTAAGGCAGCGAGAAGTTAAGTAACTCACCCAAGGTCACAGTTATTAGAGAGCAGAGGACTTGAGCCCAGCAATCTGGTTCCAGAGTCTGTGCTTTTATCTTACAATGATAATGGTAAGAGCTGACTCTTGCTTCATATCTACTTTTCCTTGGCACCCAGATATTTCACAGACACTATCTCAGGTACTCCACATGACAACTATGAACTCGGCTCTATTGTCATCCTACTCATTCCACTGAAAAGGATGCTTATTATAAACCCCTCTACCTGGCAATACCTGTGCTTGAGAGGAATTAAGACAAGGGCTGGGCCCATCTTCAAGAACAAGTAGTGAGGGGAAACACAGTAGACAGGAAAGGCAATTTTAAGGGAGCCACTGTGGGACACACTGAGAAGCCAAGGGCAGCACCTTGAGTGAGAGGGGATGCAGTTAGACGGGGCTCCTGGGAATCAACGGCCTTCACTGGGGGCCCAGGGTGGGGCTCGAGGACACCCCTGCTTATAGTCATGGTGAATTGGAACTTGGTATTTCATGTAAGGTGTCTGCTCTAGGTCTGCAGAATTTGGATTCACTCACTCGACAAATTTTTATGAATCGCTTCTATGGCCCACACACTGTTCTAGGAACTCAGGGTTTGTCATGAACTAAGAGATACAAGCCATGCATCTCAGAGAATCACATATGCTTTTTTTTTTTTTTTTGTGGGTACCGGGGGGTCGACCTCAGGACCTCGCGCGCCAGCAGGCGCCCGTGCCGCTGAGCGATATCACCGGCCCCTTTTTCGTATGTGGGATCCGGGAGTTGAACTCGGGCCCTTGCGCTTGCCGGGCAGGCGCTTAAGCCGCTGAGCCATCTCACCGGCCCCACATATGCTTTTAATTAGCAGCCTGTCAACAAAGCCCACATGAAAGGTCCCTACCACAGGGGTGCAGATGAAATGAGAGGAAACCTTTCTAATGTTGCCTGTGTTGAAGTTTTCCATCATTCAAACTCTTAGCTGGAGTTTTCCTTTCTGTAAACTACAGAGTTCCTACTTTACCTATATGGTGGAGATGCAAGATGATAGCATATAGATGATCAAAAAGAAAGCATCCTATATCCACAAAAAGCAAACTTACCCTCTGCTTTAAACCTACTTTCCCCTGAACTTTCGTATAATTGTTATAATTGTATAATTAAAAACACATTGCTCAAGAGAGCAGGTGAGGACATGCTCTCTGTTATTCTTTGTTTGAGCTCCTGGACTCCTGTTCTCCAGAGGGGGTTGGCAGATGATTAAGAAGTCATCTGATGAATATGTAACACAATTCAGGCTTAATAAGTCCTGCAGCTGTTGGGAACTTGACAAGGAAAACAAAGTCATAGGAATACGTGATACAGGAAAACTGACTGCCAACTTCCTAGAGTCCCTCAGTACCAGTTGGGGTCTCCCAGGCTCAAACTGTGTGGGCTCTTCCTATTGATACAGGACCTCCAAATGATATAGTGGAAATATGATAACTACCAACCTACTAGATGTCAGATACGCTGAGTTCGTGTTCCCCAAAATTGAAGAATGAATTCTAAGGAACAATGGAGGTTAAGAGTAGAAAAACTTCATTGGGAGAGGTAGCTGCTGAGAGACAGGAGGGGGCCCCTAAATGTATTGCCAACAATCCCACTTCTCAAAGGATGTTTTATAAAGCAAAATCATGACATGGGTACAAAATCACGAGGGGGGTACAATGTGGGACAAAACAATGATCAACCAGTAAGATTACAAGTATAGCCACTTAGGAAATATGGATCCAAAGGGGAAGCAAGTCACATAGCAAGTGTACATGGAAAGGACAAGGACCTTTTCTGGAAGAGATGAGTCAGGAAGTCCTATCACCCACCTGGCTGACTGATATCTACCTAGACTTTATTGGACCAGGTGATACCAATTATAGTATATTGCTTATCCCCTGGGGAACCATGTAGGCCTGGTCATTCCATCTTTATCTTGAGGCCTGTTCTTCAACGGATGCGCCTCCAGCCACAGTTGTAATGCGTTCTCATCTTCTGCACTGACTCCCTCGAGGGTCTAGCCCCGTCTGACTGCCTATAATATTTCTACCTAACTTAGCTGTCTATAATACTATGACACAAAACATGCGGTGACAGGGCATCCTGACCCAACCAGGAATGCCTACTCTAATGGCATCTTCTTTCCCCTTAAAATTTTCCTTTTTTTTTTTTGTTTTTTGGTGGGTACCGGGGGTCGACCTCAGGACCTCGCACGCCAGCAGGTGCCCGTGTCGCTGAGCGATATCACCGGCCCCTTTTTTCGTATGTGGGTTCCGGGAGTCGAACTCAGGCCCTCGCGCTTGCCGGGCAGGCGCTTACACTGCTGAGCCATCTCACCGGCCCATAATTTTCCTTCTTATCCATCAGTCTCTCACTTCCTAACACACACACACCTGTTTTTGCTGACAAGTCAGACGTAAGCAATGCTTACTCAGAGACAGGCACAATGGGAGCTAAGACCTAAGACAGACCTGAGTTAAGGGTTCCCCTTTAGTAGCTACAGAGTCTTGGCAACTCATTCAGTTTTTTGAGCTTTGGCTGTATCATTAGCAAAGTACACATAGTAACACCTAACATGCTGTTACAATAGGATTATTAGCAGAGCACTTAGAAGATAGTAGGTGCTTAATGAGCAGTTTTTATCTGGTTAGTTAATATTATCAACACATCACATTTTTACATAGTAGGAGACCAAAGTATGCTTCTGAGTTTTTGTGGACATTTGTTGATTTTCTTGTCCACAGTTATTCTCCCCCTCTTCTAGTATTAGCCCCATAATTTTCCTCTTTCCAACGCATATGGTGAAGATAAAACAGATTCTATTACTCGTTCCATAGACAGGCCACAATAATTGGTTCTTGGAAAGGCATGTGAGCCAACCCAAGCCAAGAGATGCAAGGTTCTAATTCGGCTGGAACTATTAGAAGAGAACATCTCAGGGCTGGGGGTGTAGTTCAAGTGGTAGAGCATTTGCCAAGGAGGTACAAGGCTCTGGGTTTGAGCCCCAACACTGCAAAAAGAAATGGAGTTCTCTTTCATCTGTGCTTAAACTCGGGAAGATATAAACGTGGAATTACTAGGGGCCCAGGAGAGAAGATGGCTGAGACCAACAAAATTCAGGCAGAGCTGTTCTGACAATATTGTTTGAGCTTCTGCACTATCACTCTCTGAAGCCCTGGAACAGTGATGACGAACCTATGGCACGCGTGCCACAGCCAGCTGTTTGTTATCGCTGAAAGCTCTAAAAGCCTCACCATCACTGCCCTAGAACTTTCAGCTACATAAGGATCAAACTCGTGGTGTTTAAACGACTCTGACTTAAGGTTTTGGCAGGTTTGGTCACATGTAAGTTAAACAGTCCTGACTTTGTGCATTTTACTGTATGTAAATTATAACAATTTTGTGTCAACATTTTTTCCTGAGTTTCATATAGCTCAACATATCTTCCCAAGAACAGTTCTCACTACCACTTCCCCACAGACATTTCTGAGTAACTCATTTTTGGCCCATAAATGTGGACCAAGTGCTAAAAGTAGCAGGTTCACACCGCCTCCTACACAGTATCTGTGACTTGACACGGTCTTGCATATTCAATGATGCTAATGGTGGTTTTTAATGTCTAAAGATATATAAATTACAATTCACAGCATTTGTAGGCACTGATGTTTTGTTTCTGTTTTTCAAGACTGTTATTATAAAAGGTAGGGATTTTCCAAGAAACATTAAGGTCTTCTTTACATGCAATCCACAGTTTAATTCTGCAAATCAAAGGAGTTTTATGGGACTCTGAAGGGAATGCACGTGATACTAACCAGTCAGCCTCTTCCCTTTAAGCTTGCTGACCCATGGCCACATTTACATTCTTGTTTTTCTTCAGTAGAGTGTTATCTGTGCTCTGCCTTTCTCATCATCAATTTGACTTATTTTCAGCTCATTCAAGCCTAGGAAAAGCTAATGGAACCCGCACACTGTCCAAGCAGTATCTCCATACCTGGAGATGAGGCAGGTGAGTGTGGACTGTGATGAAAAAGAAACTATGTGAATGAGCACAGTGGGGACTTGTCTGCTTCCATAGCCCAGCTCAGGGGGGAGCAACTGTGGAGACAGTGCGTCCCCTACTTACTCAATAGGGGGTTCCAAGGACAGCCCACATTATTCTCAGCACATGGTGACTAACCTCCATTATAGCTACTTAATGCCTTTAAGTCCCATTCCATATTACAGCTATATATATATTTTTAGTGTTTTGAGAGTTGAAAAATCATGTCGCAATTTTGACATGCACATGCTTTTGAGCTAAATTCAAATCCTGGTCATGTAAGCTTCAATCTGAGCCTTGATATTTCTTGTCTTTAAAATGGGGTCAATCATATCTACCTTCTGGGACTATAGTGAAGATTCAGTGGCCTAACCCCTGTGAGTCCCCTGGCCGGGGCTCTGGGCCCTAGGAGGTACCCTACAGGTGTTTGCATTGTGCTTCTCATAAGCTCTTCAAGAGTGATGCCCCCAGCCATTAGGAAAATAGAACATCTTAAATATTTTTGGGATGAGTACATGGATAAGGGCAAATTTTGATTCATTAGTGCAATAATTTGATTAATGTTTATCTCTGCCAATAGACCGGACTATAATGATCTCATTATTCTCCCTTCAGTACAAGCACATCCCCGGCACATAGTATATACCAAGTAAATATTTGTTGAATGAATGAATGAATGAGTGACCAAATGACATTGCCATCATTATTAGGAACAACAGTAAGAAATAGAGCTAAGCAGGCGTAAGTGGTGTGCAAGTGTGCACAAGTGTGTGCCCATTTATATTTCATAATCAAAAAGACCATTGTGTCAGCATTCTAATACAATTTTCTTCCATTGCATTAGTATCCTTTGCAAGACAAAGGAAGAGGTGACACTTAACAAAGGGATGCAGTGATGACAAAATTTAGGAAAAGCTGGAGAAGGGATGAAAGAGGAGCGTCTAAGCCAGTTTAGAGTTTCCTCCATAAACGCCATCTGAAGACAAAATCAATTTGGCTCCAGAACTCAACATTTGAAGCTGCTAATGAAAGTAGGTGTTATTTTATAGACACCACTCAATGCTTGTTCCAGGTTTCGGGTACAAAATTTATGGTTTCTTGTGTGGTGACCCTGTTAGTCAGGTGCATTTTCTTCATTACCTTGCCACAATCAGGTACTTGGACCAGACGCCACTATTTTGGTTCACAGACTGCCTAGAGTTCTCCCCTGAAGGGGTTCCAGAACTCAGGGAATTCTGCCACCATCCCAGGCTGGGAAGTTTCCTCCCTCTGGGTCCTGAATCAAGCATGGTTTCCCCCTGTAGTTGTGAAATTCCTAGCTCTTTGGTTGCTCAGCTTACCTGCTGAAAGTAATATTTATCGTGTTTCTTTTCTGATTATGAAATGTACAGAGTTAAAAATAAACATATAGAGAAGAAAATTAAAATCACGTATATACTATTCCCCAGAAATAATGATTACATAAGTATACATATATATGCCTCCTTTTCCCCTCCACAAAACTGAAATTTAACTCTTCATATGTTTGCAATATTTCTGACTTGGTTTTCTTCATAGAAATAATGAAGAGTACATTGTGAGCATATTTACTCCAATATAAATATTCTCTGAGTTTTGATTTTCAGAAGCTGACAAGTTGTTCATGATTTGATGTACCATAATTAATTTAATACATCTCATATTGTTGGACACATGGTAGTTTCTCCTATTTTTCACTGTTATAAATCAGAATGTCTTTATAAGAAATTCATAGAATGAAATTACTTGGTCAAAAGCTATGTATTTTTAAAGAATTTTTGACACATGTTAACAAATTGTCTTGCAGAAATGGTAGATACATTTTCCCAGGACACCCACCTCAACACTGAGTACTAATACATTTTGAAATGCTTTTTATGATAAGAAAAATCCATTTCCTGATAGGATTTGCCTTTATATAATAGACTCTAAGAATTTCTTACATACTAAAATCATTAATCCTTCATTGTCCATCTGTATTTCAACATTTTCCTATTTTTTTTTTACTTTTAGTTACATACATAGAATTTATTGATTCCCAGAATATATTTTAGTCTCTTTTCTAACTCCAATAAACCATGAAACACATTGCTTAAACTGTGGTTATTACTCTTTACCATTTTTTACTTTTAATTTTAACAATATTGTTTTGGGGTTGTTTTGTTAGTGTGTTTGGTTTGGTTGGTTTTGTTCACCTAGCATGTAAAACAGGGAACCTGTTTATATACTTTTCCAAATGGTCAACCAGCTGTCTGAAAATTATTCACTGAAAAATCCATTTTGATAATTGATTTGCAATGCTACATATATCATATACTAAATACCTTTTTTATTCTTGGGTCTGTTTCATTTAATGTTACTTGATAAGTTTTATTTAATTTCTTGTAGAGCAAGGCATTCTCTGGCCTATTATATTTCTATTCCCTTTCTTCTTTCCTTTTCTTTTTCTCTTTCTTCTTTCTCTTTATAAAATGTACTTGCCCTGGCTATATAATTTTTAAAATTTGATTTTTCCAGAAGAAATTTATTATCCTTGTTCTATATTTCATATTGAAAATCTCATTGGAATTTTGATATTAGTTATCTCAAATTTAAAGCTGTATAAACTATTAGTCTTCAAAATCTTGAAATTTTTCACCTAGTAAATACCTTATGCAGTGAGTTTTTCGAAATATGTTTCCATGTCTTTTAGGAATTTTTTAAAATTTTCATTTATGTAGGTTGTACATATGTTTCATAAGATTATATTTTTGTATTTTTAGTGAACATTGTTCATAAAATCTTTAATTTGGTAAAATTACTAAATTTTTCTACTTTTTACTAGTATCTAGTAAAGTGGCTTTCATATATTTATTTTATAACCAATCAACTTCCTGTACTCAGAATCTTCTTTTATGCATTTGATCCTTTTTGCATTTTTTAGGAATGCCATTACCATTTACAAATAAGAATAAGTTTAAATCCCCTTTGTGATGTGTTGAATTTCTAATTTTTCTTTTCTTATTACAATTAGAATTACTAGGACAACTTTTGTTTTACAGTTAGATTTACCTTGAACAGCAGTTTTAGATTCATAGCAAAATTGAGTGGAAATGAGAGAAGTCCCAGGCACTTCCTCTCCCCACTAACACACACGTACACATTCGCCATCAGCATCCTGCATCAGTGGGGCACATTTGATATAACCAACGAATGAACAGTAGCTTAGTCACATCAAACAAAGTTCAAAGTTTACATTACGGTCACTGTGTTTAAATTCTATGAATTTTGACAATGATATAATTATCATGTAGCCATTATTGTAGTATAGCATAGGAGAGTCACCCTGTTCTAAAATTCCTTTGTTCCAATCATTCATCACCCTCTTTCCCCTGAGCCCCACATACCACCCATCTCTTTACTGTCTCCATAGATTTGTTTTTCCAGAAGGTCATTTAGTTGGAATTATCCAGCATGTAGCCTTTCCAGATTGGTGTCTTTCCCTTAGCAATATACCTTTAAAATTCCTATGTGTCTTTTTATGGTTTATTAGCTCATTTCTTTTGAGTGCTGAATAATATTCCATTGTATGGATATACCACAATTTATCCATTCAACTATTGAAGGATATCTTGGTTGATTCCAATTTTGGGCAATTTTGAATGAAGCTGCTCTAATCATATGTGTGCAGAATTTGCATAGAAATAAGTTTTCAACTTTGCTGTGTAAATACCAGATGCTAATTACTAGAATATATGGTAAGATTATATTTAGTTTTGTAAGAAAATGCTAAAGTATCTTCCAAAGCGGCTGTACCATTTTTGGATCCCCATCAGAAATGAGTGAGAATTTCTGTTGCTTGCCATCCTCACCAGCCTTTGTTGTTGTCAGTGTTTTAGATCTTAGTAATTCAGATAGGTGTGTAGAGATATCTCATGTTTATATTAATTTATACTTCCCTAATGATGTATGATGAAGAGCTTCTTTTAAAATGTTTATTCGAAAACTATCACTTTGGTGGGGCGTCTGTCCATTTTTGGGGGGGCTTTTGTGTGTGTGTGTGGGTACCAGGAGTCGACCTCAGGACCTCACGCGCCAGCAGGCACCCGTGCCGCTGAGCGATATCACTGGCCCTTTTTTTGTATGTGGGTTCCGGGAGTTGAACTCAGGACCTCGCGCTTGCCAGGCAGGCACTTATGCCACTGAGCCATCTCACCGGCCTTGTCCATTTTTAAAATGGGACATTAATTTTCTTATAGAGATTTTAAGAGGGGTTTTGGTGTATCCTCAATAATATTCCTTTATCAGGCATAACTTTTCTAAATATTTTCCTCCCCAGATTTCCTTTTAAATAGATGTGATAGCCCATATTACTGACTTTGATGAGGACATCCCTGCTATACCAACATTAATAGTATGGGATTAATAATTATTAGTAACTATTAATAACTATTAATAATTAATAGCTATGGATTTACAATGAATAGTTTTGCCACATTAAAGGCAATATGAATTCAAATATTCGAGTTACTAATCATGTTTAACAGAACCGTATTTTAACTACAGCTTTTAATAAGTTATCTTTTCATCTATTAATGTATTAGTCAAGATTCTCCAGATAACCAATAGATCTATCTATCTATCTATCATCTATCTATCTGTAATTGGCTTGGCTCACATGATTATGGAAGACACAAAGTTCCATTATATGCAGTCTGCCAGCTGAAGAATGAGGAAAACTGGTGGCGTGATTCAGACTGAGCCTGAAGGCTTGAGAAGCAGGGCCACCAAGAATGTGACTCTTAGTCCAAGGCAGAAGGCCTGAGAACCAAGGGTCTTGGGGTTTGAAGTCTGGAGAACCAGGATTTCTGATGTCCAAGAGCAGGAAAAGACAGATACATACCCCCAGAGGTGAGAGCAAATCTGTCTTCCTCTGGCTTTTTGTTCTATCCAAGCCCTCATAGGATTAGATGATGCCCTTCCATATTAATGAGAGCAGATTTTACTTACTCGGCCCACTAATTTTAATGTCCATCTCCTTTGGAACTATTCTCATGGGCACACCCAGAAATAATGTTTTACCAGCCCTCCCTCTATCCCTTAACCCAGCTGAACTGACATATAAAATTATCTGTTACATGATTGCAACTTTATTAAATCAATTCTTACTGAAGTATTTTTGCACTTCTAGAATAAATCACAGTAGTATTCTTTTAATGTACAGTAGCATCCAAATCACCAACATATGATTCAGATTGATATATCTTTTTCTAGGTTTTAGCATCAGGGAAGATGTTTATTTTCTGTAATAGGACATACAATATGAAATTTATCATTTCTTAAAACTTGAAAACTATTACTTGTAAAAATTTATTTTCCCTTCATGTACATTAATTTCTACCTCCTGTTTCTTATTATTTTCCTATCTAATTCCTATGTTTAGTATTGAGCTTATTTTTTCTTTTGTTCTATTCAAGAATAAAAGCATGTAAGGATGTGTCTCTTCATTTAACTTTAGCTCTATATTCCCATTCTTACTGTTAAATTATAATGCTATATTATTTATGTTTGCCTTTATCTTTGACACAAAATGTATGTGGGATATTTACATTGTCCAAACAATTATATTTATAAAGTATATATTTGTCATTAATTTTTCATGTTATTGCCTTTTGGTAGAAAATTATTTCCATGAGGGTAGAGGATATTATGTATTCAATTTCTGTTTTGGGAGAAATTATTTGGAACTTTCTTTATGTCCTAACACATATGCTCCTTTTGTATATGTTAATTAGACCTTAAATTTAAAAGGGTATATTCTTTGTATAGTATTGTTCTGTACATATTTATTAAATTAACCTTAAGTTTTTACTTTTCAGAATCTCTACCTTTTCTTTTATCTCTTTGGTTCATCAAATGCAAAGAAATATGTTCAAATTGCTTCCCATCTTTTTATTTTTCTGTTATTTCCTCTTTGTGTTTTCATCAGCTTTTGCTTTATGTATTTGACATGATAATGTCCAACAATTGTCATCTTTTTGCCTTATTCCTATGCATTTTGAAAGAAATTCTCTCCATCTTTCTGTTTTCATATCTTGTATTGCTTCCCCAAACCTAGTATTTGCTCTCATACAAGCTGGGTGCATTTGCCTTGATTCTATTCACTGCACCCTTATTTTCTTTTAGAATTCTCCACTTAAATCTTAACTTGGAGGATTGAGTGATGTAAACTGTATTATCAATGCAGCAATCCAGCAATCATATACTGTAGACTGGCCACTGTTGGAAAAATTCTAAGCCATTTCTTTACTGTTATTGAATCCTTTGTGCCTGGGGCAAGTTTTCTGATTCAGCTCATTCAGCAAAAAGGCCAGTGACAAGATACAGCTCTGCCCAAATTCCTGCCCAGCTCCTAACCCACTGCCATCTTCACATCTGGTGCTAGGTAAATGCTATGATCGCCAAGGGCACAAACTTGGATGTCTGCTAATCTACATCTTCAAAAAGGAGCTGAGTGTCACATTTTGTGCTACAGAGCTTCCCATTTTTCTTGGAAATTAGGGACAATTACTCTGGATTTTCCATTTCTTTCTACTGAGGGGAGGTATCAGTGTGGTCACTGGTGCCTAACTCTATATCATATGTCCTAGTTTGAGCAGGAGAGTCCCAATTTATATCTGTTATAAATACCTGCTTATTGATTATTTTAGCAGTCCCTTTCAACCTCCAAAAGTCTCCCAGTTTGGAAGATAAATTATGTAATTTCCATATAAATGATCTGTCTGGAGCTGCTTGCATGGTAGCTGTGTAAAAGAAAGAGCTGATTTCCTCTGAAGAGGACATAGGTCTGAACCATAAAGTAATACACCTTTCAACAAAAGGGCGAGAGTCCAGTGAGGTCGCATATGTGAGAGTATATGCCTAGCACTGTGATCCTGTGAAAGCCTTCTTTTTCTCCCATTTGTTTAGAACCCACTGCCCAGAATCTTAGGAAACTGCATCAGAGCCTGGACTTGGAAAACAGCCTTTCTAACACATCAGACTTCATAATCAGAGGCTATCCCTCTGCTCAGGCTCGCTCATCTCTGCTCATTACTAATCCCTTTAGCTCTAGGAGGCCACAGCCGACACACATCTTTAGGTGACAAAAAAGGCTGATGCAAACATAATAAGTTGTCAGCCTGCTCAACCCTGAGCAGTGGGAGGCAACAACAATAATTAGGTTGAGAATAAATGTAAAAACTGAAGGGTAATGAAGTAGTCCACATTCCACTTGGTTACCAGGCAGTAAGGGCTGCTGTAGCCCTCTTTCTGCGGCCCGTTCTTACCCAAGTCAACAAATCAGATGTAGGAGTCATTTTGCTCTCGAAATAATGAGCAGGCGTATTTGGCAACAGAGTGGTTCTGTTATTCCCCAGTCTTCCTTTAATCCCCATATTCTGGTAGAGGCAGCCTAAAGGCTTAACACAGACCCCACCTCTTCCCAACATCTGGAGGCTTCGCTAGGAACCCAAACTGGAAATGGGAAAGAGGTTCAGGCTTCGTGAAATGCTGAGTGCTGGGGAAAGGAGCTGGGGCATGGGGTACTCTTGCTTCCCTGTCTTTCTTACCTTTATGTTCATCAATGGGGACAGTAGAGATGTGAATCCAGTATGCATGGAAGCATCACAGTAGAAGGAACATGGTATGGTCAGGTCACGGAACCGAAAGAAGAACAGTGGTGGAAAGTATGTAAGTGGGCAATGGGATCCATGGAGCTGGAAGTCAGAAGAAAGCACCTATGTCCTCAGGATAACTCTGTGCTATCCACACCGGGGCCGGGATAAGCTGATTGGGAAACTAAAGGTGCAGTGAGGTTTAGGAGACAAAGCAAGAGAATTTGTTATCACAACAATCAGGGTATTTCAGTTATTATTGCTTCATAACAAATATCTCCCAAATGTAGCACCTTGAAATAAACATTTTATTTTGCTTGTGAGTTTTGGAATGTGAATTTGCAAAGGGAATGGCAAAGCTCAGTAGTCCTCCACTCGAGGTCTTTTGTGTAGTTACAGTCAGATGTCTGCTGGGTTGCAGTTATTTGGAGGCTCCCCGGGGTGAGACATCTAAGATGCTCACTCACAGGGCTGCCAGTAGTGGCTGTTGTAGCTGGGAACTCAGCTGCTGTTGAGACTGGAGTGCTTGTGCAGGGCCTGCCATGGGGTGATCGCAAGGTAGTTGAACTTCTTAAAGGATAGCTCGTTTTCCCCAGAGTGAATGTCCCCAGAGAACCAGACAAAGGCTGCTTGGCCTGATTTTAGATGGGCTTAGAAGCCACACAGTAATGCCTCTGCTGTCCTCTATTAACTGAAGCAGCCACAAGACTATCCAGATTCAAAATGGAGACACACAAACCAAGCCTCTCAATGGGAGGAGTGTGAACAAATAGTGAGGTCATGCTTTAAAACCACTACGTCAGAAAAAAAGAATTGTGGTTCATTATGAATGGTTGCTGGGAGATAAACCGCAGTAAGAAATGAAGGATAGGTAGGGTCACTGTTAACCTTAGCAAGAGTAGGTAGTCTTTGTGGGGTGATGGGGGCTGACTTAGCCTAGCGCACTGCTCAAGAATTACGTCTGGGATCTTCAAACCTGGGGTGGCGAGGATGCCACTAGATCTTTCCTGAGAATTGTAATTTTTACAGATTAATCTTCTACACCGTCAGCTGCAGTTTGAGAAATGATGGGCATTCACGTTTTATGCCTGGGTTTTACTGTTGATGACCTTGCAATATTAAATTGAAGAAGAATTCTGAAAATTAAAGTAGAGGGAATTCTACCTCATTCAAAAATAGGACTGCATTGCCCCCAGGATGGCGGGGCCCACGAGAAGAGTGTAAACCCGTGCTCTGCGCTTCCTCCATTGTCCCTGGGATGGAGGTGCCTACAAGAGGAGTGTAAGGACACATGCCTTTGGTGGGTGGACTTACTGGAACCCCAAGATCTAGGACAAGGGCCAGCCCAGGCACGGGGGTGCTCACACGACTTTTGAGGGCAGAGTAATCAGCAAAAGCAGCAACATGGAAGCATCTGAAGCAGTAGTGAGGAGCCAACAAGACGGACCGTGGAGAACTCCACGAACGGAAGACCAGTCCCGGCCCCCACATCCAAGGCCAAGACCAGCTCCACACCCATCACATGTCTGGGATTAAACATGGACACTTTCACAGAACTGTAAACATCAGAGGTATTTTACTACTTTCATTCTCCCTTGTTTGTCTGATTGGCTAACCCTTTCCTGGTCGTCTTGTATTGTTTTGTATTGTGTGGTTATTTTTGCATTTGGTTGGTTTTTTTTTTTTTCTCTTTCTCTCCTATATCTGGTCTCCTTTTTCTTTCTTTCTTTTCTTTTTCCTTCTCTTTCTTCCTTCTTTTTTTCATGGATTAGGTTTCTTACCTTTCTTTTTTGTTTTCTTCTATTGATCCTCTTTCTCTCTTTCCCCCACAACCTCTTGTATTTAAACTTCAAAGCGAGTAAACATTGTCTCTGCCCTTTCTGATTACTCCTTTGCATTCTATTTCATTCTTTCCCTCCTGTGTCCTCCAGTTTCCCAAAACTCGAGTGATCATCCTTTGACCTCCAGCCTTGATTCTAGCATATTTCACCTCATTCATCACTTTAGCCTGTCTCCCACCCATCTTAACCCCTCCACCCTGCAGAAGGGTAAAATCACTCCACTAAGGGGAAAATCACTGCATACAAGTGCACGGTATATGTTTGATTTTGTTATATAACTTTAGAGTTTGCTCCTGTGGTTGGATGTAGCAGGTTAATTGTTACCGTAGTTTGTCAGTAATTAAGCCGTACTTGAAACTATTGTTATTACTAACTGTACTACTTTATCCAGGATGTCATACATGTTATAAACAATCTTTCTCCCCTGTATGATAACACTGTGACTGTATGTGGTCATAATCATCACCACAGCCCAGTGCCAAAGGATTGGGAGCTGAGCCAAATAGTAATTTTGCATCCTTTACAAATTGGGAAGTCAGGTTCTTGGGATAGCTATAAAGAACCACCTACATCTAGAGGACATCCCTGAAGAACAGACATCTCCTAGGGAAGCCTTAATACTATAGATAAAGCTATATAGCATAAGAAATTGGCAAGCATCAATATAGAAAACAAAATAAAACAAAAAAGAGTAAATAGAAAATGACAAGACACAGAAGCAAAATGCAACTCCAGACCCCCAGTCCACCTAGGACAAGCCTGGAACACAATGAGATAGATGAAATAGTAAGTCAAACACGGGATCTTTCTGAAATGATAGCAACAGAAATGAAAAAACAAGTGGAAAAGGCTACAGAGAAAATAATCTCTCAGGTACAAAAAGAAATGATACTTAAAATAAAAGATATTGGAGAAGACACAGATAAAAGAATAGATAAGCTTAGAAAAATGATGGAAACAAAAAGTGCCCAACATAGGAAAGACATGGAATCCATAAAACAGATCCAAACAGAAATCCAAGAGATTAAAACCTCCACTGAAAGGATATGCCACAGATTGAATGAAGGAGAGGATAGAATTTCAGGTCTTGAAGACAGAATTGCAGTACTGATTCTGAAAAGAAAGATATCTTAAAAATAGCAAGAGACGTTGAAAAATCAATCCAACAGCTACAAGATGAAGCAAAGAAAAACAACATAAGATTAACTGGGGTCAATGAGAAAGCTGGAGACAGTGGAAATGCCATTAAAAAAAAAAAAAAAAAAAAACTTTTCACAGAAATAATGACAGAAAACTTCCCAAGCATGGATAAAGAATGTGACATACAAATAAATGAAGCATATAGAACTCCAAACAGCCATGACCAAAATAAAACTATACCAAGACACATAATAATCAAGATTACAGAAATTCAGCACAAGAACAGAATATTAAAAGCTATTAGAGAAAAGAAACAGATCACCTATAAAGGAAACCCATCAGAATCACAACAGACTTCTCAACACAAACCCTCAAGTTAAGAAGAGCTTGGAATGAAGTATTTCAAGTCCTGAAAGAAAACAACTTCCAACCCAGATTCATGGTGATAGTCTCAATCCTATGCTACTCATTAGTATACTTGGATCACAAACTCAGAAATCATCAAGAACAGAGTCAGATGATTGTTGAGGGGTCTCTCAGTGTCTGAAACAGAACCAAAGCAATGTAGGTGCTCAACACCTACTTAAGAACCAAACCAAGAGACAAAGATGCTCCAATCTAATGCTTGTTGAGGGAATTAACCAATAAGAACCACATCACCCTCACAAGTTCTCATGTCAAGGACTTTCCAGATATAGCTACTAACTCTTGAGACAACCCTATTCCTGGCCAATAGAGGAATTCCTCCAGAGATGAGGATTGGATCTAGGTTTTGTTTAGTGTTACCTGAGGTTCTACTACTACATGCTGGATACTTTGGCTTGGGGTAAAAATATTTCTCAGACTTGAAAGTTTCCCAAGACAGTAGATATTGGCTGCTATATTATGCATCTAAATGTCAAATTTCCAGGTGCCTTAGAGAGGCTGCTTTATTTAGACAGCAAAAAAAAAAAAACCTTTGCTTAGAGGTTTTGAAAATAGTGCCATCTATTATTCCTTCCTCTATCTATTTTCTGTTTTTATGTAATGCGTGTTCTACAAGGCTGTAGCTGTGTCAGGAAGCAGCAACCAACAGGCAGAACACAGCTAATGTGCTCAGAACCAAGAGGCTAAAGCTCAATGTTAGTTGACTCTGGGCTTGCTAGATGCTTTGAATCAACAAGTCTGCAGGAAAACAAAGAGCACAGGTGAGTTCAAACTGTAGTGATGAAGAACTATAGATTAGGTAGAGGCCTAAGCCAAAGACATGTTTTTGTTTGTTTGTTTTTGTTGTTGTTGTTTTGAGACAGGGTCTCACCATACAGTGCAGGCTGGCCTTGAACTTGCTTATGTAGCCCAGGCTGGCCTCGAACTCATGGCAATCCTCCTGCCTCAGCCTCCCGAGTACTGGGATTACAGGCATGTGCCACCATGCCCAACTCAAGGACAGTTTTGATTATTTGGAGAATGGACTTAATTGGTTCACATTTCTAAGAAGGGAAATTGGAGTCAAGGATATCCGTTTTCAGTTGAGAACCTTTCTTTCGGGGCCCCTTTTCTGACTCTTTCCTTTGGCATGTCACTTTCTTCTTGGAACAAGTATCAGCAGGTAACTTTTCAGCTGAATGGGAGATAGACATTTTCTGAAAGTTCATTGACCAGCTTAGGAAGATATTATATATCTGGGGGGCTTCTTCCCTGACTAGTTGTGATTTCTCTCTGCAAGGAAATGGGGAAACAGAATAAGCTAGAAGGTTAGCCACCTCTTGATATATTTGTCTCCCTCTGTACCTCCCTTTCCAACTTCACATAAAATATACAATTCCACAACTGTGAGACTGAGGGTACCCATTTTAGCTAGAAGCACTTTTGCTTATACTCCTTACTCCTGCAGGTAGATTGTATTTAATTATATTTTATATTTGAATTCATTTTAATAATATTTTTTCTGAGCCTTGAAACGCCCAATCCAATAGTTTTTAATTCAACATAAAGTATCTCTTGATACTTCTACAAATCTTTCAATACAGATGAGAGACTGCAATTAGCATAAGTGGCTGGAGAATATGCAGTAAGCTTAATCTTTTACATAGCACAAACTTGAATATTAATCACTTCAGCTGAAATGAGAAAGGATAAATGGCACCCTTTGATCCTGAAGTGCGTTTTGAAACAAAATTATTTTCTTTCTTTTGCTTATTTGTGAAGAATTAGAAAAAGTGGACTAAACTTACCCTGTCAGAAGAAAGAGGAGAATGAACATTCTCTAATCCAGGGCTTCTTGAATAATATCATAGTATCTGTTTCTAGAAGCACTGAAATTTTAAGGGGTACCTCCTACAAACTGCCAGTGAAAGGAGAAGGAGCCCCCTAATATCCGTCTGTATAGTGGACATCAGTGGGGAAAGAACTGAGTGAAATATTTGCTTAAAAAATATTGGAACAAAAGTATTACCAAGCTAAACACTATCGTTCTGTGCTGCCTCTCCCTTAGAGGCAGATGGCTTGGTGCTCTGGCTTTCAACCATTTTTCAAGTTATTTATTTCCTAAAATGTTCTATCATGTCTCTGCATGTCCAGTAGAAAATATGACAACATGTCAACCCATATTCTCTCATTTTTCCATTGCCAATCAGTATCAAGTAGAATCAATGTTACTGGTAAGTCTTCTACTTTCTTCCCTTCCCCTCCATCTCAACTCCCACCACCCCACTGAGGCTCTCAGCACCTCACCTATCACACTGCCATGGCATCTTATTGCCGGATCCACCATTTTGGATATGAAAGCTTGGACTAAAAAGAAAGATCTCGATTTGAATCGGAGGCTCTTCCACTTTCTAGTTCCATGAACATAGTCTAGTAAGCCCAGTTCTCAGAGCTCCTGTCTCCATACCTGCAACATAAGAATAACAATGCTGATTTCATGGAGCTGCTATAAGAATTAAGCATACTAATATCTGTAAAATTCAAGTCAAATCCATTATGTACCTGAGGTGAGAGTTTGATCCTCCAAACATGTGGTAACTGAAAAAAAAATAAATAAATAAAAATCAGGGCCCTAGCAGTTACTCTTTTTCATTGTTCAACTTATCAATAGTTCCTGGCTCAATGGCAAATCACAATTTCAGCTTTTGTGGCCATTTTATATAGCTACTCTTTCATATTTACTAACAAGAAACACCCCTTTAAGAATATTTCTTAATTTCCTACTTTCTTTTCATGTCTCCTATGTCCCTCTAATTCCTCTGCTACCTTCCTTTCCAGTCTATGGTCCCTCATTTAAGTAGTCAGTAGAGACGAAGGAAATCTTAGGGGTTAGGATGTCCTTTAAAATACTAAGTGAGGGCTGGGGATTTAGCTTAGTGGTATGGCAAGTGTGAGGCCCTGAGTTCAATTCCCAGTACCAAAATAAAATAAAATACTAAGAGATCTCACATCTACAAGGCATTCAGCCAGTTTGCACAGTTGAGATGAGTCTCTTCTTTGCACATTTCCATTGTGTTATAAAACTGCAATTCCCTGTATTGTTCTCCCATTGCTACAACAAATGAAAATAAGCATATGGCCTAAAAGAACACACACTTCCAACCTGTGATGGATGTGATTATTATGTATATCAAAGGTGTACCAATAAAATTAATTTTAATAAGTCCTCAGAGAAAGAAAATCTTTGCTGAACCAGAGTCTTGGAGTAGACATTAGGCATGTGAGCACCTTTCGATATATTCTGAAAGTAGAGCCAACTGTATTTGCTAATGGATGGTGTGTGGAGTGAGTGAGAAGACAAAATTGACTCCTATATTTTTTGAAGAACTGGGTTAAACAATTGCCATTAAGTGAGAAAAGATTGGGAAGTGTTATGGGCTAACTTGTACCCAAAATATGATTCCATAAGGAGACAGGAACTTTAAATAGGTAATTAAATTCAACCATGGTTGTTAGGGTACCCGGAGTCTAGTGTGACTGGTGTACTTACAAGAAGAGGCCATTTGGACACACGGAGAGACAGAAGGGATTCATGTGCTATTATGGCTTGGGTCTAGATGTCCCCCCAAAGCCTCATGCAGTCAAAGGTCAGGCTTTTTTTAGGGGTGGCTAGATCTAGAGTATGAGATGCTGGGATTAAGGGTGTGTGCTTACAAAATCAGTCCACTGATCGGTTTGGCACCACCTTATTTCTGGTAGCCTAGATACAATATTAAAGGGGCAGAAAGACAATGTTAAGGCCCCTTGCTTGCTTGCTTTGCTCTCTCCTGCCTGCCATGAGCTGTTTTTCCTTTGCAATGCCTGTTTACCATACCACCTTGCCTTGGAGCTACCGATTACACACTGACACCTCTACAAACTGTGAGCTAAATAAACCTTTCCTCCTTTAACTTTGAGTGTTGGGTATTTTGTCTCAGCAATGAGAAAAGTAACTAACACATGTGCACAGAGGAGACCCCACATCTGGACACATCAAGGAGGTGATATTCTGGAAGCCATGAAGCCTCTGAAAATAATGAACCTGCTCCCACCTTAATCTTGGACTTCTAGCTTCCAAACATGTGTTACAATAAATTTCTATTGTTTATGCAGAAAAACAAAAAAACAAAACCACATGCATTTTATCACATAGTTTGATCAGAGGTCAAAATGGGTCTCACTGGGTTGAAATCCAGTTATTGGTAGGACTATATTCCTTCTAGAGGCCCGTGGGTGAGTATCTGTCTCCCTGTCTGGTGCTGACTTCTGGGGGCCACCTACATGATCCATGGCTCTTAACTCCATTTTCAAAGTCAGCAATATTATGGCTCTCAGACCATTTTTCCTCAGGGACATCTGCTTCTAAATCTCTTCTTTTGCTTCTCTTTTCCACTTTTTAAGTACTTTGTGATAGCATTGCACCCACCTGGCTAATCTTCTTATCTTTTTTTTTTTTTGTGGGTACTGGGGGGTCAACCTCAGGACCTCGCACGCCAGCAGGTGCCCGTGCCGCTGAGCGATATCACCGGCCCCTTTTTCGTATGTGGGTTCCGGGAGTCAAACTCGGGCCCTCGCGCTTGCCGGGCAGGCACTTAAGCCGCTGAGCCATCTCACCGGCCCCCTAATCTTCTTATCTTAGCTGATTAGCAACTTCAGCTTCCCTTTTCCATGTAAGCTAATGTATTCTAGATTATGTAGATTAAAACACGGACATCATCAGGAGATTCTTATTCTGCTTACAAAAGTTCCCATTTCTTCTTCTACCTTGAATGCCATTACCAAATGTTCTCTTCAGTTACTCTTACTTCAATAAATTCCATATCTCATTAAAAGAAGTTAATCTTTGAGACCCTAGGAAAAGGGATAAGCGTAATATGTCATTCTTTATATCTAAAGAATATTACTGTGTACCTTATACAAAGATTCAGTAAATGTTAATCTCTTCCACTGGTAAAAAACCAGCATCATATTTACTACTAGATAGGAGTCGACATTTCTGGTCCAGCATTCATGACACTCTGCAGTCTGGTTCAACCTGCCCATACATATCACAATTATCTGGCATACTCATTGTCTCCAAATGTCACTCAAACCAAAGAACTCCTTAAAGAATCCATACTGTGTTCTAGGTGCAGTCCAAATGCAGGTTAAGTACGTTTAGTTCAACCTCCTCAAAGGTTTTATATTTGAGTGGAGCAGTTTGTTTGAGTGGAAGAGTTTTCCCATTTTTTTCTACCTGGTCCTCTGCAATCCTAGTGCAGGCCTCTGACCATCTTCTCAGGCCATCTCCCCTTCCCTGTGCATTGATCAGTCACCTTTTTTGTGAAGTCTGTCAAGAAGCTACCTCTTCCCAGCCTCATGGGAACTCTCTTCTCCGAGAATTCAGTGCATACACTAAGGCATACTCATCGGTTGATGTAGTTTTTAAATAGACTTGGAATATTTTCTGAGTCATCGCATGATTATTGCATATTTTTCCAACTAAAATGCAGTTCCCTCAAGGGCAAAAATTTCCCCCTTTTTATATCCCACAAATCAAGGAATGAGTATTACATTGAAGGAATAGGGTAGTAAAGTTTCGTTTTCAATGCATAGGAATTGCAAAATGGTATAAAAATATAATGCAATAGTTTCCTGGTCATTAATGCTGCTCACAAATATGTCTGATTTTCCTTCTAATCTGAGTATGAGGAATTGTACTTACCAGCCTCCTTGAAGGTAGGTGTAACTCACTTTTGTCAATGAAAATGTGAGCAGAAATGACATAGTCACTCTCTAGGAAGTTTTGCAAGTGTATATTCTGTGCTTCTTGTCTTTTACCCATGGTAACTAGCTACAGTTAGATTTGGGGTTCCAAGAACCAATGTCCTTGAATGAGGCAGTAGGGAGCCTGCTCAAACTGAACTGAGATGGACATGGAACAGAAATGAAAATTAGACCTGATTCTTTGAAGACATTAAGATTTGAGTTTTCTTTTAATAGACTATTTTTAGAACAGATTTATAGAAAAACTGAGAAGATAGTACATACAGAGTTTCCACATTCCACCCTCCACTCCATTTTCACTATTATTAACATCCAATAATAGTGCGGTACATTTGTTACAATTAATAAAACAATATTGATACATCATTATCAACTAAAGTCTATTTTATTCAGATCTCATTAGTTTTCACTTAATATCTCTTTATTCTTCCACAATCCCATATAGGATACCATATTACATATGGCTATCATGTCTCTTTTAGGCTCTCCAAGATTGTGACAATTTCTTGGTTGGTTTTGATTACTTTAGTAATTTTAAGTACTACTCATCAGATATATTATAGAATACCCCCCGCTGAGTTTGTATGCTATTTTTCTCACGGTTAGGCTGGAAATATGTGTTTTGAGAAGGTAGACCACAGACATAAAGTTCTGCTTTCATTATATCATATAAAAGGTACAGATTATTAACGTGATGGCACTACTGATATTGACCTTAATCATCTTGGTCAGGTAGAGTTTTTCAAACTCCTCCACTTTACAGTTACTCTGTACTTAGCTCCTTTTTATGTTCTCTACTCATTTGAAGGAAGTCACTATATACATCCCTCACTTAGAGTGGGAAGTTATGCTGCCTCTCTTTAGGGTGGAGTATACTAAGTTATTTGGAGTTTTCTGCATAGGAGATTTATATCTCCTTTCTTTTTATTGTTCTATTCAAAAATTTATTAACATAAGCATGAACTCATAGATATTTATTATATATTTTGGGTTATAATCCAATACTACTATTTTTATTCTATTACTTGAATTTTTCTAACTTATGATCTTCCTATGTTTCTTTGATATGCCTCGATTATTTGGGAGGTTTTGTGAACATTTCTTTATGGAATTACAAAATGTTCCAGGATTATCTTGTATATTTCCTGCCCCAGAACTAAATTCAGCTATTTCTCTAAGAATCACTCATTTCCTTTATTGGGGAATGCTTTAGAAACCAATTGTCCTTTTAGGGTCCACATTCAAGTAAAATCCTACGCTCATCATTTCCCATCTTGCCCACAAACTACTTCTCCAAAGCCACACAGAAGTTGGGTCTTAACCAAATCCCTGAGGTTTGAGAATTGGTAAACTTGAATTCCTGCAGGTAGCAAGAGCCTCACAAAAAGCAGTGATAGTGATATGTCCAGTCTTCTGTTATGTCTTAGGAGCTCCACAATTGTGTTTTCAATCTTGTTTTTTCTTATAGGAGGAGATCTTAATGGAGTACTGACTGTGACCTTGGAGAGTCCCAAGTTAAAGGAGGAGGAACTGCAGAAAACTGGCTCCTCAGTTGGTGTTAAATACAACTTCCATTTTGTTTGAGCACTACATTCAGGTATGGTGGTTCTGCCTGCAGGAACTAATCTGAATGGTGCACACACAGGGAGATGTCTGGCCTGCTTGTCAAATGGTGGAACAGAACTATGTTTCTAAGCATCAAATCCCTTGTTAAAAGGGATTGTTTTAAAACCTCAGGGAATTGTTAGCATTGAGTAATTAACAATAAGAAAATGCTTGCAGATTAACAGAATATGGTAACACTAACATCACCTGACACAAAACACACACACACACACAGCTTTTTGCTCAAGGCATCTTCTCCTACTTAGAATGCCCATTTAGAAGAATTTTTAAATTTGAGAGGCATTTAAATACTGTACTAACTGTTCGTAAAAATTCACATCTAGGAAGCTTCAGTAAACATAAACTGCTACTAAAATGGCCTCCTTGGACGTTTTTTGTTTGTTTAATTTTCAAGCTATGTTTGTTCAACAACACCACATGTTGGCATCCTCTGGTTAAGAAAACTATCACCCAGAGTTCTAACCTATGAGATAAGTACATAGTCCCAATAGCCGAGCACTGTGAGCATCCTAGTCTTATAACCAGAATACCAGCATGTACCTGTCAAAGCATTGAGCTATATTGCAAGCAAGAGAGAATAAGTCAAATTTAATTTTGAAAATGTGATGTGTCGATCTAAAAACCATTGTTCACAGCATCGTTAGGAAACCAATTTTCAGAGGAACAGGTCAGCAGTGGTAAACAAATTCCCATGGCTAAGCAGTTGCTGATATAAATTGTCTGAAATGAAAAATATATATTCATGACCAGAGTGGGCTCAAAAAATTAATTCAGGGAAGTATTTTTCTCTTCTTTTTACCTTCCCTGGAGTAGGCAATTCTTAAATAAATGATCAATAGCTGACTTGGGCCAAATAGAAGGACTTGTCCAGGATCAGGCAAGTAATTACTTACAGTGATGAGCTGAGGAAGTAAGGCAGCCAGGGACACGGTAGCATTAATCATGACTTTAAACTCTCTCTCCCTTTCTAGTTGAATCACCTGAAAAAAAATATTACTGAACAACTTGGTCCACTAGAAAATTCATAGATCAGGGTGCATATTTCAGACACCTCCATTTTCAGAACAACCCACCAGAGTGAGTAGAAAGTATTATTAATGGGAAGCAATATCATTTTGCACCTTTTTAAGAGACACTGGAATTATTGGTTAGTTGAGAGAGGCTGAGTGAATGGGAACTGGGGAGGTGAATGAGACATGAACAATTTGGGCCTGTAAATATCTGTTTAGTTCCCTGCTGGGAATTGAGGGTAGAACATTTGCTTCATTTAGTCCTCAGAACAAAATACCCACAGCTGGTGCTGAAACTTTCAGCCTCTCCAAGCTGGGCCAAAATGAAAAGGCTAATGTGGAATAAGTGTGACACTTGGGCCCTGGAAGTACCTTCATTTTTTCCCAAGGGTGATCCACCAACAGACCTATGGAGGAAAATGGTAGTGCAGCATGGCAGAGTAAGAAGGAACTCTGGATGTTCCTTCTATTAGGTTAACCACCCAAATTCCTCTTCTATGAACCTAGGAATGCTTGTTCAAGTAGGTACACATAGCCATAGCTAAAGCAGTAAACAACCTATTGGCTATCATTAGGGAGACTGGCTAAAAAAAAATTTATAACCATAAAAATAATAAGGTAGATCATGTATTATATGGAATAATTTTCTAAACAAAAAAATGAAATAAAGTTAGAAACAGAAGAGTATGTATAGTTTATTTCCATTTGTAGAAAAGACCATGTACTTATAAATACTTTCCATGTTGTTATATACACATAAACATTTTTGGGAAAATAGCCAGGAAACCATTTATTTTGAGAAGTGGGGATGGGAGTCATAGGGAGAGGGGTTAACATTTTCCTTTGCATTTAATTTTTTTACTGAAAACATGCATTGATTACAAAATGAAAGTCCAGTTAATTAAAAGCTCCCCTTTTATTAAGAGAAACGTGGATCCAAGCGTTGATAGGTTCAGCTCTAATTTTGTCACCAATGACCAATAAGCAATTACTAAAATGACCATAGAGGTGTTTAGAGTGGACTATAGTAGTTGCAGGACCCGGGAGAAGTGTCTCCCAGGCTCATTAAATAAATGAATAGGTCAGACTAGACTTGGGGCATTCAAAGGAGAGGACACATCTCTTGCCTTGGCTAAGGGTGTAGAAGGTTAGAGGAGAAGCAGAGAGATTCCAGATGCTGTGCATATATCTTTACGTCCAGAGTGGTTTAATCCTTGTTAAGTGTACATATATGAAGCTTCCACATAAGTTTTAAGGAAAGGCTCCTGAGACTAAAATATACTGAAAAATTTAAAACTCCATGGATGTCACAAATATATACCTAACGTTTGTTTTCACATATTGAGTACTTGTGATATGTTAAGCATTGGACTAATAACTTTATCTGCAGCCTTTATATCAACCCTTACAATAAGTCATGCAGTAGTTACTATTATCATCTGTTATGGCTTGTGTCTAGATGTACCCCCCACCCAAAGCCTCATGTGGTCATAGGTGGGGCTTTCCAGAGGTAGCTGAATGTAGAGTGTGTGATGCTGGGACTAAGTGTGTGATGCTGGCATCAAGGGTGTGTAATTACTAAATTAGTCCACTGATTGGTTTGGCATAGTTCTGGGTGTGGATAATGGGAAGCTCCACCCTGGGTGTGAGCGCTACCTGTGCTAAGGGAGTGTAGCCTGGATAGAATATAAGGGACAGAAAAAGGGCTGCTATAGTCACTTGCTGCTTGCTGCTTCTCTACCTTGCTGCTTCGCTACCTTGCTGCCTTGCTGCCTTCTGCCACCATGAACTGTTTCTCCACTGCGATGCCCCTTTGCCACGCCAGTGTGCCTTGGAGCTAGCCAACTAGGAATGAAACCTCTACAAACTGTGAGTTACAATAAACCTTTCTTCCTTTAACTTTGGGTGTCGGGTATTTTGTCTCAGCAATGAGAAAAGTAACTAAGACATCATCCTCATGTTAGAGTTAAGGAAAGTAACAACTTTTCTTGCCTTGGCCTATATCCCACCATAGGAAAATGTTGAAGTGAAGATGGAGAACAAATCCAAAAACATCTAAGTCCATGTAGTTGATTATATAAGATGCCTGACAGGCATCAGAACAGGAGAAAGTATGTTCCCAGCTTACCGAACCCACTGGATAAGCATGGTAAGGTACAAGCTTGGCCCATGATGCTCATAGAGTGTCTAGGGATGAGTAGTATTACTTGGAAGACTGAGAGAAAATACAACATCATGGGCTCTATCCTAGGATGACTAAGTCAATATTTCTTGGGGTATGGTGCTGCCATTTACATTTTAGTAAGATCTTCAGGAGATTCATAGTTTTCTTCAGGTCTGAGAAGTGATCTGAAACTAGTACGCTGTGCTCTGTTCAAGTACAGTGGATCTCATCCTTCCTGAATATTAGAATTATCTGGAAAGTTTTTTAAGACTATTGATGCTCAAACCCTAATACTGCCCAAATAAATCACAGATGAACCTGGAAGTGTACATTTTTAGTATCTGCCTAGATTATTACAATGTGCAGCCAAAGCTGAGAACCATTTTTCTGGACGTAACCCTCCAGGGAGTCTCAGTCTTTAGTTGCAAACTGAAATCACCAGAGAGGATTAAAAATCACTGATGCCTGAACCTCAGAGGTTTTGTTTCAGCTTTTTGGGAGAGTGGTCTAAACTTGGGGAATTTTTAATGCTTCCCCCAAAACTTGAACATTTAATCAGTTACAAACTACTGTAAGAGGTATGGGAGGGAAGGCCCAGCACAAATCTGGTTTCTGATCCTACCTGGTTTTGTCCTCCCATATAGAAGTAGCTGAAGCCTAAGGCTGATAGCAAAGTTGTTCCAGTGGATTTCCCACCAGCTCCTGGGCACTCTGAGCAAACTCCTAGGAACTTATTTGTCACTTATTTGTCAACCTGACCACAACGTAAAAGTTCCACTGCATGTTATTGCTTCCTGTTGCCTCCTCCAAACCCTTAGACCAGTAAAAATGAAGATACTGCAGTTTGTGAGTCTGACATTTATTTAGCTGTAACCTCAGAAATCTGAATCATCGATCCCAGGGAACGGCTAAAATTGCTGCCTGTTGAGAAGGAGAAGCTCAAAGGAAATAAACTCAGACCCAAAGTACTCCTGAGAAAATTATGCCTTTCGGGGAAGAACAATGCATCATACATTTTAATGAACAGGATATATTCACTTGGGTCTCATGTTAATTTAGAGCTCATGCTAATCCCAGTTGAGGAGTCAAAATTTGCATTTATATAGAGGCTGAATACTCTATCAAAAGACATCTGGCCTGAAAATTTATTTTAGTGAGGTTAAAATGACACCATCTTAGGGCAGGGGTAGTGGACAAAACACAAGGTTTTAACTCAGAGAAATCTGAGTTCAAGTCTTGCCTCTACATTTTTACTAGTTAGGTAAGTTATTCCATTTCTCCAAGGTACTACTTCCTCATCTATAAAATAGGAATAATATCTCTTTCACAGGTTGACTAGTAAAAGCCAAATAAAAGGATATGTATAAGGCCCTTATCACAGTGATTCAAATGTTGTAGGCACCAAACTGATGTGTGTCTCCATCCCTTATGCTACTTTTTTCAAACAAACAGGAGATATGATGGATTTGTTACCATTAATTGAAATCCTCTCTGACATCATAATGTGCAGCTATTGGATGTTACCTAGACCAGTCAAAGCCAACTTTCACTTCTTAGGGACCTTATTAATTCTCCAAGCTTTCCATTAATGAAAGGGACTACCATAATTTACATTAGGGAAAACTAACATCAGAAACTAAAGAGCAGTGAGAGACTGAAAGCTAGCCAGGAAGAAGGAACTAAGACTAAGAAATTGGAAATTTTAGAATGGGATAGAACTAGGTCCATTTACCCGTAACTGGATCATCCCAGGCATCCATACAAATATGTCCTCTGATGTTTCTTTCTTAATCCCAGGCTCCCAGTACTCCCTGTTTTATCCGCTTCATCTCCCTTCTTCTGTCCTGCTCTGCCAGCATAATCTCTCCCAAGAAATCTGTTTTAGAAATAACCAAAAGGGGGGCCAGTGATATAGCTCAGCGGCATAAGCGCCTGCCTGGCAAGCACTAGGTCCTGAGTTCGACTCCCGGTACCCACGTACGATAAAAGGGCCAGTGATATCGCTCAGCAGCATGGGTGCCTGCCGGCAAGCACGAGGTCCTGAGTTCAACCCCCAGTACCCACATTAAAAAAAAAAAGAAAGAAAGAAAGAAATAACCAAAAAGTCACATATAGTATTAGTCACATTTGGTAATAGTTTCCCCTCCTTAGGGTCATGGACCTCAGTTTTGCCCTAACTGACTCCTGCCAATTTCCAGCCCTTATTTGAATAAGATGTAAAAATAGATTCTGGTAATGAGGTTCAGGTAATTGAGCAAGGATAATGTTTAACCATACTTTCTACTTTCAAAACTCAAACCATGAGCTGAAAGCACATGCAAAGCAGAATAAAGGTGACTGGTTCCTAGCAGAGGAGAAGTATGGTAGGGAGATGAGGACGAAACAAACCAGTCCTATCAAGAAGGCTTCCATTGATCCAGAGCCAAGAATTCACACAAACCACTCCATTGTTCCACTCTCTGCAGGAAGGAAGTGTAGTAGCCTTCCTCACCTAGCACTGTGGCCATGCCCTCTGCTCTGAAGGACCTCCTCCAGGCTGCTCCGTGCCACTCATTCCCAGACATCTGACATCACCTTCTGTCTTTATCTCATGTTCTTCTATGGCTGCCTGTTGTACACTTCGTTCTCTTGGAAATAAGAGAAGATGGCTGAAGGCATAAACCTAACATCTTGTCCTCACCCATAATTTCGAGGCCAGCATTTTTAGAATTACTCCAAATCCATTCTCCACTCCCTGCTCCTCCAGGGAGCACCAAACTTCAATATCCAATACCTGTTGGGTAGAGATACCTTGATTTCCCACTGAAATCTGAATCTAACATATCAAAAACTTAGTATTTTCCCCCAGATGTTTTCTATTTTTTATAATTTCTATCTCAGTGAAACATGCATCCAACAATATATAAGTCAAAAATCATCTATGATCTTTCGTTCTCCCATAGCTAGTTATCAATACAGTTTAATAGTTTAATTTTTGTTTTCATTAATTCATCAGATGGGTCTAGAATCTGTTTATTTACTCTTTGGCAGGCTAGATACTCACATATAACAAATTAATATAAGTAAAATGCAGTTTTCATTCACTTGTTCAGTAAGTATGTATTGAAGCTTTATTCACTGGTAAACATTGCCCTACGACCTTAGATAGAGAGGAAAAAACTACAGACTTTTCCCTTGAGAAGTCCATCGACCGATACAGGAGTAAGGAAAGGACTTCCTCATATGTCAATGACTAAGTCCAGAGTTGACTGTGATAGCTAACATCAAGTCTCTTAATCTTGAACATTTTGAGAAGGCCTCATAAGGAGAGAGAATTTGACCAGGAGATAAAGGCTAAAATAAAGAATAAGAAGTTACTACTGCTGTAATTACCATCATCACCAGTTAATTGGTTCATTAAAGTACTTACTATATACAAGGCTCTGCATTCATAGCTCTAACATATTCTCTTATTCAATCCTTATAAAAACCCAATGTGATAGAGGCTGAATAAAAAATTTCTGTTTTGCTGATTAAGAAACTGAAGTTCACAAAAGTTGACTATTTCCCAAGGTCATACAATTAGTAAAGGTCTGGGGCTTGGACCCAGGTCCATTCCTTGAATCTCGAGGCCTCATAGAGAATGACGTGTCTAACAGAATAAAAGATAAATGTCACAGGAATGCCACATGTGAGGCTCAGATCGTATTCTCCAGTAAGAAGGCCCCTAGGCACATGCGGCCTCTGAGCACTTGGTACCTAGTCCAAATCGAAAGTGTACTGTGAATGTAAAATATGGTTCCCATTTTGAAGACTTTGCATGAGCAGAAGAGTGTAGGATATCTCAATTATAATTTTTATATTGGTTACACACTGAAATGGCAATATTTTTGATATATTGAGTTAGGCAAATATATATTTTTAAAATTCGTGCTGTTTCTTTTCAGTTTTTCTGTGTGCCTACTGGAAAATGTAAAAGTACGTATGAGGTGCACAGCTGTGGCTTGTGTTGTATTTCTGGTGGACAGAAATGGGCTAGAGATGTTGAAAGGTGGTAAGGTGACTATAAGCGGAACCTTATGAGAAGATAGGAGAAAAGTATTAAGACCTGAATTGCAGGTTCTGAAAGATGACTCACTTTTGAATGGGTAGTGAGAGCAGGGGCAGAGTTTTCAAGTGGAAGGAACAGCTTAGGAGGAAGGACAGCCTGATGTCTCGTGGAGAAGAGAGGAGGGCAGCAGAACCTGAACTGCAGAGTCTGTCCAGGTTACCTGTACATATATTAAACCTCATTTAGACTGATGTCTATAAACAGAAAATACCTTTTATTGAATTCTTCATTAGGGGCCTTTGGTAATTCTATTGCAAAAAGAAGTAAATTATCAGTTTACAATTACTGTGCCAGTTGGAGAACTATTCTTTTGTGAAAATAGTAGGCAAGGCAGGTCCTCAGAAATTCCAGATTGTAATTTGCTCATCTTTGAAGATTTCAGGTACATTTTCTCTAACTTAAAGGTGGCACTCTAATAAATTAAAGGTATGTTAACTCAGATGAAAGATTGCACTTGTGACTATAAATTGTAGCCTGAAGTACTGGCCCTAAAGTTGTTATGCTTTTCCTTTTTAAAAATATTCATGCAGGGCCGGTGAGATGGCTCAGCGGCATAAGCGCCTGCCTGGCAAGCGCGAGGGCCCGAGTTCAACTCCCGAACCCACATACGAGAAAAGGGCCGGTGATATCGCTCAGTGGCACAGGCGCCTGCTGGCGCACGAGGTCCTGAGGTCAACCCCTGGTACCCACAAAAAAAAAAAAAAAAATTCATGCAAAGTTTTGTGCAGTAGAGACATCATGGTTGTGGGTAAATAAGAAGTTGAGGTGACACTTTGTGGGAAAGTGCATGGTCTTTGGAATCAAATAGATCTGAGTTCCAACTCGGTTCTCCCACTTACTGGCTGATCTCTTAGCTACTCTGAACCTAAACAACCTCATCTGTAAAATGGGCCCACCTACTGACCTATTCACAGAAAGGTTGTAAAAGCTAAGTGAGTGAGGGGAGGTAATGCATTAAGCACAGTGTCTTGAATGTGCTGGAAGGTCAGAGAATGATAGACACACCCATTTACACTCACCTATTCACGCCTAGTGTGAGAACAGACCCTTGATTTTTAAATATACTGACTGTGAATGCTAAATGGGCAAGAATAGGCAAGCCTAAAGCTATCTATACAGCTTCCTAAGGTGCCAGGGAGCTACCTAAATCTGCTCTGCTCCAGGCTGTCTTAAGCAGTCTTTGGAATGTTCCATTAATGACAAATGACTGAGAATATACCATTTTTATAATAAGCAGAGATATTTAAATGTGATGGAGATGGGGTCTTCCAGATCAAGAAGTATATCTTAAGAGACTAGACATATATTGACTGAATCCCAAGCCTCGGCTTGCAGAGCAGAGCAACACAGTCAGAAATATGGAGAATCTGGCCATTCAGCCAACCACGATGATTCATTTGCCTTCAGTCCTTTACACAAATACAAATAACCAAGCCAATTCTGAATTAATCTTACACCTATCTCTGGAAGAGTAGACTGGACATTTTATGATATTGATTCTTAAGATTCACAGCAGGCCTTTGAACCCTGAGCACGAGGACCATCTTATCCATACTTGACACCCCAACAATGATTAGCTCCATTGCCAACCAAATATTTAACTAGATGAACCAACGAGTGAGTGATCTGGTGAGAAAACTAACACATTTTTACATGCTTTGATGGAGAATTAATCCACTCTTATACAAGAGAGAAGTGTTGGACTGGACAGAGTTGCTCAAACCTAGTTATAACTGAAGAGACAAAGAGATGATTTTTAAATTATAAAGACCCCTTCCCCTGATTCGAACTCTGTATTTCTTAGATGGGGAGGAAAAAATCTTCTACCCAGGCATTTTGTAAAATCAAACAGGAACCCCCTGTCTCAGGGGGAAAGGTTTGGGGGATAGGGACACTGACCAGCTGGAATTCACTGAGGCCCCAGTCAGAATCCTGCAAATCTTTCACGCTGGGAGTAAGACAGCTAAATGGGCATGTCAACAAAGAAAGTAGATTTCAAATGTTCTGAAGCGGTGATAAATAATTAATTCCACCCCAAGGAAAATGGGCATGAGTTCTTTAAATACATTAGTCATCACAGGCTTATTAGGTGGATGCATTTAAAGCAAAAGGCAATGATGAATGACATCAGTTGCATCATTAGTGGGACAGACTTTTCTCTGGTGATCTCTGTTGCCACATTAATAAGTGAAAAGTGAGATTCATTTAGGTTGTTTTGAAGTCAGACTGGCAACTGAGATGATTCTTTTCCAAATATGCTCAGCCAGGAAAGAAGGGAAGATACCAGTATGGAAGGATACCAAGGAAGTCAGGGACTTTGGCTATCGTGTTCGCACAGCGTAATGTAGCAGGGTAGACTTAGGAAAGGCTGAGCATGCCTGTGTGGTTGCAGTATTTCACAAAGCAAGGGCAAGTTGGGCAGTGAGGTTTTATATGAACATCTCGAGCTCAGAGGCCAGATGAAGTAAATGCTTGAACAAATGATTGTAAGTATTTTCTAGCAGCCTTTCTTCACTTCAGGCTTCTAATGTTAGTGTGCTTATCAGAAGATCAACCAATGTGAACAAATTCAAATATAGGACGAAAGAGATTTGTATCCACTAAAGAAAGGCTTACTCAGCTGATGTGGCTTGGCGCAGGGTTGCAGGTGAATCAAGTAATCCTGTCTGCTTGCATTTCTCAAGGTCATTTGGAAAATGACAGCTCGGATATGGCCAGGGAGAGCTGTCTGATTAACAATGATGTCTCTCAAGATATCCAATCTGAATAGAATTAGAAGATGTCAAGCAGTGTAGACAGAGAGGCAAAGGTGATCAGTGATAGTCATTTGACTTAAATTTAGTTGGACTTCATAGATTTTTAATTCCTGCTCTTCCCATGATTGTCAGTATGAGCTTGGACAAGTTAACTTTCTAATCCTGTTCTCCATCTGTAAAAGGAAATGAAAATAGTATCTAGGGTTATCATGGAGATTAAATAATTATCACAAACCTCCTAGCTGGGTGACCCCTGCTTCTTAGCTCAGCTCTATGATCAGGTGATATTTTCCATCTGTGAGAAGCATGACTGAACTGCAAGGTCTGTTTTTGAAGATAAATAAACCACACTTTCTCTGAACGTTCAGTTACTACTTAAGACAAGGTAAGTGTTTTAGTCTCACTCATTCTTTAAAGGCTGAAATGAAGAGGGACCCTCATCTTCATTGAGACCAGCTGAAAACTTCTGACTTGAAGTTTGGTCACTCATTCTCCAGGGTATGTGCCATGTGGCCTCATGAAGCCAGTCATCTGTGGCATCATAAATCAGTATCTAATTTGCGTCAAATATGTCAACAAGTTAAGAAAAAGACAGTCAGGCTGCTACTTTTGGCACTTATAGTCTCTCTGGCAGCTAATTTACAAGCTAAATTGAATCATCAGCACCCAATTAAATTCCTCCTGCATCATGGCACAAAACGCTCATTTTTATTTTCTTGATGAAGGAGGGAAAATGGAGAAGGAAGGGAGAGCTATTATGCTCTCATCCATGTGTTTCCATGAATTAGAGTATGTTTCACTCTTGAATTCATCTAGTTTCCCAAGTCTAGTGAAGTAAGGAAATGTTATAATTATATTTCCTGGTTGCCTACACATTTTTCTCCTTTGCTACAATCTCAGTTACTCATTAAACTCCCACTGACTCTTTCAAGGTTAAAAAATTTATCTGCAGAGATCTCAATATCTGCTGCAGTCCCCAAGCACCCATGAGCTAGCAGCTTTTGCATGGAATATCATCCAGGGAAGGGCTTCATCATTTCTAGATGGGACCTGCCAATGAAATATTAAAGTCTTTTTTGTCTCTGCAACCACCATTAAAAAGCAACTGTTCTGTCTAACTGGAACAAAATGGAAGTTATTCCTCTTGGAAGGAAGGTTGCCAAGTAGGAAACCATACCACCCAGCAGCAACTTCCTAAGCCCTCTGTCAACACCCCTCATTGCCTGCCTCAACCCTGCCTGATACACCTATATGCCAGCCAGGCATAAAGACAAGTTAGACCCTAGTTTTTACCAAAGCCGATCTCATTTCTTCCTGGGTTCTGATTCACAGCCACATTTCCTGTGTACAACCTCAACCTTGCCCATTAGACTAGATGTTTGGATGAATCTGCTCCAGATATAAAGAAAGCCCTTTCTTTAAAGACCACAGCTCAAGACTGTTCTTCCAGCTTTCTCAGTTCAGTCTCCCCTAGGCTCGGTTTCAGTTCGGACTCCACCGAATCAGATCCTAAGTCAAATATTTGGGTCCAAGATCTTGTCAGAAATCACTTCAAGGGAAGGAAGGAAATCAATTGAGACAGAGTATGTTAATAAAGAGGTTACCATCCTGGGCAATTTGTACTCAGTCCTACTAGGTATTGTCCGAGAGATGGCATGGAAACAATTTAGAGTTGTACTGTGGCTGAGTGAGGAAGGTGGGGACTTAATGTTAACAAACTTCCATCTCTCCTTACTGGCTGAGGGTCCCTTCTACAGCATCTCCCCAACCACCCCCTCTCTCAGAGCATCCAGCTTGCCCTATAGTCAAGTTATCTTGCACATCCAAAGAACGCCGTCAGGCAGGGACCTCAGGAGGCCATGGGATATCTGTGCTGATCTCCCAATAGGCTGACAGGACATAACCAGCCACCAACAGTCTGCAATAAAGACTTTATTAGTCACTTGCTGAAGGGCTCAACGCCAATCAGAGACACTGTCATGGTGATGCTATCCCCTTCCAAGAACACCCCATACAAGAATAACAGAGAGGAACGCAGTGAAGCAAATACAGTAAGTTCTCAACTTACTTACAAAGGAGTTCCATTCTGGGAGAACGTGCATAAGTCAGATTTGTTCATTAAGTCCAACAAAGTGCGTCTTACACTTTTGACACAAATATACAATGTAAATCATAGAAAAACCAAACACACACACACACACAAATACTATAAGTTTCTGACTGTACTGTACACTGTCACACTGCACAGTAAGCACACAGCAGCATAGCTGTGACAATGTCCAGCACACATGTGAGCCACTTCCACGATTTGTCCCATCTACAAATGTTCATAATGTGAATTCCATTCATATCTGGTATCTGTGAAAGTTTGAAAGTTGAATGTTTGTAATCCAAGGATTTACTGTACATGAGCTACCAAGCCTCAGTTGGAGGTTGAATTTGACCATGATGAGGATAGAAAGAAATAACTGAAGAACTCCTAATAAATGCTGAGCAGTGCACAGATCTTTCTACAGATTAATTTTCACAATAACTTTGTGAAATAGACATTTGCAGGCTCATTTTACAGATGAAACTTCTGAAGTTTGAAGAAATTAACAAATTTACTGAAAGTTACATAGTAAGTCAAAGATCTGTATCTGTAACCCTCCGAAGTCTTCTTCCTTTTGCTTCTTGATCCTCCTAAAGCAGGAAAGGCCTGCTGGAGAGGTAGAACAGAGTCTGATATCTGTAGGCATTTTGGGGAATCTGGGAAGAACACCTTCTCCCTCTCTCTTTCACACACCATCACTCCACACACGCTAAACACCTCCATTCCTGGCCTGCAACTGATACCGAATATTCCACTGTCATCAGTTCATTCCTCTGGGGCAAGCAGAAAAAGACCACATAATTCTCTGGGTAGCACAGCAAATAAATCTATCAGACCCTGAGCTAATCCAGGGCAAAGACCTTGTGAATCATCATTTGATTTCCAGTAGCTAGTACAGAGCTTGGTGTGTTAAAAGGCTTTTAGTATTCATCTGTTAAATAAATGAATAATCCTTAGTGTGAATAAATTTAGAAAATATATGAAGGGTGTAAGATTAAATATAAAAGCAGAAAAGAATAAACAATGCAGGAAAAGAGAATTTAGAATTTTTCCTATTTCCTATTAATCCTATTACTTAGAAATCTGTGTAGAAATTTGCTTTTCATTTCCTTAATCAGTACAGCTAATACTTCCAGCTCCTTTTCCAAAGTTTTCCTGCTTATATTCTTCTTAAGGCCTTACTTGACTTCTAGACATCCCTCTAGACACAATATTCAGAGGGAATTAATTTTATCTCTTCTGCATTTCATTTTATAATTTCTAGATAATATTTAACCCGACACAGGAAGAGATGAGATATACAAATGGGATCTTCGAATTTGAGTTGCTGATCTTCACCGTAAAAAATGTTGAAATGGTCAGAAAAAGTTCAGAGTTGTTGCTTGCTACAAAGGGTGTAAAGAGTATGTGACTCTCAGTCAGGCATGGTGCTGTACTCCTGTAATCTCAACAATGGGTTTGGGGGTATATATGACATTTTCAAAAAAGGCTACCTTGAACACAACAATTTTCAGTGATCTTTCTACACCTGGGTCAAAATATTCTTCTGCAATATGAATTTCAAGGCTATATTTCTCTTTTCCATGGAGCATATTATGAACATAATAAAATATTCCTACTTACTACCTACCAGATTTGTTACTCTCTTTTAGAATACCTCAAACCTGCTAAGAGGTGAACTCCAAACTAAGACATATGTATCAGATTATTTTATTCCAGTCAGAAAGCTTCTAGAAGCTCTTCTTACTCTTAGTCATAGTGACACAGGTGGTAGAGTATGGCTAAAACTGGCTGGGAAATGAAGGGTGGCAAGATCCCAGAGCACATGCGCAGAATAGTTCCCAAAGACCTGCAGGAACACTTGAGCAGGTTTTCAATAGGATGGCCTAGACCTGATGTCAGCCTGAAGACTGGGTGATATTAAGAGGACAGTTCACACTGAGTTTTTGGCCACTGTGTCTTCTCTTGCAGGGTGGCCCACCTGACGCTGTAGGGTGCACTTCTTTTCCTACTTTTACTTGGCCTAACTCCCTCTGCAGAGCCTGTTTCTTTTCCTACCTTTAATAAAACTTTGCTATTGATTGGGCTTGTCTTGAATTCTTCCCTCAGGACAGAAAGAATCTGGAAACCACCTCCAGAAGGAGATTCCAGCACCCAAAACCTGGTAACAATAGCATTACAAACAGTAAAATAATTTTAAAAATTAAGAAAGTAAACCAGCAAATGGCAAAGTAGGGATTTCAGACTGGCAATAGGGACTCTAAGTTGTTTTTACTATTCCCAACTGATAGATTATGGGATTATTAAGAAGTCATTATTTTTTAAATAAAGTGAAAACATAACTCTTGAGGTTCCCCTTTGAACCAGTTATAACATCTTACTGATTCTTTTATCATTAACTGGACCGAAAACAAAATTTTTGTTATGTGTTCTTTTAAATTGGTATGTTTGACCTCAAACCTCAGACTTTAACCTCTCTGAGGCCATTTCCTTTCTATGACATTAGTATCATATTAAACATGTCTCAAGATTAATGTGAGAATTCACTTAACAAGGGCATATATAGAAAGTGGCATAAAAGTGATCATAAATTCCAACTATTGCCACCACGATTATCATCTATGTGCCCTGCAAGTCAGAACCAGAGACTGCTGTGTCCTATAGCAGTAAGACTCATAGAGCTTCCTTCTCATGGAGAATTAGTGCAGTCAGGAGTCTCTCAGTGAACATGTTCTCTGCCAGATAATCAAGTTCCTTCTCTAAGTGCAAACTAAAAACACAGGCTTTTCTGCAGACTTGTAGAGTTTTGTTTTAGGTCTGCTCGCATGAAGATTTTGTAAATAAGATCTGTGGCTGGAAACCTCAGACATGAGTGAGGGAGCAGGGAGTTCTCTCCAAAAGTACGTTCCGTGCATTTATTTTTCTGTATTCTATTTGGAATAAAGTTTGGAAATTTCCCTTATGCCACCTAGAATCTGTTTTGCCATGGGGAAAAGAAAAGCATAGTTTATATGAAAAGATAGTTTATTTGGAAAACAGTATATGTTTTAAATCAGATAGGCTCCAGAGGTGAGTACAACTAAAAAGCAATCTTCAAAAACAAAGCTCAGACACTCCTTTCCAAGATATGTACTGATGAGTACAGATGCAAGCCCACACACACGGGCAGACTAGAGCACCCGTACCTGAAATTACACTCAGGAAGAGAGTTAGGGAATGGGAGAGGCTGCTATATTAAATGGTGATGCAGATGGGCTAGTGAAAAGGTGTTTGGAGAAAAAAAATTAAAAGGAGATGGTTCTCACTCTATCTATAGTTAAAAGTACATCCCCAGGCAAAATGAATCAGCTCTTCAAAGATGTTTGCCATCAAAGAGCATTCTGAGATTCAACAACAGGTTCCTCTATGGAATCCCAAATAGATAAATTAACTACCTTGCTAGAATTTGATAGTCAGCTCTCATTCAATAATTCCATTGTATTTGTCTGTGTTGCCCTGACAGATTCTCTCTCTGAAGAAATAAAGATGGCTGGCGTGATCTCCAGCTTACATCCAAAAAGACTCGAACTCCAACAGAAATAGGGCCTGTGAGTTCCAACAAAAACCTTAAGGCTTATAATCATTCACCAACCTGTCATACAACCATGTGCTCCTGTACATAGAATAGATGGGCACGTGGTGGTTGTCAGACCTGCACCACATACCCATCCCAAAAGCCATGAGCTGGAGATGGGGAGGAAATTACCAAAGGAAAACAAAGCTACTCTTAGCTTAGGAGAGGAGTGAGTAGATATTGAGACAACATAAATACATGTTTATTGCAAGCATTGAGAAGGACTATGAATTATGGAGAAATCATATACAGTCAACTGAAGACAGATCTAGTTGACTTTCAACTCACTAGGGCCAGAGGAAGTATTTTGAAGTGGAAGTGGGAAATGGTTTGTTTTTGTTTCAGCAGATTTATATCAGGTTACCCAAACAGTGCACAAGTACACATTTTCAACTGAAAAAATACATAATTACACAAACTACCATGAGTGAAGCAACACCTTTAAAATAATTATTAATCAAAAAGGCACTGCATACACTTGAACAATAGCCTTTCAAATAAAGGCCAGACATCTTACTTACTCAGTCTAGAGAAAATTCCTTGTGCCCACGAGGATTCTTCAGCACCTTGCTGTGTTTACTGCTTATTTCCCTATACCTACTGAATGTATACTTTGATGTAGTATTCAAGCGGAGGGTAATTAAGGTCCTTAAATTGGCAGCTCACAGGATGAACAGAGTAGTAAGTTATTTTAAAATGAAATCCTTGACTTTTTAAAGAAACCAGTTCTCCTGAATCTGTAGTGTTTGTAGAATTACAGTAAATTCGTTTCAGAGCACCAGTCTTAGCATGAAGATAAGCCATTTCAGGCTCCAGTGAAGCTCATTTGGTTATGAGCAGAGAACTAGCCCTCTTGTTACCATTGTACACAATAAAGGACGTGGAGAACGAGAGTGGGAAAGACTACTCAGAGCAACAGAAACTTACATCCTACTCTTACTCTGAGGAGATAACTTTCCTGGTGCTTTGTGGTCAAATCAATAAGAATTGTCAATGGGCTGGTGAGATGGCTCAGCGGCTTAAGCGCCTGCCCGGCAAGCGCGAGAGCCTGAGTTCGACTCCCAGAACCCACATACGAAAAAGGGGCCGGTGATATCGCTCAGTGGCACGGGCACCTGCTGGAGCGTGAGGTCCTGAGGTCGACCCCCCGGTACCCACAAAAAAAAAAAAGAATTGTCAAAACGATGCCTGACCTCAAAGACATTTTAAGACACTGGTATCATGACTCTACAAACCATGTGACCAAAGTCACCTCCACTGCTCTGCACCCTTCATCTTGGCTGTGTGAACGATATGAGCCACTGGGTACATCACACTGACAGGAAGGCCCACTTTCTTTATCATGGTGAAGGGCAGGATAGAGGAAAGAAACTGAATTCAATTTGGATATGATGAAATCAGAGGCTACGTTGTTACTTTCTCATTCAATTTCTCATTTAACTCTCCCAAACATAATGCATGCTAACATGTTACTGCCTTCATCTGAATAGAGCTGGTCTCTGAGAGTGCAAATGACTTGCCTAAGGATGCATAGCTGGAAGGGGCAGAGTTGAAAATTACATCAAAGTTGGAGTCCAAAGTCTATGAGCTTTCTAATATAGTACACAATTTTAGTAAATCAGAGCATGAGGCAGCAGGAATGGCAAAATGGTTTTGTCTGTTATTACCTCACAGCTATTAAAGTGAGAAATACCAAGAATCTGGGATGATTAGAGAAACTTACTCTGTCTTCTTTCATTCCTCTATCTGTAGTTACTTAATCAGCAGCCAACTTCCATCCAGTCAATTTTTTTTAACTCACCCTGAGCTCTTATCATGTGAAAACTACTAAAATACAACAAAATACCTGAGAAAATCAATTTAAAGGAAAAAAGATTTATTTTGGCTCACAGTTCTGGAAGTTTCAGTCCATGGTCACTTGGCTCTGTTGTTTCTGGTCTGAGGTAGGGCAGAACATAATGTTAGGGATCATGTTGTAGAAAAAAGCAGCTCATCTCATGGCAGCTGGGAAGCAAAAAGGGAGAGGATAAGTTCAATGACAAAATATACCCTTCCAGGCATGCCCCCAGTGGCCTTCCTCCACTCAGGCCCCACCTCATCAGTTTCCACCACCTCCCAATAGCCCATTATGCTATGAATTCCTCAGTGGATTAACCCATTGATGAGGTAAGAAGAGCCCTCAGAATCCAATCACATCCCAAAGGCCCCACCTCTGAACACTGCTGCACTGAGGATTAAGTCTTCATGAGCTTTTGGCGACCATAATAGAGTCCAGCACAAACCTTGCTTTAAACCCATGCTCTCCCCAGAATGGCAGCACCTACCCATGCCTAGTACTTGATAGCATTTTAACCCCCAGCCACTTTTCTCCAAAACTACCTGCCACAGAGAGTTTCAATTAGACCACAGAGGACCACTGCCAACTAAACATTGAGAAACCTCCTGGCTCAATTATCAACTTTCCCAGAAGAATGGAAACTCTAGCAGGGTCCCTCCCTGCTCAAGATCTCAGCTGCCAAGCAACAATTGGGGGTTCCCTACAAGGCTGAATGGTGCTGAGATTGCCAGATGTCATTAAACTGTCAAATCCCTTCCTGAAATCCTAGCAGCCTGACAAGCTAATTGTCAGGTGTTGAAATCAACAAGTTTCAAAAGGTTTTACAGTTTACCTCCTTCTGCCTCTCAACGCATTATTGTTCTTTCTGCTGAGGCTATGCTGCTCTATTTCCATTGCTGAAAGTCTTTGTGTGCCCCTGGCCTTCAAGTCCAGAGAACACATACTTATTTTGTGTGGTCAATACTAAACATAAATGGGGAGATAAATTAGCTACAACAAATGTGTTGCACACTTCCAAAATAAAGGCATGTTTGACTACCCACCAGTTAAAAAAAAAACAACTTAGAAAGAAACAGAAAAAAAGCAACTTAGAAAGAAAAGTAGAGTAGTAATTTTAGCTTAAAGTAACACAACTAATGATGATCAGAATGTGAAATAGAAAATGATTTTCCTAATTCCCCTTTTAGTGCTCTTTCCTATGGGCAACATTACCCATCAAGTATTCTCCAGACAGTGTGGAGGGAGACCAAAGGCAGCTCAAGAGAGCCAGAGTTAAGGGGCTGAAGGAAAGAAGGATGGCTCCAGAATGAATTCTGTTCTTCTGCAGATCTACTCCAGCCTTGCTGGCCACTTTTGCAGTTTTAACAAACATTTGCAGATACTATAGTCTATAGTGTGCCGGGACAGCCCCAGCATTTAACAAAATGGTCCTGATGGAGGTTTGAAAACCAGTTCATCAGCAATGAGCTGCAAAAGTATATTTTATGAGAGAAGGGTATACAATTCCTGAAAAAATTCAAAGTAGGGATAAGGGGGATGTCAGGGAAGAATAGCATCCTAGAGAGAGGAATATGGACAAAGAGTATGTACATTTGAGGAACTGAACCTTATATAATGTGGCTATAATGAAAGATGATAAAATAGAGCTAGGAATATCCAAAGAGATAAGATCCTGAAGGATCCTGAACACCACAAAAGGATTTGAACATTATTCTAAGGAATGGGGAGCCAATGGACAAACTTCTGTTATTGAAGAATTTTGAAATTATTTAAATTGCATTTTAGAAAAGTTTCTCTGATGGCAGTGGACAGGATGGATGAGGCAATAATAGAGGAAGAAAAACCCCAAACATGGTTATTAAGCTGATTCTTATTTTTAAAAAAGTATGAGACAAAAGCATTCATAGAGGAGAGGGAAAGGCAATACTGAGTTAAGAGATGTTGAGTAGATTGAATTCATAGGAATTTATGATAGATTAGAAGTGGAAGTGGAGGTTGAAAAGACCAAAGCCAATGGATGATCTTAATTTCTAACTTTCATGATTGGAACGAGTCATGCATTCAACAGGGAGGAGGAGACATATAGATGAGTCAAGATTTTGGATCACCAGATGGAGATGTTTAGAAGATCTATGGAGGAACAAGCATGGACTTCTATAAGAAGTTCAGGGAGGAAATTGAAGACTAGAAAGTCAGTAATTAATTAAAGCCACAGACAGAGATGGCATTATCCACTGAGAATAAAGGAATAACAGATGGAACCCTGGGACAAACACCACCTTGATCAAGCAAGGGTCCTAGAATCAAGGACAGAAAAAGGTTAGTGAAAAGATAACAGTGAGCTAAACTTGATTATTTTATTTAGCACCAGAAAGTCACTGGTAAATTTTAATAAATCACTCTTCAAATGGGTCTAGATTTAACTAGACAGAAAATGATAAGAATGACATTTTTTTTCTTAGAAGTGGGTTATCTCATTTCTACTGAAGCAATGGCCTTCAACTGTTTATATAAACATAAAATATTTACTCACATTTCACTATGTAGGTCAGGGGGAATAGGACTCCTTTCTCTGTCTAATATTCCTCGTTTCTCTGAGTTTCAATTACTTCCCAGAATTACCTCTCTTTCGATGGCCAATTAGGAATGTCACTTTTAAAAATAGAGCCCAAAATACAAGTTGATACCCCAGGTGGTCTGGTCTAGAGATGGTGTCTTAGTCAAAGAAATAACCATAAATATTTTAAAAGTATTTCCAGTTATTACTTAAAGAACATGAAAGGGAAATGAGTTTGTAATATACCCCTAATTTTCTTAGTGTTTTTCCAACCCTGCTAGGGACCTTTTTCTGCACCCCAGGAGCTGTCTCAAAGCCTCACATTTAACATCACAATATCCTCTCCTACCTCCAAAGCTTCAAAAACCCCTGAATCTGCAATGCCTTCTTCCTCTCTTTAGTCTGTGAAGAAGCTGCAGAAGCTGAGCTCCACCATACTAAAGAGGGAGGAGAGAGAAAGCAGCTACATAAGAAGAGATGACATAGGTGTAGGTAGAGAGTTTATGAACAAAACTCAGACTGCACGGGAAATACTTCAAAGAATCGACAACTGGGATCTCATCTTATTAAAAAGTTTTTGCATAGCAAATGAAATCACCAACTAAGTGAAAAGACAACCCAAAGAGTGGGAAAAATTTTAGCCAATTGTCCCTCAGACAAAGAACTTCTATCTAGAACATATAAAGAAAATCAGACCCCCCCCAAATTCAAAGACCCAATCCAAAAATGGGCATCTGAGATGAAGATGCACTTCTCAGACAGAGAAATACAGATAGCAAGTAAATATATGAAAACATGTTCCACATCATTGGTCATTTGAGAGATGCAAATTAAAACAACACTGAGATTCTATCTCATCCGAGAAAGAATAGCCATCATCAAGAAATCAACCAACAAATGCTGGAGGGGCTATGGGGAAAAAGGAACCCTTCTCCACTGTTGGTGGGAGTATAGACTGGTGCAACCACTGTGGAAATCAGTGTGGAGATTCCTCAAAAAATTACTATTGGAGGTCCCATTCCACCCAGCTATTCCCCTTCTGGGTATCTTCCCAGAAGTATTAAAAACATCATACCACAGCAATATATGTGCACCCATGTTTATAGCAACACAATTTGTAATAGCTAAATCTTGGAAACAACCCAAATGCCCAATCACTGAGGAATGGATAAAAAAGATGTGGTATTTTTATACAATGGAGTACTACTCAGCCATAAAGAAGGATAAACTGGAGACTTTTATAGGTAAATGGATGCAACTAGAGACCATACTCATAAGTGAAATAAATCAGTCTTATGTGTGTAAACAACGTATTGTCTCCCTGGTGTGCAAAACCGAAAGAGTAAATAAGTTCTAAAATGTACAATAGATATTGTGAAATGGGAAGAAATTGCTCAAAAGGAAAAAGGAACTAGGTTGGGTGAAAAGGGAAAGGACAGTAGGGAAAAGGGAAAAAATGCAATTCAGTTATACTTAGTGTCTCTTAGTTCACTAAAAAGGAAGGTTTGTGCTAATATCGATTGGGGAAATTTTTATACCCATATCTTGTACCCCGAGCAACTACTTTAAAGATAACAACATGTAATGTATTAACTATTGTTATTCTCCTATTATTTTGTTATGAAATTTTGTTTTACCTTCTTCCATAAAATTAAAAAAAAAAAAAGAAGAGATGAGGTTCTTTCCTAGCTAGCAGTGATGAGTTCACAAGGATTGGAAAATGCACATTTTAACACATTTTGTCATATATATATATATGTGTGTGTATATATATATGACTTTAAACTTTTCAAAGCACATTCATGTTTATGTCCTTACATGATCCACATCACCACCTCTGAGACCAGTGGAAGTATCTTGAGAAAATACAATGAACACTATGGTTTGGATATGGTTTGAATATGTTCCCCAAAGGATCATGAACTAGAAGTTTAGTCCCCAGAGTGGTGGTGTCCGAAGGTGCAGCCTTTCAGAGGCGGGGCCTAGAAGAAGGTCCTTAAGTCACTGAGGGCACTGTCCTCGGAAAGGACTATATAGTCCTCATGGGATCCCAGTTGGATTCCCCTTGAGAGAAAATTGCCAGAAGAAAAGTGTAAGCCTGGCCCCTGACGCTCTCTGGCTTCCTGAATCACCATGTGATCATACACGTTTCTACCACTTCGACGCCATCTGCCGGAAGGCGCACACCAGAGGCTGAATAGATAGCGCTTTCCAATCTGCAGAAGAGTTGAGTGCACTGCTGCCTAGAGGTCTGGCTCCTGTACCTCTCCTCTCCTTCCCCAGCCTCCTCAGTGCAGCCTCGGCAGATGGTTGCCGAGTTGTCTGTAACTCCTGAGAATGAAGGTTTGAGTGTGAGCTACCTATGAACCAGTCATCTAAGGTCACTCCACACATAAACAAGGGGACTTAAATCCATGAAGAAGAGTATAAGGAGAAAGGAATCCCATTTTCTCAAATATTTACTACAGCTGGAGCCCAGGCACCGCCTGTGATCTTAGGCAGGGGACTTAAATATCATATCACTTTTTTATGCTTAAATTTTGCATGACTACAATTTTTGTTGAAATAACACCATTTCCTGCCTCCTGCCTGACAGATAACACCCCCACCCTATCATCTGCCAGATGCACAAATTTGGAAGCAAATGCTAGCAACATATCCCCCTTCTCTTCAGAGATAATTATGTATAAATTATTCAGAAATTCTGTATGACTGAGCAGTATTTTGGAAGCAATTTTGCCCAACCCCCACCTTTCTCCATGATACAACACAAAATTCAGTCTTCTATAGCATATCTTATTTCATATTTCCCTAAATTTCGAATTGCTTAAATTGACAGTGAGATTTAAAAAAAAAAAAAAAAAACGCTATTTTTGCATGAAAGAAAATCATGCACCTAACATCACAGAGTAGCTTCTGTGTTACTGTGCCCAGATGAGGAGACTCGACAGCAATTTTAGTTGACAGCAGTTCTTTGCAAGGTAGCTGGGCCGGAACCTGGTTTCTTTTTCTGCCTGCAAAGTCAAGGACTTGAGTTGAGAATAAGTGTTAGAGAAACTAATTTACTCTGCACATCTTAGGGAAATATTGCTGCAAATTTTAAAATATTATTGGCACCAGGTGCATGCTAAGCATGTAAGTAGTGCTGTTAATTTCCTCTAATGAATTAATTACAGTAATGCCCGGGTCTACAGGGAAATTCCCTAGAAAGACAAATTGAATGGCAAAAGATAGCTCTGATGCTATTCATTGCTCACACTGGAGGAAGTTCACCCCAGAATAGCTGCTCTGGGAAGTCTAGGGCAGAGGGAGAGGCTGAAAGAGACCCTGGGGGTCTTCTGTACTTCAGTGGTTTTTAGAACCCTGCAGAATACCTGGAAGGCTTGTCACCACCCACACTGCTGATCCCTACTCCAGAAGTTGTGGATGAGTTCTAACAGGTCACCAGATGAAATTGCTGCTGCTACTAGTATCCAGCCACCACAGTTTAACACTACGGTTCTAGACAGTTGGCCCACAGGGCGGGGGGCAGAGGGGGCTCTGGAATCAGCCAGATTGGGCCTAACTTCCAGCTCAGCTAAGTGGGAGGTATGATTAATACCCAGTATAAGAGATAGATTGCTCATCTGTGAATATGGATAATAGCAGAACACAGGTGCTGTGGTGCAGAAGAGGACCAGAGTCTGACACAACCAGGGTCCCTTTGTGAGCTTCCTGTGGCTGCTGATAGGTAGCAGCAGTCACCGCACTACCCATCTGTCCTATTCACCGAACGTGAGGCTTCGTCAGTGCACAGTTGGGAAGGTACATAAGTTTGCCCTAGCAGTGTCCTCTCTGTGCCCCTTTGGGTTTACTTTGTATAAAAATCCCTGTTGGCAAGTAAAGACCAGCACCACATGCAGAATGAAATACAACACAATAATAACAACAACGGTGACCAATAGCTGATGAACATTTCCAAGACACTAGCTGCCATGCCTACTTTCAAACCTCCTAGCCACCATATAAGGTAGAAGCATCATCACCCCTATAACAGGATAGCTGGAAAAAATTGGGTTTCTAGTAGGGTTAGTTACTCACCTTGAGGCAGCCCACCAGTGAGCAATAGAATTAGGGTTCAAACCAAAATGGGTCCAACTCCAGAGTACACATACAAGCCACTCTTGCTATGAGATGGCTAGGAAGGTGATGACGATGTTTTCATTTGCTTTGTGCTTTCCAACTTCTTCAGTGTGGTGGCCAGCCTCCCACATCCCCATATAGCAGGGACAAGATAAGCTTCGCTCTGCCAACTGTACACACTTGCAGAGGGAACAGGTAGCATGACTGAGACTTGCTACCTATGACACACCATGCAGTGTCTTTTCATGACACACAGACAAGTCTTACTGGCCTGGTTTATTGTGATGCTTCCTCATCCAGCAGAAGCAGCCAGGTGATTGTATAGGTAGGTGGCAAATACTTGTCTCCATCTTTAGCCCCGTAGTCCATGAGAAAACTCTACTGGAAAGAAGAGCCACTAGGCTTGTGTTCCGACTTTTACTACTTGCTTGCTGGGTGCCCATGCCATAGTGGCAGTACCTACAACACAGAGAAATCGGCAAACACTACAACTCCCCATCTCTTCTCCCTAGGCACTTTACCAGCACACTGTTATCCCCTGCTTCCTCTCACACCTCTTTTCCATAAAGGTTTGTCTCCTACTATGCAACAGAGATGTTACCAAGAGCTAAACCACTGCTTAATATTCCTGGGAGGAAACTAATGCCACTTTGATCAAAAGAATGTGTCAACTTAGAAGGAGACTTTGTTCCTTTCCCTTCTTCTATCACTGGATGGTGCCTATTATGTCCAGAGCCCAAGCACAAAATGAGGGTTCCAGGTATGTTGTCCCATGTGTTCCATTAGACCTCATCGGATCTTGCAGCGAGAGTTGACTACCAGCTCCAAAACAACATAAGAGTATCAGCAGTTTCCTCTTCACCCTGAACTCAGACCAAATAAAGTCCATGAAAATTTTGAGCATCAGGGACAAAAAGAGGGATCTTCCTTTGCACCTCCAGTATACACCTTTCCAGGGGCCATAGAAAGCTCCTCTCCGTGAGTTCATGAAACAGAGTCTTTTTTTCACTGCTGACTCTGAAAGACTTTATGCTGCGTTTGTGGTTGGAAGCAGAAACATTTCCTGGAGGTCTGTCCTTCTCTCTCCTGTCCTTCTCTCTCTTTAGGATCCCATTTCCCTCTCAGTGGGATGATTAAGCTAATCAAAAGAAGGCCTTCACTTTCTCTTGCCTTTAAGTTGTCCTTCACACTCCACACACTGCCTGGCACCCATTAGGAGTTTCGTGTCTGACGCTTCTTTCTTCGGCCTTCACAGATATTAGAATACAAGAAATTCTGCCAACAGCCTCTTTTGCAATTCCACAAGAGCAAAAATTAAGTTCCTTTTACATTTCTTCATCTGGCAAATGTAATTAAGATAAGAGTTTAACAAGAATGAAAACTTTCTTCTTTTCTATCCCACCTTAGATAGAAGGCACCTTATCTTGTTATTGTTCCCTCATTCTTCTTTTCAGGGAGCACATACTTTTTCTCACTAATTATCCCTATACTCGCTTTGTAGTTTTGAAATACATCCTCCTGCTGAGGGAACAACTGGTCAGAGCTGGAACTCCGAGGTCCTGTGGTGGCATCACTGGAAAGCAGGAAAGAAACGTGAGCCTATGGGACAAAAGCCACCAGAACCTCCAGAGCTCCTGGAAAAGATTGGAGCTCTTAAAACCCTCTCCTGGAGCTTAAGGACTTCCTTGTTAGTAATAAAGAAATAAGAGAGCTTCACTTAGGAAGTAGGACCTGATTTTAGTTCTCTAGTCTAATCTTTCAATGAAAGGTTTCTATGCATTAAGCAAACAAAGATTCTTGGAAGGAAGTTTTTCTCATTAACAGAGCATTGTGAAAGGTAGTCTATCTCCTTAGTGTCTTTTTTAAAAATGCTTTTCTTGGGCCGGTGAGATGGCTCAGCGGCATAAGCACCTGCCTGGCAAGTGTGAGGGCCCGAGTCCGACTCCCGGAACCCACATATGAGAAAAGGGCCAGTGATATCGCTCAGTGGCAAGGGTGCCTGCTGGTGTGTGAGGTCCTGAGGTCGACCCCCGGTACCCACAAAAAAAAAAAAAAAATGCTTTTCTTAATTACATCTTGGCAACTAGACCAGATCTGAACAAACAACTGGGCACCATGGTCCAGCCAAGTTGACACAAATAACTAATTATCAAACTATTTGATCTGCTGTGCAGCCAAAGTTGAGAACCACTGGCTTAGAATAAAATTATTTGGGAGGTAAATATTATGAATATTATGAGGATATCTAAAAATACCTTAGGTCCCTAAAAAATTGAGTAACTCAGATCATTCGTCAAAACAAAACATTGTCTCCCTGTTCTCCTTCAATTGAAATGGACTTTTGGAACCATATAACAGGTGCTGGTCTGAGAACTCTGTGAATTATTCATGTATAACCCTGGCTTCAGTGGGTTCACAGCCCAGTGAGAGAGGATGCAAGGCTGCTACCTGTGCCAGAAGCTCTCAGGATATTCAGCTATCATTCGCCCTTCTTCCTTTCCTTGATCTTCTCTACAGTAATTGCTTCTGAGCATTTCTACCTCATCCTCCCTTCCTTCACTGACACAAGCTCACACCCTACCGGACTGAAAAGATGGCAGCAAACAAAAGTGAGAAATCTGCACTAATGAAAGTTTCAATATCTACCAACATAAGCCCTTTCCTGGGCTGCAGTAAAACTAATTAGCCCAGAAGAGGAACGAGTTGCGATACTGTACCTGTGGTTGTAACTTTGGTATTCCCAACCAGTTATCCCCATTCGCTCAGACACCATCCCTTCTCAGCAATGGGTGTGCCACAGAAGGGTATTGAGAGTCTCCATTTAGTTTAGCAATATGTGAATCAGTTTTCTGCATGAGTAATTCCAGAAAATCTTTATTTCAGCAATCCAAATTCATAGTGAATTGAGAACTGTCATTCTAAATGTATCCTGAAACTCATTCATTCATTCTGATCTAAGTATACGCTGCTGAATGTCCTGGAAGCAGGTTATTGGGATTACCTGTCATCATAACTATGGTAACAGAACTAATAAGAGAAGAATTAAAACTTTAAAGAAGTACACATAAAAATTACTGTATAAATACGGAATACTATTAACAGCTCTACACACATAAATTTTATAGTGTAGATTAAATGGATGAATAAGTTTTAAAAAACAAACTGGTGGGCTGGTGAGATGGCTCAGCGGCATAAGCGCCTGCCTGGCAAGCGTGAGGGCCCGAGTTAGATTCCCGGAACCCACATACAAAACAAAACAAAAAAAATGGCCAGTGATATTGCTCAACGGCACAGGCGCCTGCTGGCGCGTGAGGTGTTGAGGTCGACCACCGGTACCCACCAAAAAAAAAAAAAAAAAAAACTGGTACAACGTACTGTTGTAACTGTTAAAGAAATTTGGTTTCATAATTTCAAAACTCTCAAAAAAGAAATCTTCAAACCAGATGGTTTAACCAGAGAATCCTATGCAACATCTAAAGAAGAACTAACATCAAGTCTACACAATTTCTTTGAGAAAATAAGGGAGGATGGAATACTATCTGATTCTTTTTATAAAGTTAGTATTACCCTGATACCAAAAACAGATGAAGATGATAAAACAGTATAGGAAGAGAAAATTACAAATATTTCTCATGAACATAATAACAAAACTTTAGCAATGTCATCAATATACAAAAAAGAATTATATACTATTGCCAAGTAGAGTTTACTTCATGGATATAATGTTCCAAAATCAATAAATATAATCTATAGTATTAACAAACTAAGGAAGAAAAATCATATGAATTTATATAGAAAACATTTCACAAAATTTAATAATCTTTTATATAAAAAGTCTTTGAAAAAACAGAAACAGAGAAACTTCCTCCATTCAATAAGGAGCAACTAAAAAAAATTATAGCTTTTACACTCAACAGTGAAAAAACTGAATAATTTCTCCCTAAGACTGGGACCAAGACAAGAATATCTGCTGTCACCACGCTTACCTAACATAGGGCTGGCAATTCCTGCCAGTGCAATAAGATAAGAAAACAGAAAATATAAAAATTGGAAAAGAAGAAATAAAACCAAACCTATTTGGAGATAACATAAATTTCTACTTAGAAAATCCCAAGAAATCTACAAAAAATACCTCCCAGAATGAGTGTCAAAAGATCAAGCTTACAGACTACAAGATAAATATTCAAAATCAATTGTGTTGCTGTATATTAGCAGTGAACACACTGATACTATAATCCATACTACAATAATTTAAAATTTCTCAAAAAATGAAATATTTATATGTAAGTCTAACAAGACACATGTAAGATTTCTTTTTTTTTTTTTTTGTGGGTACCGGGGGGCCGACCTCAGGACCTCGCGCGCCAGCAGGCGCCCGTGCCGCTGAGCGATATCACCGGCCCCCTTTTTTCATATGTGGGTTCCGGGAGTCGAACTCGGGCCCTCGCGCTTGCCGGGCAGGCGCTTAAGCCGCTGAGCCATCTCACCGGCCCCACATGTAAGATTTCTATGTTGAAAACTATACAAGCTAACAATAGAAAACAAAGAAAAATAAAATAAATACCCTAATCATGGATTGAAAGGTGATACATTATCAAATGTTGATTTTTCTCTAAATGGACATATAAATTTAACTCAACTTCTATCATAATCCCAATATGAGTTTTTGTAGATACAGATGAGGTTACTATAACATTTATATGGAAAGACAAGGAAAACATAATGGATAAAAGAATTTTGTGAAAGAATGAAGTGGGAGGAAATAGTCTACTTATTTAAAATTTTATTGTATAGGTGTGTTAAGACTGTGTAGTATTGACTTCAGGAGGCTCGACACATAAATTAATGCAACAGAGTAGGGAAAACACAAATAGACCTATACATATATGACCAACTGATTTTTTAGAAAAGTACAAAAATGTCCTCAATAGAGGATAGAACAATCTTTTAAACAGATGCTGCTGGAGCAATTGAACATACAGATAATTTTAGAAAAGACATAATAGAAAGCATTTAAGATCTAGGGCTAGATTTAAAAGTATCCTATCATTGAAAGCATGGGTACTAGCCATTAAATATAAGGTCCACAAAAGAAAAATAAATATGTTGGACTTCATTAAAATTAAAAAGGTTGTTTTTTTTTTTCTCTCTGAAAGAGCTACCCTACAAAGGACTGGTATCTAGATTAAAGAATTCTCTGAATTCAACTCTAAAATAGCAAATAATCCAAGGACAACATAAGCAAAAGACATGAAGCAGCATTTCACTGAAGAGAATACAAAGACAGCAAATAAACACAAGAAAGATGTTTATAAGCCATCAGGGGGATACAGATTAAGACCACACTGAGCTATCACTACAGACCTGTCCAAATGGCTAAAATTGAAAATAGTTGGCAAGGGTGAAGCAATACTAGATCTCTTATACATCCCTGGTAAGAGCATGACAGTTTCATGTAACCCTAAACTTGCAACTACTATACAGTCCCATAATCACAATTTGAGACTTCTATTCCCCTGAATTGATGATTTAGGTTCACTGAAAAGCTACTACAAGAATTTTTTTTAGCAGATTTATTCATATAGTCAAAAATGGAAACAACCTAGATGTTTTTCAGTTGGTGAATGGGCAAACTATACCATGCGGTATATTCATGTCATGGGATACTAGTTAACAATACACACCAAAAAATTATCAATACATACAACCACATATACCAAATATACTATGGTGAATTAAAAATAAAATACCAAAAGATTATATCCTGCATGGCTCCATTTATACGTGGCATTCTTAAAATGACAAAATTATAGAAATAAAGAACAGATTAGGGGCCAGTGAGACAGCTCAGTGGCATAAGGGCCTGCCTGGCAAGCGCGAGGTCCTGAGTTCGACTCCCAGAACCCACATACGAAAAAAGAGCTGGTGATATCGCTCAGCAGCATGGGCGCCTGCTGGCGCGCGAGGTCCTGAGGTCAACCCCTGGTACCCACAAAAAAAAAAAAAAAAGAACAGATTAAAAGTTGCTGGCAAGGGTTGTAAGTTTGGAAGTATAATAAAAATTGAGGGATCCCTGGATGATGGATATGTTTGGTATCTTCATTGTGCCAATGTCAATATCCTGATTGGGATATTGGACTATAGTTTTACAACATGTTACCTCTGGGGGGAATTGGTAAAGAGAAAAGGGGGTGTCTCAATATTGTTCTTACTACTGCATGAAAATCTACAATTACCTCGAAATTAAAAATTCATTTTTCATTAGAAATGAAATGGATGATGGAATTCAAAGATAAAAAATAAAAATAAAATAGTATTCCATATGCTCAAGAAATTAGAGGAAAGATTGGATATGTTAATAGAGATGGAAGATAAATGAAAAAGACCAATATTGAGGTTCTGGTGATCAAAACTACAATGTCTGAAATTTAAAATAATATGCATGTTAAATGGGATTAAAGGTAGATTAGACATTATAGAAGAAATTGTTATCGAATCTAAAGATGTACCAATAGAAATGTTCTAAAAGAGACAAACAAGACAAAAGAAATGAATAATGCGTTATTAACGAATTTTGTAATATGGTTCATGCAGCCTAATATGCGTGTGACTTGGAATCTTCAAAGAAATAGGAAGAGTGCCAGGAGAAATATTTAAAGAAATAATGACCCAAAATTCTTGAAATTTTATGAAAATTAAGAACCCACAGATTCAAGAATCTCACAAGAAACCCCACAGTGATACATGCCGTAATAAAATTGTTTGAAGCCAGTGACAGAGAAAAATCTTCAAAGCAACCACAGAGAAAAAGCTACATTTGGAGGAGTGATGTGACTAAACTAACCATTGCAAATGTTATAGCTTAGATCTAGAATATCTCTCAAAGTCCCATGTGTTCAGAAACGGGGCTTTTAGAAGGTGATTGGGTTGTGGGAGCTCCATACTCACCAGTGGATTGATTAATCCACCAGTAAACTCTATAGATGAATGCGCTGTTGGGAGGAGGGACCTGGCTGAAAGAGGCGGGTCACGGGGGGCATGACCCGGAAGGGTATGTCTCCCTCTCTGGATCCTCCCTCCTCTCTGCTTCCTGGCCACCACCACATGAGCATCTTTCCTAAACCAGACCCTTCCACCATGCCCTTCCTGCCTTGGAGCCAGCTCACTATGGACTGAATACTCTAAAAACCAAGAACTCTGATAAACTTCTCCATCTTAGTGAGTGTTGGGTATTGTGTCTAGTGAAGAGGAAAGTAACCAAGACAGTAACTGTTAAAAGACACTTACAGGAATATACAATTGCGATGTACAATTACAAAATGACACTTTAATATTGAAATAATTATTTAAAAATATTTAAATATATTCATTTACTGAGTTTTAATAGGTTATTTTTCACTAGGGTAGGTTCTCTTGAATAAATGAGAGAGGATTGATACTATAGCCCACGTTTGGTATCTCACAGAGAACCATGGCGCATCTTCCCTCCTGGGTCTCATGATGGAAAGCAGGTGGAGATCCTTTGCACTGTGCCCCATTGCCAAGGACTGGGGTTTCTGTGTGACTAATTTTTGGTTTTATTTTTATTTTACCTTCAAGCATAAAGCCATTTATCCTTGTATCAGTCTTTTAGAATTATCATCAGAGTATCAGACATATTGAAAACCATAAAAAGCTAAGAAAGACTGAGTGACATACAGCTGAGCCATGGTAGTGATATAATACAGATATTTATTACACAGAAATTTCAAAGCAAGTGAGAAAAATCAAATATCTACTTATCATCCAGTCTACTTTCTTTTAAAAGTTCTCCAGTGGATTTTCTTCCATGATCTGGAGCTGCAGAATTTTCCTAGTTATATCATTAAGGTCTCTCTGTTCAAATTGCTTGAGGGGTAAGTAAAAATGCTCTTTTTGTTCAACAGCAAGAAAACAGTTTTAACTCAAGACCCTCTCCTGTAATCAAATATGCACTCCTCAAATTGGATTTCTTAGAAACACATAGCTGAGCAGAGAAAAGAGGCTGTGACATAAGACGCTGCCAGGGTGGAAACCTTGCTCACTGCCATAGCTGCCAGAATGTGTCTAAGGAAGAAAAGAAAGGAACCTGGCAGAAAAAGGAAGTCAACACATTATTCAGTTGATCCACATCAGAGACTGAGGAGACCAAATATTCTTCAAGTCAAAGCGGGGTGGGAGACTTAAAATGAAAGGAGAACAGGAGGATGTGTATCTGTGTACTCAGGCTCAGGTAGCAGTTTTGTCTTTCACCACTGCAAAAGTTGCACTTGTAATACTAAAAAATTGTTCTGGTCTCCTGTCTCTCAGTTAAGCTCACTGGTGCCATGCTGTTCTTTTAGAACATTACTTTGAAGAGCTGTTTGAGTGAGCCTCATAGTTTTTCAGTTAATTATATTTCAAGGCAGGGAAGATAATAACAACAAAATGTGGAAAGAAATAAATTAGAGAAAGGTAAGGGTCAAAAGCAAGGGAAACTGGAGACCCTCTGTCATATCTGTTTTAATCCTTTTTTAAAAAAGGACTCCTATTAATGTTACAGTCCTGTTTTCTTCACCCTTTAAAGTACAAAACAGCAAGGGGCCATCTATTCATATGAAATGCTTAGCTAGATTTCTCATGGGCTCAGCTGGTGGTTTCACATAATTCCTCCAACCAAAGAGGACTGAAGTTCTCAGTGTCCACATGAAAACTATGCCTATTAATATGCAAATATTGGAAGCAAGTGTCAGGTAAATGTGATTATTAAACACTTTGTTATTTCTAAGCATTTATTAACTAGTACTGGGAAAGAAAGTACTTATGATGAGGGACACCCAATCTTAGAATTTCTGGAATGTCTCTTGGTGCTGGGCCTTGATGACTTTCAACCTGGCAAAATGCATATCCTGGTCAGGAGTTAGCACTTGAAATGTATTGCGATGTGTTGCCAATCTGGACCAAACAGGATTTGAGGATGAAGGTTTAGGGGCAGGGGGCATTTGGATCCCTCTTGTGATGCATCCTGCAGTGACTGCAGATGTGGGGGAATCATCCTGGTGGATGACAATGATTTCTGTACCTTCATCTTGATCACCACCCCATACTGAATCTGCCCCCAGGCTAAACCACTGCTAGTGAAGGGGTATTTGTTTTTAATACATGTGCCCTTGATATTCTCCATATATGCCTGAAGTATAGGCTTATAGTAAATAATAAGCTTCTCTTTGTCAGTTTTTCAGCCCTTCTTATTTTGGACTGTTTTGGGTTGGTTCTCTAGTCTAAGTACCTGCCACCTCACTGACCCCCAAGACAATGTTGTAAGATTATGTTATGAACTTAATCATTAGATTCCTGTAATGTAACACGTTTAGTATGCAGGCCCTATTTTGAAAGTTCCAGACTGCATAAGTATTATCTCAAGAATGTTTTGTGATGCTGAGTCAGTCACAGAAGCAGACTTTTAACAGAATCTACTTTACCTTCAGGCATTTGCATATCGTCATAGGCAACTACTCACAAGAGTTTTTTCTTTGAATTCATTAAGTGTTGCATCAGAGAGGAAAAAATTGCTACATATGTTTACAATGATATATGAATAAATATAAAATGTATTAATATTTGATTAATAATTCTTAAGATCTGCTAGTATGAGCACGCCATAAACCAGGTTCTGCTGACTGAGATAAGAGACTTGAAAGCGTTTTGGTATTTTTCAGAAGAGAGACACAGCCTGTACTCAAGCTGTTATTTTAGATACTATGAATCACAAAGATAAGTCTACATACTAATGACATTATTTTTGCTACTCAAAAATGGTAGTAAAGAATTCTCACAACTGAATTTCTTTGCCAATGTTAGTATTTATGTTCAAGAAAGTGAGAGATCAACATATTTTCCTGAAAAATTCATTTTCCTTTCTATGCAAAACACCTCAGTGTCTTCCCATGAGGACACTAAAGCTGTCACTGGGGGGGGGGCTCATCCTGCTTAACCGTGTCAACACTCCATATTTGGTTCTTATGCCAGATATTTGGATGGAGATTATTTCACCTCTGGACCTCCTGGCCTGATTTCAGAGACCAATTCATTCCTGAAAATTAGAATATTCCCTACTTCATGATGTTCAAAGATCCATCTTAGGGCAGAAAATTATGATGGAGGAAGAAAACTGGAAAGAGGAAAATGTAACCAATTTTTTGTGGATAAATATAGTGATTTTAGTCGGCTTTCTGTTACTGTAAAAATGCACTGGAGACTATCACCTTTAAAAGAGGAAAGCTTTGTTTAAGCTCACAGTTTTGGAGGTTTCAGTCCATAGTCAGTTAGCTCCATTGCTTCTGGCGCTGTGGTGAGGCAGTGAATCCTGGAGGAAAGCATGTCGTAAAGGAAGGTGCTCACCTCATGGAGATTGAAAGGCAAAAAGAAAGGAAGAAGAAGGGTCAGCATCTCTTATCCCCTTCTAGGATGTTCTCAAGGACATAACTTCTTTCTACTTGGCCTACCTCCTAAAGGTCCAATAGTACCAGGGGCTGGGGACTAAGCCATACATGGTTACTTGGGTGTTAGAGAAAGAAAGCCAAGCCCCCATTTCACAGATTGTTTTTAAAACAAAATCATGGGCAAGAAAGACAAATTAAGATGGCCTGGAAACAGAGAAAACTTGTATGATAGGAACTCAAACAATTGGTTTTTTTTGTTTGAAGAGTAAAAGACACAAACACTAAGACAAGAAAAGAATAGCCATCAAATGTACTTATAAATAGATAAGTCTTACAATATAATCTTTTACAATTCTTGCTAGACCTTCACTTGTATATCCTACTAAGACTCTCAGCCTGGTGATTCCCAAGGACAATAGGAACACCAAGAGTGGTTCAAGTGAGTTTAATGAAAAGAGGTCAACCAACCCATTGCATCTAGAATATACTACAGCCATACCCACTTCTATTCTTCACTCATTTGGACATAAAATTATTTACTAAATTTAAGCCATTAATAAATATTGTGTCTATGAATCACAGATTTTTAAGGATAAATATGGAGGCTACCCATCAATCCTTGGGATACCATTTTAGAGATAATTTTAGAGTAATTATTAAATCAATTGTTGTTTCCAAAGATTGCAAATGAAATACGTTTTTCAAATTGAAAGAATGTTTTGCTGTCTTTGTTTTTGTTATACAGGGAGTTGCTATTGAGTTTTGTTTGTTTTGTTTCATTTGCTATTCAGTGATTTTTTTCAGCACATGGCCTTGTCTTTTAGATACCTACTATTTTTTAAGTTTTCATAATTGTTGCATATTTCCTTAGCATGAAAGGCCATTTTTTATCTCTGTATACCCCAAACTCCCTAATAAAAATAATTTGCAGGAATTCCATCAAGAGTTTCACACCAGGAAGAAACATTAGTAGGGAGTGGCTAAATGTAGGACCTTTCTCTCTTTAGATTTTCTGAGTCTTATTCACCCGGCTATGTCAGTGCCACTTCATCTCTGGTTGTCTCTTTCTAGAGCTGCTCTCTAAGTTGCCCACTCTTTGAACACTGCAGCTCTTTTCTCTTTTTCTTCTGAGAACTGAAAATATCTACCCCATGCAACTTACTCTGTCTGCAGTAAAAAGATTTTACCAAACCACTGTCTTTATTGATAGGATTTTACCAGACTCTTTTCCAGGCAAATAATATGTTTGCTATAAGAACAACCTAGAACTCTCCAACAGAAAGGATCAGCAAACAGTTTGCACACTAGGATTTATGAAACCCTTACTTTGCTGCTCTCACCAGTCCTGAATTTAGTCATATTGTCATCCTCATGCAGTCTTTCATTGTGATGAAAGACCCACCCAGGTAAAAAGCATCTTGCTTATTACTCTGCACATCTATTCAATAGATATTTAATGTGTTTTAAAATAACTCGCTTTGCATCCTGGTGTGAACTTATAACTTGGTACAATGAGCACCGGACTCAGAGTAAAGAACGCTGAGCCTTGGTCTTGGCTCTGCCACAATGAATCATGTGAACTCACATCAGTCTTTTCCTCCTTTCTGGGTTTTACTTTCATCATTTGAAAAAGTTGGAGTTTCATTTATTCAGGATTTATGCAATAAATTCATACAGTATCTACACTGTACCAGGCATTATCAGATATTTCCAGACTCAGTTTCTATGGTTTCTATAAAACCCAGAACTTAATAGGAGTCATGACAGTGTCAACAGCATGCTGGACCCTCACTACCATAGTGGCTAATACTTTGCTTCATTAAGTCATAAATACCAGCACCTCCCTACTTAACGATGCTAAAAGTCATCCTCTGGCCACATTTATGATTACAGCTAGCTCTCCCAAATGAATTAATTTTATGGCATGCTAGTTAAATTTTAGAAACTATTTGTATATATACAGAGCAAAAGAAAAGAAAAATTAAGACTGTCAGGAGCCAGCAGGATATGTTTTATGTATTTTTAAATAATTTCCCTGTTAATTAATGCTTGTTCTTATACTTTTTATAAAACAAAAATGTTCCAAAAGTTTTAATTCCTTCCAAGGAAGTGCAACATGTCCTGGAGATTCAGCTGTTGTTGCCCTGGTATTCTTAAACTTTTCTTTATACATAAAAGGCTTTCGGCACTAGGAATTTTTAACAGCCCTAGTCTTTAGGGACAGCAAAAAGTAGAACATTCAGGCTGAGTCTAAAGAGGCAAAAATCTAGTTAGAAAGTACCCAGGAGGGGGGCCGGTGAGATGGCTCAGCGGCATAAGCGCCTGTCCAGCAAGCGCGAGGGCCTGAGTTCAACTCCCAGAACCCAGATACGAAAAAGGGGCCAGTGATATCGCTCAGTGGCACGGGCACCTGCTGGCGCGTGATGTGCTGAAGTTGATCCCTGGTACCCACAAAAAAAAAAAAAAAAAAAAAAAAAAAGAAAGTACCCAGGAGGATTGAGATGAATACAAAATGCTTAAGCCCTGCCATAGAGATTTTAAAATAAATAAAATCAGAGTAAAATGACCCAGATACCTGCGCTGTCCAAGGACTTCTGCAGAGTGTGTCTTTATGCCTATTTAAAGTAGGAGGATGTGTTGATAGACAGTTAGACAACAAGTTACGAGGGATGGGTGTCTGCTTGCCTGTGGCACTATCTAGTTGTGTGGCTTTGGGAAACACTCATCCCTCCTGAGCCTCTGCTTCTTAATTTAAGAAATAGGAATCATAAAACTCATCCTAGCTAGTAATTGGGAAATGAGAAAACATATATGCTCCAACATCTTAAAATATCATTTCGTTATGGTTAAATACATGGACTACCAAGCATCACTTGTGTAAACCACTGCATCAGGGTCAGATTTGTGCCTAGAACTGTTGGCATTTACACTAGACTTTGTAATGGTCCTTATCATCTACTCACGCAAAATGACTGACCTGAAGCCAAGCCGGTTATCCTAAGCCTTCCCCTTGCCAGAAGCTTTTCAGAGGTTGGAAGCAGTTTGGGAAAGTTTGGGCCAAAGATACATCAGGAGAAGTAGACTCAGAAATGAGAAAAAAACAGCTACTCTCTCCCCACAGTGGACCTGCATAAAGAAGCAGATGAATTGAGCCTTGCTAGTAGCTACTTTGCTTTAATGTCATAGGGTCAAACAGAGACATGACAAAATACAGAAAGAACTTGTGCATTTAAGACAAAATCAACCTATTCTGATATGTACTCTGCCTCCATACGATCTGATACTAGGCTGGGTCATGCTACCTGGGAAAACTGGCTAAGGAGCTACTTTTGGAGTTTACTTCCTGGCTCTACCACTGATCATTTGTGTGACCACAGACAGGTCAACTAATCCCCTCCCTACCTCAATGTCTCATCTGTACCATGGCATATATAACCCCTGAGGGCTGCTATGAGCGTTAAGTAAATAATTTTAAGGCTTTTTGTTTCTAGCAAATAATAAGTACTATATAGGACAGTTTCTTAATAAATAATTTAGAAATATATTTTTCACTTTTTAAAAACAGTCTGGGATGGGTTTGTATTACTTGCTCCAGGGGCCAACCAAACAGACTGTTTTGATTAGTTCTCTGAGTCAGCTGTTCTTTTTGTTTTTTTTGTGTGTGTACCGGGGGTCGACCTCAGGACCTCGCGCGCCAGCAGGCTCCCATGCCGCTGAGCAATATCACCAGCCCTTTTTTCACATGTGGGTTCCGGGAGTCAAACTCAGGAGGACCTCGCGCTTGCCAGGCAGGCGCTTATGCCGCTGAGCCATCTCACCGGCCCCAAGCTGTTCTTAACTGTAAGGTCAAAAAGCAGTGATTTATATAGAAAGACAATTTTAGTAATTAAGGTATTTAGGTTCTAATATTATTTAGTTTAATATATCTGTAGACAATATACAGAGGTATGTATATATATATATACATGCACAGGTGTGTATGTGTCTATATATGCTCATGTGTGTGTATGCGTTTGTGTGTATACACATACACAAAAAGGAAAAAAAAGAACAGCGGCAAATTCAATATTGTCTCAGTACTAACACTATTTTTAGAAACTTTGCCACAATTAGCTATGTGGTCTGGAGTAGATACTTTGATTCTCTGTGTTGCAGTTTCTTAAGAAATGAGTGGCATTATACCCACCAGTGTGCAGGGAATTGAGAATTGACCTACGTTGTCCTAGGAGAGTGTGCCGCACACACACACATGGGCTGAAGTCTGCACACGTTCTAAACCTCCATGCTGAGCCAACCAGGAACCTAATGCGGGGCCAAGTCTGCTGTCTTCTTCTATTGTCCTCCTGTGGGAAAGGCAATGTCTCCAACTTGCCCTTTGTGACAGAGATGAGCCAGGTTTCCTCCCCCCTGCCTCTCTTTTCTGGGCACTTGGCTAGACTCCAGAGTGGTCAGGGCATTGAGTTTTACCCAAGGGAATATGGGTAGTAGTAAGGTAAGCTACTTCCAGGCTTGGTCCACAGAATCCAGCACATTTGATATTTCATTCTTTCTCTCTGTCCATCCTCTGAATGGAGGAGCTTCTGAGGGCCTGGAAAGGATGAACCACAAGCTGGAAGGAGAAGGGTCCTTAAATGACAATAGAAGGCCAATTGGCCAGTATCAAACACACTGGACAGTGATGGGAACCAGAAAAAAACCTTTGTCCTATATTCCTAAAGAAATCAGGATTTATCCATTAAAACACTCATGTTCCCTTTAATAATAAATTCAACAAAAAGAAAAGCCACATCTTTAAACAAGCCACCACCATTCTCAGAAAGGAACTTAGTGCCCCTCCCCATCTTGCTACCAGCAAGGATTCTGAATAATGAGATGAATTACTGGATTTGTTTGCTTGTTTGCATGTGACACACAAGAACACAGGTGAATGTTGCTATAGTCCTCTGGTGAGGCCAAATCCCAGCACTAACAGGCACTCCAGCGTTTCATTGACTGTCTGCAAGGTCCACAGGACATGCTGCTTTTTGCTTTGAACAGTAAATGTCAGTGCATTCAGCCAGTAGTCATAAAGAGAAAGGTTACCAGTCTACTTTCCAATAGGACTTTTCCTTGCAGAAGGTGATGTAACTGTCAGAACAACTTCCAGAACCCCCTAAAAAGTTGTGAACTCCCAAAGTGAACTCAGTGCACTGCCAATCAATCACATGTCCTCTTGCAAGGGGACTTGGGGTGCTAGGTAAGTCTAGTAGTTTACCTGTTCCATAGCTAACTGCTCCTAATCCATTAAAAAGAAGGCATGAGATATAATTGGAATGGAATTAAGCAAGGAGGCTGCTGCCAAGCTGACAGTCATTCTAGAATACTCTCTACCATGTATCCCTCTAGTGGTCTCTACCTGGATAAAACATAGACAACAAATGTTCTGCCTGTTGCCCTGTCTCACACCCTCCTCACTTTCTGATTTTTTTGTCCCAGACTCATTTTTAAATAAGTGTGTCAACTGTGACATCAGCTACATTTGTATTACTCTTCAGGCCCATTTCTTTAAGGATGGCTCCCAGGTACTTAGCTGCATGATATGCTAAGCACAATGCCGAGGAACTCAGGTAAAAGCATGATTAGAAATCTTAGACCAAACTGGGAGACTGGTTATGACAATCACACTTAAAAATCTCCCTGGGGACATGCTAGGTGTTTTCCCAGGTGATCTGAAATAGTAGAGGACAATAAGTAGCACAAAGTAAAAAATTCACAACCCATCCCAGCTCCACCCTAACTCCTTATCGCCTTCCCTTTAGGGAGAAAGGATGGTCTATGGTGGTCAAGTACATGAATGACCTCTGCTATTTTTATATACAGACCCATTTAGCAGACATTAACAGGCCTCCTACCACATGCCAGGTACTCTACAGTCCTACTGTGGAGCTAACTGAAAATACTATTCTTCTCTTTTATTCTTTTCCATTGCCTATGCATATTTCTATTCCACTTAAGATTTATAAGCTTTTAACTTTAAAAGATGGCCTAAGAGTCTAGTTATTGCTCTTCTCAATATTTATCCGGGAAAATACATTGTGGCTCCAAATAAGAGTCTTGTATTTCTTCATAACTTCTTTTTCACCTCTTTGCCCAAAACGAATTTTAAATAGTTACAGTTAAATAAGAAAACTCTAAAACCATTTTAACAAAGGGAATAGCACACTGTAGAAGGAACAAGATATTAAAATAGGGGCCTAGGGGCCAATGATACAGATCAGCGGCATAAGTGCCTGCCTGGCAAGCACGAGGTCCTGAGTTCAACTCCCGGTACCCGCATATAAAAAAATAAATAAATAAAATAAAATAAAATAGGGGCCTAATTTAGTAAAATAATTCATTGAACACAAATATTTTCAATTTCCTTCTACAAGACAGGCTTATGGCATGGAATAAGATAGGAAAAGTCCCAGTTCTCATGAAATATATTTTAGTATGCCATAGCAGGGAGAATGGTAGAAGAGTTTAAACTGTGGACAAAGAAAATATGCAATACCTAAATAATTCCAGACAGTGATAGATACTGCAAAGACAAGATGAACTACGATGAGTATTGTAGACTGAAGTCTTCCCTAAAAAATGCATGTCCATTTAAGACCTCAAAATATGGTTTTATTTAAAACTAGAGTCTTTGCAGATGTAATTGGTTAAGAAAAAATAAGTTCATCCTCTATAATCCACCATAGAACAATGAATAAGAAGGTCTGGTGAACACATAGAAGCACTAAGGAAGATGGCTTTGTGAAGATGGAAACTGAAATTATGGCGGTACAGCCAGGAATTGCCATTGACTATCACAGGGTGGGAGAGACCAGGAAGGAGGCTTCCCCCAGAGCCACAGCAGGAGCACAGCCCTGCTGACACCTTGATCTAAGATTTCTATGCTGTGGAAACCGAGATAATGAAGTTTTCTGTTTCTGAGCCTCCCAGTTTGTGGTGCTTTGTTGTAGCAGCCTTTGCAAACGTAACACATCAAGTTAGAGTAATTAGAAAAGAAGCTATTTAATATAATGGACTGGATGGATAGGTCACCTTTCTCAAGAAGTGACATGTAAAAAGAAATCTACACGGAAAGGCAAAAATGAGACATGTATTTCCTTGCTGTTAAAATCAAGTACACGTGTGTTCTTTTAAGTAAACAAACATTTCAGCGGTTACCTTACAAGTGAATTTTAAGGACTGTTTAACCTGTTTTTAGATTATTCATTTTTTATCATAAGGGTCACTCCTGCTATTTCTTCCCAAAAGCTAATTTGTAAAAAGCAAAACCACCCAGTTACTTGTAATAACTCTTTCTTTTCCTGAGCCTGGGAATGTGTTTCAATGCAGCAGGATTTGAGAAAGCAGACCAGAGCTGGCAGGCCCGGTGTCCCCGGACCTGACACTCATTCCGCTTTGGTTCCATCTCTATGGGAAGGAAATAAACTGTGCTATGTTCAGAGTTTATATTGCACAGCCATTTTAAGGTCATATATGTCATCTGCCACTCTTAAAATTTAAATTATTCAGTGTAGAAAATAGTATTTGATGTAAATTATAGAAAACAATGATGAGATGACATTGTGCTGCTAGAGAAAAATTTCAGCATTTAGTCATGAAACCATTAGGAGAGAAAAAAAGAAATGAAAAGACCAGGGCAGAGAAAATAAGATGGGCTCTGAGATCAGATCCTCCAAGAAGGAGTGTCAGTGAGATGGGAAAATCACAGGAAGGGAGAATTATGATTATTCTCATCATGTTGCTTAAATATAACTCATTTTAAAATGCCAGCTATAGTACATTATGTGAACTTTTCAGGGTGTGTGGCATTAATTCAGAATAAAGGCAACAAGGCCGGCTCTATCTCTGTATTCTACAGAGATCTAAAGCTTAGGAATGGTAGAAGTTATGGATAAAAACCTTACTTCCTCATCACCCCAACCTTTAAAGCAGGTTAGAAGTGATTTTGAAATAGGAGTCCACAAAATTCTATTAGGCAAAGTTACAAGTCTAAGCCCTGCTTCAAAAGAGCAGCTTCTTTTTATCTCTTTCATGTAAAGATGTTCTGCATATGAGTTCATTTTTTAAAGAGTACTTCTATTTTGTAGTTTTTGTTTTTTAATAGAAAAATGACTTTTTGTAATGTATACCAAAAGAAGTACCAATAAAGTCATAAAGACTTGAGTTCTATGGCCTGGAATGAAACCTCCAGGAAAGGTCATCATTTTATTTTGTAGAGAAGGCTATTTGAAAGAGGATTTTAAAATATATGAGTACATTTCTAAATAAGGTCCAAGAGACCCCTATGGCCAGCTGCTTAGAGATTCCGAAGAAGTTGTTTACCTTGGCAGACTCACCATGGCTCACCTCTGGCACCTGCTTTTGAAGTCTTACAATCTGGTTTTGCGAGCACAGCCATCGTGAATCCAAAATGTTACTCACATTAACCCAGGGTAAGAGAGAGTGATTTAAAAGCCATATTCTGAGCAATCTGTTAGCATGATGAGAAATATAAATGTCACATCAACCAGAATTCTCAAACAGGTATGACTAAAGCATTCTCTGTCTGAAGACAAATCTGAATAAAATGACAAACAAAAGACTGAGGAACTATCCCTTGTATTAAGTGAAACAGGAAAATAAGTGCTTAAGCATGCTCACTTTTTGTGGCCAGTGTCCACTTTCCTTGAATTCCAGTCTTCTAGTGAGGAAGGACTTAGCTCAATTGCAACCCAAGGTATTTTCATGCACCCAACCCCTGCCCACTGTTGGCTGAGTAGGTAAAAAACACTGAGTGGGAGAGTGTAGACTTGGTTGTCTTGGATTCCTTGGAATGGCCCCACCAGCTAAGGTTCTTCAGATGCAGCTGGCTTTGATGAACTGTTACTAAAGTGACCATCCCATTTCAACCAAGCAAGAGCATCTATATTTAGGGGAAATTTTAAGGGAATTAACTTGTCTTGGCTCTTGGGAATGGAGCCTGAACCTGAGGCTGCAGGGCAAGCCAATCATATTTACATATTTAAGTAGTCCAGCAGCCATTCTTATTATTTTAAATTTTAAACCCTCCCTGCTGGTGCACACTGCTAGCAGACAACCTGTCCTTTGTGGTTACTGCATCTTATTAAGAAGACCACCCTCTTGTAATTGATTAGACTTGTTATCTTGCATAATCAATTTCTGCCAAGTCACAATTGATATTCTGATCATTCCAGAGAGCCTACACTAATCACTGAGAACTCTCACACTTTTTTTGGATGTGTTATTCTAGGGTAATCTATCTCTCTTCTGCTCACAGTCTCTTTCGCACCCTGTGCAATATGATTAGGTTTCTACATGATGAATTACATGTCTGTCTCGTCTCTTTGAGAATATATTCAGATTGCTTTATCTGGAGTTTTATGTGTCCTCGGAGCTTTTAGTTTGTGATAGAATCTTAGTTCATGCTTACACCTGGACAGTCAAGGTGTTAACATGTGCAGGTTTTATCCGTTTAGCTTTCAGACAGCAGTGTGCACCTTGGGTTGGGTCTCGTTGTCAACGCCATGTCATGCTCACAGCATTGACACCCTTGCTGGGTGTTGGCCAATTGGTCAGCTATTCTACCTCAGCTTCTCCGCTCTGCCTACGGCGCGGGGCTGAACTCTGCAAAACACATCTTCCTTCATTGTCTGGCTTTCTATTATGTTTTACCAGTGTAGGGCTCTGGAGGGAAGCTAGAAGTTGAGAGGTGCCTTACTCCAGTTTCTTTCCTTTGACTTTTTTTTTTTTTTGGTACCGGGAATCGAAGTCAGGACCTCATGCTTGCCAGGCAGGCACTGCACCACTGAGCTAAATCCCCGGCCCTCCTTTGACTTTTTAAGAAATCTTTTTTAAAATTTTTATTTTTATTAGTATATGTTTGCAGTACGTAATGATTACATTTATTGAGGGGAGCTTGTACATGTACATAACACATCTTAATTCTTTTTACTTCCCCTTTCTCCTCCCCTTCCCCCCCTTCCTTTTCTTGGTCCCCTTCCCATTCACAAGATATTTATCTCACTGTTTCTATTATCTATCTTTTATTGTGTTCTTTAATTTATTTATTTCTACTACAAAATACCTGAGGCAGGCTAGTTTAAAAACAAAAGAGGCTTCTTTCAGCTCTCAGTTGTGGAAGTACAAGGCCATGATCTGGCGATGGCCTTCTCGTTGGCAGAGTCCCCAGGTGGGGCAGGGCATCACATGGCTATGGACAGGCAGTGTGCATATGCATCCTCTGGTTGCTCTCTCTTCTTATAAAGCCAACAGTTTTCACTCACGGAAACCTCACCCTGCTGACTTTGTCTAAGCCAAATCACTTCCCCAAACCCCCACCTCTTAACACCATGGTGGGATTAAATTTGCACCTTCTTAATATCTCACAGTGAGGATTATATTTCAACACGCAAACCCGTGGGGGACACACTCAAACCATAGTAGGAGGGAAGAAGCGGGGAGCAGCTCTCTCCTTCCTATTTGCATGCAGATAGCTATATTAAAAACTACAGCAGAAACATGTAATTATTTTCCCTAGTTGCCCTAAGTTTTCTGATAATTGTAGAAAGAAACTAGAGTTCGGGACGCCCAGCAGACTCAGCACAGGAGCTTTATGGGATCCAGAACAGGGCTTGGCAAACTCAGTCTGAAGGCCAAATCTACCTGCCATCTGATTTTGTAAAAATGTCTTATTGAACCACAAACTTGTTTACTCAGTTCTATATTACCTATGGCTGCTTCTGATGAGGGCACAGCGGAGAAACTGGGGCAGAGATCATACGGTTCACAAAACCTCAACTATTTACTATCTGGCCTCTTTTGGGAAGGATCCTGCCATCCGCTGATGGAGAGGGTAACAAACCCTCACTGTCACCTTCGCAGAGATGTTCACATCCTACCCAACCCCCTCCCATCCACAACGGCTCTCCCAGAAGACCTATAATGGAGACCAAATGGACAGCTCCGTGGTTAGGATGAGGATAAGGTTAAAAGCCCTTCATTTTACCCAACAAAAAGTCAGTGCAACTTATTCACAGCAGTCATGATTCCTGAGAAAAGCAGAAAGAGTGAATCTTTGATCTTTCAAAGGCCATAGTCATCTCAATTAGAGTAGACTTTCACAGTCAAGGACAAGCACTTTCACCCATCTTCCGAATACACAGCCCAACTCCGAATTATCCAGCAGCCTTTTTCTTTTTTGCCACTGCAAGGGGTGCATAAAAGTGGAAGCTCCCCTAGCTGGTACCCTCCCATTTCCCAGAAGCAAATGAAAACCAATGTATCACCATTTTTAAGATTTCTGACAATATATCCAGTTTGCAGCCAGGCACAATGGGTTGAGAAAGACTCAGAGGAAGCAGATGTACAATGCCCACCTGGAAGGGGCTGAAGCCCAGAGAGCAGAAAAGAGTTTGTACGTCTGAGGCAGGGTTGCCAAGTCCAAGGAAGGGAGGAGTATTCATTCATTTGGCCAACATCCATTGGCTTTGAGAAAAAAGATGAAATGTACATGTATACATACACACATACTGTCTTTCAAGGACTTACTAATCTAATATAGAGGTGACAAATCATTAGACAAAATCATTACCGTATCCTCCGATTAGTGCTGTAGATGGTATAGGTCTTTTCTGACATGTAGGAGCAAATAACAATCCTAGATATATTGCAGAGGAGCTGCAGAAAAGATGCTGGACCTGTCCTAAAGGGAACTGGGAGTTTGCTGAGGCAAACACAGTACCAGCAGAGGGAAAATCCTTACCATGTCAGGATGCTTCCCAACCTGCCCCAGATAACCACAACATTACTGGGGAGCCCAGGCTCTCGGAAGAATGACACAGAGCTATGGAATCACCCATTCTTAGAGGACATTTACAGGTCTCAGGTTCCTACTGGCAAAGGAACAAGGAAAGTGACACCTGAAGTTAGAGTCAAAGTAAAGTGTGAAAACCATACTGTGGTCACACGTATTCACAGGTACAAGTCCTTTTCCATAGCTATATCAGCACTGGCCTCTCTTCTATCTCTGTACCAGTCAACTCCATAAACAGGACAAATAGCCCCAAAATGTCAGTTTGCCCCAGCTTTACCCCAGAAAGAATTTGTCTTCCCAGAGTTCGTCTTTCACCTTCAGTTCTAGACACATGAGTAGAAGGTGTGGTTTTTCAATTTGCAGTCCACAGCTTAGCTTCATCAGCACCACTCAGAAACTTGCTGGAAATACAAACTCTCCAGCCATAACCCAAATGTCCTAAATGACACGTTCTGGAAATCCATGTTTCTACACTCTCCAGGGGACTCTGCTGACAGATCTTGATGTCACATAATATTGTTCAGAAACCTAAACGTTCTCCTCTAGTAAATATGAAAGAAAATCTTGTTCTATTATCACTTAAAGAACAAAAGGAAATACAAACGTCACTGGATGGGCTATCTATAGATCGGGCAAAGCAAAATGTCAGAAAAAAATATAGAACAGTGGCGAGAAAGAGAAGAAATTAACTGTATATCCCAGCCCAGCGAACTAGATGAGAATACCAGTCCACGTTTTCAAATGGGTGCTCCCCCTTTTTACTCTGTCAAAGACTGTTGCACAAGTGCAGTGGCTTGGAAGAGAAGAGTCTGCCGTAGTGCACTCCCACAGTGAGAGTGAGGAAGCAGGGAAAAATTGGCCATAAATGCTGATTGCAGCAACATCATAAGAGGTAGAGTCCTTCTTCTGCATTGAGACTTTCATCTCCTAGATAGCAGGAATCCAGTAAAACTATTTTTACTGTCTGAGCAGCACAGTGATATAAGGAGACCTGGGTTTCAGAATAACATTTTTGTGGCTAAGGTAGTGTAGACCTGGCAGTACTGGAGAGAAGGACGGAGATTTATCACAAGAAGTTATCATCCCGGGACCTGAGTACCCAAACAACCCCCCCACAAAAGGGATTTAAAAAGAGAAATCAAATTATAGGGAACTTTCAGAATGAAATTTTGTGGTTCTAGGTTAGGTATGGAAAGAGCGGGGAGGGTTTAGTGAAGGTCACTCTGATATTCATTTCAGTGTAGATGAAAAATGGAGCCACTCAAAAGGAGCACACTAGGAGGAAGGGGGTTTAGGGGGAAGACAGGTTTTATTTTGAACAGATAATGCTTATGGAGTCTGTGAAATTCACAGAAACATGTAATGCCGCTTAATCTCTTTACCCATAAGGATGGACTGCACATAGCAAGCGCACACTATGGCCTCACCTTCACTACCCATATCAGACCAGGGAGTCACACAGGTGTTTTCTAGTCTGTAACCTGAAATATGGAAATGTACTGCACACAGGCACTGCCAAAATCCAGCTGTGTCTATGCAATCCAGCTGTGTCTATGCAATCCAGGTGTGTCTATGTGATCCAGGTTTGCAGTATGACTCAAAGTTGAGCCACACTGGAAAACAGTTTACATGTTTAGGATCTGAGATATTATTTGCTAAGTGACATCCCTACCCAATTTTTCAGGTCTTGGTTGGCTTGAGCTGCAAATTAAGACAATATATAACAAATCCATCACACTCACTGGCATCCCAGATTTTAAAGGATAAGAATGAGAAGACTGCCAGTTGTCTGACAGCATGTGATGTGACGATCATGCATGTTAACAGAGAAGCCCTTTGATGAGTTTTAATCAATAGTAGTGAGTAGAAAAAGTTACTAGCCCTAACAGCAAAGCTGTTTCCTCAGTCTCTCCGCACACCATTGGCTCCTTTTGTCTCCTCAAACCAGTTAAGAAGAAAGTACATCTTCCTGGCATTCTTAGTTCCTTCTTTCTGTTCCTGGTTTTAGAAGGCTGAGGGAAATTCCCAGAGGTACGATCCAATTTTGAGAAATGTGGGGGGCCGGTGAGATAGCTTAGCAGTGTAAGTGCCTGCCTGGCAAGTGCAAGGTCCTGAGTTCGACTCCCAGTACCCACATACAAAAAAAGGGCCGGTGATATCGCTCAGTGGCACGGGCGCCTGCTGGCGCACGAGATCCTGAGGTTGACCCCCGGTACCCACAAAAAAAAAAAAAAAAAACAATTTTGAGAAATGTATTGAAGTCCATTCCAATGTGACACATTTCCAGGAGTCTAAGAGAGTCGCCTCTGGTCATACAGTTTCTCCTTTGTGGAAGTTGTAAAGTGAGTTAGTGAAAAATGAGGCATATCTTAGCGGCGGGTCTCTCAAGGCAGTTATTTGCCGTATTTTATGTTCGTATACTGACTCAGAATATCTTCCTGGCCACCAGTGAATAATACAAAGGATGATTGAAAAATATTGCTACTTTTTTTTTTTTTTTTGAGACTATGCAGTTCACTCTGGCCTTGAACTTGCTTGCATAGCCCAGGCTAGCCTCAAACTCATGGCAATCCTCCTGCCTCAGCCTCCTGAGTGCTAGGATTATAGATGTGTGCCACCATACCCAGCTAATGTTTATATTTTTAAAATGTTATTGCAGCAAAAGACAGATTGCCAAGAACAATGAGATAAGCACGTTTCAAGTAAGGAAGCACATTTTAAGTTTTTGAGGGGGATTAAAGGCAATGTGTCTTTACTGTAATAAATTTATTAATGTTATGCTTTCATTTTATTTTTGGATCACATCTAATTGATAAAACATTTATACCAATTTCTGTCAAAAACATTATAGTACTTCCTCATCCATCCGATTCACTGGATCTGAGACCTTGTGACTTCTGGCTCCTCCCCAAAGTCAACTGACCATGAAAGGTAAATGTTTTGAATCAATTCAGGACATCAAGGCAGCAAAAATCATGCAATTAAAGACACAAAAGAAGAATTCCAGAACTACCTTATGAAGACAGTGGCAAGAACAATGAGATAAGTGTGTTCAGAGCAAAGGGAAGTATTTTGAGAGGGGCAGTTAATGGCAATATGTCTTTTACTGTGATTTTTTTTGTGTGTGTGTGGGTACCGGGGGTCGACCTCAGGACCTCATGCCCCAGCAGGCACCCATGCCGTTGAGCAATATCACCAGCCCTTTTATTGTATGTGGGTACCGGGAGTCAAACTGAGGACCTCGTGCTTGCCAGGCAGGCGCTTATGCTGCTGAGCTATCTCACCGGCCCTACTGTAATAATTTTTAAAAATTAAAAAAAAAATTTTTTTTAGGAATTCACCATACCTTTTGATCATGGCGCACATCTGTTTTGAAGTGTTTGTGGGGTAAGTAGTGAGAAAAACATAAGCAAGCATGGTACCACCTGCTGATAACTCATTTTCATTTAAACAGCCTCAGAGCCATTGGTCTGATCATGCTGGATCAAAGTGTTAGGTTCTTTCAATGAACCAAATGCTGACTGCCAGAGGAAAGAAATAGCACGTTCTACTTTCCGGGAAAATTAGAAATATATACCACCTTCTGTCTATTTAAATACTCCTAATAAAGAATCACTTGGACAATAATGCCAGATCAAAAAAGGCCATCTTCATAAGATGACAAATTGCCTCTAAGTATTGCATCAGAATGACAGAGGGATTATTTTTTTAAGATGTTAAGAAAAGAAATACAGTTAATTGTGCTAAGCAGGTGATGAGTGGTCCTGAAGGCGATGGGGAGAAGGGCTAAAGGGCTCCTCCTCCCACAGTCTAGCCTTTCCATTAAGCCCCTAACTAGGGGCATAAAGGATGAGGCTTGGGAAGGCAAGAGGAAAAGTGTTTGTGTTTGTGCAAAATGGATGAAACATCTGTTTTCCTGGGTGTTTGGATAAAGCTTTATCTTTACACAACAAGAGAAAAATGTGAGATGAATAGTTGACACTGGATAAAACATTTTACCTTAACAGCAAATGTAATGATGGTGTCAACAAAGCAAACCATTTCAGCAACCAACTACGGGCTGTTAAGAAAGAGTTCGGTCCCTAGAATGTTGACCGTGATTCCACGCACACACATTCCTTGGCTATCACTCAGTGCTGAGCAATAACAGCATACAGAGTTATTGGTACATGCGCATGCCCTGTAGACTGGCTGACAGGCTGTCTTCACTTCACCAGCAACATCACCCTGCCTTTGTCATCCAGTGATCCCCCTTTGGGCAGGAACAGCAGGCAGCTAACCCCTGGTCCAAATAGAATCTGACAGGCCATTCTGGTTATAATCACTAAGTATCCTTTAAATCATGCATTGCAAACCCAAGCTAAAATGGTGTGGCTTCCTCTGTCCAATGCCATCAAGTGGGAAATCCATTGCCAGTTATCAGATCACCCAGCTTCCCAAGAAAAGTTAGCACATCAACTCTCATGTCAGTCTTGTGAGGTTTAATACTTTCTAGATACTTTGCGTGTCAAAACACTATGAGAAGATCTCCATTTTCATTGTAGAATCAGAAATGTAGACCTCCAAGTCAAAGCTGGGGGAATAGGACATTTCCTTTCTTCAGAATTGGGGAAATGACAATGAAAGACATGTGTTCTACAGTCCCAAAGACCATACTGTGAGATGGAAGATCAATCCTGGGACCAAGAATATTTTATTTTTGTAGGCATTATTTTAGGGTAACCAGTAACAACCCAAACCACTCTTGTCATCAAAGGAGTGTGTGTGTGTGTGTCTGTGTGTGTGTGTGTGTGTGTGTGTGTGTGCCAATGGGATAGGGATGGGTAGGAGGAAGAGTCCAGTTCTATGAGCACCTCGGGCTGCTGCATAAATCATTCCTCTAGGTCAAGTCCTTTCTTCCTTTCATATGCTCTCTATCAATTCAAAACACGTCCACTGCCATTCTGAACAGAAGGTAAGTATCAAGCCCATTAATAGCATATTAATTGAATTTTTATTATTTAAATGATGCTCAAAGCATCTCATTCATGTGGCTTTCAAAGAATGGAAATAATGAGGAATAAACTTGGTGAATGGGATAAAGAAATGTAGTGAGTGGCTCTGGCGGCCAGCTCTGCGTCCCTTTTCTTATCAGGCAGCTGTCCCCAGGGCACTGGCAATCAGGGCAACTTTATTGAAATCCCACTCCAAAGCTGGAGTCTTTCACTACAAAGGGTCTGTTTACTTTTTTCAGATAGAAAACAGCTTCAAAGGGCATTTTTTGCTTTGGTTTCCTTTTGTGCAGCATAAAAGGGGAGATCAAAGGGAATTCGGAACCTCTTTTTTGCCTCAGGCCACTCCGAAGACAACCTAAGTTCAGAAGTGCCAGAGATGCCCCGGTCTGCTCCTCCACATGGCCAATGCCGCTCTTGCCATTGCAGGCAGAGTCCTAAGGCTACTTCTTCAACCAGCAGCGGGTAGAAGAAAGTCCCTTCTCAGGGCCAAGAAGGAATTTAGCTGAGAGCAAAGACAAGAAATGTGTCCCAGGTCCCAAGGCCTGTTCATGGCCCCAGCTGCCCTACACTTTCAAGTTAAGAACAGAAGCTCCACTGTTGGGCTTGCCGGTTTCAAATCCTGGTTCTGCTCTGTCACTTAGCTCTGTGATCTTGGTCAAGTTACTTAGTCTGTCTGTAATTCCATTTGCTCACTTACAAAGGTAACAGAAGCATCCCTATAATGCTTTCTTCGGGTGCACAGAAAACATTGAGTAAATGTTAGCTTTTTACCCTAGACATCTGCACTTAACTATTTGCTTCCCTGATTTCTTCTACAAATAAACTCCTTTAGGCAAATGGAAACTGCATCTAAAGAGCACTGAGTCAAGGGCCAGAAGATCAAGAGGTGGAGCCAGTATTTCAGCTAGAGAGCTGACTGGCCAGATGACCCTGGTCAAGTGACAACGTCTTCTTGAGTCTCCGTTCTGTCATCTGTAAAATGGAAATATTTGCCCTTTACTCTTTAGAAGGCTCTTGTTACATTCCATGTCGGGATTATTCATCCTATAACATAATGCACTGTATCAACCTCAGTTACTCCTGTTCTCCCTCTGTAGGCCACTCCCTCCTTGCTTCTTCACTTCTGAATCCTAGCACAAAATGAAAGCATGGTTAACACTATTGAGGAGGAAGAAAAGAGAAGGGAAGGGGAAGGGAGGGGGGAGATGTGGAGAGGGGAAGGGAAGGAAAAGCGGAGAATGATTGTTTACTTGTTCAAAAAGTAGTATGGCAATATCTTATCATTTTAGAAAATTCCCCTCAATCTACTTGCCTATGATTTTGGAGAACTGGTATTAATTGACTTCCTTGAATGTAAGTAAAGTATTTGCTATATTAAGGAAATGAGTGTTAAATTGTTACAAATCTTTTAGAAAGCTGTATCAGGATGCTTCAGGCATGATTAAGTAGCTTATTCCCTATGACTCCCTCATCCTACTCCTAGGGATTTGTTCTGAGTATTTTAAAAAACCAAAAACATGATTATTAAATGAAATTGATCATTGCAGTACTATGACTCATAGTAAAACACCGAAAACAGTTTGAATGTCCAACCACAGGGAGATGAGCTAGTACGTTACGGTATAATGACTTCACGCCCTCTGTTGCAGGTAGTGGAAATGAAAGTTATGGCCCTTGGTAGCAGCATGGAAAGCAGAATACCAAATTTCCTATAGATCATAATTACTGCTATCTAAAGAAAAGCAGTTATGTGAATGTGGTGAAGTTATGGAGGATGTTTACAATTTTAAATGTATCTTGAAGTTTAACATTGTTCTTGGCAATAAATAACATTAGTAGTTAGACATTTTACAAATATGTAGACATCAGGCCTTTTGGCCTGGGGACAAGAATTGAAGAACAACAGCTGTCTTTAAGGTATTCTTGGGTCAGGTCCAGCAAAATGACCAAGCGTGACCTCCCAGGGCTGTTTTTCTAGGAGGTCTAGCTCACCAAATGCAAGCACTCATTTATAATGCCTATTAACTCTAAGAAATAGCTGTGTTCTAAACAGAATCTCTACTGCCAAGCTTTTCAGACCCAAAGAATGAGCTATTGATCAACGATAGATCACTGGGGTCAAAATTTTAGAGCTGACAAGAAAAGCAGCCTCCCTTTTCTGAGTCTCTGCTAAGTATTTACATTTTCACCTACACATCGGCTGCTCACAAAAACCTCATGAGACTGAAATGCATTATAAACTATGTATGCAGAGTAGCTCAGAATTTCAGTATAACTATGTTTTCAGCCATAGCTCCTGGCTTCAGTGCTATGTTAATAGGCTGAAAGTCAGGCAACAAGAGATTCAAATTCTAATGCAATATGAAATGTATAGGGACAGTAAAACAACATGGACAACTTTATTTGGTATAGTGTTAACGGAAAGAAAAAATACAAATTAGAGTCAAACAGTAATTACTAAGGTGCAAAGGCATTGTACTAATTTAGAAAGAAACATGGGCAAAATTAAAACAGTTTTGCAAGAGTTATCAAATTGGGAGGAATTTTTTTTTCCTCTCAACTTCCTTTATTATTACAATCTTGTTTTTGCCATAAGGAGGCCTATGCTATTTTGATTGCACCACATTACACGGGGTGCCCTTGCCCCATGGAGCCCTGGGATGCCCTGGCTTAAGCCATAATTATATTAAAAATGAAACTGAATAAATGAATGATAATGATAACAACAAGAGCTGCTGTGAATTAACCAGGATTGTCATGATGATTAGAGCAACTATGAATTAAGAAGTCAATTGTAATTGTAATTTTAATGGCCACTGTGATAATGAGTTAGAAAATAAATGCATCCTGCAAATGGATCTGTGAGGAAAATGGATAGATGTCTGAGGACGGTGGAAATGGAAAATTACCAGAGCATTGTTCTAGCCAAGAATGGATCCCAACAAAAGGATCAACCAGAAGGGATTCTCCCACCCAGTGGCTTGGGATGGAACCAAATAACAAGAACAAATGTAAGATGCAGCAGGTGCCAACAGATGCCCAGCTGCTTCAGGTATGAGGATAGCAGACATAGGCTTCTCCTAGTGGAATGAAGACCTGAAAACTACCCAACAAAGTTGGTAGTGCTGCACCCAATACTGTCCTCATGAGTGGGATGTACTGCTTCTGAATTCTGGGTAAAATAAACTCTATTTAGAGTTCTATATTTATAGATCTAACTCAGTAAATGAAATCAGAACTTGGATTGGCTTTGCATATCTACAGTGCAGATGTGACTTTTGAGAATGTAAACCCACTAACAGCATTTCAGACAATGGGGGCTACAAACAAGGGGTGTACATGTGCTGACAATGGTGGTTATTGAGTACATAAGACTTTAGAGATAGAGACCTGGGTTCAAGGCTGCCACTTATCACACAGTATTTATCCTCTTTGACTTTAGTTGTCTCGCCTATAGAACAGGAACAGTTACAGAAGGGAGTTGTGATGCAAATTAAATGGAATGATGTATGTTGAGTGCATAGCACACCACATCACACCATAAATGCTAAATAGTGTAAGTGATTATAATATTTTTATGGCGAATAAGGTCAAATGATACAACAATTTATAAACCGAAATTTTACTTTACTGGAATTCCACATGGATTAATATACTGTTTTTCAACTGTTTTTCCTGAGGTTATACACTAGAAAAATAAGTTGGAGGCAGGTGACAGGAAGCCAGTATAACTTTTCTGAAATGTCAACAGTGAGGTCCTATCTGTTTCCTGCATAGGAATACAGTAATGTGAGGAAAGAAATGAAAGCATGGGATTTTTAGATTAGACAAGGAACTTGGCACCAAGGAAGTTCAGGGAGTTGTCTCTTTTGACATCTTTATGGGACCATTAACATTCTATTTTGGGTCCATAAGAAAATAAATGGCACATATTAGAAATATAGGTATTTAGAAAATGTTTATCAGCTATAGAATAATAATTACTAGCAAATAAATATGTATCTGTACCAACACCTGATATTAATTGGGGGCTTAGTAAGCACCAAGCGAGATTACATGAGCTTTGTGCATATTAACTCATTAATGAGGCAGCACTATGAGACAGTGAAGAGAGACTAAGTAACTTGCTCAAGGTTACAGTGATGGAGTTGGGATTTAAACCAGGCAATCTAGTAAAAGTGCCGCTGTAGGAGAGTGATCAACAGTTCAGATACACTATTTCTATTTTTTTTTTTTTTTTTGTGGGTACCGGGGTGTCGACCTCAGGACCTCGCACGCTAACAGGCACCCGAGCCGCTGAGCGATATCACCGGCCCCTTTTTCGTATGTGGGATCCGGGAGTCGAACTCGGGCCCTCGCGCTTGCAAGGCAGGCGCTTATGCCGCTGAGCCATCTCACCGGCCCCAGATACACTATTTCTAAATTAGAAGCACAACCCTACAAATCAGGTGTTTTATCTCCATTTTACTCAGCTTTATAGATGAGTGACTTAAGTTCAGTGGCATATCAAAGTTGTAGGTGGGAAGTGAGGTTGGAAATTGCCCTGTGGGGAACAGTATCCTGTGACTACAATAGCTCTCCTTATTCACTGGGATGTATTCCAAGACCTCCAGTGGATGGCTGGAATTGCTTATATTTTGGAACCCTCTATATATACCATGCTTTTCCTATTTGCACATACCTATGATAAAGTTTAACTTATAAATTCAGTACAGTAAGAAATTAACAAAAATAATAGGTAGAACAATCAGAATAACCATATTGGAATAAAAGTACCAACATCATAGCCTTGCACTTCAGGGCCATTTAGTAAAATAAGTGTTACTTGAAAACAACCACTGTGATATCTGAAGTCAATCTGATTACAGAGGTGGCTACTCAGATATCTTGGTAGGTTACGCATCATGGATAGCTGGACAAAGGGATGATTCACACACTGGCTGGACCCAGTAAGACACTGAGAAGTTCCATAATGCACCTCAGAATTGCAGTCAATGTAAAATTTATAAATTGTTTCTTTCTGGAGTTTTCCATGTATCATTTTCAGGCCCCGGTTGACCAGAGGTAACTGAAAGTTGAAATCACAGATGGAAGGAGTATTATAACATTGGTTCGAATCACCAGTACACAATAGAAACAAAAGCAGATTGATTTCTACTTCCTTTTGTTATTGTTTTAAATTTTCTAGAAATAGCGCACTCTTTTATTCACCATCGTCTAGGGTGGGCCTCTCCCTCTACTCCTTCCATCCCACACCAGCCCATATATACACGTGGCATGTTTCTGGCTCAGAAAACTATGACCAAGGTCACATAGCTATTAAGTATTAGATCCCATATGTGCAGCGAGGCTCACCTGGTTTCAAAGAGCATAATAGTATCAACTAGGAAGGCATCAAGTTTGAATCTTCTCCACTCATTAATTCATTAGAATTTCTTGGGAAGCTTAAAAAAAAGTAATACCCAAACCCGTCCCACAGACTGATTTAATCAGAATGCCCGTGGGTGAAAATTTGCATCAATATTTTAAAGCTCACTACATTTATTCTAAAGTGTACTCAGAATTGAGACCTTTAGCAAGCTGGTAGAATTTCAATCTGGAATTCATTTCTTTTTCTCACAAAACAATCTCTAGGTATAGCTCCTATTTAAAGACAATCATGCATTGAATTACCTTCCCAGCTGAATTCCTAGCCCTGAGAAAGTACCAGGCTGACACAAGAAGTTTGAGTGCCTGGAAATGGAGTACAATAGCTTCATGTGCCAAGTAGCCCTTCTTGATGGAAAGACTTCCCAGACTCTTAAAAGAAAACATAAAATGTGATTCGTTGAGGAGAAGTAGCAAAATGTAAATAGGACAGAGAATTTCTTCTTCCAAAGACAGCCTAGTGCTGACTGCTTGCATATCCAACACAATCTCAGCAGGTACTGAGTCATTCCGGTCTAGACTGGTGAAGCTATTTGTAGAGTTCTGTGTTCAAAAGTATCTCGTGACCTTCCCCATATTCAGGCCAGAGGCTGAGACATCTTGGATACTAATATTACCTTTAATGATGCACTTAATTTGAACAATTCCTGACCATCCATGCTGGCCATCAGAGCAGGTGGTAAGACCAAAGAAGATCAGCCAGAGCCAGAATTAAGAGTCATTAAGGATGTTTTAAAAACATGTACCTTAACTTCCTGGGCTCCTCATAGCAGTTCTGATTCAAGATCTCCAGGAACAAGGAGATTTAAGTTTACAGAGCTCCCACAATGTGGGTCTAATGTGCCTAGCTTGGTTCCCGTTGTGGCCGAGATCTTGGGCTACGCTGTGAGTAGAAAGTACACCCAACTTCAGAAGCGTTCTCATTAAAACAATGCCCCTTCAAGTCAGACGAGCATGGCCCAAGAGTAGAATCAATTGCAGCTAGGAGTTTCTTTGGGGGGACCCCAGGCCCCATTCAGGTAACTCTGGATACAGGGCACACATGGGCACAACTGTATTCTAGTGCTTCACTGCTGCATACAAACATGAGCTTTGAAGTCAGCCAGTTTGGAGTCTGTTCTTACCTCTGCTACTTTACCAGCTAGGAACATCAGAATAATTATTTTCATCTTCCCCAGCTTAATACTTGCATCAGCGAATTGGGGAAGTGAAATGCCTCCCTCCTATCTATGGCAATTATGTATTGTCCAGTCCTGAACCTTCTGCTCAAGTCTATCCTCATTCTCCCATTGGTCTACTTTGTACAGTAGGGGGCCGGTTCCTACAGGCCGTGATTCTCAGTCGACTCCTGGCTGGTTTGACCAACCAGAGGCCCCCACATTGTAGACTGGAATTTGGGAGTAGGGAGAAGCCAAGGCATCCTCTCTTTCTGTCTGACTTGGTGGCATCCCTGCAATGGCTTCTCTATCATGATTCTTGCTCCCACCAAATAGTCCTAACATAAGTCTAGCTTCCATCATGTAACCCCATCCTGTGGCCTCCAGTTACCCCACGTACTCCTGCTGTCTTTCCAGCCCAAGGTAGAGATGGACTCCAACCATATCTCCTCTCCGGGTGGCTTCATTTGTCCTTCCACTGTCAATTCTTGGGTTTATTTTCTCCCTCTCTCAAATACTTAAGTGGTTTCTTTTCTTTTCTTTTCTTTTTGCTAATTACAGTCTTATATTATAATATTCCTAGTATAGGGCTTAGTACTATTTATACCCAATAAATTAGAACTATTATAATTACATATAATATAATTAGCCACTGTTTATTCCCCAGGCGCCTCCTGCCATGGTCCTGTGCAGGAGTACTCAGGGGCAAAGTGACTGTCTGCAGACGTATTTATTTGAGCAGCTCTCCACCACTTAAAATAACAATAACCACCAACATTCATATAATGCTTACTCTGTGCCAGGCATGGTTCTAATTGCTTTGTTTAAATGAACTCATTTAATCTTCACCATAGCCCTTGGAGGTAAACACCATTTTCTTTGCTTTGAAAACAAGGTTAAAAAGTGACTTGTCCAAGGTCATAGAGCTAGTAGGTGACAGGAGCAAAACTCAACCCTGGAAAGGCTGGCACCAGAAACTGTGCTCCACAACCTGTATTTTATATTAACTCTCAATATGACTGCCTGGGAAACAGAAAAAAACAGTCCATTTTCATTCTCAGGGGCCACTACCACTCAGCTTTAAAACCTCTTGTGTGAGGGCCCCCATCTCTTGCAGTTTCAGACCACCCGTGAACTGTGACGTCTTGAAAGTTCATCCCTGCCCAGCCTGCTCCAGGAAGGGCCTGCATCTAACCGCAAGGCTGCTTGGCACCTGCCCCTTCTTTCCCACTTTTAATAGACTTGTCTATTGGAGCCTGACCATGAAAGAATCCATAAGCCATTAACTAGAGCTATATTAAGCCTATAAAAAAACCAATTGCTAACAGCCAATGACCTTATTATAAATTGGTCTATCAGATGGTTTTACTCATTCACTAATTAAATGAAGGCATAGGGGAACTAACATTTATTAAGTGTTTCCTCTGTGTCCAGTCATGTGCCAGTCTCTGAATGTAACATTTCTTTTCCTTTTCATCCTCCTAGCAACCGTGAGAGTTGATTCCATTTCATAGAAAACTCAGAGACACTGAATGATGTGAGTGACGCCATCATTTAAACCCTTGTCTGCTGACTCCATTGCACCAGTTTCCTCTGAGCTAAGATAAAAATGCTGTCTAAATGTGAATTTTTGAAGTGTGGCCCCAAAAAGCATAATCATGGTGTTCAGAGTGCTTCCCATGGAGATGTTAGAATCTCTGGATAAGTTACTCTGTGTGGCAGGAATGTCTGCGGGAGGTATCCTGTGCTTACAGCTGATAACTATCTCCTTGATTTCACAGATCTTCATACTGAAAGGACCCATACTCAAGGAGCAGTAGTTAATAACCAGAGTCAAGGAGCCTCATCCACATTTGAACATGACATAGATCATGATATTCAGCATTTTGAACTGATGCTGTGATGGAATTTGGCATTTGCTGCCTTGGGAGGGGATGAATACATTTTGCAGGTAAGAGAGATGTGAATTGTTGGAGGCAGAGGGCAGAAGTGGAAGGTAGCCTTTAGTTACAATCCCCACCTCCTAGTATCCCTACCCTTGTATAATTTACTATCCTTTGTGGGCCAGACTTATGACTTGATTCTAATGAATAAGAAAACAAAAGGCTTACAGGAGACTCTGGCTTGTGTCTTGTTCATTCTCTCCTGCCCTTTCTCACTTGCTCAGTCTGATAGAATCCACTCTCCATGTTGCGAGCGGCCATTTTGGAGAGGCCTGCTGTAGCAAGGAACTGAAGGAGGTCTCAGGCCAACTGCCAGCAAATAACTCAGGCCTTCAGCCCAACAGTCTACAAGAAACTGAAGCCTGCCAAGACCGTGTCAGCAACTTTGGAAGCCACTCTTTCCCCAGTCAAGCTTCTGTATGAAGTGGCAGCCCAGGATAAAAACCTTGTGAAAGCCCCTAAAACAAGGTCACTGAGATTTATAACCTATGCAAATTATGATGCAATAATATTATTTTTCAAAAATCACTAAATTTAGGGGCAATTGCTAAGGTAGCAATAGACAACAAATATGCTTAGCGTCCCATCCCAGGCATGATTCCTTCCCACTGAGGTTCAAGAGAATAATACCATTTGGGTCCAAATTCAGCTCTCTCCAGGAGAGAAGAAAGGAAGGAAATAATCATTTATTGTGATCTATTATTAGATTTAATCCTCCCAACAAAACTTTATCTTTGTCTTCCAAGACTCAGGCTAAAATCTCTCAAGTCACAAAACTGATAAGTGTCAGAGGTGAGGGTTTGAACACAGGCCCATCAGCCTGCAAAGCCAATGCTCTTTCCAGTGATCACATGGTTGGAAGATGGACCTACTCTCTGCCTACTTCCACAGCAGCTGCTTTGCTGCATTATTTCATTTAGTTCAAGTTTATTAAACAAAGAAAGAGAATGAGTTGATCAGCAGACAATAACAGATAGATACTGTCCCTACATTTGAGCAACAAAAGTTAAAAGAGGAGGAAGTTGTTTAAAAGGAAAAAAGGACAGGATTCTACATTCTCTCTTCCTGCCCACAAATGGTTTCAAACCACACACCTAGACTTCCTCCCCATCTAATTTGCTTTGGCTCTTTATTTGCAGATGAATAAGCAGATCGATTCCATACTGGGGAGACCTCCAGAGCCTGTGCTTGGCTGAAAAGGAAAACAATCTCTAAACATTGTAGGAGGTAGGAGCAGGCTGGAGCAAGGGCAGACTCAAAGAGGCAAAACCTCTACCAGCAGAATGGACACAAGGGAAAAATCAGTATAAAGTAGATCTTTATTCTTGTTCCAGTTTTAAATACTTCCTCCCCAAGCCAAGCCTCTACTCTCTGTACATTATTGTCCTTTCTCCCAGGGGACTTTTCTCAACCATACTCTACTAGCTTTCTAGACCCATGCTGGGGTCCATATTGTGTCCTCCAACTTCATTGCTAGAACATTCCCTAACACATTTTGGGAAAATATGTACTTTTTGAAAATGGTGACTAAAATGTTGCACGTCAAGTGTAAAGATTATAGGAAGTATAATTTCAAGGCTATCATGTAGGTTTGTTCAGCATATCAGATGTGCTTTTTAGTTAAAAGGATTGAATTAATTACAGATTTAGATGCAGCTGTAAGGAATAAGAGGGATCTTGTGTACTCTCTAAAGGTCACTACGTGGTAACATATTGCAAAGCTATGACACCATATCACAATCAGGATATTGACACTGATACAATCAAGACTCAGAGCATTTCCAGCACCACCAAGTCTTTCTCGTGCTACCCTTTAAAGACATGTGCACTTCCTGCCACTGCCTTCAGTTCTGTATTAGGTAGCTAGAACCGCCATAACAAAGCACCACAGACTGACTGGGTGGCATAAACAGAGTTTATGATCATGTGTTTCTGGACGCTGAAGTCCAAGACCCATGTGTCAGTAAGGCTGTTTCCCTATGAAGGGTGCCTTCTGGTTCCACCTTCTAGCTTCCAATGGCTTGCTGTCCATCTTGGATATTCCTTGACTTGTAGATCTCTGTTTTCCACATGGTATTATGTCTGTAAATGTGTGCCTCCAAATTTCCTCTTTTGAAAAGTATACCTGTCATATTGGATGAATGAATCACCCTAGTCCAATCTGACCTCATCTTAACAAGTTATATTTGCAATGACCCCATTTCCAAATAAGACCACATTCTCAGGTACTAGGGCTGAGGAACTCCATTTATAAATGTTGGAGAGGCATAATTCAACCCACAATACCTCTTGCTATTCTCAACTTCTAGCAACTGCTAATCTGTTCTCCATGTTTATAATATTGTTATTTCACAAATGTGATATAAGGGGAATTTTAGAGTAATATGGATACTTTTGGATATTCGCTTTTTTCATTCAAATTTCATTGGAGGTTCATCTAAGTAGTGGGGTACATTAATAGTTCATTCCTTGTTTTTGCTGAGTATTTTATAATACACCATACTGCTTTCAATCTTTCAAGTCTTGAGGGATGCCTGGGCTTACTCCAATAATTTTGGCCATTACAAATAAAGCTGCGTATAAAGATTTGTATACAGGTTTTTGTATGAACATGAATTTTCATGCTCATTTATCTGGGATAAATGCCCAGGAAGGAAATCACTGGATCATATAGTAGCAGTATGTTCAGTTTTATGAGAAGCTGACAAAGGATTTTCCAGAATGATGTTACCATCATTATGCATTTCCAATAGTAAGATATGAATGATCTGACTTCTCTGTAACTTTGTGAACATTTGCTGTTATAAGTTTTTGTTTGTTTTCCTTCTTGTTTTTAAATTTTAAGTGTTCTGCTAGCTCTTTGTGATTTCAGTGTGACTTGATGGTGCAATGTCAAATACCTGGTTCTTTGCTTCTTGTAATGAAATGCTCTTCATGTCTTTTTCCCATTTGCTAACTGGATTATTTGCTTTTTTGGAAAAAAAAAATACTGCTGAGCTTTGAGATTTCTGTATATACTCTAGATACAAGTCTTTTGTCAGATATGTAGTTTACAAATATTATTCCTAGTATGTAGCTTGTCTTTTTACCCTCTTTGCATGGACTCTCTCATAGTAGAAGTTATTAATTTTGATGAGGTCTAATTTGCTGGTTTTCTCTTTTGTCGACTGTGCTTTTACTCTCAGATCAACTCTGCTCTAAATCTGAAATTTTCTCTCTCTTTTTTTTAAGAGCCTTATCATTTTGTAGTTTTATGTTTTACATGTAAATGCATGATCTGTAATTACTATATAATTTCTCAGGTTTAGGCTGAGAGTTTTTGTTATTATCCTATGAATATTCAATTGTTCAGTAACATTTCTTGGGTAGATGGGTGACTTCTTACATCCTATACAATGTGTCTACTATGTTAGGAGGCTCTTGTCCTATTTAAATCTCTTAGTTCAGCATGATGACCCACTATTTGAGTTTCACTTATGTGCCTTACTTTTCTCAGGTGTGGTTTTGATAGAAGTTTAATTTTCAGAGCCTTTGTGTTTTAGTCTGGTTTGGCTGGTTTATCTGGTGTCACAGAGGCTCCATTGGTTCCTGCAGGTTCTGCTGGAGTGATAGGATTTTCTCCAGGCTGGACCAATGAGTGTGTGAGAGGGGCAGAATAGCCTTAACCTGGAAAATTATATTATCAGCCTTGTATCTTAGGATTGCTTTTCATTGACTTAATATTATAATGTCAGCATTATATTTTACTATATTACTTTTTATGTGAACCCTGAGTAACATCATCTGTAATTGTTCTTATGTTTTTTAACCCCTGGGTTAATCCAGAAGACAACAACTGGAGATATGAGAAGTTGGGAATACTGGTGCTCCTGTCTCATTTTGTTCTTTAAGGTGCATCTGTGAGTTCATCTGAGCTGCCATTGAGCTTTGGACATGGAATGTTCCCCCAAACTCTCATGCACTCAGAGGCAGAGCTTTTGGAATGCAGTTGAGTTGTGGGGACACTACACTCATGGTACAGTGATGAGTCAAAGTAAAGCTCTTCTCCTTTAAGTTGTGGGTGTGGGGTATTGTGTCTCAGGGATGAGGAAAGTGACTAAGACAGCCAGTGTCCTTCCTTCCCCTTTAACATTTCAGCAAGGTGATTTTCATGAAATGATGGTTTCAGGGACAAGTGAGTCCCACTTTTAAGTGTACTGATCCAGCTCAGGAATTTTAATTATGAGTATCAGTTTCTCTTTTCAAATGCTGTAAAATAAGAGTTTATATTTTTAATTATAAATGACTGAATTTTAAGAACATATGAAAATTAAGCCCATGTAAGTATTATCTACAGACCTTCTTCCAGTGGGCTAACTAGATATATAAGCTCCATCCATCTTGGGAACCCTCTCACAAGCATAAAGCAAAAGACCGAGAGTCCCCACCTAACACCATGTCACAAGAGTGCCCCTTCACATTGTTTAGCCCTCACAAATCCATCATCCTAGTTTGTAAGGTCCTCGCTTAGCCCGGGCTTCTGCAACGAGACAGTTTTTCCCTGAAGTAGCAAGGATTTGCTTCTCCTGGCTTGTAAAAAACATAGTCCCTTTCTCACTTTTTTAGACTCTAGAAATATGTTTCTAGTTTTGGGACTATCCTTTCATTGATCTTCACAGACTAGGCCCTAGAACATATTATGGTTTCCAACCCTGGCTCTATTACTTTTGATGCAGATTGTCTTGAATAAAAACTTCCACCTCCATTTTTTGGATAAGTGCCCAGTTTCCTTATCCATAAAATGGGAACAAAAGCAGAAGCTATCTTACAGGATGCTATGAAGATTAAATTAAAAAAAAATATATATATATATATCCCAGATAAGGATATAATAGTTGATCATTTTTATTCCTATCTCTAGGACACTCCTCTTCTTCCCCACCAGAATACCATAAGCTTCTTTGTGGCTAAAGATGCTGAAAATCAAAGTCAGGAAAAAATGAATCTTTCAGGCCATGCTTACGCTTTGCACAGCCATGAACCTTGCTAAGCCAGAAAGCTAGAGCCTACTGCCCATGGGGGAAAATGGAAAGGAAGAAAATTACACATCATTATGGGCAAAGATTACCCTGCCAATCATAGTGGTGATTTTCTGACTGCATACATTTGTCAAATCTCATAAAATGGTATCTTTAAAATTGGCGGATTTTATTATATGTAAATTATACCTCAATAAAGCTGACAAAAATTATCCTGCTAGACAAATAACACTATATTCAGAGAAATTATTTAAGGAGAAATAGCTTAGATGTGTTTTTCTAAATGAGGAAATTACCATTCCAGACTATCTTTACCCCTCCAAATTCCTCCACTATGAGGTGAAGACAAAGCTTTGAGTCGTAAACTACCCACTGACTTGGGTGGTGAAGAGTGATGTTTACCTCTCTATGTATTCAGCAAAAAAGAGTCAAAAACAGAGCCCTCTAGCCCTATTTTTATAGCCTAGGATCATGACAAAATAGTAATCACAATTTCTGTGTGCATAGCACTAATTTAGAGATGGATACACCTTCATAGATTACCTCATTTGATCACCTCAGTGGCCCAATATCTGTAGGCAGGTAATGTCCCTCCTTGACAGGTGAGATGCTCTGGTCCACATTGAGAAGGTGACTCATTCAAGGTCATACAGATGGGAAGTTCCATATTCTTGAGCTCTGGTGTTTTTCAGCTAAATACCATACTTTACTTACTACACCATTGGACACAATGATCATATTTTCAGGCCCTGGAATTGGCCACATTTCCCTCTAGGGTCTAACAGTACAAATTCCTGTTATGAAATAGGATTCTGTTGGTCCAAGTCTGGAGCCTGTGTTGTCATCCTGCAGTGAATACCATATTGTTATCACGCTGGCCTCACAGGAACAGATGGAGAGAAAATGCAGAATGTTCTTCCTCCTGCTCCTGTTGTCCTAATCCACATGAATTGTGGTGCAGCGAAGAGAAAATGAAAGGGTACCAGTTTGCCTCCAAAGCATCAAATTGCCATCTGGTCTGGAGGGAATTATTTATTATCTAACCATTGCTACACAGGATTTGTGGCAGTTCCAAAAAGAGGTTTTTTTTTTTGTTTTGCCTTGAGGAGATGGACAGTTTCAGAAGCAAATTTCACCACCTCTTTGTTTCCTGGCCCACCAAAATTAAACAACTAATTTATGTCTTCTGTGTATAGGGAAGAAAGCAAGGATTTTCTGGAATTATAGAAAGAAGACCAGAAAATCAAGTGATGAGGGACTTGGTTTCCAAGTGCAGAAGTGACCGAACTGAGTTCTGCAATGGAAAGCTTGAAGCAACTGGGGAAGAATCAAGTTTAATCACTGAGCACTGGAGACAATCTCCAGGGACAACAATGGAACACACGGTGCTGTAGCCTCCTGGTAGTAGTTTGTCAGTGTTGCCTCAACTAAGTACGACAGGCTGGGCAGCCTAACAATAAAAGTTTATTTTATTGTGATTCTGAAGGCTGAAAGTCCAACATCAAGGGTTCATTAGGATTTCTTCCAAAGCTTTTCTCTCTAGTCTATAGATTTCTGTCTTCTCTGTTTATCTTCACGTGGTCTCCCCTCTGTACATGTTGGGTCCAAATTTCCTCTAGGTGCATCTTAATGACCTCATTTTAACATAATTATCTCCTTAAAAATCTATCTCTAAATATTGTTACATTCTGAAATACCGGAGCTTAGGACTTCAACACTGGAAGCAGGAAGGGGAACACAATTCAGGGCACAAAACCCTCTAAATATACTATCTCTTGTGCTGAAAACTGTCACTCTCAGACCTATTCCTAAATTTTTTCTATTTCTGATTTTTAACCTGTTCTATTCTGCGTTGCAGAAAGCTACATATCCGGGTTCTCTTGCCAACTGGCTCTGGGTAGGAAGGAGCCACTGGTGATATACGAAATAGCAAGAGGAGGGGAGAAACCAGTGCCTCTCTCCCTGTTCCTTGCGCAGTGTCTCTGAAAGTGGATGACCCCCTCCATTGTCCTAGCACCTACTGGAATGCTTCCCCTTCATGGTCCTCATTTCTACAAAGATGCCCCAACGTGGCCATAGCCTCAGTAAGATAGCTGAGTTCTGGACTCTACTCAACTGTCCTCCTCCCTTATCTCTCCATCCCTAAGGGTAGAAATAGCTTTCAGTATTTTTGCTTGGTTTTCAGCAATCTATCGCCTGCCTAACCAGTTCAATTTACCTTCCTCTTTGTGAACAACTTCGGTGTCTTCAGTTTCACTGCTGAACTCTGAATGTTGTATCCTCAATCTGAGACAGATGTTTTTTCTAACAGAAGACAAAAGGTAAAGCTCAGCCTAGAATTTTAAAACAGTGCCTACTATGTGACAATGAAATAAGGAACAAAATCCACATATTCTCTCTCTCTATAGGGTCCTTTCTAGGTGAAGAGATAAATATTAATAAATGTCTTACCACTTGCAAAATTATGTGATCCCAAACAAAACACCCAGCAACCAATTGCTACTGAGAAAGCTTAATCTTCAGGGTCTGCTCCCATTCCAAGGCCCTGCTATATCCCAGCATGCAGCTTCAGAAGTGACGCCAGTTAAAGCCCCCAGTGCACTCATCCCTACTATATGACCCTTCTTCCCCCAAGAGGTAACCACATCCTGGACTTGATGTTTATCATGACCTTGTGTTTCTTTACCCTTTCCCTTAATATAGCAGAGAGGAATTCTTACCTACTGCACAAGAATACATTAAAGAATATATTTAGTATTTTTATAAATAGTAAAAATGCATCTAGTTGTTTTTCTGCCCAATAGATCTATGTTTGGCCCAATGAGGAAGATTTGAATGATTTCAGAAAAGAAGGCCAAATATCCAGTGGGTGTTTCATTTTCTAATTTTCAGTTCTAGCGTTTACTTTGATTCTGTTTCTTTAAAATATTTATTGGTACATTTTCGACATACATAATGATCACATTCATCAATTCTGTTTTTTATATTTCATTTTCTATTGCTGTCCTTTCTGTTCAATAATTATGACTATCATTTCTCTTACATTCTTGGGCATGTTTATACTAATTTCTTTGTAGGGCTTGTCTAATTTTACCATCAGAATCAGTACGCATTTTTCTCTATTGCTTTTTCTTCTGATTATAGATAAGATCTTCCTGTTTCTCTGCATGTCAAATAATTCTTTCAGCACATTATGCATGATATATTGTAGACACTAGATTTTGTCTTATTCTTTTGAGGAGCTTTGATTTTTGTTTCGGGAGATAGTCCAATAGCTATCCGATATTTTTAGTTTGTAGAAGCTAGGTTTTACCTTTTTGCCATGGATCTGTTTGGATGTTGCCCTTCATTTAAAAGCAAGTCCCTTACACCAGTGATATGGGGAAATTTCAGTGGAAAGCTCATGGTGTTTACTACATTCCACTAGCTTGGAAGGACTAACACATTTAATTCTGTCTCCTCATCACTAGGCAGAAATTAGAAATTTTCCTAAGCCTTTCTGCCTTCCAGCTATTGCTTTCTGCCGAGTCCTTATGGGATACCCCCCTACACCTTTCCATACACAGTTGACCGTCAGTCAAGGGTTCAGGCAGAGTTGACATATATATTTAGGGGCTCCCCTCTTCATTCTGGAATCCCCCTTCATTTCCCAGATGCTTTGCTAGTTCTGAATTCTGTCTTTTGACATGTCAAGCCAGTAGCACTGCACCTTTCTGGTTTGCTTCTAGTTATTCATGACATGTGGACGAGGAGATACAAAGAGAAAAGCCGTATACATGTATAATTCATCCATTATAGTTTCCCTCTTTTAGGGATTAAATCTTTTGGATTTCTGCCTACTTCAGTCACTCTATAGTGACTTTGAATATTTTTTTGTTTTATGTTAGCCCAAAAGCTTATATATATTGTCTGCAGAAGCATTAGCTGATATTTGCTGCTATATCACATCAGAACTGAATCAGATGTTACTTTTTTTGCTAACTGAAAGCAAGCTTTAAGAATGCTCTAACAGTAGCTTCTCTCCTTTTCTCACCTTAGACGTTAGGGACGTGTTTGAAGCAGCTGTTTGAAGGTTAGTTCTTTCAATAACTTGGAAATCATCTCACACAAAACCATGGTTTATATTTTGCTGCTAAGTAGGGGCTGCCTTGCAGAAGCTAATACACCCCAGGAACTCTTTCATCGTCAGCCAAACCCTCCACAACCAAAGTATTAACTGGGGTGGATTATTTTTTCTAAACCTATTTTATTTTCCACAAAAATTACAGTTATGATAGGACATACGTCTTAAATAAAATATCCAATACAATTCTGCACGTAAGCTTCACTGTGACTCAGGTAAATACAATTTTGCCATAGGCATGAGAACTTTTGTTTCCCATGTGAAAATAAAGCACCAAATACTTAAATTTCCTTTTCCCAGGTACCTGGATTTTCCTACAAGGGCAGGCAGTTATACAAACATTTATAGAACCCTCCAGGAACCTGACCTCATGTCTCCAGTCTATCACACATCCTGACCTAACACAGATTCAACTGTGAAAACCCAATACCGAATAGAAATGAAAGCAGAAGTTCTCTGTTTGAAGTAAATTAAGCCCCCAAGAATCTTGTTCACTGACATGCGTACTCCAATAAAAGAGTTTTTTGAGTTCCATCTCAATAGATCTCAGGAGGCAGTCTGCAAACCATTCCAGTGCAAGAGGGTCAGCACGCAAACTTTTTCTGCAAAGGGCCAGATAGTAAATATTTTTAGGCTTTACAAACTATACAATCTCCATCACAACGACTCCACTTCATTACTGTAGCACAAAAGCAGGCGTGAGGGCCGGTGAGATGGCTCAGCGGCTTAAGCGCCTGCCGGGCAAGCGCGAGGGCCCGAGTTCGACTCCCGGATCCCACATACGAAAAAGGGACCGGTGATATCGCTCAGCGGCACGGGCGCCTGCTGGTGCGCGAGGTCCTGAGGTCGACCCCCCGGTACCCACAAAAAAAAAAAAAAAAAAAGCTGGCGTGAAAAAATATATAAATGAAGGGATATGACTGTGTTCCGCTACATATTTATTTATAAAAACAAGTGCTGCACTGAATTTGGTCCACAGGCTATACCTTGGTAATGTCTGATTTAGCTGAAAGGGGAAGAGAATCTTCTTAGAAAGCCTGGGGTATTCCTGGAAAGCCAGCATGTGCTCTTTGTAAAGTTCTGAAAAGTTAGGTGCTCATCATTTCCTAAAAGTTTAGTGGTGAAGATTATGTTGCCATTATTGGTAACATCCTGCTTTATCAATCTGTTAAAGAAATAACTATTGACATTCTCAGCATCTTAGAAGGACCATTGCTTGCACATAGAAAGTACTCTCTAGAGGGAAGACAGAGTATTAGTTCTGATAATCAGTAAATATCACCCACACTGGCTTTGTAAACACAGGCAATCATCTTCCTCTCTCTGACCTCCTTCATCAGATATAAAAGTGTGGATTCCCATCTATACTATGCAAATCATAGCTGCTATTTTATAGAATTGTCATGAGGATTAAAGAATTTTATAATCAGTGCTGAATAGGTCTGCTTCCTTTTTTACTAGACATAAAAGACAAGGATAAATTCCACTTTTTATAAGTGGAATGAAAAGAACAAAATTTACAAATCCAATTTGCCTAGAAAATTACCCTAGTAATTCCTTTCAAAATGTCAAAATTACTTTAGAGAAGCTCGAATTCTTCTCTATCAGTGGAACGTGTAATAGGTTCAGTTTGGTACAGCGAAAAAGTCTCAAAATTAAGACATGGGTCCAAGTGACCCATGTTCTCGTTCTACCTCTGTCCTGCGACTTTGCAAGTGACTTCTCTTTGTTCTCAATTCCCTTCATGTCCTCAGTTGTCCAGATGAAGGTGGCTGGACCAGATTGTTGGTTCCTAAACTGTCACAAAACCGTCATCAGAGATTCTTGAATTCACGCAAGCATCGAGCAATATTATCTGGATAAAATTCTCTCCTGTGAGGTAGGAAAACCTTCACACCATCACTGGGCCCGGAGAGTAGGAGCAGGGGTGGGAGAAGTGACTAACTCCTGCCAGTTCAGACCCGCGTTTCAGTGAAACCGTGCAACTCTAACATTTCCATGCACGTCACATAAACATAATTACCAATATGCCAGTGTTATTCAGGAGGCATTTCTTAGTCACATTGCGTTCACACTGTACAAGCAGACCCGGGATATGGATTCTTTCCTTGGCTGAAAATCAGTCGAAGCTGGCTCTACTACAGGGAGGCATGGTAATGATGCATACCATCAGTCTTCCCTTCTTTTTTATTATTAATTTTATTGGTACATTTTAGACATAATGATCACATTCGTGAGAGAAAGTTTGTACCCACACACGATATTTCCAGATTCTTCTTTTTTCCCTGAAACTCTCTCCTCCCTTTTCAACCCCTCTTCCCCTCCTTATTTATAAAAGCTTTGTTTCCATTTTCTTCCTTTTTTTTTCTTTTTTTTCTTTTCCCTTCCTTCCTCCTCCCCTCATCCCTTGTTCCCCTTCCCACTTGAATATTTTCTTCCTATTTTCCAGTATTAGTTACACATTTTGGTTCTTATTTACCCGTTCAGTTTCTCCCACTAGAGATACAATGTGATATTTAAACATGTGCGTCCGATTTATTTCGATTTATTTCCTTTAACAGTATGGACTCTGTTTTTCCCCTTCCTTCCAAGCTAACAGGTTACTATGATGGGGGAGCAGATGTGAGACAGGAGCTGCAGAGCGCCCAGAGTTAAGTAATTCAAGTAGGCAAGCTCACAGCTGCTGCGCTCCAGTGAGGAATAAATTATAGGAGACAGGAGTTGTTTTCACCTGCTGAGCTCCCACTCCCAGTCCTGTTGGAGAGCTCAAGGTTCCATGGAAGTGGAGGGAAGGTAAGTCATGCTCCGTCTGTGTGACTCTGCTATGGCTGACACCATACCCTGGTTTCTAGCTGGAAGGTCACATGACACAGTTAGAATAACCTATCTTTCTGTACATGGGGATAGATTTAAAATTAGCAACATGAGTCACATAGATAAAATAAGATTTTCTTCCAACACTATTACTGGAACCAGTCAATAAAGATTCACTCCCTTTCCTTTTAGATGATTTCACTGATAGAATGGAAGCCTATTAGCCACCACTACAATCTACACAAACATGCGCACACACACACACATACACATGCTCCTTTCGATTTGCAAATACTTACAAATTACTGGAACCCTGAATTCAGCTGTGCCTGAAGCTGACACAGGATGGATTTTTCAATTACAAGAGATGATCCATTGCTATTTTTTTCTTGAGATATGAATTAGGTTTATGAGCCAGGCAACTGAAACAGGCCTGATTGACTCCGCAATGTCTTGGAGCAAATTATCACATCAAGGTTCTATTGATATACACACATGCTTATTCCTTTGTTTATAGGTGTGATTTTGCCCATTTACTTGAGTCAGAAAACCAGTAATCATTCTTGCCTCCACTTCCTATCTCCTTCAACTCCTCAAATATGTTTATCTAATTGCAAAGTCCCACTGATTCTACCTCTTACGTATTTCTTGAACTTTGCTTTTCTCCAACCTCATAGCCAGGGCTTGCAAATCTTCCTCCATCCTCAGCCTGATTATTCCACACCCTTGTAAGGAATCTCCTGCATTTGACATGATTACACCCAAACCTCTTCCAGGCACTGTCTATGCTCTTCTGCCAGAGTAATATTTTATAGTGTAAATACAACTAAACTCCTTAAAATTCATCAGACTTTCCATTGTGCTCAGTGTAATCCAAATCTCAGAGCACTGAATGCAAAACTTCAGTGTCCAGACTATCCACTGTTCTTCAACCTTATTTTTGTACAACAGTCCTCTGTCCCTCATCTCTCTTTCCTCCTCCCTGCCATACACAATTCACTCCTTTTTGCTGAAGTACTTGCAGTTTCCCAAACAGAGCAGACAATATTGCCTCTTTCTGTTTTTCAAATTAACTGGTCTCAACCAGCAGCATCTTTAGGAACTATATCCTGTTACGTCTGCTCTATCAGAACTCACCATATGCCCACAAGTTTCCAAACACGGTGCTTCCATTAACTACATGCAAATTAGAACAACTGGATTTTGTTCTGTTTTGAAAGAGTCCCTCCTGGGCAAAATCACTAAAGACAATTTCCAAATGGCACTGTGGATATTAACACAAATGACTAAAGTCAACATAGAAAAACATGAGATTTAGGTCTCCAATTTTTCTGATAATTCCTTTAGTAGATTATGTATGAAAATAGCTATGTTTGTGGCCTTCACTTCTTAGAGCAATAGCTTTTAGCCAACCCCCATGCTGAATCCAAAATCGAACATAACATATAAGCAAAACAGTGGACATCAGGAACAAAGGGCATAGAGAGACCAGAAAAAAGGTGAGTCATAGAACTGACCCAGCATCCTGCGTTGACAGGATCCTGCCTTTTCAAGTTGTGACACAGAAAGGAAATCTGTTAGAAGCTGCTGTGCTCACTGAGTTGAGGAACAGAACTAAGAGTCTTGGGAGACGAAGGCTGCTAGAGTTCAGAGGACAGGAGGAGAGAGAGCTGCACAGAGAGAGCGTCCCAGGGACTTGCAGAAGTTCCCTCAAGCATTCAGCTGAGTACAGTACTATGCTTCACACAAAGGTAACATGGCTTTAAAAGGAATGAAATGAAATAAATTACCTAATTTCAAGTCTTATACTAAAGTTCTTGTAAGCAAGACAGTGTAGTATTAGCATAAAGGTGAGCAAATATCACAGTGGAAAAAAAAGTAGAATTTAAAAACCAGCCCACACATACAGAGATAAGTGATTTTCAATAAAGATGCAAAACAAAGTCGATGGAGGAAGCATCATGTTTGCAACAAATGATGCTGAAACACTTGGCTATCCATACCTCACACCATATACACAAATTGACTCAAAATAAATGTAGCAATAACACTATAAACTTTATAAGGTGAAAAGCATAAAATTTCTAGAAGAAAACATAGGAAAAAGTTTTAATGAGTTTGGGTTAAGAAGAATGGTTTTAGCTACATCAAAAGCATCATAAAAATGATAAATTGGACTTCAATAAAGTTTGACTTTTGCTATAAAAAAAAGTTAAAAGAATAAGAAAGAAATGGAATACTACTCTGCCATAAATAAAGATAAACTTGAGTCACTTGTAGGAAATTGGATGCACCATTAGGCCATAATGTTAAGTGAAATAAATCAAACATAGCAAGCTTAAATATCCCATGGTTTCTCTTATATAAAAAACCCCAAAATAAAAATAAAGAGCAAAATAAAAGATAGATAACAGAAAGTAGGAAAATAGATCTTTCTCAAATGGGAAAGGGATTAAGAGGCAGAGGGAGGAAGGAGGAGGAGAGGCAAAGGGGATAAAAAAAAATATTAAGATGTGTATGTACACGTGTCAACTCCCCACAAGAAATATAATCATTTTATACTGCAAATGTATACCAATAAATAAAAATTTTTAATTAATAAAAAGAAATCTTTGCCTCCCAACACTATGGTACTAGAAGGCTGGACTTTGGGAGGTGATTTGGTTATGGGGATGGAGTTACTTGAATGGAATTAATCTCTTATAAAAGAAGGTCAAGAGACACCCCCTCATTCCTTCTGCCATGTGAGGATACAGACAGAAATCACCTTTCATACACCAGAAAGAAGGTTCTCATCAGAACTAAATATGCTTGAGCTTTGATCTTTGAATTTTAGCCTCCAAAACTGAGAAATTATTGCTGTTTAATTCATCCAGTCTATGGTATTTTGTTATAACAGCCTGAATGGACCAAGACATATCTTAAATAAATAACAGATACTCTCTATTCTAAGAAAAGCTAAAGGAAAAAAGTGTTAACTGCCAGTGAACAAAGATAAAATTCAGGCAGATTACGGAAAGGTGCCAGTCCAAGCAGACATGTGGAATAAAAGCACTTCGATTCACAATTGCTAAGGGGTAAAGACATACAGTTTGAAGACAGAGGAGAAGCCATAAGATTAAGATGCAAAAGAAGAACCAGATTCAGTAATTACAAACATTTTCCATCTGCAACATATTTTTTAAAGGTTTATAAATATGGTTTTCAAGTGTTCCCTCCATATCAAAGACGTTGAGCCAGGAGAGCAGTTAATAGTTCTTTGCGATGTGAAACTCTTTCCCAAATTGGAGAAAGATCTCATAAACTCTCCCAGAGAGCACAGCCACTCAATGCTGGAGTCATTCTAACACCGAGGGATGATATATACATATTTTGTTTTTCAAGTAGCAAAAGTATGAAATGTTCCTTGCTCTTTATATCAAGAAAGTCCAAGAGGAAGAAAGGAAAAAAAGGAAGGCCAACTCTTGGTGTTCCACATGCCATCTCTGTTGTTCATCTACTACAAAAGAGAACAGTCGGTCGCCTCAAGGGGTCATGTCCACAGAGCTTGATCTCACATGGACCTATTTTTGTCCCCTCCTAAGACACGATGGATCATTAGCTCCACACTGATGCTAGAAATAACTAATAGCCAGTAGTTATACACTTACAGCTGAGGACTGAAGAAACGGAATGAGTAGTAGCTGATCAATATTTCAAGATATTTTGATAGAAAATAAAAATAATGTAGCTTTAAAACTCTCCTGACTAATGTCCATCTTTCAATTCTGTACTCTCACTCACCAGTTTTAAAGAGAGCTAATGAATTCAGCTGAGATCTGCATAGAGAAGCAAGTCTACCCCGACACTCAGCCATGCATGGTCCTGAGACAGACACCCAGGAGGAAGGTCGAGACAAATGGAATTCCTTCTGCAGCACTTTGGTGTGCTGTCCCAGTCCCCTGGTGACATATGGTCACACGCATGATCCTAGAGACCCAGGTGTAGCTTCTCCTGCCCAGGAGCCCTGGGCAAGCTGCGTATGTTGAAACTCTACGGCACTGGTGGCAACCTATGGTATGCGTGCCGCAGTGGGATGTTTGTATCACTGAAAGCTTTAAAAGAGTCACCATCACTGCTCTATGGGTAGCTCCCAGCAAAACTTCACTTCCCAATCACACCTCCCCAGGGTCCTGGGAAAGCTTCTGCCTCAGTGAGGAAGTCTATTTTTAAGCTCGTCATTTCTTTTGAAAATTTCCTTTCTTCTGTTTTTTTTTCTTTCATAGCTTTGTAACTTTTATTGTTAAAAGTGCAGTATCATTTAAATAAAGGTGAAGAGTGACATTTCTAAGAAAACGATTGCTGCTTGGGGACAGCACTATTAATTTTAAAAGGTTATAGCTTCAAAGAACACCCTTTTACTGCAGGATGTTAAACAGTATGAAGCTTAGCATGCTGACAGGCTATGCGCAGCGATTTCCCTTTGGTTTTGAGACCTCAAAGAGCTTCTCATGTGCGGGAGCAGCTGGGCTGCACTTCTGGCTCCCCTCACCCCCAGCTCTGCTGGCAGCAAGGCACCAAGCCAAGGCCAAGACCACCTGCTTAGTCAGCAAAACCACACGCTCTCCCTCTCCAAGTACTATAGAAAGGAAGCCAAGTCTTTTCCTTTTCATTTTTTAAGGACAAGGTTTCATTACAGGTGTCTCCAACTTCTGGGCCTACTTGAAAACAGGCCAAATCCCAGTAGCTATGACAGGGAGGCTGGGGCCCATTGAACTTGTGAACCCTCTGGTGGAGGGGGTTAACACAAAGTACCAAAGAGATCTATCCAGCACAGCCTGTATTAGACCAGGATGGATGAATAAAGGGTCCATAAGTCAAAGTCCAAAATGAGCCAGTCATAGTCCATTTCACCACCAGAGTGTACTGAGTACCTTCCAGATACATCAGCCTCTGGAACTGCAGCCCATAGTGGACACCACTCCACAGGAAAGAAGATCCATTTGGGTAAGAGGCAAGAATGCAGCATGTTGGGGTTTGGTGATAGAAATCATCCTAATTTTAGCCTTAATAAAAACTAGCATCACTAGATCACTTAACCAGTAGTTAGAGTAACTAAAATGGACCTATGGGCAGAAAAAAAAAAAAAAAAAAAAGAATGCAACTCAACTTTTATTGGTGCACAAACTTCTGTTTTTGTTTTTTGTTTTTTTTTTTAATGTGGGTACTGGGAGTTGACCTCAGGACCTTGCGCTTGCGCTGCTGAGCGATTCACCGGCCCTTTTTTTCCTTTATGTGGGTTCCGGGAGTTGAACTCAGGACCTCACGCTTGCCAGGCAGGCGCTTACGCCACAGAGCTATCTCACCAGCCTGGGGCACAGACTTCTTAGGGAAAATATATTTGCAGGAGGTTGCCTGTGGTGCAGCCAATAAAATTTAAAAAGGGTCAGGTGTAAAGGAGAATTGCAGAATCTTTCCCCCCAACTCCCAGGAGCGTGCATTGTAAGAGGAAAATTAGTTTGAAAATACATTCCTGATACATTCTGCAGTACTGCTTTTTACCAGTCAGGAAATTACTGTCATCATCATACATATTACTTCTGCTAACAAAACCAGACTCTTTCATCTCATCTCTCCTCAATTTAGCATTGTAGTTGTTCAGAGAGGCCAATAGTAAGTCCAGATGCAGCATCAGTACTAGAGAAAATGAACGCTGTCACTAGGACAAATAACATTAAAGTTAGTGTATCAAATTGAAGATCTGTATCTGACTGCGTTGAAAATTCATCAGGGTTCGCCCACTGTCAAAAAAAAAAAAAAAAAAAAGCAAAAACTTTCAAATTTCCTGAAAAGAGCTTGACAAATGAAGATGTGGCAGGTGGACGCCCATTCACTTTGCAAATGAATTGTTCAGGGAGGAAAATAATAATACGCGCTGTCAAAATCAGTGCTGTGAATACAGCTTAATCACTGGTGCTAATAGTGAATGCCACTTTCCTTGGCTTGCCCCTTTCTCAGTATTAAATGTGACTTCTCCCTCACATGGGAAAAGCTGACAATTTCAGTCACAGTGGGGAGTATTACAGCTGCTCAGGACATCGCGCACTTTCTGCAAAAGCTCTCCAACGTGAGGAAGTGACTGGAGAGTGTGACAGTGACAGCATCAGCACCATCAGCGGCCTTTTCAAGCCTGAGCGCCAGTGTTGAAGGCTGGCGGGGCAGATGTCTCCAAATAGGTCTGGATTCTCTCTCAGAGACCAGAGCCCTGGCAGACTTATGGGCTCCATTCCACATGCCAGGCGAAAATCTCTGCATACATCTTTTTCTGATTCCCACACATTGATTTGGTGGTAGCGCAGATTAAAGAACTAAAACCAGACTCTGCCAGAGCTGGTTGTATATCCTCCCTGCTTTAATATGGTGAGCATCTGCTGCTCACATTAGCTGTCAGAAGCAAGTGTCACCAGAAGGAATAGAGGCTGGTGTGAGCCATTACCCTTAGCAATTTATCCCTCTCTGCATTTGGCCCTCTTCTACAAGAGCATTCAACTCAGTGTTGCCTGAGATACTTTTCTGTTCTCAGTTTATTCACCTAGCAACCACCCAGGAAAAAGGAAATATATATTAAAATACTGATGACTCAACATCTAAATATTTTGAAACTCCTTTGAAGTGCCCTTACTTAAGTAACAAGTTTCTGACTTTTTTTTTTAATCGGGAAGGAAATTCCTGTATTTGAATGGAGGCAACATCAAGAGAAGAAGGGCAAGGAGAGAAACCAACCACTGTAATACTGTCCAAGCACCTGGATGCAACCATTCCTGAAGCAGATGTTTCTGAGTCTTACAGATATGTGAGCCAATAAATATCTTTTTATGCTCAGTTGTGTTTAAGTCACATTTTCCAGTCACTCAAAATAAGATGATTATTCCTAAGGAATGGCAGACAGAATGGGGAATCTTGAAGTTCTTGATCTTTAAAAGAGTTCACAGACTTTATGACCCACCTTCTCACATGAAAATCTGCATTTATCTGGATTAGTCTATAATCCAGGGGGAAAAGTCTGTGAAGTCTCTACTGAAGGAAGAAGGAGAATATGTAAGAAGAGTGGGAGTTACCTATAGGGATGAAGTAGCAAATGCATAGCCCCATACTTCGGAGGCCCTGGAGGACCACACAGAGGCACTAGCCAAGACTACTGAGGCCACGTCCATTGCCCGGAAGCCAGGGGGTGGTATAGAGTAGCCAAGGGCAGATGGTGGCAGGAAGCAAGAGTACCTCATACTTAAGAGATTGCCAAGTTACAAAACTGGAAAGCCAAAACACAGCTCCAGGTCTGGGGAATTAATCCTGGGCTGAAACCAGAGCAAGACTGATTCAGAGGCACTGAGTCAAGGAGGCCAGAGCAATAACATGGGCAGGGCTGGATGCTCATATCTCCCGGGGTCAGCAGTCAACAAGGCTTGAGGTGGACAAAAGGCAGCACTTGTTTAAGAAAGGGAGGAAAAGGGAAAAGGGGGACTAGAAGAGGAAAGAAGCCAGCCCCAGAAAAATTACAAAGTCCAAAGTTAGGATCAGGACTTCTAGAAACCCAGGCCTGGATTCAAATTTGGTATCTGTTCCTTCCTAAGAGACCCTTTCTCTTTATTTTACTTTTCTTCTCTTTTCTATCTTCTCTCCTCTTTCATATTTTTTCTTTACTTTCATCTCTTTCTTCTTTGCCTGCTCTTCCTCAGTTTTTCTTACATTTTTTCCTTTTTAACTTTATTGAGGCTTATTGTACATATCATAAAATTCATCCATTTTGAATAGACTAATCACTGATTTTCAGTAACTTTGCCAAGTACTGCACCCATCAACATCAGTCAGTTCTATAACATTTTCATCTCTTCAGTAAGAAGCCTCCTGCCACTTACAGTTAATCTCCATTCCCATCCTCGCCTCCAGAAAACTGACGAGCCATCATTCCTCGGTCTATAAATTTGCATTTTCTGGACGTTTTGCATAAATGAAATAAAACAACATGAGGTCCCCTATGTCTAGCTTTCTTTTTCTCTACATCATGTTTCTGAGCCCCGTCCATGGCAAAGCAAATGTCAAAAGTTTGTTCCTTTTTACTGCTGAGTAGTGGTTCATTGTAGGGCTATGTGTTACCTTCAGTCTCGATTTCCTTACCTGTAAAATAAGGATAACGGTAAGAGAACCAACTTGATAGGGTGTCACAGTGATAAATGAAGTAATGCATATTGATGGCTCAGAACAGCATCTGGCACCTAAAGCATGCATAATTAATCTTAAGAAGCTGCAAATGTAATATGAAAAAAGCATTGCTATTTCATCTCTCCTCAACCCTCTGACTTTACAAACATCACCTTCCTCCTACTCTCTACTCAGCGAAGAAAAGGAAAGTACATTTGTCTGCATTTTTAAGGAAAGAAAAGGGGAACAAAAGCTAAGTGATTGTCTCTGGCCACAGGAGAACCTCTGGGCAGAGTGAGGAGGAGTGCTTTGGCACGGAGGATGCCTGAAGTGTTGCATCTCTTAAATAGCATCGCCTTGACTGTCACAGAGCCTATTGCTTTTAAGTGTGTATAAGAAGAAATGGCAGGATTGGGTCTAAAATGCACAGCCTCACTTTTTTAAGAAATGGAATGATAAGAATACAAAAGAAAGCTTTGTGAGTGGGAATAAAAGTGTGAAATTGAGGAAAGGAATAAGTACGAGTGAACTGGAAAATGTCACCCAGATCCTGACACATACTCAGTTGCTTCAGGGTCTTCCCAAGGGAACTGGAGGTGCAGAGCTGCTCTGGCTGTCAGAGCTCAGCAGGACAAAGGAAAAGCCAGAGGTTGTCAAGAGGCATCCTGAGGCTTTGGCCATTGATTTGGCCTTTTCTCCCCTTTGTGAAGTAGCTGACTATAAAATGCACATTTCAAAGTTTATGACTAAATTTTTCATTATTCCTGCCAGTGAAACTATGTTAACAAAATAAAGAAATGTGCACAGAGAAATGGATTCTAGCTTCTGAAGCCATTCTCTGCTGTCGGGCCCACAGAAGGAAGACCCACAGAGAACTACAGCTGAGGAATGTCAAACTTAGCTGACATTTCAGAAGACAAATGGCAAGATTTCAAAAGGAGGGATTTTATGTATTGTAGACATTTACATGTTCCTCAAAGTAGCAAGTCTCCAATCGAAATCTGCATTTCAGTTAGGGCATAGAGTTGCTAAAAAGGCCACTAGCAACCTCTCTGCCAGCCCTTTCCTTTAATAACCAGATGAAAAATGAAGAATAGAAACACACACAAACAGCATGCCCTGTGCTGGACAAGCAAAGTACTCTCATTATTAATTAGATCCAGAATAAAATAAAGAAAGAGCCATAATTTCAGCCAGGTGTGGTGACACACACTTGTAATCCCAGCACTCTGAGAGGATGAGGCAGGAGAATCACTAGTTTGAGCCCAACCTGAGCAACTTAGCAACACACACACACAGAGGATATAGATCAGTTCAAAGGCCCTAGGTCCATTCCCCAGTAGTGAAAAACAAAACATAATTTCAAAGCCCACATGTTCTGTGCATTGCTAAGGATAGAGATTCAACAGGTGACTTTGTGTTTAGTCAAAATAAACATTTCAGTGAAGTTTCTTTAGACTCACAAAGGCAGGCTAAGAGTCCAATATGAGATCCAGGATTGAAATTAAATTGTTCTACATAATGAAGTAAGAATTTTGAGTCTTCTTTTGCTGCACGGGAAAGTAAGAAACCAGCAGACTCAAGAATGCAAAAAAGAGAAAGATAGAAGATAATCTTCCAGCAGTGGTTCTCAGCCAGGGACAGTTTTCTCCCTGGAGGGCGTTTGAGAAGATCTGGGAGAAGTTTGGCCATCCCAGATTGGGGGAGGGGTGCTATAAGCATCTAGTGGGCAGAGGCGGGCAGATGCTATCATCCTTCACTGCACAGGACAGCACCACTGCGGAGAAATACACCCCAAAAGGTCAACTGTGCCAACACTAAGGAACTCTGCTCTAGAGGGGTGGAAAGCGATGTTGTTCCTGTCAACATCCAGGAAAGTCAGGGATTAACTACAAAGACAGCCAGGGAGAAAGTTGTTTTATGTGCTTAGAGATACCAAGATTTCTCTTTCCATTTCCCCCAAGTAAAAGTCTGCTATGCAATAGCTTTGTGGCAGTGATACTTCTGAGAATAAAGAAAGAGGAGCTTCTTTCATTAAGGGACCAGAGAGACAGGATGACAAGATTCAGTGGGAGAGACCATCAGTGATGTTTGAACCAGAACACAGAGGGCAGTGGCAGGACAGGCTGGCCTGTCCTTACTGCAGGAATCTGCCTTGTTGGAAAAGGAATGGAAGCTCTGTCAGTGTACAGGTGACAGCACCAGAAAGGTTACACCAGGCTAATAAACTTGTTTGCTGCATGGTGGTTAAATGGTAGGTAGATTTGCATTTAGACCCAAAGTTAGTCAGAGCCCTAGTCACAGTTCCATGTGTGCTGCATCTTCCATTCAACTCTGATTACAGAACCTAGCACCGCCCTTGTGCACATAAAGCACCATTATATCTATATGTTGGAATTTTCATTATGGCATGCAATCATGGTCATTTGCTTATTTTTCTTCTGTTACTTTCACATCCTTAGTAAAAATAAAATTTCACACTCAAAATCAAACACAGACATGAGAAATCCTACGTACAAAAACGATCGCCTAGCTTTCTTCTCAACAATTGCAATCCCTGTGCCAAAGTTCTCAAGGGTCTACACAGGCCAGATGTGGTGCTGGATACTCTTGGTCATCATAACAAGACTGTGACACACCTTGAATTATTCCCATTTTACTAACAAGAAATCTGAGGCTTGGAAACACAAAGTGACCTCTGCTTTGCATTCACACAGACGGCAAAAGCTCCAGCCAGGCCTGAACCCCTGGACTCTTGACTTTAAATGTCAAGGAACAAGTTACAGAGAAGATACTACAGAGAATGGAATAGAAGTGAGTTCCTAGCACATAAATGTATGTTCAATGTTACTAGTTTGAATCAATGTAAATTAAAGTGAGATAGCTTTTTAAAACGTAATTGTGGAGATAAAGATAAAACTAAGGGTTAAGGGAGAATAAACATACTTTCAGGAAAGACAGATAGCAATAAATATATACAGTTCTGGTAACATTCCTACATTTGACCAACTAGTTTTATTTCTAGGAGCCTATTATAAAGAAATAGCCCAGATAAGGGCTGAGATTTATGATAAATGTTTACTAAGGGGTTATTTATTATAAAAAATAAGAGTTTGACTCAATGTCATTATTAGAAAAAATAACAAATAAACTTTAGCATATATATAACATGGAATTTCATGTAATCATTAAAATTTACTTTACCAAAATATTTAATAATATAGGAAACTGCTTGAAGTACCAAAATAGAACTTATACAATGGTATCTTCACAATCCCAACTTTAAAAAGAATCTTGTAAAATACAGAAATAAGATATCCCAAAATATAGCCATAGCATCTTTTTCTTTTAAATACCTGTGTTTTTCAAATTTTCTTTAAAAAGTATACCTTTCATTTATAATCATAAAGAAAATTCAAGAAAAAGAAACCTAAATGTTACAATAATATGCAAATTTTATTCACTAAAAGATAATTAGCTTGGGTGACAGCAGACACTGAATAATGTCTTCAAAAAAGCAGTGCTTTTTTTTGGCAAAACACCATCACACCATGATAATGCCCCCAAACCAGCACCACCTGTAGGCACCAGAGCCACTCGAACTCACAGTGTCTCACTGACAGGAAGAGAGACCCTCGGATATACAGAGTCCAGAGAAAAGAACAAAGCTCACTGGTAAAATAAAATTAGGTGGAGCTAAAGAACGCAGAATCCAGTCCAGTACTGGAGAGTATAAGACATTCTGAAAGTAGAAGCATGTTACTACATAGGCCAGTGGTGGTGAACCTTTTAGAGCTTTCAATGATAACAAATACCTGGCTGTGGCACACATGCCATACGTTCACCACCACTGTCTTAGCCCCTAGAAGGACCAGGTTGTAGCAATCCTTCCTCGACATTTATGGCATTAAGTTCTCCCTACTGCTATACAAAGCCAGCAAGCAACTGCGTAAGAGCTAACCTTTGAGACAGGAGAGCTGACTTTCCATAAAGGGCCAGATAGTAAATATTTTTGGCTTTGCAGGCTGTATAGTCTCTATTGCAGTTACTTGGTTCCACCATTGCAGTGTGAAAGCAGCCACGGATAATATACAAATAAATGAGTGTGGTTGCATTTTAATAAAACTTTATTATAAAACCAGGCATTGGACTGGGCTGGCTCACTGGCTGTAGTTTGCTGGCCCTTTAAGACATTAAGCACGGTAATGAAAGTAGGTTTCTCATGGCTTTTTTCATCAACCATGCTCCTTCTGCTAAGGCACCAGCCTTTGACTTTGGTGAATTATGTAACTATTTGAGGGAGGAGTTGAGTGCATCAAGGGAGACCAGAAAGTGTGCTCATTGTAATGTATTTTAAAGTTGAATGAATGCCAGGCCCTGTGCTGAGCTTTCTTCAAGGTCCTCCCAAATCTAATGAGTGACACAAGCCAATAAACGTAAATAACATGGCTCACTCTAGTGATGAGGAGTTCATTCATGACCCTAGAAAGAGTGATCTCTTTGGACTGGCAAGAAGAGAGGCCAGACAGCAGGGATTCAGGAGCGGCCAGGAGAAGGAGACGTGAAGATTCATCTGCAGCTATCCATCCTGCGTGGACTGAATTGTTGACTGTCTTAGGACAAACCTCCAAAATCACAGGTGATGCTTTGCTTAGTCCCATACCATTTACTTCATTTCTCACCCAGAAAAAGATCCAAAATCCTGAAAGGTTGACTTTTACCTGAGCCCTGTGATCCCGGAACACGGAGAAGGCTAGGAAACAACAGCATTCTGTCAAGGCTGGGCACAGACTCCTCAAACTTCTCCTCTTGGTCTCCTGAATGATTAGCTGACCTGCTGACCCCACCGATTAACAGGAGCTAATCAAACTCTGGTTGTGCTTCTCTCGCCTTCCTCCAGGCCCCTGATCTCTGGACCACTCTCAGCCTGAATCAGCACGCAGCCCCTCCTGAGAACAGGCTGGCCTCGGGGTGGAACATTCTGTGATTTATGACCTGATTACTCCATACTTTCATCTCACTTCCCCACACCTAGATTTTCTCACCTTTTTTACTCCGCTCTGTAAAAGAAAATTCCTTTTGGCCTAACTAGAGATACTTTCAGAGCCTACCATCTGAGCATCCTCCCTGTCCCAATTCTCCCTTTGAGGCCTTTGCAATAATGTTCTTGAAAAAACCTCCCCTTACCAAACAGGGACTTGTTTTTCATTTGACAGGCTATGGATGACGTGGCCCTTCGCTCACTCTATTGCTTTCTCTCTCTCATCTGCCCTCTCCCTCCACCCTAGCCACGCTGTCCTCCTTGCTGTTTTTCTAGCCCCAAGCATGTTTCCCTTCGGGGTCTTTGCATTCATGTTTCATGAGCCTGAAGTTTCAAGAATAATCTTGTAACTCCTGATCTCTCCTGCATTCACTCCAGTGTTTCCTCAGGTGGTGGCCTCTCAGAGAGGCCTCCCTTTCCCAGAGAGCTCACTGTGAAACAGTAAGCCCATGGGTCTCCTCTCTCCCTCATTGCTGTTTTAGCTTTCTTCCTTGTACTGCCATGTAGTTGGTTGCTGGCTCTCTCACAGCATTTAGGGTATAAACTCCATGTGACCAGTGACTTTTTCTTATTGTCTAGTCCTTTAGTGTCTAGAATGTAACATAAAATGGGACCAAGTCAGCTTTCAGTAAATATTTGACATAAAGTGCTATCTAAATAAAACAAAATGAAAACTATTAGCTACACTTACTGAATATGCTCTAGGTATCAGCACTGCTATGATTTGTAATCATCACAATTATCGGCTGAGGTAGGGATTAGCATCTCCTTCCATGGATGAGGACACTGAGTTACAAAGGTTCACTAAAGTGCCCAAATTTTAATAGTTATGATGTACTCAGGCTGTATTCAAATCGGTTCAAACCCTTTATCTTTTCACTGTACCACAGCAGGCTGCCTCCTAAACCTTTAGAGTTGCTGCAGTGCAATTGCCTGGAAAGAAGAGCAGAGATGAGTCTCAAAGCACCACTTCCCTTTGGCACACTTGAAAACGGGAAGAATTTGACAGGGATTGTGCTAGAGGTGGTATTTAAGAATAGGTAGAATTAGCATTTAGACAAGCAGGAGGATGAAAGGTCCTAAAGTCTTACTGGGGCCTGATGCCCGCCTCCAGGCTCCAGCCTCCTTACCAGTTGCCTTCCACTCTGTCTGACCCTGTGTATATGCTGCCAGCAGGAGGTGTTCCCACCACAGCCACCACTTCACAGAGTCACAGAATTATTAAACTGGAGCTATGATGCATGATTCACTTATTTTTCTCAAAACCAGCCCTATATACTCAAGGCAAAAATAATAGGCATTGAATACTGTTATCCTTTTCCCTACACGTTCCATGAATTACTAAATAGACCTATATATTTTTGGCTGAAAAATATTTATCAAACATAACTATAACCTAGCTTTTCCTAAGTTCCTAATACATGTCAGGAATAGTTCTAGGCACAATGTGCATATTAATGCATTTAATTCTTCCAAAAATCTTGTAAGATAGAGATTATGTCCATTTTACAAAAAGGAGACTAAGTCTCAGAAAGGTCCAAAGTTATTCAGTTATCAAATTAGGGGCAAACTCAGATCTCTGACTCTAATAACCTTACTCTGATGATGGCACTATTTTTCTTTCCAAACATGAAATTTCTACTAACCAACTTCTTCATGTTTTGCTAACTTCAGCTTCCACAAAAAATGGTTCTTCCCACAGGAAACCATTCCCTTAGGCAGAGCGTTACCCAGCATAGTAATTGCTGCATAAAATTGCAGGTGTGTTCTTGCTTCATGAATGCTGAGAGTTTGAAAACAAACTTAGTAATCAAATCAATTAAAAGCAACTATTTACTTCTCAAAAGGCATCTGTCTTTTACAAAAGACTGAAGTCATTGTGTGTATTTCATTTGTGAGTGGTTCTGACTCAAGGTCTTTCACAAGGTTGCAGTCAAGCTGGGCTGTCGGTGGGTCTCTAGTCATCACCAAACTTGGCCAGAGCTGAAGAATCTGCTTCTAGACCACTCACGTGATTTTGGGAGGCCCCATCTGCTGCAAGAGAGACCAAAATGAAAGCCGCAGTCTTTAATAACATTATCCCAGAAATGACAGGCTATATGACAGGAGGGAGACATCACTGGGGGCCCCCTGGGGACTCTGCTATAGGGAGAGCTCTGTTTCAAGCAACAAAAAATATCTGAACTAAGATATCAGCCACACATCAATGGAGGTAGACTTCTAGCAATATCAGCCATTTAAAATCTAGTTAGAAATTCCAATAGATCCCTAAGCCAAAAAAAAAAAAAAAATCCCATAAAGCCTTTGTATTTGACGTACATAGATAGTCGGATCCACCTTTGGACCCTCAACAATTTGCATGAAAAACAGATAGCAGATTAAAAGCAATAAAAGAAGGCTCCGGTTGAATGACTTGAAATAGTAGAAGGATAGAGATCACCAAACAGAGTTGTTTGCCTCCTGCAGTGTTGAAGCCAAATGTTCAGAAAGCATATCAGTCAGGGAAGGTAAAGTTATGCTACAATAACAAAGAAGTAAGCAAGAAAGCTTTGTGGTTTAAAACAAGTTCCATCCCATGTCCATTGTGGGCTGGCTGCATTCTGCTCATAGTTGCCGTCATTCTTCCTTCAGCACCAGGGCCGAAAGAGTACCCTCGATCTGGCTATTCCCAGTTGCGACAGCCAAGCATCCCTTGTATAAACCATGATTTATGTTAGTGAGATTTGCCTGTTTTAAAAAGAACAGATGTGATGAATGAAACCAAAACAAATTAGAGTTTTTGTCCTCGTCTGTAGGTGGCACCTATATACTTTGTCAGGGACACTAGATAAAGTTACATGGTTGTTTAGGAAACAATGTTTTCTATGGCTGTGCATTGCTACAAATGGAGAGTGAAAGAGGCAGTCTAGCCCAGTGACAAAAAAGGAGCCCTAGTGCAAGTTCTACTGTGTCTCTTCCCCAACTCCACCTGGACTACTTGTGGGACTGTGAGCAAGTCACTTAACTGCTGGACCTTGGATCCCTCATTTGTAGAAGAGGCTGAGATCCATGGTGGCACACACCTGTAATCCCAGCACTCTAAGAGGCTAAAGCAGAGTTCACGAGTTACAGCCCAGCCTGGCAACTTAGTGAGAACCTATCTCAAAATAAATTTTTTCAAAAGAGGGTGGAAGTGGGCAGCAGGGGGTGGGTAATGTAGCTCAGTGCAAAGCCCTTGGGTTAAATCTCCAGTGTGGCAAAAACTAAAAATAAAAATAAAAATAAAAAAGCAATTATTTCTTAGAAATGATGAAAAGACAGTACTTTGTAAAGTCACATGAAGTGCTTAGAACAGGATCTGGGACAGCATCAGGTCTTGACCAAGTTCAGCTCTTACTAGTTTCCTGCATCTGCTACTCAACATGCCACTTACCTGCCATTACAGGAACCCCGAATCATGTCCTTTCTCTCCCCGCCAGTACAAACAAGGAACAAAGAGACAAAGGTGGAGTAAATAAACTCTCAGCCAGGTAGTGTCACACAGGGAGAGGCATGGGAACTTGAAGAGAATCCTCTTTATTCTTCTTTTGTGCAGAGAAATTTCAAACCTTCCTCCTTCCTCATATTCTCTAATGTTCCTCTATTTCTCTTCTTTTGCAAAAAAGAAAAAAGAAAAAAAAAGAAAGAAAGAGAAAAAGAAAAAGAAAAAAAGAAATAAGTTCAAATGGCTCTTTAATGCTAATAGGATAAAGTGCAAAATTCTCAGGCTAGTGTTTAAGGATGTTTACAGCCTGGGCCCAGACTTTTTATGCCAACCTTTTAGGTGACTTGTTTTTTTAGACACATTACCTGCTTCAGAGACACTGGCTTCCTTGACCCTATCTGAGCCCAGAAGGGCTCTTCTCCGTCTTGCTCTTTGCCGCTCCTCATCCCTCTTCAGTCTTCCCGGATCTCACTGGTGATCCAAGGCCCACTTTAAACTCCATCTGCGGCACCCAACCTGTGCCTGACTGCACTCAGGAGAAGCTGCTCTCACTCCTGAGTTGCCATAACTCTGTGGGCTTTTTGTTAATGTGTTTGTTCACTTGGTCCAACTATTATTAGCAATTGATTATTTTTTCCACGTAAGAAAGACAAAGGTAAGACTTTACAACATATACAAACATAAGTTTCAGATGGATTAAAATCCTACCTAGAGAGAATAGGCAACTTTATAGAAAATAGATTCATGTGTCAGGGGTTAGGGAGTTGATGTTAAATAGGAAATGAGCACTAATGGGTAAAGGATTTCTCTTTGGGATGATGAAAATGTTCTAAAATTGATTGTGGTGTTTATTGCACAACCCTACAGATACATTAAAATCACTGAATAGCACAACTTGTTGGATAAATTGTGCAGTATCTGCACTGTACATTTGTTAAATCTAAAAAAGATATTTTCAATCGAAAAACCTAATTAGACACTCATAACTTGTACATTTTCTTTATGTATATCACATATCAATAACAAGCTTATTTTTAAAAAGCTAAATGGGTCAAAAGAGAACTACAGAAATCCTAGGAGTCACTACAGGAAAATAATATTTTTTAAAATACTTACATGGGAAAGAATTTCCTCACCATGACAAAACTCCCCAAAAGCCATAAAAGAAAAAATTGACACACCACATTTTACCAACCATGTGTAACAAATTAAATTTCCTGTCAGTAAATGACATAATAAAAATTTAAAAGACCAGAAGAAAATTTTATTATACATATGAATATATACATAACTTATTAAGGATTTAATGTCCCTCATATAAAAAGAGCTCTGATGAATGAATAAAAATATAAACAGCCAAATATAAAATAAAACAGGCAAAGATATAAATGAGAGCTACAAATATGGGAAACAAAACAAAGTACCTCACTTCGATATGCAGGCTCTATGCATCTCCTGGATTCCATGCCTAACACATTTCCTGATACATAGCATGCTTGATACATGGTTACCAAGGCCAGCATTATTCTTCTTTCATGAGTTTTAATTTGCCCTATGGCTTTTCATTCTAACAGATTCTACATTTCCATCTCTTCTTCTGCAGTAGGAAATATTCCTTTTTTCAAGAATTTTATTGAAAAGCAAAAACATTTTGTGTGTATATGTTTTGATAAAACCCTTCTGTTTCATACTTATCTCTTTAAATTAAAGATGATTTTTCTCCTGATAGGTAGCCACAGCCTAAACTAATTTACTCCTCTCCTACACTGAATTATGTGTGATCTGTTGAGATCAAATGAATAACATTTCAATCAGGGAGAAGAGGGGCATGGGTAACAGCATTTTATCAAGAATTCCATCCTCAGTATAATACAGAAAATTATCATGCTTTTAGGAACTTAAAGTGATTACCTTTGGCAAAAAGTGGCATTTCCTATTTGCTAATGAAAACACTAAGGACTTATAAGACACTAAATTGGCCTCAAAAGCACGTTTCCCTCCTTAAGTAGTACTTGGAGGGGCAGATGCATACAGGTGGATAGAAGTAGAGGAAAAATCTTAGTCTTGGATTAGCTACCACAGCATGATGAGAGCCTACAAAGAATTGTAAGGTGATTTTTTTCTCTTGTGCTGAGGAATTTAATGGAAAAAATAATCCTCTCAGGAAATGGATTTCTCATGCCTAATTTCCTCACCAGCTCCTGAGTTTGAGAGAAGAACCAGAGACGAAGGATCGAACTTCCAAACGTCATCCCTCCCCCACCTGGCGACAGCCCACATTTTAAGAAATGGACTGAAATTCCTCCAGGCAACTCAAATACTGCAGGACTAATGCCCCTGGAGAAGCTATTTTTGCAGTGCTACTTGCGATGCCACAAGCCCTGTCACCCAGTTTAAACACTGGTCCTTTTAGAACCCTCCCGCCCTTTTCCTCATGCCATTCATTGAGCCCTGAAGAGACTGCCTCCAAGAAATTTCTCAGATCCCCACCCCATTCTGTCATTCTTCTCATGAACACAGCTTTAGCTCAGGTTCTCATCATGTCTCACCTTTTCAGGGGTCTTTTATGGGTCTTTCTACTTCTAAGCTATTCCCCTCAAACCCCTCCCTCCCTACCTTACCTTCCCATCTCCTCCCCACTCCAAAAGCAAATCCAGCCTTGGCATTGTGGCTAATAAAACAGTCTAATAACTTCCTCTGAGAAATCCCACTGGTTAAGTCTCCACTCAAGTTTTGGCTTGGCTATCACCGCCCTCCACAACCTGCTCCCCACACCCTTCTCCAGCCTCACCTCTCCATTGCTTCCTCACGGTGGCGACTCCTATTCCCACAAGCCGGTCAAAGTATTAGTTGCACATGGCATTTTGTTAGGTACCCACTTTTGCTAGTACAGAAGTCTGTGCCTAGAGCATAACACTTCTTTATTTGACCACACCCTATTGCTCCTTCAATGTTCTCCAAACCCCTAAACTTACCCAAGTTCTCCTCTTGCCTACTCTTACCTCTGATAGAGTACTCAGTATATCACACTTTAATGGCCTGACCATGTATCTGCTTCCTCCATTATAACATTAATATTAGGGCAAGGAAATCTGTCTTTGTCATCTTTGTATCATCAGCAGCTGACAAAAATCTGTTCCACAGGAGATTTGTAATAATTACATATTAAACATAACTGAACTGGGCAAATATTTCAGTGTCCTCTTCTTCAGCAAGTGAGGCATTTCTCACACCTCCCAGAAAGCAGACTTCCCCACATACCTTCAAGGAATGCTACCCACCATGCAGGTTTCCTTCTAAGCGTCAATGAGATCTTGCCTATATCACTAATTTTCAAACCTAGCTGAACATGAGAATATTCTTATGCCCAGTCCGAATCTCAGACCACTGAAATCAGAATCTCCTAGGGGTGGTTTCCAGATTATTTTTAACAGTGATAGTAATGAGAAAACCGAGATAAGAAATGCAAGTCTATGGGCCGGTGAGATGGCTCAGCGGTGTAAGCGCCTGCCTGGCAAGCGCAAGGGCCCGAGTTCGACTCCCGGAACCCACATATGAAAAAAGGGCTGGTGATATCACTCAGCGGCACGGGCGCCTACTGGTGCGGGAGTTCCTGAGGTTGACCCCTGGTCCCCACAAAAAAAAAAAAAGAAAATGCAAGTCTACATATAAAGTAAAATAATGGAGAGTTAAAAGCTCTCTCTGTGGTACCATCTTTGGTCAGCAGGCAAGGTCTTTCCCAAGGGGTGCACACTTTGGAATTCCTTTCTCAAAAAATATCTGAGCCCCATTTAAATGCTTGGAAGTGGTGCAGGCTAGGCAGGGAGATCCAAGTTCAAACCAGGAACTGTATGGACCACATTAACCCCCTTCAAAGCCTTTTTGCATTCTTGACCCTCCCGGGAGGTTGACTAAATGCCCGCAGGAACTATATATAACTCACATCTACATGGTAAAGTCAGGATCTATAGGTGGGTCCCCCATTGCAGGAGAGAGAACTAGCAAGCTGACCACTCCCACTGGTTGGTATAGTATTTCTTTCATAGGGTAGCAGGCGATTGGGTCACTAAAATGCATTGATGTGCTGAATTTGAGTGCCTCACACCAAGCAGAAGATGAGTAGATTCCATCGTCTACTGCCAGCTCTTGGGCTCGAGCTTGGTATGTGGCCTGGTGTGCAGTGACTCCTTATTCCAAATGTGCTTTCTTTCTGCTTCACTGCATCTAAGTATAAATGGGGATGGGGTGGCAGACATCCTTATCCTTAGCACTCTCTATGATTACCATCCACAGTGGTTACCCTACTTCTTCGGAAGACTATATGACAGGCAATCTGTGGTGGGTAGCTGTACCTATCCCTGCTGAGGCTCCACAAATTCTATGGGCCCCACCAATTGATATCCTCTTGCCTCCGGTCAATGGACTAACATCATACTCTTTTGGATCAGTCTGCAGTCATGCCAGACAAAGAAAGGACACTTGTATAAATGGGACTACTCCTTGAGGTCCACCCTCCCCCCTGGTGAAAGTGTGTGAAAGGCCTAGACATGGTTAACAATGAAAGAGATCACGCTCTAGGAATGCAGTAGATAGCCTACAGATGTCAAAAGAAGAGAAAATGTGTCACTGTGGAAAATGTGTCACTCTGTGTTTATAGCATAATATTCTGAGTAGTGACCTTAAAAAGAGTAGAAAATTAATTATCACTTGCACTTACCCAGATACTCCAGGTAAGACTTACACCCGTGGTCATCATTAAGAACACACAGAAACAGCCTGAGAGTCACTGGAAGCCAGGATTCCAAGGCAGCATGATAAATGATGCAGTGTTGTGAGCCAGCAGTAAATAAGTAGCATTAGGAAATGACAGGCCAGGAGGTCTTCACTGATGCCATACAAACAGGTTCTAAAGAACCATGGCACATGTGAATAACAACAAAGTTGCCACTTTTTTCTCTCAGTGGTAGTTGTGAAATTAGCCAGGAATGGTTCAAGTGACAGGAAAGAATATGAAGAAATCATTTCAGGCTTGAATATAGAGAAACAGTGTCTGGATACTATGAAGAATCTTCATGCTTTGGAAAATAAATGCATCAGTATCTCTTTTGTGCCCATTTTTCTAAGTCCTTATCAATATGTCATTATAATATACATGGGTCCATTTTTATTTGTCCCTGTCCCCAAATTATTCAAAGAGAGGAATAAAGCATTTTAGGGAATGTGGATTTTGGTGTATTTCATTATATTTTGCTTACATTTCATTTGCAACCTGTAATGTGGCTCCCTTAACTGACCGAGCTCCTGAAATTCAGTGGGTGATAAATTGCAGGCATGCTACTCATTCATCTTTGTATTGCCAAGAAGAGACTCTGACATATAACAGGTGCTAAATAAATGTTTGATGAATGAATAATGGTCATACGCACGCCCTTGATTTTTGTCTTCACAGAAATCATCAAGGGATCTCCCACTGGCTTGCATTCATAAAATACCTCTGGAAGTTTTTGGTCTCCAGCTGAAGGATAGACTTTCTGATTTACAAAAAGCACTATAAGATGCATTATGTCATCAGCCAGGAAACATTTCCTGGGCCCTACTATCTATCTGGCTTTGGGTAACAAAGATGAAAATTCACTGCTCTCAAGGAATGAGAAGTCCATGTAAGAAGGTGTCAGACACACTACGAAAAGGTAGCGTGGCAAGGGCTGCAGTAGAGGCCTGAACAAAGTCTTATGGCAGTCGAGAAGAGGGAAATGAGAGCCAGGAGAAGTGACTTCCAAAGATGAACTTGAAAGATAAGGGAGATCTCACTGTGCATAAATAGAGGGAGGTAAGATCTTTATAGAACTTAAATAGCAGTGCGTGGCTTCCTTCTTTAGCCCTTCCTTCTTTAGCCCTAGTCTTTAGTGACTTTCCATCACTTCCCATTACTCAGATGAGAAAATTCAAGTTTTATCGTCTTCTCATTGGCCTCCAAAGTTCTCCGTGACCAATCTGCGTGCCTCTTCTACCACATTTCTCATAGCTTTCTGTACTACTCCTGTGTTTCAGTCTCTGCTCACTTTGATGTTCTTCAGATGTACCAAGCTTCTTCTGCATTGCAGCCTTGACATTTGCTCTTTGCTCTGCCAGGAACACACCACTGTCCCTGGCCTTCATTCAGCTGGCTCAGGCCTCCTGTTCAATGTCACCTCCTTAGAAACAGCCTCTCTGACCACCATTCATCTCCTTACTTGCCTGCATATCACATGTTTTACTTCGGAGAACTTTCCAAAAGGGCTCCATGTACAAATATATATATTTAAAGAGACCATTAGAAAGAAAGGTTGAGAGTGCCATTTGTGAAGGTATTTGAATATCATGCTATCAAATTTGAACTCGATTGTATAAGGTGCAGGAAACAAACATAATTATTTTAAGCAAAGAAATGATAAGACACATGTTTCAGGGAGATTAATTTGACTGCAACATTGACAGTGTTTGGGAATGGGTGGGTGGAAACTGCATGCAGAGTCTAGTTCATAACCAGAAAAACAGATAAAAGCAAAGAATGAAGAAATGACTAATTTGAAAGACACAGAGGAAGTGGATTGATTGTACAGGAACAGATTAATATGATCTCCATGACTGGATACATAGTAGGCACTGAATAAATATTAATTAATTTAACCTGGTTTGGGTGATTTAGTCTCTGGTGAGTCAACTGACCATGAGAAAACTGGTGGTAGATGACACGATAAGCGTATTTGTGCACGTGTTGTAGGTGATCTACCTATAATACATCTTCGTGCATAAAGTCAAGGCACAAAGCTCAGGAGAGAAGTTCAGGCTGGATATGATTAGATGGCCACCTGTTAGAGGTAATTTCTGAAAAGTAGATCATGTCTGAAAGGAGAGGATCATTGATTATTGATTACTGGGGCTTGCCATATGTAAGACAGAAAAAGAGACTTAAGAAGAATGACTGGGGGCCAGTGAGATGGCTCAGCGGCATAAGCGCCTGCATGGCAAGCACGAGGTCCTGAGTTCAACTCCCGGTACCCACATAAAGGAAAAAAGAGCCAGTGATATCGCTCAGTGGCACAAGCGCTTGCTGGCAAGCATGAGGTCCTGAGGTCAACTCCTGGAACCCACATTAAAAAAAAAAAAAAAAAAAAAAAAAAAAAGGAATGACCGGGAGTGCCTGCAAAAGAGAGGCAGTGAGAGTGCAACCCTAGGGGTCAACCAGTGATGGGATTACATCTAGTTCTCTTGTCTCCATTTCACCAGTGTGAAAGTAAGCACTGAGATGAAACTGGTGACCCAGCTGAGACTACACAGGGAGCCAGGAGCAGAGGCAGGACCCACATCCGGGTCTTCTCACTGCAGGTTGTAAGCTCTTTAACCAAGAACTACGATTTGAGGGGGCCCAAGTTGGCTCCAGATGAACAGACATATTTACTCACTAACTTCCCAAACAGCCTGAACATTTTCATCACCCACATTACTCTTCGGGGTAAAGGAATTTTCAGAAGGCCTTTAAAACTGCACATTTGCAGGGAGGATTTTAACACATGAATATATTAGCAACTCTTAACATGATTTTCTCTCAGGATGGGCCTGCTTGTGGATCCTGTTCATTAAATTTCCAAAGCAGAAATGACACGTCACAAAAGATGCCAGAACACGAGAGGGAGAGAGGAGAAATGGCTTGTTGTGTACTGAAAGTCTAGGAAGTTACCAATTAAATGTGCTGCAACCAAAGCAAATGGGGTAATGTCAAGAACGGGCCTGGTGGGGAATCCTGCAGCCAGCATGGTGACTGGGTGGTCTAAATAAGACTTAGGTTATTCTGGGTTGGAGCAGGAGATGCCCAGGTGAGGCATCACAGGTGCTGAGAATCACAGGGCAAGGTAATTATCAAACATCCAAGACCAGAGAGGATGCCCCAGCACAGGACTGTGGCAGGGAGATCATAGAACCAAAGAAAAATTGGAGATGGGCACGGTGGCACACACCTAAAATCCCAGCACTCTGGGAAACTGAGGCAGGAGACTGCAAGTTTGAGCCCAGCCTGGGCCACTTAGTGACTTAGTGAGACCCTGTATCAAAATAAAATAAAATAAAAGATTAAAAGGGCTTGGAATGTAGCTTAGTGTAAAGGCCCTGGGTTCAATATTCAGAACCACCAAAGGAAAAAAAAAAAAAATAGGGACACAATTGAGAAGGAATATGACCACAAACAATCAGGAATATTTACAACTAATGTTCATAAGCCAATGAGAGCATGGGTCGATCAGGAGTGTACCCAGCACCATGATTGCCTCGCTGTGTGACTTTGGAAAAGATATTTTGCCTTTCTGAATCCCACATTGCTCATCTATAAAAATGACAATTTGATTAAATTATTTCTAAGACCTTCTGTGAATCTACAATCAAAAAATTTTTTTCTTCTATTGTTGAAATCAGAGCTACTTTATACTTCTGCCTCAAACCCAAAAGCAAAATCACACTCAAGATTTTTAGGAACTGTCAGATACTTAAGAAAAAGAAATCATCCATTGATTTATTTCTTACCTTCTAAACAGCTATTCCTTTCATCAAGATAAAAGTGAAACAAGCCAAGGGGTAGGAACAAGAGGGCATTTTAAATCTCTAAATTGAAATGGAAAAGGAAGAAGGGTTTAAAGGTAGCATAATAACAGCTTTTCTGTTTTCCCACTAAGAGCATTTCATCTAAAAGGTTCACCCAGAATGCTAACAAGGCAAAGCTTCAGAAATCCATCATATGAAACCATTTCTATTTCCAATGGCATTAATCTTCTCTATGGCTCAGGAAGGATGAAAAGTAACCCTAAAGAGTTGGCATCCCCCAGATGCCTTTCCTGTCCAGGTGCGCTGAGGCAAGGGCCCACATTCCTGCAGCAGCTCCCAGGACCTCTTTGGGAGCATGTCATACCCTGAAGTCACTTGTCACTGTAAAGGACACCAGTCAGACCCCAGTTGGATAAGAGCTTAGGAGTTCTTCTTGTACCAGAGGCAGCTACTTTCCTATATAATCTCTCATAGCATTTATGTCAGTAACATTTTCCTATTAAGAAGTAAAACAAAGACTGGGGAGGTAGCTCAGTGGTAGAGTGTTTGCCCGGCATGCATAAGGCTGGCCCTGGGTTTAAGCCTCAGTACTACAAAACCAACATTCTTTAAAAAAAAAAAAAACACAAGAATATCCCATATAAATAAAGAGAGATTCAATAGATCATGAGATGGGGTACATTTTCCCTTCTGTGTGATTTTTAAGAATTCATTTATTCTGTAAATTCCAATGGAACTAGCTGGCAGGATTTGGAGCTATTCAATTGATTTTATTACTGGTAGGTTATGTCTTTGACCACTATCTTAGTCCACTTTTTGCTGCTGTAACAATACCAAATTTGGTAACACAAACAACACAAATTTATTTGACTCGTGGTTCTCGAGGCTCAGAAGTCCAAGGGCACAGTGCCAGCATCTGGCAAGAGCCTTCGTGCTTCAATCATAACACGGAAGAAAGGCAAGTGAGTGTATGTGAGACAGAGAGAGAAATCAGACTGAAACCATCCTTCTATCAGGAACCTAACTAGCCCATCCCATGACAAGGACATTAATCCACTCATGATCTACTCATCTCTTAAAAGTCCTACCTCTTAATACTGTTACAATAGGAATTAAGCTTTAATTATGAGTTTGGGAAGGGACATTCAAATATGGAAAACAACTGTACCAAAAAGTAGACTTTTTGTATTTTTAAAATGTTAAAAATATGAGTGAAGAAGAACGTTTGTAAACAATGTCTTAAACTCTCCAGGGACCTCCTCTTTAGACAGATGCAGCACTGGCAACATTAAATCCTGCTGCTGCTTGACGAAGGCTTTGGGTTGGCACAACCTTCTCCGTATCCTCTGGCTTCTGTTTCCACTCCAAGCTTATAAAATAAGAGGCCAGTCACGCAGGACAAGCAACATTGGAATCTCATCAAAATTATCTTTAAAGTTCTGTTTCAAAAAAGACCATCTATAATTTTCAGCTCCAAAATACTTAGTAATTAGAGATGCTACTCATCAGAAGGAAGATGACAAAGTTGACATTTCTACTGAAAAGTTGCAAGAGCCAAGGAATCAGTCTCCAAATATATTAATAACAGGAAGCTGCTTTTGGGTGGTGGTTGATGGTAATCACTATGTTAAAAATGTTTTGTTTCCATCAATTCTGCTAATTCCACTCAGGCTTTTAGAAGTCTCATCCTCTTGTAAAGTATTAAGAATGGGTTTTACTTTCATAGAATATAATATAAATTAGACTCATTACATGTTCCTATGATCCCAGGCTAATGGGGTCTGCTATACTGCGTGGATAGACCTAGAGTTCAAATTGGCATTGACAGATTGGATTCACTGGCAAAATCCAAGCTAGTGCACTTGAACATGGAATAGACATCCACAGAGCCGTCTCTGGAGGACAGCAAACTCGGGGTACCTTGGTCACACTGCTCTGCAGTGGTCAAAAGGCTAAGACATTCAGTTTATCTCCATGGAGTTCTACTCTTAACTCATAACCAACCAAGACATTCAGTTTATCTCCATGGAGTTCTACTCTTAACTCATAACCAACCAAGAACGAAGTCCTAGCACAAATGTGAACACACATTCCTTTTCTGCCCCTTTCAGGTATCACCTTGGTAAGGACTGGAAAGCATTCCCACGTAAGTACCTAAGATCTTCTCCTACTTTTCCCTTGCACTTCTTTTCCGACCAGTCTCCCAAAGTCATCTGGAGTTTCACCTGTGTGGAAGGCTCATGGCTCCCTTCTTTCAGGCAATTGCTTCCTCTGTAAAATAACTCTCAGGTCTTCAGATTCCCTTCCAGCACCAATGTTCTCTGAGTCTTATCTTTACATTGGTCTTCTGCATTTGGCCCACCTCATATTCTTTATCCCTACCGTGTGATGTTCTCGGGCTGTTACCATGTTATTTCTTCCCAATTTAATGATAAAGTCATTGGCCCATCGCATCTTAGAACTTGAAGGGATTATAGCTGTTACGGTTTATGTCTGTATGTTCCCCCAAGAGCCTCATGTGCTCAGAGGGGCTTTGGAGTGTCATTGGATTATGGGTGCATAATTCACTGCCTTTAGGAGGTGGGTTCTACTCAGAAGATGTGGGTCATTGAGGGGCATAACCTGGAAGGTTATATCTCCCTCTCAGCTGTGAGAAAAGTGATTAAGACACTACCCAACTTAAAAACAGCCTGGGAAATGAGGAATGGCCAGCCCAAACTCAAAGTTGTTACATATGTACATATGTACTCACATTGTTTCAAAAGAATATATGGCAGCTTAGCAAGATACATTATAAACCCAAGATAGGATAAAATTAGTAGAAGAAAAACTAGAAAGAAAAGCAAGGGTGAAGGCACAGATGAAACTTGAAAAGCCCCTCAATAAATAAGCAAGAAAATCCCCCTTCCCCCATTTTTTTACTTTAAAATATTTAATTGACAAATAAAAATTGTATATATTTAAGATGTTCGGTGTGACAATTTGATGTACATACACACTGTTAACTAATTACCACAGCCAAATTAATTAGCACATCTATCATGACCATAATTAATACTTGTATGCTCTGTGTATGGTAAGGACACTTAAAATCTTCTTTTTGATTTTCAAGTATTATTTTAATGCAGTATTATTAACTATGTCACCATGCTGTGCATTAAATTCCCAGAAGTTATTCATTTTACAACAAAAAGTTTGTGCCCTGTAATGGATATCTCCCCACTTGCTCCACTTTGTAGCCATTGGGAACCACCATTATAACTGCCTCTATGAATATGAATTTTTAGATTTCACATGAGTGAGATTAGTGTGATGATAGTGGCCTTTCTGTGTGTCTTATTTCACATAATATGACATCCCACAGATTCATCCTTACTGTCACAAATGACAGGATTTTCTTTTTTATAACTGAACAATATTTCATTATGTTTGTATGTATGTGTATATATTTTTCATTCATTGATGGCCATGTGGTTGTTTCAATATCTTGACTATTGTGAATACTTCTCAGCAAACATGGGGAGGGTGATGATATCCATTTGAGATACTGATGTTATGTCTTTTGAATATATACCCAGAAGTGCGATGGCCGGATTATATGGTAGTTCTGTTTTTAATTTTTTGAGAAACTTCCATACTGTTTGCCATAATGGCTATACCAATTTGCATTCCCAATAGTGTACAAGGATTCTCTTTTCTGTATGCCCTGACCAACATTAGTTATCTCTTGTCCTTTTGATAGTAGTCATCCCACAAGTGTGAGTTGACATACCATTATGGTTTCACTTTGCATTTCCCCGATGATTAGTGATATTGAGAACCTTCTCATAAACATGTTAGAAATTTATATGTCTTCTTTGGTAAAATATCCATTCAGGTCTGTACCAGTTTTTTCCCATGTTGGGACAAAGCACCAGATACCCACAACTTGAGAAGGGGTTTATTTGACTTACAATTTCAGAAGAAGCCATTCATTGTTGGCTGGCTCCAAGGAAGACAGGATGATAGAAGGGCATGTCAAACAAAGCTGTTCAACCAGGCGGCCAGGAAGTAGAGAAAGAAGGGGAGAGCCAGGAACAAAAATACAGTACCAGGGTGAATGACTTGCCTCCTCTAACCAGGCTCCACTGTCTAACAGCACGTTCACTATAGAGTGCTCCCATGAACTAATCACCTTCTAAAAGCCCCATCTCTAAACACATTAAACTTGTGGAGGAATACTTTAGATCTAAATTATAACATTCTGCCCCTGACCCCCCAAAAGCACACATCCATCTCATTATGCAAAATACATTCAGTCTATCTCTAAGAATCACCAAATCTTAACAGTTTCATCAGTGCTGAAAAGTTCACAATCAAAGTCTCCTCTGAGACTCAAGGTAAACTTTTATCTATGAACCTCTGTTTAGAATAAAAGTTAAGTACTTCTTCTAATATGCAATGGCATAGAGCAAACATTCCAGTTTCAAAATGGAAGAGGGAAATAGAAAGAAATCAGAAAAAACCCAGGTTGAAAACCAACAGGACAAATATTAAGTCCTATAATTTCATGAATAGCACCCAGGGAAGGTTGGATATATGAACTCTAAATGCCCATTCATGGACTAGCCATTTACAATTGCTCAGGTTTCCTCTGCAGACTATCCACATTTCTGGCATCTCCAACTTCCTACAGACTCCACTACACCTTTGGCTTCACTGTCCCATCTTCATGTACTCCCCTATCAGGGGCTCCTTACATAGCCTCACAGGCCTTCCTTTCAAATCTGGGTAAAAGCCTCCATGACCACACAACTCTTGCATTCTGCATGCTCATAAAACTAACACCACAGTGATGATGCCAAGGTCAGCAGCCAACTCAAGCATTAGCTGAGAGCCTGGATTGCTAAACTCAGGGGAAATACTTCACCACGCAGCCCACTCTGTATTCTCAAAGCAAAGTTTTTCAAAGGAATTTACCCTTTTATACCTTTGAGCCTGCAATGGGTGTGGTTTGATCAATTCCTCAGATTTCCTCAAGGTATTTTTCCTATTGTTCTAATGCAAAGTATTTGGGTTATTTTTAATGCCTGTATTCTTCCCAGCAAACATATTCTCCTTGGTCCCAACTTTATAGTACTTCCTTTCTGTACAAGCTGTAAAGATTTAATGTCTTTCAGCTCTGCTTTTTGCTCCTGATTCTCCTTGTAAATCTGGCTAAGAGCACCCAGAAGTACCCATGCCACAGCCACTGGGCTACTTTGAAATTGCTTTGGCCAGATCAGTCTGCCACCTTTAAGTTCAGCCTCATACAAAGTCTTAGGACATGATCAAAATGAAATTCTTTGCCAAAATGTAACAGATTTGGTCTCTAGCCCATTTTCTAATAGAGTCATCATTCCCATTTGAAACCTGATGATCTTTGCCTTTACTATATACACTCCTATAAGCATTCTGGTCTTCTGAGCTCTGGCCAGAACTGCCCATCAATCCATGCTTTCAATATTCTAGGGTAATTATGGTGAATCTTTTAGAGACTGAGTGCCCAAACTGCAACCCAAAACCCACTTATTTATTCACAAAGTGCCAACACTGCAATTAAACCTGAATACTGAGGTTTTAATTTAGAAAATACAACTCATACATTAACATTTTTGTCTTAAAAGAAAACACACAATAACAGAGCTTTCAAAGATAAAAACAGCTTTTTTATTTTAAAGGGAAAAAATAAAAACAATGATACAGAATTTCTAAATAAGATAATAGGAAATTAACAAGGGTTAATATATTACATATTGTTATCTTCAAAGTAGTTGCTCAGATTACAAGATATAGGCATGCAAAATTGATCAAACAATATAGGTACAAACCATTCTTTTCAATGAACTAAAAGAAGTTAGTAGTATAATTATCTTAGCTATCCTGTGTATATATACATATATACACATATATCTATATAGATATAGATATAGATATATGCATATTCTTTTCCTTTCCTTCTTTTCTCCTTTCCCATATCCCAATTGTTCTTTCCTTTTGAGCAGTTTCTTTCCCTTTCACAATATCTGTTGCAGATTTTGGATTTTATTTACTCTCTCAGTTTCTTACACCAGGGAGACAATGGCTACACCAGTATACACTCCCACCGACAGTGGAGAAGGGTTCCTTTTTACCCACAGCCCCTCCAGCATTTGCTATTGGTTGATTTCTTGATTTCTTTCTGGGGTGAGATGAAATCTCAGTGTTGCTTTAATTCGCATCTCTTGAATGACCAATGATGTTGAACATTTTTCATATATTTATTTGTCATTTGCATTTCTTCTTCTGAGAAGTATGTATTCATCTCAGATGCCATTTTTTGATTGGGTCTTTGAATTTGGTGGGTCTGAATTTTTTTCAATTCTTTATATGTTCTAGATAGAGGGACAGTTGGTTAAAATTTTTTCCCAATCTGTGGGTTTTCTCTTCACTCTGTTGATGATTTCTTTTGATGTGCAAATACTTTTTAATAAGATGAGATCCCAGACAAACAGCTTTTTATTTAAAGGTAAAAGTTTGCTTTTGGCATTTCTTGCACAATTAATGTGATCTTTGCTATTGTATGCAAGCTTATAATTTGTCAAACTGGGGCATGCCATAGATTCACCACTACCGTTCTGGGGATTCTCTAGCCCACTTCTACAAACATTTCCAAACTCCTCCCACAAACCAATTCCAAAGACTTCTTAACCATATGGTCTGGCACAATCACACCAAATACCCTACTTTTCTAGCATCAATATTCTATATTATTTACTATTCTCATAGTGGGGATAAAAATACCTGACACCCACGATTTAAAAGAGGAAAGTTTCTTTGGCTCATGGTTTCAGAGGGTTCAGTCCATGGTTGTCTAGCTATAAGGCAAAAAATGGCATGTTAGAAGGCCATGGTGGAGGAAAGCTGCTCAATCCATGGCTGCCAGGAAGAAGAGAAAGAGAAGGGAAGAGCCAGGGACACGAATACACCTTTCTAAGTCATGCCACCAGTAACCCACTTCTGTCAGGTATACCCCATCTCCTAAAAGCACATTCAGCTATAAACTCACCAATGGATTAATTCACTGATAAGTATTGTGCTCTCATGATCCAATTATCTTCCAAAAGCTTCACCTGTGAACACATGAGACTGTTGAAGAACATTTTAGATCTAAACCACAAGTTTTTTTGTCATTTTTTAATCAAATTATTTGGGTTTTTACTTTTATTCTGTTTGCTATTAAAGTACATGTGTTCCTTATATATTTTTGGTATTATCCCCTTATCAGGCAAATGTTGGCAAATCTTTTCTCCCACATAATAGCTTGACTTTTCATTGTATTGATTTTTTCCTTTGCTGTATCTTAAACAAAAGCTTTTTGTTTAATATAGTCCTGCTTGCTAATTTTTGCTTTTGTTGTCTATGCTTTTGGTGTTATATCAAAAAAAAAAATCATCACCAAGACCAATTCAAGGAGCTTTTCCCTGGTGTTTTCTTTGATGAGTTTCGCACTTTCGAATCTGACATTTAAGTCTTTAATCTATTCGAATTAATCCCCATTTATCTCCTTTCCTGTTGCCATAACTGAATACCATAGAGTGAGTAATTTATAAAGAATAAAGATTTATTAAGCTCATGGTGCTGAAGATTGGGTGAAGTCTGTCTTGCCAGTGGAGACTGACTTTAGAGTCCTTGATAATACAGGGCATAACCTGGGAAGTCAGAGAAATCTTGTTAATTTGTGTCTCTCTCCTCTTATAATGCCACTAATGTGATCATCCAGCCCCACTCTCATGACCCATTTACCCTTAATTACCTCCCTCTTAAGGTGTAGATATAAGATGGCCCCCAAAGCCTCATGTGTTTGAGAGGTGTTGCATTATGAGGGCGTTATAGCTAACTTGCCGTGAGGAGGTGGAGACAGGTCAGAAGAGGCTGATCTCTGTGGGTGTGAGCTGGAAAAGTATCAAACCCTTGACTCATTCTTTGCTTCCTGGCCACCGTGAAGTGAGAAGCTATCTTCTCCATGCTGTTTGTTCCTTGGAGCCAGCCAAAGAACCATAGACTGAAACATGAGCCAAAGTAAACCTTGCTCCTTCTAAATTGTGGATTTCAAATATTTTGTCCTGGTGATGAGAAAAGTGTGACTAAGACACTCCCATACATCTCACTTCTAAATACCATAGTCAAATTAAGTTTCTACCCTCTTACTACAGTCATACACCATATATGGCATGATAAGATCATAATAGGAGTTGAAAAATTCTTATATCCTAATAACATTCCAGCTGTCATAAAGCTATAGCATAATACATTACACACACGTTTATGGTGATGCTAGTTTAAGTAAACCTACTTCACTGCTAGCTGTTTAAAAGTGTAGCACATTCAATTATGTATAGTACATAATACTCGATGATAGTAATTGAGTGTGCTAGCCACTTGTTCACCTATGGAAGAAAATACTGGACATATAGAACTTAAAAGATGAAAGGTTTATTTTGGGTTATGGTTTCACAGTTAACAATCCATGGTGGACAGGCTCCAAGGAAAAAACATTATGGTGGAGAAAAGCTCCTCAATTCATGGTAGCTGGGAAGTAGAGAGCATAAGAAAGGCAGTGAGAGATCAAGGGGCCAGGAACAAATATACTCTTGCAGGTACACCCCAGCAACCTACTTCCTTTCAACCAGACCTTACCTCCCATCAATGCATTGAGCTATGAACTCATCAACATTGATGAGATTAGTGCCCCATGATCTTAATCACCTTCCAAAAGCTCCACCTTTGAACACATGAACCAAGTACAGTAGATAGAAGACACTGGATTTGAGAATTCCAAGACATGCCTCCCATTAACCAATTGTGTGACCTCAGGAGAGTTACTTCTCTTAGGGTGGGGGCAGGAGAGAATGCAAAATGTGATTCCAACATCAATACCAGGCAAACTGAAGGCTAGCTTAACTGGAGTTGGCCCATCTCTTCAATGGGACATTCACTTCAGTGTCTCCTCACATTTGTTCTGTTCAGCATTCATAGCAGGTATCTTGGTTACTTTTTTTGTTACTCAGACAGATATTTTGCTCATACCCAGAGTCTTTGCAGGAGACAGAGTAAAGGAGGAGGATTAATTAATGTGGCCAAGAAAATTTCAAGGCAGCCAAGCCAAGCTATGGCTTGGGTAATGGGGGCTTGTAGTCAGCTCTATTTTACAAATAAAGAGCAAATGGTCCAGCAAAATTATTTTAAAAGTTTTGATTTTGGCCAGGGAAAAACTCTAATAAAGTTAGGCCCTGCAAAGGTGGTGCATAGAAAAACTTGGTTGCTAAAAGAAATAACATTTTTAAAAAGCTGACTGCAAACATGTACTAATAAAATTTTTTTTTAAATTTTAAAAAAGGGAATTTTTTTAAATTTTGAAGCTAAATACTTTAAAATAAGACAATAGAATTTTTTTCCACTCTGTGGTTTGTCTTTTCTCTCTGTTGGTGATTTCTTTTGATGTGTAAAAGCTTTTTAATAAGATGAGATCCCAGTTGTTGATTCTTTGAAGTGTTTCCCATGCAGTTTGGGTTTTGTTCATGAAGTCTCTGCCTACCCCTATATCTTCAAGATTTCTACCTACTTTCTCTTCCAGTAGATTTAGTGTTTCTGTTTTAATATTTAGATCTTTGATCCACTTTGACTTTAGTTTAGTGCATGGTGATAGACATGGGTCTAGTTTTAGTCTTTGGCATGTGGAAAGCCAGTTTTTCCAGCACCATTTATTAAAGAGGCTATCTTTCTTCCAGTGAATGTTTGGCCCCTTTGTCAAAGATAACTGTCCCTCAGACAAAGGACTTCTATCTAGAACATATAAAGAATTCAAAAAATCAAACCCCCCAAATTCAAAGACCCAATCCATAAATGGCATCTGAGATGAATATGTACTTCTCAGATAAAGAAATACAAATGACAAATATATATATGAAAAAATGTTTGACATTATTGGTCATTTAAGAGATGCAAATTAAAGCAACACTGAGATTTCATCTCACCCCAGAAAGAATGGTTATCATCAAGAAATCAACCAATAACAAATGCTGGAGGGGCTGTGGGTAAAAAGGAACCCTTCTCCACTGTTGGTGGGAGTGTATACTGGTGTAGCCATTGTGGAAATCAGTGTGGAGATTCCTCAAAAAACTAGGATTAGAGATCCCATTCAACCCAGCTATTCCCCTTGTGGGTATTTTCCCAGAAGAATTAAAAACATCATACCACAGTGATATATGTGCACCCATGTTTATAGCAGCACAATTTGTAATAGCTAAATCTTAGAAACAACCCAAATGCCCATCAACTGAGGAATGGATAAAAAAGATGTGGTATTTTTACAATGGAGTACTACTTAGCTATAAAGAAGGATAAACTTGAAACATTTATAGGGAAATGGATGCAACTGGAGACCATACTTATAAGTGCAATAAGTCAGACTTGTATGTGTAAACATCATATTGTCTCCCTGGTGTAAGAAACAGAAAGAGGACCAGTGATATGGCTCAGCAGCATAAACGCCTGCCTGGCAAGCATGAGGTCCTGAGTTTGACTCCTGGTACTCACATAAAGGAAAAAAGGGCCGGTGATATGGCTCAGCAGCACAAGCGCCTGCTGGCAAGTGCGAGGTCCTGAGTTCGACTCCTGGTACCCACATTGAAAAAAAGAAAAAAAGAAAAGAAAAGAAACAGAAAGAGTAAATAAGATCCAAAATGTACAATAGATATTGTGAAATGGGAACAAACTCTTCAAAAGGAAAGTGAAACCGGGATGGGGGAAAGGAGAAAAGAAAGAAGGAAAAAAGAAAAATATATATATGTTAAGATAGTTATACTACTAATTTCTATTAGTTCATTGAAAGGTTTGTGTCTATATTGTTTGATCAATTTTTCATGCCTGTATCTTGTAATATGAGTAACTACTTTGAAGATAACAATACACAATGTACTAACCATTGTTACTCTCCTAAAATCTTGTTTTGAAATTTTATACCATTGTTTTTATTTTTTTCTTTAAAAAAAAGACAATAGAAAAAAAAATGCCTTAAAATATTGAAAAAGGGTCAGCAGGCTCCACTCCTTGTGTTTCAAATTTGCAAAGGTAAAAGACATTGCCTTTAAAAGAGAGCCCCAGGGACTCCAAAATGGCGACAGTCTAAAAAAATGGAAATTGATTCCCCAGGATTAGTTGTCTCCACTCAGACATCCAGACACTCAGAGGCCTCTGTAACTACCAACAAGATGCAAAAGTGCTCAGCTACAGCTCTAGCTGGCAGCAGACCTTGGTGTCACCCATGTAGCACTGGCTACGTGGTGCATACAGAATGCAAGGCTTGTGGGATCAGGGAGGCTTCCAGCTGCATTTCCAAAAAAGGCCTGGGAGGCCAAGCAGTGTGCTCCTGAGAAGGTAGTGCATAAAACTATGAGGGTAAAGCCAGTAAACAGTAAAAACCCCAAAATGTTTTTTTCTTTTAAGCCAGGAATATGAACTGTCTGATAAAAAGCTTCAAAGAGTAAACAAAGCCAGTACAAGAAAGAGGCCATGAGGTCCACAACCACCAGCAGTGCCACAGAGGTGGGGTGGCCCAACCCCTTTAAAGTTTACATCTCGGGATGCTGGGCATAAGATTACAACATCTATTGTCTACGCTGCTAAGTTTAGGTTTTGTTTTAGTCCCAGTCATTTCTATTCTCCTATTTCTCCCTTTTGGAATAAAAATGTTTACCTAGTGCCTTTGTATGTGAGTAATGTTTAACTTTCCTTTGATTTTTACAGATACAGATAAGAGTTTGCTTTAAATCTCAAAAGAGACTCTAGACTTAGACTTTTTAGCAATGCTGAAACTATTAAGATGGTGATACTGTTTAGAGACAAACTAAATATATTTTACAAAAAGGATGAGCAGAAGTCTTTTGGGGGTCAGGGTGGAATGTTATAGTTTATATTTAGATGCCCCCCAAAGCCTTGTGCACTCATAGGTGGGACTTTGAGTAGGTGATTGGATCATAGGGGTGTGAGTTATAGCTCAAGATGATGTTAGGAAGTAAAGCCTACTCAAAGGAAGTAGGTCACTGGGGGAGTAGCCTAAAAGAATATATCTCCCTCCCTCCTCGCTTGATCCCTCTCTCTCTGCTTCCCACTGCCATGCCATGAGCTCTTTCTCTTCTGCCACGCCCCTCTGCCCTGCTAAGAGTACAACACAAATGTCCTGGAGTCCGACTGCCAGTGGAGTCTTTCCTTCCAACTGAAACCTCTTGAGCCTGATCTTTTTTGGCTACATTATTGTCAGCATTTTGTTTATCTTAGCTCTGACCAGACTCTCCCATCAAGCTCTGCTCACAGCATTTTAGGGCTGTGCCTCTAGCCAGCATCTCCATACCTGCTCAAACTCCTCCCATAAGCCATACTTAAAGGCTTACGAACCATGTAGTCAGGTAGCAACACAGTAACCACCCCACTTCTGCTACCAAAATCTGCCTTGGTTACTTTTTGGTTATTGGGACACAATACCTAACACCCACAAACTAAAGAAGGAAAATTTATTTTGGCTCACAGTTTGTAGAGGTTTTAGTCCAGAGTCAGCAGGTTCTAAGGCAGGGCAGCATGGCAGAGGGGCAGTGCAGAGGAGAAAGAGCTCATGTCATGGCAGCAGGAAGCAGAGAGAAAGATTAAGAGAGGAGGGAAGGAGATAGACCCTTCCAAGCCATGTCCCACCCCCATGATGCACTTCCTCCAACCTGGCTTCACCTCCCAACATCACATTTAGTGACAAACTCGTCAGTGGACTAATCACACCCCCATGATCCAATCGCCTCCCCAAAGTCCCACCTATGAGGCTTTGAGGGGACACCTAGATATAAATCATAACAAGAGGAAAACAACAAAGTCTCAACTGAAAGTTGTGATCACACTCAGGCAGCGTCAGCCCTGGCTTGCCTCTCAATCTAGGCATGAAAGACTTTATTATGAAGCAATTGGGTTACATGTACAGAATGGTAGGAACATTTTGCCTTGATAAAAGTAAACTTTTCATCTACTTAATTTTCATCTTTTACACATAAACAAGATAATTATGCCCCAGCTGTTCCAAAAACAGTCCTTGTCACTTAACATAGAAACCCCCGCTAGAATTCTCTGGTGCAGCTCTTGGCGAATGAAAGGCAACAGCTTTCATTATGTCACTCATGCTTCTTCCTAACTTAGAAAGTCCAGACCATCCCCCGTCACCTCCCTATAGTTATTATAAATGAGAGCAACCTTATCTTGTAGGCAATCTACCTACAGGATGAAGGCAAGGGGAAGAGAATGTGCCTTACCCCCAAATCCTGCCACCTTCACTGTACAACCAGCACTGAACCAGATGCTGAGTACTGCTGTGAAAACCTGCCTGATCTACAAGAGAAGGCATCCCACTGACAGAACAAGAAAAGGCTAGAAATGGTCCCTAAATTCAGCATTGGCCATTTTAGAATTCCTTGTCAGGAAACATTTCTGCTTTTTTGCTAGGTTTTCTCTTTGGTCCAGTTTGATCTTTTGCTATAAATGCAGTGTGTTTTCATCTGTTCTTAGGGGTTGCCCTTCTATACAATGACGTATTCGGGTTAATTGAGCAGGGCTGTTCTTTAATGGTGACCATGGACCACCCTTCTCCTTTGCACTGTTTACCCAGAAATGTCAGTGGCAAACTATGGACCATGGACCACCCTTCTCCTTTGCATTGTCTACCCGGAAATGTCAGTAGCAAACTATAGAGTGGATTATAATCTCCATTGTTCCCTATAGTCATATTAACCTTAACATTCAGGAAACAATAAATTTCAACCAATGTTCCTTTAAAAGACATAGCTATTATGAAAATCATTAGAATGTCTTACTAGCATTCCGGGGGGGAAGCAGTTTTGTTGCATTACAGCAGAAATTCGTTGTTGCTGGTGAAATAACAATTTATATACAATACTGCCAATCACTTACTGTAGTGAGGCAGGCAGCCCTACAATCTCCTACAGTAGGAGTATAGCTACTATAGGTGTGTGTGCATATGTGTGTGTGTGTGCATGTGTGTGTGTGTGTTAAAATTTTGTTCACTGCCAATGTGACTCTGGAGACAAGACTTCTACATCCGACTTCAACATCCACACATTTATAATTCAACATTTTGACAGCAGAAGCTGTTGGAGACTTATCCAAGTCCCTTTTCATGGCAGTGCACTCACTCTCTCTAGTCTCTAATCAGGACTTTTGGCTTCTAAAGACTCACAGCTCTCACCCTTCCCTTGAGAATAACCTTCATCCATCGCAACCACTTTCCCCAGAAATGCCTTGGAGGTTACTCACAGAACAGCCCCCCACAGAGGGTCAAGGGGGAAGTCTACAGCCAATAACTTAGCAGCATGTAGTATTGAAGATGAAACGCCTTACCTCCCTCCAGGAAAACTCAAGGGTGTTATAGGGAGTACCAGAGCTCCCTATCCCATCACACTGAGGCTACATTCACATCCTCATCTGGGTCCTTTCCTAGCCTCTCTGCTTCCCCCTGCTCCTTTAAAGGCCATACCTGAGAGTAGTCACTCAAGAAGTCACTTACTGAGAATCCTGTCTCCAGCTGTGATTCTAGGAAATCCAACCCGAGACCCTTAGTGTGGAGCAAATCAAGCACAGGGAATGAATCACACCTGCCTATAACTGATGGCAGCCCTTCCTTTTGAAATGTCTCATTTTTGGCATCAAAGAACAGGAGTAACCCAGAACTTCAAAGGCTCAGACTATATGTTGAAAGGCACAAAGCCTGAATCTTCCATAACCAGCAGGGATCATGCTCTAAGGAACGGTTACCATGGAAAATAGGCCTTGGAAATGTATGTATTTGCATAGGGATTTTAGGAAGGCACTATTAATTTCCAAGTAAGGGCAAAGTTCAGTCATTTAACTGAAGGTGGGATGAAGTTAAAGTTGGGGCAGATGTATCTAACTATTGAGGAAGTTGTATTTAAACTTGATCAAACATTTATCAGGGAATCCCTGATGCAAAGTTTTGTAAGCACCTTGCACTTGAACAGTTTGTGAAACGAGAATTCTGTGTCTGACTTCTACTTAGAAAGGCAAGCAGGATACAAATATGTTAATTTTGTAATAAAATCCATAAATAATTTAAGTATTGCACAAGACTTTAAACTCCTTAAACACTGAATTGTTTCAGATGTATAGGTCAATGCGAGACAGATGTCCCTATTTCTGGGCCAGAGGGGGACATTGGCCAATGTCTGTCCCACTCATGCTCCTCACTACCCTTTACACCAGCTCCCCAGTGGACCAATGGATGGAGACAACTTGCCTTGTGTCTTTCCTGGATATTTAGCAGCCCTCTCCTCCAAGCCACTTCAATAGGAGTATGGGTTGGCTGTCAACCATGGTGCCCCTCCCTGTTCCCACCACTTCAGATACTGCTTCTACCTATTTGAAGAAGGGGGAGACACCCTATCATGGCTAAGATTAGGGAATAAGGAATATGAACCCATTGATAACCTCCCCAACCTCCCCAAACCCCAGTTAGCTTTAACGAACACAGATAGCCCTCCAAAACATTCCCCAGTTTCAGCACTGCCATTTTTCCCAGAGATGTAACAGCTGTCAAATGAACAGTTCATGTTACCCCTCTCCCTCACTGAATTACTGCTAGGACAACTACAGCCATCCTAGACACACCCTTCCACCCCCTCCTCCTGCTGGACCAATCACAGGTCTTCACTTGAACCAATCAGCAGGTCTGAGGTTGAACAAATTACAGGCCTACATTTGGACCTGCTATATAAGCAGCATTTTCTTCATACTTCTCTGGTTGGTCTAGGAGGGGTTCCCCCCAGTATACTAATCCACCCTGTACTCCCACACAGGTCTTGTTAAAATAAAGACACACTCCAGTGGCCCTATAAATCTGCTCATGATTTATTTCTCAGGTAATGTGGGCTCAAAAGGTCCTGTAAAAATCTACTCAGGATTTTTATCCTGAGTTGTGTGGACAGAGTAATTGTCTCAAAAGAAAGAGCAATAAATATTGGGGGCTATTTTATGCCTAGTGTTCCATTTTTGGAATGGCACATAGCAATGTAACATAATAAAAAATTTTCTTTTCAAACTCTTGTTCCTTGAATTTTTCTAGGTAACATATATGAATTTCATGCAAAAATTCAAAAATTTTCAACTTTTAGCATAAATGGGCTAAGAGACCATAATAGATCCAGAGACCAGCAACAGAGACCAGCACCTGGCAGTCTCCTGATGCCATTTGACATAAGCCAGTGCTGAACAGCAGCAACCAACAGCAACAGAGAGCAGCAGCTGGATATATCAACTGTTGGCATTCAACACTGTCTGGCGTTACCTGTATCTTGTGGCAGCAGGACTGCTAGCAGAGCTGTACTTTGCTGATTCATGATTTCCATCTCAACTGAGCGAAAGAACCCTCAACTGATTGGCGGCAAATCCTGAAATTAGTATCTACTGTATTTTTGCCTTTCTAGAAACTATTCTACCTCTTAGTACCAGCCACTTTGTAGAGACAGACCCAGGCCCTTTTTAGAGGGTAAAAAATGCAGCCTCTGTGTGGCTATGAGCAGCAAGCAGTTTTCAATCAGCTTTATGGTTTGAAGCTGACAGACCGTGGTCTTGATACCTGCCTCTGTGCAGACAACACTGTCCCTCCTAGTGCAGGTTGTCATGCCTATCAAAATTCCCTTATTAGCCCACAAGACCAAACCCATAGCAACAAGACCAATATCCAATTAATCGAGTGTTGACCCTCAATGGGGTAGAGATGGGACCCCTACTCCAGAAAACAGGACTGCCAAATCTGGGGTGATGACCCAGCTCTGAGCAACTCCACTCCTCCCCAGAGTGGCTTTATACTGCTTCTTTCAATACCTACAATAAAATCACTTTTGCTTTACACTGATTTTCTCTGATTCCTCTTCTTCTTCCTATGTCAGAGAGACACAGGCCTGGCAAGAGTGAGTCTGGGGACCCCTAGACCCCAAACCCACCAGATATAACTCCTTGATCAGCCTTTGTAAGCTACATCCCTCAACTCTCAGTGTAAGTGGTGTCAGTGGAGTTAGCCCTATCCCTTAAATTCAGGGATAACTCAGGTCCAGAAAAAGATTATTACTTAGTGACAATGACCATTTCAGGGATGGACCAATGAGCCAAACCTGGCTAGTTAGAGCCTAGGAAAATCAGTCTAAGATTACTGCTAGAAAAGTTGGAAGAAATGCTTATTCCTCCTAAGTTATTGATGTTCATGTAATGCAGATGTGGAGCTATTGGTGCTATCTTTCTATAACAAAGAGATTCTCTGCAAGAGAACAATGCCAACAAAAAAACCACAGCACCTAAAGGATGAAAAAAGAAATTTTTTAAACATATGCTTCATCTTTTCATTATAAAGAGCATAAATTTTTTAAAGTTTAGGTCATATTGTGTTGGATTTCTGTCAGGTTCAATCAGATGCCACAGCTGAACTTAAATCCACAGTATTTTTCATATGTATTTTAGGTATATGTTAATTAGAAGGCCTTATTACTCTCATTAGCAAGAACTAAATACTTTTAACCAGTAGCAATTACATCTCATTTAACCAACATTTATTTATCACTTACTCGGAGACAGCTAAAGGACAAGGATTTTTGAAGGATTCCAAGAAGATTAAGTCATGATTCCCTTCCTTTAAAACGTGTATAATACTAGCGTTAGGGGGAAAAAAAATTAGATTTTTAATGGTAACCTGTTGTACTCATCTCCATTGGAAATAGCACAAGGACACCAATTTGAAAGTTTATGTTAAGAAATGTTTTATTAAAAACCCAATGGAAAAATAGGTGAGTCAAAGTGTTTCCTGAGTCAAAACTATGAATTGCTGTGCTAAGCCACAGACAATGAGTCCACTGGGACACAGACACATATTTTTAAACTTTTGAGATTGGATCGTAGCTTGACTAGCACCCAAAAGAACAGCTTGTCCTGTTGGGTGACTCATTTGAGAAACTTCCATTTTGGTTCCATTTTAAAGCAGAATTTTCTGACTTAAAATGTGGAGTTTTAAGAAAGTAGATTTGACATTTGGATAAGTTTCTTTGGAACTATTTTGTTATCATCTCATAGATACTATGGCCTTTGTTTTCCTCTGTCTTTTTCAATGATTATTAATTTAATTGTTTTTACAAGATTTGAGTAAATTCATGAACAACAGAGCCATTAAGCACTGCAATATCTTCTTTTTACCTGGTACTTTCCAGCTTATAAAAGCACTTTCTCAGGCACAACTCCTTGGAAGTTAGGAGAGTCAATCACTAAATGTTTCTATTAGTTACTTATCTTTTTATGATGTATTAATTATTTTATTCATTTTTATTCTCTTTTCTGAATTTTTCTTTACCCTGAGGGTCTCATAATGTAGCTATCAATTGGACTTTATAATAACCTCACAATCTGTTCTCATTTCTTAGTATTTATTATCAATATTTCTCATGCACAGCTCTGACCAGGTCAGTTCCCAATTTGCTGGTGTTCCATGCTTAATGGGAAAGATCCAGACATCTTAGTAATTTGATGGTCTGTCTTACATATCTGATACTAAATCCTGCCCATTCCTCACTCTGACAAGTTTCACAGACGAAAAACAAGTTGGGATAATTCTAAAAGACTGGGAGTATTTGAATAGGAAGATAGAAACAGAAGCATATTCTGGAAGGAATGAGGGATAGAAGGAGGGAATAGAAAATATCACAGCCATAGAAATGCTTACAGTGTAACCTCAAAGGTTAAGGAGATCAACCTGCCTGGAACAAAGCTCTGGGATAAGTGGTGATGCTAAAAAGTTTTGTCTGCTCTAAAATTCCTTAATTCTACCTCATAGCTCAGGAATATTCATTTTAAATAAATACTTGACAGCCTCTGAAGGGACAAGAAAGCAAAAGGAACAGAAAAGAGATAGAAATTTATCTCTAAATACATAAAATGATTAGAGCTTTAGCCTTCAAATCCAAGAAAGGAAAGTCAAGGAGGGCTCCTTTCCAGGGCACACAAGTTCATGAGAGCTAAGCCTGATGGTAGAGGCCAAAGCCAAGATCCAAGCACAGTTTTTTTTGTTGTTGTTGTTGTTTGTTTTTTGTCTTTTTGTGGGTACCAGGGGTTGAACTCAGGACCTCGCATGCCAGCAGGCACCCATGCCGCTGAGCGATATCACCGGCCCTTTTTTCATATGTGGGTACCGGGAGTCGAACTCAGGGCCTCGCGCTTGCCAGGCAGGCGCTTATGCCGCTGAGCCATCTCACTGGCCCCCAAGCACAGTTCGATCTTTCAAGAATGCAGTGATCCCTCCTGAAAAGACCTGAGACCAGACCAAGATGGCACTGAGCCCACTAACAATGGCTGGGGTGGTCCCAGGCTTCAAAACCATTTCTATGCTACACACCATGGCCAGCCACTGGCTGCTGTAGTAGTAGGAAAAGAAGTACATGGAAATTTCTATTAGACATCTGAGAACAAAGTAGCCCCCATTTTCAAAAAATACATATCTAGTGTAGTACAGCAGCAGGTGGCTTGCAGGAGCAAATAAGTGGCCCCTGTGAAAAGCCCCTGTAAGGTTGTGATTCCTCCCCTTAGATGGTCCCATACTTGTGCTGGGCTGGCTGTTCCCAAGTGCCTGGGGAGCTTGTTAAAAATACACATTTCAGGACTCCAACTCGGAGATTCAGTGTAAGTGAACCTGGGATGAAGCTCTGGAATTCCAAATTGTTCACCAGCTCCCCGTTGGTGGGGACACGGAGACAGATTTAGGAAAAAGGCCAAGCCTGCTCTTTCAGTTGTCCCACACAGGAGCCTGCACTCTCCCTCACCGAAGCTCCCATGCTGATGAATCTTATTAGGCATCAGCTATTTATTTTATCAGCTCCTCCATAATGGTGAGCCACCATTTGTATGCATTGAGAAGCCTCTGGGAGGCTTAAAATTTCCAAGTTGGGTATGGTGGGACACTTATAATCCCAGCACTTTGGGAGATTGAAGCCATAGGATCACAAGTTTGAGCGTAGCCTGGGCAACTTAATGCCTTAGCCAGGACCTGTCTCAAAATTAAAAATAAAAAAGAGCTGAGGATGCACCTCAGTGTGAAGGCCCTGGTTTCACTCTCCAATACCACTCCCTCCCCCCCAAAAAAAGTTTCCAGATCTAGGCCACACTCTACCCCAGTGCAGTCACAGTAGTTGGAAGGACAAGCACATGTCAATATTTGAGCTCCCTGGATAATTTCAACGCACAGATAAGTTTGGAAATTGCTGCTTCACAGTCTTGGTACTAATATAGTGGCCCACGAACCAACAGCACCAGTGTCACATAGGAGTTGGTTAGAAATTCAGAAATTCGGGCCCTGCTCCAGCAGTACTGAATTAAAATCTGTATCTTAACAAATTTCCATGTCATAGTTTGAAAAGTCTAGTTCTATTGATTTTAACCTCTCCATTTATTAACATCAAGGTCAATTTTGAAGAAGTACCTAGATAAGCAAACAAAAAGGCTCGCCAGCAGACAACCAACTTCCCAGGAGCAAACCACAAAGAAATTGTTTTTAAAGCCTAATGACTACAGGAAGATCCAGAGGGTCTCCCAGTTATTCAGCATTTAAGACACCACCTGCTCATCCTGACATTGCTATTTAGTACCCATCCAAGATAAAAGAGCACTGTACATGTGCTTGCAGAGACCCATGGAGTCTGTGGGGAGTTACACAGGTGCACAAACACACACACACACACAAACACACACACACACACACACCTGATCCTACAGGCCCAGGTTCTGTGCTGCATATACCTGAGTGATGGTGGCTCAGACTGATGAGCTACCTGAGGACCCATGAGCCAGCTGCCTGTGGTGTTCTTTTCTGGGAGAGCAGAGAGGAAGTTTGCAGAGAAGTCACTTTCAACACCTGATACAAAAAAAGTGACCTACTGATGAAACCTCTGGCAGGCATGAGTTCTTCTGTAATTGCCAATTTGTCCACATTAGAGCAATAGCCTCATGTAATTTACTGTGCATAAGACACAGTGCTCATCACAGGAGGTGAAAATGGGCAAAAGCCTCCGACTGGTACCAACCACTGAGCAGAACTCTGACACCACCTCATGCATCTAGTCCTGCAACAGAATTTCTCTCTCTCCTCCCTCAGAGTAGCAAGTGAGACTGTTTTTCCAAAGCTCTTCAGATATGGCAAATTCATTATCATATTTATCAGTCACTTTTTAGGGTGACAATGAATGATCCCACTTTCCTTGCACTCTCTACTTGCAACTCAAAGAGGAAATAAGTTGACAGAGCCTCTACAAGGGTACTGGTTGTTGCTTGGGGTCTATATTAGTCAAATTCCGGTCACTGAGACATGATACCCAACACCCACAACTTACAAGAGGGCAGGCTTATTTTGGCTCACATTTTCCATCCCTAGTTGGCTAGCTCCAAGACAGAAATGGCACGGTGAAAGGGACTGCCCCTAGCATGAGCAGTTGTTGAGATCCCTTGGATCACAGATAAAGCAGCTTCTGAATACCTTGATGGCTGAACTTGGGGAAACAATTTCCTAGGTGGCCCTGAGTGAGCTGGGTACCATGTAGTTCTCTTCTCAAAAGCAAAGTTTTTCAAACAGCTTTATAATTTTATACCCTTGATCCTGTGATGGGTAGGATCTGGTCAATTCTTAAGTGCCCTCAGGCTCTTTCCTATTAACCTAGTGCAAGATATTTGGCTTTTATTAATGGCACTGTTCTCTTTAGCAACACACCTTCTTTGGCTCCAAGTTTACAAACTGTAAGTTCTTAAAATCTTTTAGCTCTGAGTTTTGCTCCTAATTCTCATAAATGTGGCTAAAAGCAGTCAGCAATACCCATACTACAGCCTGAATGTTGTGGTGCCTTGAAATTTCTTCTGCCAGATTAATTAGTCCATCACCTTTAAATTCTGCCTCATGTAAAATCTTAGGACATGGACAAAGTGTAATACACAAGTTCCTTGCAAGAATATAACATGAATGGCCCTACCTCGATTCTCAACAGAGTCTTGTTCCCATCTGAAACGTCACGAGCACAGCCTTTACTGTCTGTATTCCTATCAGCATTCTGCTCTTCTGAGCTCTGATCAGAACCACAACAGTCAAGGCTTTCCTAGTCTGCTTCTCCAAACTTTTCCAACTTCCTTCTGTAAACCATTTCCGAAGGCTTATGAGCCTCATGGCCAGGGATGGTCACAGCAAGGGCCCACTGTTGGTACCAAACTCTATTAGCTAGGGTTCTCTAGAGGAATGGAACCAATAGAATGAATATTATATAAATACAATTCTTAATGAGGATTCATTAAATTGGCTTACAGGATCAGAGGCAGAATAGTCCATAATGGTCATCTGTATACTGGTGAGCCAGAGGATCCATAGCTGCTCAGACTAAAATAAAACTCTGGAAGCCTCAGAACAAGAGGAATCGAGGATTCAGCACCAGTCTAAAACTGAAGGCCTAGAAACTCCCTAGAGAATCACTGGTATGAGTCCACATTGAAAAGTTGAAGAATCTAGAGTACCTGCTGTCTACAGGCAATAGCACCAGGAAAAGACGCACCTACTCAAATGGAATTGACCTTGCAAGCACAGATCGACGTTTTCCTTTTTCTCTTTTGTGTTTCATCCAATAGGCTGTAAACCTACACAGTCAGGTCTCCCTCACCCCAGCTTGCTGGCCTCCACACCAGTCATCTCTGGAAACGCTCTCACAGACACCCCCAGAAGTGTACTTTACTAGTCTTCTAGGTGTCTCTTAGTTCAGTCAAGTTGGAAATCAAAATAGTCGCAGCTGTTTTGTCTTGCTTTTGTTTATTAGTTTCATGAAACTATGAACTATGAAACTATTCTTCCAGGCTTTTGCTCATGGTGTTCTCCCTCTACCGACACATCTCCCATTAGTGCATTTGCTTGACTAACTTGAACTCATACTCAAGTCTTAGATTATATATCACATTTTCCAGAAAGCTCTCCCAAAGCGTTTTTCCTACATGCTTTTCTACCTGCCAGCCTGAGTTCCCTGCTTACCACCTCCATGGTTCCATTCCCCACCTTGACCAAAGCTCCATGATGCAGTTCTTGACTATTTTCCCACTGTGTCCTTGGCACCTAGCCCAAAACCTGCCACATAGCATGTGCTGAATGAATATCTGCTAAAAGAAGAAGTTATAACATCCTTGCCTTTTGAGGAAACCAATACATAGTTGCTGCTTAACAATAACATGCTTCTCACTTCCTATCACTTCTGTACTATTTATTCAAAGGAAGTAAAGTTAGACAGTGTCTTTGAATTGCTGGTGCCAAGCATGTGCTGGTGCTCCCATGACTTTCTAACCAGATAGCAAGCATCCCTGAGCATCCACAGTAAGCAGCAAGGCAGGAGAGAGGCAAGTAAAATGTCATGTGGGCCTCCAATCTATTTCCTGTGTTTGTTCCCCATCCCAATTCCACTAGATGAAAAGACTCCTCCACACACATCCCTTGATGTCTTGTAGCCAGGAAGCAGACAGTGGAGGTGGAGGTGGAGGTGGATTTTATCCCCTTTCTCTGTGGGCTATAAGAGACAAAACTCACCAGAACACTGAGTGCCTAGAACACAGCAGTTCCCCGAGCAGCCAGACTCATTACTGAAGCCTCAGTTCCTCTGATACAACCGCAGAAGAAGGCCCCACCTGGTGGCTTTAATTTGATCTGAGAAATTCCTTTGGTAGCCCAAGGGTCCTTATCAGAACTGCCACTTGGTAGGGACATAACATCAAAGGCAAGTGTCATAGACAAGCTGAGACTGCAGGGTTGGGCTGCTCTCAGATCTACCTGCTACTGGTTGTAGAGCTCCGAGCTCATCTTCTTACAGTGATCCGTTTGCGTACAGCTGAAGAGCCAGCTGCCTGCCATTGGAGGCTTCTGTAAGAGGAACTGACCTGTTTTTCCCATTCAACTGTCATACTTCCCAGGGTTGTGTGGGGGAGAGAGTCTACACATGACATCCCTGCCCTCACACCTCTATATACCCGTACTCCCCATCCCCTGTTCCCTCAGCCTGACTCTAGAACATCCACACACCACCCACCAAGTTTAGTTCTCTTCTGGGAATACTTACCTGACTGCCTCAGCTCAGGGAGTACACAATACTCCCAAAGGAAACAATGGCATTTACAATACTCAGTTTGTCTCTTAAATAAACAGCCAGCTAGCAGCACAACACTGTACAGTTCACACTTGGTCTCCCCAGCTAAAACACTCATTTCAGCCTCAAATGTCTTTATGTCCCTCCCAAAGCTTTGCTAGAGTATGTATCCAATAATTGCTAAGATTTTTCAATGAGAAAGCATTTTGCAAGCATTCTATTATAACTTAATCTTCGGTTTCTAACAACACTATGAACCAAGACTGTATTGTTTAATTTATACTTATAAATCTATCTGATGCTTTTACTAAGTCAAGTGCTGAGCATGTCGCTGCATGTATGTATGTGTGTATACACTGATCTACATGGCATTGGTGTCTAAACATAAAGGCCATGGCCAAAAGCATTTTAGAATTCCCTTTGAAACAACTATCCTGGGCTTTGGAAAATTGCCTTATATTATTTTGATTATTCCCATATAAAACCTCTTTCCAAAGCTTTTTCAGGAAGTTTCTTGTCTGGTTCCCATACACATACATGTCAGGAACAAAGCTTTGATGAGAATTTGACCCAGGTGCTATGTTTATCTATGAAAACACATATTGCCTGCTTCCATCTTCTTCTCTGAAATATCCATTGCCCCTGAAATCTTCCCTACAATTGCCTTACTGTATTGTATATTACTACTACAGTAGCATAGTTTGCAACCCACCTGCTTTGAATGTTATTGACTTTTATTATTTATTTAAGGAGAGGGGTTGGCAGCTGTGCATTTAACATATATAAAGCTGAACTTATTTCTACCTCACAGCTGAAATCTGGAAACCATTTAAGGTGATCGAGAATTACTTTGTAATAAATGCTACCAGCAATGAGTAAAAATGGTTTATTATTTTAACTCAATGGTTAACTTTATCTTCATGGGTTCTGTGAAGCCAGAACAAAATGTAAGTTCTGCTTCTATTTCCTCTCTTGCTCATATTTGTTTAATCTTTTGTATTTCCATCTTTTCAAGCAAACTTGGAAGCATTTTACATAAACACATATGCTTATATAACTTCAGGATAAAGGGGAAAATGTGTGAAATCAGAGAGTAAATTGTATTTTATAGCGGCAGCAATATCTTCCACTCTAGCAGTGATTCTGTATGTGACCTTGATGCCCCTCCCGTGAAGAAGCGGGGTCTCTGTCTCTCTTTGCTTGGGTGGGTTCATGGCTCCCATGAAACCACAGAGTATGGCAAGTATAAAAAGAAAATTCAGCTTTGACTCATCCAGTGAAATACTGGTATGTAAAAAACAAAAAAACAAAAATCCCTGAGGCAGCCATGCTGAGAGGAAAACAAAACCCCGGGAGAAGCCCCACATATGTTCTTCAGTCAGAGTCCTGGTCTTCCCATCCAAACACTGGACACACAAATGAAAAGCATTCAGGTAATTCCAGTCCTCGTTAACCTTCCAGTTTTTCCAGTTGAGGCCTCAGAGGCCATGGAACAGATTCAGGTTTTTCTCACTCTGTGTGCTTTTGGAATTCCTGAATTTCAGACTCTATAAGCTTGAAACAATGGTGGTTATTTTACTCCACTAAATTTGGAGTGATTTGTTCTTCAGCAGTAGTAACCAGAATACCTTGTAATGGGGACTCATAGACTTGCTTAATATCCAGATTTTCAGCATTAAGCCACAGGTAATTAGACTCCTTAATGTTCTAAGAGGACTTCGTGCAATCATTCCCACAGCTGCAGAATCACATCGTCACTGTACTATCTAGAAGTCAAAGAGCAAGCCATCTGCTTCCGGCTCTGTTGCTAAAAAGATATCTGACTCAGTGAACAGTAATGTCTATATAATGCCTTATCTTCTAAAAACATCCTTTTACAGCTATAACTTCATCTATTCTTCCCCAAAATCCTGTGAGCAAGTGTTCATTTCTCTTAACCTCAGTTTCCACACTGTAAAAATGGGGACAATCTTCTAACTACTTCATAAGGATTTTTTTTGAGAATCAAATGAGATATTACAAATGAGCACACATTTGGACAGCCTGAAAAAGAATTTGTCAGCTAAGAGACAGAAACATCAACACAAGCATAATATATTGCTCTTTTAAAAATGCACATAGTCAGGAGATGTACAAATAGTTTCATTCTAAAATAGACCTCATATTCTGACACCCCAGAATAAATAAAGTTGATTAAAAGCAGCTCAGTGGGAGAAACAGAAGCTGCCTTTTCCTGCCAAGTAATTCATGAAGACTGCTGGATTTGGTCCATCCTATCTAAGTCAATCCATAAGATCCCTTCACAGACATCTCCTAGGCATTTTCACCTCGTTTATTTTGACCATGGCACAGGGACTGCCATGCCTGACAAAGTCAGCTTGAGCAAGGAATGCAGTGAGAGGAAGACAACACAAATGAACACAAGATACTTCCCAGCATTAATCTCCACATGCGCATTTTATTTTATCTCCCAGGTATCTCATCTTTCAGGAACAAAGATAAAGCATTGAGATGTCTCATGCTAGCAAAAGCACTGATTTCTAAGAATGAGAAGGTCCCAGTGCCTGGAAGAAGGGGACATAACCTGAGAGTGTTTTGCCCTCACTGCTAAACTTCAGGAGCGGAGAGAAATCTGCCTGTGTTATCTCCCCAGCTCTGCCACCCACTAATTCTTGGATAAGTCAGCACTGGACTGTAACCGCCTTGAGAGCAGATGTTGCCCATCACTATATACCTAGCACCAATACAGCATCTGGCACATAAAAGATGCCCAAGAGACATTTACTCAATTTTAATAAAAGCTTCATAAATACGGTAGCTAGTATTGTGGATTATGCAATCAAATAGACATAAATTCACGTTCATCATTTTCTGTTGGCTACTCAGCTTCTTCATGTCACAGTTTCCTCATCAGCAAAATGAGGGTAATAACATTGCCTTCCTATAGCAGGTATCTCTGGTGTCCCACCTGGCCCTGTTCCCCATCTCCACTTTCCTGGAACACAGCTGAGTTTCCAGCTGAAGCTGGCAGCTTCCCACCCTAGACACGTGGATCTCTTTGTTCTCTGCTGGAGGGCTTTCTTTAACGTCACAGAGAAACATCCAGGGGCAGATGCAATCCCAAAGTGTGGGAGACTTGCCCAAGGTGGGAGCCTATGGATAAATGCCCCTGTCTCCCCCAGTTTTAGCCACACAACTCTTATATGTGTTTTCCAATACAACTAAGGTCCAGTAACCCACCCCTTAGTATATTCTTTTATAGCTTTTCTGTATGTCTCTCTTCCCAAATGAACTACAGATACCCAATTATGCTTCTCAAATGAACTGCCTATACCCAGTTACCTCAGTGTCTTCTAGGCTGAACTGTGCCCTCCCCAAATTCATATGTGAAGCCCTGACCTGAAATGCAACTATTGGGAAATAAGGCATTTAAACAGGTGATTACATTAACAAGTGACTGTTAGGATGAGCCCTGTGTTAACCTTCCTAGTGCCCTTATAAGAAGGAGAAATTTGGGCACAAAGAGATACCAGTGATGCTCAAGCACTGAGGAAAGATGAAGTTCACAATAAGAAGACAGCCACCAATTTGTCAAATACAATGGCTTCAGGAAGAAGCCATTGATGTTGGACTTGTGGCCTCCAGAATTTGAAAAAAAAATTGCTTTGCTTTAAACCATCCACTCTGTGTATTTTATTATGATAGCCCTAAAAAAAGGAATATAGGGGCAACTCAAAACAAACCACCATTTTATAGGTTATTATGAAAAATAAACAAGACAATTTGCCCAAAGTATCTAACATATGCCCAAAGATACCCTCAATAATGGCCATGTGTGGGTATTGTTCCTGTTGGTAGTAATAGTAGTAGCAGATATAGTAATAATACCATCATCATTATCTATAATATAATAATTCATCAGCTATGATTCCTCAGATGGTAGTTCTGAAGGACAGAGAAGAGATTATATGTAGAAAGATGTTCAATATTTAACATTCACTCACTATTTTCATTCAGTGAACTTTTATTCATACCACCCATGCCCCAGGTGCTAGACTGGGTGCTAGATTAGAGCGCTGCATTGTGCAGTATCACACACACATGTCACCTGCTGCTCTTTAAGTTTAAATTATTGAAATAAAATTTAGAATTCACACTGGCCCCATTTCAAGTGTTTGCTATCCCCCTCTGCCTACTGGCTACTGTGTTGGACAGCAGAGAGGATACATCTGAGATCCTGGGACATTCTGGTGGACAGCACTGGGCACTGGTACAGATAACAAAATTAATTCCAAATTCCAATAACTCCAAACTAATTACAAATGCAACCTGATAGTTACAGTATTTCTGGAATACCATATGCACAAGACCATGGCCAGGGAGGTCAGTCTTTGCTTCTAAGGGGCAGGACAGTGATTCCAGACATCCAAGTTCCGAGAACAGGCAGTTGCTATTCAAATCGCTGCCAGTCATAGCAAGGACATTTTCATTCATACACATGTACGATGCCTGACCTGTGAGGATCACAGAGCTGGGTGCAGCAGGGTGCACACAGAGAGGAACTGTGATGGTTAATCTTGATTATCAACTTGATTGGCTTGAGACATACCTAAGGGATTATGAAAGTACACTTCTGGGTATGACTGGGTGGGTCATACAGGTGTGACCTTGGGGGCTATATCTGGTCCCTTGCCCCTTTCTCTCTGGCACTCAACCTCTGTGCTCTGTTTCCCAACTACCATGAAGTTAGCAGCTTTATTATACCATGCTCTTCTGCCATGATGTTCCTGTCTTGGAGCCAGCCAACCATGGACTAGATCCTCTGAAACTGTGAGCCAGTTTGTTCATAAGATCATCAGTCAGGTGTTGTCAAAAGTGGGGACACAGAAAAGGCAGGAAATTAAGTTTTATCCTTATAGATCTTAGAGATAGGGTCACAGTCCACAAAGCAGGGTCACACAGAAAATCACTAAAATAGTCAGGACACAGAAGGAAGGAGGAGCTGGAATGGGGGAGCAGGAGCTGAGGGGTTGGGCCAGAGACTTTATTGGGGTTTCCACAGGAAAGCAAAATAAAGCAGGGCAAACAGTTTGTAATGTGCTACTTTGAATCATTTCAGGGGGCTCTAAACAATATGAGTGATCCCTAGTTGCCTGTTTACAGGCCCTAGCATGGTTTGGATAGAAGAATATTGCCTCCTGGGTTCACCAGCCAGCAGGTCTGGCTCTGGACTAGTTAGCTGTACAGGAAAGGCATGCCTTCAACTGAACCGTTGACTATCTCTAAGAACTGATCAATCCCAGGACAGGCAATCTCTCCTTAGCCAGAAGAGTTTGTTCTTAAGTTCTTAAAATCTCATAATAAGACTGCCATGGTGGCCCATGAATGTAATCCCAGCACTCTTGGAGGCTGAAGCAGAAGGATCATAAGTTTAAAACTAAATGGGAGGGCCAGTGAGATAGCTCAGTGGCATAAGTGCCTGCCTGGCAAGCACGAGGTCCTGAGTTTGACTCCCGTACCCACATAAAGGAAAAAAAGGGCCAGTGATATCGCTCAGCGGCACAAGCGCTTGCTGGCAAGCACGAGGTCCTGAGGTTGATGCCCAGTACCCACATAAAAAAAAAAAAAAATGGGACAATTTACTGACATAGCAAGAATTCTCTCCCAAAATAAAAAGTAAAAAAGGGCTGTGGATATAGTTTAGGTGAAGGTTCTAGATTCATTCCCCAGTACTCCCCCCAAAAAATATTCCTAGAAAACCTCCTAGTATACTGAAAATAAACACACAAACACAAACATTTATAAATATATACACGCAGCACACATACTCAGGATCACACAGTTCATAAGTAATGACCTCAGACAGCCACACCCAGGGCCTGCTTGCTAAACCCCTAATAGGAAAGTAATAATGTGGCTCATGGTTGAACACAAATGAATATGAAATCATTGGAGGACTTACTTGGAAAGACAAAAGCTAGCACCCTCTCATGTATATCTGCCTTGCTTTGGGTTGTCTCCTGTTATGGCTTACATCTAGATTTCCCTTCAAAGCCTCAAAGGTGGGGCTTATGGGCGGTGACGATAGTGGATCACAGGTGTGTGATACTGAATTAGTCCACTGATACATTTATAGCTGGGTATGAGGTTGGAAGATGAAGCCTAGCGGGAAGAGGTGGGTCGCTGTGGGCATGGCCTGGAAGGGTACATATTTCTCCTTTTTCCTTGAACCCTCTCTGCTTCTCGCCATCATGTCGTGAACTATCTCTCCTCTGCCATATCCTCTACTATGCCACCCTGCCTTAGAACCAGCCAACTATGGACTGATATCTCTACAAACTATGAGCCAAACAAACATTTCTTCCTTTAATTTGTGCGCGTTAAGCATTTTGTCCCAGCAACAAGAAAATAACTAAGACTCCTCCAAAGCAGAACAAGAGCTCATGACTAAGGTGCAGCATTTTATTTGGCAGATGATCACAGAAGGCAGGAGGGAGGGAAGGAAACAAAACAGGGAAGGAGGAAAAGCCAGCACCAGGGTATTCTTGAGGGTGCTGCTAAGAGCCACCAGGAATCACTTCCATACATCCAGGGTGCCTCCCACAGTTGTCCACCTAAAAGACAGGAGTTTCTCTACCAACACTTACTCTCCAGCTCCTAGCCCTTATTTGCTTAGGGTTATCTTAGGCATTAACATTGCCCCTTTTCTAGCCTGCACTGCATAGCCATACGAACTCCTGTGATGTGAGGAGCAGCGGGCAACACAGAGTCCACAACTGCATCCAGCAGTTACAGGGGATTCAGAGGTGATGGGGCACAGGCAGGCATCAGAGGCACCTGCTGCATGACTCGGACCCCAGCTCCAAGCTCAGATTTGTGACTCAGGCACTCAGGATGCCTGGGCCAAAACAGAGCCCCAGATCTGCCCTCATGGTGCTTTGAGTCCAACAAAATTCATTTTTTACCAGCTTTCAAAAAGGACCATTCTCAGTATCTACCCAAGGTGCTGATCCCACCCTGGAGAACCATCCACAGCTGCACTAGTCCCCGAGTCCCCCTCCTGGTCACACTCCTCACTGCTGTGTCCCAGCAGTTTTTAAGCATTTTCCTCCTAAATTTTAGTTGGCAGAATTTCATTACTTTAACCTCATTTCGGCTACCAGAAAACATCATGCACTTTCCCTCTGGGCCCAGAACATTACTCAGGAAGAAATGAATATGAAGGAGAGATGGGAAAACCTACAAAAGCAATATCATTAGAATTGTCTATTCTGGGGCTGGGCTGCCTACAATGTCATTTCAGCTTTATGCATATTTACTCAACGCCCTTTAATTCTACTCGGAGTTCCAAACTTTAAAGTTTGCTTGGGGAAAAAAAAAAAAAAGAGATGAGAAAAAGCTTTATTAAAATCTAAGCTCTTCAGATAAAGTTTGGTAACTTCCTCATATCACCGAGTTCCAAGAATAAGCTTCTCATATGAAATAATATTTTTTAAATAGTAGGAAGGTGCTAAGAAGACATGAAAATTAAAGCATGTTAGGGCCCAACTTCTCTGAGACACAGCAATTTCAACATTCTGAAGGAAACTGTGATTTGAAGCATTTAGTAGATGGCAACTGGTGAGCATTGAAACAAGAGGAGGTATCGTGGCCACTGTTCCAAGGACTTAATATAAAAACAGACTCACCCCACTTGAGAATTACTGATCTTCATTATACTGATTTCCATCACTTTCACTCCCATACCCTTAGCTTGGTTGAATCCATAATTTGGAGATTCGTGCTAGAAGGACAAGTTTGTAAGTAGCACCACACCTAATCAGCTTGTTTTGTTCCGTTGTTCATATTGTCAACCCATGATATTACCCTAAAATATAGGCTGTTGGTCACAATAAGAGGTGACCAAGGCAATGGATGGATCCAAGGAGCCAATCCAAAATACTATAGAAATATGTGTTTTACCATGGCAGATCAGGAGCATGACAGGTTGTCACCAGCAAAATATGAATGCTAGAGTTGGGTGGGGTTCTGTCTGGGTGTGATCCTTTGAAAGCCTGTCATTAAGTCTGGAAACCTCCAACCACAAGTCTAAGACCACCTTGTGCTACAGAACAAAATGTATGCAGAGTAAATAAGATATATGAGGAATGTTTAATTTAAAAAAATACAATAAAAAACACATTGTCATTAATTCCCCTCAAAATATTCTCCCTTGCTTCAAACACACTTATCCCATTGTTCTTGCCATTTTCTGAAGCAGTTCTGGACTTCCTCTTTTGTGAATGTCTTTACAGGTTGTGATCAAACATACAATGAATGCTGTTGCCAAGTGGTGTCCAATGGAAAGTCAGCTGTGAAACGCTGTGTCTTTACCCACCTTATTCACAGCGCCAACTGTGTGACTTCTGGCTCTTCTCTGAAGTAAAAATGACCATGAAAGGTAAACTTTTTACATCAGTTCAGGACATCAAGGAAGCCATGACAGCACAATTAAAGAGACTCACAAAAGAGGCCTTCCAGAACTGCTTCAGAAAGTGGCACGATTAATGGGATGTGTTTGAAGTGAGGGGGAATATTTTGACAGGGATTAATGGGCAATGTATCTTTTACTGTAATATATTTTTAATTGGAATATTTACTGTATATTTCTATCACACCTCCTAGAAACTCTATATCACTTCCATACAGAGCACTGAAGTCTTTTGTTAGTGGCTATTACTGATACAACCATTAGATAGCTCTTCATTTCCAAGAACATTTCAATGGTATTTTCCATTATGTCTCACATGGAATCTGCCCCCATCTAATACCCAAACTATACTCATGGCAGAATGAACTACTTATTAGAAGTACTATGGGATGGCAGTACATCTGTATGCTTCTGACCATGCTAATAAAATTTTCTCACCTCTGAAGTTAAAGATTTGAAAAAAGCTTCAAATACCGAGTATTGCAAATGCAACAAAATAAGAAAATCAAATGCAGAATAACTACTAGAAAGGGAGAGATGAATTATCATTATTTGAAGATGATACAATAATTTATTTAGAAAATCTAAGCAGATTTTAGAATTCATAAGCAGTTTTGGCAAAGTGGTCAAAAGTAAGACCAGCACTCAAAAATCAATAGTTTTCCTACATACCAAAGCTAACCCCTTACAAAATATAATAGAATAATATATTCTTCTTTATAATAAAATTAAAATTATGAAAATTGCTAAAAAGTAAAGTTCACAAAAATTTCTAAGACTTTAAAAAACCATAAAACTGCCTAAGAGCATAAAATATAACTTAATAAAAAGACCAAAAATTCCTTGTCAATATATTTGACTTAGAGAAAAACAATTACCTAGGTATAACAATTCATGTTTTACAATATTCATCACAATAATGAAAAATTGAGAACATAAATATCCATTTGTAAGAGATTAAGTAAACGATGAAATAATAATACTAAGAAATTCTACATGTAGCAAGTAAAAAGACTGAATAATAAGATGGAAAGATAATATATAAGATTTATAGCTACAGAGAAAAATTTGTTGGAAGACAACAAATGCAAAATCTTCTCATTCATTAAATAAAATAGCTACAAAACATCAAGGCTTATTTTTCTTTCTGAATATGTTTGTGTATGTATGTGCATTTATATGAATATAAGCATCTGGACATATACACACTAAGCTGATAATGCCGGTGACCTTCAGAGAGATGGTACTTTTATCTGTTTGAATAATTTTTCAATATATGGTACATGCAGACCATATGCATATGAGGTATGATCAAAATGTACAGTGAATATTTACATTTTTTAAAAAATATTACAGTAAAAGACACATTGCCATTAATGTCCTTTAAAATACCACCCCTTGCTTCAAACACACATCGCATTGTTCTTCTTATTTTCTGAAGCAGTTCCTGAAGTCCTCTTTTGTGATGTCTTTGTGAGATGTGGCCAAAATTTGGTGAATGTTTCTGCCAAATGCTGTCCAATAGAAAGGCAGGCTTATAAAAACTTTATGGTGTATCCTTACCCACATTATTCACCAGATCTAGCATTGTGCAACTGCTGAGTTTTCCCCAAAGTCAAAATGATCAAGAAAGGTGAATGTTTTACTCCATTCAGGACACTGAGGCAACACTGACAGTGCAACTAAAGATGTTCATAAAAGAAGACTTCTAGGACTGCTTCAGAAAGCTGCAAGAATGATGGGATTAGTGTGTTTGAAGTGAGTGGGAGTGTTTTTAAGAGAATTAATGGCAATGTGTCTTTTACTGTAATAAATGTTTTCATTTAAACACTCACTGTATTTTCTATCATACCACCTATCTTACTTAAGTAAAAATAATATACCTGTATTTGTAAAAAGAAAAAGCAGCAGAAGAGGAAAGACAAAGAACAGCCTTGGATTCCTTGGGCTCCCTTTCCTAGGTCCCTCAGCCTGGCCAGTGCCCTACATGGGCTGATGGGAAATGAATGGAACCGAGCACCATGGCTCAGGTACCTGGTTGCTAAGGTCAAATTGACAAACTCTAACAGTGTAAATAGATGGCACTTGGTAACTGAACTCTTTTCAGTGGAAAACAGGAGACAGAAAGGACTGGAAGAAAATTTTTGACCAGCATTCTCCATGCAAATTCCCATGTCCCAAGCCAAGCATGGTGGTGCACACCTGTAATCCCAGCACCCAGGAGGCCGGGGCACAAAGATCGCTGGGAGTTTGAGGCCAGCCTGAACTACAAAGTGAGACCCTGTCTAAAAAAAAAAAAAAAAGTCTGATGTCCCAGTGTTCATCAGTATTTTCCCAGTTTGGAATGTCCTCTTCCCCCTGCAGGTATCAATCACCAGATACTTCCTATGTGTGAAACATTGTGCCTTGGGTGATCCAAAGAAACACTAGTGTCTCGGGCTTTCCTCTTGAGGCATCTAGTGCTATTTATTGCTGCAGACCTGCCTGGAGGATCAGAGCACACAAAGGCCAACAAAGCAAGAGCTAGCCCAGGCCAAGATCAGGACACAGAAACAGTGACAGGGCAGAGGAGGAACAATGACACTCACCTGTGCTCTCGGGCCCAGCTCACAGAACCTTCTCACTTAACCCATTGAAAATCCTGCTGCCTATTAGAAAATCCCTTAATTTATCCTTTCCTTCTTTGATAAGAAGCCACATTTTCTGATGGCAGGCACAGTGCTTTGCTTTTGCATTATCCCAATCTACACAACACCTGTCATAGGCATGTGGTTATTTTCTCCATGTCATAAATAAAGAACCTGAGGCAAACTATTTGGTCACCTCCCCAAGGCCACCAAGCATCACAAGATTGTAAGTACGGATCAATTCCTCACCTATACAAGCAAGGATAAACAGAGATTATCCTATTTCCAGGAAAACCAAGAGGTAGAGTAACACAAAAGAGGCTTATGGTGGCAAAGAAAAAGTCCTAGGGAAAGAAAATACATTGCTCCTGGTCCTGAAAACAGAAGACCCAATAAACCAATGACTTGTATTTCCAGTTATTAAAACCATCCAGCTGCCATAGCAACAAGTGCAGTGAGTGCTCACATTTCCTCCCAAGACAGAATATTTTATGACTCTGTTACAGGTATACGCTTGTAGTACCATGTAAACAATGACAGGCATTTTGATGAGAAAGTATGGCTCCATCTTTCCTCGCCATTTTAAGTGTGCAACTCCCACTTATGGGGGCAGGGAAAGTAGAAGGTACGGGGATGGAGTTGAAGTTGGTAAGATTCTGGGGAACTGAAGTTGCCACTTCTGCAAAACTCAGATTACACTGAATGCTTTCCCCTCCTGGTCCTCTTCCCCCTCTGTTTTTCCTTCCTCTTGTGTCATTTCCTTGTCAGGTGACTGCTGCAGAGTGGGTTGTGGTGGTGGTGTCATTCAGCTCTGGGAAAATACATAGTATTTGTGGGTGGTGGGGAGAAGGAATAGTTTAGACTTGGAGCTCCTGAAATTCCATCTTGCAGCACCATCAAGCATTCTAAAAGGGTGATTAGCTCAAATATGTGGCTTTAATCCAGACCACTGGGATTCTGGATCTGAGCATTTAAGATGGGAAAGAACATGGAGCGGCAAACAGAGCCAAAGATTGTTATTTAGGTCTAGGATTAGAGATGGAGAGAAAGAACAAGAATTGGGTATAAAGCAAGATGAAGAATAGTGCAAACTGGCCATGAATGGGGCTAGACTTGGTGGCAGCCAGTGGAGAGTCAAAAATCAACTGCACTGGGTCAGGCTGTCAGCATATACGGCATGTTTTCCAGGGACCTTTACATGGGGGACTGACCTTTGGCTGCGGATGAAAATCGAAGGTGAGGAGGCTGACCTTCTACAGACAGGTCCACCTCTGCCAGGCAGGCTTCACTCCAGACCTGCAAGGATAAAGCCCAGGAAAAAAAATTGGTGGGTCTCCAATATTGATTAGCATAAGCATGCCAAGAAAAATTCATTTATCCCATGGTAGTCTCTGCTGTTTTATCTAGCCCAAGATCCTTTTTCTGGTGACATCTTGATATTTGCTATAGAAGCACACACACACACACACACACACACACACTCTTTTCCTCCCCTCCTCCTCTCCCCCTTAGTTGAGGCATGCCTGACCTCATCCTCAGCTCCAGAGATGAATCTGATCCAGCTCTAATCAAGCAGATGCTACATTCCCTTGGCCAGAACTGATTCAGAAATGAGCGTGAAATGGACATCTGACCTCTATATTCACTCTCTCCTGATCTGCGCCCCAAGAAGTTAACCAGTATGGACTCCATCAGTGAGCGCCCATGCCTTCAGGCTTATAGTTAAGATTCTGCTGCTGATGAACACTGACAAGAGAGCCGAGGGAGGAAGATGGTTAAAATTGAGCTATGAATTCACCATGGCCATTGCAGTCCTCAACCAAGGATTACAGTTCATCAGTCAGTCCTGGCCATGCAGCTCGTTCTGTTTCAAGGTACAAGGATAATCACAGGGGCTAGTGTTACAGCTGCTAGTGCTTCCATTCCCTGTGGCTTCTATATACACTACTACACATTTGAAAATAGTCCCCTAATTAAAGCCTCCTCTAATCATTGACTTTAAATGAACTGTTTCCTGTTAGGATCCTTACCAGTACAGAATAAGTGACACAAAGTGAGATGATGAGGACCTACCCTGGACTTTAGGAAGAACTACTGGGAAAAACATCTCTCTCTGTACTGGGGGTGTAAAGCATACTGAAGCCAGCATGATGGAAGCTGTCTGACAATGCAGCCAGTGTGGAGAACTGAGCCAAAAGGCAGGAAGGAGAGGAGACAGACACATTCCTGATGCCATACTTTGAACACCTGGATCCACTCATGCATGAAGACTTTACACCCTCGGATTTTATACAAGACAATAATCACTCTGCTTTCACTCAAGCGATTTGAAGTGCATTACTTTACTTGCAAAGAAACTATCCATGACATCCCTTATCTTCATATCCATGGTACAGGTCAGTCTGGACAGGGTACCCTAGTGTTAGTTACATTTCCTATCACTGGGACAAAACACCTGATATCCACAACTTGAGGAGAGGTTTTCCTGGCTCACGATTTCAGACTCAGTCCATGGGCAACTGGCCCTAAGGCAGAAACATCAATTGTAGAGGGTGTGGTGAAGCAAAGCTGCTTAGTTGATGGCAGCTGGGAAGTAGAGTAGGGGAACACTACCAGACAGGAAGGGGACAGGGACCATATATACTACCTAAAGTCATGCTTCCATGACCAACCCAGGCACACCCAGAAGTGTGCTTTACTAATCTCCTATGTAGGCAGCTCTAAAGCCAATCAAGTTGACAATCCAAATTAACTGTTATACCTTGGTTCTTTACATGGGGTAAGTGGTTGGCCATACACTTAGACATGCTTGGAGTGACAAAAGCAGACCAATGGGGAAGGCAGACAGAAAGGCAAAAGCTCTAAGAACCCCAAGATTCCTGGAAGAAGAAGATAGATGTCATAGCCTCAGAGGGGTCAATGGATTTATATTACAGAGGTCTGGAGGAATGAAGTGACACACCCCAGACTAGAACTAAAGCACCTGTCACCCAGAGCCATGTGAAGTGGAAATTATTTCCCTCTGAGCTCAAGTGTGAAACACGTACAACTCACATAAAAAGGTATTTGTGCTTTGGCACCACTGGGAGAATGAAACCTTTATCCCTGAAATTTCTAAAAAGCCTGATTTTTCAGACAGGTGGGCCCCTACTCCAAGGATTGGGGGTGACAGTGGAGGAGACACGTACTTCCGCACATGAAGTCTCTGATTGGCTGCCGAGGCTCAGAGGTCTACAGTATGCGTGGGAGCTTTTGAAAGACTAAGAGTGGACAAGGAGATACAACTGGAGCATGGTCTTATTTCATCCTAGCTATAACACTGCTTCTACTCAAAAAAGAGGGGAAAGATTTATTTTCCACTTTCATTTTTACCAAGTGGACGTATAAAAATAAGTAAGACCTACTTACACTAAGTTAAAATGTTACATAAGACCATGTGACATTCAGAATGAAATTCCACAAAAGCTTTGAGTCCTTTTCTCCACTATATCATTCTGACAAGGTAACAGAAAACGTGTATTTGAACAAATATTTGTATGTGTTAATATCTCACTGGGAACCCCGAATCCCAATTTTCAATCGTTAATTAGAACTGGAAATGGCCTTGAGGGCAGAAGATCACTGTCTTCAGACTTTAAAGACTGTATTTCTACAGCCTACGCAGAAATATAGAAACATGGAGAGAAATCATAAGCACTCACAAAACTCAACATTGCCATACATATTTAGAAAAGGATCCCAGCTAACTTGAAATAGAAGGAATCTTCTTAGAAGTAACAAAGCTCATCTCCAAAAATCCTATAGCAAATAGCATTATTTAATGGTAAAATTTTAAAAGTATTTGCATTAACGTTAGGAAATAGAGAAGGATAACCATTATTATGAGCTCTATGTCATATTGCTTTATGTAATTTAACTATAATAATAAATAAAGGAAAAGGGGAAGCACAGAGATTGTAAAGAAGTTGATGTAACTATTATAACCTGCTGTCAACAGGACCATCCCCAAAGAAAATCTAAGAGAAAAGTAATTAAAAGTCATTAGAACTGAGGATAGTCTTTTGTACCAGAACAACCGAATCTATGTAGAAAAGAAGATAACTATACAACAGCATAAATGTCTGCACAGTAATGTAGGTGTGATACCCAATGCCCATTTCTCATTTTACTAGTTCTAGGCCCTTGGATACAACACTAATATCTCCAATTCTCAGTTGCCTTATGTGTAAAATAATTTTTTAAATGTCAGGGTCCCATATATCTCCATCTTAGTATGAAATCTAGAATTCAGTAAGGAGGCAACGGACACTAGATCCCTACTTGAGGACTATTGGCTATATGGCTCTTTAGGACATGTGATAAGAGTTAAGTATATTAATTTAAACATTGAAGAAAATGTTTTGTTCAAGTAGCAAAGAAGCTACTTACCTCATCCTTGCTTGAAACCATGAACCCAATTGCTACCAAGAAAGAAGAGAAAGATGTATGTCATTTGGAACTTAGTCCAGTGGCTAAAGTGGCCAAAGAATAAAGGCCCCTGATCTCCCTGTTTCCTGTTACTTTGACGGCAACAAGACTTCTCTTGCTTTGCCCTCACTTATTACAGACTAAGGAAAATACCTTCTTTTCTCTCTACACTTGATCTAGGGTGTTTGAAGTCCTCCACAGGCCCTTATAACCAGGGATATTTCAGAGTCTATATAAAATGTTTGAGGGCTGGGGAAAAAATAGCTCTAAGGTACAAGAAAAATAACTCCAAAATTGAATTTAACGACTATCTAATTGAATGTCTACAAAATCTAACATTATGTCAACTTTTGGACAGGTAGATTTAATTTCATTAAAAATTTGTCATTCTATGTAAAAACATCATTTTGATTAGATATTTCTCAATGTATATACGTGAACACACACTCAGGAATTTTGGCAATGATTTCCAAGTACTGTAATTGCAAACACTAATAGATTGGATAACAGGTAGATAATTTTAAAAGCAAAAATAATAAACCTTTTTCAAAGATTTTCAAGAGAACATATATTTAATGTAAGATGGGATGCTTTTAATTAATTTTGTAAGATATAAAGATAACTTTAAAAGAAAGAGAGACAAAAGTTTGGGGAAGTGTTCACACTACATATCATATTCCTTACACTGAAAGATGTGTCAGAACCACCAAAAAATATTCTAAGAAACTGTAGATACAAGGCCCAATACATATAACAGAAACATTATCCCTACTTACCTAATCCTACATACCTTCTCTCAGAAAAGAATTTTGTGGTCAACGGTACCATTTCTGTGCCTCCTGCTATTTTATTTGCTTCCTTCATGGCCCTCCTGTCTGCCTAGTAAGACAATACAATCCCAGAGGTCATAATTCATAGCCATCATACCTTTTCAACTCATATTAGGACATGTGTGGTACCACTTAGTATCTACTTTTCAAACTGAAGATTAAAAGAAGCAAGCACTTTTGCACACATTTTTTAAAAAAAGATTCTTCATTGGTAAGTTTGTTACCAATGACATATGAAAAGAATCTGCAGCTTTGAATTGTAAAACACTGCTGGGAAATTACATTTTCACAAACATCTATTGTTCCTTTGTTCCCTGCCTGAAAATACGCTTCTCCCTGGGATATTAGCATATAACAAATAAATCCTAAAGTACCTTATTTTCCTGCCCAAATGCAGTACTTAACTCTGGCTGATTTTCTTAGCCAAAATTACTTACAGGAAGAAAAACTGCCTAAGTGTCTTTGATTATTATGGAATATTTGAGCCCTCATCAAGTAGTGCAAACCATATTATACACACACACACACACAAAACACACCTTGAACAGCATTATATTTAAATATGATCATGGTTCACAGTTTGTTTTTGATAGGGAAAATGAGAATTATTATCACTAATGTGGATTCCCACCTAAGGATTAACTTTGCAATATGAATTTCCTAACTGTGGCATTATAGCTGTGCTTTTTGTAACAGAGGGAAAATCCAGCATCAAATAAGCAATTTGCCATGCTTTACGTATTCCCCCACAATTGTGAGAGGAAAAGATTCAGCTCTCCCAGCTATGAATTTTTCAGCTCTTTGTTTCCTAAAGGGGAATTTACCTGCGCTCCCATCAAGAAGCAATGCATGTTCACAACTGAAGTCCTAATGCCCCAAAGTGATTACAGTTTTAAAAGCATTTACTTTCTTTTATTATTATTATTATCATTATTATTATTATTATTATTATTATTATTATTCTCTTTTTTCTTCTTTTCTTTTTTTTCCCATAAAGGAGAGTCCAGAATAGTTTCAGACTTCTGCTGGAAAACAGGAAAGAACCAACCGTACCAGGTGCAATTACACTCATACTGTCCTGTCATCTACCTCCTGCCCAAAACACATCCCCAACCACAGTGGAAATTTTCACATAAGATGAAGACTCAAGTACCACTCACTGGGTTACTGCATGAAAAAAGTTTTATCCCTTGGCTAAATTATCCCGCCTGGCTATTTCTTACTCAGAGCAGCCCCTGTCATCAGCTTTCAATGGACTCAGGGACCTTCCAGGCCAAATAGACTTGCTTCAGAGTCACCTTGTGACTATTCCCGAGGGGATCCATCCTATGGGACTTATATGGGTGTTTCAGTGGCTGAAGGTGCATGGATGGATACAGTTCAAGACTTTATGTATCTTAGGCATTATATCAGATGCCTTACAAACACCATCTGAAATAACCATCATAGTTAACTCTATGAAGTAGATATTCAGTCATTCATCCATCTGTTAATTTAACAAAAAATCTATAAAAGTCTTACAGCATACTAAGTACTCTCTGGGCTGGTAGGTCTACAGCATTAAAAAAGACAGATATAGTACTTTTCCTCAAGAAGTTTATCCTATAGTCTGGACAGAAGGATAACAAATAAGTAAGGGAACAACAGGGCAGGGAAATAAACAGTGTAATATAATAAACAGTGAGGGGAAGCACTACTTACATAATGTGTGTGTTAGTTACTTTTCTAGTTGCTGAGACAAAATACCTGATGGCCAAAGTCAAGGAAGGAAATGTTTATTTGGGTCACAATTTATAGAGGTTTCAGTCCATAATCTCCGGGCTCCAAGGCAGGGTGGCACATGGCAGAGGGACAAGAGTTCATGGTGGTGGAAGACAGCAAAAGCAGCAACAGAGAGGCAGACAGGCCTCTTTCTGTCCCTTTTATTGTATCCAGTCTTCCAGGATTAGGACAGCGCCAATCCAATCAGTGGACTGATCACCCACCCTTAATCCCAGCACCCTTAATCCCAGCATTGTGCTACGAATTAATCACACACTCCAGATTCAGCCACCTTGGAAAAAACCCTATGACCGCATGAGGCTGTGGGGGGACATCTAGACACAAACCATAACAATATGCTTAGGGAAGTTTACACTGAGGCCCTAACTCTTGACCTAAAATACTGAAGTATGAAACCTGCTTTGTCCATTGGAAAGTTGAGATTCAGAGAGGTTCAGCAGAGCCCAAAATCACATACCGATAAGAAACCAAAGAAGATTCTAACCTAGAGTTGTCAATTCCAAACCTCTCTACTTTCTCTGTGTCCTGTTGCCTCCCAAGATAGACCCAGAAATACCGAATTCTGCTTTATATCAAAGGCTGTTGTAACAGAGCCTTCAGCTTAGTTTGGCTGTACAGAAAGAAAGATGCTGCCAAAGCAGGAGATAAAACAAAGAAATGAAATTTATAATCATCCTCATATACATAATTGGATAAATATAACATATTGGCATTTATTTTTCCTTTCTTCATTTTCCTCCTCCTGCTTTATTTTTCACCCAAACCAAAATGTCTTTTTTTTTTTTTCTTTAGTTGACATAATAATAAATGGAGTCCTGGTTTAATCTCTGAATGCAACAGGTTTTCAGAGCCTCTTTTTCAAGACATGAACATTATAGAAATTCATATATCTTCATTAAATCCCAGCTCATACTGCCACATCCCCCTCTTCAGAAAGAGATAGAGATCCACTAAAGACATGCACTCAAGGGGAAAGAAGTCCTTGTTAGCTGATTAGGTTGGTGGCATGGTGAACTGCCTTGATTACAAATGACATTCAAAGAGGTTCACTCTTCCACTTGGCCATTTTCTCTCGCAGAGATATTGAGTGAAAGATAAGGTGCCCACTCAGATGCTTCCTAGAACAGTTTTGTTGAATCCAAGGTTTGTTAAAGTTAAAGCATCCAGCTGTCTTCAAGTCTCTCAGGAAAAAAAAAAATTTCCAGTAAATGAAGGGCTATTTCCTGAGGAAGAGGAGCAATTAAGGCACTGCCTCCAGGGTAAGAACAAAGCCTCAAGCATTGCATGTAAAGGACAGAATTGGAGCTCATTTTAGAAATGGCTGCTCTGCAAAGAACATGTTAGAGACAGGGCAAAAGACCATCCGGGGAGCTTGATTGTAGGCATTCCTAGGTTTCTTTAAAAGTAGGAGAGCTATTAATCTTTCTGAGGTGCAAATAGAAAAGCAACCCATTTCAATCCTACAATAGCCTCCTACAAAGACCAGAAACTGAAAATCTCTGGGAAGAAAATGTCACGTTTACAGGGACATCCCCCTTACTGGTATATTTTTAACTACAAACTATAGTTAGGAGGGGATAGCATGCATGGAATTCAGAACCTGGGCTTTGGAATCAGGAGGAAAGGCTTTGGCTCTGCCACTTTACAGCTGTGACATGGGGTCTGCATGAGAGAGTGGCCTCTTGTTTTCCCAAGGCCTAGAAAGAACCTACAAACTCTCTCCCCTCCTCCTCTCCTTCCCTCTCTCCCTCTCCCTTCCTCTTTCTCTTTCCCTTCCCCTCCTCCTCCCTTTTCCCTGCCCCCTCCCTTCATAAATTGCAGGATATGAGCTCTTGGCCACTGAGAGCCTACCATGAAGGAACACCAGTCCGTGATAAGAATGGAGAAACTTAGACTGAACCTACCTACATATCAGAAACTTCTTGTGAATTAGCCATTCACATTTCCCTCAATTATTTAAATGCTGTCTACAAATAAAGGGCCCAAGGGCCAAATCTAGCTGCAGCCCATTTTTGTAAATAAAGTTTTATTGAAACAGATGCATTTGTCTATGTATGTACTATCCATGCTGCTTTCACACTACAATGGCTCAGTTCAGTCATCAGGACAGAGACCATGCGGCCCACATTTCTGAAAATATCTACTACCTGAACCTTTATAAAAAAGGGTTTGTCAACACATGATCTAAAAACATCTCAGTATTCTTCCAATGGTTTCTCCTTGCCTAGGTTCTCAGGTTGGTCTCTGTCTTTAGAGCACTCAGATCACCATACTCCCAAGCTACGGGCCTTGGTGTTCTGACCACTTCAAATTGCAGGGCATGGGAAGGGCTTCAAAAGCAAGTCCTTTCTAACCTTCTCCTGCTTTGTTCTTTCCTGGCCTTCTTCCTCACCCAAAGCTAGTCACAGAAGCCAGAATTCCTCTTCCTCAAAGTGGGTCATGGGAACTAGAACCTTTCTTCCCCAAAGCAAGCCGCGAAACCTAGAATGGGCACTCTCCCTCTTGCTTCTCCTTCTTCCTTTGAAGACCCTCATTCTAGAGGCTCCTGCCCATACACAGGAGGAAGGAATGCCACACAGGGCTCAAGAGGAGTCTGGACAGACAGGACTCGCTGGTGCCTTTCCCCTTCTTTATGATCTATTACCATTGACTCCGACCATTTTGTCCAATCACATTTCTACATAGCCGCCCATTCTTCATCAAACCTAAGCATAATGACAGACAGTTTTCTCTCAGTCTTTGGGTCTTATTTCTGAAGTCTCTCATCTCACATAAAATTTGTTTATTTTTTTTTAATTTTTTTTATAAAATTTTCTTTAAATACATCTATTATGCTTTTCTTTTTTTTGTAGGAGTGCTAGGTGAGGGAAAGCATCACACCTTTCCGCCCCTGCATGCCCAATAATCACAATTAAAACTGCCTTCAAATCTCCCCTGTGAGCTGTCGCCCCATGCACAGCCTACGTGCTGTTTTGTCTTTTGTCCTCTCTTGTGCTCCTCATCTCTTCCTGGTTATTTCCATGGGCACAGGAGTTACGACATTTTGTATTATGTTTTTAATCAGGGGGGGATGGACAGGCCCTCCTTCTCTCCTTCTCTCCTTCTCTCCTTCTCCTTCTCCTTCTCCTACAAACCTTTAGCAAGGTGGAAGCTGTTTCTCATCCTCTTTGGTTTTCCCCTCCCCTGGTGCCTAGTGCAAAGCAGACAATAAATACATGTTGAATCTTGAATTAAATTTCTCTCCCCTCCATCTACACTCAGGTAAATCTCTCTGTGGGAGGGACTCTATCTTTTCAATCACTTTTCATTTTGTGAAAGCAGGCAGCTTCCCGGCCCAATGTGAGCAGGAGAACACAACAAGAAACAAAGTGAATCCTCCGTCCCTGAACATTTTTCATAACAGGCATCTAAGCTGTCATTTTCAAAGTATGAGCGCTGGACAACTGCAGCCCGAGGCCCCACGCAAAAATTCTCAAGGCCCCGCTCTAAACTTTGTGAAGTAGAAATTTGTGAGTAGGGCCCGGAAATCAGCATTTTCTCGAGATCGCCAAGTGAGTCTGATACTCAAGTCGGAAGCAAGGGCTCAACAAACTTTTCTTGTAAATCCAGGTAGTGCGTATTTAAGCATGAGGCCAACAAAATAAAAGATTTTACATAAAATCTTTATGACACTAAAATACACAACGTATAAAAATAATAGAGCATTTTTGTATAATACCTATCTACTAATGAGAATGGAAGATTTTTTTTTAACATTTTAATTAATTGGAGCTCAAAGTTAACATTTTCCACAGCCAGAGCCTTCATGCTGCATCCTCCCATATTCACATTTTCGTTTTTGTTTCTGTTTTGTCTTGCTTGAGACAGGGCTTCACTATGTAGCACAGGCTGGCCTCGAATTTATAGTGACCCTCCCGCCTCAGCCTCTCAAGTGCTGGGATTACAGGCGTGTGCCACCATGCGTGGTTCATTTTCACGTGTTGACACCTAATCCCAAACATAATGGTATGTGGAGATGGAGCCTCTGAAGAGTAATAAATTCCTGAAAGTACATTCCTTGTGATAGGATTAGCCTCCTTGTAAGAAGGGACATAGAGAGCTTGCTTCCTCGCAGCTTTGAGGAGATGACATCTGCAAATCCAAAAGTGGCCCTCACTACAAGCCAGAGCTTCAGGCACTTTGATCAACTTCCAGAAGTATGAGAAATAAATGCTTCTTGTGTAAGCCACCCAATCTGTGTGCTTTAATGCTATTGTAAGTGGTGATCACGCAGTTCTTCCCTTTTTTCCATATACGAACCTAACAGGGAGGGGGGTAGTTATGTTATGGCTCTACGAATAGATCGGCCTTGATTCTTGTTCAAAAGACTCCTCAGGGGTGCGCTCCAGGTCCCCAAGAGTTAAACTCAAATTAAAATAATGAAGAATAAAAGCATCAGTCAGGATAAAAATGACCTGCTCTAATAATTAATAAAACTCCCAAGAAGCAGAAGGCCCAATTTGTCACAAATGTCCTGAGAATTATTCCTTAAATAAATTACACTCAATTCTTCTGGTACCACACATAAATGTGTGGAAAATGTAGAAAGCTACTAAGTTCATTATAGTGCTATCTGGATGAAGCCTAATAGCAAAAATATTGCTCATAAGCCATTTCTTGGCCTGAGAAGTCTTAAAATTAGAGATGAAATTTTTCTGGAAAAGTATTCCCACAGGCAGGCTTTCCATTAGATTCAGAAGTTCAATGACATGTTTCCATAAATGTGGAATAAAGAAGAAATTCCACAGAAACACACACGCATGTATCTGTCTTAGTTAATTTTCTCTCGTTGTTGAGACAAAGTACCCAACACCCAAAGTTAAAGGGGGAAAGGTTTATTTAGCTCACAGTTTATAGAGGTTTCACTCCATGATTGGATGGCTCCAAGGCAGGGAGGCACATGGCAGAGGGGCAATAGTTCATGACGACGAAAGACAGCAAAAGCAACAAGAGTAAAAAAGGGAGACGAGCCTCTTTCTGTTCCTTATACTGTATCCAGTCCACCAGGATTAGGGTGGTGCCAATCCAATCCGTGGATTGATCCAGCAATCACCCATTCTTAATCCCAGAACCCTTAATTCCAGCATTGCACACTCTAGATTCAGCCACCTCTGAAAAAGTCCTATGACTGTATGAGGCTTTGGAGGGATATCTATATAGGAACCATAACAGTATCTGTGAGTAAAGGGATGATTCATATATATTTTTCTTTTTTATGTTTCTGTTTTATTTTCCAAATTTTCTTTAGTAAATATGAACTATTTTAATGAAAAAAACTTTCATTTAAGTACAAAACAAATTTTAAAAGATTAGATTCTAAGATTTGAATGTGGGCCGGTGAGATAGCTCAGCGGCATAAGCGTTTGCCTGGCAAGCGTGAGGTCCTGAGTTTGACTCCTGGTACCCACATACGAAAAAGGGACCGGTGATATTGCTCAGCAGCATGGGCACCTGCTGGTGTGCGAGGTCCTGAGTTTGACCCCTGGTACCCACAAAAAAAATAAAAAAAAAGATTTGAATGTGCTGGTTTCAAAATAATAATCTTTCTAAAAAGCTGAGAAGTGTTCACCTTAATAAATGGACCTTAGTTGTAAAATTTGAATTACTGTATAACAGATTTTAATTTCATTTTGGTCCATGTACAAGGATAAAATATCATACATTTTGGGGAAATTTTTTATATAAACATGTTTCAACTATCAATGATAATAGAAAAGAAAATATTTATGAGTCTGTTTTTTAAAAAAGAGAATTCTTTTAAGTTCTTAATGAAAGATACTTTTTTTTAGGAGAATTAGCTAAAGGGAAAAATGCATAAAGGGTTTAAAAGAAAAATAAATTATTTATCAACTCTCCAGCAATGCCTTCTAAACTTTAGATATGCATCAAAAGATGCCTGAATTGAATTAATTTCCATAGCACATTTCCATTTAGAATTACATTGTAGGTTTCAAAAACCCCCTTGCCCTGTGTGCACACTACACATGTAAAAGGGTGTTCAGGTACAATGCCAACGTTAATCATATCACCAGAGCTCTCGCTACTGGGTAGATGTGTTCCTGGAAACATATATGCAAATCAAATTATATTTGAAATGCACTTAGGAATTCACGTTGCAATGAATCATTTGGGAAATCAAAATCCTTGGATGATATAAAAAAGGAAATAAATAAAACACCCACTAAATCTCCATCTGGCAAGCTTAAATGTTTTTCTTATTTGCTTTCTTCCAGAGGGACATGTTTGGACAATATGCACAGAAACCCCTGACAAATCTATTACTTGTATTCAGTTAGAGTTTTAAATTCAAGAAGAAAGAATGTTTGACTAGTTAGAACAATCTGAGTAGAGCTAAAATAAAACATATGCCCCACCCCAGCAGAGGGAAGGCAACGCTTAATCTGTTTCCCATATTAAGAATTGCCAGCATTTAAGTAGTGCCTGGATTTTCCCCCTTATTTTAGCTGATGGCATCTGTAAGCCAATTGGCACCTATTGGCAGTTTCATTTGTTCCAGATAGCTTGGAGAGAATAATTATTTTCAGACCCCTCATGTATTTTTAAATATTTAATCTAGAATTCGGAATAACTTTTGCCTTGCGTGTTTGACATTTTGTCAGGGAAAATAAAAATCTTTGAAACAATGATAATATCAACTGTGATTACAACAAATTAGACTCACATCCTCAGTCTCCTCCCCTGGGGTTGTTTGGGAACTAAAAAAAAAAACATAGCTCAAGAAATTGAATTGCAGTAACTAATTTTCCTTGACATTAGGCAAGAAAAATGAGAGGAGGCAAAGGTACCCATAGCAGTTGTTTCCAGAGCTCCTGAGATGCAGTTCTCAAGTTGAGTAGACCACACTCAAGTTCTGAAAATCTCTACCTGCAGTCCCTACTGGGCCTGAAGCGTGACCACTTGCTTGGGGCAGGTAGCATTATATCATGTATGCATGCAAGAAAATTTTGACTTTAATAACAACTGTCCCTCATTATGTCCCTCTATTAGTGCTCCTCATGGGTTAGGTTTTCTGTATCCTTTCTTTGTTGTTATTCACAACACTTCAACAATACTCATTTAACTCAGAAGCAAACTGGAGCTAAGTTAGGAGTTTGCCCAAGGTCACACAGGTAGTGAGTGGCAGAAAGGAGTTTTTTTCAATCCACATCTGATTCTCAAACCCAAATCTTTTCCAGAGTACCAAGAATTTATATCCAGTTGTGGTAGCCAGTCTCCAAGACAGCCCTAGTTAATTCCAACTTCTTGAAATCCAAACCCTTCCTTCAATGCCGGTTTTGATCTTAGTGACCAATCACATGAGGTAGAAGTGATGATGTGTCTTTTGAGAATAGGGCATAACAGGTATGGCTTGCCTGTTAGGTTTCTCTCTGGATGGATAGATAGATAGATAGATAGATAGATAGATAGATAGATAGATAGATAGATAGATACATAGATACATAGATACATAGATACATAGATACATAGATACATAGATAGATAGATAATCTTTCATCCTCTGCTCTTAAAGAGGTCATGTGGTATCAGCCCTATGAAGACACCCACTAGTAGTAAATTGAAGCTCTGGTTAATACCCAGCAAGGACCTGAACAAATTCTCCAGCCTGAGCCAGGCCTTGAGATGACTGCAACCTCACAAGAGATCTTGAGCCAGACACCACCACCCCCGTTTGAGCTTCTCCCAAATTCCTCGCCTTAGCAGCTGTGTGTGCAGTGTCTTTGCTGTCAAGATGCTAAGTTCTGGGATAATTTGTTACACTCATAACTAATATGTCAGTATACACAATTTCTTAAAAAGATGATGAAAAGGACCAAGAGATGGAGGGAGGGGAAAAGAAGGGGAGAGGAAAAGAAAGTAAAAAGAATTACAATGCGTTATCCATGTGTACCAACTCCCCACTGTGAATGTCATCATTACATTGTACAAATATGCACCAATAAAAAAATTTTAAAAGATGATGAATATATCACCTTTTAATTTCCTAGGGTACTACTTTGTAAAGCCTTCTGTAAATACCATAGGAGAAATAAGAAAGCATAAGAATAAGCTGGACATGCAAGTACATGCCAGTAATGCTAGTATCCTGGGAAGCAGAGGAAGTAGGATCACAAGTTTGAGCCCAGACTGGACAACTTTGCTACTTAGCAAGATCCTGTCTCAAAATAAAAAAATAAAAGAAAGGCCTGGGGATAAATCCCAGTACAAAGATCCTGGGTTCAATCCCCAATAACAAAGAAGGAAGGAAAACAGAGAGAAAAGGAGGAAGGGAGGAAGGGAGGGAAGAAAGGAGGAAAAGAGAGGGGAAGGAGTAACAAGCCCCTCTACAGTCCTCAAGTAGATTTAAACCAGAAAGAAAAAGAAAACATTTGTGTAGGTAGATCACAAATATTTCCAAAAGTATTTTTGTGATCTTCTCTTTGGACTTTCTGCATATAGCACCTCCTCCTTATTTAGCCCAAATTATCTAGCCAGATGCTTTGGGGATATTAGGATTATTAGAGAAAAGCTGCAAAGAAAAAGAAAAGGTTATAATTAAGCTTCTTAAATTCAAAATAGCATCTTCTTACAAGATAATTGGTTATAAGCCAAACATTGTTGAAAAGGAAACAATTTTCTAAATTCTTTTAGTGCCCATTTAACATATCATGGGCTAGTCCTAGATTTCATAGATTTTCTTCCATAATGTACAGAATACAACATCCTACCTATAATGTCTACACCAGAGCCAAAGGAATATAAGACATAGGAGAAGTAATGGAAAATTCTATCTATAATGGGTACGCTGGTCTTCTGGAGCCCACTTCAGAACTGAAAGACTTATTCTACCAACCACTGGGAGTGCTGCCTCCATACAGCTCTGAGCTTCCAGCCTTCTTTGAAAATTGCCTTAACCAAAAGTTGCCTTGCTCAGGTTGCGTACTTTGGCAAAGAAACTCCCATCCAGTAACTAGATTCAGAGCAGAACAAAGGCTTGTCTGTCTTAGTTCAATGCAGAACAACTCTGAAGTACCTTCCCAGCTTCATAACTCTCACAGGACTCGGTGGATCCACTAAGACTGCGCCAGAGAACTTCTCCCTTCTTTTGCCTTCCACAAAAGCTGATGTGTAGAGGACTCGTTAATGAATCTGCATATTCATCTACATGTCAGCATCTGCTTTCCAGAGAATGTGTGCCTTTGAATCCAGTGGAGTGTAAATAAAAAGAGGGGAGAGGTAAATCAGGATTCCAGACGTGTCCTGAAGGACAAAGCCCTGGAGAAGAGGGAGCCACTCTGCGCATCGACAGAAGAACTTTTGCCCAATCCCTCTTTGAAAATTTGGAGGACACTCTGCAGGCTGGCACCACATCAGTGCAGGGATCCCAAACACAGGAAGGTAGACAGAAGGCTCAGCAAACAGATCAAGTTTGTTCTCCAGGGTACCCTTCATTTTCAAGGAAGGGGAATTGCTTAGCTGAGAGCAGACAGGCCAGCCATGGAGGTACCAAGGTCAGGCCAGGTGTGTGGGAAGATAACACCCAGACTAGTGACCATCTAGTGGATCTGATAGGGTTTCAGGAGGATCTCTGGTCCTTAGACACCAAGGGAAGTCCCAGGTAGTAGGAAAGGGAGACAAGACCCAGGCATAGCTGAAAAAATGAGATATAAATTGAGCAGCAGCAATAGCAACACAGCATACAAGTAATGAATAGAAGCAGAATGGCCAGGTATGGATGAGACCAGCAAACCAAAGCTGTCCCAATCCCAGAGGGTGCTCTTTCACCCAGTCTAGGAGGTCGTATGGTTATGAAGCACCCCTCCTCCCACCTCCCTCCATATATTACCTATGCCCTCCGTATTGGAATGGAGGGGAGAAGAGAGTGAAACAGTGTAGAGTTCCGCAGACTGATGCACCCAGCTGAGTCATCCAAGCACATCGTTGCTGTCAGCCTCAGCTACGGTGATGTGGCTTCAGCGGATTTTGCAAAGGTCCCAGGAGGCACTGTCAGTGAAAGGGTTTGCAAATAATAAAATGAACATAATGTTCCTTAATAAAATGTATGATTTTAAAATATATTAAGTTATCAAAAAAATACCTAACCTCTTTGACATTTCTGTATTTGTAAAGTTTATTTTTTCAAGAGGATGAAAACATTTTTTGTGGTTGGACACATGAAACCAGCAAGTACAAGCATCCCTACTGCACAGTGTCAACTGAGAGCCAGTGCATCTGTCCCGGTATTCCCACAGTGGAGTAGGTCTGAAGTAGGAGTACTCAGATTAGAAGGCAAATAAAGGCCTAAGAAAGATAAAGAGGGATCTCTACCTCTTAGGAGTCAAGGGGAGGTGAAGTCCAAATCAGTCCAAAATAGTGTAAGTTAAAAATAGAATAACCAGGCCGGTGAGATGGCTCAGTGGCATTAAGCACCTGCCTTGCAAGCGCGAGGGCCCGAGTTCGACTTCTGGAACCCACATACAAAAAAAGGGCCGGTGATATCGCTCAGCGGCACGGGCGCCTGCTGGTGCGCGAGGTCCTGAGGTCGACACCCCGGTACCCACAAAAAAAAAAAAAATAGGATAACCATACATGCCAGTTTTCTAGGAAAGTCCTGGTTTTTACCTAAGATCCTTGTGTACCAACCAGTTAGCACCCCCCCTTTCTTCTTAAAAGAACTCCAGTTTAAATGAAAGTATATGTCATCTTACTAACCAGCTATTTATTTAGGGCTGGGGTATAGAACATATGCCTGGCCTACACCAGATACCCCTGGGTTTGATCCCTGGCACTGCAAAGAATAAAAAAGTTAAAACAAAAAATAAAAGGAAATAATTATGCATTTATCAGTAAATGTTTCTATTTAAGTAATCCTACAATGAATCCCTTGGTAAATCATAAAAGCATTAAACATGAAACATTACCCTTCTCATCAAAAGTGCATGATTGGTTGGTTGACTGGACACAGATCAAAAGATGTTTTCTTTTTAACTTGTTTTTCCTTTGAGGAGATCAGATCAGCCAGAGACATGAAGAGCCCCTTTGTGACACACATTTCCAGTGACTGTGAGTACGCTCAAGAGCCTCCGCAGACATGTAGACACTTGTGGGCGGCCACTGAGCTGCTCAACAGTGGCAGAGACAACAGTGATTGCCACTGTAGAGAGAAGCAAGAAACCACATGCAATCTGATCGTCCTGGAGGCTTCATTTGAAGAACATGGCGAGACCTCAGCTCAAGGGGAAGGAGGGAGAAGCATCCACAGGCAGCACAAAACCAGAAGCTGAGGAGTGCAGCAGGCAAGTACAGAGCAGACTGGAGGATGAGGGGAAGGCAGGCTTGGCTACAGCACTGGGTTGTTGCAAGGAATGAGGACATGAGCCTGAACAGCTGATGAGGACTAGATTAGTAAAGTGTCTGGGCCAGGGAGATCCTGCCAGGTTTAGGGGAGATGGGAGTCCTCTGGGATTGTCCAGGAGAGATCACATGAAATCTTGGAGTAACATATGAAGATGCTGGCCAAGATGGCTGGTTTTGTTGTTGTTTCAATTTAATTTTGTGAACAGGTAACATTTCTGTGGTCAAAATTTCAGAATGGATGTTTCTAGAAGGGAAACTCCTGAGGCAAAGGACATACATATTTGTAATTTTCCATTTTTTAAAATTTCTGTTATTTTCCACTGAAAATCTGTATCACATTTACAAATTACAATGTGATATTTTCATATATGTATTCGACAAGATGATTAACATATCCATCACTTCACTTACTTGACATTGTGGTGATACATTTCAAATTTACTCTTTTACTTATTTTGAAATGTACATTATTGTAGACTATTGTTACTCTGCCAATGAAGTCAATGTAAGTGTCCATCAGTCAGTAAATGGATAAAGAAAATGTAGCATATATGCAGTATGAGGCATGATCAAAAATACAGTGAATGTTTAAATTTTAAAAATTGTGTTATAGCAGAAGACACGTTACAATTAACCCTCCTCAAAACACTGCGGCTCACTTCAAACACACTTATCTCATCATGCTTGCCACTTTCTGAAGCAATGCTGGAAGTGCTCTTTCATGGGTGTCTTTAGTTGCATTGTCATGGCTATCTTGATGTCCTGAATTGATTCAAAATCTTTACAGAAACTTCTGTCAAGATTGTGTGTCCCCATTCATTTTATTCACTGGATCTGGCATTATGTGGCATCTGGTTCTTCCCCAAAGTCAAAACGACCACAAAAGGTAAACCTTTTGTATTGATATAGAACATTAAGGCAGCCACAATAGTGCAACTAAAGACACTCATGAAGAAGATGCCCAGAACTGCTTTAGAAAGTGGCAAGAATGATGTATCCCATCCTTGTGTGTTTGAAGCAAGGGGGAATACTCTGAGGGACATTATTAATGGCCATATGTCTTTTACTACACTTTTTTATTTTATTTTTATTCTAACATTTACCATATTTTTGCCAAACTTTGGATACAACAAATGCCATTTAGCCAAAAAAAAAAAAAAAATTGTTGTTTTGGGACTACATGGACGGATCCAGATGATATAATGCTAACTGAAATCAGCATTTGCAATTTGGAAATATCTTGTCACCTTGCTCCCATGATAGTTGTACCAAATGACACTCCCACTAAAGTGCCTGTTTTCCCAGAGCCCAGGGTACTCAGTAAGCTGTCAACATTTTTTGATTTGGGGTCAGTCGGTACTGGGAGGTGAGTGTAATGAAGAACCCTAATTCCTCTATTCCTGCTGTTCCCTGGCAGGTGAATGAAACCCTGTGGCTCTCTCTACTCTCAGGAGGGACATTCATCAGATTAGCAAACTTGAGAATCATAGGCCGGGCTTACTCCTCTCAGGTCTTCCTTATCCTGGGCACCAGGGTTTTTTTGCATACGTTTTGGGGAGGCCTACCTCAGCTCCCAGTAGCAAGGACAGGCCGCCTCACTCTGGCAGATGGTCAGTGGCCTGTCTGTTCTCACACTCAACCTTGCCCCATAAATTCACCCTCATCAGCAAGGAGGAGGGTATCTGGACCTCTATTTGTTATTCCTTTGTTGTTTCCCTACTCATTCATAGCTCAGGCAGAAAGGAAGTCCAAGACCCAAGTGGGTGGCTCACATTTCATGAGATGTACCTTACTTTTCATAAGTTTACTTCCCAAACAGACAAAACTACCAAAAATTTTTATTACAGTTGTCCACCCAAGCAATATTTCTCTGGGGCAAAGGATGGGGGTGAACAAACCATTTAAAAAGCAGATACTGAGCTTAACCCAGAACTTCTCAACTGGAATCACTGAAATGGAAGGGGAAGAAGACACCCAGGAATCTGCCTTTATAACAAGTTTCCATAGGTGACATTGAAGCAAAGTTTACAAAACCATTATAATAAATAGTCATTACTAGTCTTAGAAATCCCTAAGTAGCATATGTTATTATAGTGACCAAGACCCACACATCAACTGAAAGGAGGTTAAAGAAAATAACTGGGGAGTAAAAACTTGAAATGTCAAGAACTCACAAATGTTAGCTAGTAATAACAGCGAAGAAATATTCATGAGGCTATTAAAGAAATAGATAAATAGCTTTCTCCCTCTATTAAGGATGGTACTTCAAAGCTGAGTGGCATCAAAGAGGGATGAATAGGACAAATGAAAGGTATGGGCTTCAATTACTTATTGGTATGGTGAAAAATGAAATTTGAAGGATTCAGAGGCTACCATGTGTTCTAAATAAACTGCTCTTGCCTGGCTAGATTAATTAGTACATTAAAAGACTGGTGTTAATTATGTGCCTTTACATTGTTCTACCTACCCATAATGCAACTGAGGAGTTATTATCTCCTGCTTGTTAATTGGCAATTAACAGCAGGATGCAATTACTTTGGAAATTATTCCCCTGAAAGCGCTTAAGGTCTAATGTTGAGAAATGTCTTTGTACACAGGTTCGCATACGGGCCAAGAGTTAGCTTGCATATGAACCAAGAATTAGCTTGGCATGCTGATACTTCCTCATACTGCCTGGACTACAAGGCAGGTTTCTTCCTTTTTTATCTAATTGTTCACACATCCATGCTTCCTAAGCCAAGTATATGGTCAGACTTCATGGTCAGAAAAGCTTCCCTAGGTAGGACCAAAACATGCTGTGCTGGTCACATTTGTGTGATTTAGCCCTACTTAGTTCATTCATTACTTATGTCTATTTTTTACATTTATGTTAGGCTTATGACTAAATTTTTTGAGGTAAAAAGGCATTAGCATGCATTAATCTTAACACACAGTTTGAAGTAGTTTTACATTTCTATACACCTACCTTCTTTCATCTCCATGGCACCATTCCAGAACATTCTTTCTCTGGTACCATTTCTCAGTCAATACTCATCCCCCAGAGGTACCTCTATGACTGAACTGTAATTTTGATAGTTGTGCCTCATCTTGAACTTGACATAAACTCTTACAATATGTACTCTTCACTCCTCCATGTAATAGCCGTAAGATTAAAGTGCCTCACCAGAGCAAGAGCACGTTGGGCTGTAAAGCATTCACTAGGAAGGAGCAGGAGGTGTTTCCAAAGGAGACATCAGACCTGGCCTTACAGTTGAAGACAGATGGCTAAACCACCTTAGGCGCTGCTCCTGCATTTCTAAGCCACCAAGAATATATTCCACAATCCTCCCTTCCGTGGTAGACCTAACAAATTCCAGATATGGAGTCTTTTCCAAGAGAAAATTTCCACAGCTTTGATTCCCAAACTTCAGTCTGCATGAAGATGTCCTGAGGATTTGTCAAAACCAGACTGGCGAGGCATGGCAAGGGGCACACACTTGTAACCCCAGCACTCTAGCAGGCTGGTGCAGGAGGGTCACAAGTTCAATTCCAAGTTGTGCAACTTAGTGACTGACACCCTATCTCTAAATGAAAAGTAAAGGACTAGAGATGTAAGTCTGTGAGTAGGTCCTAGGTTCAATCCTCTGTACCAGACCAAAACAAACAAAAAAACAACAGAACACCAGATTGGTTGTGAGCTGGGCCCCCAGAGTTTCTGGTGGGGGAGGAGGGTGTTTGAAAAAATTTCTATATGCAACGTTTCAGCTGTTGCTGCTGCTGCTGCTGGTCTGAAACTCTCGTGGTCAGGGAGTCTTCAGTGCTCACTGTTGAATACTCGGCACCCAGTGATTCAAATGTAGTACGAGAGGAAGGAAGGAAGGGTGGGCAGAAGGAGGGAGGGAAGAAGCAAGGAAGAGAGGAAGGGAGGGAGGGAGGAGGAAGGAGGAAGGGGATGTAACCACCTGAGGTTCTGCATCTGTCCACTTCATCTGTTTCCAGAGATTTGACTACAGACATGTGGCAATTTTCATAAGCATTCCCCCCACACCTTGCATGATCCTGTCACAGATGTCGCCTTTCTCGTTACTGCAAATTCCATTTCACTTAGACTCCAGGCTGGCTTATGAGAGCTGAATGTCTTCTTAAAATTTACTCTGTGCCAGTTTGACCAAATACAGTGTTTCAAAGAGTGCTTTGGACAACTTCAGTCCTGTTTTACTTTTGCTGTGATTAGTTATGGTCAAGATGAAAGCAATCTGCCAATAAATCTTCTCAAGGGCGCTTTAACTGAGGTGCTCGTATTCAGATTTTTTTAACCTCAAAACAAAGTGCTCAAAGGAAGTCATGTTAAATGAGCCAAAATAAGATCTAGGGCTTTGTTATTTGTTTTTAACAGACATGCTTCTCACAGTCAAGCAGTGGGAAAACAAAGACTTTTTGAACAAAGCACTAAATGAATGAGGAGGCTAAGAACATGATAGATTTGGCATCTAGCAGATCTTGAACTCTGGCTTCAGTTCCTACAAAAACAGTAGCCTTAAATATGCTGCTTATGCTCAGTTTTCTCACATAAAATTAGAATCATAATGATCATCGGATTGTTTTGAGGAATAAAATGAGTCGATAAATATGAAACACTTAGCACAACACCTCTTAGTTTTAAAGATATAGTTAATGTAGGTCCTCATCACTACTGTGAAGACAGACACCTGAAACTTTATGGCGGTGTTCTCCGACACATACCACGTGACATGTTTAGAGAGCTGGTCTACCACCAGTGGATGAGGGCAAAGGCAATACAAGAAGAGCTTCTGGGGGAACTGTAAACTGCAGAACATAAGACTAGAAATGATATGCCATTTTCTGGAAAGCTCCAGCACCTTGCTTAGCAGAGTACTGAGTTGCTACCACAAATGGAAGTAGCAGAACTGAGACAAGCTGAGATTTAGGGGAGAGGCTTTTGACAGAGGATATGAGAGAGGCTGAGATTTGCCAAGTACCACACCATTCCCAACCTCCCCAGGAACCATGGCCACCATCACCCCAAGCACTTTGAAGAGCTGAGAAATTCAGCAGGCAAAGCTGAAGTCAGAAAGGCAGAGTCCCTTGCAAACAATTTTGACTTTCAAAGTGAACCTAATATCTAGGCCAACCCAAAACGTTAGGTCAATGACTTGCTCTGCAGAAGCTGGCCCAGGATGAGAGGAAACAAACAGTTCAGACATTCTTGAAACCAAAACAATCCTCTTTTTATTTCAAAGCAAAACCCAATCAAAGTAGATGGTCAAGGAGACAGGCAATGATACACCAAGCTTCTTTTCCACCAGTAGTTCTGAGTTCCCCAAAAGGGCTATCTCTACATAAAATGCAGGGAAAGGTACATTTTCTTTGAATTTGAGGCTAAACATAAGGTGTAGAATCAGATTCTCTCTGTCTTTCAAGCCGTTGAATAACTTTAATGGTGAGCTGAGATACCCTAGAGCAAACAGGAAATGAGTAAATATTGTCAGGGTTTTAAATTGCTATTTCCCCCTGAAGCAATGTGTGTATTGGGTGAAACTAAGAACACAGCAAAATACTCCAAATCAAGAGTCAAAAATACCCTTTATTCTCTAGCAACACACTCATGATTGAGCCTTAGAAAGTACGTATACAGGCCTGAATCTTTTTGGACAATCCTGCTTCATATCTCATAATTTTAAATAAGGGCTCTATTAAATGGCTGCTAAATATAGTATTTTGTGCCTTTCACATAAATAGAATTATAAGAAGGGATCTTTTCTAAAGACCCTATGACCAAATAGTTTAGTTGCCTTATTTAATTCAAATTCATTTAGGTTACCACCCCGTGCTCCTTCACCCTACCAATCTGAGAGTCTTTCTGTGCGCAACCCTAACAGGAAACATATGAAAAGGAAATTCTAGAAAATTCAAATCAGCCTACCCAAGGTGACATTTTACAAAGCCAACACAGTATTTGTTTAATATTATCAGCTAAATGTGGTCAAGATTCTGATTTGAAGATTCCAAACCTGAATAGCTTTGTGGACTGCTCCCCACAGACACTTCAAACTGTGCTCTTCGCTGTGCCCAGTGACTCCTCATTTTATCCCATTTCCTCTCCTAATCTGGGTTAATAAAACCATCTAAGCCTAATACCTGGGAGCTCCTCCTCTCTGAAGTCAGAAAGGGAGAGTCCCTTGCAAACACAGGCCAATTTTGACTTTCAAAGTGAACCTAATATCTAGGCCAACCCAAACTGCATCTATCCAGTATTAAACCTAATCATCCCTAATACTTAAATATCTTAAATATCTATTCTAGACTCACCACTATACTTTTTTCTCCTTTTTTCTCTTCTTTTTTACCCCAGCAGCCTTCTTACTGGCCTTTCTGCCTCCAGCTTCATCCCCTCTGTGTTCAGTGCATAAGAGTCGCTTGGAGAGCTTCACAGAGCACAGGTGCAGGCCCAAAGCCTCAGCCCCAAGTCTTTTCCAGAGGTACTGATGCTGGCAGTCCACTCTGAGCAGCACTGCTATACTCAAAGTGAATTACCTTCCTAAAAGATAACACCATTGCGTCCATTTCTTCTACAAAATAGCACTCATATTTCTCATGTTTGTTATGACCTCGCACACAACCCCTACAAAAGATGTCACTTTCAAAAAGAATAATTTGAGGAGAAGTCAATTAAGGATTTACAAAAGAGTGAGGGAACTGGAGGGGAAAGTGCAGTAGCAATCATGCCCCCATTACCAGCCCTGGGTCTGAGAAGCACAGAAGGACAGAGACTAGAAGTGCTTTATCAGTTTCAGAAACATGGCTCCAGACAGGAGCTACGAGCTTCAAATGGGAGAGGCAGCCACCTTGATCTCATCTTCTCCTTCCTCAGTAAATGAGTTCTTTCTCACACATTGAGATATTATGATGCAGCACAAAGGCCCTCACCAGATGCCGGCACCATGCTCTTGCACTTCCTAGGCTCCAGAACCATGAGCTAAACAAGTATCTTTTCTTTATAAATTACCCAGTTTGTTGTACTGTTATAGCAACAGAAAATGGAAAAGACAGAAGAGAACCAAGTGACAACTTGACTCTGCAGAGAGGCCCAGACTGATGGAGGGAAAAGAGGAGGCAAGCGTCTCACTCCCTTGAGAAAAGCAGACTAATGAAGAGCCCAGACAGCTAACAGTCTTGCTATGTGCAGCCCCATGTCTTAGGTCTCCTTGAGCTTTCCTCTCCAACAAGACCACAACCCTCCTCAGCTTTCATTGATTCAGAGTATATGCTGCTGGCATTTTGCTGAGTCCATGGGTGTGGATTTACCCCTTCATTAACTAGTCTGCTTTATCTAACAACAGAGCTGCTTTTGCAAAGGAAAGTAGAAATGAAGGCTTCGTGGGGAAGAAAAAGATTACTTAGATTAAAACGTAGATGGACCAGTCATGCCTGTACTTGAAAGAAATACTCCACATATCATTATACATTATATATTTCATTTATTCAGCAAAGTTACATTCAGCACCTATTCTGTGAAGAAACTAAGCTAAGAGATAAGGATGAAACAGCAATCAGGAATAAGAACTTATAGTCTAGACTAGGGAATGAAGTATTTATATAATTAAAATAGAGGGCAGACAGATGTAATGCATGACAGAGAGGAGATGTAGATAAAATGATTGCCTTAGAACCTGCAGATGTGCACATCTAAAAGGAGGTGCACAAGCAAAAGCACATGGTTGGGGAAACATGGAGGACATATAGACGATGCTAGAAGTAGGATTTAAAATTGGAAAGCTAGCCTAAGTGAGATCACAGAGGGCCTTGAAGAGCAGATTGCTGGTACAGTGCAATGTTGTACACAGACACACTCTGTACTGTACCTGCCGTACAACGGAGCACCAGTTAAGAACTCTGATCCCAAATGAGTGAGTTCACAGCTGTTCTCAGCACATAGCAGAGTGCAGGGAGGATCTTCACACTCTAAATTGCCCTGAGCTCCTGTGTGCTGTTCATCAGTTTATGTGACCTCAAGCATCTTTGCATTCCTGACTCTAACCGTCCTCCTTTGCAAGACTTTATCTGGATGAAATATGATGATGCGTTAAAATCACAAGCCGGTGGTCTGGTCTTAATAAGTCCTCAAGAGATATTCATTCCTTCCCCTTGTCTCCCTTAAATTAAGACATTAGCACTTGAGTAGTGACTTCCAGAGCCCAGTAGCTTAGAAATTAAAGAGACTGTTACCTGAAAAAGTAATTTGTATGTATAACATAGAAAGTGTTCTTTGGGTGTGTAATAGGTTTCCTTTAAGCCATTTCACTTCTGCTTTGTGGTAGCTGTAATTTAATGTTGCATAATATGCTGAATAGCTTTAATTGTATGTTCACATGTTTAAATCTGGATGTCAGAATTTAAGCAATTCTTTAAATGTACGACTGCATCCTCAATATGATAAATACAAAGAAACAAAAGTCAGAATGTTTCAATGATGTAGAAGAGTGCATCAGTGTGTTTTGTGCTACTATAACATAACATGAGATGAGCTAATTTTTTAAAGAAAATAGGCTTATTCCGGCTTGTAGTTATACACAGGTGCAAGGTCCAGGGACTCCATCTGGGGATGGACTTCTTGGAGCAGAGTCTTAAGGCAGCATGGGGCATTACATGCCCAGAGAGAGGGAATATAAGTGTTTATGTATGGTCTCTGTCCCTTATAAAGCCACCAGAATATAATCATGGGGGTTCTACCCTAATAAACTTATCTAATCCTAATCACTTCCCAGAGGCCACATCAGAGTCTGAATAAGTTTCCACCTTTTTAACACTTCATACTGTGGACAATTTTCCACGTGAGTTCGAATTTAAGCACATCATATTCAAACTTTAATGGGGGCATCATATTCAAACCCTGACAGGGTATGTGCTGTCTGAAAAGCTGATGGCAAAATTCCTTTTAGGGAAAGCAGCTATTTTAAAAACACATCATGTAGGGCAATTTTTGTTATGAAGGAAAAGTTCTAAGCATGATATGGAAGGTAGAAGAGAAAATAGAGTAAATCAGAGAATTTTATTGAGCATTCCAGGCTAAAGGAGATGGGGGAGAGGACCAGAAAGGTAGAAATGGATGAATATGAATTGATCCACAAAAGGAGGAAGAGGAGAGGAGGAGGAAGAGGAAGAAGAGGAAATGGAGGAGAGGAGGAGGAGAGGAGGAGAGGAAGAGAAGAGGAAGAGGAGAGCAGGAATAGGAGGAGGAGAGGAGAAGGATGTGGAAGAGGAGAAGGAAGAGGAGGAGGGTAGAAGGAGGGTAGGAGGAGGGTAGAAGGAGGGTAGGAGGAGGGTAGGAGGAGGGTAGGAAGAGGAAGAAGAGGAAGAGGAGGAATAGGAGGAACAGGAGGAGGAGGAACAGGAGGAGGAGGAAGGAGCCAAATGAGGTCAGACTAGGGCCTGGGAAGAGAAAAGCCCGTGAGGAGGTCTGAGAAGGAACAGGCTATGGGAGACTTACAGACCAGGAAAGTCTAGTAAGTGACTCAAGTTGTCTGTCAGAGCTCTGCGGTAATTATTGCTCCACTGTGTCCATTATCTTGAGTTGGAGATGCTTTAGGGGATTTTTTAGAGCTGTGGCTCATTTGAGTGAAAAAGCGATAAAATGGAAAGAACAGCCAGAGAAGGTGAACCTAGGTCGAGATCAAGTATTGCTCAGTGACAACAGTAAATTGGAGAGAGAGGAGAGAAAGAGAAAATAACCCTCCAGGTGTTCATGAAAATTTTAAGATAGGAACTGGATGTCTATTGTATATGCAACCAGGAGTTCAACCTTCTTTGCTTCTAAACAGTGAGGGAGGGAGTGACCCCATAAATCCCCAGGAGTTGGGTTCCTAGACAGCCAGTACTTGAATTATTCATGTAACCCAGGTATACACCACATCTCCTAGTCCCTCAATGACCTGGTTGAACTTGACTTTGACTTGAACTCCACGTCCTTAGCATGAGAGTCCAAATAGCATCACTGCCTGCTGAGCATTTCCATTCTGCTCCCTAAAGAGCCCAGAAAATGTCCCCCAGAGCTACGCTCCTAGAACTGTGCCACACAGTCCTTTGCCGAATGCTCCTTCCCACTCCCAGGCTTCTCCCCACCAAGTTGCTCACCCCTGCCTGTGTGACCAGCCGACCGTCCTGCCCAGGCAGCAGACTCTTCCACGTGCCTGATTTACCCAACCCACCCACTCACCACCTCAACCACACAGATCTCGGGCTTTTAATCCGTTATTTACAGAGCATCTCAAAAAGTCTTAAGCAAGCATTGACTTTAAGGATGCTCTGCATATAAGTTTGTTTTAAGAGTACAGTTTATTTGGTTTTGGGGTTGTTTTTTTAACTTGACACAGGGTTTGAATCAGGCCATAGAAAGTACTAACAAGAAGTGGAGGGATAATAACAGTGGTCAAGGTTCCAAAAGCACTTTTCCAAGCTCATCTGAAGCTTCCCAGAAACTCCCTGCCTCCCTGTCTCTGTCCCCCCCACTTCTCTCTGTCTCTCTGTCTGTCTCTGTCTCTGTCTCTCTGTCTCTCTCTCTCTCTCACACACACACACACACACACACACACACACATTCATATACACACACAGTACCAGCCAGCCACCCAGGTCAGGCCAACATCCTGTCCCTGTCAGAGGACCACAGGGCTACTGGATGTCTATCACCCTGACCAGTGACACCAACTAGAGGGCTCCAGTTAGGTACTCAGCAGAGATGGCATCCAGGAAAACAGTGACACAATAGATAAAAAGGAAACTGGGGGAATATTTCCTAGTCAGCTTCTCCAGGTCAAGGTCATTTTATCCCCCAAATTCTGACCTTGTATGTGCCTGGCTACCCCTTGATCTGGTATAATTCCAATGGTTATCCATGGTTTATTGTATTCAAAGGGTTTGAAGGGGATTCATAGTCCCTCCTGGTTCTTCTCAAGCTAATGGAGACTATAATCTGCCTCTGCCTCTTCTTGGCCAGTGTGGTCAGGTTAGCCTCAATTTCTGAGTTTTCTCCTCTACAAAAGCCACAGATTGGTGGGAGACACCTAAGGCTAATCAGAGCTTTAACATCCTAGGATGATGACTGCAATGTCTGCAGAACTAAAAATCAAAACTTCTCCGCCTCCAGGCAGGAGAGCATGCTTGTGAATATAACTCTTCATTAATCCGTCTAGAAAACTCTCAAAGGAGGAATTTCCTTTTATCAAATATTCCCAACATGTGTACCCACATGCACACACAAACATATCCCTCCATTTAGAACTCATTTTATATTTAAAATACATCCACTTTTTAAGTTCTTAAGATCTTTTCTTTCTACATATGAGAAATTCCTCAACTTCTGACATAACAGCAGACACTTGTGTAGGACTTTCCGTGTGCCAGGCAGGTACTATCCTGAGCGCTTTTCATTTATTAACTCAGCAATGTCCTCAGTAGGCCTGTGGGGGAGACATCACCCAGAAATTCCTCGGGCCTGATGAACAACCATGACCAACGGAGATGCCCTGAGCTGGTTTTATCTCCGTACCTCTTGTTTGGCTTGTTGTATCTGTATTTTTTTTTCCTGGAAAAAGGAGGGAGGGGACCCAAGACTCTACATTCTTGCCATCCACTGTTTCCTATACCACCTACACCAACCGCCTAATGGCCTTTCCATCCAAGTGGCCTCCAGTTGCCATGTCGTCTTCCCATGTAACTGCCAAAGTGCCATCCTATGAATCCACTTGTCCTCTGGGTACACACAATTCACTTACAAAGGTTGAGACCAGGGCTTACAGGATTGCAAACAGAGAGCTGGACCTCATGGGCCACACTAGAAATAGCACGCAGAGTTCACTGCTGAGATCAGATGCAGAGGTTAGAAGAGAGGAATGTAATAAAACTGCCATTTAAAGTCTTCACTTAGTTCCCAAACAATGGCTCTTTCCACTACTTTTTTTTATAAGGTTATTAAATATTTTATCTGTTTCCACTGCCTCGAGTCCTTTTCATCTTATCTATTCTATCTTCCAAGCTTTCCACAGGAAAGAAGTACACCCTCATTTTTCTTAGAATGAATAAATCCTTACCATCTGGGTGACTCATTCTCGTCACTGTTAGAAGTATTTCTTAAGTGCCTCATTATTTTCAGCTAGGGCTAAGAGAATTTTAGGTACCAGACTGCTGTATTCTGCAGTCTCCTGGCCCTTTCAGGTAGAACTTCTGTGTGTGTGCATGTGTGCCTGTGTGCATGAGTGTGTATATTTCTATTGATTTATTAGGATGACAAGTATGCTCACTGCAGACAGAAAACAGAAGACACCTACTGTAGGAAGATTTTCTAAACTCCCATCTCATTTTCCCAAGACTTCTCTGTTATACAAAGCCCATTAGACCAATTCTTCTATGGTACTTGCCTATTTGCTTGTCTGTCTCCCTTCTACCTAGAGGTTTTAGTAGCAGGGGCTATTTCCAAGGTACACCTTTGAAATCCTAGGCCCTAGCATCAATCTTGGCACCCAGAAAGGTAAAAATGCCTTTCTTGGTTCGAATGAATGAATGAATGAACAAATGAATATTCCTTACACAATCCCGAAAAGACACGTCTACTTGTTACACCCATCTAAACAGATTCTGCTCTTCCAGCCAACACTAATGTGTCCGATTCCCTGTCTCACAGATTTGGGAAGATCATGGGTTTTATGCGATATCTTCATTTTTCATCATGATTGTCAATGGTATTTTTTGACAGTGCTTGTCCTGCTGATAAATGAAGTTATCAGCTGCCTGCATTACACAGTTTTAAAGATGGCACAAGGCTATGCTATCACCAAAGTATCCCTCCTCCCCACCCTGAGCCTTCCCACACACCAAAACTCCTCTCTAATCAGGCTGTAACTGATATATGAATTTCTACCACCAGAGTTCCAGAGGGTATTATATTTGGATGGTTAAGGCCAGAGGTCAGATGCTTGCAGGAGTCTCCCCGCTTAGCAGAGATTAAAAGGGCAGATTGGTTTGTAGACCTTTGGCAAACAGAACCACCATGGACCAGTGGTGAGCACATAGAGTCCCATGTGAGGAATGGTAACAAGAAAAGGGCACCTGTCTTAGGTGTGACCCTGACCCAAGAGCATTTAGTCAGATCCTGGGTTCCAAATTGCCTCATAAGAGTTGTCTGTGTCTATGGCTCCCTGTCCACAGAAAGAGTTTGTCAGGTCCTTGTTCCTTGTTGCTCATGATACCCACCTGGAACAATCTCTGCTGAACTAATTTTAAAGACATCAAGGTCTCTGTTTTCCTTATGCTTATTTTAATGAACAAGATTTCTTTTTTCCATGTGTTATCAAGGAAAGCTTTTGGCTTTGTGCCCCAGGATGAGCAAATCTCACCAAAAGAATATTCAGCCAAGGTACCATCTGAGCTCATTAGAAGTCAAACGCAGGAAAGCCAAAAGCAAGCCTCCTGCCTATTCTCTCTGCTCTGTCACGTATTCCTTTCCTACTCCCTCCTTTTTTGATTGCCATGTTTACTTGTATTTTTCCTATTTGTTTCCCAGGGTTCCTTTTTTGGCCTCTGGAGCTTAAAATCACATCTGCCTGCAGCACACGAAGCACGGAGCTACCTCCCACTCTGATATATGCAGCAAATCGCAGCACCATCTCTTCAAAGAGAGAATGCCAACCTCCTCAGGATTCCACATGGAGTCTTCCTGCATTGGAAAAACCATCTCAGTTGGAAGCAAACGCTGTGCCTGAAGACCAGAATGACATCACAGGAAGCAGCCTTCCTCTCATCAGAACAAGGGGCATGTCTGCCTCAAGGCCTTCCTCTACTCTTAAGGACAGCCCCATGTGGGTCAATTCCCTGATGCTATTGACCATATGTCCTCCATGTAGATCCCTTCCACACTGACAAGACCCCTTTCCTAACAGATGAACATGGCCTATACACTGTGTCAGGTACATAAGAGGCACCTATACTTCTAAGTTCTCCAAATGCCCACTAAGGCAAATACTATTTCCATTTTACAGATGGAAAAACATGTCCTCCATGTCCCCAAAGCCATACAAGTGAGTAGGGGCAGAACCAGGCCTTGAATCTAGGCTTTGCAGTCCTAGCTTCAGTATTCTTTCCTCTGGCTGATATTCTACTCTTCCTGCAAACATGACTGCCTCCTGATGTTGGAGTACGAGCTCCCTAGTAGCAGATAACCCAATAGGACAGTAAGATGTCAGGTCAGTCCTGATGTGTTCTGTCCCTTAGGAACATAAATTTCCAGAATCCAGTTATTCATCAAGTGCCTACAAAGGACCAGTCATTGTTCCAGCCCCAGGCATCTAGTACAGAGAAAGACAAATCTCGTCCCTGAATGGAGGCTTTATTCTAAAGGGAAATTAAGGAATCAACCTCCTTTTTGGATAAACCTATTAGAGGGGAGGTTTATAGTATTAGGACTAAGCAGCATACCTGTAATAGAGCCATTTATTCAGTATATACTAATTTTCCAGCAATTTCTGTGTGCTCCATGCTGCTATAATTACTCAACAAATTGTGGCTCATTTAATTATCCCAACAACCCTATTATACAAATGTCGCTGCTATCCTCATTTTGGAAATGAGAAAACTGAGATACAGAGAAGTTAAGTTCCTTGCCTAAGATAGCACAGCTCCAAGGGGCAAGGCCGTGTTTCTAATCCAGAAAGTGCGTCTTTAGAAGCCATGCTTCGGACACTCTGCAGAATTGCCTGCAGAGACTGGGGCTGACCAGGAAGCATCCTGTACCACATGGCTCCCGACTGGCATCCCTGTGAATTACTGTGTTGATGACATCATCATTGGAATGTCTAGGGAACTTTATATCATTTGATTCATGAGTGACATTGTATGGCATCCAACAGCATATCTTATTTAGCACTTGCTAAATGTCAGATTCTATGCCAAGAACTTCCCATGAAAATTCCAACTGTATACCCACAACTACCATCCTGTGAGGTAGACTACCATCCTGTGAGGTAGACTACCATCATCCCTATCTGAAATATAGGAAAACTGAGATTCAGGGAACTAGGTGGGGACAGCCATCACCACCCCCGGCCTCTCTCCAAGATAGCTTCCTTATCGTCTTCTCTAGGAATATTTGCTCTCTAGGCTTCCTTCATCATTTTCATGATCATGTGAGTAGATTCTGGGTGATGATACAAATGGTGATGTGATTTCTAGCATAACATAAAGGAAGTGTGCCCTTTTCCTCTGCCTGTGGCTTAAATGTCAGGGTGGTAGCTGGCATCTCCGCTCATGCACATGAAGTCAGGGTTAGAGGTGACCAAGATAAGAAGGGGCCTGTTCTCCAAAGTTGCTAAGCCCCCATACCAGCCCTGCACTCCCCACCAAGATTGTTATCCAAGAGGAAATTAAAATATTCCCTTGTTTAAGCCATCACTAGTCCCAGCAGACTACCCTGTGTTTCCAAAACTGTGTCGAGGCCATTCAGCTATGAGCAATAGAGCTAAGATTTAGACTCAGGTCATCTCATATTTACCTTAACCTAGAAACCTTTCTGTGCCTTACAGTTAAATCACACTGGACAATTAACTGCGATGACAACTCAAAGTCAGAGTTGTGCATGACTCACATCTTGGAGAGCAAGGGCACGCAGATTATAAGATTACAGCCTTTCTTTCCATGATCAATTGCACCCCATTCTTCTGCCCTTGCCTGTTTCACGCCTGCCTGTACCATCTTGCTATGCCAGTGTAGAAGCACTTTTCTAAGCCAAGCTGCACCCAGTAAAAAGACATCAGTACCTGAAGAGGGTTAAAAGTCAGCATGAGGCTTGATGTAAAAGAATTCCACACTAACGAAACCTTTGTGCAAGAAACTAAGATGTCTCAAACTTTTGATGAGACTTTGCACAAATATCTTCATAGAATTTGTAGGTTTTGATTTTGAGTTGGGAAACTTCTCAGTAATATGCAAACAATATAAGATACAAATAATAGGATGCATCGAGCCACTGCAAAATCTGATTCAAATAGTAGCTTAAAAACTGAAAGAGAACAGAGACTGATACTGATACTGATAAAATACTTGTCATGTGATGTGAAGAGAACAAAGGGACACTAGCAATGGCATGGAGAACCCAAAAATACTACATTCAAGAGGAGGGTGATGATTTAATTTCAACTAAATGTCATGTAACATCTTAAATACAAATAAATTTATGGACTAATAAAGTTTCAAATGAAGAACAATGCAATATATATATATACATATATATATATTATATATATGTGTATATATATATATACACATATATATATATATAATGAGTTCTATACTTATCTAGAAGCTATTGAAGTGTTAATAAAGTTTTAGGTTTTCATATATTTTAGTGACTTTGGAATAAAAATAAGTCAGCATTGAATATAAGTCAGCATTGAAAATAAGTTGATTTGGGGCCAGTGAGATGGCTCAGCGGCGTAAGCGCCTGCCTGGCAAGCGCAAGGGCCCGAGTTCGACTCCCGGATCCCACATACGAAAAAGGGGCCGGTGATATCGCTCAGCAGCACGGGCGCCTACTGGCGCGCGAGGTCCTGAGGTCGACCCCCCGGTACCCACAAAAAAAAAAAAAAAAGAAAGAAAATAAGTTGATTTGTAAAACCTAATATTTCAGATAAGCCATATAATGCAGCAACTGAGAGCAATTCCCAGGAAAGGTTTAAGCTCATTCTTAATGTTGCCTAAAACTGTCTTATCACACATCATTGTCTTGAGCTTGAAACATCAATATTCCACACTCTGAGATACTAGGCAGATGTATATCTGCCTTATCGTTAAATGAAAGTATTTAAGTCATTGCTTTTGGACTCCTTTCCCAGATTTTCTCATATCCAAGTAATTTGCCATGAGAATCAACTCTTGTTTCATTCTCTCAGTTAGGTATAAAATTATTTTCTCTGATAATTAATGTGGGACACGAAGGAAATTAACTGGTGACTCTAAAACTGATTTACCACAGTAAATCAACCGTCTTACCAGAAAGCAAACCACTCCACTCCCATTAATTTGGGACTCATTTTATGCTGGGCCTTAATCCTGAATGGATTAAGCCAACTGAATGGATTCAAGGAGGTGGGCTGGCTGGGGCAGGGGCACCCCACACCAGAGGGAAGATGGTAGCGACAGGGTGGTTTGCCAGCATCAACCTTTCTGGGAGGCTCCCTTGAAAAGGAGTGAGAACACTGTGGGGGGTGGGGAGTAGGGTAAGGGTGGCAACATCTGTTAGATCCTACAAAACTAACAAATCTATGGTAATCAAATTTGAGTCGCAGATTGATTTTCTTGATCTGGAATGAATAGGAAATAAGGTGGATCAAGCGCTGTAAATGATACACAAGTGGCAAGAATCTCAGATGAATCTGAAAAGAGAATTTTCCCCTAGAATTTCTCTCTCCCATGTACCCAAGAAAGCAATCCCTCAAATGATGAAAACTTCACTTTCTGTGTTTTCTTCATCTAACAGATGCTGCCACCCTTACCCTACTCCCCCGCCCCCAATATTCTCAATCCCTTTCAAGGGAGCCTCCCAGAAATGTTGATGCTGAGAAACAGCCCAGTCGCTGCCATCTTCCCTCTGGTGTGGAATGCCCTCCTGTTCCCTCATCCTCCACTAAGCTGTACATGTACTTCCTGCAGGACTGGGCTTGGTGTAGCTCACTACCATATACCACTTATCCATACATAATAGGTGGCCATTAAATGTTGGCTGAGTTAAGGTTTAATCTTCCACCTTGGAACACACTACTAAATGTAACAAACACCTTGTGACAAAATTGGAATCTATCTCCATGTCTGCCAGGGTAGGACCAAGCAGAGCAGAGTTGCTCCTATTAGTGTCGAGGTCAGGCTTTCCATGCAAAGAGTGTTTTAAATTACACTAAATCTGTAGAGTACTATGTTTCAGTTATATTAGGCACTAAATATTTCTGTGGACTCTAGACTCTAAATGTCCTTTATAATGTTCACTCTGAAGAAATGTGTTCCCAAAAGTGATCAGGTATAAATATCTGTTTTCCAGGGCTGCCACAACAAAGAACCACAAACTAGGCAGCTTAGAAAAGCAGAAATTTATTGTCTCACCACTCTGAAGGCCAAAATTCTGAAATTGGGGTGTCAGCATGACCACACTCCCTGAGAGGGCCCTGATGGGGAATTCTCTGTGTTTCTTCCACTTTCTTTCAGCTTCTGGTAGCTTCTGGCAGCACTTGGCTTGCATCAGCATAATGCCAATCACTGCCACCATCTTCATGTGGCCTTCTTCCCTCCATTTCTGTGTCTGAATCTCTTATGAAGACAGCAGTCACTGCATCCAGGGCCCATCCTAATCTGTTGGCCCATCTTAACTTGATTATATCTGCAAAGACACTTTTCCAAATAGGATCATGCTCAGAGGTGCTGGGGTTTAAGACTTGAATGTATTGAGGGGATTGAACCCACTACAATACAATAGTACAAAATCCTAGTTTAGCTATGTTAGGCATAAAATCCAGTGTGGTGAGCTAGTCTTGGGGAGCTAAACACTGTTCATCACACCTAAATTTTGAATAGGTTTTACCTCTCATGTAAACCTATTACCTGACTTTTAATAATACCAAATAATTGAAGACATACAAAAGAATATTCAACAGAACATCATTTCTAATAGCAAAAAAAATTGGGAAAACCCCAAATGCCCAACAATATACTGTTGGTTATGTTGTAGCCATGTAATAGAATACTATGCGACGCATAAAATAACTTGGTAAAATGCACATAATATGAAAATATGTTCCTGGTATACATTGCTATAAAGATGTGCACCTACCCATACATGTGACTATATATATTTAAAAACATACACATATATAAAAAAGAGATAGCTCTATATATGTATTTGTGTGTGAATGTCTGTGTATGCCCTTACTACATTTCTAGTATAGACAGTACATAAATTGTAAGCAAGTTTCAATGCATTTTCTGTAAAGTTTTATATTCATATTTTCTTGTTATAAAAGCAATACTTGCTTATTATAAGTAAGCAAACACAGACAAGCAAAATATTAAACAGTTGTATGTTCTCATGATTTAAACCGTCCAAAGCAAAAACTTCTCAGCACGGCAGCATGTATACGTGCAGAAAATGAGAGAAAGACCTGGAAAAATAGACTGCAAAGCAGGAAACACTGATTTACCTACTGGTACAGGAAAACGTAGCATTACCCATGAAGTCACCCCGGAAAGTCAGTTGTATTCAAGGACCTGGAAGTAGGGGCATTAAATTATTTAAATTAAAGCAGGATCTTTCTTTTGAAACAAATATAAGTTTATAATAAGAAGTAGAACTCATTCCTAAGGGCATAGACTCATTCAGAAAGAATAAAAAGTTTGAAAATCACACACTAATATCTCAGTGTGGGTGGGAAAATTATGAACATTATATATTTCCTTTTTTTTTTTTACTTCTTTGTGTTTGCTGATTTCTTTGTCCTGAAATGAGTCAGTCCTGCATTTATAGAGAAAATAATAAAGTAATAACTCTATCCAAAACTAAAATGAATTACTCCTGACAGCACCCAGGCAGGATTTCTGGCACCTGTGGATCTCCCTACACCAGGGAGCTGGGAGGGTAGGGGCGGCCTCTGAGGCTCACTCATCTGCCCAGTGTCATCAGCCCTGGCCCACAGAATCCCACTGACCAGGCCAGGAAATATCACACAAATGGGGCTACTCAGCACATAGAACATAACCACACTTGGGCTTTGGCTCAGAGCCCCTGAGAACAGAAGATATTTTATTGAATGTGTAAGATACATTCTATTACTTTCTCATTTAATTCTCTTAACAACTCCAGGCACCCTCATCCCAGTGTTCTGAGGAGGAAAATGAAGCCCAGGGAAGTTAAGCAACTTGTCCACAGTCATATAGCTAAGGTGTGGCAGGAACAAGGTTCACAAGCAGGTATGTCTGACTCCAAAGCGACAGTCCCTTGGCCGTGCCCACTAGCAAGCCTTGTTCGCAAGATGAGTGTTTCTCGCCTGTCCTCTCTCACACTTTGCTCTCTCTCTCCCTCTTTACTATTCATTCTAAAAAACAGCTAGCCCTGCCTTTCTTCCTAAGAGGTTCTTTGCAAATACCTTTTAGGTAAGTGTGATCATTAGCAAAGACTTTCTATAGGAATGAAATGACAAGGCAACTTCTAACCCTTGGCTTTCTGGTTTCCAATAAATGCTTCCTGTCTACTTAAGATAGTACAAAAATAAGTCACTCATCTCCAGGTTAGGGCCTTTAGACCCCAGTAGTGCAGCCCAGGTAACCACACCACACACTGTTGAGGGGTTTTCCTGCACGACAATGACAAATTAACTTGCTCTTTAAATTTTCAGACCCCATTCCATTTCAGTTCATTATTTTTTCTTTGCCTCTTTCCATCTTCAGAATTGGCCTCCTGCCCATTTAATTGCTTTTCAAAAACACTCATTTTTTTAATCTGCCCTGTAACTGTCCACTGAAGATAGCATCCAATAATTACACTCTTTAGTCACATGAAATTTGCTATTTAAACTCAGCTTCTGATGGGACAAGGCCCTCGGAACATTATGACTAATCTACAGCCGAGGTAATGGCTGAGACAGCAATGCTCTCATTTCTTAATGCTCTTTCATTAACAGGATTCATAGCTTGAGTCCATAATATTCTCAGCTCTACTTTACAGGCTGAACAAATAAAATTCTAGATCATATCACGGAAAGGGGCAGCTTTGAAAATGAGAGTCTTTTGGAAACAGGAGACCCTCTTCACGCTGCCAGGAGACTTCGGTGTGTGACATTTCACTTCTTAATGCACTTCAGAAGCAATGGGTTTGCGGTAGGAGGAAAAGCCCAGGGGTTGTTTGTTTTTCTTTGCAGGAAAAATAAAACCAACTTCTTCTTTCTAACTTGATGTATTGTGGGAATAACAGAAAAATCAATAACAAGCCTGAGAAATGTGTCTTGTTTAAACACAAAGCAAGAGTTTTGTTCTAGCTTTCTTAAATTTTTTTAAAATTAGAAGTAAAAGGAAAAAAACTGCAGACGAGGAGGATAGGAAGAGGGCCATGAATCAACCCATATTTCAAAGGCAGAGAAATTGAATGCAAAGGTGAAGGGAAGTGTCCATGCTGATACTGTCCCCAGCCCCAGGTATGTGGCCCTTAGGTATCTTAGTGTGCTAACTTCATGAGGGGCCCAGTACCCCTCTTACTGGAGTGCACTGGAGCCAGCATGTACTGTGGCCCCTCATACTGTCTTCCAAGAGCCTACTGCTAAATTTTTAAGAATCATGGAAATTGCTTGACATCACATTGATAGGTTGAAATCAGTCTTGGTGGGTGTATTTATACCACAAAAACTAGAAAATGCAACAAATCAAGAATCCCATGCACCACCCTGTAAGACAGCTGGCTGTTAGATGGTCACTGGCATACCACTGTCCCTTCATCTTCCTGTGCATCTCCCTGAGGAGATTTCCAGGCCTGCAGAGCGCTACGAAAGGAAAGAAATAAAGCGGTGGCCACTTTCCAGAAATTTTTCACTCACTGAGACTTGGGATACATAAGTACCAGAGCCACATCAAATACCTTCTGGAGGGGTGCAGCTAACATAGACCATCCAGTGGGCCACCTCCAGAAGTTTGACTGTGTAGGTTCTGCAGCTTTTGTCCTTCTCTACTCTGCCCTAAAACACAGAGCGTTGCGTCTCAATGGAAGCCGCAAGTCCTGAGATCCTGAGCCATAACAATCATCATGGGGGAATTTCTCCTAGGTCCCATAGCCCAGGGGCCTTGCTTTCCTGCCAAGTTTTTCTTTCCTTTACAACACCTGTAAAGCAAATTCTGCCCTCCTCTACTCCTATCAGCTGTCTTTGTCCCACCCATGGCATCCTGGTGGAACATCCCAACCAAGTGGGCAGCAGGGACCAGTCCCTTTCATTCACCACTGTATACCAAATGCCCAGCCCAGTGTTGGTTATCTAGTAGGTGCACAATAACTACTTACTAAAATGAATAGGCAAATCCCTGCTAATACATTTATTGCTGGCATCAGAGAATCTTGGGTAGGATAGGCAATTTAAGAAATTCAGGACAAAGTATCAGGAAACCCGGATTCCAGACCGGTTCTGGCAGTTAACCTGCTTAAGTTACTTAACTTCTTTGACTTCCATCCCTTCACCAAGAAAACAGTGACAGGATTCTAGCTCTTTTATTCTGAGTCTACCACTTAATAGCAAACTGTTTAACAGCAACAGACCCTGGCAAACTATTTAAACTTTCTGAACCTCATTTGCATTATCTGCAAATAAAGCTAACACAACCTATGTTCTTTTAAAACCTCATTGCAAGAATTAAAATATGAGAGTGTTCTAGCACAGAATGAGTATTCCATAAATTTTTTATAGCTTTCCCTTCTTTTTTCTGGCTGAACAACCAATAATTCCTCCAGCTCAGAAATCTCTCTGTGTATAAGAATAAGACAGGTACTAGTTTCCAAGTGTTTCATGAGAATATATTTTTAATTCACTTCAAATAAAGCTATATCACTAAAAGAAACATAAGTGTCTTCCTCTAAGAGAAATTAAACTCAGGTTAACCCTAGACTCCACCTAACACCCTCTTGTCTCAGTTATCGTGCCTTCAGTTACAACTAGTAGAAAACCCAAATCAATACTGCCAAAACAAGGAATGGATGTGTTTGCTCAACCATAGATGTTTAGAAATAGGTCCCTTAAACCGACCCCTAATTTAGCAGATAACACCATCACTAAAGAACAGATTCTTTGCCTCTTTTTATAGCATGTTTTTCTGGAGCTAATTTCACTCCTGCTTTCCAGATGGTGGCTATGGCTCTACATATTCTGTGAACATACAACAGCATCCAGTATGAGAGGAGGGACCACTTCTGTATGCATCCTTTTTGAAAAGCAAAGAAACTTCTCCAAAAGTCTCCCACTATAATTTCCCTTTAGGTCACATTGACCAGAAGAACATAGTAGTGGCCACCCTCAAACAATTAATTGTCAAAATAATGAGACAGTTATGGGCTTCAATCAATCCAAATTTGTTCTGGTCATTTAAGGGAAGATAGGACAATACTAGACCCCTGCCAGCATGGAAGAAAGGGATAAAGGATGTTAGATAAGCAACCTGTACCCCCCAATGGACTCTCCACCAACACATACATGCATATACATGCATGAACACAGCTGGAGCATGGAAGATCTAAACCATGAGATTGGCTGACCTGACAGTCTTTTGTTACTAACAAAAACAGAGGTGAAATTAGCACTTGCTGAGCGTCTACTCCATGCTGACCACAATAACTCTATAACACAGGTTTTTACACCCATTTTATGGATGAGGAAACAATCACGCCGCAGCCAGTGAACAGCAGAACTGGATTTTAACTCAGATTTGGTTGGCTCTGAATATCATAATCTTTCCACTATACCAGGCTTTCTTATGAGTGAGGAACTAGAGATGATGAACCTATTTTCCATGAACTACATGCTATAGAAAGGGCAAGTGCTCAGGCCCTAGGTGCATTTGCTGTAGGCTCACCTGAAATCCCACCAGTGAGTTGAGCTATTTTTATAGTGAAGGACAAAGAGCATTAAGACCTCCATCCTGCATCTGCACTCTCTCATCTGGTTGCTATTTGAGAGTTTTCTTTTATCCATGTCATTTGTAATATATTTCTCTGCCTTTCTAATGATAGGAAACTTGCTGCTGTGTGGTTCCATAAAACATTATCTCATTATCTCCTTTTGCCTCTCACTGTAAAGTGCTTTGTAGCATAGAAAGTGCTGTGTGGGAAAAAATTAATTTCATTAAATTAATGGAGAGTGTCGTGACTGCTCAGTTGTGACTCGGATGCATTTGTAGGAGGGACTGTGTGTGCATCAAAGCTTGTCCTTCATTTTACCATTTTTCCTCCCCCATGCAACTTCCAGCTTCCCTAGGAAGAAAGAAATAATTCTAAAAAGCATGCTGTCCAGAAATATTGCTGCCACCAGCAACCTGGAAGATCCCAAATGCAAAATATGACTTTCTATGGCCAATGAACAAGATGCAGGAACAATCTTGTTATCTCCACTGTCTTCTTAAGAGAGACAAATGCTACAGCTAAATACATCATGCTGTAGTTTCAAGTGATCCATATAATTGATCGATCCTCCCCCAGTCCTTCAATGTACACAACTAAACATTTTCTAAAACTTTGTTAATCATACCAAGGTTCTTTCTTCCCTTTCTTTACAAAGTTCACTCATTCTTCAAGACTCTTCTCAAGCACCAACTTTTACAAGTCTTCTCCACTGACCCAGGCTCATAGCAATCTCCTGTCTCACATTTGTTTATGCACAGGCTCACCTCATGTTTATTGAGCAATGAGAGATGCACAACTCTGATCTAGATACTAGAAATGCCGTGGAGAAAAAGACAGCCTGGAATCTGTTCTCCCAGAGCACACTGTATCTGTACCACCCAAGAATGGCCCCTTCAGAAGAAAAACTAGAATCTCTCTCGAGAAAGAAGCTGCTGTTTAGTGAGTAACGCAGTATAAGACTTGTAATATCCATCTTGCTTTAGCTTCTACAAACGAAGGCCACACTTCCACCTGAGTTAATGTTGCTATCCCCACGAGATTGCCCTAGATATCTGCACTCCATTTTGGAATTTCTCCAGACGACCTTCAACTGGCTCAATCAGTCATTGCTGGGTCTCAACTTTGCTGGATCTTTCAGTTCCCTGGTTCATACTTCAACTCTGATTCTGGTCAAATAGTCGCTGAGTGGCTGCTATGCATCAGACATTGTGCTTAATGTCCTCAATATGCAATTCTAGTTCCCACAAAACTTTATAAAAATGATGAGACTATCTCAATTTTAAAAGGAGGAACTGAGTTCAGAAAATTAAGGAACTTATGCCCACGTGAGCTCACTCAAAGAAGCACAAACAAGATTTGAACCCATGCCTGTGATGCTAGCATTCTATTATTCCACATAATCGCTACCTCTACCTACTTCTTCATACTTAAAATGAGAAGCGATGTCCACCACAACCTCTTCGTAATGTTGTTATGACACTGTTGAACGTAAGGGAAACTGACAACTCTTCACTCTTGGCTTCTCACTGATTTTCACTGGTAGACAAATACAGTATCTAAGGTTAATTGGAGATAAAAGGATATGTTTGGGAACCACCCTCTGATAGCTAGGGTCCCTTAGAAATGAGGCATAGCAGAATGCTGCATGAACCCAAAGCAAAAATGAGAGTTTGTTGCTCATGTCCCTCTCCAAATCTAGACCAGGTATCTGCCCTTGGTAAACTCTGCAAATATACCCTGAGTACATGCTCAAGACCAAATCAGCCTTCCTTTAAAATCCAGACCACAGTAGCATGAGCACCCAACAGAACTAGAGATGAGCCTTTGTTCCCTTCTCAATGCAGTGACTATATGCACTGCAGAAAAGTGGAAATCAGGCTCTGTACAATTTAATATTCACTTTCTCTTCATGAAAGTAAATAGGGGATGAAAAATATGTCCCCTCTAACATTTGTTATCATTTGGCAGAAAGCAGAAAATTTTTGCAGTAGAGTTATGAGTAGGAAAGAATCATAATTCCCCACAATACAGATGTTATAATATATAATAAAAAGTAGCATACAAATATACATTGTCCCTTTCAGATCACTTTTTTATTACTGTTTCTATACTGCTTTGTAACATTTACATTATCTTCCTAGACAATTAGTTATTTTTTTACATCTGACTTTCTTACCAAACTAACTCCTTCATAGAAATAAAATCTTTTTTTTAATTTATCCTTAAATTTTCAAGCTAATACCATGTCTAATACGTGGTGGGTATGAAATAAATATTTACTCAATCAATAAATACATGGATTCTCTTGATGTGTAAATGCCAAGACTCTATAGAATGGCCAGTCTTCCGATTACGGAGAATGTTCATACTTACGCATCACTACACACTTTTCATTTTCTCTGTTTACCTGGTCTGCTAACATTTGAACCAAATCTCAGTTTCTTTAAGTTATTTTATAATTCCCCATCGAGGCAATGCCTTTATGTTTCACAAAATTAGGTTCATACATTTACTACTTATTTAATTATGCCCTTATTCAAAAGAGAGAAAGAGTGTAAGACAGCATATAATATAGAAAAATAAAAATCTGTTAAAAATAAGAGGAATGAAGCTAAGTTTTTATTTTTCTTACAAAGCTGCCTTTGGGCTTGCTGATCTATCTACAGTACCTAACGTCACAGGATGGGATGGCAAATAACATTTCAGAAATAATATTTCACAATTTGCTCCTAAACAACCCAATAACTTTCCAGAAATAAGCTCGGGCAACATTGACAGAGGCTGTGGTTAGTAAGGTAGCATGATTGGACCTCAGTAGCTATTAGCAAGTCTAGCAGACTTCACAGGGATTCTCTGAAGACACCAGACAGATACGCTTTAAAAATACATCGACTTTTGCTTTGAAACCATTGGAAAAAAAATGAGGCAGAGCCAAAAGTCAAGCCTGAAGTGGGTAGATAAAGCAAAGCTCTCTTGAACATGCCCTTTTCCCTGAAGAGGTGCTCCTGGTTCCTCGTTTTCACTGAGGAACAACTTTCTCGGCAGCTAATAATGGGCTAAGAGACGATGTATTCTTTGTTCATAGGCTCAGAATTGGAACTCAGGATGATGCTACATTGATCACACCCTAGTGGGCCATCCCAGTTGAGAACTGGAAACACCAGAGAAGCCAAATGAGATGTTTAACTCTTGGGCCTGAGTTAGCAGGTGGCTGGTGTTTGCTGCAGATTGCTTTCATAGGGAACAAAACAGGAGGCAAAAAGAATCAAGTCAAAATAAAATCCTCTCAATTTTTCTTTTTTAACTTCCCAAGGGGCAGCTGAGGACAAGATATAATTAAGGCACAGGAAGAAAGCAAGGGAAATTTATTGGCTTGCTTATACCAGTGTGTTTTTGAAAACAAGAGATGGCAACCCAGTGTTGGCCATCACTGGTTTCCTAAGGACATCAGCATCCTTAGGAAACCTGGACATGCTTACTACCCGTGATGGATTGACAACTGGTGGTCAACTTGTAACACCCAGCTGAACTGAATCAGCGTTATGCTGGGTGTGGAGGGCCTACCTGAGGATTGTTGCCAACAACATAAAAAGGAGAACTGGAGAGGAAGAGGTGGTGTTGTTGGTTCTCCTCAAGGAGCTTGTCGCACTGGCTTTCCTGTTAGGAACTTGGCTGTTCTCATCATCGGAAGGGCTTGGGACCTCATTGCTGAGGATGGCTGTGGTTTTTTTGGGGGGAGCTCTGGTCCTTACCTTGAGCATCATCTGCTGGCTCCAATACAGATCCCTCAGCCTGCTGGCACAGATCCTTCACCCCACTGGTGTAGACTTTCTAGCATCCACTGTGGACCTTTGGGCCTTCCCAGTGCAGATCTGTGAAACAGACTTGCATGAAACATTATTATGGGCTCTGGGCCTCCAGGTGGACTCGTGGGGATCATTGCCATGGGTTCTAAGTCTTCAGCTGGACTCGTGCAGGACATTGCCATGGGATCCAGGACCTCAGCTGGATTCTTTGGGTCTTTAGTGTGTGGACAGATTTCCTGCGCTCTTGTATTTGACTCTTTGGGTGACTATTATAAAATAATTCTATAAATTAGGTATCCTGCATTAAACTGTTTCCCTTGAAAACCCTGACTACAACACCACCTTTTGAAAATGGAGTGGCATCTTTCTGTTCAAGTGAGCAAGGGGGAAGTTATCACACTATAATCTTCTGTTCAGCAAGCTCTGCTTTCCCCAGCTGTAATTCTTCCTTACCATAGTCAGGCAGCAGATAACAGAGATCCTTTCAACTAACCAGATCAGTGGCCTCCAATGAAACAAGCAACTCAACCACTGCAATGGTAAATACTGGACACTGAACTGAGAGCTAGAAGCCCTGAGTTCCAGTCCTAGGTCTCTCAGTTACTAATGTTGTAGCATCTGGCACATCGCTTAATTTCATATACCTCATTGCACATCCACTTATCTCCAAAAAAACATTAAGATCAAATGAGAGAGTCTATGACAACTGATCTTACTAGGAAATATTTGGCAATGTGTGGGAAATTTTGGTGGTCACAACTGGTGGGTAGAGAGACCAGAGATACTACTCAACATTCTACAATGTACAGAAACCTCCTCGCCAACAAAGAATTATAAGCCCAAAATATCAATGTATCACAATTGAAGAATGCTCTGTATGTCAAGTTCTATAAAGATTTTGTGGATTAAGATTGCTTTAAGAAGTAATAGAAGTGGATTAAATAAGATTTGTTTTTATTACATGATAAGTTATGTCATAGGACAAAATCCACGCAGCTACTCAAGAGTGTCATGAATTTCTTGAGTTAATTCCATGTTCTTTCTCTACTCTCTTAGCATTTGATTTTTGCCCATGTGGTTGCAAAATGGCTGTTACACCTCAAGCCATTGCGTCCATATTTAAGGCAGGAATAGAAGTGAGGCAGTTGCTGGAAGGATCTGTGCCTCTACTAGGAAATCAGCAAGAATCATCAGCTTATGCCACATTGGTCAGAATTATATCACATGGCCACCTTTAGATAGAGGGGAGTCTGAGTAAATTTTTAGTTGAGTGTATTGCCCACTCAAACAAAGTGTATCTTGGGTAGCAACCAAAAGTATCTGCCACAAAAATCACAACCTCCATCTTCATCATCATAATGAAGATGCAGGAAATGAGGTGTATAAACAAATACGGTCTGGTTAGGAAGATACAGATTCATACGCCAGTTCTACCATTTCCTAACTGTGTGCTAGTGAATCAGTTTCCAAGTCCAAGTTTCATTACCTGGAAAAGAGAAATAACAAAAATACATACATACATGGATTTTTTAAGATTCAATGCAATCAGGAATGTAAAGTGTTTCATATCTTGGGTGTTGAGCGTTCAATAAATGGTACATGTTATTATCATTATTAAACAAAGTACTTGTCTAACTCTGAGACAATGGACCACTGTCTAAACTCCAACCCTTCTCTACACTTTGATCTGAGTAACCTAGCCTTGTCTCTCCTCTCAGTTGTGCAGATTCAACTTGTAGGTCATAAAACAAATTTGGGGAGGAAGAGGACATTTCCGTTCTTTAGTCACAGAAATCAATGCATAAATGATATCATCCTTGCAGAGGTCACACTTGGCACTGGACTGACATAATTATTGAATTGACTTCCTGTGTTTGCAAAAAGTGTCAGTGCAAGAATACTGTTAGAGGGACATCTGTTATCTGATAGTACTTCATGTAAAGGAGGCATCTTCATGCTTCCTTGTCAGCACAATAGTAACTCTACCAGTTTATGAAATTACTGTAAGGGCATTGGAATCAATATTTACAATATGTTGGGAACTGTTCTTAGCTAACAGGAGGTATTCATCAAGAATTTTACAAAACCAACACCTCTTTAAGTCATCATGCAAGAGTTTAATGCCCCAAAGTATGATGTTGGTATACAGAAGATGGAAATATAATCTAACTCTGGTGTTCAGAAATGGGGCCTTTAGGAGTAATGAAGGTTAGATAAGGTCATTAAAATGGAGTCCCCATGATCAGACACTGGTGGCTGTATGAGAAGCTGAGAGGGACCACACACAGACACAGTGGTCCCTCTGAGTATCTAGACTCGGTAGTCTGGGTATCTAGGCTGGGCAGATAATAAGGCATCTGTAATCCAGATCACTGTGGTCAGGTCTCCAAACTCCCATGAGTTCAAAGCATCCCACCATTTTAGAGCCCCATTTTACATTCATGGCACTGTTTTTCCTTCATCCTGCTATGTGATATTCTATGTCACTTTTGGTCTCAGCCAACAAGGCTAACACCAGATGGGGCCCCTAGACTTTTCATGTCTAAAACCACGAGCAAAAATAAACCTCTCTCCTTTATAAAATAGCTTGCTTCAGGTATTTTATTATACTAAGAAAAAGCTGACTAGCAGAGCTTGGAAATGTCAGAAGGCTCAAGTTTGGAAAGTATGCAAAAGAGAGGCAGCATCCCTTCAATCTTTCAAAAGCAAACTGGAAGACTAGTATTTCTAAAATATGATTCCCTTCTACAAAACTTTTTAATGGCTCCCAACTGCCCATAAGATCAAGCAAGAGTTCTTCTGTGTGGCTTCATATATCCTGTTCAACCCCATCCTCTATGAATACTCACATGAGCTGGAGCTAAGTGGCTAGAGCTTTGATTCCCTTTGTTCTTTTGCAGTCTTGTGATTGTGTCCAGAAGGTGTGTATCCTACAATGTAACCCCCCAACTGATTACACAATGTCATTTTCATTGCCCCACTCCCAGCATGGCCTCAGCAAGACCCCCGTGGCTCTTCCTTTTTTCCCTCTGAACAGCCTTCTTTTTGTTTTTGTTTTTTTTGTGTGTGGGTACCGGGGATCGACCTCAGGACCTCGCGCGCCAGCAGGCGCCCGTGCCGCTGAGCGATATCACCGGCCCTTTTTTCGTATGTGGGTTCCGGGAGTCGAACTCGGGCCCTTGCGCTTGCCAGGCCATCTCACCGGCCCTGAACAGCCTTCTTGATTTCTGCCTCATGTCTTTACTTTTGTAGCTCCCCCTGCTTTGAACTCTTTCTCTCAATTCTCTAATTCCTGACAGTTTATCAAGACTCAGCAAAGAGGGCCACTTGGCTTTACAGTTAACCCCATTATTCCACTTCCCTCCTGTGTTAATCACTTTCTTCTCTGATCCATCTGAGCACCTGTAGCTACAACACACCAAAGAGGATTGTCTAATTGTTTCAGCACACATGTTCTGCCTTCAGTTGGATTGTAAAGTCTTCAAAGGCCAGGATAGTGTACATCTTTGCTGTGTCCCAAAGGGAGGCACGTGGTCTGCATGGTAAGCACTCAAATAGTTCCTCCCAGGAGGCTAAACTAGGAAATCAAATCAACAAATACTTTGTGCTCACCTGCTGGAAACAAGGCACGCTTCTCTGATCATTCCAGCCTCCTTGTTCACATGAGCGCATCACAGGTGAAAATCCAAATAAGCCTGTGCTTAGGAAGACTTGGTCAATGTTAATACGCATGAATATTTAGCAGGGGTTGCTTGTTAACGTGGCTTGGAGAAGTCTCCTTGCAGTCATGGAGCTGTAATAACTGCTGGTGTTTAATTGTGCTCATCCAATAGGAGCTAAACTGCGGGGGCTTGTTCTGAGAAGTACGATGTGGTAGAGAGTCATGGTTATAAAACAAAGCCTCTCACAGTTCTTAGTTCCTTCCAAGGTAATTTAGCAGCTGCCTGGGGGACAAAGGGGAGACTAGCAGGTGCAGAACTAATCCTCCACACCCAATTCAATCTGAGCAGCTCTTCTGACAGCTTTTACACATTGGGCTACTCTCAAGAAGTTCTATTACTAAAAATATTTTTAAAAAATAAGAAAACCACTATACACAGAAGAAGTTTGGAATCAGAAGACAAGATACTTTCCAGGTTCAGCCAACTGTTATTTGTGGGAAACGAGACACATGGTAATTTCTCTGAAGTCCATTTCCCCACTTCAGGTGTCAGTGTGGGTCACACCAAATATGGGGTTGCAGTGAGGACTAAATGAAGCAACACCTACAATATGCCACATGAGAAGAAAGCAACCTCATCTTTAAGTAGAGCATGAACATTACCTAGACACTGGTGTTCTGGGTATCTAGAGCAGATAACAAGGGCATCTATAAATCCAGATCACTATGGTCAAGTTTCCAAAATCCCAAGTTCAAGTATCCCACCATTTTAGGTCACCATTTTATATTCATGACACTATTTTCCCTTCACTATATGTTAACAGTAATTATTTCTTTATGCAATTACTGTACTTGCTTAACATCTGCCTCCCCCTAGATTGAACCTCACATCTGTCTTATTCAGCGCTGGACTCCAGCATTCAGACTATTCCTAACACTGAATATTCCAGAAAATGCCTTGCTCAAATAAATGGCTGAATAAACCAAGTCACAATATCTGTAAAGTATAAAATAGGATCCCTTGACATAAAGGGACCTTCCTGTCCTGAGAAGGATACAGATGAATGCAGATGTTATTGTGTCATCGGTCTCATCCAGAGAAATAAAAATAGATTTCTACCTAGATGTGTTAATGCATGAAGAAAAAAAAAAAAACAGAACTCCTGGACTAATTTTTTTCTAAAGATTTGAAAGCTGTGTTTGGGACAGTCTGTCTGAAAACACAGGCTACACCTATATTTGAAATTCACTCTGAATGTCAGAGCTAAATCTAAAATGAAATAAAAGGGCCATCCACCAAGAAATACAAGCCATAGGTATTAAACTGCTATGGGAAGGGAAAGACGCTAAATAAAATTTCATGGGTGTATACCCCAAATTGCAGATGGTAATCTAAAGTGAGCTGCTCCTCACAAGAGCAATTCTGTGTGTTGATCATGTTGGGTTCTTTCAGAATTGGTTATTTAGTGATGGTTAATGATTTCAAGCAAGACCAGCGATCTGAGTCCGTTGCTATAGTTATTACCCACAGTGATGACTGGGCACTCCATTGTGCTGAGAACACCCTTCCACATTAATATTATTGAGACTTGCATACAAATGAGTTAAAGCATAATCTAAGAATTAAATACCCAATATGATAACTTAGGAAGTAGCCCAGCTGTGAATGAAGGCCCAGATTCTCTGCCTCCAAAACCTATGGTCTTGGCACACAGTTAGCCTTTCTTTCAGAAGAAGGGATTAGAACGTGAGCCTCTACAACCTTACCCCAGACAAGCTCCAGGCACCACAGCATTGCTATGAGCTATAAGGTTGGAGGCCTAAGAACCCAAACCCAGGCCCAATAGCTTTAGTTATGCTGTGTGAGGCTAGCTTGATGGGACTCAAAGTGCCTCTCTTGAGAAAGCACATCAGCGATCAATCACCAAAGTCTGAAAGGAGCTTGAGTCGTCTTCTACGATAAGTAGAAGTCATCTCCAGGAGTGAAGCTTTGCCAGGAAGCATCTCTGCAGATTCACCTATCTGCCCCCTGCCCCTTGCATACTCATTCCCCAACTCCCCAGAAAGAACCACTATCCTGAACTGAGCACCAGTCATTCCTTTGCTTTTCTTTTCAAATTTCACCACCTATATTTTCCAAGAAATCTCCAAATTACCTTGATAAATTTTCTGACTGAAGCCTGGGTTTATGCCACAGGAAAAGTGTAGCCCAGGACAAAGATTAAGCAGAACAGCCACAATCACCACAGTTAAAATACAGTATATATAAAGTCATCAACAGGACCTATGAAGCAGGATGGGGACAGAGATAGAGATGGCGACAGAGATAGAGATGGGGACGGAGAGAGTTGGGGACTGGTGATACTTCACTTCATCCTCTTCCAGCAAATTCCTTCTGATCCTTTATTGACTCATGTATTTATCCTTCTAGGGAAATCCAGAGGGAAGACACCCATCTCCTGCACTAATTTGTTTATGTTTTATACTTAAAATATAGTTCCATGTTTGCATATTCATAATTCTTTCCCTAACAAACCAGAAACACTTCTACAAATTCAAAATTCTTCATGGCTCCATGTCTTGCAGACAAAACAGAATCCAGACATGCATTCTTTTCTTCTCTTCCGTTCCTCCTTTCCTTCCTTTTTCATGATGCCCATGATTTAACCCTTTTGATGCCCAAAAAGTCTTCACCCCCAGGATTATAACTTCTGCTAAATGACCTTTGTCTTTATTCATGTGCATGGTTGGCTCACTGGATCCTAATCTTAGTCAAGAAACTCAGTTTTGTTGTCATGGCAGTGGACTCAGAAATCAGATCGCTTTCCTTCTATTGAACTGATTGGTATACTCTCTCTTTTCTTGCCCCCAAGCAGTTTATTACATTTTACCCAGAAGTCTGATGGATGTAAAACACTACACACAATACCTCCATCCACTTCCTTTCATTTTCCTCTCCTGCAGTCTCAAGCTTTCTTCAAACAACTACATTGTTCTAACCCATAAAATTTCATGATGTGATTCTACACTTCCTTTGACATTCTCTAATTCCTCATGATCATCAGAGGCAGCTCAGCTTCCAAATGCAGATAGAAGCAAATATGTTCCCTGATAAATCAGTTTATACAACCAATAAATCAGAGGACAACTGCCCTCTCTGGGAAATTTTTCTACTAAGATTCTTTTTTTTTTTTTTTTTTTGTGGGTACCAGGGGTCAACCTCAGGACCTCACACACCAGCAGGCGCCCGTGCCGCTGAGCGATATCACTGGCCCTTTTTTCATATGTGGGTTCCGGGAGTTGAAATTGGGCCCTTGCGCTTGCCAGGCAGGCGCTTACGCCGCTGAGCCATCTCACCAGCCCTCTACTAAGATTCTTTTTAAACATTTGGACAAGTGCCTCCAGCAACTAGTAGATTCACAAACATGGTAGGTGAGTCCCAGACTACGGCAATCTCACTACATACACAAACACACACACACGTACACAAGTAGGCACTCCTTATAATCTCTCATAGTGCTATGTTTTCCTTCACATCAGTAATATTGGAAATAATAGCTAAACTTAACCAAGAGCTTAAAGTGGGTCATTCATTGTGTTCAGCCCTTTTTATGCAGCAACTCACTTAAGATGTGAGGATTATTAACACCACTTCTCAGATGATGAACTTTAGCTTGGAGAGGTTAAATAATGTGAATGTGATCACATAGCTGGCAAGTGAAATTCCACAGAGGATGACTGTTTGATAGACACCTATGTGTTAGTCAGTTTTTCCTTACTGCAACCAAATAGCTGAGAAAAAACAATTTAAAGGAGGAAAGGTTGATTTGGGCTCACGTTTTTAGAGATTTCAGTCCATGGTTGGCTGGCTCCATTGCTTTTAGTTTTGTTGTGAGGAACAAACATCAAACTTCATGGTGGAAGGATATGTGAGAAGAAACCCACTCACCTCATAACAGCCCGGAAGCAGAGAAAGGGAAGAAGCAAGATAGGAAGGGGCTATAGGCCAGATATAGTCCCCAGTTCATAGCCCCATAATCCATTTCCTTCAACAAGGCCTCACATCCTGTTTCCATCACCTCCCAATAATACCATCAAATTATGATATCATCAGTATGTTGGTCCACTTGATGTAGTTAGTCCTCATGACCCAATCACTTCCCAAAAAGCCCATTGGCTGGCAATAATGTTTTTAGCATATGAATTTTGGAGAGGCATTTAAATCCAACCCATAACATCGGTCTCCCTCAATAAATGGTAAACACTAAGAGGTGCCCAATAAATCTTTGTTAAATGGAAGAAATCAAGAAATATTTTGGGACTAGTAGTCCAATGGTAGTGCAAGTGCTTTACATGCACATTGGATTCAGTCCTCAGCATCAAAAAAGTAAAGTAAAATAAAAAATAAAGAACCAGGCATGGTGATGCACACATGTAATCCTAGCACTTGGGAGGCTGAGGCAGGAGATTCATGAGTTTGAGGCCAGCATGCACTATATATCAAGTTCAAGGCCAGCCTGGATTACATAGCAAGACTCTGCTTCAAAAAACAAATATAAAATAAAATAAAAAATAAATGAACAAATTTATTGGTGATAATGGTGATGGCTCCATTGATTCTTTTAAAACAAGACTCATATAATAACAATGTAAATTAAGCCAAACTTCTCAGAATTATAGGAGGTAAACTAAAATAGCCCTGGATTAAGTTGAGAGATGTGCAATGAATACTCTTCTTCTAAATGCATATATGTCCTTAAGTAAGCTCTTTTGATCTCTTGAGTTGTTTTCTCATTCATGAAAGGAATGAGTGGGAAAGCCCTGTTAAACATGGAAGATCAAACACAGTTATTTACCTGTTTTTAAAAAAAAAAAAAAAAGGAATTCTAAAATTTCAATAAATGAGTTTAAAAGAGTTTGTAAAACCAGTGAGACAAAAAGTGGGGACAGAGGTTAATAAAAACAAAATTTCAAAATGTAAAGAAAAAATTATAATAAATTTAAGGTTGGCAAAAAATGGGAATGCTAAGGTGAAAGTGGGAGAGGCCTAAATTAAGCCTGTTTATTCTGTGAACTCTGAGAACTTCAGCGACTAGGGATGCAAAGTTCCTGTGAATGGAGGCCAGGGCGGGGGCTGCAGTAACGGGAGGTCTGAGAGCAGTCAGACTCACGAATCTGCACCCTGCCCTAGACCATGCAGGCAGGCAAATGTCTCTTCTACACCAGCAGATGACGGGGGGCTTAAGGGTTTGAAATTCAAGGAACCCAAAACCTGAGACTCCAGGCACCCCCTGTGGTTGAGTCCATATTGAACACAAGAGGCCTATGTAAAAGTCTCCATGGTAAATGGTTAGTCTTGCCCTCTCCCCTCTTCTCACTTCCTATCATAAATACTCAGTTAAATTTATACCCTCAAGGGCAGGTGAGATAGCTCAGCGGCATAAGCGCCTGCCTGGCTAGCATAAGGTCCTGAGTTCGACTCCTGGTACCCATATACGAAAAAAGGGCCGGTGATATCACTCAGTGGCACAGGCGCCTGCTGGTGCATGAGGTCCTCAGTTCGAGCCCCGGTACCCACATAAAAAAAAAAAAATTTGTACCCTCAAGGCAGAAAATCAGAAAATTTTCACAAAGAAAAATTACAAGCCCAAGAAAAATAAGCTTCAAATGTCAAAACAAGTAGAAGTCCCCTGTTGCAATGGCTTCCCACAGTCCCTCAAAATAAAGTGCATACTGCCAAGTCCTCCTCCCTCTTCTGTATGTGTCAATTAAAAAAAAAAAAACTTCTAAAGTCAGGATACTCAAAAATGTGAGAAAAGTGTCTACTATAAAAAGATAGAATTCAAAATAACAGAAAAAAAAAGAAACTAGTAGAAAATAGGGTGTGTGGAGAGCAGGATAAAACATGAAAAGAAGCTGTAGTTAATATCATCAGAGTGCTAAGAAGGAGCATGGCAATCATGACACAAAAATATATTATTTCTTTAAAAGTAACATGCAAATATGAAAAACAGCAGTAGAAATGAAAATGTCAATGAAGTTCTGAAAATGGAGTTGAGGAAATCACCCATAAAATAAAACAAAGTAGGAAATTAAAGGTGGAAAAAGATGAAAAATAGGTGTATAAACCCAGGCAAATGTACTAATAGGAGCTCTAGGAGCTAATAAAAATAGGAACATTGGAAAGGGGAAAATTATCCCCCCCCCAAAAAAAATAATTTAAAGTAAACCAGACCAGAAGCAGAGGATTTGAGGTCCAGATTTAATAAGTCCACCAAGCAAAGTCCAAAGAAAGAGAAAAGACTCACACCAAAACACATCATGGTGATGTTTCAAAATTCTGGGAATGGAGTGCCACCCTGAACACTTCCAGAGAGGAAAAGCAGGTCAGTAAAAGGATCAGAGATCAGAATCACATCACATTCCTAATGGTGAGACAGAGAAGGTAAGTCGGGGAGGGAGTATGTTTAAACCCATGAGGGAAAATTATTTACTACCTGAAATTCTAATACCTAGTCAAACTACTGATCGAATACAAGGGTAGAAGAATACATTTCTAGTCATATGTTTTCAAAGGTATACTTACCCTGTGGTATTTCTCAAGAAGCTACACATGGACAATCTTCAACCAAATCAAAAAACAAATCAGAAGACATGGGAACTAAGGACAGGGGATCCAACAATGGAAACAGGCAAAGAGAAGTGCTAAACTGGCAATGGAAGGAAATTCCAGAAAGAAAGAATCCACTACAGACATCCCCACATAGATGTAAACATAGATGTGTGCACATATATTTATGCATATTACAGACGTAAGCTGTCAGGTGTGATTCTGTATATTCACATTAAGGTAAACACTGCATGTTGAATTTTAAAAGTTTAACTACTGTGAGATGGAGTAGGGGGAAAATGGCACAGTGATAGAGCCAAATCATCATCCTCTATAGCATGATACAAACAGATAATACCTACCACTGAAAAATCAAATATATCATATACATACATATATACATTACTTAGAAACATGAATGATGGGGGACAAACCAGTGAAGAACTAAAAATGATAGCCTCTGAGAATGAGTATCAAAAGAGGAATGAAGGCAGACAAAAGATTGTCCTTTTCTTTATAAATTTCATAGAGAATATTTAATTAGCTGATAGGCAGTCTCCTGGGTTTCTAATTGGATTTTTGGGATATCTATTCTGTAAAATGAGTTCAGCTTGAATTATGAAAGTCTTACATGAATCCCTCTTGCTACAGTAGGAGCCCCCTTTTCTCACTCTTAATGAGGAGCAACTGCTCCTTCTTCCCCTGGATTTCACATCCCCATGTTGCTGCAGGCTGACCTGGCTCTTACAGTTATGTACAACGTCCCATTTTCAGAATTCCTAACTGAGCAGAGTGTTAGGGTAGGTTTGCATCACGAAAGCAAGAAAGCAAGTTGGTGAGGTTAAAGAAGCAGACCTGGAAAAATTAAGAGAGTTAATCTACCTATTTGAAAAGAGAATCAAAACTTCCTTTGCCATCTCTTTCAGCCCTCCATGCTCAAAAGGACCTTATGGAATGGCTTTAACCATCACTAACTAGGAAGCAATTGCAGGACCAAAATAGGTCATGTCCTGGCTAATCTTATTTTAAATGGAAATTTCTCTGTGGTACATTGTTTAATGATGGAAAACAGAAACAATCACTTTTTGAAGCTCATGCCCTTTGGCTGTGGGAAGTTAAATTTTTAACATTCTCACCACCAAAAAAACAAAACAAAAAAAAAGGATAAATTAGGTGATGGATGTTAATTATCTGGATTGAATCTCTCTATAACACACATAGGTCAAAACATCAATTTATACCGCACAATTATTATTTGTCAATTAAAATTTTTAAAAAGGAAAGAACCTGATTTGCTTCTCTAGCTCACATGCTAGGCTCTTGCTAACTCTGAGTTCTGCCTCTTCTTTGTTCCCTCCCCTGCAGGTTTGCTGACCTCGAGATGAAGCAATTCATCTCCCGCTGTGTCTCTCTCAGCTGACTCCACTTCACTTCTCATTGCAGGGAGCCCTTGGGAGCCCCAGACGGACAGCAGAAGCAGATTCTCCCCTCCCCTGCAAATCCCCTCCCTTCAGGAGCAGGTGCTTGGTGAGGCAGCATGGCTGGCTTTTCAGGAAGACCAGGGTGATGGAGGTGAGGGGCAGGCATGTGTGTTTTCACAGCACAAAGCTTTCATCCTGGTAATGAAGATACATGCTGTAGACAGGAACTCATGTTCCCTTTTGCAATGACAGGATGTTCTCTGAACACCAGCCTCAAAATGTAGGGTTCTAGACTAATTGGGGGTGGGGGCTCTCCCAGACAGGGAGTCCCAGAACAGCCCCAGTAGCCAAGACATATAACTGTCTTGCAAAATGAAAACATGAGGAATGCTAGCCCATTATCTTTAGGAAAATCAAGTTTCTGGTTTTGGCAATCTCAAATGCTAATTTCAAGGCAAATATAACTGTGTCTAGCACCATCTCAATCAAATAGGAGACTAGAAACAGCATGAGAATGGTTTTCTAATGTTTATAACTCTGGGAGTGTACATGCTTCTGACATTGATCCACACTCCTATCCAGTACCCACCCCCAAAGACACACTATTCATCCTCAGAACACATTGTGTGAGTCTGCAGAAGCTAATTAAATCACCCAATTTCAACACACTGTACTTTCCTAGGTTTGCTGGATTTCACAAATGTTATTGACCTGTACTAAACAAGCCAAAATATTAGCATTCTCAGAAGAGTTCATTCCAACCACACTAGACGTCAAAGAAGATTCCTGTGGAAGAAGCATTCCGCATACGGACTGGGTTCTTTTTAGGGACCAGCGTAGGAATGCCCTCTCCACATCCTGTGGATTCTACCCAGCAAGCATCTGAGTTGGCACACTGTGCTAGACACGTAGAAGATTCAGAGATGCTCACACAAGACTTCTCTGCCCCAAGGTCGTTCCCCATGCTAGAAAAAGGAACAAACCTATAACCCAAAGGAAACTGCAATGCAGGCTTTTGGGGTGGTCCAGAGCACTCTGGGGGAAACAAGGAGAACAGTTCACCCTGACTGAAGGAGTCTACCATATAGACCTTTGCCCTCAAATTGAACTTCAGTAATATGTGCTGTTTCCAAAGGCTTAGATATGAAAGGAGGGTAAACCAGGCAAGTAGTGGTGGGACCCCAGGCCCAGGGATATTAGTGGACCTGAGCAGCTGGGGGAAGGCAAGCTCCCCTCAATAAGTGTCACAGGGCTTATGCACAGTATAAGGCAGGTGAAGCGTAACCCTGGCACGGTACACGTCGTATTCTCCCTGAGACACGGTCTTGCATTAGAGTGAAGTGGTTAGACCGCAAGAACTAAGGACTCTGGTTTCGTTAATTCCGTGTGACTGACAAGGAGGTGGCCGAGTTGGGCTGAGAGGAACTTGAATGCTGGGAAAAGGCCTGTGAGTTTCTCTCTGAAGCTGATAGCCACCACAGGTTTGCAAGTCAAGTGGTGACAGCTTTCCGTCCCCTTGGCAAAATACTTAAGAGAATCAATTTAAAGGAGAAAAAGTTTATTTTGGCCTGTGATTTCAGAGGTTTCAGTCCACGGTCATTGGCTCCATTGTCTTGGGGCCTGTGGCAAGGCAGAAATGTAAGGGCCAGAATCATGTGATGGAATAAAACTGCTCACTTCATGGTAGCCCAGAAGCAAAAGGAGAGAATAGAAAGGACCTGGTTCCCAATGTCACCTCAAAGGACATATCCTCGATAACCTAACTTCCTTCCACGAGGCCCCACCTCTTTACTATAGGTTCTGCTACCTTGCCCTAATACTGCCACAGGCTGGTGACCATGCCTTCAACACACAGCCTTTAGGGGCCATTTAATCCATGGTTTAGTCTGTTTAGATGGTGGCAGTGGCTAGAAGCCGGGCAGCAGAAGGTAGGAGTACAGAAAGGAAAGTAGAGCCTTGCCTGCAGGCTATAATGTAAAGGAAAAACCTCCGTCCTACCAGGATTACAGAAAACAAGGTTGAACAGATTTATTTGCTGGACCTGGAATGGACAGTGACAAGAATCTAGTTCTTTAATCCCACTCATTTTATAGATAGGCGATCCGAAAGTCACATAACCGGCTGGTGGCAGCACAGGTCCAGGACTCCACTGCAGTTCTCCAGCCCAGCCCCCCGGGGTTGTGCCCTTCTTCAAGGGGGCATCTTCACCGTGGTTTGCCCTCCCAGAGAGCTCATGGGATCTTCTATCCAATCTTCAGTTTTCAATCCTCTGGGACATTTCCCCATCCTCTGGGATTCCCGATCAATACATCATCATAATTGGATATTTCCATTGTTAATCAAGTTGGATCGTGTATGGTGGGGTTTAATAACCCTCATGGCAGGAACGCAAGTCACATAATAGAAGGAAAAGCTTCAACCAGAGCCAGACAGTCACCACCGCTAGGTACACAGCAGGTATGTGTACCTTTTTCTGACCTGTTCATCTCCACATTGCTTGAGTGCCAGCTGTGACTTTTCCTCCTGGTAGCCAATTTTCCCCCAAACTCAGCTCAGCAAATCCAACATTAGGAGAAAGGCACTTCTTTCCTATGTTCCCCAGTCAGCCCCAGGGAAGGACTCCAATGGGCTCCACAGGATTACCTGCCACCCCTTAGACCGACCACTACTGATTTCCATTAGCCATGGCTTGCTCATGGGACCACTCCTCTAGCCAGAAGAGTAATGTCTGCTTCCAGAGGAAGAAATCTAAGAAAACCCTTCTATATAAACAAAATAGAATGGCTACTTTAGTCTATTAAACCCATCTGTACAGGAAAATCCTCAGGAATTACCCTAATCCACCCTTTTTGTGTTTTATTTTTGTTTTTGTTGTTGTTTCTGAGATAGAGTCTCACTATGCAGTCTAGGCTGGCCTTGAACTCACTATATAATCTAGGCTGATCCTCCTGCCTCAGCCTCCCAAGTGCTGGGATTGCAGGCATGTGCAACCACGCCTGGCAATAATCAGGTTTTTATTATGCAGAACATACTCTATGCAGAACATACTCTTTCCCTGTAGGAGGTGAGATGGTGCGTGCTGACCACCTCGTCAGCCATGCCCTAACATGCACCACTGAAGAATATTCAGGCAGTGACATAACACTTACCCCAATGTTTTGTGCAAACATTTCAATGTAGCTCATCTGAACAGTGCTTAGATAGAAAGATGCATCTTATGTTTCCACATAAGCACAGTGATATAAACTCATGAAACTCCAATGAACAGACTTCATGTAGGAAAATAATATTATGACAACCTTGTTATGCCACCTAACATAAGCAATGAAAAACTGTTGATCGAGCCATTTGTAACTACTAAGAAATTGTTCCTGGAGTTAGGTCTATCCACAGAAAAGGGTACTAATTTTATCTGTCTTCGAAATTGGTCCAGGTGTAAGGGAAGGAAAGACCTGCACCCCACACACACACCACGAAGAGGGATTCTAGATCCAAACTTACCTGGCAGCAGTGTCTTAAGAGGTTAGAACAATGGCTTTCAAAAATGTGCTCTCTATAACAGTGGACATAGCATCTCCAAAGAACTTCTTAGAAATACATATTCTCAGGCACTACCCAGCCTGCTGAACCAGCAACTCTGGGAACAGGGCCCCATCATCTGTTTTAACAGTCTTTCCAGGGTCACTAACACCCACTAGGGTGACTATATAGGGCGTGTTTTTAAAATTCCATGTCCACTCCCAAAATTGCTAGGATTCTGACTGGGTCTGGTCTGGGCAACTGCGGGTGAGGGGGTGGGGGTGGACATCACATTTAAGGAATTCCCAAAGTGCTCCTAACAGTCAGCTACTACACAGAAGCACTGCTTGGGGTGTGCTGAGTCCTGCCTGTTTTTCTCTGACACAAAGCTAGATTCACTTTCCCCTCCACACTTGTCCTGCTTCCCTACACACAGGCAGTTCCATCTGCCCTTAATCTGCATGTTCAGCCTCTGCAGAAGGGACTGGCCAGGCTTGGCAAAGCCACCGTTTCATTTTCAAAGCCTCCATAAATGTCAAGCTTCTTGTTATTCACATTATTTTTGTATTAGTTACAGCTGTTGGTATCATCATCAAATCAAAGCAGGAGATTTCACGGGCTTGCTGTGAAATCGTATCTGGCTCTCTGCAGCTCTAGCTGAAGTCCTAGTTAGATGAAGTCACATATGCTGTCTGGAAGGACTTCAGTCTGCAAGCACAGGAAATGAAGAGCTAACAAGAACAGGGGAGGTGGAACAAATCAAAAGAGCAGCACACTAAACCTTTGTTAAACCCACTTGCCATGTTCCTGTTTTTCATGGAAGCCCACTTAAAACCAGCTGTTCAGGTTAGATCCAAAGTACACCAAGAAATCGGTCATATGGATCCTCACTATGTCTGAGGCCTCCTGCAAAATAGTGCTTCTCAACATTTAAGAGAGGATATTTTCAATGACAAAATACTTCTGAAGAACATACCTGATGGCACTGATACTTTTAGTGTCTTTGAATTGAGAAAATCCACAAAGAGAACTACTCCACATAAATTACACTTAGAAATGAATGTGTGTTGCAGGTATCACATGCATTTGAAAATTCCTACCTGTGCACTAAACATTTGTTGACTTTATCTAGAGGCAATGCTTGGAGCGCAAATGGATTCCAGGGACCACAGTATTCCCCTACAGCCAGACAGGAAACTGACAGGTTGAGACTCCAACTTAGGAGCAGGGGCGGAGGGAACTCAGCAGCTGTTTTGTGCCAGTTTATGTAAGTAAATGTCACAGCTCTCCTGTGTCCACCATCAGCCCAAGCTCTGACACTGCTCTGACATCACCAGATGTCCTAGAGATAAAAAAGAAACTGATCTATTTGAATTCATTGCACTACCTTGGGAGAAAGAATGAAACAAAATCTTTTTTGTTTTTTGGAATGCCTTGAGCCTCCATCTCCAGGCTGGACTACATCATCACTCTTCCAATATGTTAATGGCCTTCTAAGGATCTCCCTGCCTCCTCCAATGTCTTTTCCTCCTGCAACAGAACAGAATTTCTAAACTCCAAGTCTGATTATGCCCTTTCCAGTTCCCGCCTGGCCTTGGAAAGAAGACAAACTTCTGAATATACCATAAAAGGCCCCTCCTTATCTCACTGTTTCTGCTTAACACATCCTGACTTGTGGTACATGCTACACCCTACTATCTACTTCCCATTCCTTTCAGTCCCTTTTCCCCATTTCCCTTTAACCTGGCTAATTTACTCAACTTCATGCCTCATAGGAGCCAACTGCTTCCTCAGACAATAGAGTCTCTCTTTGCCTTTGGTCTGGATTAGCTTTCCTTCTTGGCTACTCCCATAGCACTTTATAATTTCCCAACTAGAGTACATAATCATACCATATTGTATCTGCTTATTTTTAATTGATCTTACAATGTAATATATTATAAGAATACAGGAAAAATTTATTCAGGTGAGTTGGGCTCACATGTGAGATGAAGAAACTATAGTCCCCAAATACAGTACCATTCTTCTTCCTTCCTGGTTCTTTTGAATGTGTCCACAAAGTCAGTCACACCTGTGGGACACACAAAGGTACTTCATATCAATTTCCTTGGCTCACCCCATTCCTCGCTCTGACCATCTCTGAAGGTGATCAGACTAGCCTGACCAGTCTTTTGTGATGGATGGGCTGGAGGGCTGTTTCCACTGTCAGGAAGAAGATAAAGGAATGGTCAGTAACTTTTCCTCTTTAAGGGCTTGGGACTGAGTCCTTCACAGATTCCTAGAACTGGTCTCCTCCTATCAAGGGAGAAAAAAAATGATCTTTAAAGAACACAGATCTAGTATTTTCCCAAAAAGGCAAGGTGGAATAGATCTCTGCACTTGGTCCCTTCCGTGTCTTTACTGAAGTTAAACAGATCATCTTCTGGACAGACACCCCTCACGGCACACAGTCATCCTCCTCTGGCAATCTAAGATCTCAGATGTTTTCTGATTTTCTTATTTGTGTGTGGTTTATGGTGCTTCCATAAGATTCACAGTTATAGAACCCAGCCCTGAACACCTCAGTAAATGTTCCAGACAACAAAATGTGCCTTTTTATTTTTTAAAACAATAATTATTAATATTTTCCTATAAAACAATGTATTCATTATACATATAAAAATATTAATATACATAAAGGAAAAGTAAATGAAACTCAAAATTTCAATACCCAAAAGTACTAGTGCTGCTTTTTTAAAAAACTGCCAGCTAGACTGAGCTTTGTTCAGTTCCTAAAGCCCAAACCTCCCCCAAGACTTCCCACAAGCATCCTTTCATCTACAAAAATTGTTCTTCCCACACTCCTTTCACCTCCTCCCATGGTCCTACCTGAGCCATTATCATTGTAATTACTAGGCAATTATGTATAATTATAAACATAACATACTATATCAATATTATGCAATTAATGATGTCATATGATTTGATGTGATGACAGTTATTATGTAATTATGATGTCATTTGTGACTTGATGTGTTTTCAACACAGTAGGGTACACTGCAGCACTATTCAATACAATACAATTATTACTGGACGTACTTTCTCCTAGGAAGCCCCCTTTGACTTCCAAAGGCTGAGGTAGTTGTGGTCTCGTAGACCGATCACAGTATTTTCCCTCTGTGATACGAGTACTATGGATTCTTCTCTTTGTCTCACCTGCTCATGCTGCATGAAGGCAAGGACAAGTTATGTTTAATTCACTGCTGTGATGAGTGCCTGGGATATATCCATTCATGCCTTCTCTCTAACAAGAGACAACTTTGCACATGAGCTGCCTTGTTCTTCACAACAGATAAGGCACACAGTTCCACATTACTCAGGAAGAGGGTCAGGGGAAGAGGGGGAAGGGGATGAAAAATGATTAAGATGGAATATACCCAGGCACCAATTCCCCAAAATGATTGTAAATATTATGTATTGCAAACATACACCAATAAAAAATTTTAAAGAAATGAAAAGAAAGAGTTATGTTGTTACTTTCAATGACGTCTTCCACTGTGAGGAAATCATCATTTCTTTAAACAGACTTGTACTGACCACTGCTATACATGCTCTGAGATTGGACAATCACTTCTTTTTAGACTCAGGGGACAGCAGACATCACTAGGATGTGAGAGAGAGTTGAAGTAACTCCGATACGAGGAAATTTAACAAGAGAGTTTCCTTATGCCTTCCATCTGGTTTGAAAGGTCTCTCATTGCATCCTGTGTTTCACTGTGTATTGATGGTTGGTGTCACCAGATTCATGACCTTCAGCTAAGGATGCAACTTTGTTTTAAAATTAGTTGTGGTTTCCGAGTATCTGTTAACTGCTATTTAGTGATGCTAGCCCATGGGAAGGATGCCATCCTGAGACAAATACTTTGCCTAGAAGAGACCTTGAAATAGATAACCCGGGCCGGTGAGATAGCTCAGCGGCATAAGCGCCTGCCTGGCAAGCGCGAGGTCCTGAGTTCGACTCCCAGTACCCACATACAAAAAAAGGGCCGGTGATATCGCTCAGCGGCACGGGTGCCTGCTGGTGCGCAAGGTCTTGAGTTCAACCCCTGGTGCCCACAAAAAAAAAAAGAAAGAAAGAAATAGGTAACCCACACTTTGGCAAAAGTAAAATTGACTTTATTTCTACATTATCAAAAGTTCTGTAGGAATCGAACAACTTCCAGGCCTAGATATGTCAATCCATATATTTTTCCATCAAACTGGACTTATAGATCCTTCATAATAATTCCAGGATGGTGTTAAATACTATGGAGAGGATAAATCATACTTTTTGCTCTAGGAGTGTTTATATTTTCTTTTATAACACAATGTTTATACGAAAACCTCTGGACATCCAAAATCCAATTAACAGCCCTATGGATATACAAACTCACTTGTTTCCATCAACAAGCCTGACCTACCTTCTGGAAAAAAAAGATGAGTCAGTGTAGAAGTTCCCTGAAAATAACTCAAGACTTGGGGAAAATGACTAAGTTGGTTCAGAAAGGGGTCTTGAGGGCTACCACACCAAGGCAAGAAGAAGCTGGGCCAGGCTGCAGAATATCAACATCATTTTTCTATGTACATGTCATTGGTTGCCACACTGGAGGGGAGGAAGACATGCAGCTGAAAGTACCTTTAGAGGCCATCAAAAAACATGATAATGACAGCAAATATTTACATATTTTCTGCCTCGTGGGTACTCAGAGACTATTTACAATTTTTAATTTTTTAAGACTATGAACAAAACTCTCCCAATGCATCAGTCCAAGTGACCACAAGCATTTCCATCTGTAGTAGGGACAATGGGAGCCCAATGAGACTGCAAGCAGAAGGTGGACATGCAACCAGTATGCGTGTTCTCACCAAGGACCCTGTTCTTCCCTCGAACGTGACTTGCCTGTTTCCCTCCATTTCTTTTTTCTTTTTTTTTTTTTTAAAGAGAAGAAAAAACAAAACAAATCAAAAGAAGAACAAATTTTCAAACCAACATAATAGGAGGGTAACAATGGTTAATACATTACGTATTACTATCTTTAAGTTAGTTATTCAGGACACCAGACATTAGCATTCAATTGTCCAAACATTATTGGCACAAACCTTACTCTTCAATGAACTAAGTAAAATTGGTAGTGTATCTATCTTAACCATCTTATATATATATATATATATACAATTTTTTTTCCCTTTCCCTTCTTTCTTTTCCCTATTCCAGTCTCTCTTTCCTTTTGACCAGTTTCTTTTTGATTCACCATGTCTATTGTACATTTTGGATCTTATTTACTCTTTCAGTTTCTCATACTAGAGAGATAATACGATGCTTACACATGTGCTTCTGGTTTATTTCACTTATGAGTATTTTCTCGAGTTGCATCCATTTACCTATAAAAGTCTCCAGTTTATCCTTCTTTATGGCTGAATAGTACTCCATTGTATAAAAATACCACATCTTTCTTATCCATTCCTCAGTTGATGGGCATTTGGGTTGTTTCCAAGATCTGGCTATTACAAATTGTGCTGCTATAAACATGGGTGCACATATGTCGCTGTGGTACGATGTTTTTTTTTTTTTTTTTTTTTTTGTGGGTACCGGGGGGACGACCTCAGGACCTCGCGCGCCAACAGGCACCCGTGCCACTGAGCGATATCACCGGCCCCTTTTTCGTATGTGGGTTCCGGGAGTCGAACTCCGGCCTTCGCGCTTGCAAGGCAGGCGCTTAAGCCGCTGAGCCATCTCACCGGCCCTGGTACGATGTTTTTAATTCTTCTGGGAAGATGCCCAGAAGGGGAGTAGCTGGGTCAAATGGGACCTCCAACCCTAGTTTTCTGAGGAATCTCCACACTGACTTCCACAGTGGCTGTACCAGTCGACACTCCCACCAACAGTGAAGAAGGGTTCCTTTTTCCCCACAGCCCCTCCAGCATTTGTTATTAGTTGATTTCTTAATAGTAGCCATTCTTTCTGGGGTGAGATGGTATCTCAGTGTTGTTTTAATTTGCATCTCTCGAATGACTAGTGATGTTGCACATTTTTTTGTATATTTATTTGCCATTAGTATTTCTTCATCTGAGAAATGTGTATTCATCTCAGATGCCCATTTTTGGAGTGGGTCTTTAAATTTGGGAGGTCTGATTTTTTTGAGTTCTTTATATGTTCTCGATAGTAATCCTTTGTCTGAGGAACAGCTGGCAAGCATTTTTTCCCACATTGTGGGTTGTCTCTTCACTCTGTTGGTGGTTTCGCTTGCTGTTCAAAAGCTTTTTAATAAGATGAGATCCCAGTTATTGATTCTTTGGGATAGTTCCCGTGCGGTTGAGTTTTTATTCATAAAGTCTTTGCCTACACCAATGTCTCCAAGGGTTTTACCTATCCTACCTTCCAGCAGATTTAATGTTTCTGTTTTAATATTTAGATCTCTGATCCATTTTGAATTTAGTTTAGTGCATGGTGAAAGATATGGATCTAGTTTTAATCTTCGGCATGTGTAGAGCCAGTTTTTCCAGCACCATTTATTAAAGAGGCTATCTTTCTTCCAGCGAATGTGTTTGGCACCTTTGTCAAAGATAAGGTGGCTTAGTATGTCTGGGGTTGTTTCAGCATCTTCTAATCTGTTCCATTGATCTTCAGGTCTGTTTTTTTGCCAGTACCACACTGTTTTTATCACAGTAGCTTTATAGTATAATTTCAAGTCGGGGATTGTGATGCCCCCTGCCTTGCCTTTGTTGCCCAGAATTGCCTTTGCTATTCTAGGTCTCTTCTGATTCCAAATGAATTTTAGGATTGTTTTCTCTAATTCTGTGAGATATGCTGTTGGAATTTTGATTGGAATTGCATTAAATCTGTATAACAATTTTGGAAGTATGGCCATTTTCACTATATTGGTTCTTCCTATCCAGGAGCAAGGGATATCTTTCCATTTTCTGATATCCTCTTCAATCTCCTTTTTCAGAGTACTGTAGTTTTCAGTATAGAGGTCTTTTACATCCTTCGTGAGGTTGATTCCTAGGTATTTCATTTTTTTGGATGTTATTGTGAAAGGTATTGTTTCCCTAATTTTTCAGTAAGTTTGTTATCTGTGTACAGGAAGGCTATTGACTTTTGAGTATTGACTTTGTATCCAGCTACACTACTGAATTTGCTTATTAAATCTAGCAGTTTTTTAGTGGAGTTTTTGGGGTCTTCTGTGTAGAGTATCATGTCATCTGCAAATAATGATAATTTAACTTCTTCCTTTCCAATCATTATTCCTTTTATTTCTTTCTCTTGTCTAATCGCTCTGGCTAAAGTTTCCAGAACTATGTTGAATAAGAGTGGGGACAGTGGACATCCTTGTCTTGTTCCTGATTTTAGAGGGAAGGCTTTCAGTTTTTGGCCATTTAGTATAATATTGGCTGTTGGTTTGTCATAGATAGCTTTTACCAGATTGAGATAAAGACCCTCTATTCCAATTTTCTGTAGGGTTTTTATCATGAAAAGGTGCTGGACTTTGTCAAAAGCTTTTTCTGCATCTATTGAGATGATCATGTGATTTTTCTCTTTGGTTCTGTTAATATGCTGTATTACATTTATTGATTTACGTATGTTGAACCATCCCTGCATCCCTGGGATGAATCCAACTTGGTCATGGTGTATAATCTTCTTGATGATTTGTTGGATTCTGTTTGCCAGTATCTTCTTAAGGATTTTTGCATCTATGTTCATTAGGGAGATTGGCCTGTAGTTCTCTTTCTTAGTTGGGTCCTTCTCTGGTTTTGGTATCAGGGTAATGCTTGCTTCCAGGAATGAATTTGGGAGTATTGCTTCCCTTTCAATTTCATTGAAAAGTTTGAGAAGTAGGGGCGTTAGGTCTTCTCTAAATTTCTTGTAGAATTCGGCAGTGAATCCATCAGGGCCTGGGCTTTTCTTTGTTGGGAGGTTTTTAATTACATCTTCAATTTCATTGGCTGATATTGGTTTATTTAGGATTTTTAAATCTTCTTGATTCAGCTTTGGTAATTCATACGAATCTAGGAATCTGTCCATTTCTTCTGCATTTTCCATCTTAGTAGAATATAAATTTTCAAAATAGGTATAGATGATCTTCTGGATTTCTGCAGGGTCCGTCATGATATCACCCTTTTCATTTTCAATTGCATGGATTTGAGTCTTTTCTTTTCTTTTTTTAATAAGGTTGGATAAGGGTTTGTCAATCTTATTTATTCTTTCAAAGAACCAACTTTTTGCTTCATTGATTCTTTGTATTGTTTTTTTATTCTCCAATACGTTAATTTCTGCTCTGATCTTTATAATTTCCTCCCTTGTACGGGCTTTTGGCTTAACCTGCTCTTCTTTTTCTAGAAGCTCGAGGTTCACCCTTAAGTTGTTTATTTGTGCTTGCTCTATTTTCCTGATATAAGTGTTTAATGCTATAAATTTCCCTCTTAGGACTGCTTTCATTGTATCCCATAAGTTCCGGTATGTTGTACTGTCATTATCATTCAGTTGTAGAAAGTGAGTAATTTCTTCTTTAATTTCATCTGTGACCCATTGGTTGTTCAGGAGGATGCTGTTTAATTTCCATGTGTTTAGGGAGTTTTTGTGGGATCTTTTGCCATTGATTTCCAATTTCATTGCACTATGGTCTGATAATATGCATGGGATAATTTCAATTCCTTTGCATTTACTTAAGCAGGTTTTATGAGCTAGTATGTGGTCTATTTTGGAGAACGTCCCATGTGCAGCTGAGAAAAATGTGTATTCTGATGTTGTGGGATGGAACACTCTGTAGACATCTACTAAGTCCATTTGTTCAAAAGTTTGGTTCAGTTCTACTATTTCATTATTGATTTTCTGTCCAGTTGATCTATCTTTTTGTGACAGTGGAGTATTGAGATCTCCCAATATAATTGTATTAGTGCTTATTTGATTTTTCATGTCCTTTAGTACTTGTTTTATATAGCTGGGTGCATTGGTATTTGACGCATATATATTTATGATTGTTATCTCTTCCTCTTGGATTGTTCCCTTTACAAGGATGTAGTGACCTTCTTTATCTCTCTGAATCCTTCTTGGCTTGAAGTTCACTTTGTCTGCAAAAAGAATAGCTACCCCTGCTTTTTTCTGGGTTCCTGTGGCATGGTGTATTGTTTCCCATCCTTTGACTTTCAGTCTATGAATTTCTTTCTGAATTAAATGTGTTTCTTGTATACAGCATATTGTTGGATCTTGCTTCTTGATCCATTTCGCCAGTCTGTGCCTTTTGATTGGTGAATTGAGACCGTTAACATTGATGGTTAAAACTGATATGTATTGACTTGTCATGATATTTTCCTGTTGTTGGTTCCCACTCTTTGTTTTTCCACTTTCTGGCTATTTAAGTATTTGCCCTGCCTGGTGGATTCCTTCTGTTGGGGTTCCTATCTCTTTCTAGAATGTCCTTCAGAACGTTTTGGAGTGCTGGTTTGGTGGTCATAAATTTTCTCAGATGTTCTTTGTCATGAAAGTATTTTATTTCTCCATCAATTTTGAAAGATAGTTTTGCAGGGTACATCAATCTGGGCTGAAAATTATTTTCCTTTAGAGCTTGCAATACATCATTCCAAGCTCTTCTTGAATTGAGGGTTTGTGCTGAAAAGTCAGCTGTGATTCTGATGGGTTTTCCTTCATAGGTGATTTGTCTCTTCTCCCTAACAGCTTTTAAGATTCTGCCCTTCTGTTGAATTTCTGGGATCTTGACTATGATATGTCTGGCTGAAGTTTTTTTTTGATCATGTCTAGTTGGTGTTCTAAAAGCTTCACTTATAGGGGTGTCAAATTCCTTTTCTCTTCCAGGAAAGTTCTCCCTGATTATGTCTTTGAACAAGGTTTTAATGTCGTTGATGCTATCTCCTGCTTTTTCATTTATTCCAATTATTCTTAAGTTGTTTATCTTTGAGTCATCTAGCAGCTGCTGAATTGATTTTTCATGGTCCCTTGCTATTTTTAAGAATTTTTCCATTTCATGATCACTAATTGCAAGCCTGTCTTCTATATCTGAGATCCTGTCCTCGCATTGGCTTATTCTGCTACAAATACTTTCAATGGAATTTTTTATCTCTTGGATATCTGCTTGAATCTGCCTTATGGATTCCATTTCTTTCCTATGCTGAGCATTCATGGTTTCTATAGTTTTCTTAAGTTCATCTATTTTTTTGTCTGTATCAGCTATAGTGTCCTTAAGCATGGTCTTCATTGTAGACATTATCTCTGCAGTTATCTGTGAGATTATTTCTGTTTTAATTTTTTCCAGAACCTCATTCAGTTGCTTTGTTGTTACCACTTCAGATAGGCCAGGTGGGTGGCTTTCGGATTGTCCCACCTCGTTGCTCCCTAGGTTTGCCTTTGGTGAATTGGATGTGTGTGGTTGAATCTTGTTTAAGTGTCGTCTCATTTTTTCTTTCTTTAATTCCTGGGATGATGTTTGCAAATTACCTATAGTAGGTTACTTTATTGCTAGTGTTTAAGATCTTTAGAAGATGACTACTTCTCTGCAGTATCTTCCAAGTGGAGCTTGCTTTTAGGTTTTGAGCTTTCTGCCAGATCCTACCTCTTCAATTCGTTGGGTATGCGAAGTTGCTACCTGTTTGGCCCAGTCCTTGATTCTTTGGTACTGTGCCACTGTATTTTCTGTGTCCCTTAGTCAATCTCAATCATGAAATATCAGGAAGGAAAGATGTTTAGAACAATTATTTCACATTTGGCTATAATGTTAACTAAAGCATCAAACACAGCCTAAAAAATGACAGACTGAGCTAACCAGTTATTTACCACTTTTAGCTGTATAGAGTTGCGGTTATATAACAAAATCTAAAACACACCAGAAAAATTATATGCAGTATACAAGTCCTATGTATGTCAATTTTTCCTTGAGGAGTTTAAATTTAAGATGAGTTAAGGAGGAAATAGAGTATTGGGAGAAGAGGAAGGAATTAGATGTAAGGTTAGAGGACCAAGAGGGATCCCACTAAAATTGGGACACTAGTGCAGAGGACAGGTGGTAAAAAGAGAAGGAAGGGATAAAAGGAAGAACAGATCACAACCACAATCACAAAGAAGTTAGAGGCGCTGTTTACACTCATATAAAAAACCAGAGAGAATAATGAAGGAAAGAGCAAATACACATACAGGAACAAAAACGAAGATAAAAACAATAAAACAGACAGATCAAAAATAAAACCCCACCAAAAAACAAAACAAAACAAAACAAAAACAAAAAAACCCTTCGCCAGAACAAAAAACAAATCAGTGAGAAAAAAAATAAAAATAAAAATAAAAATAAAAATAAAAAAAATAAAAAGAATCAGTTCCAGGTGTTGACTCTGTTGTAGGCAGGTACCTTGTGACAGAGTCCTGTTCTGTGCAGGTCCGTCCCAGTAAGCCAGGAGCGCCCTCTGGCGGGCGGTGAGCAGAGGCGCGTACTTTCAGGCAGAGACCAGTCTAGCTCGCCTCCGCTCTCGGTGCCCTTTCACGATCCCTGGGCCTGAGAGGCTCAGCGTGCTGTCCGGAGCGCGGGTTCCCTGCACTGGTTCCCGCCGCTCTGGTTTTTCGCCACGCCCCCCACAATGGCGCCGGGCCAGTTGCTCTCTGGCGCGGGACAGGTGTGGCTGAGAGTCCAGTCTCGTTCGCCTGCTGACCTCAGCACACTTTCGTGGGCTTGAGAGGCCCCGTGCTGCCCTGTCTGGAGCACAAGTTCCCAGAGCAGTTTCGGAGCCGCTCTGAGTTTCGCCACACCCCCCACAATGGCGCCCGGCCGGTCGCTCTCTGGCACGGGGCAGCTGTGGCTGAGAGACACTCACCGCCAGTCAGCGCCGTTCTCCGCCGCTCCCCTGCCCTGCCGCTGTCTCAGGATCCTCCGTGGGGGCTCCCTGGGCACCAGCTGCCACCGTGTGTCCGTAGAATTGAGCCTCCGCGGCGCTGCAACTCCCGGGATATTAGAAGGTGCGCGCGTGCGGTCTGCTCCTTCTTTCCTTCTTCTTTGTTGGAAGTCACCCGTCACTGGTGCCGGGGGTCCCAGATTGCGCTTCAGAACTTTTCTGGGTTTCGGGGAGGCATCTCCCCCCCTCCTGCGCTTTCTGGGTCGCTATATTCCCGTGTTCCAATGGTAACTTTTAGAGAGAGTTTTGCTGCCTGCTTCTTACTCATCCGCCATCTTGAGGTCGTCTCCCCCTCCATTTCTTACTTAGTTGCCTGCTACAGCAAAGACTGTGTTCCTGAGATTCTCCAAGTTTCTACTGTACTGCACATCAGCCTTGGAGTTAGCTTGAGGCAAATTGATAAGTTCTAGTCAGTATACAATGAGAGAAGTGAAGTGCATCACTTCTGATTTTCAGTAGTTAAAATAAATTCCTCTGTCACTGCTATGGTGACCTGGGAAGCCATGTGGTGAAATGGGGACCTAACAAGATGCAGGGACATGGGAGCATGAATCCAAGTCACCAGATGGATGGAAGACTCCATCTAACCCGTGTCAGACATGAGCATGAAGTAAACCTATGTTTCACTAAACCACTGAGATGTTAGGGTATACTTGTCACCACAGCACAGCCTATCCTACCCTGCTAGATATGATCCATTAACTATTCTCACTCTGCCAGTCTTCAATGGCAAAGTCCCAAAACTAATTGCTGTGGTTTAGATTTAAATGTCCCCCGAAAGTCTCATGTTCAGAGGTGGGGCCTGGTTGGAACAAGTGGGTCACTGAGGGTATGACCTGGAAGGTATATCTTTTTCCCTTGCTCTTCTCTTCTCTCTCTGCTTCATGACCACCATGTGGTGAGCAGCTTTCCTCTGCCATGCCTTTCCACCATGCTATTTCTGCCCTGGGGCCAGCTAACCACAGACTGAACCTACCGAAATTGCAAGCCAAAATAAATCTCTCTTCCTTTAAATTGCATTTGTTGGGTATTTTGTCCCAGCAACAGAAAGTGACTGATACATTGATCATAGCTCACTCTATGCTTGGCTACATTCTCACCTCTTCAAATCTAGGAAGACAAGTCATGGATTTATCTTGGCCAATCACAATCCTTGTTACAGATTTGTTTAGGTTTGAGCATGTGATACAATTCTGGACAAGGAGTGATAAGGGAAATTTCCTGGGAAATTCAGAAAATGCTTTATTCACTCATAAATTAAAAAAAGAAAAAATGTTTCACATCTTAAGATATAACTGATGAAATGATGCCTGGCACCATTGCAACAATCTTGTGACTACTGGGCTAAGGACAAAAGCCAATATGGTCAAAACAGCAGAAATATAAAAAGAATGTGAGTTCTCAAATAATTGGGCCATAAATTATCCAGCACCACCTTCCTTTCTCAGTTGAGATGTGAAAAGTGCCTGATATTCGAATCAGCAATTCTCAACCCAGCTGCACATTAGAAAGGTCTGGGGAGTATTTGAAATATACTAAGGCCTCAGTTCCACCTCTAGAGATTCTGCTTTAGTCAGACTGCTTTAGTCAGTGACAAACATCACTTCTTTTAAGCTTTGAGGTAACTCTAATACAGTCAGAGGATCAACCATGGCAGCTTCCGGTATTCTGTTCCTGTAGATACCAAACATAGGATCTACTGTGCAGATGGGCTCTCCTGTGATTGGCAATTGACAACTTAATGGAGCGGGCACTATGAGCTCAACTCTGGAAGTATATTTCCTTACAGTGGGTAAACTGAGCTGTTTCCTGAAAAAATAGCTGTGACAAGTGGTAGGGCATTGTGGCAAGGCTCACCCTCCCAGCATGTCCATGTGTCCTCAGGGGCTCTGTGCCTGCTCCTCATCATCTGACCCCACTTTTCTGCATCTTTGATGCTGAAGTCCTGGGACCACCCCAGGCCCTGGGAAGAGAAGTTCTAAGGGGCAGGTGTGGGCAACTATTTTTCTGTATTTGGGTCTGCTTCCGCCTGATAAAGTAAGATTTCCTAATATTGCCATCACCTAACATAGAGTAAATATCCCTCTCATGTTTCTTTACTTTAAAGAATCCAATTCCATAAAACCAATTACTGCTTTACTTTATGCTGAAAGCTCAGATTTGATATAGCAAGGCAAAGCAGAGCCCACATCACAGAGCCAACAGATCAGACGTGGAACATGACCTGCTTTTTCTCTGGGAGCTTAGGGGCCCCCTACATTCAGGAACTGGTGCAATCATCCCTCAAAAAAATAATAGCTGCCTCTTCTACTTCCCTGGAACTTGGAGAAAAAGCCTCGGCTTCCCCAGGTTTCCTTTCATTCATGAAGCGATGTAATCAGAGGCTACTGCTCTCTACTGCTATACACCAATTATCAGCACACTCCAAATGGAGCTTAGACAGAGTCTCACTGTGAGTCCTTCCTGGAGTAACGAGTGCTACCTAGTACTGCTTTTTCTGCCATAGCACTAGGCTGAGAGCTTCACGAGCATGGCTTTGAAGCAACACGGCCACATCAGTCATGTAGTCCAGGAAACGTATTGCAAGGTTGAGCATGGTGAGCATGATCACATCGCTGACAGTGAACAGTCGAGCTACAGCTGAGCTACAGAACTACACAAAACTTCTTGAAAATCTCAGCTAAGTTCAGTTACACATTTTTTTCTGGTTTTGCCTGGGTTTCCTCTGATTTGCCATCAACCTGCAGCTTAGTGAGGCATCTCTGCATCTGAATGGCTCTTGTTGGCCGAGGGGCTTCCATTAGCACTCAAACAGTTGCCCATACTCCAGCAGGCTGACTCTGCTGATTTGTTCATGGGCAGAAGCAGTGTTCTAAGAGAAGAAGGCAAAAGTACACGAGAACTCTTGAGGGCTAGCCTTGGAACTGACATGGCAACACTATCTCTGTGTTCTATTGGGTAGAGCAGGTTGAAAGGCTAGCCCAGATTTGTGGGGTGGGAAATAGACTCTGCATTTAATAGGAGGAGTGAAGACACAGTACAAAGGGCATAGGATTTGAAGAAGCTATTGCTCTACCGAGCTAGTACAGAACAGGATCAGAACCCAAGCAGTATGGATTCGGCCCTGGAAATCTACCCACTACACACTCATGTAGCTCCTCACATTACCAGGAATCTAGATTCCATGGCTCTCGCTTGGTTTCTACAAGTTCTTTCTTGCAAAGTAAACTTCCTAGGTTACCAGCAAACATATGTTCAGTGCCACATTAACAAATAATAATTGACCACTGAGTCAACCACTCCAAAACCTGGAGCTAACAGAAGAAAGAAAAACTGCATCTAAATATTTTAAAGCTAATCTCATTATCACACAACTAAATACTGTCCTTGTTAAAACCTCAAGCACCAACAATATCATAAATTAAACCTACAGGATTATGTACTATGGTATAATAAAGTGTTAAGAAATAAAGTGCCCCATGTAAAAACAGAGCAGCCCAAAATAAATAACTTAATGATGCATCTCAAGGTCCCCTAAAGACAAGAACCATCCAAATCAGAAACTAATATAAGGAAGGTGATTATAAAGATCAGAATGTAAATTAATGAAATTAAAGCCAAAAAAAATACAAAGGATCAATGAATCAAAGGTTCTTTGAAAGGACAAGGAGGGTATTTGAGGACAGGGTGGATGGGAGGGGGAGGAAAAGGGGATGTAAAAAGGATCTAGATGCTTGTATGTACCAATTCCCCAATGATGAATGTGTTTACTACATATTGCAAAGATTTACTGATTTTAAAAAAATGAAAACAGAACAAAACAACAAAAAGAAATATGATGTCTTTTTTATTTTAAAAAGAAAAAAATTGCAAAACAAAATAATAGGAAGGTAACAATGGTTAATATATTGCGTATTGTTATATTTAGTTACTCAGAATGCAAGATATAGGCATTCAATTGTTCAAACAATATTAGCACAAACCTTTCTTTTTAATGAACTAAGAGAAATTAGTAGTATATCTATCTTTTATATATATATATATGGGGGGGTTTTTTTGCCTTTTCCTTCCTTCTTTTCTCCATTCCCCCATCCCAGTTTCTCGTTCCTTTTGAAAAATTCCTTCCCATTTTACAATATCTATTGTACATTTTGGATCTTATTTACTCTTTCAGTTTCTCACACTAGGGAGACAATACAATGTTTACATATGTGTGTCTTGTTTATTTCACTTATGAGTATGGTCTCAAGTTACATTCATTTAGCTATAGAAGTCTCCAGTTTATCCTACTTTATGGCTGAATAGTACTCTAATGTATAAAAATACCACATCTTTTTTATCCATTCCTTGGTTGATGGGCATTTGGGTTGTTTCCAAGATTTAGCTATTACAAATTGTGCTGCTATAAACATGGGTGCACATATATCACTGTGGTATGATGTTTTTAATTCTTCTGGGAAGACACCCAGAAGGGGAATAGCTGAGTCAAATGGGACCTCCAATCCTAGTTTTTTGAGGAATCTCCACACTGATTTCTACAGTGGTTGCACCAGTCTACACTCCTACCAACAGTGGAGAAGAGTTCCTTTTTCCCCCACAGCCCCTTCAGCATTTGTTATTGGTTGATTTCTTGATAATAACCATTCTTTCTGGGATGAGATGGAATCTCAGTGTTGTTTTAATTTGCATTTCTCGAATGACCAGTGATGTTGAACATTTTTTTGTATATTTATTTGTTGGTTGTATTTCTTCATCTGAGAAGTGTGTATTCATCTCAGAAGCCCATTTTTGGATTGGGTCTTTAAATTTATATGTTCTCAATAGTAATCCGTTGTCTGAGGAAAAGCTGGCAAACATTTTTTCCCACATTGTGGGTTATCTCTTCATTCTGTTGGTCATTTCTCTTCCTGTTGCAAAAGCTTTTTAATAAGATGAGATCCCAGTTTTTGATTCTTTGTGATAGGTCCTGTGCAATTGGGGTTTTATTCATAAAGCCTTTGTCTACACCAATGTCTTCAAGAGTTTTACCTATTCTATCTTCCAGCAGATTTAATGTTTCTGTTTTAATATTTAGATCTTTGATCCATTTCAAATTTAGTTTAGTGCACGGTGAAAGACATGGATCTAATTTTAATCTTTGGCATGTGCAGAGCCAGTTTTTCCAGCACCATTTATTAAAGAGGCTATCTTTCTTCCAGTGAATGTGTTTGGCATCTTTGTCAAAGATTAGGTGGCTGGATATGTCTGGAGTTGGTTCTGCATCTTCTAATCTGTTCCATTGATCTTTGAGTCTTTTTTATTTTTTTTGCCAGTACCATGCTGTTTTTATCACAGTAGTTTTATAGTATAATTACAAGTCAGGGATTGTGATGCCCCAGCCTTGCCTTTGTTGCCCAGAATTGCCTTTGCTATTCTAGGTCTCTTCTGGTTCCACATGAATTTTAGGATGGTTTGCTCTAATTCTGTGAGATATGTTATTGGAATTTTGATTGGAATTGCATTAAATCTGTATAACAGTTTTGGAAATATAGCCATTTTCACTATACTGGTTCTTCCTCCCAAGAGCAAGGGATATCTTTCCATTTTCTGATATCCTCTTCAGTCTTCTTTTTCAGAGTACCGTAGTTTTCAATGTAGAGGTCTTTTACATCCTTCATTAGATTGATTCCTAGGTGTTTCATTTTTCTGGATGCTATTGTGAAAGGTGTTGTTTCCCTAATTTCTCTCTCAGTGAGTTTGTTATTCGTGTACAGGAATGCTATTACTTTTGAGTGTTGACTTCATATCCAGCTATGCTACCGAATTTGCTTATTAAATCTAGAAGTTTTCCAGTGGAGTTTTTGGGTGGGGTCTTCTATGTAGAGTATCGTGTCATCAGCAAATAATGATAATTTAACTTCTTCCTTTCCAATCATTCTTTTTATTTCTTTCTCTTGTCTAACTGCTGTGGCTAAAGTTTCCAGGACTATGTCGAATAAGAGTAGAGACAGTGGACATCCTTGTCGTGTTCCTCATGTTAGAGTGAAAGCTTTCAGTTTATGTTCATTTAGTATGATGTTGGCTGTTGGTTTGTCATACATGGCTTTTATCAGATTGAGATAAAGACCAGCTATTTCATTTTTCTGCAGAGTGTTTATCATGAATGGGTGCTGGACTTTGTCAAAAGATTTTTCTGTATCTATTGAGATGATCATGTGATCTTTGTCCTTGGCTCTGTTTATCTAGTGTATTACATTTATTGATTTACATATGTTGAACCATCCCTACATCCCTGGGATGAATCCCACTTGGTCATGGTGTATAATCTTCTTGATGATTTGCTGCATTCTGTTTGCCAGTATGTTATTGAGGATTTTTGCACCTATGTTCATGGGGGAGATTGGCCTATAGTTCTTACTTGGGTCTTTCTCTGGTTTTGGTATCAGGGAAATGCTGGCTTCCAGGAATGAATTTGGGAGTATTGCTTCCCTTTCAATTTCATTAAAAAGTTTGAGAAGTAGTGGTGTTAGGTCTTCTCTAAATTTCTTGTAGAATTCAGCAGTGAATCTGTCAGGGCCTGGGCTTTTCTTTGTTTAATTATATCTTCAATTTCATCAATTGATATTGGTTTATGTAGGATTTTTATATCTTCTTCATTCAGCTTTGGTAATTCATATGTATCTAGAAATCTGTCTATTTATTCTGCATTTTCCATCTTATGAGAATACCAGTTTTCAAAGTAGGTGTAGATGATCTTCTGGATTTCTGCAGGGTCCATTGTGATTTCACCCTTTCCATTCCTAATTGCATGGATTAGAGTCTTTTATCTCCTTTTTTTGGTAAGTTTAGATAAGGGTTTGTTGATTTTATTCAATCTTTCAAAGAATGAACTTCGATTCATTGATTCTTTGTATTGTTTTCTTAGTCTCCAATGCATTAATTTCTGCTTTGAGCTTTATATTTTCCTCCTTCATACAAGCTTTTGGCTTAGCCTGTTCTTCTTTTTCTAGAAATTTGAGTTTCACCATTAAGTTGTTTATTTGTGCTCGCTCTGTTTTCCTGATATGGGTATTCACTGCTATAAATTTCCCTCTTATGACTGCTTTCATTGTGTCCCATAAATTCCAGTATGTTGTACTGTCATTATCATTCAATTGTAGAAACTGTCTAATTTCTTTTTTATTTCATCTGTGACCCATCGGTTGTTCAGGAGGGTGCTATTTAATTTCCATGTGTTTAGGAAGTTCTTGTGGTTTCTTTTGCCATTGATTTCCAACTTCATTGCACTATGGTCTGATAATATGCATGGGATAATCACAATTCCTTTGCATTTACTTAAGTATGTTCTATGAGACAGTATGTGCTCTATTTTGGAGAATGTCCCATACGCATCTGAGAAGAATGTGTATTCTGATGTCGTTGGGGGGGACACTCTGTAGATATCTACTAAGTCCCTTTGTTGAAAAGTTTGGTTCAGTTCTAATATTTCATAGTTGATTTTTTATCTAGTTGATCTGTCTTTTTGTGACAGTGGGGTATTGAGATCCCCCAATACAATTGTATTAGTGCTTATTTGATTTTTCATGTCCATTAATATTTGTTTTATATAGTTGGGTGCACTGGTATTTGTTGCATATATATTTATGATTATTATCTCTTCCACTTGGATTATTCCCTTTACAAGGCTATAGTGACATTGTTTCTCTCTCTTAATCAGTCTTGGCTTGAAATTCACTTTGTCTGCAAAAACAATAGCTACCCCTCCTTTTTTCTGGGTTCCTGTTGCATGGAGTATTGTTTTCCATCCTTTGACTTTCAGTCTATGAATTTCTTTTTGAATTAAATGTGTTTCTTGTATGCAGCAAATTGTTGGATCTTGCTTCTTGATCCATTCTGCCAGTCTGTGTCTTTTGATTGGTGAATTGAGGCCATTAACATTGATGGTTATAACTGATATGTATTGACTTATCCTTGTCATGTTATTTTCCTGTTGTTGGCTCCCCCTCTTTTTTTTCCCTCCCTCTGTTTGTTTGCCTTGCCTGGTGGATTCCTTCTGTTGGGGTTCATGGAGTTGTAGATCTTGTTATAGCTTTCTAGAATGTCCTTCAAAACATTTTGGAGTGCTGGTTTAGTGGTTATAAATTTCCTCAGATGTTCTTTGTCATGGAAGTATCTTATTTCTCCATCAGTTTTGAAAGATAGTTTTGCAGGGTACATCAATCTGGGATTAAGGTTGTTTTCCTTTAGAACCTGAAATACTTCACTCCAAGCTCTCCTTGACTTGAGGATTTGTGCTGAGAAATCAGCTGTGAGTCTGATGGGCTTTCCTTTATAGGTGATTTGTTTCTTTTCCCTACAGCTTTTAAGATTCTATTTTTGTGTTGAATTTCTGGAAACATGATTATGATATGCCTGGCTGTAGATTTTTTTGTTGTTGTTCATGGCTAATTGGAGTTCTATATGCTTCACTTATCGGTATGTCAAGTTCTTTTTCCCTACCAGGGAAATTTTCTGTCATGACATCTGTGAACAGTTTTGTTTTTGTTTTTGTTTTGTTTCATTTGTGCTATCTCCTCCTTTTTTATTGACTCCAATCAATCTTAAGTTATTCTTCTTTGTGTCATTGAGCAGCTGCTGGATTGATTTTTCATGGTCCCTTGCTATATTTAAGACATCTTTCTTTTCATTATCACTAACCACAAGCCTGTCTTCTATATCTGAAATCCTGTCCTCGCATTGGCTTAATCTGCTGTGAATACTTTCAATGGAACTTTTATTATCCTGGATATCTGCTTGAATCTGCCCTATGGATTCCATTTCTTTCCTATGCTGAGCATTTATGGCTTCCATAATTTTCTTAAGCCCCTCTATCTTTTTGTCTGTATCTGCTTTAGAGTCACTAAGCATGGTTTTTATTGTGAACACCATCTCTGCAGTTGTCCAAGAAAGTATTTCTGATTTAATTTTTTCTAGATCCTCACTCAATTGCTTTGTTGTTACCACTTCAGAGAGGCCAGATGGGTGGCTTTCAGATTGTCCCACCTCATTGGCCCCTGGGTTTGCCTTTGGTGAACTGGATGTTTGGGGTTGCATCTTGTTTAAGTGTCTTTTCATTTTCTTTTATTTTTCTTAGTTTAATTCCTGGGGTGATGCTTGTAAATTGCCTATGGTGGGTTGCCTTATTGCTAGTATTTAGAACCCTTAGGAAATGACTACTTTTCTGAGGTATCTTCCAGGTGTAACTCACTTTTGGGTTTTGAGTCTGTTGCAAGACCCTACATCTTCAATTTGTTGGGGATGAGAAGTTGCTGCCTGTTGGGCCCAGTCACTTGTTCTTTGGCACTGTGCCACAGTATTTTTTATGACACTTAGTCAATCTCAGTCTTGGAATACCAGGAAGAATAGCTGTTCAGAACAGTTATGTCACTTTTGGCTAAAGTGGTACCATCAGCAATAACAGTAGCATCAATCACAGCTTAGAAAATGACAAACTGAGGTAACCATTAATTTGCCACCTTTAACTATATGAACTAGATTTGTGGTTATATAACAAAATCTAAAACAGACCAGAAAGTTATATGCAGTATAAAAGTCCTTAATATGTCAATTTTACTATCAGGGGTTAAAATTTAAAAGGGGTTAGGGGAAAAATAGAGAGGTAGAAGAAGAGGAAGAGATTAGAAGTAAAGCTGGAGGACAAAAGGGAGCATGTTAACTTTGGGAAACTGGTGCAGAAGACTGGAGGGAAAGAAAGAAGGAAGGGATAAAAAGAAGAACAGAACAGAACCACCACCACAAAGAGGCTAGAAACCACATTCACACATACAAAAAATAAGATCAAACAATGGAGAAAAAAACAAAAACAAAAAACCACAACAACAACACCAAAAAAAAAAAAAAGAGAGAGAGAGAAAAGTCCACTTCCAGGTTTGTATCTGCTGTCACTGGTAGACACCGTGTGGAGACAGAGTTCCTATCTGTATTGATTTATCCCAGCAGGCCAGCAGTAGCTTTTTGGCAGAGTAGTGGATAGTATCAGTGAACCTGCACCTTCTGGTGAGACCAGACTCATTCAGCCTGCAGCCATTAGTGCACCTTGCATGGGCCTGAGCCTGGCTGGGAGCCGTAGATGGAGCCAGCAGCTGCCCTGAGTTCTGAGCTCAGCTGCCCCTCTCCAAGATGGCTCCCAGCCAGTTGCTCTCTCACGTGGGACGACTGAGCCCTCAGCACTGACCGCCAGCTAGTACAGTCCTTCTTGTCTACTACTCCTCTCCCCTGCTGCATCTCACTGTGGAGGCCTCTGGGGTCACCAGCAGTCACCACGTGTCTGCAGGTTTGAATCGCTCCTCTCGCACAGTGAGTCCCATCTCAGGGAGAAGGCACTACAGGCTACCTTCTTATTCATTGAAGTTTCTCTCTTCAGCTTCTCTGTGGGATTCAATTCACAATTCAGATCCTTCCTGGGTCTAGGGGACCCACTTTCCTTCTTCTTATCCTCCTCACATTGCTGTATTCCAGCATCTGGACTGCAACAGTCAGAGAGGCTCTTTCTCTGATGCTTACCATTCCACCATCTTGGTGCCCCACGCTGGTGTCTTTTATACAAAACTTCAAGATGAAATACTTGAAGGCTGGGAGTATAGCTCAGAGATAGAGCATTTGCCTAGCATGCATGAATACATGAGACTCAATCCCCAGTGCCACAAAAAAAAAGGAAAAAGAAGAAAAATGAAATCCTTCAATGCTGAAGGACTTTTAGAATATCTACTTCCCTTTAAGAGCTGAGAGTTCACCCAGAATGCAGAATTCAGTCTCTGGACTGTAATTTCCATGAGAACTTTCTCCCAAAACTCCATCTCATAAGGACTATTTGATGTACTTGAACTCCCTGTACAAGCGTACTTCATTTTTCTTCAAATTACCTCCAAACCATTATATTTGTATTGCACTCATGTCCAGTAATCCAAATCCCATTCCTCTAAATTGTCTGCAGTATAAAACTTAACTAACTTCTTCCCTTGGAAAATATTTTTTTTCCAATATGTGTGGCAACATCTTTTAAAGAGATTCTTACAAGTAGAATTTGCTACACACTATGTAAGTGCTACTTGGAATATATGAAGACATCTATACTGCATAAGCCTGAGAGGTCACCAATGACATCAGCTCCCACTCCACTTTGCATCTCTGCTCTTCGAACCGTAATGAAGTTCCTAGGCACAGTAGGACCCCTGTGCATACCTCTGCTCCAGCATCCAACACCAGTGCTCTGAATGGTCTGAATGGCTGTGAGATGCTATTGAGTGTGTTTCCTAGGCTTTTCCATTTTTCAAAGTAGAGGGAAAGTTTTCCTATACAAAATACTTCACTCATCTTTTTCACATCTTCCTTCTCTTTCCCCTAAATAAAAATATTAAGATAAGATTAGAAGTCTTATTATAGAAATGTAGCAAGTGAGAGATAGGCAGGCAGGTAGGCAGACAGACAGAAACAGAGACCCAAAAGAATTCAAGGAGCTTAGGTAATAAAAGAGTTGAATTTTCTGGTGCTACAGACATTGTCCCTGTATTGGTCAGCTTTCCATCACTGGACAAAATACCCGAGAAAATCACTTTAAGAGAGGAGAGATTTATTTTGGCTCCCAATTTCAGAAGTTTCAGTCCATGGTCACTCAGTTCCATAGAGTCAAGGCTGCAGTGAGGAGAAACATCATGGTGGAAGGCATGGCAGAAAATAGCTGCTCACCTCATGGCACCCAGGGAACACAGAGTGAGGAAGAGACAGAGGGGAAAGAGTGAGGGACAAGTTATACCATTCAAAGGCATGCTGCTCCCACTAACCTACTTCCTCCAACTAGCCCCACCTTCTAAGTACATTAGGCTATGAACTCATCAGTGATCAATTAATTAACCCACTGATGGAATTAGTGCCCTCACAATCATTCATCTCTCTATGTGTCTCTTAATCCAATCAAGTTGACCATCAAGATTAACTGTCACAGTCCCCAATCTAAATATTCTCAGGCCGGTGAGATGGCTCAGTGGCATACACGCCTGCCTGGCAAGCGCAAGGGCCCGAGTTTGACTCCCAGAACCCACATACTAAAAAGGGGCTGGTGATATCGCTCAGTGGCATGGGTGCCTGCTGGTGCGTGAGGTCCTGAGGTCGAACCCCGGTACCCACCAAAAAAAAAAAAAAAAAAAAAAAAAAAAATATATATATATATATATATATATATATATTCTCATTTTTTTCCTTGCTCCAGCTAGGCCAGCTCATCTGGTCCCACATATCCACCACCATTCTTTCCTACCTGCACAATTAATTACATTTTCAAAGTATGCTGGTCCATCTCACAACCTTCAGGGACCCTCACACAGAGACACGCACACCAAACCCCACTTCTTTGATGGAGAGCTCAATACCTAATTTCTTTTTTAATTTTTATTTGACAAATAATAATTGCATATATTTATGGAACCCAATGTGATGTTTATAATGTATAATGATTAAATCCAGCCAATTAACAAATTTATCACCTCAGATACTTATCTTTTGGCAGAGAAGACATTTAAAATCTACTTATTTACCAATTTGGAAATACATAAAGCATTGTTATTTACTATAGTCCTTGTCCTGTGCAATTAATCATTAAAGCTTATTCCTATCTAGCTAAAACTTTGTACACCACGTCAACATCTCTTTTCCCCCCACCAATTCCCCTGACACTAATTGAGTTAATTGCTGAAAAGCTGGCTAGGGTCCCATAGGCGGTGCCTGTGGCTCAGGCCAGTGTTTCCCAAACCTAGCAAACCAACAATATCAGGGACTTTTACAATTTCAGATTACTGTCCTGACCCATCAGGGTCTACACAGGAGAGGTCTGAGCATCTCCACTTTTTAAAGGCTCTCCTTACCATTTTGATAATTGGCCAAGTGTGGTAATAAGTTAAGTAGAAAACTTTGCAAAAGCAGGCATTACCAAAGGACAGAGCTTCTGAGTGAGAGGGTTCTGGGATCACGGGAAGTCTGTATTCTCATGCACCTGACACTACCTGCAGGTTCCATTCTAAGGACTCTGGTGGCCAATGAAACTGAGTCATTTTCAATTTCACCAACCTTATTTTTACTTGATCTTAAATCTGGGATTGTCAGGCATCCATAAAAGAAAGCCCTCCAGATAGAACTTGACATATTCCCAAAATTGTATTTTCAAGAATTAGTCAATGATGAGCAATGACTAAGATGCTTGTACCCCAGCAGTGCAGAGAAAAACAGATCAATGCTGAGTACTGTCACCAAAGCACAAGCCACCACAGGTGGTCATAATAACTTCTCCTCCTGGTCTCTTCACTAAGTTGTCTTCAGCAACAAAGGTTGATTTTTACCCCAAGGGACATCTGGCAATGCCTGGAGACATTTTTGTTACAACTGGCGGTGGAGATTCTATAGGCGCTAACTGGGCAGAGGCCAGGAATGCTGCTCAACATCCTCCAGTGCAAAGGACACAACAAAGAATTATCCAACCCCAAATGCCAGGAGTGCCAAAGTTGCAAACACAGTTCTGCACAGTATTCAAATAGCAATTAATAAACTTGATTTAGTTCTAACTCAATGAAAATCCTTTTGTATTCTGATAATGGTGTCATCAACAAGACAGATACAGAAAGTTTCTATTCATTCTCTCATCAACTATCTTAAATGCTAACTATGGTCCATGTGAGCATCATGCTGGGAAGAAGGCTTTAAAGCAAAGAAGACACAATTTCTGTCCTTGTGGCATTTACAGGGTTGCTGAGGAAATGGACACTAGACAAAGAATCACCTAAATCAGAGTATGACAACTGTTAAGAGCTGTAAGGAAGCATAAGCATGAGTACTGGTGAGATTTCACCTAGTCAGGGATCAGAGGAGGCTTTCCTGAGGAAACCTTGGTTGGGCAAAATTCTAAAGGATATGTAAGAGTTAACTAAGGGTGGAGAGATGAAAAGAGCTTTCCAGGCAAAGGAAACAATATCCAAAGGTCATGTAAAGAAGGAACATAGTACATAGTAGAGGCTGAGATATGAGGAAAGAAACAAGTGGCACCAGAAAAGGCTTTGCTTTAGGGGACATTAAAGGGAGTGGTCATCATCTTAATAACAATGGGAAACCATTCATTCAAAGCCTTTAAATTGGGGATTTGCGAAAGACTGTGGGAAGTCCTATTTGACTACCAGCCATAGTTGCATATGACAGGTGTCTGAGAAGCGTTTGAAGCTGTTATTTTTTAAGTCTAATTCACTGTAAAATAAAAACGTTAGGAACACTTTATTAATCCACTGCTCTATACTCATTCATAAGCCAAACTGCTCCAGTAGATTTGGACAGTAATTTCCAATTTTTTGTTAAACTACAAATAACTCAGTACCATGAGTTTAGAAATCTGCAAAAACTAAGGATCTACTATATTTAGAAGATGAAAATACAGAGGCAAAAATCAAAATTGCATGATTCAGCCAAATGACAATAAAAATGGGAAAAAGAAAAATTGAAGCACATTCTATCTGGGCATACAGAAAGATGTTAGGTTGTCAAGTCATTTCAAGGAGAATAGGGATGCAATTTGTTTCTGAAGTTTGTAGCTCCACTGTTGCCTAGAATTACAAATAATTTATAAAGGTATGTGAGATACCTTAATATTGTACTCTCCCCCAAAGGATGTTGTCTTCTGCTGACTTAGTCTATTATGATACAGAATAGGCGATTAAACCAAAATGAACATGACAGAGAGATAATTGCATATCATATTAAAACCTCTTCTGAGCACCAACCACAATAAAAAAAGACCCAAATTTCAAACTAATAAAGGCACGCTCAGAAGTGGGAAGTATTTCAATACAACTTATTATGCCAAACAGTACAGATAACTGAATAAAACAAAACTTGCTCCATGTCATCAGGTTTGTCAGCAGAGATTTCATTTGCTTCAGTTCACCACACAGAACACAGCACTGTTTACAAGAGAGACCTGGAAATGCTGCACGTCTCAGAAGGATTCATGACCGTGGCCCTTGGTCAAGGCTCACCGACAAAGTCAAGTGGAAGATGCCCAACACTTCCTGTGGAATTGCCTTTAGAAGGGAAGTAGGAGGAGACAAAGAAAGGGAGAAAAAAAGATTACTTGGTTTCTCTGGCCAAAGGCAGCCAGTTTGAACACAGAAGACCAAAGAAACTGTGAATCTTTCCAAAAGCTTCCATCTTGGGAATGATCTCAAAGTTCTATACCAAGCTAATACTGTACTCTGTTTCTACAACACCAGATATCTAAGAAGAAGGGGGACAGGGGAAAAAACCTGCACAAGGGCAGTACTAAGAAAATGGGAATATTTTGACAGAAGAGAAACTGCTATTGTTTAAGTCCAATTCTTTGCTAAATCAAAATAGTAGGAACCCTTTATTAATCCAGTGCTCTATACTCAAGCCAAACTACTCAGTGAAATAAATGGCATTCAAATGGCACACACCTGAGGTCTAGAAAAGGTAAAAATCACTGGAGAGTTTGGAAAGGTTTGGAGATGCCAGCTGAAGAAGAAACCCTGGAATGCTGTGAGCTGAACTTGATGGCAGATTCTGGTCAGAGCTCAGAAGACAAGAATGCTGATAGAAATGCAGCTGGTAAAGACCAGGCTCAGGAGGTTTGAGTTAGGAATAAGACAGTTGGACTCCAGATCACGTGTGCTATGCTCTGGGCAAAAATTTGTCTGCATTTTGCTCCTGTCCCAGAGACTGCCTAACACAGAGATTAAGTGTGGTGTACTAACTAGTCTTGTGGAAGAAATTTCAAGGCAGTCCAATGTTGAGGTGGTACTGCTACTGTTTGGAGCTTTTAGTCAGCTGCACCTTGAAAATCAAGAGCAAACAGCACAGCAGAATGATTTTTAATGTTTTGAATTTAGCCAGAAAGAAAGCTCCAGTAAATTTGCAGCTTTCAAAGAAACAGCAGAAGAGAATTTGGTTCCTAAAAGGGAACAGGACAATAGAAAAGATGACTGAAGGCATCACAAGGAGCAGAAAGACTCCCTTTTGCAGCCTCAAAATTGTAAAGGTGACACACTTTACTTTGAGAAGAGAGTCCCAGAGCACCATGTTCCGGAGTGACAGTTTCCTAGGGAATTTTTTCCTTGAGATTGGGTTCATTGTGCTCAGCAATCCATGTACTCAATCCCTATAGCCAAGAGAAAAGGAAGCCTGGCTACTGCACCAGCTGGCAGCAGACCTTGACATCATCCACGTGGTACTGGTTTTAGGCACATGCAAAAATGCAAGAGTTGAGGGGTCAGGAAGGCTTCCACCCAGATTTCAGTTGAAATGTACCCTGAGAAGGCAGTGTGTGAAGCAGTGTATGTGAAGTTGAAGGTGTAGTGGAGACGCCAGAAGTTTAGAAAAGCCAGGAACTTGGATCATTTGAGGAAAGCCACAAGGAGTAAGTAAAGCCAGCTCAATAGAGAAGCCATGAGAGCTACAACAACCAGCAGTGCCACGTGGGTGAAGCCACCCAAGGCCTTTGGAGTTCACATCTTGCCACAGATTGCACAGTATGCTAGACATGGAACTGTGGAACTTAATGTTTGCCCTGCAGGATTTTGGTCTTGCTTTGGTTCCTTTCTATCCCCCGATTTCTTCCTTTTGGAATGAAAAAGTTTGTCTTGTGCCATTGCATGTTGGAAGTGTTTAACTTTCTTTTCATTTGTACAGGGGCTTGCAGCTGAGAGTTTGCCTTAAATCTCAGAGGAGATTTTGGACTTGGACTTTTTGACAGTGCTGAAACTGCTAGGACATTGGCAACTCTTAGAGATGGACTAAATGCCTTTTGCATAAAGGGATGTGCATGAGTCTCCTGGGGGCCAGGGACACCTGGCATGCCTGAGATTCTGGGTGCAATTCCCAGCACAGCAACAAATAAAAATTAAAAATAAAAAAGTATATAGGACTTACTATGCTCTCTTCCTTCTTTGCACTGAGGACCCAATCACCTCCTAGAAGATTCACTCTTCTCACGCCACCAGTGGACAGCAGCTTAACTGGTTCCCTGAGATTCACTGAGACCCATAGGAAGACATGAGATGATTAAAAGTCTACTTCTTCAGCACTCTTCTAGGAACCAAAGTTTCAAAAAGGTCAACCTGTCTTCATCAGGCTTATTCTTGTTGTGGGATGTATAAACACAAATAAGGACACGCTAAGGTGTTCCCTCTCTAGTGTGGAAACCTGCTTAAAACATCTTGGGAATTCAAATCAGAATGAGCATTTACTGAGGGTACTTTACATGAACTATTTCATTTGATCCCAAGAAGGACCCTATAAACAAAGCAGGATAACTTTCACATTTCCAAGGGACAGAAACTGAGACCTAGAGATATGCCAAAGCTGCCCTGGATCACACAGAGTGTAAGTGATATCCAAGTGTTGACTGTAGTTATCCACTCCCAAACCTCTGACCATACTGCAATAGAATCCCACAGAGAGAAAGTGATAAGTCTGACCTTAGATGGCGACTGGGCAAAAAAATCATCAAGAGCTTCACAGAGGAGGTGATCCTTGAGCTAAGTTAAAAGAGAAGTGCATACATGGTGGGCAGTCCAGGAGAGAACAGTAAGCATCCCAGCATTTCAAGGGGGCTTTGGGGCAAGGGGCTGGTTAGGTGGCAAAAGAAGCAGGGCTAGGCGGTGGAGCACCATAACTCTGTGTTATAGTTTGGACTTAATCCATGAGCAGGGGAAAGCCTTCAAATGGTTTTAAGAGGATGCTTTAACATGGCTATGTTGCCATTTTAGTATAATCTGGTGACAGGATGGCAGATGACTAGAGAACATGGGATGGAAGACAAGATAGAAAATAACAGCTTTAATATAGGATAAAATCATGATCTCGGAAGCACAGGGGGTGGAAAAAAGAATAAATACAATGAAATATACAGAGTAATGTTGAAGATGATTGTAATTGATTAGCCCTGAGAGGAGAGGGAGTGGAAGGTGGCGTGGAAGGCACCCAAATTTTTGGTCTAGGGGACAGAGGAATGCCATGTCCTAGGTCAGACAGCACAGACAGAGACACAGCTGGGGAGGTGCAGGGAGGTGCAGGGAGAGGTGAATACCAGGGTCCTGTGGAATACGTAAGTGGACACTGGTGGATATCCAGTAGACTGATGAATGCAGGAGCAGAGCTCCTTGAAACAAGCACATATCAAAGACAATGAAGGTAAAAAGCAATGGAATAAGATCCCTAGGTTCTCTAATCAGCCCCTGTGGACATGGGATATGTCCCCACCCAAGGGACATTTTGAAGCCCCAAGGGAAAAGGAAGGCACTTGCTCTAGTTTCACCACACCAGGGTAGCTCAGAGTCCCTTCATCCTGGCCTCTAGCTTTTCTCCAGCTTCCAGATGCAGCCTGTCTCTAGCTGGTGGTACAGGATAACTGTGTTCCACCTACAAGATGGTGTCAGGGGAGGCCCTGTTCATTTGCCCTTCACTCCTTTGACAAAGACTAAGATAAGCAGTTTCCCTTTAGTAAATTAGGCCTGACCATCTGAGCCCAGGTAATAGCTAAGGTGACCTAATTCTCCCTTATCTAAACACAACCCTTAATAAAGACCTAAGTGTGCCTGAGGTAAGGTTACCGGGGTTTCTGCCCCGTAACAGCTATTCAGGCATCAGTGATTCCACATGGCCCTTCATGTGTTCTTTTTAAGGTATTTTGTAGTTTACAATTGCCTTTGTATGTGATTATTTGAATAGCATTTCCCTTACCATTCTGTAAGGATCTGTGCCTATTTGTGTAATTCACAGCATTCTTGTTCACATTTAACATTCAGGAAAATAATATTCAATGCCTACTATGCATCAGACACAGTGGTGGGTCCTAAAAAATGGAGTTGGTTGGGATCTGGCCACTAACATCAAAATGTGTATAATCAACAATGGCTTAGGTATTATCTTCTTAGTTAGCTAAACATATTGATTCTGATTCTGTTTAAAGAAAGTCTGTCTAGTCTTCCTGCACCAATCTCTTAAATGCCTCATCACAAAGACAGCTCAGGGAGAGGGGACCTTCCATAAGTCATCACACTGGACAAGACCTGAGATTCATGAAGCACTTCGAATTGCTCTTATAAATTATATTTTTGATGCTTAAACAAGAGACTCATATTTCTTTTAGGAGTCTCATTTGCTCCCACATATATTTTGAGCTGTGAAATGCTTCCCTGGTACTTTATAATCAAAGGCATTACCCATTTCCACAGAAAACATGATCTCAAGGAATGACACTGTCTAAGTCAGGATTTACATATTTGTCCTAGAAATCGAGGATAGTAAATCTTTGAGCTTAATATAAAGAATTTTCATAAATTAGTATAAAGAATTAGAGACCTAACATATGATCAGATTAGCTTGGGGGATAAAAGGAACATTCTATCATTATTATTTATGAAGTAATTTTAGCACTAAATTTTGTTTATTTGTTAATTTCTGTACCCATCAAAACTCTCACCCAAAGATTCAGGTACCCAGCTCTCTCTTTCTCTCCACTTCTATCCCTTTCCTCACCCTCCACATATACACACATCCATTTGAATCAGACATAATTCACATGCAATTCACTTATTTAAAGTATACAGTTTGATGCTATTTAGTATATTGTACTCTCTGAGTTTTAAAATCATTATCACTATCTAATATCAAAACAGTTTCATTACACTAAAAAGAAACTAGTCACTGTCCGTTCTCCCTTCTCCCTAGGCACTGGAAATGACTAATTTTTGTTTGTATGGATTTTCCTATATTTATATTTCCTGGCAATAGAATCATACAATGTTTTTTTCTACTTTTTGGCTATGATGAATAATGTTTCTGTGAACATTCATCTAAGCAATCACTAGATGGAATCAGTACATATATATATAACACATTCCAATTCCCTTTTTCCAACTTCCTTTCACCCTCCTTTTATTTTTCCAGTATCAGATTCATTTATTTATAAGAGCTTATATAGTTAATTCTTATATATACACATTAAAAATAAGACTAATAGGCCAAAGAATGTATAAAATATGTAAGACAATTGTACTAAGTCAAGGTATACTTTTAGATACATTGTCTGTGCTGTATTACAATACCTTTTTTCTCTTTTTTTTTCCTATTATCTGATATAAACAGATAGATAAGTATAGATAGATACATCTTTCATCTATGAGAAAACACATGATATTTAAACTTGTGTATCTGGGTTACTTCACTTAACATTATGGTCTCAAGGTACATCCATTTTCCTACAAATGACTCAAGTTTATCCTTCTTTATAAAGGCAGAGTAGTACCCCACTGTGTATAAATACCACATTTTCTTTATCCATTCATCTGTTCTTGGATATATATGCTGCTTCCAGGATATAGCTGTTATCAACTGTGCTGCTATAAACATGTGTATACATACATCAGTGGCATGATGTCTTTAACTTTTTTTGAGAAGACACTGAGAAGGGGAATAGCTGGGTCAAATGGAATTTCTAGTTTTAGTTTTTGAGCAATCTCCATACAGGTTTCCATAGTGGTTGTATCAGTTTACAGTCCCACCAACAATGGAGAAGAGCTCATTCCTCCTCACAGCCTTGTCAGCATTTGTTACTGGATGAATTCTTGAGGGTAGTCATTCTTTCTGGAATGAGATGGAATCTCAGGGTTCTTTTAAATTGCATTTCTTGGATGATCAGCTATGTTGAATGTTTTTTCATGTATTGGCTATTTGTATTTCTTCATCTGAGAACTGTCTATTCATTTCAGATGTCTATTTTTAATTGGGTCTTTAAATTTGGGGGTTTAATTTTTTTAGTTCTTTATATATTCTAGATGTTAGTCTTTTGTCTGAGGAATAGCGGACAAAATTTTTTTCCCATTCTATAGGTGATGGTGGTTTTCTTTGCTGTGCAGAAGCTTTTTAATTTGATGTGATCCCATTTATTGATTCTTGGTATTATTTCTTATGCAACTGGGGTTTGGTTCAGAATGTCTTTGCCTGTACCTATGTCTTCAAGAGTTTCACCTATTTTGTCTTCCAGCAGATTATTTCTGTTCTAATGATGAGATCATTGATCCATTTTGATTGTAGTTTAGTGCATGGTGAGAGAGACAGGTCTATGTTCAACCTTTAGTATATGGATAGCTGCTTTTCCCAGCACCATTTGTTACAGAGGCTATCTTTCCTTCAGTAAAGGGATTTGGTCCTTTTGTCAAAGACAACATAGCTGAATGTGCCTGGAGTTGTTTCCGTATCTCCTATTCTGTTCCATTGATCAATGAGTCTGTTTTTTTTGGTTTGTTTGTTTGCCAATACCATGATTTTTTTTTTTTTATCACTGTAGCTTTATAGTATAATTTGAAGTCTGGGATTGTGATACCTCCTGCCTGGCCCTTATTGCCCAGACTTGCTTTTGCTGTTCTGGCTCATATGAATTTTAGAATTGCTTTCTCCAGTTCTGTGAGTAATGTTATTGGTATTTTGATTGAGACTGCATTAAATCTACATAACAGTTTTGGAAGTATGACCATTTTGACTATATTCATTCTCCCTATCCAGGAATAGGGAATATCTTTTCTTTCTCTGATATCCTCTTCAATCTCCTTTTTCAGAGTACTATAGTTTTTACTGTACAGGTCTTTTGCTTCCTTGGTTAAGTTAATTTCTAAGTATTTCATTTTTCTTGATGCTGCTGTGAAGGGTACTTTTTCCCTAGTTTCTTTCTCAGTAAGTTTGTTATTTGTGTGCAGGAATGCTATTGATTTTGCATCCTGCTATGCTACCAAATTTGGTTAAGGGAAAAATTCAATGGGAAGCAATAACAATTATAAACATATACCCACCAAATACCAGTGTGCCCAACTTCATAAAACAAACACTAATGGACGTGAGAAATCAGATAAATACTAATGTGATTGTAATGGGGGACCTCAGTGTCACAAATGCACAGATCAACTAGACAAAAAATCAACAAAGAAATGCAAAAATTGAACTAAACCTTTGGACAAATGGACTTAATAGATATCTACAGTGTTCCATTAAACAGAATACACATTCTTCTCAGAACAATGGGACTTTCTCCAAAACAGATCACGTGCTACTAGCCAGTAAAGTATGCTTACATAAATGCAAAAGAACTGAAATTATCCCATGAATATTATCAGACTATAGTGCAATGAGACTAGAAATCAGTGGCAAAAGACACCACAGAAACTATGCAAACACATGGAAATTAAATAATACCCTCTTGAATAATCAATGAGTCACAAATGAAATTAAAGAAGAAATGATACATTTTCTATAATCAAATGATAATGCCAGTACAACACACTGACAGCGTGGGATGCAGTGAAGGCAGTCCTGAGGGGAAAGTTCTTAACAGTGAATTCCCACATCAGAAAAACAGAATAGCGCAAGTAACCTAATGATGCACCTCAAAGTCCTAGAAAAACAACAACAATCTAAACTAACATAAAGCTAACATGAAGAAGAAAATTATAAAGGTCAGGACAGAAATTAATAAAATTGAGACTCAAATAACAATATAAAGAATCAATGAATCAAAGAGTTGGTTCTTTGAAAGATGATAGACAAACCCTTAGCCGACCTTACCAAAATAAGGAAAGAAAAGATCCAAATCCATGCAATTAGAAGTGAAAAAGTTGAAACAGATTCTGCTGAAATTCAGAAAATTATTTGTACCTACTTTGAGAACCTGTACTCTAATAAAATGGAAAATTCAGAGGAAAATGGATAAATTCCTACATACATATGAACTACCAAAGCTGAACCTAGAAGATATAAAAATCCTGAGTAAGCCAATATCAGTCAGTGAAATTGAAGAAGTAACAAAAAAAACTACCAACTAAGAAAAGCCCAGGGCTTCATGCACTCGCTGCCAAATTCTACAAGGATTTTAGAGAAGTTCTAATGCTGTACTCCTTGAACTCTTTAATGAAATCTAAAGAGAAGGAAGCAGTACTCCCAAAATCATTCCTGGAAGCAAGTATTACCCTGATTCCAAAACCAGAAAATGACCCAACCAAAAAAAAGAGCACTGTTTAATGAGCATAGATGCAAAAATCCTCAATAAGATACTGGCAAGCAGAAAACTCATAAACTCATACGGCATGAGTCAAAAAACTCATACGGCATGACCAAGGAGGATCCATTCCAGGGATGGAAGAATGGCTCAGCATATGCCAATCAGTAAATGTAATACACCACTTACACAGTAGCAAAGACAAAAATCACACAATCATTTCAATAGACGCAGAAAAAGCACTTGACGAAATCCAACATACATTCATGATAAAAAAAAAACTGAATAAAATAGGAGTAAAAGGTCTTTATCTCAATCTGATAAAAGCCCTCTATCACAAACCAATGGCCACCATCATACTAAATGGAGAGAAGCCAAAAGCTTTCCCTCTAAAATCAGAAATAAGACAAGGATCTCCACTATCACCACTTCTGTTCAATGGAGTTCTTGAAACATTAGCTAGAGCAATAAGACAAAGAGAGAAATAAAATGATACAAATAGGGAAAGAAAAAGCTAAATTTATTATTTGCTGATAACATGATCCTCTACATAGAAGACCCCAAGAACTCCACCAAAAGACCCCTAGAACTAATACCCAAACTTTGATTGGTCTTTTATTTTGGGGGTCTAATTTTGTTGAGTTCTTTAATATTTTAGACATTAGCCCTCTGAGGAAGAGTTGGTAAAAAAGTGTCCCCATTCTGTAGGTTGTCTTTTCTCTGTTGGTTCTTTCTTTTGTTGTGCAGAAGGGTTTTAATTTGATATGATCCCAACTGTTGATTCTTGGTACTACTTCATGTGCAACCAGGATTCTATTCACAAAGTCCTTGCCTACACCTATGACTTCAAGAATTTTACCTATTATGTCTTCCAGCAGATTGTTTCTGTTTGAACATTTAGATCTTTGATCCATTTTGATTTTAGTTTAGTACATGAGAGATATGGGTCTAGATTCAGTCTGCTCATTTCCCAGCACCATTTATTAAAGAGGCTATCTTTCCTCCAGTGTAAGTTTTTGGCCTCCTTGTCAAAGATCAAAAAGTTGAATGTGCTTGTGTATGTTTCTGCTGCTTCTATTCTGTTCCATTGATCCTCATGTCTGTTTTTGTGCCAGCACCATGTTGGCACATGTTTTTTTGTTTTTGTTTTTTTATGTGGGTACCGGGAGTCGACCTCGGGACCTTACACTTGCCAGCAAGTGCTTGTGCCACTGAACAATATTACCAACCTTTTTTCGTATGTGGGTACCGGGAGTCAAACTCAGGACCTCGTGCTTGCCAGGCAGGCGCTTATGCCACTGAGCTATCTCACCAGCCCCTGGCACATGTTTTTATCACTGTAGCTTTGTAACATAATTTCAAGCCCAGGATTGTGATGCCTCCTCTTTGCACTTGTTACTCAGGATTGCTTTTGCTATTCTGGATCTCTTCCAGTCCCATATGAAATTTAGGATTATTTTATCAAGTTCTGTGAGGAATGCCATCAGTATTTTGATTGAGATTGTGTTAAATCTATATGTCAGTGTTGGAATTATGGCCATTTTGACAACAGTGGTTCTGCCTATCCAAGAATAGCAGATATCTTTCCATTTTCTGATATCCTCTTTATTCACCTTTTTCAGACTAGTCATTTTTAATACAGAGGTCTTTTGCTTCCTTAAATTAGGTTAAATACTAAGTGTTTACTTTTTCTTGATGTTATTGTAAGTGGTATTTTTTCCTAATTTCTTTCTCAGAGGCTTCATTATTGTTGTACAGGAATGCCGTTGATTTTTAAAAAATTTTTATTTATGAAAAAATAAAACAAAATAATAATGATAGTTAATATACTGTATCATTGTCTTCAAAGTAGTCACTTAGAGACAAAAAACATTCTTTCTTACAAAGAACAATAGATAATAGCACTTTCTTTTCAAAGAATTAAGAGAAACTATTAGTATAAATGAAATGAATTAGCATGTACATTAAAATATATTTGATACAGCAGAATAGGCAATTTAGGGATATTTGAACTTCTCCCTACTTCCTACTTATCAGTCTTCTATTTTGCCCTTTATTTATAGATAGGTAAATATAGACAGATTTTCTAGTAGAAGAAAAACTATGTGATATTTAAGCTTATGTATATGACTTGTTTCACTTACTATTATGTTCTCAAGTTGTGTCCATTTATCTATGAATGCCTCAAGTTTATCTTTCTTTGTGGCAGAGTAGTACTCCATTGTGTATAATGATTTTTGTGTGTTGATTTTGTATACTGCTCCATTGCTGGATTTGGTTATTAATTCTAGGAGTCTTTTGGAGCATTTTTGGAGGGTCTTCTATATAGAGGATCATGCCATCTGCAAATAATGATAATTTGACTTCCTCCATCCCTATACACATCACTTTCATTGCTCTTTCTTGCCTAATTGCTTTTGCTAGTGTTTTGAATACTATGTTGAACAGGAGTGGTGATAATGAATATCTTTGTCTTCTTCCTAATTTTAGAAGGAAAGCTTCCAGTTTTTCCCCATGTAATATGATATTGGTAGTAAGTTTGTCATAATTGGCTTTTATAGATTGAGATAAAGTCATTATATACTTATATTTATCACCGTTTTTATCATGAAGTGATGTTGGATCTTGTCAAGGGCTTTTTCTGTGTCTATTGAGATGATTATTGGGGTTTTGCCCTTGTTTAGGTTCATGTGATGCATTACATTTATTGATTTGCATGTATTGAACCATCCCTGCATCCCTGGCATGAAGCCTACTTGGTCATGATTTATGAGCTTTTTGATGATTCATTGCTTTCTGCTTACGAGTATCTTTTTAAGGATTTGTGCATTTCTGTCCATTAACATGTTCGTGATGGGTCCATAATGCCTATGTCTTGCTGCCAGGCAGCTCTGATTTGTGTTCAATCATGCTGCCATCTTGAACCACCAGTGATACATGCATGACTATCTGAAAGAAATCAGTACTGCTGTGGCCACACACAAAAAAAACCAAGTGCATCATGACATTTTGCACACTGCACAAATCAGCCGCCTTTATATATAAAATGTTTTAAAGAAATTCATGAATATAAATTTCTTTTAGGGCCAGTGAGATAGCTCAGTGCCATAAGCGCCTGCCTGGCAAACGCAAGGTCCTGAATTTGATTCCCGGTACCCACATACGAAAAAAGGGCCAGTGATATTGCTCAGCGGCATGGGCACCTGCTGGTGTGTGAGGTCTTGAGTTCAACCCCCGGTACCCACAAAAAAATAAATTAATTAATTAATTAAATTTCTTTTAATTAATGAAATAAATTTGTTGTAATAATTTTAATTAGTATGAATATCATAATATTTATATTTGGGTAGTAATTATTCAAATTTGAGCAACTAGATTCAGTCCATTTGTAGACTTTTTATTAATTTTATTAGTAAAAATACTAATAAAAATTATTAGATCTGTGTGTACCACCAGTGGTACAGGCCACCTGATGGGACAGTCATGCATGTACCTCTGGTGTTGCAAGCCAGTGGGAACACAATAAAGAGATTGGTCTATAACTCTTTTGTGGTTGGATCCTTGTCTGGTTTTGGATTTTGTAATGGTAGCTTCCAGGAATGACTTTCGGTATAATTTCTTCTGTTTCAGTTTCATTGAGGAGCTTGAGGAGTATGGATGTTAGATTCTCCCTGAACTTTTTGTAGAATTCAGCAGTGAATCCATCCAGACCTGGGCTTTTCTTAGTAAGTTTTTTTAAATCATTGCTTCTATTTAACTACTTTTTGTTGAATTATTCTTGGTTTTTAAAACTTCTTGGTTTAGTTTTGGTAATTCATATGATCTAGGAATGTCTTCATTTCTTCTGAATTCTGTAATTTATGGGTATACAGGTTTGTGAAGTAGTTAATAATCTTTTGGAGATCAATAGTGTCCATTGTGATTTCACCTTTTGCATTTCTAATTGCATTGATTTGGGTCTTTTATCTTCTTTTTTTGGTTAGACTCACTAAGGGTTGTCTATTTTGTTTACTCTTTCAAAAAAAACCAACCCTTTGATTCATTGTTTTGTTTTGTTTTTGAATTCTGCTCTGATTTTTATAATTTTCTTCCTTGTACTAGATTTGGGTTTAGATTGCTCTTATTTTTCTAGGATCTCATGGTGCATCATTAGGTTATTTATTAGGGATAGCTCTGCTTTTGTGGTGTGGGCATTCACAGCTATAAACATCCCACTTAGGATTGTTTTCATTAACACACACTTGGAATTTTTTCTTTCCACAGTTGCCATCCTATCCATATGGGCTCTTTTCAGCACCAGAATTGTTTTGGGGACACACTCTCCTCATGTCCCAATAAGGCAGATCACTTCCAATAAATGCTCCAACCTTGTTTGGCACTGGCTTGCCCTCGATGCCTTCTTCTACCTTTCATCCCACAGCACCCTAGCACCTGCTCAGCTGGCTTCTTCCTCTAACACTATCTGCTAAAGCACAGCTTCTGACACAGGAAAATGGACCAGACACATGGATCAGTTTGGCAGCCCCCTTGTAAGGCTTTCTGAGCTCACTGATACTTCACATGGTCTTGCTTTTTCCTATTTCCAGGCCACATATGAATTAAGGGGTTTTTAACTACTACCGCAATGTGCTCATTAACAGAGCAATATCATTCCAACTGATGCTTTCATTTTTCCCCTGCTTGCTAATCTTCAGGGAATAAAGCCAAGCACAGTGGGAATCTTCTCAGCATCAATCCAACCTAAAGCTTCTATTATCCCACAGGGGTTTCTGGTGGTATTTGTGAAAATTCACAGCAGAAGAACTTTGTCTAAAATGTCCTTCTGGATGCATGCAGATGTCCTTGACCCACTCAATATCCTCTTCCACATCACTTTCCATCCACATCCCCCACTGCTCTTTGTCCCTCCTTGATGTTCGGAAACTTTTCGGACTAGCAGGAACATGGGCAAAATATTGTGCCTTATCTGCACAGCTGGTTGGACTTTCTTCTTGTGCTTCCCCCCAGGAGAATGTTGCCCAACTTAATGTGTCCTGCTTCCTAGCCAAAGATTTCTGGTTCAAAAATCATCCTTTAATTTTTATCATAGTGTGTCTTCACCTGGAATCATACTTACCTGGTGTCTGGGCAGGACTGAGGTTTTTCTCAGGAACTAGAGAGATGGACAGGTATACAGCACAGTGGGTGACAATGTCATCTCTGGAGCAAAGTTGTCCAAGTTTAAACCTCAGGTCAGCCATTCGGAAACATTAACTCTTTCTTACTAGATTAATAAAGATAATAACAGAAGCCACATCACAAGGCTGCTGGATCAAAAATGATAAGGTATGCAAAGCACTCGGCACTGTGCTCAGCATAAAGCAAATAATCTATAAGCATTCACTATTGGGATAATCATTTTCCAATACAGCAGAGGAGTTCATCATGTCCAAATAGTCTCTTGAAGTTGGAGGAAAGTGGTGGACCACCCTACACACAAGTGTGCAAATTTAGTAGTGCTGTGATGGGTCCCACCACAAAGATTCTTCAAAGGACGCTCACCTGTCCTCCACAGGCTGTCCTTAGGATCAGAGCACGGGCTGCCTCCAGCACATGGGCTGGCATGTCTGGTACGGCTTGTTCCCAGTGGGGGAGCACCTTCCACTCAGCGACGACGTGAGCCCTTCACTTCTAGCACCCTGTCTGTGTTGCTCAAAATGCACAGCTGCAGGCCCAAGAGCAAGCACTGTCTGTGGTAGGAGCTCTCAACATAGGATGACTTTGTCCCCTAGGATGGTGAGAGCGAACCTTTCAGAGCTTTCAGTGATAACAAAGAGCCTGCTGTGGCACAAGTGCCGTAACTGTCCTATGAGATAATTGACAGTATCTGGCGACGCTTTGATTGTACCAGCTGGGGAAAGGGAATGTCACGACTGCACCCATTGGGTAGAGGCCAGGGATGTTGCTGGTGCACTGCAACACACAGGACAGTACACACACATGCACACACACACACACAACCACGAATTACCAGCCCAAATATCCAGGTATGGGGACTGAGTAGCATGGGTCTGTGGCTACAGCTCTTCAAGTTTGGCTCTTTGACTCTGTCTCAGAATAATTTAGAGTACTGTTTAGGAACAGACATTATGGAGTAGAACCCCAGAACTCCTGAGAAAGGTCCTCTGCGGCCTCTCAGGAGCCTTCCATGGGATTCCATCTGATGTCTCCCCTGACACCCTGTTCTTTGGGAAACAGCCTTCAAGGGGCATCCCCAGATCTGTGTCCTCCTCTTATGTAGGGATTAACCTAGAAACTATAACTGTAAAACTATAACCATTCCTGGGAAGGGAGCTGTTGGCCTAAAATCTGCCCCCTTTAAGAAAAAGACCCATTTTTCTCCAAAGAGCACCCTACCAAAGGAAAATGGGTCAGTTAATGGGGGAGAGGGAGTGTGGGGGGGGGGACTCCAACTCCACCAATTGCCTGTATGCCCAGGAAGACACATGGCAGAGCGCTCACACAGGGCCAGAGCAGCAGCAGCAAAACTGCTCTGGACTTCAGAGTCAAATAGGATCTGATGCAGATTTTGTCTCTGCCACACAATGAGTACAAAAATATATGTACATGATATAAATTCACTGAAGCAAAGCCCTCCTTTCTTGATCTCTTTGCCTATCCAGCATCTAATTCTTCTCAAGATAAAAAGAGCAATGATTTTCCTTCAAGTTAAAGTACACAGCTACCCTATCCCTAAATGTAAAGCTGAGCATGTGACCCAAGAGTTCAACCAGCATCTTCCATTCCCTTAACCAGAGCAGATGAACAGCATGGCTCATAACTCACATTACACCAAAGAAACTCAATACAGGAATTTGAGGTAAGAATCTTAAGAAGGAAAAGATGTCTTTCTAATGTATATGGTATGGTTGAAAACTACAGAGAATGTTTAAATTTTTAAAATGTATTACAGTAGGGTATAGCTCAGTGGCATGGTGCCTGCCTGAGTTCAATCCCAGTTCCAAAAAGAAATTAAAATTAAAAATTAAAAAAATAAAATGTATTACAGTAAAAGATAAATTGCCACTAATCCCCCTCAAGATCCTCCCCCTCACTTCAAACACACCATCCTATCGTTCTTGCTGCGTTCTGCAGCAGTTCTGGAAGTGCTTTTTCATAAGTGCCTTTATTTGCACTGTCATACCTACCTCGATGTCCTGAATCCATTCAAAACATTGACCTTTCACGGTTATTTTCACTCTGGGGAAGAGCCAGAATGGTCCCAGACCCATGAGCAAGGTGGATGAGGACACACCATAATGCTTTTACAAGTCTGCCTTGCTGTTGGATGGCATCAGCACCTGCATTCACCACTTTTTGTTATTCTCATAAAGATATTCATGAAAGACGACTTCCAGAGCTGCTTCAGAAAGTGGCAAGAACAGTGGAATAAGTATGTTTGAAGCAAGGAGGAGTATTTTAAGAGGGATTAATTACAGTGAGTCTTTTAGTGTAATAATTTTTTTAAAAATTTAAACATTCACCATACATTTTAATCACACCTAATATTCAAGACTGAGAAAGTATGAAATCAAAGCTGCCAGGGCTGCCAAGAAAGTCCACCAACATAAGGAAAAGCATGTAAGAGAATGATATTGGTCTTGATGACATCGTTAAGATTGTAGATCCCACTGTGACTGAAGTCTAGAATTACTATTTTCATGAATAAATTCTCCTTTATGTGCCTTAGCCATGAGGGCTGAAATGTTTAACACCTGCAATCACAAATCCCAAAGAATGCAACCTCCATCTCCACTTCTTCATAGTAAATGGAGAGAATACTTGTACTTGCCTCATAGAGTTACAGAGAAACTTAACCAAGATAATGACAAGCATGAGATGTTGGCTTTTGATGCCAATCTCTCTTAAGAAACTGAACTCAATTTTAGGAATATCAGATGTTCTGGCAGAGATGCTCGCGCTTACCCAATAGATGGAAGAAATGGCTGCACAAGGAGATCAAAGCAGCCAGAACTGCCCAGTCGCCACAGGAAGGGCCGGCCTGGAGAGCTGCTAGACCCACACCAGCTGGTGGGGCACTGCAACTGGGAGGTTGCTGTTTGCCATAGCACTGTCTACCCTATTCCTAGGAAAGGCTTCTATAGCAGGGAAGATGAATGGAGAGAGCATTTGAGCCTCCCAAGAAGAGGCTCTCGTGGGGGAGATGAAAGCTCTACCTCCTAGGACAAATTTCATCTTGTCTTAATTTTTCAGAGAGGCCACCCACCTCCTCTCCCAAGTGTCTTCCTCAAATTTCAGAAGTACTAGGCCAGGCCAGGCAAATATGTCACTCAGAGTCTATGACTGGGAGAAAGACTGGGTTGGCAATGCTTTGTCAACACTCTTAGTGTCAAGTGTTCAATGCTGCTTGCTTGCTTTAGCCCAGGAAGCCCTTCAGGACTGGGTCCCATATGCTGTGTGCTGCATTCTTGCCTTGTCCCCTCAGCCACCACAACCCACTCCCTGGACCTTCGACAGTTTCTCAAACACGCCTGCCCCATTACTTCCTCAGGGCTAACATGTGTCGTTCATCCTGTCTAGGGCTGGCACCTTCTCAGGCCTCAGGGTGTCAACTCTTACTGTGTAAGAGGGGCATCTAGACCACTCTACTGATAGAAAGTCCCCTTGACATTGTCCCTCTCAGCTTCCTACTTGTTTTCTCCTCCCCTCCCCCTACTTTCTTTTTCTTCCTCCCCTCATTTCTCTTCCTTGTCTACTTTCTCCTCTTCTTCCTCTCCCCGATCTTCTTTACCATTAACATATATAATTTTGATGGTTGTTTCCTATGTGTAAGGCAGAATTTTAAGCTCTCCTCATAGATTATCCCATTTAATGTAGCGAAGGCCCTATGTGCCAATCAGGATTCTTGATTTTCACACAACAGAAATCAAGAGTGTGTGGGCACAATATGAACTGAGTGGAAGGATACTGAATAGACCACAAAGTCAGCAGAACATCTGAAACAAATCGTGACCACATGGCCAGAATCCCAGCTCAGTCTAAACAGAGGCAGGGCCTCGTCGGAATAGCTGCCACAACTGCTGGACAAGGGACACCTTTGTTGCCACCACTTCAGAGCCTGGACACACTCACTGCTGACTGAATCAACTCTAAAGGTCCTCATTCCTTGGAGACACTTATTCAAGTCAAAGTCTCAGTCAAAAGCATCCAATTGTCCCAGCTAAGGCCAAAGGCCCCTCTCAGGCTGCCCTAGAGGCAGGGATGCTCTCTGACCACTTCAGAGGCCATGACAACTGCCTGCTGAAATGGCCACAGTGGGCAATCCCCAAAGCACAAGAAAAAGCTTCAGATGCTGTCCAGCTCCCAAAGTGACAAATGCCCTCTCAGTCTGAGACAGAACATTCACGTCAGAATGTTTAAAAATCCTCACCAAGAACACCAATCTCCCCTCCCCACTAGAGAAATGTTGAATAAATCCTCAAGGATTATCCATCTGAAGAGGGGCCAAGTTCTCAGGCTAAGATACCCACTGTCCCCAGTCTCATCCTGCTGACAAGAGTAAGCAGAGAGGTTTCCAGATGGACGTCTGCAGCCCAAGTATCTGTGAACTTGTGACAGCAGAGCCAGATGTCTGGGCCCCCAAGTCTTGCCACTAAGTGTGGAGGGGGTGGGGGGACACCAGTAGCAGCAGCACCTGGAGCTCATTAGCCATCTGAGTCAGAAGCTACGCTTTAACGACATCCCCAGCGACTATGTGCCCATGAAAGTTAGAGATACACTGTTCTAAAGCTCTGATTCTCCACCTCACCCACACATTAGAACCACATCGGAACTTTTTACAAAGTACTGGTCCCTCATCCCACACTCAGAAATTCAGTTGTAATTATTCTGATGTGTGGCTGGGCATCAAAATTTTGCAAATCTCCCCAGGTAACTCTTATGAGTAGCCCAGGTAAAGGACTACTATACTTAGAAAGATGTGAATGTAAGGGTAGGGAGTAGCTCGGTGGTACAGCACTTGCCCAGCACGAGCAAGGCCCTGTGTTCGATCCCAACACTACAAAAAGTAAAAATAGTGATTACATCCAATGCTGAACATATTTGTTTATTTTATATATATATATATTTTTTGTGTGTGTGGTTACCGGGGGATCGACATCAGGACCTCATGCGCCAGCAGGCGCCCGTGCCGCTGAGCGATATCACCGGCCCCTTTTCTCGTATGTGGGTTCCGGGAGTCAAACTCAGGCCCTCGCGCTTGCCAGACAGGCGCTTACGCTGCTGAGCCATCTCACCGGCCCCTGCTGAACATATTTGGAATGAAAAAAATATGCTAATAGCACCAACCCATGGTTGAAATGTCTCAACACTGTCCTTCCGAGAGGGTTGCAGACCCTTGTCACTTGCTCTGGTCCATTCCCAGAGAAGAAATTTTAAAAACTAAAGGACATCGATTGACCACCACCACTCTGAGCTGCTCTAGATCTTGGTGGTTAATTTTTTCCTACCAGCATTGAAGATCAATAAATAAAAGGACCCCAGAGGTCACAGGGGCTAACACTGTCATACTACAGATGAGGAAACTGAGGCACAGGCAGAAGTGTTGAATTTTCAAGCATACTCGAGGACCTGAACTCCTACCTTTCTGCTTCATGCTGCCTTCGAGTGAAATGTCCATAAGAAAAGAATGCTGGATGAGTTGTGCGGTCAAAAGTTCATCTCCAAAATATTTATTAATACAGTAATGAGATTAAAAGCTTCCCAGTCAACCCTGCAGTGCCAGTGGCTGCAATCCAGTCTGCTCTCATCTAATGATGCGTAGGTATGGTAATTGGAAACAGGCTACCTCTGATGGGCAGGGTTTCAGGAAATGGAAACCTCTAATACGAGCCTGCCTGGGAAGAGTCAGCATCCACCTTGGTGTGCTGCTGGGCCTCTCACAATGCTGGGCCTGACAGAAGGGGAGGCATCACCCTCCAGCAGTGGGAAAAGCAGGCTTGCCAGCCGAGATCACTGAGGCCTGGGAGAGCTGTGTGATCCATGGATAACAAGCACCAGCCCCTGTGTCCTCCATGCTGGGCCGGCATGGAAAGGGTGATGTAGACCCACAGCTGTGGGCAGTTGTGGTCTCTAAGTTTCCCTCACCAAAGAGGTGCTGGGTACCAGGTGCACTATGGTCACATTACCCCATGTAATTCTTGAAGCCATGCCATGAGCTAGGGAATGCCACATGGCAGAGGAGGGAGCTGAGGCTTAAAGTGGTCTGAGTTACTTGTCCATAGACTCACAGACAGGAGTGGAGCCAGGATCAAGGCCCAACATCCATCTTAACCAAGAGCTCTTGCATCCTCTATGCTGTGCTATCTGCCCGCTCCCACTGCAGTCTCCTCCTGGCAGGAGGGCTAAGCAGGAGCACCAGGCTCCACTGGGGCAGATGCTGGTCAGAGCAAGGTGCACACTGGAAGGATGAAAGTGGCACACACAGAGTGAACAGATGCCCCTCCAGGCAGCTCGGGAGCACCAGCAGTATGAGTTCAGCCATCCCAGGAGCTGCAAAACCAGGCACCTGCTGCAAGTCCCATTTGCTGCAATGGGACCCTGTGTCCACCACCACCATCTGCACCATCTGGCCATCTGGTTGCAGATTGTGCCATCATTCGCAGCTAAGCATGAGCTGAGCTGGCCTCCAGCAGATACCATTTAACAAATTCATGGCTCAGTGGTTCCCAGGATGGATCACTTGAAGCCTCATGCTCTAGTGCCAGAGTTTCAGCAAAGCCAGATGAAGGTGGCTTCTCATGTTGCAATTAGCTTGTTAACAGGACCTGATCTATAGTTCATCATTTTCCCAACTGGTGCCCACCAGCTGGGCTGATGTTGGCTGGGGGTTGATTTCTCAATCTCTCTCCCTCTTTCTCCTTCCCTCCTTCCTCCCTCCTTTTTCTCTTATTCACTCCCTCCCTTTCTCTTTCTCCTCTTCTACATTTTTAATCCAAACCAAACTTCTCATCAATTCAAACCCCATACTCATTCGTCCCCATTGATAAACCTAACCTCAGTTTTGCTCTGCATCCTGACACAAACAACCTCACCCAAGGATGAAATTTTGTCTGATCAGGGTGATGGAATTCCATCAGTTGATTTGGGTTCACCTACCTTTCTCTGAGTTTGCCCAGAAGATTCAGAATGGCCAGTGTGATGCCAAGCTCTGGTGGGGGCAGAGAGGAAAAAGCCCATCTGGACGTTGATGCCTCATCTCACACAGGTCACACTGAGTCATCCCCATTCTTCCCCAAGATCCTTTGGGCCTCCTGGGCTCCTGGAATCGTCTGTCGCACCTTCTTTATTCTAGGTTGTGGATAAACTGAGGCTGCCCAGGGCCTTCCTTATCAAGACCCCTTAGAAAGCAATTTCTTCGGTGAAGCCTGCTGCCTCCCCGGAAAGCAGAATGAGTTTCCCCTGGCTTGAGCCCCACAGACACACCTGGCTATGTTGCTCTTTCTCCAGGGCTCAGCCAGGGAGCAGGAAGCCGGAGTGTCTGGAGGTCTCTCTGCAGCCACAGCTTGCATATGTCCACTCCGACCTGCCTCCTGCCTGCAGCCCTGCCAGTCTTTGTCTGGTCAGAGATAGAGATGGGAGGATGGTCTTACTCTCATGTGTCTTATTTTACTTTTAACAAAATAATTATTTTGTGATAGGAGTCCTTTCCATTCTGCTAAGGGCCCAGGCTGCTAAAATCCACAAGCCAGCAAGAGACCTGCCTTTATCTCCTTCTGTTACCACAGGGATAGAGAGGAAAGCAGGAAGCTCACTGATAAAGAAAGGGAGGGATGAGAAGTAAAAAGAATTAGCAATAACAAACACAGTTAATATTTCTAAAATATGATGCTGCTACCGATTAGACACCAGAGCTCGGAGATGTGATGTATCCTGCCCAAAGACACAAAGCAAATGTGTGCGGAAGAACTTGCATGAGGAATAGGAGGCAATGGAAGATGATTTAGTTTAGTGGGTCCAGCTGGGATTCAGACGCACCTGGTCTCACATGGGGACTCTGACTTCAACAAGAGCCCTGGAGAAGGTCTCGTCCTGCAGTCTTTAGAAACTACTTCCTAGACGAAGAAGCTAAGGCCCAGGGAAGATATGGTCACGCTTAGTTACAGTTTATAATCTGCCTACTTCCTAAGACATTGAGGCCACACACCACTAGTCTGTGACATCCAGATGACATTGTGATGCTTAGTGCAGGCTTCCTTCTTCCAGAAATCCCCCTGTAATCTATTCTCCACCTGTCCACCCTCAAGGGCAAAGTTCTGCCCACAGAACTTTTATCATTTGGAACCAATTCACTCATTTGTGTTCCAAAATTTGCCCCAGGAGGCCAACATGGGTGGGAGAGAAAAAGATGAGCCTGGGCCCAGGTGTGACTGCCATGGACAAAAATAGGTGTAGATACATGGCCGGTACTCACCAGTCTGCTCCAGTGTGTGTGTCCATGTGTTTGGGGCAAACAGGCAAAGCACAAAGAATCCAAAGATACTAACATATTTAATGATATTACTGTGCCTAAAGATACTAATGAATCCAAGGATACCAATTCTTTTATTAGTCCCGGGAAAGTATTGGACAATATCATGAATATGGGTTATTTAGCCAACAAATAATAATGGAGCGCTTCCTATCTAACCACTCCATGCTTGGAACAGAGATACGGCTAGATACATAAGGCTGTAGCCTCAAGGAATTGGCAATTTTACAGAAAAACATGAAAATATATTTTTAAAAAATCACTACCCATGAAAAGTGGCATGAAGAAACCAAACAAGAGGCTGAGTTGGAAGAGGGGGTTGGTTAACCTTGCCCAAAAAGGGCCAGAGAGTAAATATCTTCAGCTGTGTGGCCCCTCCTTGCTCCACCACAGCTCAGCTCTACCTTTGGAACTCAGAGTCAGCCCCAGCCAACAGGGGAGGGGAGGGGAGGGGAGGGGAGGGGAGGGGAGGGGCCCTCAGTGCAGGAATTTCCGGGTTGGCCCAGGTAGTTTGTGGGTCCCTGTGCTGCAGTATCATGGGTGGGGGAGGCCAACCTTACATGGATGGTCCTAGAGGGCAACCCACAAGAGGCGACGTCCAAGCAGAGACTCGTGAGCAGCATGGCACTGAGGCCAGGCAGAGAGCCTCGGGGCAGAGGGCAGCACAGGCAGGGACAGCTGCACAGGGCAGCTCCTGACAGCGGATCAGAGGGCAGAAGCTGGGGAGGGAAGGGGCACAGGTGCTGAAGGGCTGTAGGCTCTACCTGTGGGCCTGCAAGGGGTCAGGATGGGATTCCAAGGGTAGTGGAAGACCACTGGTAGTGGGAAGCAGGGAACTGACATAATTTGAGTGACCTTCACCTCCACCCCTTTTAAAGCTGCTTTGTAAAACATTTTCTATGGTATGGGAGGCCTGGTGGCAAAAAAAACAGTGACCTGGCTTCTCTGATAGAGAAGGAGGCATAGGAAATACGTGGTGGAGACAAAGCCCTCAGTGCTGGCAGAAGGACGGTGGGTTGGGGGTGGGGAGGGAGGAGAGATCTCAGGATGGATTCCAGCTGTCCTAGCTGTGCAAGGGAGGGGGAACAGGGACTCCAAGGTCCTCCTAACCCTGAGGTGCTGCATTTCTATGCCACAGAAGATGGGACAAATCACAAGAAGGTCCAGCTGGTCAGGTGTGATGGTGCACACCTATAACCCAGCTACCCAGGGAGGAGAGGAAAGAGGAGGGCGAGTCTGAGCCCAGGGCATGAAATTTAGTGAGACTTTTATAAAAAAAGGAATAGGGCTGTGGACGTAGCTCAGTAGTACAGTGTTTGCCTGGCATGTATGAAACCCTGGGCTCCGTCCCCCAGCACCAAACACACACACACAGAGAAAGGACCAGCTGGCCCTCATGCACTCCAGCTGTCCTCGACCCCTCCTGAGCCCCAGTTGTGTGCCCAGCACAAGCTGGGTTTTAAGGCCCCACTAGGATGACACTCTAAGAAGGAATCAGGATTAACAGCTGAGGTCACATACTCCTCTCTGCCCCCACATCCCCAGCCCCAGCCCATGTCATAATCCAGACATCAAAGAACAAAAAGGCAGCAGAGGCAGAAGTGGAGGCTCCAGCATTGGCTAAGTCTCTGAGAAAGCTAGAAAGCTTTATAAGGTGCAACTCTTAAATACAGCAGAACTGTCACGTTTATGATCGTGAAGTAAAAGCTGGGCCGGATCAACTTACTTAAACGTCAGCCTGCTGGAAAGCGTGGTGGGTGAGGGGCTCCCCGCTTGGATGTTGCTGTTTTCCTAGAGGAAAGGCACTAGAGGGACCAGGAACAGCCCAAGGAGACAGGGTTCTAGGCCTGCCCTGCCACAGGGAAGAGCCAGGCCAATGTCACCTGTCCTCAGGGCCTCAGCGGATTCCTCTGTAAACGTGGAGTTGGAGATGCTCCCAGGGAACCTTCCCACCCGACACCTGGCGTCCTGCCTGGGCTGTGAATTTCTACTATTGGGAAATGTCATTCACCACAGTCTCCGGCCCAGAGCTCTTGTAACTCACGCTCACCTGCCCTGTTTGGGAGCCATAAATCACAGACTTCCTTGCTCACCGAGAACAGGGCGGAACTCAGCCCACTTGGCACTTGGCCAGCATCTGGGACCACACCCCCCCTCGGGTTCACAATAAGACATGTGGCTGGCAGTGGCCCCCCTCTTCACCACATCTTGTCCCAGGGACCGTGCACAGTCATCACTGACGCCCCCAACTCCAGATGTAAGAGAGAATGGCAGGCGAGCTGAAGTCTGATTAAAGCAGGGTGAGGGGAGGGAGAATCATTCAGGGAAACAGAGACCCATGGCAAGATCAGGAGGAGAACAGAGAAGCACAAGGATGAGGAGAACATGAACCAGCAGCCACAGAAGGGTCCAGATCACGCCCAGCCCAGTGGGCCGTGCAAATGGTTTTGGAGTTTAGTCTAGGATCAGTGTTAAGGTTTATATTAGATTCCTACAGATGCCATAACAAAACATCCCCAACTGGGTGGTTTAAAACCACAGAAAGGTCTTCTCCTGCAGTCCTGGAGGAAGAAAGTGTGAAATCCAGGTGTCAGCAGGCCCAAAAACCCTCTGAACCCTGTGGAGAAGAACCATATGCCTCTTCCCAGCGTCCACTGGTTGCCCACAGTGATGACACTGGCTGGTTTACAGATGAATCGCTCTAATCTCTGCTTCTGCTTTCATGTGACCTTCTTGTCTCTATGTCTCTCTGTCCCCTTTCGTCTTTTTATAAGCCCACCAGTCATTCGATTTAAAGCCTGTTCTAACCCAACATGACCTCATCTTACTTACATCTGCAAAGACTCTTATTTCCAAATAAGATCACCTTCTGAGGATCCAGGGAGACATGAATACTGGGGGAACACTACTCCTCCACTCCAGGATTTTAGGCAGGGAATGGGTAGGGTGGAATTTATGGTTCAAAACTAGGACTCTGGCTCCAGTGTCAGGAATGGATTAGCGTGAAAGAAGGAAGAGAGAAAGCAGGAGCCAATGAGAAGCAGGGGGACATGGTGAAGCCAGCCTGGGTTGGGGAGGATGGAGAGAAGGGTGTGGATTTGACATCTGTTTCAGAGGTCGAGTGGGTGGATGGGCCATAGATAGAATGTGAGGGATAAAGAAAAGGGGCCAAGGATGTTGCTCCTGTAACTGCTTGGACTTGGACACTGTATACACTTGGCGAGTATGAGACAAGTCCTTTCTTCCCCAACACAGATGAGGCCTCAGTGAACACCTGTGAACCGATATGTTGACCAAAGCAAACATTTCTGGAGCCAAAACAACTTTCTTAGAAGTTGAGCATGCAGCCTCTTTCTCAACTTTGCAGGTAACACCTTCAGGCTCAGTCTCTGGCTTGGACGGTGTCTTTACCACAGCCAGAGACACAGAGCAGACCAGCTCTCCCAGAGAGGCCCCAGCCCACCTCCTGTCTCCAGGGCATGCCCAGGGGCCCCCGGGTGGCATTTGGGTAAATTGCTGTCACGGTGGTTCCGGTCAGCTGCACCACAGACCGAAGGATTTTCAGGATAAAAGAGATTGGTATCAATGCCCTCCTGCTGAAGCAGGTGGGAGGAGGGTACTAAAGTGCAGGCAGCAGCAAGAGTTCTGTCCCCATCGAAGGCTTTTTCCAGCAGCATCCCAGAGATCTGGCTTCAACAAAGGCGACACTTTCTCTTTGCTCTTTGCCTGCTTTTTGATAAGTAGCCCGGAAGAGGATACCATGGCTGCTGGAGTGCCAGGCTTGTGAAAGCAGCCAAAGGAGAGGGAAATCTCCCATGGGCACATGTGCATGTGCGCACACACACACACACACACACTGGCTGCCCTGCAGGCTGCCCTTTGATGCATGCTTTCAGAATGCCGGCACTCCAAAACCTTAAACCTGAATTGCAACGAGCCTCCAGATTCACCTTTCCAGTTATAGATAACATAGGGGACGAGGCACGTGTTAGACAAACACCCACAAAGCAAACTGTAAGTGCCAGATATGGGAAGCCACAGAGGAGGACACCAGGTTCTTAAACAAATGCTCTGCAAGGGGAAAGTGAAGTAAAGAGAAAGAATAGCTCAAAAGAAACTTAAAAGACTTAACTGCAACAATGTGTGGATCTCATTTGGATCCTGACTTGGACAAACCAACTGTTTAAAAAAATAATTAAGGCAGTTAAACACTAGCTGGAATTATGATTGATGTTTGTAGGTGTGCTAATGGGATTGTGATTATGTTTTCTAAGAGTCATTATCCTTTAGGGCTGGCTCCTGAAATACTTATGGAAGAAATGATATCATGTGAGAGATTTGCTCCGAAATGATCCACAGGCTAGGGAGAGAGAGGGCAAAGCTAGAAAGAAATCGGCCGTTGCATTGGCAAGGGCAGAAGCCAAATGAAAGGAACAGGTGATGTGTGGAACTCGCTGTTCACTACACTGTTCTCTTCACTTTTGTACAAGTTTGGAATTTTCCTGATGGACAGGAATTTGTTTTTAAAAGAAAGAAAAACAAAAATCCTCTGCTCAGGAGACTGGCAGCTCCCCTGCCCAGCTGGTGCCCTCCAGGGCATTCCTGGGTCTCCCTAAGCCTCCTAAGTCTCTTCAGGAAGAAGAGTTCTTGCTTTGCGGGGACTACAGTCTAGTAAGAGCTCCATCACTGTAATATCTCATTTGCTCGTTCATTGGTGTTGACTTGGTGCCCACCAGGTTGAAGTGGGCCTCTCCTCTGGGCCACCCTGCCACTCTGCCTGGACTTACCACATTGCCTGGGCTTCTACCATGAGGTCTGAGCTGCCTTTGAAACCTAACATGCAGTAAGCACTCAGAAAATATTTAACTAAATCCATGAACTCTGGCTCCCAGCCATTCAGTGTCCCATTTGCAGAAAGAGCTCAGAAAGCTATAGTGCAAAATTCTGCCACCTGAGCCTCACTCTGCCTCTGCTTCGCTGTGCAGCCCTGCACAAGAGTCTCAACCTCTCTGAGTCTCCCTTCCTGTAAAGTCACACTTTGTGGCATACTGTGATACACACTCGATGGAAATCTGGCCCTTGCCTGGTGCCTACTGGTGTCAGTCCCATCCCTCTGTCCACCCTCATCATTTGGGCTGTCCTGACGGCCATTACCCAAACTCCCAGCCCAACACAGCTCCCGCAGTGGTCTCGACTGCCCTTAGAATCTGCGATGCCACCGCATCCCACCAGCTCCCTGTCAGCCTCCCCGGTGTCCCACTCTGGCTCCGCACCTTGGGCTCTGGACGACGTTCATCACTGAGGCTTTCATTGTGATGGAAATCATCCACCAGTGTAGGTTAAAAACAAATACACGAGCATTTCAGACAAGCCCATCACACAACCACCCCAACAAGAGATTCTTTTCTGATGGGAGAAATGGCAGCTGAGACCAGAGAGTAAGCAAGCTTCTCTGGCTGCAGGAATTATCAGCAGGGAGATTTCCAGTTGGCAATGCAGCCTGGCAGTGTGGTTTTCCAAAGAGGCTCAGCAGGCCCTGCACCCATGTCTGTAAAGTTGGGACCCCACCAAGCACCCAGTGCAGCCAGGACCCCGGGTGAGCAATGGTGAGAGACACGGATGGCAAAACACGCTGATGTCAAAAAACTCCAGCACAAGGAAGGCCAGGAAGGCTGTGGCTGACTGGTGTCTGGTCAGAGCACGCAGCTGATGTGGGGATGTGCAGGTTAGTCCGTGGCCCTGGCTCCTCCAGAGAGCTTCGTGCAACACAGCACAGCTGGAGCTCAGGGAGGAGTAGGCGTCAGTCCCTGTTCCCCACCCAGAGCAGCCTAAAGAAGAGGGCTCTGGCCACCAAAGCCATGCCAGCTCCACGGGTGCATTCCCTGGGTCTGGAACACCAGGCCTGGTAGACTTGGCGAGCTGCAGCTGGGTGCTGGGTCGGGAGGCCTCTGAGGGAGAAGAGAAAAGAACAAATATACCAAAGGTATGCTATCTTCCCCAGAAACTCACCCTCCAGGGAGGAGGTCAACTTGACAGGCAGGCTCTGGGCAGGCATCCGGGCTACACACGCAGGGCCAGCGGGGAGTCCCTCTGGGGATCACCACAGCAGCCCAGAGCCTCAGCCCCTGACGGAGGTCCCCCTACCAAGGGCTCCTGCAGGCTATGGTGCAACCAGAGCTGGGCTGTGAGGTGCCTAAGGAAACAGCAGGCACATTCGAGCAGCAGAGGGGAGAAGGGATGTCGCCAAGGAATGCGAGGCGTCAGAGTCCAGGCCTAGGATATTTCGGAGGTCCCTGAGATGCCCCAAACCTCTCACTCGCTGGATTCGGCTCTTGCCACTCTCAACCTCACTGAAGGGTGCTGGCGCCCTCTAGTGGATGGAGCGGCCATTACCTGCCTCCACCTATGCCTCGGTTTGGGGGCGTCTTTCCTTTGGGCCCAGAACAGAACTGTGCGGCGCGGGACGCTTCCCTTCAGCCCCAGTCCCCTCCGCTGCCTCTCCTCGGGCTTCCGCCACCTGCCCACAGACTCCAGACACAAAGTGGCACGCGCTCCTTACCGCCCTCGCCAGCTCGCTCTGTTGATCCCATTTTAACTAAGCGCAAAGTTTACACTGCAAACGCCTGAGGCCAAGAGGAAGTCGTTCACCACCGGCAAAGTCTTCTTTGGGAGTGGAGTTCCCATAGGCATTTCGGGGTTTAACGGGAAGCACCGGCTCTCCCTTCCTGAAGCTAGGAAGTAGGGCTGCACCCTGTTCGACTACTTTGAGATCATCAGCACCCCACTTCTCAGAGGCCTGCAGGTACCTAGGTGGACCACAAAGGGAGTCCCTGATCTCAGGGAAGTGGGCTCGGAGGTCCCTAGGCACCGGCGAATGGAGAGCAGAGGAGAAAAGGAGGGACGACGCCTCACCTCTCACTCTCCGCAGCCCCTGCTGGGATTCCTGGGTGCGCCTAAAACAGCAGGTGGCCTGCAGCCTGTCCCACTGGACTTCGGGCCGCCTGAGCCACGCTCTGTTGTCCCCCACGCCCAGCGCCCCTCATCCCTGTGTCTGTCTCTTTCCTTCCCTTCTGTTCTTTGGAGGATCCACCCTGAGGTCCCATTCCGGCAGTCGCATGGTCGGGGTGGCATAGTTCATGCCGCCTAGGTCTAGAAACCCTTGGCGAAGTCCCAGCGCCACCTAGTGGACAGAGCTGGGAAACGCGACGTGACCACACCCTGCGTCTTAGTACAGATGTGACCAGATTGCAGCAAATCAGCATCTGAAAACTCACGGCCTTTTGAGGAGGCTGGTGAACCCCAAAGCACTAACCTTGTACTCAGATCCTCCGGTTTACACGGTGGCTGGACTAGCGTCGGGCAAACGCTGGCTAAGGAAAGACAGGACAGGCAGAGGTAGAAAACGCAGAGACTCCTGTCAAAAGTTGGCCGGGTCTCTCAAAAAGAAGCAGAACTCTGAGCAGAGCTAACATTTGTGAGGCATTTACTGTGTGCCAGGCTGGCGCCAAGTGCTCCATGCATATTAATGCCTTCATTTTGTCACCTTTAGGGAATAGAGAAACAGACCCAAGGTTGTGTGTTACAAGTCCGGAGTTAGGGCCTGAACCCAGGCTGCCTTAGCCATATTCTGGGCACTGAATAGCAAAGCTATTAATGGGTAGGTAACAATCACCAGCAGAGACAATCACGCCGGAGGGCACTGTAGACAGGCTGCTGCCCCTGGATTCCTGAGCCAACCCTACCAGTTCAAAACTCCACGTGTTGACAGAAGCAAGCTGTGAAAATGGACTCACCTAAGATCTTCTTGTTTTCATCCTGAAGTCCCACATTGGGCCATGTACATGCAACAGCAGGGTGGGCTTCACCTCCTGCCACAGTCGTAGCCCCCTTTGTCCTAGGTCAGGTGGGTTTAACTCCAGAGACCGACACCTGGGCCTGGGGTGTGGGTTTAAGTATTTTTGATAATAAAGTCCTATGTCCTAATGCATCACGGTCCTCCTCCCACCCCTACCTCTCACATCATGATATGCAAACATCCAGAAAGAAGGCCAAAGTCAAGGAACCCAGGGTTCAGAGAGAAGAGCCCAGATTTGGGCACCCAGCTGCCAGCTTCCCCGGCGACCTTGAGGGGTTCCCGCCTCCCGCTCTTCATCTGTAAGATGGGGAGTGCTGGACCTGCTGCTAAAGCTGTAGGCTCAGTGGTGCAATTAGCTTGTGCTCAGTGGTATTTTACTTCTTCACTGGAAACAGCAAATTGCCCATCTCCACACTCCAATGTCTTTCTTTTTCCCATCGTAAGCAGACATGCATTTAGAGACATTGCTCTCTATTTGAGAAAACAAAACTGTGAGAGGCCAATGATTAAATGAACTCTGGCCCATGGCCCCTATGCCTGGGGATGGTAGGTCAGGGGCAAGTGTAGGAAATGGAAAAGACCCACTTCTTCCGAATGGTCTGCATTCATTAGCAACCCCCAGCTCCACGCAGAAATGTGGACCCAGTGCAGCCAGATCTTCTAGTGGCTTTAACAAGGGCTAGACTTTCACCAAAAAATATACTGGCTGCATGAGCATTGACTGAATTTCTTTGAAAATTCAAGTTACCAAGCCCGGCAGGAGTACTGGTCACCAGTGTGTGTGGCCATGTGCACATCAGACACTTGTGCACTTAGTAGTTCCATCAGACTGAATTGTCAGGGGAGAGCTTGGAAGGATTCCTGTTCCCACTACCTGTTTCTACCCTTCCTTCAAGACTCGGTCACAAAGCATCTGCTGTGAGGTTCCCTCTGTCATACCTGGTCTCCCACAGCTGGCTCTGTATCTGCCTCAACCAAATACAGTATTGTAAAGGAACTTCCCCGGGGTGTGGTCCTGTCCCCTGGGAGGACGAACCTTGCTCCAGGGTGAGGCCCCTGCTTACCCTTTGTATCCTCTCTTCTGCCCAACTCTAGACTGCCGATGTTGAGTACTGAAAGCAATATCACTCCCTGCACGTTTAGTACCCCGAATTCTAGTACCTCTGGCTACAGAGTGGATCCTTCTCACAGGAACCAGAAAAGGAGTTGGGGAGACGTTTATTGATCATTTCTCATCACCATCGTCTCACAGGGATCTCAAAGTGGTCATTAGAAATGTTGAGATCTCTCTCTCCATAGATGTAGATGTAGATATACAGGTAAAACTGGTCTGCACCCTTGTGGGTCACTGCACTGGGCCATGAAGTCCAACTTAGTGTCTGGAAACACTGTCTTGACATAGCTTTGCCCTGTAGCTCACATCTAGTCTCATGCATAGTCATGAAGACTATCTTAGCTTGGGTTTCCTTAAAAGCAGCTTCAGAGGGCCGGTGAGATAGCTCAGCAGCGTAAGCACCTTCCTGGAAAGTGCGAGGTCCTGAGTTCGACTCCTGAAACCCACATACAAAAAAAGGGCTGGTGATATCGCTCACTGGCACGGGCGCCTGCTGGCGCACGAGGTCCTGAGTTCGACCCCCGGTACCCACAAAAAAAAAAAAAAAAAAAGCAGCTTCAGAGCCAAGAGTATGTCTGCAAGTTATTTCTGAGCAAGCTGATGCCAGAAAGGCTCAGTGAGGGACTGGCAAAGGGAGGCAGAGCAGGGGAACCCAAGAAGGGCGAGGGTTTAATGCGTGGGTCACTGCTATGGACGACTGGAGCTTAGTCCCACTGGGACCCTTCTAATTGTTCCAGCGAGGAGCGAAGAGGCTGGGCTGTGTATCCCTGCTCCCACTCCCTCATTGGTTATTAAGGGTTGTTGGCCTCCTCAACCTTGGGCAGAGTCTGAGAACATCATCAGCAGGGAAATACAGAAAGAGAAGTGCAGTGACATCCATGGGTGACCCCAGGTTGATTGAGCAGAGGTTGACTAAGCCCTTCAGAATCCCCTGCAAAGCTCTGCCTTGAAAAAAACCCAGTACAGAAGCCCATCTTTACACCTCGAGAATATTACACCCTCAAAGCCCCTCACACAGGCTCAGCTGGTTTCCCCCGGCACTCCCATGACAGATGCGAGCTCATTATTATTCGTCCTAATTTACAAAAGGAAGAGATCAAGCATGTGCCCAAACTCATAGAACCAATTACCAACTCTAATTTGCAGACTTGATGAACTTCATGTTACTGAAGACTTTGCCAGAAAGTTATTTTAAACAGCAAAGCATTTAATCTTTTAAAATTATTTTGTAACTTTGCAAGTTCATTTCTTTACAGCTTTTCAGGAATGTATTAGGTGGGTGGTGCCTCTTGCCTTTGGGTGCTTGGCTTTGGCACAGCCACCCCATGTTCACCATCCATCACCTTGTGGTCCCCCTCAGTGCCCATTAGACCTCCCTGCCCTTTCTGAAAATTATTGTTAATAAAACTGCATTAAAATGGCAACCACAGATATACCATTCAAGCTGACCCTCCTGGATCAATAGTTTAGGGAAGCATGTGAATTTTCATAAACACCCAATTGAAAAGTTTGGGCAATAAAAATTAAGTGTCCTCCTAACTAAAGACAAAGATTATGTTCCATTGCCCATTTTAAACATACTTTCCAGATCAATTTGCCTTATCTGTGCCTGCAGTGAAAGAACATCCACAAAGGAAAGTTAATGCGCCTGGAAGTCTCCTTCAGAACAGATGCTGAAAAAAATGCCTGATCCAGAAATGGAAACAAAGTTTCTGTAAAAGATGACCCGCCATCTAGGGCCTTACGGCCTTGTGAAGCTATGGCCTCATTAACTTGATTGCCTTCCAGTGGTGCAGGTCCGGGAGTGATTCATTTGGTGCCTTGGAGGGGAGGGGTATCTCCTGGCTGGGAAGACAGAGCCAAGGCAGCAGTCCAGTGCTGGAGGACCGGGTGGAACCCCACCTCTCCCTTGGGCCTGGGAGACAGAGGAGTTTTCCAATGCAGGGAACACAGTGGGAGACTTCAAAGCAAGCCCAGCTGACACCTGCTCTACGCTCGACACCTCCCAAATAAGTCCCATCTCCAGATTCCATCTCGAAGTATTTGTTTTCTCTTCCAGACATGGACCCACCAGGGAAGCTGAGCATCCCCACTAAGACTTTTAAAACACAATGCTGAAAACCGAGTTTGAAAACCACCCACATTGCTTGCCAGCAGCACGACCTTGAGTAATTGCTGACATTTAGTTTCCTTTCAGAGTTTTCAGGACAATTATCAAAGGGCAACATCATGCCTGGCACATGCAATAATAAAAATATTATTACATTCTAATCATTGCTGAGCCTTGGCTCTGTGCCGCACCATCGATGCAATAAATGGTAGCACATTCTAGCCATTTGCGACCTCAGAGGCTCTCCTGTGGCTCAGTCCGTGCACAGCCGTGGAAGAGGATGTCCACAAAGCCCTTTATTACATTTACCCACTCTGAGCCCAAGTACTGCTTCCTGCCCTACAGTGTCCCCATACTTCTGCCCATGGTTCCAGGATGGAGGCATTTTGTTAACCTCAAGAAGTGTGTCACAGTGATCAAAAGCAAATTTGAACTCTGCCTGGGCAGAAGTCTTTGGCAAACTGCACCTGAGAGCCTCAGTTTTACAATTTGTAAAATGGAGCTAATGGTACCTACCTGCGAGGACGAAGCATGTCGAGTTCTCAGTACACTGCCTACTCTTAGAGCCCAATAAGTTCTAGGTACGAGTGTGTATAGCACCTTGTTTTGCTGGAGCCAATGAACTCCCTTCCGGTTCCATATAATTATAAAACCTGTCAAGCTCCACGTGGAACTCATGGCGATCTCTGCTGCGCGGGGGGGAGGCGGACGATTTTGGCTGGCTCGTTTGCATCCCATCTGGCCAATGTCCGCTGGACTCGGAGTCACATAGCTCTGATCTGGAGTCTATCAACAGTCCGTGAGCACAAGCAATTGTCTCTTCTGCAAAACTTGTGGCCTAGATACTAATGACAACTAAATTTTCTGTCCTTCTACCTCCAGGATTAGCCAATCCTTGGACAGCAAAAGACTCAGCTGGAGCATTCCTTTGACACAATTTGACCCACGTAAATCACCTGTTTTCCCCACCATGCACACTTAGAATCAGGAAGCAGAAGTAGGGACGTTTGCCCACCTGGGCCTCAGTGAGACATCCCAGGAGGCTTTATTCCTCTGCTTCACCTACCCCAGGGATAGGTGCCGGACAACTAGGGACCATGCCTGTAGCTTCAAGCCCACCAGAGAGAGTCAAACTAAATGTTTTACCCGGCCCTGCCTTTCCCATGAAAACCTCAGGAAGGGCTCTGACCCACCCCATGGCCCGGTCTTGCTCCTGACCACACAAATGCCTTTTCCAAGGGGCCTCCATGGTGTGCCCAGGCCTCCTGTCACTAGGAGCTGAGTGTAGTCAACTTTGTTTCCCTGAGCCTCTCCTGTGTCTTCTCTTCGGTCTGGAAATGGAGTTTATTCTAATCACTTCTGGTCACAGGTAGCTTTAATGCTGGTACGCGACAGTGGCCAGCACTAGCTTGTCTCGACATTACTCCCCTGGATATGAGAGACATCAAAGGTTGACTCAGATGCCCAAAGCCTGGTTAAATAGCCCCCGCCTTCCTCATGAAGGCTTGGCTCAAGTCTCCACTCCTGCTAAACTCAGATGACCAAGGTGAACCTCCTCTCCCCTCCTTCCTTGCCTTCAGGTTCTGGGAAGTGTCTTTACAAGTTGTGATGAAAAATCTGGTATATTTTGCTGCAGAGCGCCATCCAACGGAAAGGCGGGCTCATTAAACATTACAGGGTCTTCATCCACCTTATTCACTGGATCTGACACGGTCTCAGCTGAGTTAGGTAGAAACATTACAGGCAGTCAGACAGGACTAGGCCCTGGAGAGAGTTGATACAAAAGATACATATTGATACATATCACAACTGTGGCTGGAGGTGCATCTGCTGGAGGCCGGGCCTCAAGATAAAGACAGAATAACCAGGCCTACCTGCCTGCCCAAGGGATAAGTGATAACACCTGGTCCAATAAAGTCTAGAAAGACATCAGTTACCTCGGTGGGTGACTAAGACCTCTGGAGCCATCCCTCCCTGAAAAGTTTTGTTCTTTCCCTGTACACTTGCTACGTGACTTGCTTTTCCATTGGATCAATATTACCTCAGCAGTTATAATCTTATTGGTTGATTACAGCTTTAACCCACATTGTCCCCACCTCATGATTTTGCTCTATAAAACCTCTTCTGTGAAGTGGGCTTGTTGGCAACCTACTCAGGACCCCTTCTGCCTCTCAGAAGCTGTATCTCCCTCTCAGTAAATATTTCCTACTCTTAACCTCTGTTCCTTAGATTTCATTCTTTGATTTTGGGGAACATGCACTCGGCGTATCTGACATCTAACAGGTTGGGAGTTGTAATACTTCCCCTATATCATTTGGAGGTCCGACATGGCTCTTCCCCAAAGTCAAAGTGACCAGGAAAGGTAAACTTGTGAATCAGCTCAGGACACTGAGGCAGCCACAAGCTCAACTAAAGACAGTCAGAAAAGAGGACTTCCAGTACTGCTTCAGAAAGTAGCAAGAACAATGGAACGAGTGTGTTTGAAGCCAGGGGGAGTATTTTGAGGGGGATTAACGGCATCGTGTCTTTTACTGTAATGAATTTCTAATTTAAACATTCACTATATTTTTAATCACATCTCTTATCTGATCCACAGTTTGCTGAACTAACATGTAAAACATAGGCGCTTTTTTTATATATAAAACAAATTCCAGACAAAACTGAAAAAATTTATTTAAAAATACCAGAGGATCTGGCAACAGCACCAGCACTGCCTGGTAAGGGAGAGAAGGCAGAAAGAGTTGGAGTAGATTGAAGTTGGAGAGGGAGACAGAAGAGGAGACAACAGGGTTGCAGACAGTAAAAGAACAAGCAGCATCTCAGGAAGAGAAGCTGGCAGTGGTGTCAACCCCAAAGATACTGTGTATGGCGATTTGTAAGATGCCCTTGAGTTGGTTAGAGCTTTACTAACGAGGCATGTAGAAGACCAAAGGGGATTCAAAAAGAGCGTAAGAACTAAAATTAGTGAGTAGGCTGAACATGCAGATTGGCCTTCAAAACTCATGTCCCCATAAAGAATTCAAGTGGCTGGAAAAGTTAGAATTCCACTGTAGTGAAGGGAAAGTAACATTTGGCAGCAGTGAAGAGTTGCAAATGCCAACAAGAAAATGAACATGCCCAAGAGGGTGGGCACAGTCACAGCAACAACGCAGAGGAGCTGCGCAGGCAGCCGGGTCGCGGTCCTCCCAGGCAGGGACGGCACCCAGCACTGCCAGAGGACACGTGCGGAGGGCAGCTGTGCTTTCAGAGGAGCCACAAAATACCTGTGCTCTGATGAAACACATACTTCCTCATTTAGCAAAAAAGTGAAGTATTCTTTAGTAACTTATAAACTAGAGGGAAAAATTAGCACACTGGTGTACTTCTTATCGGCTTAAATATATAAAAGTGATAGATAAATATCTCTATGATGTGATTTTAGTCTTTACTGACTAAAAGAAAGAATAGCTGAGATGTAGATATTTCTATATCCAAATGTTTGATCTAATTTGAGGAGATGTGGGTCACTAAAAATCACAAACTGTGGAAAGGAGAAAAGAAGCAAAAAAAAAAAAAAAAGTATATATAGTATACACACACACACACAAGATAGTTAAGATAGTTATACTACTAATTTCTCTTAGTTCAGTGAAAAGAAAGGTTTGTGCTAACATTGTTTGGGCAATTAAATGCCTATATCTTGTACTCTGAGTAACTAATTTAAAGATAACAATACACAATGTATTAACCATTGTTACTCTATTATCTTGTTTTGAAATTTTATTTTTTTTCTCTTTAAAATAAAATTTTTTAAAAATCACAACCTGTAGTCTTATGAATTTAGGTCAGATTGTATCTTTTAGCATTTTAACAAAGTCCTAAGTAAAGTTAAATAAGAACAGTTGGTACAATGAATTACGCGAGAAACTTTTAACTACAATCCAAGACATCCAGAATAGGTTCCTTTTTCGGTTTATTAAAACAAAACTACATTTCTGTGCTTCTCACAATACATTATCAGGCATAAAAATCAATCATTTCCGAGTAAGTTTCACTCACAAAATCACACATTATTTTACAATACTTGGTAGTAATTCTTTTCACAACATTAACATTTCTTTGTACAGCAAATGCTTTAACACCTTCCATCAAGACATTTAGCCCTTTAACTAGAATAAGGTCAAGAGTTTCTTTCAAAGCAAACATTAGTTTGTATTAAACTAAAATGCCAGTTGGCAACTCTCAGGTTCTAAAAAGAGTTATTTTAAAAAACTGATTTATGTACCAGTCTTATAAACGTCAATGATAGGTCCTATCATTTCTAAACACTAGAACTATCTATGGATAAAAATCTCCATTCTTTTATGCAATGTTTTCTTCTAGATCTGGATAGCAACATTATTTACCCCAATTAATCTTTATATTAATTCTGCTATTTTCAGTAAAAAAGCCAGGGTTATTGATGGCTGATCTTTCCATCAAAGGAAAGTGCTAGGACCACCTATGTTACAATTTTCTGTGCTTATTCTTTCCAGAGGAGGAAAAATACAACCATTCGATGCAACATTTCATGGTACAAAGTGCAAGTAAATTCTGCTTTAGTGCCATCTGTTCTCTACTGTCTTGTCTCTTTTAAGAACTACCTAATGCAATGTTTCCCAAAATGTTTTCCACAGGACACTAGTGAGAGGTACAGAAGTGTCCCCAAAGGGAAAAAGGTCCTGAGGTCAAGATAGTTTGGGAAATGCTGGGTTAAACAGGCTTCTCCCTGCCAAGGCTGAGCCCATACCACGCTAAAGTGGACTGTAAGTTGCCGAGTGCAAGCTCAGTTTCCAGCAGTACTTGGTACAAAGCACATCTCGCAGAGCACTCGTATTCCCTGCAGCGCTGTGGGAAATGCTTCCTCCTCTGGACCACAGGAAATGATGCAATCTGAGCTTCCATTCATTGCCACCCCAGATGTATTTTCTCCACTCAACCCTGGGACTTCATGAGACTTAACAGAGCTGAGAAGGAAGATGCAGTGCTTTCTCAGTTCCTTGTTCCACACACTTCACTCTGTGTTTGCGTTTGTTTTTCTTAGATTTTTACAACAGCAAAAGTCCTTCCTTTCTTATGAATTACTTAAGACATTCTTATTTTAAAAAACAGTGCAGTTTCATATTGCTTATTATTGGTTGTTTTTTTTTTTTTTTTTTTAAACTTGACTCACAGTTTTCCCCTGAAGGGCATGCATTTCAGTTTTACAGAAATGCAAGAGTAAACTGTAATAAATTATTTACAAGCACCTAGTTTGATTAACATGAAAGCCATCCACTGTTATAAAACAATGAGAATTTAATCTATTAGCAAAACAGTGCTATCTGGAAGCTTTACTGTGATGACTTTTTTTCCCAGTAATGAGGCACTGAAGAATGAGTTGTGCTAAAATTAACTGAAGGGTCAGCTTGTCTGCATGAGCATAACTTTGGTTGAGATTTTTCTTCCTTAAAAAAGGTTTCAAAGCACCAGTTAATTACCAAAAAGCATGCGTATTTATCCTCACAGTGAGTTGAGTGGCGAGAGAGCTAGCAAATTGCATTCCCCAAAGCATGTGATTGAATTTTTTGAAAACAACCAAAAAGGGAAAATAAAGCAAGAAAAGCCATAGTTTCTCTTTTCAGGCTGGCAAAGCAGCAGCTCTTTGCAGAAGTGACAGGCAAAGCAGACATCCACCGGGAATTCAGTCCTGGCCTTGACATTCCAGGTGAGAGTATGAGTGATCCTGGATTTACAATTTATAGGACAAAAAAAAGAGAGGGAGAGAAGGAAGGATGGAAGGAGAGAGGAAAAGAGGGAGGGAACGAGGGGGGAGGGAAGATTGGAAAGGGGGGACAGACAGGCAGGCAGGTAGACAGACAGACAGGTAGACAGGCAGACTAGTGAAACGTTTGGTTCTCCAGTTAAACACCCAAGGGAATAAACAAGACTCCCTGGGTAACCCCAAGAACAGCCAAAGGAAGTGTTCCTCTACCCTAGTTTATAAAATGGAAAGTTCAAAGGTGAATAGCTCACTCCACATCACAGTGGCTACAACTCACAGTGACTTAATAGTACATGAGTGCCTACAAAGATGAAGAAACATGTTACTTTGCACACAGAATTTGAGAAGAGCAGAAGGGGATCGCAACAGCACAGCATTATTGCTATGAGTTTCAAACAAGATTATTTCATACAGTGTGAAGTATCCATCAGTACCCCTCTCCCTCCCAACATACACATCATTCACAAGGTACTATTAGTGTTTAAAATCCAAACTTAGGAAAGTACAAACTTAATGCTCAACACATTTATACTAAAGCCAAAGAATTTATGCAACAGTTATCAGAAAAAATTCCTAGTTCCATGATACTGTGGAGATAAGGGATAATAAATTGTTAGAAAAAAAGTTTAACATTACACGATCATTATCACCATGATTACCACAATTAACTAACAATTATGCTCTCTTCTCACAAAAAGACTCCTACCCATTAAAAGCAGAAAGCAGGCAATTTTTTATAATTATTTGCCTCTACATGGCATTGGGCCTTAGGTATATAACCAGTATAAATTTCTCAAGAAACATGGTTTTTTCCTCAAAGCTAAAAATCCATAAATGCCTCCAACCATTTACCAATCAGTAGGTTCACCATACACATCACACAGGTTGTACACTGCACAACTCGAGTGAATACCTGTCACTCAGAGTGGGGTGCAGTGTACAACCTGTGTGCAGTATATGAAAGCCCCGGGCCAGCAGTCTGCAGCCAGGTACTGGATGCGATCAGAGTCCAACAGGCTGAGCTAATCAAACTGGTGCACTTACTGTTTGGTTAGAGGATTTCTAAGAAACAGCTGTACCTGGGAGTGGCAGTAGCTACTCCTGAGGGGTGAAAAAGGATACTGACATAAAACAGGAGCATTTTTAAATACTTGCTCATCATTTAAAACTCAATGGCACCTTTTTCAACGAGCAACAGTTTTCTGTGCCAATTTTCTGGCCAACTTTACCTTGAATTTTGCCAGCCAAATTTATCCCCCAATGTTGGCTATTTGATCACAATATCTCAATTCCTGACCTAAACTAATATTGTCTATTTTCGTGTAGCTCTTAAAATGCTTTCTAAATCTGACTGCAAAGAATGGCACAGCAGTACCTGGGTATGACATCTCCCAGCCCATTCATCTGCAAAGCACTTTGGGATGAACAGGGTTCCCATTCAGAATTTAGCTATTGTTGACAAAGATAAAATTGAAAAAGAATGAATGGATGATTCGATTATTTTTAAAGGAAATATTAACCATTAATCAGAAAATATACCAATGAATTACCCAACAACATTATGAATCCTATACAAGATTCAGTTCTAGCGTACAACACTTCTGTGTCCATCACAGCAATTAGTCCTTAAAAAGTTGTACTTAAAATGTAAATCTTTAATAAACTTCAAAATAATTCATTGAGATTTCATTTAGGAACCTACTGATCATGGGCTGCGGACAGAGGCCGAAGTCCTCCCAAGTGTTAGCCGCAGGCTGCTGCGCCTCAGGCCGGGAAGAGCACGGTCTACAGAGGGAGAAGGCACTTGTCTTCCAGAAGGTCACCTCAGGACAGGGCAGGCCTGGTCATGCGATGGCGCCTGCCACTCTGAGGCCAGAGGATGAGCATGCGAGGGACTCGTCTCCAGCCTTTCACTTGCCAGAGGTGCCACAAGTTACCTACAGCACCACAAAACTCAGAATATACTCTAGGAGTTTTTGCCGGTTGCATTGAGGTAGGAAAGTGCTGCTCAGTTCTAAAATGGATACTCTCTTTTGCTTGGTCTCTTTGAAAACCTGAAGAGAAAACTTAGAGTAAATTAAAAGAAAAAAAAAAAAAAACTGGGAGGTGAACATTCCTGTCACCTAACCCATCTGTCCTGTGTCCTAGACCCCAAAAGGCGGTAAAGGTACAAAAAACCGAGTGCTGTGTGAGGTAAACGTGCTTGGGAGACGTGTGAGCATGAGGCGGGAGGCTGCAGTTACAGGTGTGGGGTGTTGCCTGAAGTTCAACCAGTGCACTATGCTTCAAACTTTATATGCTAGGATAAAGTCACAGTCTCCTAAAAAAGGCAACTGATAGCTCTGCAGAGAACATGTTCCACAGGTATGTGACAGTAACAGATACCTGGGAGTGTCCTAGCAATACTAGTGAAAGTGCAAGGGTTAGAGTTAACAACGAAAAATCATACAGAAAAATTAAAAGCCAACAATTAACAAATGCTAGTGGGCTGTGGGAAAAAGGAACCCTTCTCCACTGTTGGTGGGAGTGTAGACTGGTGCAACCACTGTGGAAATCAGTGTGGAGATTCCACAAAAAACTAGGATTAGAGGTCCCATATGACCCAGCTATTCCCCTCCTGAGTATCTTCGCAGAAGAATTTAAAACATCGTACCACCGCGATATATGTGCACCCATGTTTATAGCAGCACAGTTTCTAATAGCTAAATCTTGAAAACAGCCCAAGTGCCCATCAACTGGTGAATGGATAAAGATGTGGTTTTTTTATACAGTGGAGTACTACTCTGCCATAAAGAAGGATCTGCTCAACATATATCTAGGAAAATGGATGCACATTGAGTCCATACTCTAAAGTAAAATAATCAGACACACATGTAAATACCTCACTGTTTCTCTGGTATGAGAAACCAAAAATGTAAATAAGGACCAAAACGTATGATAGGTATTGTGAAATAGAAAGAAAGTGTTCAAATGGGGAGGGGAACAAGGGAGAGGGGAGGGGGAAAGGAAAGAAGGGGAAAGTAAAAAAAAAAAAAAGAAAGGAGAAAAGAAGGAAAACACAGAAGCAAGCATTTGAAGTGTTCAAATGGGGAGGGGAGGAGGGGTTGAAGGGAGGGTAGGGGAATGGGGAAGAAAAAGAAACAAGTTATATCATGTACAGGTATAAATTCTCTATGATGAATGTGATCATTATTTATATCTAAAATGTACCAATAAAATCTGATAAAAAAAAGAATAATTAAAAGCCGAACTTGTAGAAGCATCTTGAAACGTGCCAGTATCTATTATATATTAACAGTTGGGAATAAATGTAAAGCCAGCAGACTTTGGGGACAGTCAAACAAATCCATGCTGAAGGGTGCCACCTTCAACCTGTCCCTCTCCACCCTCATCCCCGGAAATGTCCTCCCCACCTGAACTATCAGAAAGGGCTTCTCTTGGGGTCTACCCCACCACAAAGGCAGGCAAACAGAGAACAGAAGTTAGCACAGCTTTTACACCCTAAATAGCGAACACCTACCCCAATATCCTTAAACATTTTCACAGCATTCTTCACGAGACAATACGTGGCGCTCTCACCTGCAGAGAAACAAGAAGGCCCTGTCAGTGTTTAGGCCCAGCACACACGAGGGTCCCAATGCCCGCAGTCGGCTGCAGCGTGTGCAGCTAGGAAGAGGAGCACGGCAAGTCAGCAGCCTGGGCAAGGTCCACTGAGGTCTCTCCCGAGTGACCAGCTCTTTCTCTGAACCTACTCTGTCATATATTAAGGTTAAAAGGGGAAAAAAAAAAAAAAAAAAAAGACATAGAGGTTGAAGGGAAGGGAGAGAAAGGAAGGAGGGAAGGAAGGGGAACCACCTAACACATCTATCCTGCAGGGTTTTGAGAAAACAAGGTGTAAACATTCTTTTAGCTACATAGTGATACCCAGATGATCCCTATACCTGTGAAGTCAGAAAGAGCACAAGTCTAGGGGTCAGAAAACAAGAATTCTAAACCCAAGTTTTGCCATTAACTGGGCTAACTTAGACAGTTTCCTCATCCAAAAAGTGACTAAATTATCTCTAAATACCTCTTGCTCTAAAACTTGATTCAACATAATTTTAGTTCCAAACCCAACTAACCTAAAATGCTATTTCCACATCAATCACACCTCTTAGAAACAGAAGATAAAACAGGCAACACTGTGAGAGCTGGTCAGGGTGTGGAGCTACTGAAACACACCATTTGTGGGAATGCAAGTTGGCCCAGCACTTGCAGTACTAGTGAAACTGAAGATGCCCGCAGGCTGCGCCCAGGCAGTTCTCTCCCTACCTCTGCACAGCGGCACATAGATGAGCACAGACATTCTCCCAAAGCCATAGTTGAACAGTTCGCAGTGACACTATGCAAAGTAGCTCGAAACTGCAAACAACCCAAACCTCCATCAACAGCAGAGTGACTACTGTGTGGTAAACACGTACAGATCGGAACGCAGCAAAGCAACAAGAACAAAGAAGACTGCAGGCAACGTGGATGAATCTCACAAACACGGTTAAGTGAAGAGAGCCAGACCGAAGAGTCTATAACTTGTCATTTAATTTATATGACATATCACAGCAGATAACAGTACTGATCTACAGAGAGGTCAGGGCAAGTTTGCATTTTTCTAGTTTTCTATAATTAAATTTCTGTAACAAAAATTTTTTAACATAGTTTTAAAAAGAGGTCAAAATGGTGCCTTAACATACCATAAACTGCAATATTTCTTTCTGTCCTGGTTAGTAGGAATTTGTGCAGCTTTTGCAGATATTCAGGCTCAGGAACAGGACCGCTGAAGTTGTGAACAAAGATGGCAGCAGAGCTATAGGCCTCCAGCAAGGGTCCAAGGAGCCGCTGCAGGAAGGTGATGAACTGCTGGTGCTCCTTGGACTGGCTCACCTGAGAGTGCAAGAGCAGGAGAGGAAGTCACGGGGAGGGAGAGGAGAAGCGAAGCAAGCTGATGAGGACTTTCTTTGGGGAACCAGGAGCTCGAGATGACAGCCACTCACACAGCACTATATGCAAGCAGCCTACTGCTCCTCCTGCAGAGAAACTGTTGGAAATAACTGCTGACATTGAAAATTGCAATTTTGCTGATGAAAATTGCTGATATTGTTCTTTATTGCAGTCATTCACTTTTATAATGTTTGAAGCTTGATTTCCTTGAACAACCACCTAGAAGAAATTTTCATAATTGAATGGTGTAATTGTGACACACCGTCATCACTGAAGATTGCTGCTGCTGAGGCTGAGCTCTCCAGAGTTTTAGGCCTGAGTTCAACAGCCACTCAGGTATGCACAGGGCCATAAGACAAACCACCGAGATCACCTCAGCCCCTCCCCGGCTCCCACTTTCCGCCTCTCCCCAGGCCTTAGCCACAGTCTAGCACCATGGAGGAGGAAGTCCCTAGTGAAGGGTTGCCTCTCACTGTCCTACTCAAACTACATAGGCTCATTTAAGCCTCTTCAGAGTGTGGAAGCAAGATCACTGCCCAATCCTGAAACTGGTAATACTCAAATAGAAAGAGACAATTTCTAAATGTCATTTGAAAATTAAAAAATTACCTCACAGGTAAATAATCAGGCACCTGTGCATTTCATGAGTGATGAAAGGAATCATCTGAGGCCTCCTTCTTCCTGACTTTTCAACTTTCATTTCCTTTTCCACTTACCAATCCCCAAACTTAAGTGGTTTGAGAGTCTTTACTAGCTAGAAGGTACCAAAGCTGGTGAGTGGGCGCGTTAGATACAAATGAATGGACCAGAGTGCAAGTTCATAAACCTCAACTCATCACTGTGAAGTACCCCTGAATTCTTCACCAAAGTACCTTCAGGTAGCAATCTCGCTGCTCCTCACCAAAATCACTGTCTTCATCTTCTTCATCACTTCGCCAAGACAATGGTTCAGGAAGTTTCTTGTCCCACTGCTGCTCTGCAAGACCAGGACTGATATCTTCCTGCTCATCTTGCTATGCCAAGGAGATGGCCAACAGTAAAGGAATATGCACGGACACAAGAAAAGGGGCCCAGCTGGACCCCAGAAAAGGCAGTCTTCTCTCTTCTCAGCCCCCCTCCCCCGTGTTTGGCCATCCCCACCACCAATCCACCTCCCTGTACAGACTCACAACCACCCAGCAGGCAGCAGGGGAGGAAGAAAAATAGGGGCTTGTGGAAACAGCTACAAGACAGATCAAGGAAGAATACTCTCACATCTTCTAAATTAATACCTACCTATCTCCCCAGGCCCTCCTGTCTATGCTAAATCTACTGAAGTTAAAATCTCATAAGAGAAGTATGTATTTGTGCAAGCTATGAGTACACCACTACATACATCTCATCTTACAGTGCAACTTCTGATGCCACAGAATCAAGTTGAGATGTGAGTTGGGTGATACCACGTACACAAAAGAAACCAAAACATTAATCCCAAAAGGCATTTACTACCCTCATTAGTATTTCTCTCTTCTCTCATTTGGGCATGACTATAGAAAATATAATTATTAGTTAAAATAATTGTTAGAAATAGTGGTTTAAATAATTGCTAAAAAAGATAAGAAAATGAAGACCAAGAAACTAAATGACAAATAAAGGAAGACTTCCTCTTACCTCTGCCACTGTAAGAATGCCATACTGAATAAACCTTCCTACTGTTTCATGGCAAACTTGGTGAAAAGTCTGGCAGGGCTGAAAAGAAAAGTCATTGCAACATAAGTGTCACTGTTCTAAATTTCTCTTCTTAAAGACAAAATGTGCATAAAGTGGCTGCCAAATCCATCCACTCAATCACCTAATGCACTCTCCCAGGCAAGTCCCATGATTTCCAGCATTCACTCTTGATAAATGCCTGGCCGTTAAGACCTCAAACAGGGCAGACCTCTTTCCCCTGACTGGCAGCGCACCTAATGCAGCACCACCTGCAGAGGGCGCTCCCGAGCCTGCTTTCCTCCCCTAGAGGAGCGAGTTCTATAAAGAGCAGTTTCTCAGGCCCCCACCACCTGTTCCTTTTTCTTTTTAAGACAAGCTCTCTGCAAAGCCCATCTTACAGAAAAGATAGTTCATAAAAGTAGTGAAGGAGAAAACACTACATTCCAGTAACTCAGAAAGAACCCAATGAAGGACAAGGGCAATCACACCACCCTACTACCCACAGTTCATACAAAACAGGTTCCCCAAAACAGGACCACCCACCAACCACACACAGAGGATGCAGAGGGGGCTGTACTCAAAACTCAGGTCCTCGTAAACGGTCCAAGACACATTCACATAGGGGAAAGAGAACATTAGAACACAAATAAAATATGGTTCTACTTGATGATTTTGAGGGGAAAAATATATTGCCTAAAATATGTGTCTCATTTCAAACGTCTAAAAGTGCTGTGATATAAATACACACTTGGGGGCTTAGGATATAGCTCACCGGCACGGCGCCTGCCTTGCAAGCGTGAGGTCCTGAGTTCAATTACCGGTTCCAATCAATCAATCAATAAATAAATACACACTTGTACTGCTGGGCCTTAGTTTCCCCATTCATAAACTGATGGGATGCTGAACAGATGATTATTAAGCCAGTTTCTGACTCTTATCACCTGTGGTTTTATCAACTGCAGGTGGGTGTGTTAATTACTGACAAACACTGACCCAGTGCCTCACGCACAATAAAGGCTCGGTGACTTTGGATCTGACCAACTGAGACGGTTGAACAATCTGTCTTCTCACGCCTCAGCCGCATGAAGGCTTCACAAGGTGATGAGCCAGATACCAATCAAGATAGCTAATGCTGAATTGGTTTGGTGGGCACTGAAACCCAGAACTAGAATAAAAGCCTGCAAGAATGGGCCAAAAGTTCTGTAAGAAACAAAGATGATTTATGTTTTCATGCAAATACTCAAGTGAGAGAGAACAGGTAACCCAGAAGAGCCTTCACTCACGAGAGAAATAGTGCCTTCATTGGAGAGCAGATAGCACAGGCTGGCAGCCTTCTGCACCAGCTGCTCCTGGCTCACCATGCTGCCAGAGGCACCGGCGGGCCCTCCTGAGCCCCTCTTATTCAGAACTGCGTACAGGCTGCAGGCTAAGGAAATAAAAGGCAACAATAAAGTCACTGCCAAAATGTCTCCAAGGAAAACTTCGACTGGCCTGATAACTTGGGTTTACCTAAACAGAGTGTTACTATATCAAAAACAATGGCCTGCATTTGCTAGAGAATTTTAAATAAAACCCCACAGGATTCAATTCTCATGATTCCATGAGATCTCAACTCCATCAAAGAACTTCCCGAGGGCTCAGTTCCCCCTGCTTTCCCTCCTACGTGTTCTCTAATTGCTGAGCCTTCCACTCTTCACTGACCTGTGTGTCATCTCATTTAGATTTTCAGCTCCTGGCCAGCAAGCCATCCTACCTCCCCTCCTCAGTAATAAGTACACTACTATCCATATGGTAATTCAGGAACTACCCGTCATAGTTATAAATAGTGATTTGGCAGCAGATTACATTTTCATTTGAAAACTAAAACTACAGCAATGCAGTCCCCCAAACAAGGGGCCATCCTCCAGAGTACACACCACTACGTGTCTTAGGCCTTTCTACTTTCCAAGAAAATAGCTGAATATGTTTCAGGCCTGACATACCTATGATAGCCTCCATGATAAAGACATGAAGTACCCCATTGCTGTAGAAGTTGAGTTCAAAGACTGATGGGACAGTTGTGCTGGGAGTAATAAAAAATTCATCGTTCCTGCTGGTGTGCGTGATTGTGACACAATTTCCCAGCAGCTGTATAGCATGCATGACAACATCTTCTGAATTTCCTGAGAATCCCAGGTCAAAATCACGAGCCAAAACTTCCTCCTTCATCACAAAGAAGTCTTCTACCAATGTGGAGAGATCGATTCCCTAAAGAGACAAAAATGGTGTCATAACAGCAGAAAACCTACTTTCCAAAAGGCCAAGAGGCCAACATTTCTTGCCTTGCCTCTCCCATAGCTTGTCACTCTGTAACCTGCAGAATAGGCCCAGATCACCAATGCAAAGCAAATCAAAACCACTTAAAAAGCTGGTCCCCCGGGAATGTCATGATATTCCACCTGCCAGAGACCACTCTAGCCACATCACATGATATGAGGATGGTAAGACCACAAAAAGAAGGGAAAGCTACCTGACAGTGAGATGTGCTTATTATTATTATTATTATTATTTTTTTTTTTTTTTTTTTTTAGCAAGAATTCCCTTCTTTTTAAATACTATTTGACAAATCTTTATTTGGTAACCATATACTGGCACTATCTGGTGTTGAGAATATGACCGTGAATAAGACAGACATGATTTGTCCCATAGTAGAGCTTAGACAAGTGCATTGTGGGAAGATGCTCTGTAGCTAAAATACAAATCAAAGCATTGCCTCTTCACTATCGGAACACATACTATGTGTCAGTGAAGTGCACCTTATTCACTTTAATTACATTAATCAAAGAATGTCTTATTACTACACGTATTAAATAATCTGACTCTTTCCCCACATACCTCTTTTCCTTTACCAAGTTTGTACACCCCTTCGGGCAGGGTCCTTCTCTTATTTCACTGTTTATCTCACAGTACTAGCCAGGAGGGGTCCAAATCTACCCTGTGTCTGAACAGCTGACAAACATTCCCCGGCTTTCCACTGAGCTGCAGACGCCATTGCAGACCTACCTGCCTGTGTCTGTAGAGGAGCAGGCAGGCCACGATATGGGTGGACATAATGGCACAGGATTTGCTAGCAGCTAGAAGGCAAACACAGAGCTTAATTGCGTTTTTTTCCAATGTAGCTGAAGCCCTTTTAAAGTATCTTAATTGTAATCAGGAGTATTTAAAACTATAAAATTCCTCCACCACATTTCCTCTAACTGCAATTTGCCAAAAGGAAGATATACCACTCCTGAGTGTTGGTAAGATGGAACCTCATTAGACATCACTGTTCAACACGCCAGTTCACCAGGTGCACCATCAACCCAGGCCAGTGGAATTAGGCTACTGAATGATCAAGGGGCACCTTTATTAAAGTACCAAGACCCAAAGTACGAGCCTGTTCTGGAGTTCTACTTGACATCCCTCTTTCATGTTTCTTCACTCTCATTCACCACATTAAAATGAAAATGTAGTAAAGAGAATAAAAGGAGATTTAAAGTCAGAAAAATCTGGGCTCAAATCCCAACCTCCACACTAATTAATTTTATAACTTGGGGAAAAATTACATAAATTTCTGAGCCACAGTTTCAAAAATACTACATAGCTCACTGGGTGAGAAGGAAATAAGGACCAGGCAAGGACTCACAGCAATGGGTACTTGATATAGCTTCACTTTTCCTTTCCAACCTGGCCCAGAGATCAAGACGGGCACAGAAATACTTTGATATCGTCCACAGTGCATAGCTAAACACTATGAATTTGTGGAAAATAATCATATAGATAATTATGTGAATTTCTATGGAATAATTTGAAATAAGGATACTACTTATGAGTTTTCTGAGCAATTACAGTGAATTCATGAATACTTCACCCACAATTGAGGTTTCCAGTGTTCGAAAAAAGTATTCAGTACCATATTTATAGCCATTAAAGATAATATTTATAAAGAGTTCTTAAAATCATTAATAAATGTGTTATCAGTGGAAAATAGCACAATACAAAACTGTCAAAATGTTTTTAGAGACCTGACAGCAACACCACTGGTTACTGGGGTAGTAGATTTGCTAATTTCACCTCTATTTTCCAACTTTTCAATAATTAGCGTGCGTTATTTTTTGCATCCAGATCATCGGCAGGGGAGATGCCTAATCAGATGTGCTTAGAACGAGTCCTCTTGGCTAGGGATGTGGTGCAGTGGTACAGCACCTGCCTAGCATCTGTGTGGCTCTGGGTTCCATCCCCAGCACCTCAGGAAGAAAAAGAAAGGATCCTCTGATGGAGTCAAGTAAGAAAAGGAGCAGTCAGGGTGGAAGGAGTGAGCTGAAGGAAAGAGCCGTCCACCACAGCATCGGCAACACCGCTGGGCCTGGTGCAGCATGGCGAGGAGATCCTACAGGCTGAGCGCTAGGGCACCACAGTGCTGCCCAGGATTTAAAGCAGCCTCTCCAAAAGCGCACAAGCTGCAGCACGGAACCTAAGGAAGGCTTGTAATGCCCCAACTCACGCCACACTCGGATTCGTGCTGACTTGAAGTATTTGTGCGCAACTACTCCACCAAGTACAACAGAAGCTCGCTGACTGTGGAATCATGAAGGATTCCATTTATGTTCCCCAGAGCTACAGAAAAAACCTTAGCATAAGAGCTACTTAATATTTCCTGAATAAAAATACTCACAGGGTCAGAGGAGAAAGGGACATATGCACATAAACCTACATGTTGTAACTCAAATTAGTTCAAAAACACATTCATAAGCAAAAGAAGCCACAAATAAGTTGGACAAAACTGTTTTTTGAAAAACACAAGAACTACCACCTGAGCACCTAATGCTTATCAGACGCTGCATGAGAAGTTTCACTCATATTCCCTCATTCCCCCAATACCACCTTCTTTCCAATACTTTACCTCTTACCACTTACAGATTAAGTAATTGACCCAGAAGGGTAAACTAATGTCAGCAAATTCTGAAACCCGTGAGACCTGCACGGCACCGTGTCAAATCTGAATTGCAGAACTGAAGGCTGTGGTGTTCTACTTACTGAACAGAATGTGCTCAGCCAGATTTGCAATCAACCTTCTTCGGCAGGATTCATCTGCTGCATTTCGGGATTCATTACTGGACGGGTCTGTACCTTCAGCAGCAGCATCATTAGGTCTGAAAAGACTTTAAAAATCAGTCTCCTCAGCCCCATTCCTTCACAAGGCAAACTACATGGACTAATCTATAAATGTATTGGCTACTTCAAATTACTACGTATTTTAAACTTAAGCCACAAATGGATTATTTTGATGGGTTGTTTTCTCCCATAATATACTTTATTATTTTAACATACTCTCTTGGGTGAAATATGTCAGCTATTATTAAAGAGTCTATTGGTATATTACTTTCAAAATTCACTGCAAAAAGAATGCAGAAGCAAGACGGCATGTTTTAAGACATGTCTGACAACTCAACACTTTCACCTATTAAAGGAAGAGCTTCATATCAAATTTCTCTAAGTTATAATTCAATTTGAATTCTGGAAAATTCAAATAGCAGAGTACTGCTTCATTTATGTATAATATGCATAACCTAAGCTCCTGCCAAGAAGAACTCAATGCAAACATTCAAAAACATAAATCAAATAAGAACTCTCACACAATTTACAAAATCAAAGATTTTACACGCACATAATCAAAAACCTCCAAATTAACATTAAAAAACTTCAATATCCTTTATCATATCAAGAGAAAAAGATACTCCCATTAGGAAATGAGTAAGAAGCAGCATGTTCTTAATAAAGTTAATTGATCTACTTTTCCATGCAGTGTTAGAAATAATAGTTATTTGATAGTTTAGTTAATACAAAAAAACTTCTGCAAATCTTACCTTGAAGGAAGTATAGTTGGTAACAATGCTTGCTCCAGAGTAAGTGGAGCAGACACGGGTTTCTGACTTTGACTTTCAAAATATTCCTGGGGGGAGGGGGGTTATGATCAGTAGTCTTATTGTCTCACTTTCATATCAACACACAAAATATATTGATCTTCAAAGGTTAAAAGAAAACTGTTTATAAATAAGCCATGCTATGGAGCATGGGAAATACCTTCTTTATCCTAAACTGTCTTCAGAAGTTCAAAATAACATTTGTAGCATGTTATTAAGCATGAAATTTAAGAAATGAAGACACAAAGAATAGAACGATGTTTAAATAAAATCATTTTAAAATTAAAGGGAAAATTTAACTTTTCTCACATCTTCATGGAAATTACTTGACATTACCAATATTAGTAATAGTGGTAACGGTGACAACCATACGCTTTGAAGAAAAAGTAGCAACCTGAGAGTCACATAATATTCAAAAGAACTTCAATGGGCTGGTGAGATGGCTCAGCGGCTTAAGCGCCTGCCTGGCAAGCGCGAGGGCCCGAGTTCGACTCCCGGAACCCACATACGAAAAAAAGGGCCGGTGATATTGCTCAGCGGCACGGGCGCCTGCTGGCGCACGAGGTCCTGAGGTCGACCCCCAGTACCCACAAAAAAAAAAAAAAAAAAAAAGAACTTCAAAAGCAAATCATATTAAAATGGAGACGCTGTGCAACAGTTTAAAAAATTAAAAAATAAAGAACAAGTGGTAAGAAATGGTGAGGTTCCTCTAAGCTGAAAGCACTTAAGACTAGAAAACTTCTAGCATAGCAGTTAGAATCTTTTAAAGCTGAGCCAAGGAGTAGCACAGAAGTAAGGTAACACCTCTGCTCCTTATGCTTGGGTTCCTTACCCATCTTGTTTTCTCTCCCTGACCAATTTGAAAATCTTAAGAATTAAAAATGGCAAGGACCTCAGCAAACTGGCAATCCCAGACTTCCCTGAGGATGACACTCTCAGGATATCTGGGCAACAGATATCTACTCAGTAGGATACAGCATCATCCTATCAGTTTTACTCTGCTCATAGCAATAAGCATTGAGCCCCATATCTCCCAAAGACAGACATGCTTTGGTGGAAAATTTAGGAAATGCCATCTTCATCGAAGTCCTCATTTGTAGAAGAGGAAACAGAGACTGCAGTCACACAGCAGTGAGGATGGAGCCAGGGCAAGAGCTCGGGTTTTCTGCTCCAGGTCAGTGTTTTAACACAGTTTTTTCCAACAGACTCTCACCTTTAAGGAAAAAGGTTGTGCAAAATCCACTCTGACGTATCCATAGTTTTTTCGTAACATTCTAATAACACCTCTTGCTACGCTCCAAAGGCTCTCATTCTTCTTAGGTTTGCCCTAAATTCCAATAGCAAAAACAAAAACAAAACTGTGAGAAATAAAGCTAACATATGTATATTCTTTTTCTAAAGAATAATTTGTTTATAGAAACCATAGGTTCATCTTGAAAAAGACTAATAAAGAAGAAAAATAAATTTTTCATTAACTGAGACCTGTCAGAAAATGTTTAGTATTCAAAGATGCTAAAAGATGCAATAATGTCATTAGGTAAGGTGATTCAGTCAATGAAAAACATTTAACACTAGTTCATTTAGTACTATGTTCACAAAACTCACAAAAATATATCTGTAAGCCAGTGAAGGGCAAAATGACACTGTACTCTGAAAAACTCCTCTGTAAGTTCTGAGATAAAAATAAGATGCCAAAGAAGCTACTTATCTAAGATCTGCTGATCACTGGAGTATAAATACCTAACTTTAAACACTAAACGCCAAAGTCAGCCTCATAGTGGCCTTTGAGCTGATTATTCATTTAGAAAGCATTTGCTGGGTAGCTACACAAGGTACAAAGACACCTCGAGACAGAGCACACAGGGTAAACATCAAGGACACAGTGACAACACATGGAGAAGAATGCCATCCAGGTAATCACCCAGGTCTATCGCTTAATATTTTAAGCCTCCTGTTGTCAAGTGTCCTTGGACTTCTCATATGTTTGAAGGTATAATTTTGAAACAAGTACTTTGCCCAAGACTTCCACACTAAATCAGAATAAAACTAAATTCCTGGGGCACTCTTAGATGGCTGGTAGGAGGTATAAGTTGGTAAAACCATTTTTTTACCTACTGCTAAAGTGTAGGTAAAAGTGTTTGACAGCATTTACTAAAGCCAAATACACACACATGTATCATCGTTGTCGTTGTCATCATCATACATATTTATTTTTTTTCTATCAATTCTATTCTAGGAACCTAACCAGCAAAACGCATAGATTCCAAAAGAAATGTATGATTATAGCCAAGCTTTTTTTCAAACAGTACAATAGATAAATTGTGATTTATTCATATATTAGAACACTACATAGTTATGAGAACAAACGAACTACATACAGCGACATGGATGAATCTCACAAACATCTCAGCTCGAGCAATGGACACTAGATGCAAAAATACCCACTGTATTATCCCATTTATGTAAAGCTCAGCATGGACAAAACTAATCTGTAAGAACTCAGTCAAGGGGTTATCCTTGAGGGGCTAATCGTAAGAAGGCTGCAAGGGGAAGTGCTGTGGTCCTGATAATATTATTCCTTCACCCAGTAGCTGGCTATATAGGCCATGTTCACTTTGTCATAACTGAATCTGCACGCTTATGATTTGTGCACTCTTTCGTAACTACTAGACTTTGATAAAAAAGGTACTGAAAAAATTACTTCTTAAATTAATGTACAATTGCTTTGCTGACACAACCCCACCAGTTCTTCAGGTTTCATTAAAATCACCACACAAGCAGTGGGCCTGGGGGAAGTAAACCATAACAGAGATGACAACTCAGTGTCGAGTGTTCTTCCATTTCCCCATCCCATACCAAGGCCAGCACTGACACACTCACCGCGCCACTTCCTCTAAGCACAGGCTCTTCCCAAGCTCACAACAGGGGAAGAATACTCATCATGCCCTCCCACCCACACTGCATCCAGTGCTCTAAAATTAGTGTGTACCAAGAAAATACTGGTAGGTGATTCTAAAAGTAAGTCTAAATGCCAACAGCAAATCTGAAAAGCAAAGACAATTTTCATGTAGGCAGTCCTCTTACCAGTTGTTCACCATTGTAGTGACCTTCGATTATCCGATCATAGGAGATTCCAACAGGTATTATCAAGATGTCCGGGATAGTATTGGTAGACAGAGTATCTACCACCACTGACAAAAGTCCTGCCCGAGCACAGGAGGTCCTCCCACTCCTGGAGCGTGTGCCTTCCAGGAAAATCTCCAAGAACTGCTGTTGCCGAAGTAGTTCAACTATGTGCTAGAATATGAAGAGAGGAAAGCATGAATTTAAAATCGCTTAGCTTAGGGGCTGGGGATATAGCTCAGCGGCACAGCGCCTGCCTGGCAAGCATGAGGTCATGAGTCCGATCCCTGGTACCAAAAAAAAAAAAAAAAAAAAAAATCACTTAGCTTAGAATGAGCTCAGAAAAATTAAATATTAAGAAAAAACTAACTTCACTACTGATAAAATATTTCATCCACACCAAATATAGCAAAGCAGCTCTGCCAACCTTATATTTTAGTGACCAAAAAACATCAAATACATATTAAAGCAATAAGCACTCAAATTACTCAGAGAACTTTTTTTTTAAGTTTCAACTCAATCAAGTAAGTCTGTCTCCTCCCACCATGATAGCTAACATAATGACTTTAAGGATAATTAGAGATCATACACACCCCATGCAGCAAAGCTCTATAGAGAGTATCTTTCCGCCCATCTGGTGTTTCGTCTAGCCTTCGTCGTATGAAAAAGCCCCCAAGCTTATGGATCAAGGTACTGTAAATTCAAGAATGCATGAATTATTTTTAAGGAAAAATGTAAAAAGGATATCAAATTCCAAGTTACTTCAAAACATTTGCCGTTTGGATATAAACCATATGTGTTGTTTGAGTGCAGACAGTGGCAATGTAGACTTTCTTTCATGTCCCATGTTACTAACATGCTTTGCTCATTTACATTGTTCACTAGCCTGTGGAAGACCGCTCCACAGAATGAGGTTTTACTACACTGGTTCCAAACCAAAAGGAGTTTGCAGGCTATATCCCCCCATGAAGGTGATGGTACAGATTTTAAGAGGACTGTGGAACACTTCTAAATTTCAAACCCTCTCCACAGTCTCATGACACAGACCCTTCAACACGCTGAAATATGTCCATGGCATGTTCAGTACAAAATGAACAAAAGCTCCTTTGAGAAAATGTTCTCAAGTAACTATTGCTTAAAGAGGTTCCCTGTGAGAGAACAATTTTATCAAACTAAAACCAAGCATAATCATCTTTACAAAACACGCAACAAATTTGCTTTGTTTATACATACACAGAATCACAATTAAGTTCACAACTCTATTTCTCTTTCTATAGCACTGATGAACTCTGACATGAAGTTGAAATTTTGTAAGTCAATGTTCCCAAACTCACAGCCTCTTCCTATTCTATTCAAATAGAATAATGCTAATATAAATAGAAATAAATATTAAGAGTGATACTGTATTAAATATTAATATATATTTTTGGTGGCCTCTACAGTCAGTATAAGAAGGCCACAGTATGATGCTGCCAAAGCTTAATATCACTCCTTGAAATTAAAACTGTAAAATAAATTCATTATGAATGAGATGAGCTATTTACAAAAACAATGCAGTGTTTGTGACTTTGCAGGCTGGAATATAACAAAAGAAAGCCCCGGGTAAACAGGCTATTACCTACAGTCCGCTGAGTCTGAAAGAATCTAAGTTCGCTGTCTGAAGGAAGGACGAGTTAAGTGTGGTCTAAAAAAGTTCATGAAAAGGAAATCTGCTTATAAGAAATTATGATTTATCCAGGACTTTCAAAAGATCCTAGCTGAGAGCCAAACATGAAGGCAGGAGTGTGCGAGTTATCCTGATCACCACAGGCAAGGCTTCTCTGCAGCCCCAGGGACTGGTCCTTCTCCCTCAGAGATTCGCCTTCGAGCAGCATTCTAGTGACTTTCCAATTTGGCTTCCCAGGTTCCTTGACACTGGCAGAGGTGCTCAGGAGAATACACAGGTGTTCTAATTCCTGGAAAGGCATGTCTGCCCTGCAGGGCTCTATCACAGCATGCTATAGCTAGGTGTCTGTTTCCTGCATTCCCCCAGACTATAGGAAAGACTGTGTGTCTTTTTCACTCTCGCCTAGAGCACAGCTGGGTATCACTGACTACATGAATGAATGGGTTCTCTTCCACTGATCATGTGAGTCTGACTAGCTACTGAACTCTCAAAGCCTAGAGAACACCTAGCTAAGGGATTAAGGAGGAGCTCCCTGGATTGTAAGGCTAAAGCCCAGATTTACCAGCACACAGAGGTGATAATGCCACCTCACGAAACTCTACCTGCACAACCTGCCAGTCCACTTCCCTTCTAGTCTTTCTGCAAATTTATCCTCCTCTTACTTCTATTCACAGAGCTCACCTTAGAGATGTTTTGTGCTTTGAAGTTGGAAGGTTCAATTTCTCAAACTAGCTCAACCTGCTCCTCACCAATTCCTCACTGGTGATCAGACGCACTATCTACCCAGCTTCCCAGACGGAAAACACCTGGCGGTCTCATTGGCCTCCTCCTTCCCTTCTACTGAGCCCCAAACCTGGACCAGCACTGAGTCTTACGAATTCAACTTACTAAATACTTTTCAAATCTATACAGTCCTCTTAACTCTGCTACACTTTTAATTTAAACCTTCATCTTTTGCCTAAACCAGAGATGGTGAACCTTTCAGAGCTTTCAACAATACAAACAGCCTGCTGCAGCATGCGTGCCATAGGTTCGCCACCGAAGCTATCATAACAGGACCAGAATTAACTCCTTCTAATCCAGGATGACCTTTCAAAACGCAAATGTGAACATGACATAACTTAAGTACAGGACAGACGCTTAACTCTTGGCTTGGAACTAGTTTTGATCTCGCTCTCACTACCTATGCAGCTACCACCTCCAGTCTCTGGTCCTTCCTCCCACACCCTACATTCTGACTTCACCTAATTACCCACCATTTACCAACCATACCATGATTTTGACTCTTTGCCTTTGCAAATCAGTTTCCTCTGAATGGAATGCACTGCATTCTCTGAAAACCACTATAAATCACCTTAAATGTTACAATGTACTCTATACGAGTCTACTAAATTATAAGGTCAAAGTAGCAGTGATAGTTATTCTTATTTACCTTTCTGCTAACACCAGCACACCGCCTCCCTGCTGACAAGCCTGGTAATTTGCCATCTTGCCCTTCTAATTGTCCTTTATTCACTTGATAAATATTGCACATCAAATTTAGGTTTTCATAGTTCACCAAACATCCCAAATAAAGTACATAAATAATAGTAATAATCTTAATGTTGTTTTGTATTATCTAAATTTTATACAATAACTATTTTTATAATGAAAGAGAAAAGACTAATGTCATCTTTAAAATAACATGTATCAAAAGGAATAACAGAAATTCGAAATATAATCTTTTCAATACCGTAAATCTCAAAATAAACAGATCTTACCTGAAGATTGGGATGTTGAGATTATTGCCTGAAGCAATGTACGGTGCTTTGATGTTGTGGCAGAAGAGAATGAACGTGAGTAACAGGTAGTCGATATGAGATCTGTGGACTGGTAGAAACAGAAGTGGCAAATTTGTCTAGTAGAGAGAAGAATACCAAATGTTAGTTTCAAATATAAAATTGTTGCATTTTGCAATTGCATTTTGGTTGGAGTGACTCAAACACTGGCAAATCAGTGACACACTCTTTTAAAACATTTTCCAACAATACATTTAATATTTTCTTTCAATTTAATACTTATTTAGCTAGCACAAGAACAACTACAACAACAGAAATGAGTGAAGGAAGAAGAATAATCCAGAGTTCAAGATTACTCTATATATCTTCTGAGAGGCAGCTCAAATCAGGTAAAAAGAAGATAGGGTTTTGGAGTCAGACTTGGTTTGAAATCCTGAACAAATCACTGTCTGTGACCTGGGATAATTTCTTAGTTTATGTGTGCCTCCCTTTCCTTAAGTAGGGATTGTCTACCTGATTTTTAGGGTTGCTGGAAGGTACATTACAAAGAAATCCTACAGATTGCTGATAGGTCCTCCTTCATCCCACTTCTCCCCAAATACAGATATTGCATTTATCACAAAAGGGCAACAGTTTCCAAATGGGTTGAAATACATAAGAATATACAAGACATCATTTCTAAAACCTCTAACATCATTCTACGAACATGGGAAAAATGGACAGAGCCCCAGAAATTCTTGCCTCAGTTGCAGCTTTAACCATCTCAAGTTGACCCTTGTGAATCTGAATGTTCCAGAAGAAGCTGTTGAACAGTTTTAGCAGCACCCACCCAGTCAGTCTGAAAGAAAAAAACAAAATTTAAAACATATATTTGTATATGTGAATATGTGTATAGTTGACTTTTGTCTACTTAAGTTTCTGAATCTACAACCTAAGAATACTTCTAAATACTTGGCAGAAATGCATGGAAGCCTGTGCATCTAACTAGCAGAATTAGTGAGCTAACTTATAGAAGTATCCACTTAATATGGACTAAAACCACATTTCACTCTAATAACACTCTGTACGTCAAAGGCAAATGTCCAAGCTAATATTTACTGAGCAGATGATCCCTCTAACCCACACAAATCATGCCCTTTAAGACATGAATGTGTGAGGCCTGACTCACTTGTCAGGACAGCAGATGTCAGCAATAATAAAATGGCTGCTACCAATTAGCAGAGTTTAAGGCATCTTGAAGTCTACTACAGTGTTCAATCCTGTTTGCCCAAACACAATGGCTCTGGTTAAAAGTACTTCCCTTGATTTTTAATACCTGATCATCCCTGGTGAGACAGTGGCAACCATTTCTTGAAGGATCTTTTTGGCTTTCTTTTTCACTTTTTGGATGGCTTTGGATTGCTGCTGGGCAGAACCATCTGGGTTCAATTCAGCAGCCACCTCAGCAATTGCCTCTTGTACTCTGATTTGAAAATGGAAAGACAATGTAACTGGTTATATGTTACCTTGTGTTTTTAATATTTTCTAAATTGCAACTATCAATCACAAGACAAAATCTGCCATCTCTTCAATATGTGGTAACATAAGAGAATAGGCTCTTTACAAATTATCTTCCTGGTTGTCTATCAAAAATAAAGGCTATAACATTCCTAAATCAATGAATCCCTGAGGAATCTGAAAAGCAGGCTTAAGAATTTAATTCTAGCTGGCTATGGTGGTGCACGTCTATAATCCTAGCACTCAGGCAGTTGAGGCAGGAGGATCATCACAAATTCAATGCCAGCCTGGACTACATAGTGAGACCCTGTCTCAAAAATTAAAACAAAAAAAATTTAATTCTAATTCAGTGGGTGACAACTATCTGAATTTGAATGTCCCAGTTATGTTGTGAAGATATAAGTTGTACTCTGGCAAAAAACAAAAAAGAAACGTTACCCCTTTGAACAAATAATTCAAAGTTACATAAAAACCCACTGCCACAGTAATGCATGATTTTCCCTTTGAAATCTTAATTTTCTACTGATTTATATTGTCACCTCATTAGTAGAACTATATGTGAAACTCTCTGAGAAGTATCAAAGAGGACCATAAATATTTATAAATGTTTTCAAATCAACCAGAATTTTAAGAGGTATAGCTGAAGAACAAAACAGCACTGAGCAACAAGAAGTGAAGTAAAAGGAAAAGTTTAATCCAGTTTTGTAAATCTTACACTTGACACAGGGGAGAAAAGAATTAAACCTTCTTAAACCACTTTAAAATTCCAGTTACTAGTCAAAAACACAGGAATCAAATGAAACATATTTGAAGTTTTCAGCTAGAAAACAGAACATTAATAATCCAAGAGAATTTCAAGTAACTTTTTTCCCACTATTGCTACTGATTTTAGATTAATGAAGCATAGTGAAACTCCATACAATTCCATAACCCATTAACATTAAAAGACCAATTCAAAGACAGATGCATCCAGTCTATTTCTTGAATAGCACTTACTGCATTTGGCCAGGAATGTTTTACAAGTATTTAGCATGACTGTTATACCTCCATTACCAACTATTCACTGTTGCAGCTTTAGCAACAGCCCCACAGGGTCTCCAAATGGCCCTTGCGAATTCAAAGCAGTTTTTCAATCCACCCTGTCTCTTGTTCCCAAACCCAGCTAGATCCCTACAATGGACCACACCAATGAGGCCAAACAGAACCACATTCACTCAAACTCCTATATTCATTTATTCCACCCCCCTCGGGGCTGAGCACCTTGTAAGTAGTTGGGAGGCCCTGGAGGCTGCCTCAGACTCAAAGACTTTCTAGCCTCCCATTGTTTCTCTCTTCTCAAAAGCACAGGAAGGGCCCCCGCCATTCCCTTAGCTGGCTAAGGAAACCTCTTCCAAAAGAAATGCAATTACCCTAAACTCGTAAACTCCCTCTCTAGAATTTCATTCAGAACCCAGGAAAAGCTGACCACCAGAGAGGTGACAAAAAGCTGTCACCACATTTAGAAAGACTTTTCACCCATTCTTCTGAGGGCAGCTGTCACAGATTACCTGGACCCCTTTATCTGCATAAGACTCTCTGCTCATAGAACTGTTCTGCTCCTCACCCAACTCCACCACAGCCCAAGAACTTCACTCCAACCTACCGCCTGTCCTCCTGACTCATGCATAATCCCCTAAATACACCTTACTCTACCTAAAACTGCCTCCGTTCTCCCATCTCTCTCTCCCCTATGAGGAAGGATATATAAATTTCTGAATCTCACTGGGTTAGTGGGTGATCACTGTACTGTGACACCTGGTGCATGTTGATAAATTCAAATGCCTTTTTCTTCTGTTCACCTATTGTTGGTTCATTGCAGGGAAACTTTGGAAAGATAAGAAAATCTCCTCCTGCCCTTCCCACTTCATTCCATCGGGGTTCAAGCAGCCCCCTAATTGTAATCAAGCTCCTCTAAAAGCAAATACAGTCTCTTACTCTCTTAAGATTTGTGAAACTTCCTACTGTGAGAATCTGCCCTAGGTACTCAATAACTATTTGACAAAAATACCAAACTCACTTCTCTTTTGGTTATAAAATAGGAAATGCTGCGTCCCCAGCATGCATTTTTCAGAGTACTTAAAAAACCCTGGAACTATGTGCATATCGGGGCTCTGACTCACAGCTTGTCTTTCATGTTCTAGAAGCCTATCCAGTATTCATCCATAAACCAGAACTATTCTTCCTACATGGCACCATTCACCAAGCCATCCATTCCCCTGCCTTCCCTCAGTTTCCCTCGGAGCTTAACATTTAATGTTCAAAAATGCAAACACTTCTCAAGATGGAGTCCCAGATAAACCGAAGGTTAAAAAAGACACTTCCCCACCCCTACCACACACCCCCCGCTCTTCCAACCTTGACAACAGCATCCTCACTCTTACCTGCTGCTGTTCAGCACATTTTCCATCACATTGGTGGCAAACATGCCCTTATGGACATCCCGTTCTTGAATAAAAAGGACATAAGAAAGACATCTTGCAAGCCATCCTCGGTGCCTGCAACGCAAAAACAATTTACCAGAAAAGCACTGAAGTAGCACTTACAACAAGGTGCTTGCACTAGGCAGCAGCTCCTCCCATAAAAATAAAGCCAATTCCCAATATTTAAGCCTCTCTTACAGCAATTTTCCTGACTAGTTCAGGATGCTAAGAAACCAGTTTTACTCATAATTTTTTTTAATTTATTCTCAGGTAAAACTGAAACTCCAAATTTGTTTATTAATGCTCAAATAGTCTTATTTTGCTGACTAGTAACCCTAATATAAAAACAAAAATAAAAATTTGAATTTATTAATATCACTGAAAAGGAGAATATTTTCAATGCTATGTATGTAAAGAAATAGACAGATAAACTATACAACTTACAGCTAGATCTATGGGCTACCAAAAAGAGAAACTTGGAAGTCTTTTCCTATAATGAAATTTATTATTATGGAATTTCATCTAAGATAATCACTGACTCTCAAACTAAATTAAAGCTGATCAGACAAAAGAAGTCAGGCAGAACTAGTCTATGATCTGAATACCTGAACTCTGGGTTCAGGAGTCAGCAATTCTTTTTTCTTTTAAACACACACTCAACATACATAAGAGTTAGATCACAGTCTTGTCAGTAACAGTAACTATACAATGTTTAGATTGGGGCAATAAGGATATGGATTTCAGAATAAGAATGCTGCAAGTCCTCACTGCGTAATGATTTAAAATCATCTGTAGTGATCACATAATGCTGCACTGTCATCTCCCTCCACAGTGATATAGACAGTAGGAGATCTCAAATATAAATTCGCTAACTCTGAAAAAATCCAAAAATAATTTCATAGAGAACAGTTTATGGATCACTGTTCATCTCTTTGATACTTTTTTCTTTCTCCTTTCCTGTCTCAATATTCTAAAAATTTAGCCCAAGCCAGGCATGGTGGCACACACCTATAATCCCAGTGCTCAGGAGGCTGAGGCAGGAGTATCACTGTGAGTTCGAGGCCAGCCTGGGCTACACAGTGAGTTTAAGACCAGCCTGAACTACATAGCAATAACAAACAAAAAACAAACAAAAAAAACAAAAAAAAAATTTTTTTAAATAAGACGTATAAAAAAAATTTAGCACAGGGCCAGTGAGATAGCTCAGTGGCATAAGCGCCTGCCTGGCAAGCGCGAGGTCCTGAGTTCGACCCCCGGTACCCACATAAAGGAAAAAAGGGCTGGTGATATCGTTCAGTGGCATGGGCGCCTGCTGGCACCTGAGGTCCTGAGGGCGACCCCCGGTACCCACAAAAAAAAAAAAAAAATTTAGTACAGTGTGTTAAGCATTCATTCTAAACTCTTCCATCAATGAACATTTTCAGAATTTTTACTAGACTATACAAAGTCCAAGCTCTCTATAAAATCTTTTTGCAACTGACTACAGGTGTGTGAGCATACATGAGTAAGAGAATGGGAGTGTGTAAAATCATGTGTGAGTGTACATGATTGAATGAGAATACAAGAAAAAATGTGTGTGCTTGAGTGTGTGTGTAAAAATATTTATGCTTTGCCTCATATTAACACATAAACTAAATAGCCATATAGGTAGCTTACTTCATTGAACACTTTCACATTACCAAGTCGATTTGGCCAATGCTATTTTTTTAAAGGCTTCCAACTGTGGGCAACAGGCAAACCTTTGGTTTCACATGTAAAAGGTCTATTTACACAGTATGTAAAGAAGAAAATATTCTTTATGTGATTATCTTAATCATCTCAACTAAGAAAAAGAAAAAAAATACTTCAATGTAGGTGAGTCTCTCCTCTCTTTTTTAAGTTTAAAGGAAAGAGAGAGTGAAGAGTAGCCTGGGAATAAGAAAAAAATATGTGTCTCCTGACTTCTACTTTAGTTCTATTAAAAAAAAAAAAACATATTTAATACATATGCAAATAGTATCACTCTCATATGTGATCTCATCATCTAATTGTTTAATAGTAATTCTGAAGGTCTCAAATCTAAGAATATGATTTCTTGGACCAACTTTTCATAGAATTTCAAGCATGTCTGATCACTTGAACCCATTTCTTACCTACCTCAGGGATCTACTCTTAGAATTATAGGGACTCGTAGTATTTTGGGCTACTGTTTCTCTTGCCTCATAGACATTCACAGAACCTCCAGTTCTCCTTCCTTGTTCTGTAACTGGGGTTCATAAAAAACAAAGGCCCTTTTCTCTGTCTTTGGCACCTACTTACTCATCCCCAAGTACCTGGAACTTGGAAGAAAAGTCTTGGATAAATAACAAATCAAAGAACATTTGTTCAGTAGGTGAAAATATTTCCTAATACCCCATAGATTAGGCAGATTTTAAACATTTATACTTTTTAAAAATAGTCGCAATAGATCATAAGACATTCAAACCTACACCTCTCCTCTGACAAATATTTCCCACATTTTAGCACACATCATATGCAAAACTCAGTATATGAATGATTTAAATAACACTGTAAGTGACACCTGCATTCCCATGGATGTTTGTGAGTACAGCAGTGATTAGTAGTGATAGGTCTCTCTGTTGGCTGTTCTGCTTCTAATTTTTGGATAAAGCCTCTGTGTCGAAAGCTCATATTTTAGATATGCTCAAAAACAGAGATTCACCTTAAAGTACGCTCATTAATATTATGGAGCTTTTCTTTTGAGACTCATGAGAAGTACCAGAAATTTCTTTTTACCTTGTGTGAGTTTCATTGATATAAATAACATTCCGCAAACCCAAAGATGGGATACTGGGGTTGAAAAATTTTTCCTAAATAAAACAAAATAAATATAGACATAAATACACAATTGGATGGATGAAAGGCTCACATTAATAGTTCTTGACAACTTTTAAAATTCAAGCATAAGATTAGGTATTGCTTCAAAAATCTAACTGATAAAGAAAAAATGTTTTAGTGTGAAAAGTACTCTTTAGCCTACAATGGTCACCAACTCAAAATAAATTTTTAAAACCTTAAAACCAAAGGAAATAGTGCCTCTTCCCTTCCTGCCCTACTCCTCACCTCCATTCCAAAAGAGTAAGTCATTCAAGGAAAGGCAAAATACAAAACACTCGGGAAAGTATCATGCAGTTATTGTTAAATTACTAACTCTCCCAACATATGAGACACATAAAAATTATTCGCCCCACTGTATAGGTGAGGAAATTGAGGCTGGTAGGAGTTTAGGATTCAATCTCATATACTGCTCCAAAGAGTATGGTCTTTTTATTCCCCTAAATGAGAAAATGTACTACTTAATGAGAAAATGTACATCTACAGGTCACTGTCTTTACAAGTGATCTTAAAAGTTAATCCAGAGATAGCTCACTTGAAAAGAGAAAGTCTATAGTTTTACTAACGTGGACAAAAAGGTTAATGTTCCTCAAATAAATGCTTTAAAAAAAAGAAAGAAAAGCATAACATACCCTCAACAAAAGAAATAAAAATATGTGACATCTCTTTAGAGAACAAGAAAATAGAATTTCAACAAAGGAAAGGCAGCAAATATCAAAGAGTTACTAAAAAATATGTCTTTAAAGAGAAAAAATAGAAATAAAAATAGAACAGTTTCAAAATAGGCTAATAGGAGAGTAACAATAATTAATACACTGCATATTGTTATCTTCATAGTACTTACCCAGAGTAGAAGATATAGGCATGAAATATTGTCCAAACGATACTAGCACAAACCTTTCTTTTCAATGAACTAAGAGAAACTAGCTGTATAACTATCTTATCTTGTGACTATATATACATATATATTTTTTTGTTACACTATTCTCTATTTGTACTCCGAACTATAACTACCACCAAATAATTTCTTATACTCCCTCCTGATTTAAGAATATACTGTAACATTATATATAAGGTAATATATTGGTCTAATATTGTAGCTAAGGCATTGTTTTGAATAAACATTCAAAATTAGAATTGAATAAGATGCCAAATCTAAAAGAAAAACCACATGACCTTCTATTTAAATCTTTATTTCCACTGTCCTATTAATCTGACTCAACCTTACTCCTAGACTAGAATCCCAGGATCCTTTGATCCTACCAATTCTTGCCGCAAGGCATTTATGATTTAAAAGAAGCAATACTGTAGTAGACCTGAACCTTTAAGGAGAACGCTTGGCTCTACACAAATCTCCTGGTGTTAGTAAATCCCTTACTACCCCACTCAGAATTCTGCTTCCTGCCAAGTCAACCCTGAGTAGAAAATCCACATAGCACGGTTGCCATTAACACAGGTTATAAACAACCTCTCAGATAGTAGGCATTCAAATGGCAAAATTTCTACATCCTGGATCATCCCAGGAAAAACTCCACATCCCAATATATGTTCTTTTCTTTTATTTTATTTTTTCTTTTCTTTTCTTTTCTCTTCTCTTCTGTTTTCATTTTGTTTTGTTTTGTTTCTTCGCAGTACTGGTAATTGAACCCAGAGCTTTCACAATGAACTACATCCCCAGTCCTTTTTGTTTTTTATTCTGATACAGTCTTGTGAAGTCACTAAATTGCTCACCCTGGACCCAAACTTATGATCCTCCTGCTTCAGCCCTCTGGAGTGCTGGGATTACAGGTATGTGCTACCATGCCCAGCCAGATACATCTTTTAAATGGTAACTCTACTACTACCTTAGAACTCGGCTACATGAAATACTACACTTCCATGCTAACTTGTCCCTCTCACCAACTGCCATCAGAAAGACACCTGTCACCAAATCTACTCTTTTCAAACATGATATGGATACACAGCTTGTCTTTTTTAACCCAAGTACAAACAACAGACATAAATACAGTGGTGCCTCGGTTCATGAACTTCATTGGCTCCACAATTCTGGGCAAGATGGTTATGGCTGTGTTCATCACCCAGTGCAGAGTTCACCAACAGAAACAAAATTTTGCCGAACACTTCTGTTCTCAAATTGAATTATTCATGAACAGAAGCATTCCTGAACTAAGGTATTATTGTATACTCTTCCTTAAATCTTCATCCTAACATTTTAGTGACAATATTTCACTATCATAAAATCTACAGACATCCTCCAGGAATGTAGCCAAAGCCAAGAGCAAAGCCACACCTTTAACTTTTTATTCTGCCCCACTATCTCTCTCATTTTGCCAGAATTTAATGTTAAGTGCTTAAAGGTCAGCACCTAGAAAGTACATCAAGGTTCCTACCAATTCTCTGCAAGAGTTAATTCAAAGTAAGTTCTATTCTTCCCTTAAAATCACACTAAAACTTCAAAAGAACCAGAATACTGCCAGAATAGATTATGGAACCAATATTTATTGAATAAATGAATGGAAAGAAGAGTCAACTTCTCTAATTGAAATATTTGGTTTATAAACAAGAGTCTCGGTTCTAAAAATGAATTAAGTTTATTAAGACCAAACAATAAAAATTCACACACAGTTGGAAACCCAGGCCACATATTTCCCTCTGTTTATTAAAGGCCAGCAGGCAGGCACATCCTTACCCAGCTCTGGGGAGTGCAGGAGTAACAACATCTTCCGACAAACGGCCTCTTTCGGCTCATTAGGCTTTCTTTCCATTTTAGGGTTGCAGATCTGAAGAAGGTAGGTCTAAAGCCACACTCAGCCTAACAAATATGCAGGAAAAATCAGTGTGTAAGTGGCAAGAGAATTATACTTGTCCACCTGATCTCTAAAATTATGGTATTTCAAAAATTATGGTGTTTCATATAGAAGAGAAAATCATGGCATTCTTTTCTTTTGGCAATACAGTCACATGTGTTACATTGTGATTTTAACTTAAGGTATTCCCTTCAACAATCAACGCTTAGAAAAATGCTTAATACATAATCAAAAGCTGATTACCTAAGAACAGTATGATAGATAATGATCACTACACACTTGATGTTGCATTCAAAGGTTTTAAAAACTAAGCTGAGGTGTCCAGTAATGGATGAATGAATAAAGATATACTATGTATACATAATGGAATATTATTTGGCCCTAAAAAAGAATGAAATCCTTACAGCAACATGGGTGAGGTAAGACATTATGACAAGTACAATAAGCTAGGCACAAAAATGGAAGCTTTCATATAAGGAAGCTAAAAAAGCTGATCTCAAGCCAGTCATGGTGGCTCACGCCTGTAATCCCAGCATTATAGAAGGATGTCGGGGGATCACAAGTTCAAGCCCCCGGCAACTTGGCAACTTAGCAACTTAGCGAGACCCTGTCTCAAAATTTTAAAAAAAGAGTTCAGAATATAGTTCAGCACAAAGGCCCTGGGTTCCATCCCTAGTATCAGGAAAAAAAAAAAATTGATCTCACTCATAGAAGTAGAGTCGAACAGTGATTCAGGTAGGGAAGATTGCAGGGTCAGTAAAGAAAGGGTGATCAATATATACAAAATTATAATAAGACAGGAGGATTAAGTTCTACTGTTCTGTGACACAGTAGGGTGATTATAGTTAACAGCTATGGTCTATTCCAATGTAGATAGAAGGGAGGACTTTTAACATTTCCAACAAAAAGAAATGATAAATGTTTGAGTTAACAGATATGCGAATTACCTGAAGTGATCACTGCATGTTGTAATACATGTGTTGAAATAAACAGTGTATCACAAGAATATGTATAACTACTATGCTAATTAAAACCTAAAAATAAATAAATATAACTGACATCCCTAACAAAAATTAAATTTTCAGTTTAAAAAAAAAGTTGTGGCGAGAAAAGTGGACTTCTGACAGAGCACGATTTAAAAAGCAAACTCCTGCATCCATCCGCATGCTAACAGTTAACCTTATACCCTTTCAAGTCACACACTGCCACGGTGGAATTCTAAAGGCCTTACACAGGGAGCAAGCTGCTCTACTATAGCTTACAATATCTTACTTGAAATGGTAAACTTAATAATATTCCTTTATCTTATCAAGAGAGTTTAAAGGCTAGAATTTATATAGAATATTGCTCAATTAGGGTCAAACCCTCTTGTTCTAATAATTTTCTTTCAACTTGGAGCTCATTAATTTCTCAAATCTCACTGATATAACATTCTTTTAAAATGTTTATATAAAGCAGACAGTGTTTAAGATAATATTTTAAACATGGCAAATTATGTTGAAATAGGTAAAGCAATACAAAAATGTATGATTTTGGACTGGATGGATACTAAAATTTCCAATTTTTCTATTTTTTAAAATATTCATTATAAAATTCATGCTTACTAAATGTAACTTACAGAAAGTAGATGCCAAGAGAAAGAAAAAAAAAAAAATCTCTTTATAATTATACTACCCAAAACAAGTACTAGGGTGTTTTTCCCTAGGCAAAAGTGTTTTGCTTTTTAACTTAATCACTTTACTTAAATTTTCTGCCCAATTTTTTCTTCCTGTTAACATACTATTAAAAATATTAAATATTATTAGACTTCATAAACATAACTTCTAACAGTTGGAGGCAGCTTCTATAACTGTTAACCTCTAGTTGATATTACTGTATATTGCTACCAACATTTTTACCTTCATAAACAATACTAAAATGAACATTTTTAGGGTGAATGCTTTTAACTTTTCTTTTAAACTTACCCATTCCTCATTTGTGTGTTTACAGCGACCAAGACTGTATTCTGATGAATTTGGCACATAAGAAACATCTATTGTGCTAACTGTCGATCCAGATTCATCCATGTCATAAAATGTAACTCCCAAATCATGTGCTACAAAAAAATTCCATCTAAGTTAATGAGGAATCCAGAGAATAAATACCACAACTCAAAATTCTGATTTCTACATTATTTTGTTCCATAATAGGATAACAAATGAACTGGTGAATTTCTATGAAAAATAGCCCCTGATGTGTTCATATGAGCTCAGACCACCCTGACTATATAAGGATACAGTATTTGTATACTTAGGCTTCTTGAACAAAACAGCTACCAGTAGTTATTTACAAGTGTAAATAAGAGTTTATTTCAGGTGTTAAAGAATTATTTCATTTTGGTTAAAAAATGCATCATTTCCGGGAAAATGAAAGCATGGGTTTATTTAATTAAACACGTTACATGTATGCACACAAGAATTTTTTTAAATTTTGAACTGGGATTTTCACTCATACATATTTATATAATGTAAAATAGATAAAACCAATGACAGCATCTCGTTTTCTACTTAAACTGAACTGAGTTTAATATTCTTCTGATGCCCTAAAAGAAATGATACTTGCACTTTTAACACAGCTACAAAGCTCTAAAAGAAAAACACCATTTGGGAATTTCTGATTTTTAAGTTTCATCCTTCTCAATAAGCTTTCTCCTACCCTACAGGAAAATGTTCGTGGAGAATGAATCCCTAAAATTGATATATATTAATGTAAAATATAAAAACTTTCTAAACCAGTCTTTCATTATTTTACCTCTTGGCTACTTCTCTCCTGGCCTTAAAAATCCTGGACGATCACCTCCAAGCAATAATATTCCTTGAAAGATATATTCTCGCTTCTTTACATTCCCCTTATGGATATGCCGCAGTAACTGTTATCCTCAAAATAACATTTGTCTTTAACAATTTACATAAGTAACAATTATACCCATTAGGTCAAGGGAGGAGAACAGTAAAGCAATGCACCTGGGATAAGAGTTCTTCTGTACTACAAAATAAAAAGTCAGCACTCAGCTATCAGCTTCCGCGCAGAATGTCCACACAACAGGAGGAGCACACTGCTGCCTGAGAAAAAGAAGTGGTGAGATGAGGGGAGGAAAGACATGTGCCAATAGGAACCCCACGCTTTGCTCCTCCTACCTCTCAAGGTCAAGGATTTAAAAAAAAAAAAAAAAAAAACTTCCAGAGGCGCCAAGCAGCTGGGCTGACAGAAACAGACAGTGGGAGCTGAAATGGACAGAGGCAGAGGGGCCAGCTCTGAGGTTTAAATCCCCCAATGTATACCATCTGTGTGAATCTGAACACGCTGGTCAACTTCTACGCCCTGATTTCCCCTTCTGGAAAATGGGTGTAATACCATAGACGTTATTTAGGTTGCCAGAAGGACTGAATGATGCACACACAGCTCCCAGCACAGTGACACACAGTGAGCGCTCGGTCCGATCAGTGGTGGCTGCTGTCATCCGATCACCCCCAGCCCCAGCTGCTCTCAGAGCACCCCTGCTGCCTCAGTACCTCCAAGGGACGGGGCAGGCTGGCGGCACCCCTTTCAGAAGGTCCGTGGGTACAGGGTCCATAAAGATTCCCTCCTCCTGTGTGCCGCAGCCTGGTCTCCCCGGGAAAAGACCCACGTGGATCCCCACCCTTGCACGAGCCTGGCCCGTTTCCTCGGAGGAACCTCGGAGCTCGGGAGAACCTCGGACCGCACTGGAAACTTGGAGGCGCTGCGCCAGGGCCGATGGAGAAGAGCGAGGAAGAAGAGCGACCACGCACCTGTCCCCCGTGCTCCCGGCCCAAGCCGCCTCCCGCAGCCCGCACCCGCCCTGGCGGCTCCACCGGCAGTTCGGGCTCCAGCGCTCCCACGACTGCAGCTGCCCGCACTTCAAGTCCGGGCCAGTGCCTGCTGCAGCGTCGCGCCCTGATGACGTGGGCGGCGGCGCGCGGGAGTGAGGTGGCGGGGCGCGGCCGAGCGTGGAGCTGGCCTCGTGGTTCTGTGCCCATGCCTGGATCCAAGTGTAGAATGTGTCCACGCAGGAGAGGGGTGTATGGCCGAGCATGGGATGTGAGTGCCTGAACAAGTGGTTACCCTCCTAGGCTTCTGAGTGTGTGACTGTGCGTCTAAATTTCACTGCGTGAACTCGCTGATCTGTGAGCTCGTGTCATCTCCAGGCTAGGGCGGGGATGTTAATGTGTATATGTGATCTGAGCTTTTATGAGATTTATAACACTACAGAATTTATTAAGGATAGGGGAGGCATTGGTTGTAAAAGGCTGCACTGTATAATTTCTGTAAGAGTAGCTGAGCCTCTGAGGAGGAAAACGAAAAATGAAAAAATAAGGCTTGAAAAACGCAAAGTCTCCATTAAACAGGATTTTTTTCTTTCCTTTGAGCTGTATTGTACAGCATGGTGAATATTGTTAATAACAGGGATTTTGAAGTGTACATTTCAAATATTCTCACAAAAAATGGTGTTTGAGGTGATGGTATGTTAATTAGCTTGATTTAATTAATTGTATCTGTAAATCATAATATCATAGACAACTAAGTTAGGTATAAATATTATAGACAGTCCAACAGGGCTAGGCCTGTGAGAGAGTCAGTACCAAAGATGAAAACACATTACAATTGCGGCTGGAGGTGCATCTGTTGAAGGCCAGGCCTCAAGATCAAGACAAAATGACCAGGCCAACACGTCTTGCCAAAGGATGAACAATAAATTAAAGATTATACTATAATTGATATCACCTGATCCAATAAAGTCTGGATAGACATCTGTCACCCAGGTGAGTACCAGGATCTCCTGATCCATCCCTTCCTAAAATGGTCCTTGTTGTTTCCATGTACACTTGCTACATGACCTGCTTCCCCATTGGATCAATATGACCTAAGAGGCTATACTTATACTCTTATTGGTTGATCATAGTTTTGACCCACATCATACCCACCTCATGATTTTGTACCCACCTTGTGATTTTGCTCTATAAAACTTCCTCTGTAAAGTGCGGTGCACGGCAACCCACTTTCGGGTCCCTTCCTGTCTCTCGGGAGCTCTCTTTCAATAAATTTTTCCTACTCTTAACCTCTGTTGTTCCTTAGAATTCAGTCTTTAATTTTGGAGAACACAGACTTGGCATATCTGACATCTAGCAGGCTGGGAGTTACATTTATTTCTCCTATATCATTAACGTCATTTCATATTTCATAAATATAATTATGATTTGTCAATTTACGATTTAAAATAATGTTTAAAAAGACCAAGTTTGAGTGGAATTTGCCACACCTTAGCCATTTAAACAAAACAGCACTAGACAGGAAGAGGCTCTTTCACAATATTTGTCATGCCATTGACAAGGCCAGTGGATTTTTTTTTTTTTTTTTTTTTTTTTTGTGGGTACCGGGGGATCGACCTCAGGACCTCGCGCGCCAGCAGGCGCCCGTGCCGCTGAGCGATATCACCGGCCCTTTTTTCGTATGTGGGTTCTGGGAGTCGAACTCGGGCCCTCGCGCTTGCCGGGCAGGCGCTTAAGCCGCTGAGCCATCTCACCGGCCCAAGGCCAGTGGTTATTGAGAGCATTAGCAACGCAGAAGGAAAACGATAACCTCTTGCATGCACTCGAGCAGCAAACGTTAAGTATGAACTAGCACCTGGGAATACAAAGATGATTAAGACTGGCCTGTAGTATATGCCACCAATCAGTCTTTGTCCCTCTTGCACACACTAGCCATAACTTCTGCTCAAAATAAATCATCGTGCACATCTACCTGGATTAAAAACCATCCACAACTCCCTAGTCCAGACTCCTGAGCTTGGTGCGTAAGGCTGGCATGTAGGGGCCTTTCCTTTTTCCACTTCTCAAGCAGGAGTCCCTACCTCTCTGATTGTCCCTGGACAAGTCAATGGCACTCATACTCCTAATTCTGCTCATGCCATTCTCTCTAATTCTATACTTCCTGTACTAGTCCTTCTAGCCTGTGCTGTCTCTCCAGCCCTCAACAGTCACAATCTCCTGAGAAATCTCACAGATTTCCTATGGCACCACACCTTGGGTCTTTAACAGTTCGCGTCACACTTCCATAAGATTGCAAACTCATCACAGCAGTCTCCTTGTTAATACCACAACGCCTTGTTATAGTAAAGTTTCAATAAATACTTGTTGAACCTGAGGAACAAGAAGAACAAGATTTCCTTCTCTTGAACTTTCTATTTCTGTATGTAAATCAATCCCCAAATGCAAATATTCTCTTTTAAAACAACTCAAAACAGTAGGAGTGGATATTCATATTTTTAAAAAAGATCTTGATCTTCTTGAGGTCAAGAGCCCTGTGTCTTTATTCAACCTCGCATATACCTTAGCAGCACGCTCAAGTCTAAGTACTTGAGGATTACTTGTTGACTAGATGAATTCTAATCCCAAAGGGTGATGAAATTTTGTAAGCAGATTACTGGTCCATGACAAAGAAAAAAGGGGGAGGGGCAGAGATAGAGAAAAGCCTTAGGGTTTGAATCACTACTAAAGAAAGTAAAAGGAAATGAACTAAAGAGAGTACCACAGGAATTTGTAAATGTAAGCCAGAGAGAAAAGCTGCGTTACTTAAAATTCATGTGTAGGCAACTCTTCTGTAACACCCAATTGCACAATGGTGACTTACTTGTAAAGGCAGATTCTATGCCAGGGGTTTCAGGTTACTTAATGAAAATTGTTTTTGGAAACTGGTGACACCCTCAGCAACTTACTTTATCAACAGAACAATAATTTATAGTAATCCAGTTTAACCAGCCAAGATGGAATGACAGAACTGAATTTACTGTCCAGTCCAAAACAATCAGAAACAAACAAGCAAATGTAAACCAATGGCTTTCACCCATTCGACATGATACGGGAAGGGAAACAAGTCCGATTGCCTTGGTTGTCAGGCTGCAGTACAGAGCTGGGAACCTCAGAAGACCTAGGTAGACTCTGAGTTTAGGAACTAGAACTGGGAGACTAGGAAGGTCAAAGCAGCTAGAGCTGGAAGCAAAGTACCAGAGAGAAGAAAACTACATAAAGAAAGAGCCATAGAGAACTGCAGAAGAGCTCTTTCCAGGAGTCAGCTGATGAGCATATACTTGTGAGGAAGATACCCAAGGCCAGGGAAGAACAACAGATAAGGAGAAATCACCCAAGCGTGTACAGAGCAAGGATTATTCTTTTTTCCCATGAATCAGAATGGAAAAATACTCAGTGATCATACAGGCCCATAAACAGTCCTTGATCCTAGCCTTGACACTGAAAAACCTCACACAAAATCAGAAAATATCTAGTACCTGGTAAGGTAAAATTCAAAATGGCATCAGAGTGAAATTTTCAGACACACACAAAAAAGCAAAAAAGAATGGTCCATAGTGCCAAGTGTGGTGGCACACGCCTGTAATCCCAGCACTCAGGAGGCTGAGGCAGGAGGATTGATGCGAGTTCGAGGCCAGCCTGGACTACATAAGTGAATTCAAGGCCTGCCTGAACTGCATAACAGAAACCCTGTCCCAAAAACAAAAAAAAAAAAAAAAAAAAAAAAAGAATGGGCCATAGTAAGAAGAGGAAAAATCAATCAAGAGGAAGAGTCCTACAAATGACAGAGATGATCAGTTAGTAGACAAAGAGATTTTGAAAGTAATGTAACTATAATCACTATGTTCAAGTAAAACAGAAAGGAGATTGAACTTGCTAAACAAAGACATGGAAAATCTTTTTAAAGAAAGATCCAAGGCAAACATCTAGAGATTATAAAATCATTGTCTAAGGTTTTTCATGCCACACTCACACACACACATACACACTTGTATTAACAGATTAGACATTACTAAAAAAAAAAAAAGAGTAAAGAACTTGAAAATATTTTGGTAGAAACTATCCAAAGTGAAATACTGAGGGAAGAAAAAGACTGCAAATAAAAATGAAGAAAATATATTCAGTGAACTTAGTATACATGCAATTGGTGACCCAGACAGAAAGAAATAATTGAATAATGGATTAAAATCTTACCAAATGTGCTGAAAAGTATAATTTCACAAATGTAAGAAACTCAACAATGTAAATAGAAACATAAAGCAAATTATACCTAGGGATATCGCCATCAAATTTCCCAATGCCAGTAATGAAGAGAAAACTCTTAAAAGCAATTAGAATAAAAAGACATTATTGTACAGAGAAACAAAGATAAGAATAACAGCAGGCTTCTCATCAGAAATATACAAACCAGAAGTTGATACAGCTGCATCTTACAGTGCTGGATAAAAAAGTGTCAATCTAGAATTATTTCATAATAATTCAAGATGAAGATACGTTTTGACACACAGACACTGAAAGTATTCATCACCAAGACTCACGCTATAAGAAATGTTAAGCCAGGTGAAATGCATGCCTGCAAACCTAGCACTTTGGGAAACTGAAGCAGGAAGGTGTCAAGTTTAAGCAACTTAGTGACTGTTTCAAAATAATTAAAAAGTGGCTGGGTATGTATGAAGGCCCTGGGTTCATTCCCCAGTAGTGCAAAAAGAAGAAGTAGAAAGAAAAAAGAAAAGAAGGAAAAAAGGAGGAGGAAGGAAGGAAGGGGAAGGCCCTTTAGGTAAAAAAGAAAATGTTTCTAGATAGAAAACAAATCTACAAGGAATTAAGAAAACACAAATATGAAGGCAAATAATTTTCTTCGTCTTTTAAAAATCCTTTTAAAAATAGTTAACTACTTACAACAAAAACACAGACAATATTTGGTGGGGTTTATTGCAGAAATAGATACACAATATATGACAACAACAGTGAGGTCCAAGAAGGAGAGACCAAAGGTAACAGAGAAGGGGTTTGAACCTCAGTCTTTCTCGAACTAAATTCCATATTTTTGCCAATAATCCACGGTGCCTTCCTAGTGAGCCTATTCCATGGATTGCACTCCAGCCTAACGCAGCTTCACTGATCAAAATTTATCCAGGTACATTTGTTCAAACTGCTACAGATGTGCCTATAGAAAGTAGAATTTCTCCACAAAAATACTGTGAGAATAGGAACTGACTTGCCACAATCCAGTGACAAAGTATCTATCACACTCCTTCATCTAAAATACAACAAGGATTTTACCAAAAACTTCTATCTGAAATAATTTGGATGATTTATTCTTACTGGACCCCTGCTGTTCTTATCATCTACTTTTCTCCAGTCTCTTTTTGTTTGTTTTTAGTCAATAAATGTATATAAAACACCTGCTTCATGCCAGGTACTCTGTTGTAGATACAGTATTGAGCCAGACAGCACAATCCCTTCTCTCTTAGAACTTGCATTCTGTGATACTTACTGTACTACTCTTTAACAATCGTTACCAAAAAGGTTCAAAAATCACCAGCAAGTTCTTTGGCCTGTGGCTTTGAGAATTCACTCAGTTGACTTGGAGCAGCCACGGAGACGCGCTTGTCCAACATTTATTCCCTCCCTCTGATTTTGTTTAGGGTGATCTCTTGCCCAGCCCCAAGAAAGGAAGGAATCAATTATGATAACCTTGTTCTCTACTACTGCAGTGTACCTGCAGCCAACAGAGTCAAATGACACAGTTCTGGGCCATGTGACATAAGAGAAAGACAAATCTGAGGATTTCTGGAGCTTTTCTTCTGTAGTAAAAAAAGGGAATAGACACACAGCAGCCACTACCGTGTCCTCACTGTTCTCCCACTTGCTGTGTAATAACATTTGTACCCAACACCATCAATCACACACCTGTGGATCTTGGGAAAACTGTAGCTATTTAAACCATTATAATCTTGACTTCTGTTATTCTCAGGCAACTGCATTTCTGATTCATATTTAAATTTGCACACAGACTTGCTGCTAGAATGACTCAAACATATAAAAATAAATAAAACAGGAAGAGCTTAGAAATAGTCCTGCAAGTATATCACGCTAAGGGATGGCAGTCGAAGGGAGCTTAGACTCTATTTTGTCTTTTAGAAAGGACCTTAGGCCAGAAAAGGATGGAATGTCTCCTATTCACTTTTACCACTGAAAGTTGTTGCATCAATAAATTAAGCAGCAGATTAAGCTTCAAATATGAGACACCAAAGGATGCCTTGGAGTATTAATTATGCTGCTGACAGAAAATGTCTATAATTGCACTTTATACTTAGACTACAAATTGCATTAGCCATCCAATATATGTTGATTTATGGAAAAATAATTCAAATTTGAACAATTCAGAAAAGCAGGCCCTCTCAAATGCTGCACCATGAAAAGTGTGCCCAGCCTGCAGGTCCCAAAAAACATTTACTCAGCCCTGAGCTATGGCACAGGGTATAACAGGAGCTCAGCTGAGGGAGAAGAGAGAAGGACAGAGACAAACAGAATGGAAGATGAAACTTGCCTCAATACCGAAGCCAGTTATAGTGAGACGTACTGTCATAGGAATGCACCAAGCCTAGACTCACCTCATACATACGCCGAGATGGGAGGGCCCATGTGACCAGGCAGGTTTAGAGCAATAGACCCTCCAGATGGTTATCATACCTGAGCCAAGCAGCAGGCCTCAGGCTTTTGGGAGACCTGTCCTAGCAATACCTACCAGGAAGGGCAGAGCTAAAGGCTCAGTCCTCCAGAAAGAAGCAGAGCAGGAACTAGGTGGAATCCAGACTTTGAGCCCTGAGCTGTGTCTTTGGGCAGGGTGTCAGTTTAGAGGAGAACTGGGCCTGGGTGGCCAGAGAAGGGTATAATTAATAATTTAGTTTGCATGTCTCTAGAAGAAAAACATTGTTAGTTCATTATTAAGGAATGAAAGATATTTTCTCTTGCAAGAGTAGCCAGCTCCATGGTTTAAATCCTAAGGTTCCCTAACCCCTTGAGAGAGGCTGACTAGTTGCCATTCACAGTCTTTTTGTGATAGAAAGCCAAAAATGCTTGAGTTGGTGGCCAAGAAGACAAAACTCAAATGGGCTTTTGTTTCTCCCTCAGAGTCAAACTGGATTGTGTGAGGAGAGGTTGTCTATAAAAGGGGTAAGAGGACAGGGTCAAGGGGCCCATTTGTGGTTCGGAGGTGTTATCCCTCACATCTGCTGCAGGGCACTGGAAGCAGCATGTCTTCAAAGGAGACTGAAGGTGGGGCAACTGTGAAGGGTGAGAGTGAAGGTCCCAGGGACAGAGTATGTCATAGATGGAATGAAACTTTGCATACTACCAGGGCCCAGGCAAGGAGCAAGGTTGGAGATCACCCTGAGCTGAGCCAGGGCCTTTTCTTGGCTTCTACACAAGGCACAGGCCAGGGTACAGGGCAGGGAGCAGACTCTAGAAAATTATCACTACCCGATGTCAAGGGAAACTAGACATGAACTGTTTAAAGACAAACTAATTCAACACTCATTCATTCACAACTGAGAGCCTACTTTGTGTAGGCATCTTGCTAAGTGCTGAAGATGTCACCCATGGAGCCTACCTTTGTGGGATTAACAGTCGAATGGCCTATGGCATGTACAAATGAATGGCAGGAAGAAAAGCAATAAACAGGTAAACAAAATGTGAAAAGTGCAATAAGAAATCCCAGCAGCATCTGTCCCAGAGAAGAACAGAGGTGACCGACCTTAAAGTGGTCAGGGAGGGCAGCTATACTGAGGCCAGAGGTGGGTAGAACCTCAGTGTAAAAGGTGCTGAGAGGAGATAGTGGGAGACCAGAGAAAGATTAAGGCCTAAATGGCCTCCTCTGTGAGCCCAAAGGAGAAAGGCAATACACAGGGTGATGGTGCATTGCAGGTTCTACAGAAAAGCTTATATAGCTGAGATTAAATTGTTTACCTGGGTATATACTAAATGGATATTGGAAGGAAGATGAGTCCTGTGTTACTTTAATTACTTGTACCCATGTTTGAGTGAATAAAAGGGGGATGAGCCAAACAGTTGGTGCTTCTCTGACCTAGAGGCAAGAGTCCTCTGGCTGCTCATAAGCTAATCTAACTCTGTATCTCCTTGTCATTCATTCTCGTTCGCGCTTAAATCAGGGGAACAAAGTAGCAGGACTAGGTACAAGTGGTGCCATGGGTGGGGAAAGGTTGGAGGGGTGGGCTGGTTCCCCACAGGTGGTGCTCAGGCAGGGACCTGGGACCTGTGGCGTAGGCTGGTCTCCAAGAGGAGACTGTCCGAGTGGCAATGTGCCAAAGCACGGGAGATAGAGTAACACGGAGTGAGAGCTGAGCGAAGGCCAACGCAGCTGGAGAGGAACGAGTGGAAAAGTGGCAGAGGGAACCAGAAAAAGCAAGGGGCTGTTTTGGTATTTGTTTGGGTTTGTTGTTTTTTTGTTGTTGTTATTGTTGTTTTTGATTATTTTTGTGATTTTTGATTTTGCAAAACTGGGGACTGAATCCAGGAACTTTTCACTGAGCTATGTACCAATCCTTTATTTTATTTTGAGACAGGGTCTCACTAAGTCATTAAGTTACCAAGACAGGGCTCAAACTTGTGATCCTCCTGCCTCAGCCTCCAGAGTACTGGGATTATATGTGTGTGCCACCATGCCTGACCAAGCAGAGATTTTAAAGCCATAGTAAGTCGTCTAGAAAATGAAAAATAAAACTGTGATTTGAGTCATAACATGGAGGAACTCATACAGCCTTTACCTTATACAATTGGCTACACATGAACGAAAACAGAAACCCAGGACTGGAGACTGATCAATCTGGAAGGAGTATAAGTGGGCAGTGATTCAGAAGCTGTGATGTTCCAGGGGTCTGGCTGGAGCAAAGGACCTAGGCAGAAAGTCGTGACCCTTTCCCCAGCACTGACTATGCACCAAGCATTGTTCTAAATGCTTTATAGGCATTGTCTCAAGCATGGCCCTGGGTCAGTGATAAAGCAGGCATGACAAGAGAGCCCAGAGCGCAGGACTTTTAAACAAAGTTTTAGGACTTTAAAACAAAGAGCTGCTTAGAAAGGTCATCCTACAAAAGGTGATGGTGAGGAACCCAGAAATTAGCAACAAAACAAGATCACTGTGCTCCCTAGGGCTGGAGGAACAAAGCCAACTGGGACAAAGGAGAGGGAGCTGACTGGGAGGAGGCAGATCAGAGTTGCCATCCAAGCAAGAGGGTTATACCATGCTTACCGTCTTCCTCCCTTCCTGCTGCCTGCCAGCACTTTTTAATTTGTGAAACAAGCTACAGGGGAGAGCAAGGCATCAGTTTGCAGGGTTAGCCCCACCCCCCAGGACATACAGGCGAGTACAAAAGGAAGGCAAATGGATCTGAAGTCAAAGGACCAAAGGGGAAACCCATCTATCCCACAGCCCTATGGGCCAGGAACTACTGATATCCCAAATTTTCTGATGGAGAAATTGAGGTAACAGGAAAGGTCAGGTGAATCAGGCAAATGCCAGAACCCTAGTTTGAACTAGGTCTACCTGATTCTAGGGCACAAGAACCTAAGTGATGTGTCACTCAGTGAGCCTAGGTGGGACACTGGCTATTTAGGGCTGAACCCCCAGATCCTAAACCTAAGAAAAAACATCTTGCTGTGAAGCCCCAACTCTGGGGGAGCCAAGGGCCCTGATACTCAGTGTTGGCTGAAGACCTGAGCTGCTAGTTGGGACGTCAGAGGACTGATCCTGAGTCCTTCTGGTGCAGTGTCCAAGAGCTCTACAAGGGTTATGCACCAGGTAACCAGCTGCGGGTCAGTCTCTTTCTACCTGTTTAGGCAACTATTAAACTTCTTCGAGCTCCAGTTTTTTCATTTTCAAAGTGTATTTGCCACTGGGGTATTTGGAGGTAAAATAGAACAATACATATGTAATAGCAGAGTGCCTGCCATGCGGTAAGATTAACCAAATGGTATTTATTACTATAACTACAGTTGGGATTTGCTCACCTTGGTTCTTTGGCAGTCCTTATCCAGGGCTAGGCAGCTTATGCTCGGAAAACAAATTTCTTGCAGAGACTTGCGGGGGGGGGGTCTTATTTTTTTCTTAGTTCATATTTGTAGTACATAATATTTATATTCCTTGTGTGGAGTTGGTGCCTGTGTATAACACATCTTAATTCCTTTTTCCATCCCCTTTCCCTCCTCTCCCTCCATCTTTTGATCCCCTTCCCATTTGAGAAAGATCTATCTCCCTATTTCCTGTAGTTTATCTTATATGAGAAACTTGGGTTTCTCATATAAGAGAAACCTGTGATTTTTAAGCTTGTGTGTTTGATTTATTCCACTTAACATTATGGTCTCAAGGTGCATCCATTTTCTACAATTGACTCAAGTTTATCTTTCTTTATGGCAAAGTATTGTGCCATTGTTTGTAGATACTACATTTTCTTTATTCATTCATCTGTTGACAGACAGATAGGCTGCTTCCAAGATTTAGTTATTATGAATTGTGCTGTTATAAACAAGGATATGCATGTATCATTACACCATGCTTTCTTTAACTGTATTGGGAAGATAGCTAGAAGGGGAATTGCTGAGTCAAATGAAATCTCTTATTTAATTTTTTTTTTGTGGATACCGGGGGTCGAACTCAGGACCTCACATGCCAGCAGGTGCCCGTGCTGCTGAGCGATATCACCAGCCCTTTTTTCGTATGTGGGTACCAGGAGTTGAACTCAGGACCTCACACTTGCCAGGCAGGTGCTTATGCCGCTGAGCTATCTCACCGGCCCTTGTTTAATTTTTTTAAGAATCTCCAAACTGATTTCCATAGTGATTGTACTCGTATACTCTATCCAAAAATGTAGAAAGATTCCTTTTTCCCTGAAGCCTCACCAGCACTTGTTATTGTTTGATTTCTTGATAATTGCCATTCTTTCTGGGGTAAGTAGAAGCTTAGTGTTGTTTTAATTTGCATTTCTCTAATGGTCAGCAATGCTGAGGATTTCTTCATGCATCTATTGGCCATTTGTACTTCTTCGGTGAAGTATCTATTCATTTTGGCTGTGCATTTTTTTATTGGGTTATTTATTTGGGAAGTCTAATTTTTTGAGTTCTTCATATATTCTAAATATTAGTCCTCTGTCTGAGGAAAAGCTGGCAAATTTTTTTTCCATTCTATAGGTTTTCTTTTCACTCCATTTGTTTGTTTGTTGGTTGGTTGGTTGGTTGGTTGGTTGGTTGGTAACGGGGTCTTGCTATGTAGTTCAGACCAGCCTTGAACTCACTATGTAGCCCAGGCTGGCCTCGAACTTGCAGCAATCCTCCTGCCTCCGCCTCCCGAGTACTGGGATAACAGGCATGTGCCACCCACGCCTGGCTTCTGTTGGTTCTTTTGCTGTACATAAGCTTTTAATTTAATATGATTCCATTTGTTGACTCTTGGTACTAGTTCTGTTCAGAAAGTCCTTGCCTACACCTATGACTTCAAAAGTTTTAACTATTTTATATTATAGCAAGATAAATGTTTGCTTTAACTTTTAATCCTTTGATCTATTTTGATTTTAGTTTAGTACATGGTGAGAAGATGGGTCTAGATTCAATTTTCTACATGTGAATAAACAGTTATCCCAATATCATTTATCAAAGAAACCATCTTTCCTCTAGTGTGTGTTTTTAGACCTTTGTCAAAAATCAGATATTTAGATGTGCTTGGGGTTGTTTCTTCATCTTCTATTCTCTTCCACTGATACTTATGTGTGTTTTTCTGTCAGCACCACACTGTTTTTTTATTTTTTTAATCGCCGTAGCTTTGTAATATAATTGCCTCATATTCCTGTTGCTGATACCCTATCTTTCCCTCCTACTTAACTGCTCACCCTACCTGGTATATTCTTTCTGTTAGACCTTTGTCCTTGTTAGCTTCATTGTCTCTTTCGCTAGTTTGGTGGTCATGAATTTCTTTAGATGCTCTTTATCATGAAAATATCTTATTTATCCATCAATTTGACAATAGTTTTGCAGGACATATTGGCCTGGGTTGGAAATCGCTTTCTTTAGGACTTGAAACACTTCACTCCAAGCTCTCCTGGCCTTTAAAGTTTGAGTTAAGAAGTCTGATGTAGTTATAATGGGTTTACCTTTATTAGCGATTTGTTGCTTTTCTCTCACTGCTTTTAAGATTCTGTTCTTGTGCTGGACTTCCAGAATTTTGACTGTGCTATGTCATGGATATGTTCTTTTCTGATTTGGGTTCTATATACCTCACTTATCTGTTTGTTAAGTTCTTTTCCCTTATTTGGAAAGTTTTCTGCAATTATTTCAGTATGCAGCTTTTTATGTCATTTGTTCTGTCTTCTGATTTTTCATTAATTCTAATTAATCTTAGATTAATCTTCTTTGTGTCATCTAGGAACTGTTGCACCCATTTTTTCACATTCTGTTGTTGTTTTTCAGGTTTCTCTCATTAATTGATCACTGAAAATGGCCATGTCTTTTAGTTCAGATATTCTTTCCTTACGTTGGTCACTTCTGCTGCCCATAATTTTGATAGAATTTTTCATCTGCATTTCTTTCTGTAACCATTTTATGAACTCTAATTCTTTCCTATTCTTGTCATTCATGTTTTGCATCATTTTGTTTAGCTCTGATAGATTTTTATTAGTGTTTTCTGTATTCCGCTTATCATTTTATTTGCCCCATTATCTGTTTACTTGTATCTTCTGTGAGCTTGCCAAATACTTTATTGATTCATTTTGTTATCTCCCCTGGTATCATTTCAAATAATGTGGGCTTGTGGCTTTGGTTTCCTCCCCTTTGATGACCCTTGGATCAGTTTTGAGGAAGTTGAGAGTTTGTGGAAGCGTTTTATTGGCTTGTCTTCTCATGTTTCTATTTTTTGTTTGTTTGGTTGTTTGGTTGGGGGCTTAAGCATTGGTAGTAGTGAATGGTTTGTTTACACTGTGGAGACTTCTTTAGTTGATGTCTACTTTTCAGTGTTTTCCTCTGAGCATGACTAACTATTGGCCTTTGCTTCTGTCCCAGGATCCAACCATCTCCATTTACTTGAGATGGGAGGTTGCAGCATATTTGGCCCAATACCCAGTTCTCCAGGAATAGACCACGGTACTGCTAATGACTCCAAGGAATTCAGATATTGGCATTCAAAGACAACAAATTAATAGCAACAGTTATGTCATGTTGGCTATAGTAATAAAATCATAAATTATAGCATCAAAGACAAACTGAGTATTCACCGACACTAAGGACCAATAATATACCAAACTTAACCATAGAAAAGAGACCTGAAATTATAGTATGAACACTAAAACAAACCAAATAATGACCTACAGTAAATAATACTAAATGGAACAATTTTACCCCTACTAACAACGGAAGAGAAATAGCATAAAGTTAACTAGCTATTTAGAGATTCATAAAGCTTAGTAGTTACACTAGTAAAGATAGGAGGGGTGGGGAACAGGAAAATGAAAATAAAGCAAAGTTTGAGAAATTAATGGGATACAAGAATGAGAAGAGAAAATTGAGATGAGGGTCCTATTGAAGAATAAAAGGAAATTAATAGTGTTAGAGGACAGTTGCAGGAAAGAATGAACAAGAAAAAGAAAAAATATACAGAGAGTAAAACGTAGAAAGTTAAAGAAAGATAAAAGGAAAAGGAAAAGTAGTTGAAAGGGGAAAAGAGAAAAAACTAAAAGAGAAAATAAGAGAATAAGTCAAAAGTGGGAGGAAAAAACCCAAACCCCCAAAACCTCAATGAAAGAAAGATAAAAATAATTTTAAAATAGAAAAAAAAAAAAAAAAGATTGACACAAAGAAATAATTCCTGTGTTTTTGAATAAGTGATTTATTTCCAAGACGCACAGTCTTGGGATACAGCCAATCATAATTCTCTTTACCTATCTTTAGGGTCTATGGGTTTTGAGGTGTCCTTCCTACACCACACGCCTCTCTGTCCATTCACACCCATACTGTGGTTACCCTCCAAGGCTAGGTGTGTCTCTGTTCCTCTTGGTAAATGGGACACATGACGAGCCCTCTGGTCTCTGCTGCATGTAGACTGTGAGACAGGGGTTCAATTGGACTGTTGGACTTAATGTCAACAGTTACAGGGTTTGGTTACTCCCTTCTCTCCCCAGGTGTTGTCCTTATCCAGGATCAGGTTGTTTTGTTAGTCCTCGCCTCTGCTGTCCCATGTGAAGGAGCAGTAAACTTGGGGTTAGTAGGAGATCTTGCCCTTGTGCGTGGAGGGGGGAAGTGCCAGCATCCTGCATGGTCCTGGTTGCCCACATTGGGAGAAGGGTGTCACATATCCAGTGTGGGCCTGCCTGTTCGTGGGGAAGGGCACCACTGGTCTGTCACGGGCCTGCTTTCTCATATCAGGCTAGGGATATCACAGGTCTTGTGGAGGCTTGCATGCTTGTGTCAGGGGAGGGGCCAAGAATCCTACTCTTCTGAGCTTGAATCCTGGCAAAGATTTTGTCCTAAAATATTCAAAACCCACATGAACCCTTAAGGATAGTTTCTGGGAAGAGTTTCTCTGGATCGATCAGGGTGGGCTACGTTGTGGTACAGTAGCAAATGCTTTAGAGTCTTAAAATAATGAGGTTTATTTCTTGCAGATACTGCAGGTTAATGGTAGATTATGATAAGGGCTTTGCTCATAAAGGTCACTGAGCACCCCAAGATGAAGGAAGCAACACACTGACACATGCCTCTGTGATTGCCAAGACTAGGAGAAGAGTGTGATGAACTATGTATCTGCTCTTAGTCTACTTCCTAATCCACTTCTATTTACATTCACTAGCTGAAGTAATCAGGTCAAACAAGTGGATAAAGAAGTATAAATCTACCATGTGCCCCAAATAGACAACTTAACATTTACAAACATCCCTACTGACTATCAGGACAACCTCAGTGACACTTCTGATGGGACTGAGATAAAGCAAAAGCCCTAATCTGGAATGCAGAGAGTTAGGAATTTATAATAAAGCCTTCTCTATACAACATAATGAAAGGGGGTTAGTGGGTGGTCTTCATTTTGCTCAGCATTGCATCTCTAAAGACTTGTCATTTTGGAGAATTATTAATCTTGTTTTCTTTGACAATCATTATGGGAAGATGTTGACCGAGTTGATTGAGGGAGCTGAGATGTAAGCAGGAATAACATGAAAACTAAGCATCTTGACTTCTGGAACAGGAATCTTAACGTGGGCTAGAAGCTCTAGTCCATGACCAGACTCCTCCAGAACTTGTCTGCTGTTATATAACCCGATGTGAGTTAACCGAGTGTTGATGCCTGGTTGATTAGGTTCAAGATTTGAGTGGAATGAGTAAGGCCTTTCCTTGACTTTCACAACCCATACCCTCCTGCATTTCCTTCCACCCACCTAGATATTTTTTCTTGACATCTTTTGCTGGCTTAAGGTCCTTCTTCATTTTTATTCTGTACTCCTTCCTTGTCTGACAAGGAACCTAGAAGTCATTATGGACTTGCTTCAATATCCAATCTGGCACTAAGCCCTAGAAATTTTACCTTCAAATTGTTCAAACCCATCATCCACTTATCTGCCTCTTTACCTCCACTATCTCAATCCAAACCACCCCCATCTTACCTGAAAGGTAAGAGGTCACTGAATGGACTCCTCCTGTCTAAGAGTCCATGACCCATTACACTTCCAGACCTCCCCTACCAAAAATCAGCTGGAATGAACATTTGAAAATCCAACACAGACCTTGCCAAACACCCCCAATCTTTCCTCCTCATTGACTCTCCAGTTGATTAAGATTCTTTCAGTTGTTCCTTATAGCTTTTAGGACAAACACTAAAGTAAGCATGGCTTCTTGCGAGTCTCCCCTGCTGCATCTCCTTCTCCTCTGAGTTTAGCCACCCTCGCTTTCTTTCAGTTCCTCGAAAGTCAATTCTGCCCTTCCTTTGCACATGCTGCTTCCTCTACTTACAATGGTATCCTCCACACCTCTCTTTTCAGCCTCCAATTCATACTTCCTAGCACACTCAGTTCTTACATCTTCAAGAAAACTTTTATTGACCCTTCAGATTAAGTTGGCTCCTTGTCCCTGTGCCTCTCTCCCATTGGACCGATCATAATGATAATATTTAATTGAATAATTCTTTATTTACTATCTGCCTCTCCCTCTTACATGTCATTCTTGCTTTCTGCCATTCCCTTCACCTGCATTCCTAGCATGAGACAGTGCTTTGCACAGACCTGAAGCTCAGCATCTATTTGTGAAATGTCTAACATGATTAACTGCATAATACAGGAGCATATAGGTGGCTTTTACAACTGTCAACATGGCTGGACAAGGCCAACTCTAGGAATAGAAACACTCAAGGAGTGACTTATAAACCATAGAGTTTTGGGGAAGTGTTCCACTATGAAGTAGAAGCCCACGGCTGAGAACAAAGCCAAGCAGCTTCACACATATCCCAATACACTTGAAGGAGGGAACTTGGAAATATTTGAAAAGGAAAGCTAAACATGGTTGGAGACAGCCTTATTTTTACCTTTTTCTCCCCGGAATCAATCTTTGTCAAAAAAAATTTTTTTATGAAGAGGAGGAAGAGAACTACTTTGCATTTAGATTATTCTTTTTCTAAAGAGTTCAAAGTAAACTACTGTCCTACTCATTAAATCTAATTGGGAGGAAGATCAATCTAAATTCAGCAAAGGCTCATTTTTGGAATACTTCTAAAGAAACTTATTTTATTACTTTCAAGGACATATAAAACCTCAAATATTTTCTTTTAGAAAATGTATTCTCTTGGATAATCTTAACATATTCTGTGTAGCTGTCTTTGACTTTTAACTCAGAAATTTCCCAGAAGATAATGTTTCCAAAGTAAAAAATTAGTTGTCAACCCAATTTCCAATTATTTAAATTATCTGTTGTAAAATAAAATCTGAATATAAAGTCAAAATACAGTTGACTATGGCTAACCAAATCTATTCTAGATGGTAGTCAACATCATATTACAAAGAAACCTAGAGTAAAAATAAAGAACAAAATAAAATATAGCTAATAGGAAGGAGGGAAATAGATCATTCTCAAAGAGAAAGGGGATCAAGAGATGGAGGGAAGTGGGAAAGAGAGAAGAGATAAGGGATACAAAAAAGGAATTGGGATGTGTTATGTACACATACTAACTCCACACAAAGAATGTAAGCATTATATAGGCAAACATACTAAATGGGGAGGCAGAGCTTGGGTGGAGGGGGAGGGAGGGAAGGGAAAAAGGAAATAAGATGTGTTACATGCAAGCACCAACTTCCCACAAAAAATGTAAATAGTATTATGTACTACACACATGTACTAACAAACTTGAAAAAAAGACGACCTCCAACATGAAAATAATGCACATTAAAGAAGAAGTTTTCCATAACTCAGGATGCAGGTGCAATTCCTGCTTCATCTTGCTGGTTGGATGGATCACGGATCCCAGCCCTTCATTCAGTATGGGTAACTTAAACTTTAACTGCTTTCCTCCCAGGCTTCCTCCAGCTTATGAGATCACAAGACAGTAAGTAACAGTATCAAAGATACTTTGTCCAGAAGCTCTCAACTCTGAACCAGTGTTCTACATCACCTCCATAGATCACTGAATACTTGTAAATTACACTTGAATTGCCCTTGAATTGTAGAATTCTTAGTAACTACTCTAAGCCATAGATGGGGTAAATACATTACAATATTGATAATATTGGTTTCTTTCTAGGTTACTTATAAGTGATGTTCTCAGAGAATAGTCCATCTAAATCTCTAGGTCTCTCATTAACTACTGAATAAATACAATCTAGATAAAGAATGAATTACATCTAAAGCTCCATCGATTGATCAAATCCTGGAATGAATGAAATTTTAACCTTCCAAAGATAAGGTTTAGTTGACTTTCAGCTCTGGAGTGGTGTGACACGCCTTATGTAAATAGGGTGAGTCTTTTAACAGTGATATAGTTAAAAAAATCCAATTACCTTGTTCGTTACAAACCACATTTTTCTAAACCACAGTCACTCTTAGACAAATTCTACTTATGTGGGCAATCAACTGTCTCTCCTCTGCATATGATGTATGGTAAATTTTTTTATTCACAAACCAGAGGGTGCATGTATAGGAATTCTATTATTAATTAGGCATGTGCTTCAACATTACAACATGCCCATTGTCCGGATGCATTCAAAATGATAATTATTTTGAACCAGTAATTAACAGCTCAATAAACTACATTATCCATAATTGTGAAAGGTCTTGGAATGTGGAATGTAAACTCAATTGATGATTTTTAATCTCGCTGTGCCTAATTTTCCTCACCTATAAAACAAAGCTAATAATAGTACCTATTCTATAGCATTACAATGATAAAGAGTTAAAATCCATAAGGCGCCGAGACAGTGCCTGGCAGGTAGTGGGTACTATATGATGCTGGCAGTGATCAAGAGTTCTTAGGAAAATATCTAGTCCTCTCAAAGAAAGGTTTTATTTCATCCAGGTATCATCCACTTGTTTTCACAGACCATAATTGAAAGGGCTTATGGTTTAGACCTACAGGCTTCCCCAGCTTCAGGCCCAGAGCATTTTCCTTTTCTGGTTATAAACTTGTATAAACTTTTTCTTAGATGATTGTACTATTGACTGAATCAGTAAAGCCCATAAAGCAGCAGTACCTAACTTTTTGACATCAAAGTGAAGGAATCTGATCTGATGAAACTCCAGACTTTTTCCCAGAAAAACTGTACCCATAAAAAAATTTGCCTTCCCTTTAAACTGGTTCATAATCCTCTCCAAGGTCACTCATGGACCCCAGCCTAAGAATCTGTGTTTGTACTATGGTCATTATAGAAAATAGTATGGAGTCTCCCCCAACAAAAGGAATTCAGAACTGCCATATGATCCAGGAATCCCACTTCTATGTGTACAGCCAAGGGAAACAAAATCGGCCTGCCGAAGAGACTTCTGCAGCTCCTTGTTCATTGTAGCATTATTCACACTAGCCAAAACATAGAACTGACCAAGTGCCCATCAATGGATGAATGGGTATAGAAAATATGTACACAATGGGGTACCATTCCGCCTTTCAAAAGTGGAACATCCTGTCATTTGTGATGACACAGATGAACCAAATTTGTACTTTGCTAAGTGAAATGACCAGGCAACAAAATAAAGATACTGCATAATCTCATATAGAAGTTTTAAATGTCGAGCTTGTAAAAACAGAGACTAAACAATGGTGACCAAGGACTGGGGGAGGTGGCAAGCAATGGGCAGATGTTGGTTAAAAGGTACAAAGTTTTAGTTAGGCAGGAAGATGAAGATTTGGAGATCTATTGTACAGCATGGTTCTGTTTTAGTTAAGAATAATATATTACATACTTGAAAAGTGCTAAGAGAGTAGATTTTAAATATTCTCACCAAAAAGTGCTAAGTATATAAGGTAGAGGTTGTGTTTTCTCAATTAAATCAATCTACAATGTATGCTCAAATGTTTTTTGTCAATTAAAAAAAAAAACAGTGATTGAAACCATGGCTTCAAAGATGGCCACATTTCAATCTTGTTCTTTTAACAATGCCTAAAGCAAGAGAAGACAAAAACATGTATTTGCACATTGAAGGAAACTGTCCCCTCCTGGGTATCTTCACAAAAGAGTTAAAGACATCATATTACAGTGACACATGCATACCCATACCCATAGCAGCACAACTCGTAATAGCTAAATCCTGGAAGTGGCCTATATGTCCATCAACAGATGACTAGATGAAGAAAATGTGGTGTATTTACACAATGGAGTACTAGTCAGTCATAAAGAAGGATAAATTTGAGTCATTTGTAGGCAAATGGTTACACCTTGAGACTATAGTGTTAAGTGAAATAAATGAGGCACAGAAGCTAAAATATTGCATGGTTTCTCTCATATGAGAAACCCAAAGCATAAATAAATAAAAAGGCAAAATAAAAGATGTTAATAGGAAACAGGGAGATAGATCTTTTGCAAAAGAAAAGGGAGCCAAGGGATGAAGGGAATAGGGAGGGGGGAAAGCAAGGGAATAGAAATAAAAATAGAATTAAGATGCGTTTTGTACATGTACCAATTCCCCACAATGAATATCATCATTACGTACTGCAAACATGTACTAATCAAAATAGAAATTTAAAAATGTAAAAATATTACTATTATTATTATTGAGCTAAGTACTACCTCCATGATTTTGTGTGTGTAATGCTGGGGATTGAACCCAGGCCTGATGCATGCTAGGCAAATGCTCTACCACCCAGCTACACCCTCAGCTTTACTTACGCTGTGGTTGAATAAGTTTGTCTCCCTGCACTCATGCAGGAGCCCATGTTCTGCAAAGTCCCATGTTCATAGTATTAAGAGGGTACAAGCTCAATCCAACTACGGTGTCTAGAGGTGGGGCCTTTGGTAAGTGAGTAGTATTAAATAAGGTCATTGGTGTGGTGTCACCATTACTGGGTGTCAGTGGCTTTACAAGAAGAGGGGGAGAGACCACAGATGAACACCATGTCTTTTGCCGTGTGACACCCTGTGCTACCTCAGGACTCTGCCAGCAAGAAGACCTTCACCACATGACTTTGCATGTCCAGAACTGTGAGCTAAATACAAACCCTTTCTCTTCATAAAGTTAGCCTGCCTTAGGTATTTCATTAGAGTGATGACAAGCTGACTAATACATACTTCCAATCAAGAGTTTTGAAGCCAGGTATGGTGGCACACACCTGTAATCCCAGTGCTTGAGACGTTGAAGAAGGAAGATAGTGAGTTCGAGGCCAGCCTGGGCAACTTAGTCGAAGGTTGTTCAGGATTACAGAGTTCAAGACTCTCTTTCTAAAAGGGGGGATGGGGTCAAGGAGAATGAGGAGGATGAAGGGGGAGGATGTAGAAGAGAAAACAAAAAGAAGGAGTCATCCAAAATGGATAAAGGTGTGTAAACCAAAAGTCTATTTTTACCTCTAAGTGAGCAAAGGCATACTACTGGCCATTATTAGCAAATCTGGAGGCAGTTCGAGTAACTGATGATATCTACGGTATTCTTTCAAACCTCAAAAAGGTAAAATATTATCACTAAGGCTCTTCACGCCTGTTCAGTGGTTCAGACATAAAAGAAATGTTAATTATGGGAACTGAGCTATGAATTCTGAATCACCCCAGGGACAAAATGCTTATCTGGTAGTCTTATGTTGCTGAAAATTTATTAGAGGACTTAAGATTACCTTAACTGATTTTCACCTTAAGTGCTCTACCTGGAGAAGCATTAAAAGCTCCTGATAAGGAATGATTTCAAAGAGGTAATGGCCCTGGCCGGAAGACCTGCTGGGTGAATTAGGGACACTGTGAGGAGAACGGCCTTAGTGAGGTGGCTGAATCCAGCACACAGCATGATGTGCCTGTCATAACCAAAAGCTGCCACTTTGACCAGGACTCACGAGGGCCTCTGCTCATTCCTGTTGCCAAGGGTGACCAATGCAGGAAGAATAGTATTACTTACAACAAAGATCTTAGCATGAAGTGAAGGACCCAGTTTCATTCTGCCCCATCATGGTCTCCGGTTGCCCCATAGTTCTGAATTGCATGCTTTCCTGAGGACCGCAAGTTCCAACCTACTTTAACCCCTGACTGCCTCACTTCTGCCCTCCTATACCTTTCTCCCTGCCCTCACTGTCCTAGTTCCCAAGGTCATCTTGCTGTTCCAGGACCATCCCAAGCTCATACTAGCTCAAGGCTTCCACACTTATGCTCTCTCCTGCCAGGAACATTCCTTCTCTAGATACTTGTGTGGCTGATTCATCCTTACTTTTAGCTCTTGACTCTATTAGCAACTTTCTGTCCACTACCTTGTCACTTTCTTTTATATCATTCTATTTTATTTATAGCACTCAGCACTCTCTGAAAATAACCTGTTGATTTCCCTTCCTGATCATTGTCTATCCTCCGCGTTAGAATGCGAGCTCCAGAAGAACAGGAACTTTCTGTCTTCATCAGTGCTACAGACCCTCAGGCCAAACACAGAGAACACACTGGCTACACAGTGCAGGAGAAAGGAATGAATAATCAGCATCATACCTACCATTTATTGTTTACTTTGTGCCACGCACAGGACTGTGGGTGCTCATGAATACTATCGCACTAAATTCTCATAGTAACCCTCCAAGGTAAGTTTTACTCTATTATCACCTGGTATGGATTAGGTTTCACAGAGAGGTTTTACTGTTTACCAATGTCACAACTAATAAGAATCCAAGACCTTGTTTGAACCCAGGCGTGTTTGACTCCAACACTCCTACTCTAAGTCGGGAATCAGCATATTGCCTCTGCGAAGGGCGAGATAGTAAGTATTTTGGCTTTGTAGGCCATTTGATCTGTCACAAATACTCAATCTTCTTGTATTGTGAAAGAAGCCATTTTCGATACACACACAAATCGATGGGCCTTCCCAATAAAACTTTACCAAACAGGAAACCAGTGTCCACAGCTGTCCAGTCCCTCCTTAAGTCCTCACTCTACGCATGCTATACTAGGAAAGGGTTCCAACTACAGGAGAGCTAAGTTAAAGAAAAGCATTAAATATGTGTGCTATGCACGGGGAGCCTCCTTTCAATAAGGGAGATAGCACATAGGTGGATAAACTGTCAAGTTAAAAAGGCAAAATAAAAGATAGCATTCTGATGGAAATTAGCACTCTATTTATTCAACAACCTCTTGACTGAATTATAACCATCACTTACAACTACAGTGAAATTTAAACCAAATAATTTTTCTATTTTAACCAAGGTTTCAGTCACATGATCCTTACACATGATTTCACATGCTGACCCATTAATAAGCTGGCATAAATGTCCATCTCAAGCAGGCCCAAAATAGTCTCTTTTGAAGGAAAAAGTTCAGAGTCACTTCGTTAAAACTCGGCCTCTTTCAACCACTGAGCCTGAACACTTCTGTCTTTCTATTTGCAGTAAACTCACGAGTTACGGGTCAGAGGGACAGGCAAACACAGGTTACTGGTCCAAGCCAGCCCCAAGAGGTCTCTTGCAGTTTCATTGTTTAATTATGCAGAGTGGCTTTTGAGACCAAATATCAGCCTTAAAGCAGAAGATCTACTCTCCAGTCCCTTAGGTCTGGGCTGGGAGGCAGGGTGGAGCTCGGAGGAGGTGACAGACCAGGGGACACAAGAGGTGTTGTGTGTTGTGCTTGGCTGTGCATAAACAATGGGTGTATGTGGGCTGGAGACTTTAAAGACTGAGCCTTCTCTGGGCACTCCGGTCTGAGAAACAGAGAATTTACGTGTGTGTGTGTGTGTGTGTGTGTGTGTGTGTGTGTAAAGTGTATGCATGTGGTATGTGGCAAAGGAGTAGAGTCGTGGGAGTTTGTGGGGAGTGCGATGGTATGGTGGAGTATGATGAGCATGTGGCATGTACGTGTGTGTTTTACCTGCGGGGTGAGGTGTGTGGTATGTGTGGCATGTGTGTATGGTATGGGGAAGGTGAGGAGTGTGTAAAGTATATGTGTGCGGTGTGTGGTGTGTACATGTGCTTGTGGAGTGTGGATGGTATCTGTAGAGTAGCGCAGGGGTTCGTGATATATATTACTCTCAGTTTCTTCTTCCTAGTCCACTTTGCTAACATGGAAAATCAGAAACTCCCTTCCCTGGGGTAGCGTCATAATTAGAAACAGATCAGAGAAAAATCTCCATTTCTCTCTTACCATGAAGAAAGAGTCCCACTAGAAACAGCCCCCAAGCAAGGTTCCCTCTGCAAACTGCACATGGTTCTTAAGCCTAATTTCTCCAACTCTTGTGCAATTTTCTCAACATGGGCTTTAGGTGTTTGAATGTGAAATCAGTCCCAGCAGGGTAGAGCCAGAATCTGGTGGTGACTCTAGAGATGCAGCACCCGTCACTGCTCGATCACTAACCAGCCCTGAGGCCTTGGGGACTCCTCCCCACTTTTTCCCTACTGAGCCTGTTCCTTATCAGTAAAGGAATGAGTCTGCTTCATAGCTTTTCACCCACCCAGACTCTCACTCTTGGTTATCTGCTTGGCACATTATACTTTATATTATTGATAGTTACTATTTAAGATGATGCATGTTATTAATACTGGATCTCTACTGAGCACTTAGTATCTGCAGGACTGTGGTATCTACCATGTGCTTTCCAGGTGTTCTGTTATTTAATTTTCACAACTACTCAGCCAGGGAAAGAGCCTCATGACCAGATATGAGGGACAGCTAAGGCTCAGGAAGGAGACCTGAGTTTCCCCGGGTTACCTAGGGAGTAGTTGACAGAGCTGGAATTTGAGTCAGAGCCTGTTTTTCCAAGAACTCCATTCTTCACGCTCCCTGGTCAGGTTTTAACCAGAGAGGAAAATGCAGTTCAAACACCCTCACCTGGAGCTCCCTATCCTTTCTCATGACTTCTCCCCCATGCCAGACTACAAAATACAAAGGTGTCTTCCACAGGGGGGCTGAAGCAGCAGCTTCTGCAGCATCCAAGATATGGTCTTTGCCGTGGGACACTTTGAGCCCAGGGAGGTGATAAGGCCCCTGGGCAGGAAGAACCCTGCTGCTAATGCACATAGCTGGAGATCTCTTGCCCTTGGTCACGTTTGTCATGTGATGCTCCCTCAGACAGATGACACAAGCACACCTGCAAATCTCTGGTTCCTGGAGACTCTTTTTCTTTGATAAAGACATGCAGCCCTTTCAAAGATGGACCAAATCAACTATCTGGTGATACAAGCTACCTGGGGGCTCTCCCCAAAACAAACAGTAGGGCATTCTTAAGATATATCAGTGCTGGCCTGGCGGTTGGGGGAAAGGCAGTTTGGTAGAGATAGCAGAGCAAGGCCGGCAAATTACAGGTTTTCATACACTTCCTCTCTTCCAAGGTGGGGAAGAGAAAAGTATTATAGAATCTCTAGCAATTATCGATCTTGTTACTCTTCTATACACTAAGCACCAGGTCTTATCAAGGATGTACAAAGCTGATATTTTACAGATGAAAAGACTGAAGTTCCATGGCTGGTTCAGACTCCAAAAAGAGTCTTCCTGTTTTTCACTCGGTCTCATGACTGTTCAGATCGCACTTTCAATCTAACTCCGATTTCCATCACTTGCATGGTACTTTTAGAAATATGTATATCTGCTGCAAAGCCTAAGACAATGCACGGTACCTAGTACAAGCTCAGTAAAATAGGACATGTTCATAGTTCTTAATGTAGTTTCTCAAATTGAGGCAGATACCATCTGATTGTATAGTTCTTGACTAAGGGGTGATTTTTATTCCAGCCCAGGGGACATTTGGAAATGTCTAGAGATATTCTTGTTTGCCACAAATGAGAGGAGAAGTCCTACTGGCATTCATCTTATGTTAAACATCCTACCACACACAAGGCTGCCTTACAGTAAAGAATTAAGGTCCATAGTAGCAGAGGCTAAGATTCTGATCTAATCCAATACATTCTGCAGATATGGAAAATGAGACATGAGACAGACAAAGGGGCTTGCCCCGGGCTGCACAGCTTGCTGATGGCAAAGCCACGATGCGAAATGGTCCCTGAAGCCTGCTATAATGTCTTGCCATGACCTCAAAGCAGCCAGAGGTCTGCCTGCTATAAGACAGATGCACTCAGTGGAAAACACTGTGTTGCGGCAGGAGCCCTGGAAAAGCCATCACAATTATGTAAGCATAAGTGCACCATACCTGCTGCTGTCCAGTCCAAAGCAGCTCCTGAATAAGCTGCCAGCACAGGTTCCAGAGGATTAGGACACAAAGCTCAGAACAGAGAACGCTCCCCTAGAGGCTGTTGCTGCCTATCGGCTTCACTTTCCCACCCTGTCCTCTTCTCACAGTCGGCTACAAGCCAAACACAATAATCAAGTCAAAGAAAGTTTTAATAACCAGTCAAGTTAAAAATACTAACAATTATGGGTCATATTAGATCAAAGTAGAAACTAATCCTCTAAAATGTGCTAGTTGTTTGCTTTATCATTATCACCAATGACCATTTTTTGGCCTAATCTATCCCAGGAGATGTGCTGGGTCTCAAAGAAGGGATGGGCAGAGAGCAGACCGTGTCTAGCAGGATCGCATACAAGTCACATCTTTGACCTCAAGAAGCTCTGGGTCTAAGTATGAGCTTTTCCTCTGCAGCTGTTGTCATGGAGCAAAGTCAATATTGCAAATATGGGTAAAACAAACGCTTCCTTACAGATAAATAACTCAGCTTAGCAAGACTTGACTTATTTTAAACAATTTCAAACTGAGAATTATCCAACTTGGACTTTACCACTTTGACTATTGGGATTTGGCTTGTCTAGCAGTTGCTTTTCTCTTGCCCATCAAGTATTTCAAGGGATCTGCAATACTCTGGACGCTATCTAAAATGTCAAGATTTCCAGGGGTATTTTAAGACTTCACATAACCACAGCAGATCCTGTGACTCTGAGATTCCCTACTATAAGCCAGGTAAAGAGCCCTACATTTCGACTACCCCAGGATAGCTGGTGTACAGGGCACATGTATCTTTTCCAGCAGTCTCTGAGCTGCAGCCAATCGGAAGCTGGTGACCTGGGTTAACACAACTCTGAAGATCAACTTTTATCTTGAAATATTAATGAAAACTTAAACATCCTGATAACACTGAGTCCTAAGGGCTCTTATTTCCATTGCAACTACTTTCTGAGATAGTTAATTCCCTTTTAGATTTTCATGAGTTTAGCCCAGAAAGCAGATACTTGAAGCATTAAACATACAGGACCCTGAGATACCAAGAAAGCAGTAGATTCTATTTAAGAATTTGGCTGCCACAACTAGCGAAACGTCCTAGGGAAATGAGTGGAATTTGAATATATGAGCCCTGCCACTCTGCTGCAGACTGCAAAATCAGACATTATGAAAGACATCCCAGGCCTCTGCTTGGGTTTAGACATGGATGTTAGCCTCAGTGACAAGCAGGTTTTTGGACAAAATTTCCCAGACTCTGAGCTATCACAGTGTAGTCACAAAGGGAGATTAACTTTCTAATTCTGTTCAAGTATTAGACCACACGAAAACTTCAATTGTCAAACACCATCATTTAATTAAAGAAAGAACACTTTATCATCCAAACGAGCGGGAAGGATAGACTCTCAGAGCAAAAAGGAAATCCCTCAAATTGAACATGTATAGCTGTATTAAATACTTGCCACTTTATCTTTTGCTCTTATGTCACCCCAGCCTGTAAAAGGTATTGTAGACTAGCACCCAGCTTCACTCTAGAATGTGCTAGCATGAGTGTTAAGGAACCACTGGAGCTGGCTGGAATGAGGAGATATTCCAGGACAAGGGGTGTGGGGGTAGAACTGGGGGAATGGGCTGCCCTGTGAATACAGTGTCCTGCTCCACAGTCACACTTTCCACTCTGTAATCTTACACTCGGTGGCCTGTTTAATTACCCATCTCTTCCACTGAGTTCCTCGAGAGCTTCAGCTGGGTTTTGTTGCCCAGTCACTGGACTATTTAGAGGTGGGCAGGGACAGTGGTGTAGCAAGGTGGTACTGAAGGAGGGGTCTCAAGCACCAGGGACACACAGTGCTGCTTCACAGACCCATGTGATCTGAGCAGCAGAGGGCACAGACCCTGTTACCTAGTAAAGCACGCTGTTCTGCCTGGTGTGGCAGTACCCAGCCTGCCCAGCAGGCTCACTCTGAGCAACATGCACAAGAGAATTAAACGTACCCCAGGGGGAGCTCCCCAGGGTCAAGACTGTTAGCGCCCTGACAAGGTGCCTGGCTGAGCAGTGAAACCTCAACTCCTCTTTTCTGTGGTCCCTGCAGAGGCCCTGGTGGGGTGGGGTGGGGGGGAGGAGCTAGCCTCCTGCCGCTGCCTGGTCGCATTGCTTTCCATTGCCAAACCTTAGCAGAGCTCTCAGTAGCAAGGTTTCCCATTTTCCCAGGCCCTTGCTCTTCATAGTCACTTTTTGGAATTGATTCAATAAACAAACAAACCCAGACAGTGTTCCCAGCAGCCCTCAGGGTTAAGTTCCACAGCAACAAGCCCTTCCCTGCAGAGAAAGTCCAGCCCACAGAGAAATGGATGGCCTTGCTTTTCAAGACTATGTTTTTTTGGCCAACCTGGTTTCTAGCAGGATGTTGAAGCCCAATTCATAGTCACACTTTCCCCCAGCCCCACAGGAGGCCAAATGCAAACCTTCCTAAGCACATGCACTGAGGGGAGGAGGCGGCTGGGTGGGGAGAGGGTGCCTGCTGCTGCTGCTGCTGCTACTGCTGGAGACCCAGGAGTTGTGATGGAGTGTTTTCATTAGTGCACTTCACATCTCCAATGCTGCGAGCACTTGGAGCACTGGATCCCATCAATGTGGGATTAGCAAGGCTGCAGGTTCTGGGAACTGAATGGTGATGATAAACTTTCCACAGCAACTCTACTGTCATTTCCCTCTTCTGAGGTGGGTGAGGGGATTGCCTTGGGGTACAATTTGCTATTCAAAGTCTCTTTGGAAATGCTCTTGGTCTAGCATTTTATGGAATAACATCTCCATTCTTTCCTCAACACTCAGTCCTTTCCGGGTTCCCTATCCAAAAGGGAGTTTTCAAATCCAGAATTCAAGTAGAGGAGAGTTGTGTGCCCTGAAATCTCCATCCAACTCCATCTTCCCATGATTCATGTTTCCTTGGGGCATCACTTGCTAAAACACCAGGAGGGAAGGATAGACTCCCAGAGCAAAAAGGAAATCCCTCAAATTGAACATGTATAGCTGTATTAAATACTTGCCACTTTATCTTTTGTTCTTATGTCACCCTAGCCTGTAAAAGGTATTATAGACTAGCACCCAGCTTCACTCTAGAATGTGCTAGCATGAGTGCTAAGGAACCACTGAAGCTGGCTCAGAAAGCAGCAGGCAGGAACCGACTAAAAGACAGGTGAAGGCGAGAGCAAGGACCCAGGTAGAGAAGATGGAAAAAGAATTGATATACCTTTGAAGATCAAGGGCACATTGTCCCCCACAGGCAAGGTGGGACACAAAGATGCTGACATCACCATTCTTTCAGGGACCCAAGGCTAGTTTCCTTTCATCACTCTCTGCAGTCTTAGTCTTTCCACCAATACCCAGGGCTGCTGGCTTTGTCTGAAAAAAATGCTAACCAGCTCTAAAAAAGCTGTCACTAATGCTCTGACCTGAACGCTCTCAAAGACACTGTGCACGGCGCCAAAGGAACACAGCGCTCCTGGTAGAAGGCCGAGTAGGCAGCCGTGGGATCACTCATGTGCAGCCAAGGATCCCTGGGCCCTTCTCCAGATCCCCAGCTTCCTGTTCACCTCCCAGCCTTCCTCCACTCAGGACTGCCCCAAATAGGTTAGTCACCCAGGCTGCCACCACAGGACTTGAGGAGGAAAGACACAGAGAGCTGCACCAAGAGGAAATAGTGCCTGCAAAGGGGACTTCTGAGAAGAGTGACCCCAGGGAGGCAGCTATCACTCTCCAGTGGGGGAAGCAGGAAGGAAGTGCTACCAGCAAGATGCTTCTGGAGACAGAATAGGCCAGCCCTTCCTCCTGCGCCCGGCCGGGGGGGGGGGGGGGGGGGGTCTCGTGCCTCCCTTTTTCTCTGTTCCTTGCTGTGAATCAAGGGGCTCACGTGACTCTGGACTCTTAAGAATCATTCAGTCAACTCCCTCATTTTGTTCTCACAGACTCTGACCCCAGAGACGGCAGGGCCTTGGCTGGGCCAGGGGGCTTAGCCCTGCTGTATTCTGGGCAGTGGCCCAAGGGTACAACGTGCTCTGGTGCTGTTGGTTCACCAAAAAGCCTTTTCTGGGCTGGCTCCCATCCCATCTGAATCAGCTCTTGTGTTCTTTTTCTCATCACAGAGGGGAGTGATGTATTTATTTACGTGATCTTTTTAATGCCTCCTGCGCCATTCAGTTGTAACTTCCACCTGGGCAGGTGGTTTTCTCTGTCTTGCTCTCTACCCTGTCCCGAGTGCCTGTCACACACAGTACATATAGAATCTCTATTCTCAAAGACAGCCTATGAGCAAAGTATTGTACCCATTTTACATAAGAGGAAATGATGGTTTCAACCATTTAAATAATAAATGGAAAAGCAAGATTCGGCTTCATATTCTACTATGTTTCTAATGAAAGATCAAGACACTGATGAGAATCCTTTATGCTGAAGGCCTTCGTTTAGGCTCTTCTAAATGTGGTGTTCGAGAACCAAATGCTCCAAAACCATTCCCTGAGAGAAGAGGAGAGGGGAATGGGCCCCTTTAGGACTGAAGGCAGCTTGGAGCAGAGTCCCCAGGCAGGTGTCCAACCTGGCCAAGCCAGGCACAACTGTGGGCCCACAAGCACCACCAACCAGAGCAGGTGCTAGCTCTGAGATCTAGGCAAAGAAGATGAGGCTGAGGACCACCACAGGCAGGGAATTCCCAGTCAGTGATGCGGGAGGCAGAGCAAGGACAGGGATATCTTCTAACAGGAATATTAGAGGGGACTAGTCACCAGAATGCAGTAAGCCCAAAGCTAAGTGTCTAGGGAGAAAACCTATGGCACGCATGTTATTTGTTTTTCTTTTAAGACAAAAGATGTTAATGTATGAGTTGTTCTTTCTAACCTAAAACCTCAGTATTCAGTGTTGGCACTTTGTGATAAGTGGGCTTTGGGTTACAGTTTGGGCACTTGTCTCTAAAAGCTTCGCCATCACTGGTCTAGGGAATGTCCTTGCCATATGAAAAGGGCCACAGCTTTGATACTAAACCATATGACACTCAGCCTTAGCTCTAGCAGTTAGCAGCTTGGGCAAGTGACTTCTGCTCTCCTACTCTTAGTTTGTTCTTCTGAAACAGTGGTGGCAAACCAATGGCACCAGTGCTGCAGCAGGCTGTTTGTTATAATTCAAAGGTTCACCATCACTGATCTAAAACATAAGGTGGTGCTAACCCCTCTACATTTGAAGGAGGGTAAAGGGGATTTGCCAGCACAGCACCCAAGATAATGAGCATCCAGGCACGTTTCATTAAGTGGTTCCTTTGTGACTACAGCTAAAGGCCCTTTCAGTCTTCAGGAGAAACTATGAGTGGTTAAACTCAGCTACAAAGGCAGGTAGAAGGGTGATGAGGAAAGCAAAGCAAATGGAGAATAAAATTCAAAACAAAAAGCAGCTCAGTTCAGCATCTGTACCCACTTAGCATCATAACTGAGCTCACAGTGGGTGCATAGTTGGTGCTCATAGGCTCAGCTGCATGAACCTGTCAGGTGGAGCACACGAGTGTGTTGCCATGTTCCTACCATTAGCCTGCTATCCTTCATTCAGTTTTGTACTGATTCATTCATCCCAAGCAGGACTATGGAGCAAAAGTATGGACTCCATTTACTGTGCTAATTCATACATTTTTCTTAACTTGTAGTTTATTCCTAGGTTAAATGACTGACACCTACCTCCCCAGCCAGTTGTGGTTTGAGTTCATTAGCGTAAAGCACTTAGAAAAGTGCTAGCACCTAGCAGGCACCCCATCAGCATTCACTGTTATTATCAGTACGAGCCTACTGCATACCAGACACTGTGGGCTCTGCCTAGCAAGTCATGCATGCTCCCTGCTTCCCCAGAACTCTCAGTCTAGCACAGGCAGTGGAGCAGAAACTACCAGTCACAAGACACCATGGCAGAGGTCCAGTCGAGGAAGTTCAGGGCATCCTAACCTTACAGCAGAATGAGATTTACCTGGCCAGATCTGGGTGGCAGAAAGGATAAAATGTGATAGTATTTGACTATAGTGGGTGCAAAGAACCAGAAAAATATCCATATGGTGAGACAGATGGAGAAAGGTGATGGAAAAGGTCAGAGAGGCCAGCAGGACACAGGCCATCCAAACAATGGCAAAGGGAAGCAATGCTCCCAAAAGAGCAGAGAAAACTCAGGCCCAGGAGCTCAGCTTCCTATCGTGGCTCACCCTCTATATCTCAACATGGCCCATAAAATTATGAAGGGGAGCAGGATTCACTCTGATGCACTCACACAGAGTACTCAGCATTCCCAGGAAGTCCAGTGGCCCCACAGAGAAATCTCTCTGGGAATCCACAGGGTGGAGAGTAGGAGAAGAGTCTTCCATCTGTGGACAGCCATGTAGGATCAAGCCACGGCCTCTCCCACCACAACTAACAAAGTAGAGATGACCTGGATGCAAACACCTGAGAATTAAGAAGTCACCATAGGAGCCCTTGGGCGTTAAAGGCTCCCTAGTCACCAAGATGAGGGAAAGGAAATGCTGTGGCCTGGTTCTTTCCTAACCTATAATGTGTACAGAAGGAAATGCATTTTAATAATATTAAAATATCATAACAGCATTTTTCCAACAACACAAAATAAAATTGTTTTTTTGTTTTTATAGTGCATCCTTCCTTTCTCAGCCACATCCAGCTGAACTCAACACAAAGTGGCTTCTTTTATCTGTCTTTCATCTTCGTTCCAGCTGGTTACATCCCTGGAGCCCAGCTTTCATCTGCAGGAGGAAGTTCTTGGACACAAAGCTGTCTTCCAACCCAAACTCAGAAAGCACCACTGAACTGGGAATGTGATAGGGAGAGAGCGACCCTTGCAGAACACAGACCTCAGGCAAAGTGGAGACCAAATTCAGAAGTGAAGTGCTCAGCTTGACTCTTCCATTGTCTGTAGCCAATATCACCAGGGTGGGTACAAGGACTTGTACCACTCAGCAGAGCTTTTGAAGACCACGTCCCATTGGCAAATCATATTTAATGGCATTTCGAGCTAAAGTAATTAGATTTTTAATAAGTAACCTAAACCTTCTCAGGGGTTTAGGGTTGTGAGCCAGTGTGAGGGATTACATGGAGGCCAAAAAAAGTAGCTAGACCTCAAGAAGAATTTTACAAGAAGCAAATGCATGCAGATGTAAGAAATTGGCCCCTCGCTGACCCCCAGTTTTTTAAATACCTGTATCCTTGGCTCTGGTATTTGGGGAATTATTCCCAATCAGTTGATTAGCAAAGCTGACCAAGATTCTGCAGAAGACAGTCCCAGGCTGTGGGTGAATAAGAAGCTCTTCTGTGTGCTTATTTGTAGGCCAGAGGCTGGAGGACTTTGGGTGCTCTGCAGTAACCTCAGAGACAGCCCACCGGCAGCAGCAAAGACTCTCAGTATGGTTTTGAAACACCACGGGAGGAGGAAGGCTCTTTCATCAAATAATAACCAGCTGGAGATAAGGCCTCCTAGGCTGAGCCTGGTCAGCCAATCACATGCTTCCTTCCAACTGCGAGGACAGGCAGGCAGGGCTTCTGGAGTGAGTTCCAGGGCTTGTTACAATTTAATGATGCAGTGGGTGGTGTCTTCTTGGCACTGGCTGGTGGGGATTTTCTAACTGGGAGTGAAACTTGGGCTCAGTAACCTCATTCTCAGAGGCGTCTGCCTTGGGGCTGCAGCAGAGCATCCTGAGTGGTCACGGGTAGCTGCAGGCTCCCAGCCTGGCTTCCTCTAAATTGGCAGAGAGATTTCTCGGTGCTGCTAGGAAGCGAGGCTTCAGTGCAGCTGACTGGAGCTGGAGTCACCAGGAAGTGAGCACATTTGACACCACATGTGCATCTCGGAGTGTGACTCTGAAGAGGCCATGGAAACCCCAGTGACTTGCTCTCACATGGTGGAAATGTTTTCCATGCTATTTCTTATTTGTAGTGATTACTGTAGTTAACTTTGGGCTTTTCTATCTCTTTATCCTTCCTCGCTGCCCTTCCTTTCTAAAGTTGTCATTCCTCTTCTGGCTAGAAGAGGTATAGTAAAGAGGGTGGGTTCTGGGGCCTGAAGGTGGATAATAGCCCTGCGTCTTGCTAGCCTCATGACCTGGCTGAGTTACTCAAAGGGTAAATGCAGAGGAACTGCCCCAGCTTCCTAACAGGCTCATACAGGCCCTGGGAAAACATCAGTAAACCCTTTACGTGGTCTCACTTAATTAGAACTCAATATTTAAAGAAACCTAAAGGGGACCCTTCTGTCATGAGAAGTAAAATGCCTTCAATGCACATTTTTTGTCACATCTTCTATATTACAGAATATGTTCTAGAGGCACCAAAGTGAGCCAAACTTGGTGTGGCTCCCTGCCCTCATGAAAGATTTCGTAGTATAGTAGAGGGGAGTTAATTAAAGAGGTCCTCGGTACAGTGGAACCAACGACAGGGCCAGGAAGGAGGCTCATCCTAAAGGGAGTGAGCCTGTCCAAAGAGAACAAGAAAAAGTTCCACAGCAGTAGACAGGCAGTAGACTGAGGCAGAGCCCATCACTGTCCCAGGGAACACTCTACAGGGCTAATACTGGGGAAGGGGGGAGAAAAAAGAAAAAACAATGTTGTGGCTCTATCTTAACAATTATAATAGCCCCATTGAGATATAACTCACATATTGTAAAATTCAATGATTTCTGGTATATCTACAGAGTTGCACAGCTATTAGCAGTATAAATTTTAGGGTACTACTAAAAAATATTAAGAAAAGTATTCTCCCCGCCCACCCCTGAGAAAACCCTTGTCCAGCCCTAAGCAACCACCCATCTACTTTGTGTCTCTATGGACTTATCTATTGTCTATGGACATTTAATGTTAATGGAATCACAAATATGTTACCTTTGTGACTGGCTTCTTTTACTTAGCATAATGTTTTCAAGGTTCATTTCTTTCCTTTTTATTCCTGTATAGTTTTCCATTGTGTGAAGTCACCACAATTGGTTTATCCACTCAGCCACTGACAAATATTTGAGTAGGTTACACTTTTTTGCTACTACTAATAATGACACTAGGGACATTCATGTACAAATCTCTCTTCCCTTTGATCCACAAACCCACACACCCAGAGCAGGGAAACAAGAAGGAAACAAAATAGGTGAGAAAATTCACCATCACAGGGCTTCTCTCCAGCCAGGATTTCTAGTATCAAGGTACAGTAATAGCTGAGCCTGACACTGGCACCAACTTTCACAGCACATAAAGTAGTCACCCATTTAACCCTCCCCACCACCACATGAAAAGAAGATATTCTTCTTATTGCCATTTCAAAGAGAAGGTCATGGAAAATCAGAAAATTTGCGTAATTTGCCAAAAGCTACCTGGCCAAAATTGAAGCCAGAAGAAAATCCTATGAGAGAGGCAGGGAGGGAGGAAGGGAGGGAAGGGAAATTAGGTCAACAAATAATTGTTATTGTTGGCATTCTAAAATTTTTACACAAGATATCACAGTACAGAAGGGGGTGTAAGGCTGAGAAAGATGAAGCGTTGATTTCATCACAAGGCACTGACGACACAAAGGCAGACGGGTACCGAGTCCCAACACGGACTAGACCAGCTTGCTCCTTTCCTAGCACTGACTGAGGGCAGCGCCTCTGCAGATGTCTGCATTGTTCAAGTGGGAGGACGGAGGGCTTTGGATGGGGCCACTGCTGTGCAGGGTGAGCCAGGATAAGGATTACTCCATACACAGGAAGGGCTGCCAAAGGGGTTCAGGGAAAATGGAAGTCTGAAGGAGTAGGGAAAGCAGGATTTTTTTTTTTTTTTTTTTTTTTTGGTGGGTACCGGGGGGTCGACCTCAGGACCTCGCGCGCCAACAGGCACCCGTGCCGCTGAGCGATATCACCGGCCCCTTTTTCGTATGTGGGATCCGGGAGTCGAACTCGGGCCCTCGCGCTTGCAAGGCAGGCGCTTATGCCGCTGAGCCATCTCACCGGCCCGGAAAGCAGGATTTTAAAACCCACAGAGCAGCGGAGAATGGGGAATGTTCCACTGACAGGTTGGCCAGGTTCCCAGCGTGACTCATCCACAGGAATATTTCATCCCAACCCTAGAGGTCATTTGATCAACACTGAGCAGACGTGCTGGGGGGAATGGTGTGGAGAAAAACATCAACCAGGGACAGCAAGTGTGGTGACTGGGAGCTAGAGAGTGAGTCTAGATTCTCATCGCCTGTCCAGTCCCAAAGTCCACAGCCCTGGTAAAAGCCCCATAGAGAGGGATTTCCCCAGAAGTAGGAGGAGAAAGCTGGGGGGTAGGGGGGAACAAGGTGAGTGCATGTGACAAGGAAAGGCCACAGGTCACCTCTGAGATGGAGATTCCAAGGAAAAGTGCCCTTCTTCAGGAAGTAGGGGTGACAGAATGGAGAGCAAAGGGACCTGTGTATCAGAGATTTGGGACCCCCAGGCATCTCAAGGCCCTGAGCACCAAGATCCTCTCAACTTCATTTGATTACACTTTTACTTCTTTGGGGCCCTGACTTGCAGAATTCACTGTACATCTGTCAAATCGCCATCAGAAAAAAGTCAGTTAGACAAGCTCTCTAAGGGTAGGACAAGGTACTTCCAGGCCCTGCAGAGGTCTGGGGTATCAAAGTGTGTCTTTCAATCTGCTCCCTTTCCGAGCCCTGGGGAGTAGTGGGCATCAGGCATCATGCTGGAAAAAGGCTAGCATGTGTCAATATGTTAGGCTCCGTGTAGGAAACAATAGCTTTTCATTTCTACCATGGTTTAGGTCCTGGACTGATGTCTCTTGATCACATTTTCTGGTCACAAAAACTCTACAGGGTAAGAATATCCATTACAGAGAGGAAAAGAGTAAAGATCAGGGGTCAATTAGCTTGCATGAGTTCGCATTAATTTAATATGTGGAAGAGCTGGGTTTGGACCAAAGTCCATCTGACTCTAAAATCCATGACCTTTCCATTTCTATTTTATGCTGCCACTCATAGGAGAGTTCTTAGATTTATTCTCATTCTATCTCACGAGTTGCTGCTTACTCTCATTCTCCTTTAGTGACTTTTCTAGCACTACCAACATCATTTGTGTGTTAATATATAACATACCTGTCTCTAGAGCTGTGTGTGTTGTGTGTGTGTGTGTGTGTGTGTTTGCTTTTAGCCATGTGTGTTCTGTGCCTTCAGATAAGGATGCAGGTTTAGTTTTAATTCCTTAAGGCTATGTAAGTCTGTCCTTAGATGGCCTGTCATTGGTTTCTTATTGTATGTCAGCACATGAACAGAAAAATTGACTCCTGCCACCAGACATTATCCTATTATAACCATTTCTGAATAACTTGCCTTCAGATGAGTAATTTGTCCCAGACAAGAATTTTCATGCAAACTTTCATCAGTGGAGCCCCCAAAAATGGTACGAACAAGGCACATGTTATGGCCAAAAAAACCCACTTTGACTTAGGCTAGATCTGTACTGTTGAGAACAGATCAAACATCCACACACACACATTTGTCAAATGAATGTGGACACCACCCAATTTGTCACAAATTCAAAAGCATCTTAGCACAGGCAGTTAATGTAAATAATAAAAATGGGTTAGATGTGGCTAAGGGGGAGTCCTGGGGACTGGAGCCAAATGGAGCATCTACCACCTCCAGCCAAATATTGCCATGGGAAAATATAGCCCTAGTGTGGTAAGATCATGTTAACTTCAAGGGAGGCTGGAAATATGGGTGAGTTGTAAAATCATTTTGTTTAAATTTGGCAACTGTTCAAAGAAATTAAATACTTTTCAAGTCAAAAATCCCACACAGATTTGCAAGATAAATCGGCCTGTGGGCTACAGTCCTCTGATGTGAACAAAATATGCATTTGTAGACAGGTGTTTACTAACTTGCACAGTACAAAATATTCTGAGTGCACCGTGAGAGTCGGACCTCCAGGTGACCTATCGGTTTGTCCCTCTTGCTCTCCTGCCCTAAAGTCATCAGAACGTAGTCATAAGGCTCCTGTGTCAGAAGTCTCCACGTGCTTAATAAACGCAGGCTTCCAGGGATGCCCCCCCCCCAGAAGCCCTAGGGACAGAAACCAGGAACCTGCATTTCAGCATGGGCCTCCCCCCACCCCAAGTAATTCAGATGGACACTAAAACTTGAGAATCATTTTGATGTAAGGCCCGAAGAGCCTAGGGTGCTAAAACATTTGAGTGTGTCCTCAAATCATTATAGACGCTGGAACAGTGATTCTCAGCATGCAGTCCAGGTCCTACCTGCATTGGAATCACTTTGACGTCCTGTTGAGATTCAGATTTCCGGGTCCTTCTGATTCACAATTTCTTACATGTGTTACATCCATAATAGGGAATATACCCATGGCTAGGTATATATAGGGTAAGCACTATATATAAAATGTAGCTAAGAGCCCTAAAGAATACGTACCATTATGAGCATTTTATAGATAAGAAAATGAGGCTCAGGAAGGCAAAATGCGTGAATGTCATATAGAGGATATGTTAAAAGAAATAGTGTCTTTACTCTTCAAAAACACAATATTCACCAGTGAAATTGTATGTCTGAGGATTTGCTTCAAAATGATGTAAGAGGAGAGACATGGGTGAAGGTAAAGATGAAACAAAATTTGTCATGAGTTAATTATTAAAGCTGGGAGATGGGCATATCGAGAGTTGATTATATGAATCATTGTTCTATATTTTTAGTACTTTTCTACATTTTTTTCTATTTTTTCCATAATGAACAGGAATAAAAGGCTTCCTTCATGTGTTACAGAGCTTAACAAATCTATGGTTGCTTAATGAATGGCTTTATCCATTGTTTATGCCTTACCTGGATATTAGCAGGATTCTAGTCATTAAGAGTCCTATAAAACCACACTCAAATCTCTACAGATTTGTTTTCTAAAATGAATCATCAGTGTCTACAAGCCAGGAACTCACTAATATAATCACTATACTTGGCATGGAGACTTCTACTTAGTAGGTAGTCAATGAAGGCAAATGGGTGGAGGCAACTTGTGGGCATGGAGACTGCTAAAATGACACAGAACACCCTGCACACATACCTGTCTGAATGCCACATGGGAACATCCTCAGCTTTCCTCTTGGAGTCCCTTCTTAAGCCCCCAGCACACACTGTTCCCAGCAATCTCATACTGCTCTGTCACCCTCCCCTTTTTCATTGCCTGTGTCATTAATGAGCACATATTTGCTATTCAAGTGTGCATATCCAGTCTTCCCAGCTGGGCCATGAGCTCTTTGGAGATTAGAATAATTCTTAAGATCCCTGTAGCCTCCAGTCCTACCAATGTAGGGTCAGTGCCCAATGCCCCTTAAAGAGCAAATGCTGCAGAGCATAGCCGACTGATCGCCTCTCAGTGCTGCCACTTTGGACCCCCCAGGGCACTCCTGCCATCGCCACACTTCCCCACACTGCTCCTGGGCAAGCAGTGGCTGAGCACTGTGGGAGCATGTGGCATCCCCCTCTCAGCCTGGTGGACATTTTCTTGGAGCTGTCCTGCAGTCTGAGTCTCCTTCTACCCAATCTTCCTTTCACCCTGTCTTTTCCCAGGGACCAGACCTGCACCATGGTCCAAGGCCTGCCTACTTCTGCTCCCTCCCCTGATCCTGCACAAGCATCTTCCTACTAGATCTTTTCTTTATTTTATAAAAAAATAAAAATTCATAACAAAATAATAAGAGAATAACAACAGTTAATACACTGTGTATCATTATCTTCAAAGTAGTTACTCAGAGTACAAGACATACTCCTCCTTAGCACCTGCTTCGTGGAGGGCTGAAACCGCTGTTCACTTGTTGTGTCTGAATGTCACTAATAATCAGCGTCTTCCAAGCTCCCTATCTTGGATATAAAAGCTCGCTGTCTTGGATAGCTCCCTAATTTGCATATAAAACAAATTCTATTGACCTCCCAGTTTACATTCAGACTTGGTGCAAAAGTTTTGTCATAAATTAAATAAATTCTTCTGTACCAAATTCGAATGTTCTATTTTGAAGTTACTCATTCAGGGAAATAAATTGAGGGATTTGGGGGGCCCTATAAAGTTAGATTGAGTATTGTGGCCATAAAGAAAACATCCTCATGGTGCCTCTTTCCCTCTCTCTCTCTCTCTCTCTCTCTCTCTAGATATATATATATACATATATATTTTTTTAAGTGTCCTAAATTGCCCCAAAACACATTCAGCAAACTTTTCTACAAAGGGTGAAATAGTAAACATTTTTGGCCTTGTGGGCTATATGAACTCTATCACAACTACTCGACTCTACTATGCAGTGAAATAACCTGCCAAAAATAATGCATAAAGGAGTTTTGTATTTCAACAAAACTTAATTTAAATAAAAACTTGTTGGGGGGCTATATTTTGCTGACTTTGCCCTAGAGTGAAGGAATCTTGTGGTTAGAAAAGATAATGGACATCATGAGGTTTCAAGTAGGAAGACCCGTCCTCCTACTCACAGCAGATGTGAGGAATCCATCAAAAGCATCTCCCTGCAGACTCGAGGCAGCCTCAGAGTCCCCAGCGCAGGGCTTCAGAGCAAGCTCAGCGGGCATGTGGAGTGACGTCTACCATTTCCTTGATCCTGAGTTCCCATAATTCCCAACTGAGAAAACTTAGGCCACTGATTCAGAAACAAATATAAAAGCATTTTGAAATGTATAAAGAACTTCTTCAATACGAAATGTGCTGTTCTAGAGCTAAAAATCAGCCATTTTAAAAATTAAATAATGAGAAGAAATTAAATGCTTTTATACCAAGCGATTATGATTAGTTTCTGCAGCAAGACCAATTGGACCCAAATAAACCTTTCTCCCTTCTCCTAGAAAACAGAGATTCCTTCCTTTAATATATGCACACAAATGTTTGCTCTCTTTGTCCACTAGTGGAAAACGGGCTGGGCTCTCCGGCCCGAGGCTGGAGTTGAGGCCGGTCCGTGTTTCCTCCTCCGCAGGACAGCGCAGGCTGCCTCAGTTCCCTCCCAGCCCACACGGGTGGGACGCAGTGATCCTGTGCCCTCTCTTCCCTTGGAACTGCTTGTCGGTGCATTTCAGAAAGGCAATCTTGACATGCTCTCTCTCTTCTCAGCTCGTTCATCAGGAAGATCAAAGTTTTCTGTAAAGTACAAAAACACTCAGGACTAGAACACACCCTCCAGCCCCTTGGAAGCCAAGTTCCCTTACGAATATAAAATAGGTGAATCTGTGCCCTTTGGAGATCAACCATCCTTTGTGGACTCTAATGGTAACCATGGAGCTTGACTGCAAGAAGGGATGTATATCAGTCACCCCAGGTGTTCCAGGCTTCAGGATCACCTCCTTGTTTATAACCAGATGACAAGTTCATAGCATAATCATTTCTGCAGAACACAATATTTTTTCTTGTTATTAAGCAGACTACTTAGCATCTCAAAAGCAAATGTCTTAGGATGTTTGTCTTGTTATAAAGCAGGTCAGGTCATTATCCCTCCCCATAAGTGAAGCCTTCTGCATATGAAATGCCAACTCACTCCCCACACCTCATTCCCTACCACAGCCCTATGTTGTTGTCTCCCTTACCTTCCTTTTGTTGGGAGGGAGGGGGCTGCTAGAGGTTGAACCCATGGCCTCCTACAAGCTGGGCAAGTGCTCTACCACTGAGCCACTTACCTGGCTTACCTGCCCTCATCCTTCCCCACTACCTGAATCACCAAATTCACTTTGTACAGTATTAGTGGGTTCATTGTTTACTACCCTCCACAGGATCTCAGCTTCTTAACTGTAATGATTTTCTTTTTTCTCACAGCAGTGTTCCTATCATCTAGAAGAATGTTTGTCACAGAAAATATTTCTTAAATCCACTTAAAGAATAAGCGAAGGAGGGCCGGTGAGATGGCTCAGCGGCATAAGCGCCTGCCTGGCAAGCGCGAGGGCCCGAGTTCGACTCCCGGAACCCACATACGAAAAAAGGGCCGGTGATATCGCTCAGCGGCACGGGCGCCTGCTGGCGCGCGAGGTCCTGAGGTCGACCCCCCGGTACCCACAAAAAAAAAAAAAAAAGAATAAGCGAAGGAATCAAGAGCCATGTGTTTGGAGCATGGCTGAGGCTCCGTCTCCTCTGGGCACCTCCTCGGACTGCTCTCAGAACCACCCCACTGTTCCAGGTGGACTGCATGTTCAGTTTATCAAAAAGCCTGTTCTGAGCCCCTGCTATGTGTCAGATTCTAAGTTGGGACCTGAATTTATCCAAGGGGCAAAGCAAAGTTCTTGCCCCTAAACCTTGTAATGAAAACTTCTGATTTGGGTTTCCAATTGCTCCCCTGAAAGCAAGGAAATGCTGAGGAAAGGAGGAGGCTGACACTCCCTGAGCACCTACTATGTTCCCAGCATATGATAGATGTCCTTCTGGAAGCCAGGAGTCCTCCATAGGCAGAGGGTAGGGACAGAGAGCAGGGGGACTTACAGAGCACAGGTGTCAGGACTCAGAGGCTAAAGGGGACCAAGAGCTATTTTCCATAGGAATTAGAAAAGAGGGCTTGGAAGAGGCGGGGCAGGAATCTCCAAGCCTGGCATAAAGAAGCCAAGATGTGCCTTGGACACCGTAACCCTGGGCACTCCACTCTCCCTCTCATGAGTGTTTCTATACCTGTAAAAGGCAAATGGCCTAAACGACCATGCGTGCAAACATCTACGCTCCTTGCTCACCAATCCTTTACACCCTGTGGACTACCCTGATACCTCTGTGGAGAAAATCACTGTGGTGTTTAAAGAGGTCTTTCCCAAAAGGAAAGTCAATCAAAGTTGGACTTTGACTTCTGAGGCAAAATGATCTTAGAAGCATAAAAGAGCTCACTGGTTTCTGTTCTAATTTTTTCCACTAACCCTAGAGACTTCTCTCTGTTCCGCCCATCCCTGCTGTGACCACCTGATCCTAGAGCCCAACCAATCACTGTCCTAATTCTTCTCTTGCTCAAGTGACTTATCTGATTGGTTGTGAGGTCCAAACTCCATTAGTCTCCTCTAGTCATCAAGAGGCCTTGACCTCAAGGTCATCAAGTTTCCCTGACCCTGCCCCCCACCATTGCATAATTGTACACAAGGAAAAATGCATGTCAAGTGCCCGGTGGCTTTTGGAACCACAAATAGTTTGGATCGATTTGTTCCGAAGGCTTATTGGGCAACCACACTGCCCTCTTCCTTCCTTGTTGGTCTGCTGAGCTACCACCTACCCCACCAGGCTAAACAAAAACATCAGCACCTTGGTTACAAAGATCCGGTTGCACAAAGCACAGTTCCACTAATTTACTACATCCCACTTGTGAACATGATAAGACAACATGATCTGAGCCGTCACCTCCTTGCTAATCATGTCCAGGTCTTTCTAAATACAACCTTTCTTTTAAAAATGCCATCTCGCCACTAAACCGAGATATATAACTGGCGACAATAATCAAATGATGGGTGATAGGATGGTAAAGATATTCTATGCATCAAAGAATGTACCAGTGTCATTTTAGCATCTCTGCCTACTATTTTCAAAAACAAACAACATGTCACACCTGTGGGCTCCACAAGGATATCTAAATCCATAGTCTCAGAAATCCTTACACATTCTGCAACCAAGAAATGAGAGAGTTAAAACCAAACTACTAATATTTATTGAACATCTACTATTCATAAGACACTGCTGTGAGTTGACAAATAGAAGTATCCAGCTCAGTCTTTGACTTGGGAATGCTGAGTGGGGTCACTCTTAATAGAGTCCATTTTCTGTTATTATAACAAAATACTTGAGCTGGGTATGGTATAAAGAAGAAAAGTTTATTTAGTTCATAGTTTTGGGGGCTAAAGGTCCAAGATCAGGTGCCTTATCTGTCTGGTTTCTGCTGAGGGCCCCCTGGATGCATCACGACATGGCGGAGAAGCAGGAAAGAAATCAGCAGCTTGCAGGAGGGGTCCGGTGCATGGGGTGGCCTCACTTTATAATGACAAAAACCAGCAATGATCCCTTCAAAGGGGGGCAATTACCTTGCACTAGGCTCTTCCTCTTAAAGGTTCTGTCACCTCAACACCACCACACCAAGGACCAAGCCTCCGGCACGTATACTTTGGGGACAAACCACATCCAAACCATACCAGTCGCTAACAGGGGTGCAAGGACAGAGAAGTTTTATAGTCTACATACTAACAGATGAGCATGGTGCAGTCAGATATTGTAAACTCCCACTGAAAGAAGTATCTGAAACAGATACCCTGCTGGATTAGGCATACTATTGTGAACACGACCCCAGATGTTTTAATATAAAAGCTGATAATTTGGCATGGAGAAATAAAGTACACACTTGAAAAATGCTGCATTTGATAAAATGGCGTGTATCCAGAATCAGTTTGAGAGTATTAACTGCCAGTAACAGAAAATCCATAATTAGTGGCTTAAGCAAATATGGGACAGACTTTTGTCACTCATCAAGAATTCTGGAGGTAGATAGCTCCTAACTGGAGAAACTGCTGTGAGAACCATCAGTAGTTTCTCTTACTTTTCTTCTATACTCTGCTGGTGGTCTTTTGTCCTTATGCTTTCAAAATGGCTGCAACTATTGTGGATATCATGTCCACATTCCAAGAAGAAAAAGGAGAGAGAGAAGTACTACAAAGGGCAAAAGTGTCTTCTTTTTAAGTTACTCTCTTTTTATTTGAGAAGAGACAGCTTTGTCAGGCATCTACTTTCATCTTTTTGCCAGAACAAACTACATGGCTACCCCCAGCTGCAAGGTAGAGGCCCCATAGTAAATGAAATCAAGGAAAGTGATTTAAATAGGTTTCACTGGACCAATAGCATCTGCTATACACTCACCACATATTTATTAAATTTACTTGATTTTATGTGGATATAAGAGGCTATTTCTCTGGCTTCAATGAATATACCATGGCCCTGTTTCTATCTTTTTAATAATATGTTCTTAAATATAATTGTGTTTTGAGAATATATTTTTAAGGAATAATTATATACATATTTTGTAGCAATTGTCTCTGAGTAGTAAAATTATAGTTTTTATTTCTCTGTGCCAACTGACTTTTTGTTTTGGTTTTTATTTTCCACAAAGGAGTGTATTCTTTTATAATAAAGCAAAAACATCTTATAAGGATGTTCGTGATTGTTCATGGTATATTGTCAAATGGAACAGCAATATTTATGACGTATTCTCAATTTCCACACATACATATGAGGGAAGCTGAAGCCTGGAGAGTTGCCCCCGAGTGCTGTGAATACAGATTGTTTTCATTTTCTTCCTCTGCTTTTTGGTGTTTTCCAAATTTGATCACAACAACAACAAAAAAATATTAGAAACAAATAGTATTTGTGGGTGAAGCAACTCTTTACCCAGACATGGAGGACTCAGTCTTTTAAGCCTAAACTGAAAAGTAGGAGGAAAGAAAAGGAGAGGGAAAAGAGGAGGGAGGAGAGGTGCTGGGAAGGGAGAGGGAGTGGGAGAGAACTCACAAGAAAAAGCCTTGTTTGTTAAGACCAAAATGATACAGTAAAACGTTGCCACTCCCTTCCCGCCCCCATTTCCCTTCTTCAAAGGCAGTTTCTGCTGAGAAACATTAAACCCCCTTAACATTCTTCAGGGGATTCTCAAGTCCAGGGCTCAGAGCCCAGAGATAGAGGGCTGTTTGTTCCTCTCTGGTGAGTCAGCTGTGAAATGTGGATCATTGTTTTGGCAAATATGGCCACCACCGGAAGGGCCCCTTTCCCAGCTTCCTTTCTTCCCAGGGGGCTGGTGATGCTAGGGAGTGGGAGGATGGCACCTTCACCTTTCAGGTGGCCCAGTCCACACACAAATCCAGGAGCCATTTCCTTATTTCTCCTTCTCCTTTTTTTTTTTTCCTCCTGTCCAGTAAGCGTTCTGCTTTCACCCAGAAAGCAAGAGGCCATCTACAATTCTCCTAAATTTATAGAACAAAAGCCTGTACTCTCAAAGCCCTGGGGAATTAATACTCGGCAAAAAGGGTCCTCCCTTGGATCAATCTCAAAAGGAAGCAGTCTGTTTCTTAGGCATTCATTCATTCATCCATTCATTTGCTCACCCACCAACCCATCCATCCAACTGTCCACTCAGCTAAAGCTCCTGGTCTGGGGATACCATGACAACAAGGCAGATTAAACTTGGCCTTCGGAGAGCTCATACTTGGGGGCCATGGGGGTAAGGGAGGCAGAGAATAAGACAAAGGAAATACATCAATAAGTAAATGCAGAATACAACATGTTGTAAAAAATATAAAGTAAGTTTTAGAGTCACAAAGGAGTAGGTGGGTGATCAGGAAAGGGTCTTTGAGAAGGTCACATCTGAATTGAGACTTGAGGTGTGGAGGAAGGAGCCACGAAGTGGGGCAGCCAAAGGCAGAGTACTAGAGGGGGCAAGTGACAGAGGCAGCCCAGAGAGGTAGCACAGGGATTTAGAGGCCCAGAGTTTGGGGTTAAGAGCATGTGACCATCTACAGGCTACTGGGGAGCCAAAGCAGAAGGTTGCAAACAGCCATGCGACCATGCACAAATACATCACCAATTAATTTCCATGCTTGCAGGATGAGCACATAGAAGATTAGGTTAAAAGGTTAGTGTTTGCTCTGAGCTTTCAGTCTAGGCAAGAGACAAAAATAATGCCTAACACAATTACAGGACAATGCAGTGCTAAGTTATATGGCTCTACTTCTACACTAAGGCATTTGGAGAGGGTGAGATCAGTGTGAGCAGAAGCAATCGGAGGACTTCATGGAGGAGGAGCAGGTTAGACCTTGGAGAGGAGAATAATTATCTCTGGGATAGCAGAGATGAGCTCCGCTCAACCACCAGCCACCTTCCACTGCAGCACCTGTCACTATTCATAGCTTTCTCTCCCATTAACCTTGAGCTCAACAACCTTCTCCAACTAGCATGCCAGGCAGGTGTGGATTTAGCAACAGAGGAGACATCTCAGTCGAAGCAAGACACCGGGTGTCAGGGGAGATTCGGGGAGAGAATGAGAGAGGCCTAAAGAAGGAGTGGGAGTTCCTAAGGGAGGATGGCCAAGACAATGGCTCCTTCAGAACAACACAGGCAAAGGACTGGAGGTAGGAAAGGAGGGAGAAAGTGAGGTGACGGGGGTTATAAGAGCAGAGGGAAAAGAGCTGGAGAGATGTCACAGAGGGCATTGGGTACCATGGAAGTGTTTGGGCTTCATGCAGCAGCAATGGGGAAGCTCTGAAGGGGTGAAACAAGGGCAAGAAAGGTTCCCAGTCTAGCACCAAACATCACCCTACCTTCTCTGCAAACCGGGGATGTGCAGGTCACAATCTACCTTCAGATCTGAAACACACACAGCAGTGCCTGAAGCTCCACTAAATGATGTCACACCTCTACTGAGCACTTGGCATACAGGACACACAGCCATTTCCCACTTCTGCATTAAATGTCAGGCTATTTGTATTGAAGTCCAGGGCATTTTATTTTTCATGGCACCAAGCAGCAGGCCACCCTTTGAAAACTACTCAATGTTTTAATTTGTTGAAGTTCCGTCCTTGCAGAGGATAATCCAAATGCTCAGAGAGGCTGGGAACGTTTTTCAAGGTCACACAGGAAGTTGGAAATGAGTGGAGAGTTAGAATGAAATGTGCCCAATTTATTAGACCACTGACTGCTCAGAGCCTGAGCAAATCGAGCACATAAACTTATGTTGCTGATAACATTAGCAATCACAGGTGTTAAGAGCTGGAGAAAATGTGGTGACCCTCAGCCTCCACGCATTGTGTTAGCACCTCTGGTCAACCCCTTCCTCCTTATAACTAACCTTAGGGCATGGCCCTAGAGAGACAGGGAGGTGGGCAGGGATCCACCACACCCATGCACATCCCAGTTCTGCCCTGACTTCACCTCTTCCTTCCTGGGCAAGGTTTGAATAACTCAAAAAATATGGAGTAGAGCTGATCCAAATTCTGACATTAGAGCACTCATCCCTCCTGGGAGAGATCTGTGAGACGAGGTAGTCCCTCCATACCTCACCTTTCATTTCGGTCCCCCATGATGGCACCTGAGCACCTAATGTGCACCAAGTCCTGCCATCAGCACTGCACAGCTGCACTGTGCACGTGACTGTGGCCAACTTTCCCCTCCCCGTGACTGTCCACTTTCTTCTCGCTAGAGTGGGAGGAGAAGATGTTCAACTCGTCCATTGCAGGACTGAGTCCAGCTTCTGCCAGCCTAACTGTGTGGCCTTGGATGAGACCTTCGTCCCTCCTGAGCCTCGCTTGCCTTATCTGTGGTGTGATGGAACTCAGATATAACGCACATGTCCTGCCAAAGTCCGCTGGCTGCCTTGTCCCTCTTGGCCAACCCTGTTCCACCTTCTACACAAAAACTAAGCACTGGTCACCTGCACTTTGGATGGCTACCACTATGCTTCAGCTTGTTCTCCTCTGACCCCCTCCTCACTCACCTCCGGCCCCATGCACTTGACGTTTCTCTCACACACTGAACACATTCCCATCTGGGATCCTTTCATTTTATGTCCCTCTGCCTGAATGTTCTTCTGCAGGCCAGCTCTCTCAGCTCCCGACACTTCCTCCCAGAAGCCTTCCCTGAACTCCCAAGCCTCCTTCTTCCCTACCACTGAGAGCTCACACCACAGGCTTCTTTTCTGGACTCTGGCTCTTGCCTTCACACATTCCTGCCTACTGCACGATCCTTCTTAAGCATCCATCTCCCCACAGCAATAGCAGCTGCAGGAGAACAGATTTGGGTCTGTGGAGCTTGCTGTTATTGTTCTAGGACCCAGAACTCTTTAAAAGTATTTAATAGCTATTGTTCAATGAATGCCGAGTGAATGGATGAAGAGGTGGGGTGGGCCTGTATTGTACAGCTTATTATACTCAATCTGGCTTCAACTGGGCCCAGGAGAAGGCAAACATTTTAAGAGCTTTCTTTGCTCCTGTTTTATACAAAGTGCTTATTATGTGCCCAAGAACATATAGACAGCAGCTGTGCAGTGCTGAAGGCAGGTCCTGCACACATAGGTGCTCGGGTGCCATGCTGGGGCCACCAGAATGAAAGCTGAGATTTGGAGAGGATACCTCACCTCACAGCTCCTTCCCAGGAGTGGGCTGCCCACCTGCTTGAATAATCCTCAGAGTGCTTCAGAGTCACACTCCACTCCACATTGTCTGAGTTATTCAGAGCTGGTCCAGGAGAGAGGAACTCTTTAAACTCCCCATGCCAGGTTCCCTCAGAGTGTGCAGCCCCCAAACCCAGGCAGCTGCTGATCCAGGTGATTCCTATGAGCCTGCGAGGCTGAGAAGCACTGCTCATCGCCACCCACACCACCGCAGGTGACTTTCCTAGATGACAGCTCATCCATCCTCTGCCCTTCAGACAAAACAGATCTCCCCATTCCTCCTTCATTCTAAAGGAATCAGTACTGGGAAGATCAATCCAACATGGTGTTTCCAGCCCCATTGCAAAATAAATTCACTCCTCCTCACGTGTTAGCAATTCTCTGTTTGCAGTTTGTGGACTGACAAATAGCTACTATGAATTCAGCAATACTTACACGAATGGCATCACTTAGTCATCACTGCAGGACCTCCATATGCTTGAAAAACAGCCCAGATTGAGAACCGCCATGTATGTGCCTGTACATAGATACATTCACTTAGGAGAACCTCATAGCTCACAGAAACGCCTGAGTGAGGTCAAGGTGAAATTTCCTGAGCAGCAAGTTGAGACTGGAGAAAGAGTAGATGGATTTTCCAGGACCACACAACTAGAGGAGGAACGGAGAGCTGAGCCCTAGGCTTCTGATGCCTAGTTCAGCGCTTTCTTTCCTGAAAAGCTTATCCAACATTCCCTCAATCTATCCTGACGCGGCTCCTCTGATTTGTGTTCACAGCCTTCCAATAAGCACGAATATGCCTAGTAAAAGAAATCGCTGAAAACCCCTCAAGAAAATAGGTAGAGAAGCACCTTATCTCGATCTGATAAGAGCCATTTAGGACACCATATTATGTGCTACCGACATCACATGAATGAGGAAAAACTTAGAGCTTTCCCTCTAAAATCAGAAACAAAACAAGGATGTCCACTATCCTTGCTCCTGTTCAATATTGTACTTGGAATATTAGCTGGAGCAATCAGGAAAGAGAAAGAAATAGAAGGAATATGTATAGGAAAAGAAGGAATCAAAGTATCATTATTTTGCAGGCAGCATGATCCTCTACATAGAAAACCCAAAATATTCCACCAAAAGACTCCTATAAGCCTTTGTTATATAAGAATAATGACTCCCATAGGTGCCCATCCTCAGAACATGTGAGTATATTACTTTCTATGGCAAAAGGGACTTTATAGATATGATTAAGTTAAGGATCTTAAGATAGGGAGGTTGCCCTTAATTATCCAGGTGGACCAATGTATTCATGAGTCCTTGTAAGCGGGAGTCAGAGACGGCAATGTGACAAAGGACACAGGAATCAGAGGGATGCAGAGCCATGAGCCAGGAACTGGGGCAGTCTCCGGAAAAGACAAGGAAGAAATAAAACAAGGGCCCCAGAAGGGTCAAAGCCTTGCTGACTCCTAGACTTTAACCCACTGAACGTGATTTTAGACTTCTGACCTCCAAAACTGTAATATAATACATTTGTGTTGTTTTAGATTTCTGAGTTTGTGATTACTTGTTACAGCCACAATAAGAAATGAATACATATTTGCATATCCCATCTACTTCTACCTCTGTGTTTAAAAATGTGCTCTGCCTCTTCCTGGGGACCCCTCACCTTTCTAGTTGTTTAAAATGGTACCCACCCTCCATAGTGAAGATGAAAAATTTAAAAAGGAGAAAATATTTAGATGCCCAATATATGTAGGAAAATATTCTAACATCATTCATAATCCCCCAAATGCATATCAAATCCAGAAAAGAGTGCAGTGGTTAATAATACAGAGATTTCCAAAATCAGAGTTGCATTTTAGTTCTAGCTCTGCTACTTTAGTGGCTGTGTGATTTGGGGTAAGTTACTTGATCTCTCTTGTGTCTATGTGATGGTCTTTTTTTTCTTTTCTTTTTCTTTCTTTCTTTTGATTTTCTTTTTTTTTGTGTGTGTGCTAAGGCTTGAACTCAAGGCCTCACACACACTAAGCATGTGCTCTACCACTGAGCTGCATCCCCAATCCTTCTTGTGATGGTCTTTAGATGTGTTAATTTGGTGGGGCTATGGTCCCCAGTATTTCATCAAACACTAATCTAGATTTTGCTATGAAGGCATTTGGTAGATGAAATTTAAGTTTATAATTACTTGACTTTTTCCCAAATTGTTATTAGTGCTTATTGGGTATACAAATTAATGGGCTTCATTCTGGCACATTTGTACATGCATATAACATACTTTATTTTATCCTATATAATCTGGGTGGGGCGATTCAATCAGTTGAAAAGCCTAAGAACAAAGGCTCCTCAGAAAGTAGAAAAATTTCCACCTGTGGACTGCGTCTTCAGTCTGTGCCTGAGAGTTTATCCTGCCTGACAGATTTCAGGCTTGCCTCCCCAGCCCCTCCAATTTCATACAGCTCATTCCTTGCAATAAATCTCTTAGTGTATATCTCATACTGGCACTGGCGCAGTGGGAAGAGTTTGTCTGACACCATCCTCAAGCTCTGAAATGAAGACAGCAGTACCTACCTCCCCAGGAGTTGTGAGGATTCAACAAGATAAGACAAGGGAGGTGTCTGAGTACAATTAGTTGCTAAATAACTGTTTGGTCTTATTCTATTTTGTTTTTAACAACTGCACTGGATTGCAAAAATCGCTACAAGTTCCTTCCTGTTCCTATTCACAATTCCTTGTGTGCAACTGAGAATGCTCCCATGCTGACACACTCGGGCGTGTGACTCACTGCAAATGTGATGCAAAGACATAAGAAGTATTTATGTGCTTAGTCTGTCTACACTAGCCGTGCTCACAGCCCCTCCCCGCCATGTTTGGCCCAGGCTAACTTGATGGACAATGAGAGGTACATTATGCAAGTGCAAACTTCCCTGCCCTGGCTGCCAATAACCAGCAAACCCCCCATGAGTAGAGCCTCTTACCTGAAAGGAGGTCATCAAAGATGCATCAGGGACCCAGTTGAAACCTGTAGAGCTGTCTCACAACTTCCATCTCACAGATCATTTGATAAATAGGTGATTGTTTTTTGATCCAACAAGTCAACAAGGGGTGACCTGTTATGCAGCAAAAGCTAACTAGTACCGGAATAAAACTGAGACTTGTGAAAACTTTCAAGCTGGATATTTCTTTTTAAACAATAGTAACTACTATTAATTTGGATATAGTGAAGCAGATCTCCTAGGTTTCTTTTGGGCATATAAATTGCTACATCTTACGAAAGGCAGTTAATTCATAGGTACAAGATATTTAAGAACTTTATATATATAAACCTTTGATCTAATGATTCTAGCTCATTAATTTATTATAAGGAAATAATTAGAAATGTGCATAAAGATTTATAAATAAAGATTTTCAATGATCTAAGCATTTTTGAATGTCAACATGGGACTTTATAATAATAAAGGAAAACAATAAGTTTCCAACCATAAGAAGCCATTGAACCAGTCCTCATGCAACATAATTGAATAACTAGGCAATAAATAAAATTAACATGTCAAAGATTATATAGCCTTAGGAAAAGCTCACAATTTGTTCAATTAAAAGTGATAATAAAAATATGTGAATCAGTTTGGTCCAAATTTTATATTTCTTCATTTGTGTATACAGGGGAAGGAAAAAGAAAATATAATATAATTAGTGACTATCTGGCTGTGGAATGATTGGTGGTTTATTTGTATATTTCAGTATATGATAACATTTTTGTAATGAATATATATTATTTTTAAGAGGCTTCAGAAATCCCATCCACTCTTGAAAACCCATCCCAAACGCCAAATCTGCGAAGTCTTTCGTGATCTCTGAGCAGAAGAGGGACTTCCCCAGTGACCCGCTCCTCTCTCTGGTGCTTATTTGACATCGCCTTGTATTGCAGGTATTTCTTTACTTTTCTTATCACTCCAACCTCCTAATGAGTGCTTCAAAGTTGTGTTCTATTTACCTGGAATGTAGAAACCACACAACGCATATTTGTTAAATAAAACTGTATTGGATGATTTTTTGTGTGTGTGATTTCACCTTCGAAATACACCCAGTACCAGATTCCTTCTCCCACCTCAGCTCCGGTCCCTGGTACCATTCTGACCTCATGTCCTTTGAGACTTGCGAAACCTTTCAAGATGGACATTTCTTTTTAAACAATAGTAACCAGTATTAATTTGGATATAGTGAAGCAGATCTCCTAGGTTCCTTTTGGTCATGTCCTATGACTTCGCACTAAGTCAGAGGTTCAGCCATGCTGGCCTCCTGGCCACTTTCCCACCTCCCAGATAGGCTCCCACCTCTACGGCACCATGCTTCTTGTTCCCTGTACCTCGAACAGTGCCCCTCACAGTTGGTGAGTCCCATTCTCTAACCTTCAAGTGTTTGTTCAAAGTTCCCATTCTCCTTCTACAGCTCAATAGTAAATATATAAATAAATAAAAAATGCAAATAACTTAATTAAGCATGAGCAAAGGACTTGCACAGACATTTCTCCTAAGATGATACATGAATTACAATGACATACCACCCCAAACCCTTATTAGGATGGCTATTATCAAAACACAGACATATGGGGGAGGATGCAGAGAGATTGGAACCCTTGTATACTGTTGTTGGAAAGGTAACTGGTACAGTTGCTATGGAAAACACTACAGAGACTCCTCAAAAACTATGAAGAGACCATATGATGCGGCAGTCTCACTTCTAGGTATACATCTGAAAGAACTGAAACTAGGATCTCAAAAAAACCAGCTGCATTTGCATGTTCATTGCACCCAAGATACGGAAATAACCTAAGTGCCTATCAACAGACAAGTGGAGAAAGAAAATGTGGTGCGTACATACAGTGGAATCTTATTTAGTCTTTTAAAAGACAGAAATCCTGACACATGCAATAACATGGATGAGTCTAGAGAACATTAAGCTAAATAAAAAAGCTAGACCCAAAGATCAAGTATTGCAAGATTCCACTTATATGAGGTACCTAAAATCGTCAAATTCATAGAAACATAGAAGAATGGGGAGTTGCTGTTAATAAGGCAAAAGTTTCAGTTATTCCAAATGCATACGTTCTAGAGATTTGCTATATCACATTATGCCTATAGTTAACAATATTGTCTTGTACTCTTAAAAATTCAAGAGGATACATCTCATGTTAAGAGTGTGTGCATATCTCCTCTACTCAGTGAGATCTAACCTGATCCCAATCTCCACTCCTGGAACTTCCTGTTATCTACTACTTTGTTTTTCTGTGTAGTTCATATCACCACTATATATTTTGGGTTTTTGTTGTGGGCCATCTTCCTGCACTGGGATGATTCCAACACAAAGTGAGCACTGGCGCTCTAAATATGTACTGAGTGGATAATTAGTACATCTCTCTCCACAGTAGAGTGCAGTAGCTGTTACAGTTCACCTCTGGCCCACTACGACACAGCTCCCATTCTAAGTTTAACTTGGCTCTGAGACGAGGCAGTATCTCTCAAAACTAATAACATTCAAGTGACAAAGTTCAGTTGCAGCAAAACATTCTTTGTTCATGTGAACATCACCTTTATCATAATCGGCCTGACCCTGCTTCTCCGACACCCAAAAGGTAAGTCCTGGTCATCGAAGCAACCATCAGGTGTTACTGATGATCACTGAAGTGGAGCTGAAAAGTGTCTTCAGTGACCCCCGAGCCTCTTGCTTGAGTAATGAAATCAAAAGCAATTTTTTCCTTCAAATTTCCTTTCTCTAACCAGATATATGGGCACTCCAGAAGCTTGGAACAGTAAGGTTAATGGAACAGGCCAAGAGACTAAGAGCCCAATAAGCTACATTCTAACCTAGCTCCTTCCATTTCGTATCTATGAGTTTGAGTGACACCCTTACTCTCTAAGCCTCAATTTCTTCATTTAAAAACAGGAAAGCTTAATCTAGATCATTTCCATACACAGTTTTCTATCCTTGAAAGGTGAATGCTTGATGACATGCTAAGTTTTTGTAAAGAGGATGCTGGGGCAGTTCAGGGTTGCATTTTCTCTCTTCCTCCACTTGACTCCTGTCTTCTCCCTCACCTGTGTGAAGCCACCTGCTGCCACATCCCATGCAATCCTGATTATGAAGTTCTTTAGAGGACCTGCTGAGCTTCACTGTGATGGCCTCTGAACTGGAATAAGCAGACAGGCCTCTCGGGCTGGCTGCGTGTGAAATGGGCAGGCGCTCAGTAAACACTTTCTGTCCTTCACATGCTCCAGATTCTATTCCAATGAGTCCGGAGAAAGAGAGAATGCACAATCGTTAGTCCCCATGGCCCTCTGCTCTCGTGCGCTTTCTCCATCTTCAGAGGCGACAGGCCAGGCTGCCTAGACTTGGTCCATGCAGTTCCTCCTGGGCTTGGTCAGAGCATCGTGATGTCAACAGGTATTTTGTGGCTCATGAACAACAGTTTTATTCTTTGCTATATAGTCCCTCATTTAACATTTAACCTTCCTAGCAGCTCTGGGATAGCTGTCATATCCCCATTTTATAGTTGAAACTAAGGATCCTGAGGATGCTCAAGGATACACATGCACTGGTGAGGGAAGGGACTTTGGCTCAGGTTCAGGCTTTCTGCTACACTGCTCTTTCCTCCTCCCCAAAGCCATCTAGAGAAATGGGTTTGAAGGAATGGTTCACTGCCTAAAAGTGCTGGGCAGACATAGGCCAAGTTGGAGGAGCTAGCATTGCCCAGCCTCTGATTATTTTTTCCCTAAGTGGTAATAACTAATGGGCTTTCAACTGTTAAACACTCACTTGCACGCTGTATTACATCTCATTTCCGACTTTCCAAATACTCCATGAGGAAATAGGTCTCAGACAATTTAAGAAACTGGCCTGAGGATACCCAGGCAAAGCCTGAGAGAGTAAAGGTTCCTACCCTCCTTCCTCTGACCACATGCTTGTGCCTCATGCTCTGTAGTTCTTCCTGGTAATGGTGGTTGTTGGGCCTTAGGGGTGAAACATAACTGCCCACATTATCTGAGCACCTACTCTTCCCAGAGTCCTGCTTACCCCACCTGAGTCTCCATCACAGGAACCAACAGCAGGCAGTCAGGCTCAGCTCTGCCTCCCCTTACCTGAGTACCACCTGAGCCCTGTGCCTTCCCTGCCTCACACACCTGTGCTTCTCATCAGCTGTCTTCCGCACAGCCTTGGAACTGATAGATTTTTGTATCACTGTCCATCATTGCTAGTGGACAAAGGATACCCTGAGGAAGGAGCCGGTAGGATATGTCCTTGTGTCTCCCAGAGCATGGCACCTGGCAAAAACCCATTCTCATAACAGCTGGACAGTGGGTGGATTGTCTCCCAGTGCGTAGGAATTGTAAGAAGCACGCTGAGCTTCATTAGCGTCTTGATCAATCGTGAAACGTAATGGGTTGTGAAACTTAAGTGTTGCGCAGCAAGTACCCTGTTGAATTGGACGACAGGAACTATGTCTGATTCAAGGTCTAGTGCTCAGGCCGCAGGCCCTTCTCCTGGCGCCCATGACCTCAGTGGACAGACTTCAGCAGGCCTAATAACCCCCTTAAAATGTGTGTAAATGTTCTTGAGATTTGTGCATTTGTCTGCTACAAGGATCCATGCCTTTCATTAGAGTCTCAAAGTGTTTAAGGCCCGCTCCCTAAGTCCAGAGTAGACGCTCACTGCTCATGTGAGGCAGGCTGATCGGTGCCTCCTCAGCTGCCACCTCCTCCATGGATCAGGAAAGGAAGGAAAGATGCACCTAGGTGCAGACTGGTAAGGCAAGGCAACTTATTTCCTTGGTCTTAGTTAAAGTCTTAGAGGTCAATTTTTTCCAGGTGAAGTCTCCCTCAAGTTAACACTCAAAAGTCCAAATCTTAAAAGTGGCAATGTTACAGTTTTAGACTAGAAATAGTTGTCTGAACTCTGATTCTAGAGCTGTCACTCATCAGTCATAGCAACCCTGGGCCAGTCCTTGAAAGCCATTCTCAACCTGTATTCTGCCACAACTAAATCACAGATGACTTTCTCATGAGAATAGATTTTTTTAAAAAATGTATAGGAACGTAAAATATGACAACAATGCATAAATACTATATTAGTGACATATTCCAGATTATTTATATAACACCACACCTTCTATCCTTTCATGATCCTGTACTTCTTTTTTTTTTTTTTTTTTTTTTTAATGTGGGCACCGGCAGTCGAACTCAGGACCTTGCACTTGCCAGGCAGGCGCTTATGTGCTGAGCCATCTCACCGGCCTGGGATCCTGTGCTTCTCACTTATCCCATATCCATCTTTCATTTCCACCCAAGAAAGTAGATAAACTGGTGACCAGTAGCAATTTCTTCTAACTTAAAAGTTAACTATTTCTAGGCATGAGCACTTTGATGATTACGTGTTATTAACACCTATGACTTACCTCCCAGCAGATCACGATTATAAGAACCTGGCTTATAGTCACACTGCTTGAGAGCAAATATCAGACCTGCTCTTTGGCTGTGTGACTTTGAGAGATTAAATGACTTCTCTGAGCCTCCATTTCTTCTTCTGAAAAATAGAGATGATACCTGTTACCTCACAGAGGTATAATGATTAAATAAGGCATAGGGTAGAAAGGGTGAAATAGCACTATACTAGCCTATGGTAATGAAATTTAGTGTCCTTCTCCTCCTAGTTACTCTCTCTGGACCTCAAATTTCTGGTCATTGGCATGAAAAGGTCAGATTAGATCAATTTTGGCAGGACCTGCATTGCACCCAGCATGGCTCCCAGCTACCCTAGGAGAGAGTCCTTAGCAAGATGGGGATAACAGATAGAAAATACAGTAAATCCCTGGCTTATGAACATTCGAGTTACAAACTTTCACAGGTATACTGTGTAAGACTCACTTTGTCAGCTTACAAACAAACCCAACTTATTAGTAATTCTCCCAGAACAGAACTCATTTGTAAGTTGGGGACTTACTGTACCAGCAAAATTGTGCTTGTATTAATTAGTTAATTAACATTGATTAATGTTAATTACTATTGATATTAGTTAATTGCAAACTAAAGCATCAAAACCTTGCTACATAAAAGAAAAGGAGGGAAAAGGGGAATGAAAGGAAGGGAAAAGGATAAAAAAAGAATGAAAGGGAAAAAACAGAAACAGCTTTTGTAAGTGAGGAGACGGATTGAAGGGAGGGGAGGGAAATGGGGAAAAAAGAATCAAGATATATTATGTGCAGGTACACAATCCCTATGATGAATGTGATCATTACGTATATCACAAGTGTACCAATAAAATTATTTTTAAAACTTGCTACATAAGATCTGTCAATATTATCAAAGGAAACTTCTTTGCAATTGCTTCTCTCTAAGGGCAGGAAAGATTGGCCTTCACCCTCTGCTGGTGGCAGCCATGAAGGGAAAGCTGAAGGGAAGAGCCTGGCCTGCAACACCTGCAGATAAAGTGAGCGGTCACTGCCCCCTCGCTTCTCTAACTGAGGGCTGGGCGTCCTCACACAAATGCATTCGGCCAGGGCTTCCCGACAGCAGGGAGCCCGCTTCCAGTTGACTATATTTTATTTGTATTCTTATGTGAAACTTTTTTAGTGGCCATATAAAACCTTATTACTTTGCTTTTATTAAAACAAACAGAAATGTTATGCTGACATGGTTTCTTGTGGGTTTTTAAGACCAGAGTGAGAAAGAAGCATAATCTATTTACATACTCTATTGTGAGCTAGCGAAGTTTCATAAACAGGAGTAAAATCTCCCTAAAATCTCCTGTGCTTGGGCATCTGTGACAGCGCCAGGCCTGCCTTTCCAGACAGACGGTCAGAGTTATCAGGAACAAATAACAGAATTAAGATACGACACAGTGAGAAGATTCAAGTTCACCTTGAAAAGAATCAGCTTGAAAAGCAAGCAAGCCAGAGAGATCTGGCAAAGTGCTCCCGGGCGCCAGGTTGCAGGGCCCAGACGTTTCCATTCTGAGCCCAGGATGAAAGGCCCGTGGGGCATCCCATGGGCACAGGCTGGGGCCCTTGTGATGTTGTGGGCGGAAAGGGACGGGCCAGTCATTTCCACGGTATATGGAAGGAAATGCAGAAGCTGAATGCTGCCATGGAAAGAAAGGTCACAAATCAGCTAAGCATCAATGATGACAAGGTTCTTTTTGTGGGCATTGCTTGCCACTCATTTTATTGCATAAAATTGGAGAAGTCTTAGAAAATATAACCAGAGGTAAAAACCACCCATAATTTCTTCTCCAGGAGATAATAACTGAATACTTATTAGCGTTTTGGGACAGATGATAGATTATGTATGTGCATGTGTGTCTAATTTAAATTTTGGATCGTACTATATATAGTGTCGTATAACCTATTTTTTTACTAAACATTAAATCATGGGCATTTACTTATGTACTTATTTTTTTAAATTATGATCTTAGTAGTTTGCTCTATTTAGTGCATAATATTATATATGTAATATATTATAAATTTTATAGTTATATATACATTATATTCAATTATAGTTATATATACAATTTCAATTTCAATTACGGTTACATATACATTTCAGCATGTATGTATGTGTATGTATATATACTTCATTTAACCAATATTATTGGAAATTCATTTCCAGGTTTTCACTATTATACACAAAAACAGCACAAATAGCTAATATTCATTGTGTTAAGCACTTTATAAGGATTATTTACTTAAGTTAATCCTTTATAAGGATTATTACTTAAGTTTCACAATAATACTATGAGGTAGGTGTTGGTATCATCCCATTTTACAGGTGAAGAAGTAGAGGCAGAGAGAAATTAAGTAATTTGCCCAAAGTCATAGAGCTGGTAGGGGATGCAGTCAGGATACGAACCCAGGCATCCTCTTAACCTTTATGAAATCTGACTTGAGTCTCAGTTTCTTCACTAATAAAAAAATCTAGGTTAAGAAAGTCCCTTCCAACTACACATTCCACTTAATCCATTTTATTGCTAAGCAAGATGCAACTAGAGTAAAAGTGGAGGCTTTAAAAACTGGACAAGTCGGAGCCTACATCACCCTCCCACACTGCTACTCAGCAGCCTAATCCATTAAGTCTTAGTCTCTTCATCTGAAAAATGAAAAGCATAAAAATGCCCACCTCACTGGATTGCTCTGAGAAATGAATGAGAAGGTGCTTTCTGATTGCCTCAAACAACACCCTACGATTCATGACACATAGCAGTGATTTTTAAAGGAAGAATTAAAATGCTAATTTAGCCCTTCAATTCCCCCTCCTAATGCAGTGGCAATTGATGAGGCTCTTGCAGGAGACTTCTGTTACTCCGAAGTTAGAAAGAAATTCAAGCAACGCCCACGTCACACCAGGAGCATCACTTCCTGTTGGGTTCTGACAAAGGACTTAACCAAAAGCTTCAGGCCGGAGGTGACAATCCATCCCTTCCCTCAAGAGTGGGTGCTGGTGGGGCTGAGCTCTGCTCTCCGAGAGCCTGGGCCAGCCAGTCACAGTCCCACACGGAGGCCTGGTCCTCTAGGCCACATCTGGGGAGGCCTTGCAGAGGGTCCCCAAGGGGCAAGGAGGCCAGGGTGGTGGCATCACCTGCTCATGCGCCAGGGCAATGAAGTCAGGGACAAGCAGACACCAGTTGCCATCTGTACCATCTCAAGACTGGAAACCTACAAGCATAACCTCCTTACAGAGAAGTTGGTTTGATATTGTTTCTAACCAGTAAGGGAAAGGTGGAGATTCTTCTTCTTGGATGTTTTCAAACCCTTGAATTTACCATCTCAGGAGGGGCACCAGCCTCCTCCAGAAGCATAGAGCTGTATGCAGATGGTGCCTAGCACTGGGTAGTGTCATGCTAAAGAAACAAGACTGCTCTCTCCATCCCCTGGAGCTTGTACTCACCAACTCCCTCCTTGTTTTATTGCTCAAACTACCTGGAAATGCAGAAGCAGCCAGTGGAGGCTGAAGCCAGCCAAGAGCAAATGCTTCGCCCACTCCCTGCTCTACACCACCTCCACCTCTCCACTGCTTGCACAAATCTGATGATAAAAATTCCCTCTGCCTCCCGTCCAGTTCCTCACTTTTTCTTCTAACACAGGAAACTGGTTCAGAGGTTGGGAAATGGCCACTCTATCATAAACCTTCCCTGGCCTCCCATCCTTCCCTGAAGAGAGGTTTTTTCCTTTTGACACGAACACAGAATTTCTCTACTTTTGGCTTTGAGAGAAGAGAGGCACTAGCTGAAGCGAGGCAAGGAAGCGAGCCAACCTGTGCTGACCCCAACTCTGGTGATTAGAGGGGGAGCTTTTTGGAGGGCAGAAGAAAGCAACAACCAGCCTCAGGAACAAAGCCTTCACTGTTCCAAGAATTGTCTGCTAATAGTGGGACAGGAGCCAGATGATATCAGAATGGAATGTTCCGTACATTCTCACGCATTTTCCCCTAAAAGTACATCCATCTGCAGGAAACAAATACCCAAGTGTATTATAGTTCACAGCTCTAGGCCACACTTCCTAGTCCTCAGTGCTCCAAACCTGGGCAGATTGGATGGATACATAGATGGCCTAATTGCTTCTCATGAAAAACGGTAGAGATTTTTAGATTGTATTTGATGGTCTCTTCAGTAAGAAATAGCACAGACTCCTAGATAAATGGACCTTTAAAAACAAACCAACCTGGCTGTGGTGGGGCATATGTGTAAACTCAGCACTTGGGAGGCAGAGGCAGGAGGATCACTATGAATTCAAAGCCAGCCCGGGCTATATAGTGCATTCAAGGCCAGTCTGAAGTATATAATGAGATCCTGACTCAAACAAAACAACCTTCAAAAATAAAAACAGGGGCCGGTGAGATGGCTCACCAGCATAAGCGCCTGCCTGGCAAGCACGAGGGCCCGAGTTCGACTCCCGGAACCCACATACGAAAAAAGGGCCGGTGATATCGCTCAGCAGCATGGGCACCCGCTGGTGCACGAGGTCCTGAGGTCGACCCCTGGTACCCACAAAAAGTAAAAAAATAAATAAATAAAATAAAAATAAAAACAAACCAAAACACCAACCCTATTCACAAAGTAATGTCAGCTCTACAAGCAGTCTTTAGAAAACCTTTATTCCAAACTCCCCATTGGCAAGTGAAACACCTGCAACTAGAACAGAAGTGACTAACTTCTGGGTCAGACACAAATATGGTGACCAGGAGAGAATGGTGGCTCCTACAATTAAGGAACGATTTCCATCCCCAACTGTTGAGGATGGTGGAGTGAGAACAATCCCAGCCAAGCACAAGTAACCCCAACCCAAGCCCTATCCCCAAAAGCAAGAGAGTTTTAGAAGAAAATGTTATTTTATACTTCCAAAAGAGTAACAAAAATTCAGAACAATGTAGGATTCCTGATATCTATTTTGTCACTTAGTGTTTATATTTTAAATAATGAATAGAAGAAGAGGAACATGGTTTTTTTGGGGACCCTGTAGCCTTGTTCCCCACCACCCCTAAACCCCCATGACACTCTCCTGTCCCCAAACACTGACTTTCAGGCCCACTCAGGTGGCATGTTGCCTTTCCTGTAAAAGTTTGTCCTTTCAAGGGGCTGCCCTTGACACTCTTCAGCCATGGAAAGGCCTGGAAGCTGGAGGGCAATGGGAGAAGAAGGTTCCAGAGCATTTCCCCCACAGGGAGCAAGTTAGAACAGACAGAAAAAGCAACTCTTAGAAGATCCTTAATAAGAACCTGAAATCTAACAGGCTCACAACCAAGCTATGGATTATAGTTTCCTCCCAGCTTATTCTCCTCACAAGTTTCCCTTCATCAGTAAATGACAACTCCACCCGCCTACATTCAAAATGAAAATCCTGACATTGCCCCCGATTCATCTCTGTCTCTCACACCCCACCTCATCCCTCACTGCCTTCCATGGTGTGTGCTAGGGCATCCAGCCCGGGCACCCCACTCAGCATTGCCATTCTCTGAGCAGCATTTTGATTTGTTTTAATAGTGTTTTAGAAGACTTTGTGTACACACATATTTTAGTTATCGATTTAGTATTTGTACAGTACTCTTATTTTATTTAAAGCAGGAATTGCAAACACAAATACCTTCAGAACCCAGATAGGAAGTAGGAGAACAAGGACGAGAATGTGGTTGAGGTACACAGACACCCTCAGGGAATGGTTGGAGGAAATGAAGAGAATAAAACTGGAAGCAGAAGTTATGGGAGATCATTGGAAGTCCTAAGTATTGGTATCTAAAAATGTCATCTTTATCCTGGAAAAAGAAAAGGGAACCATTGTAAACTGGCACTTGGTTGTGGAAGGGTCATGCCACGCCGGGCCTTCCCTGGAATCTCTTTACTGAACTGTGGAAGTCTCTCCGTCCCTTTAACTAGGGGCACATCACTGCAGGAAGAGCCGGGGAGGGCTGCAGCCATTCCTGTGGTACTGGGTCAGCTGAAACCCAAGCCCAAATCAGCCCCACTGATGCAACGACTTCATTGACTTTGTTCTTTTTTCCTAAAGCCACTTTTTTTTATTCTTTGGCTTGCAATATGTAAGCTGCCACTAAAGAGCCACCTGGAAGTTACTTAATATGGGTTCCAAAAGTCCTGGGACAATAGGCTCTACTCCATGGAGGATGGTATCAGCTCCCCTGAATCACTAAAGCAGAAAAATGGAGATTGTCCTGCAGGATAATGGTTTCAGTGTACAGAAAAGGAGGCAATGGCCTGCAGTCATGGGCTTGAGTGATGTGAAGGAGAGAATTTTGATCCTAACAAAGATAACCTCAAGAGAGGAGGAGAGAGGCCAACATTTGCATTTTTCCAGTGGCCATTTGATAGGGGACCTGGGCTAGGCCTTGACAAGAGATTCTGGTGGGCGGCTTATGGGTTGAATTGCTGATACCCTCACCTAAATCTCTTTTAACAAGTAGGAAAATAAAGACTTTGAGTGGGGCGGGGGGACTCACTAAGTAGTCCAGGCCGGTCTTCTACTCTGGATCCTCCTGCCTCAGGTTCCCCGGTGATGGGATTACAGGTGTGTGCCATCAGGCACAGCTAGGAAACTAAAGGCTTTTGTGGTAGATGTTAATGAAACTAAATGAGGGGATTCTAAAAGGCTCCAATTCTCCAAACTTCACCTGCAAGAAGGTCAAGACGCTTAGTTGAGATGATCTTATACTGTTCCTCTTCCTCAGTGGTGTGGAGATCAGGGAACCAGTGGCCATTACACACGGCTTTCTACCATGACACCCCCTCCCATTATTGCTGTTGTAAAGTTGAGGTTTAAACTATTCACTAATGACCCTGATGGTCCAAGATGTGTTGTTTTTCTTTCATGTGAATTAAATTTAAAGTACGGGCCTGGATTATGGGATCCAGTTCCATGGTTAGTGAAAGAGCTCAATCAATAGCTACAGTGCAATGCAATTATTATAATACATGTCCTAATTCATGGAAAGTAGTGTAAAGTAACCCTGAACAGAGAGAGAGTCAATTGCTGAAGAAAAGGCAGGAAAGTAATATGAGGAAGAGAAGTTTTAAGAGGAAAATTGTACTCTAAAGAAATGTTAGCAAATATGGGGATTCAGGGAGGCCCTCGAATCCATCCCCAGACATCATCAAGGGTCTACAGTGCTGCAAACAGATGTGAGAGTGGCAGGACTCCAAAATTTCGTAAGCGGTAAGCTCTCGATGATGCATAGTTAAAAATAGTCACAACAGCAACAACACTAGAAAGGAAATAGGTCAAAGTTTGAACAGAGGTTGCTTCAAGGAGATAGGATTGCATATTTTCTCTGCTTCTTTAATGTTTTATACACTTTCTAAATATCTCTGCAAAGATTAAGTATTATTTCTGCAATAAGAGCAAAACAATACTCAAAAAGGGAGAGAGGCTGAGGGCAAGAAACAAGGAAGGAGGACTGGTAGAGGATGTAAAAGCTACGAAAATGTCTCTGCCGAACACCAGCTCAGAGCTGCTTCACTTCTCAGGGCCCGTCTCCACCTGAACACCCAACAAAGGGCAGCTAGCACAGCAGCCTAACGCAGCCTTTCCTCAAGATATAAGAAACACCGTGCCAGTTTCACTGTCAGACATGGTGATATCTAATAATTATGCCTTGCATGTATGACCTTGTCATTCTGTCCACTGTCCATATTCAATAGCAAAAGATTAGATGAATGACAGAATGGATAGATAGATAGGGACTGGCTTAATTCCCTATATGTGATACTTCAATATACAACATCTAATTTTTCTTGTTTCGTTTTTTCCTTTTCCTTTTCACTTTTTTTTTTTTTTTTTTTTTTTTTGGTACTGGAATTTGAACCCAGGGTCTTCACACTGAGGTATATCACAAATCCTTTTTTTATTTTATATTTTGAGACAGGGTCTCACTAAGTTGCTAAACCATCCAGGCTGGGCTCATACTTGCAATTCTCCTGCCTCTGCATCTCAAAGTGCTGGAATTACAGGTGTGTGCCACCATGTCCAGCTGAGACTTCTAATTTTTCAAAACATGTTTGAATATTTCTCTTCTGAATTTCACCACAGCTTTATAAAGCACTCTACGGAAGTGAATGACCAAAGAAGGTCCTTTTCCCAAGGTCGTACAGTGAGGTAAGGGTAGTACCAAAGCCAGGGGAGAATCTAGCTGCTCCCAAGTCCAAGTCCTTTTGCAGAGGCTCCTCGGCCTCTCTGAAAGAAGACCTCTCTGTGCTTTGGTTACCTTAGAAGTATGCACACAGAGCCATCAATGGATTTCCTATCCATTTTAACCATCTTCTAAATTTACTAGGTAGGATCAATTTCCATTGCTTTTAATGCCACTTTAAGAAAACAGACAGTTGCTTTCAAACAGGCAGCCAAAGTAATGTGAATGGTCTGAGGCAACCAGCAGAGGACATAGAGCACAAAGGTCAGGCCTGGAAATTGCAAAACCACCCAGCATTTGCAATAGTTGGGAAAAATTGCAGACTTGATCATGCAGCTCCCAAATTGCTCAAGTTCAACTTACTGTTTTATTCTTTCTTTCAAAAGAAAACAAGTCATTGTATTGTGTCCTCCCATGAAAGATTTACTGCCGTGCATACATGAGCACAATTCAGTATGAGAACACCAATATCGCTATTTGGACCAACCTATTGGCTCACCAGGTCACTGCCAGATAAAGCCCTCCAGTTATGAACTGTGAGTGAAGTGAGGAAATATTCAGTAACTACAAAAAGCACTACATCAATTATCTCTGTAATTGGTCAACACAAAAGCAACATATTGCAAACATTTATGTTGCCCATGTCCCAGTATTGCAGGCAATGGGTGGTTGACCTAAGGGGTTGACCTAAATTTCTCCTGCAAGCTGGGATCCTGCATTTCCTTCTACTTTCACCTGATTTCCCAACACATAAGGAGACATAGGCTGATCAGACGGAGTTGGTAGATGATTTTGGTTGTGATTTAAAAGCAAAGTAGTGTCAAAAAGGCCATGTTGTGGGACCTTCTTCCAGTACCCAGATCCCTTTTTTTGTCTTTTAAATTTAGTTTATTTTTTCTTATACAATTGCTTTTTAAGTTTTTTACATTTATTTTCTTAGTACATGTTTGTAGTACATGAAGTTTCCATTCATCTTGGGGAGTAGGTACATGTACGTAACACAGCTTGTTTCCTTTTTATTTATTTTTTTTGTGGGTACTGGGGGTCGACCTCAGGAACTCATGCACCAGCAGGCGCCTGTGCCATTGAGCAATATCACCGGCCCTTTTTTCGTATGTGGGTTCCGGGAGTTGAACTTGGACCCTCGCGCTTGCCAGGCAGGCGCTTACGCCACTGAGCCATCTCACCGGCCTTGTTTCCTTTTTAAATACTCTTTCCACCCACCTCCCTCCCTCCTTCTCTAAATCCCCTTTCCCCATTTTCACTCTTGTTGTTATTAGTATTCATAAGTCATGTTTATGACATATAATATTTATATTCATTGTAGTTATTTGGTACCTGTATATGGCATACCTTAAATCTTGCTTCACCTTTCCCTCCCCTGCTCTATCTTCTGGACCTCTTCCCATTTGCAAGAGATGTATCCCCTTGTTTCCTTCTATCCATTCTTTATTTTGTTCTTTGCATTTTTGCCTAACTCAAATGAGAGATACCGTATGGTATTTAAGCTTATATATCTGATTTATTTCCCTCAACATTATATTTTCTAGGTGCCTGCACTTTTCTACAAATGTCTCTAATTTATCCTTCTTTATAGCCAAGTAGTATTCCATTATCTACAGATAACACATGTTTCTTATCTATTCATCTGTTAATAGGCATATAGGCTGCTTCTAGGATTTTGCTACTATGAATTGTGCTGTTATTAACATGGGCATGCATATATCACTGTAATATGACGTCTTTAGCTCCTTGGAGAAAATACCTAGAAGGGGAATAGCTGGATGGGTCAAATGTAATTTCTAATTTTAGTTCTTTGAGAAATCTCCATACTGATTTTCATAATGGTTGCACCAGTTTACATTCCCACCAATAATGTAGGAGGGTTCCTTTTTCGGAACAGCCATGCCAGCATTTGTTATTCTTTGACTCCTTGATGATAGCCATTCTTTCTGGTATAAGATGAAATCTTAGCATTGTTTTAATTTGCATTTCTCTAAAGGCCAGAAGTGTTGAATATTCTTCCTGTTTGTTGCCCATTTGTATTACTTCTTCGGAGAAGTGTGTGTTCATTTCACTTGCTTGTTTCTTGATTGGGCCTTTTATTTTGAAGGCACCCGGATTCTTGACAGCTGGAAGTGTGAAAAGATGGGACCCAAGCTCCTCATACACAGCGAGTCTCCAAGCACCTACCCAGCAGAAGCCCTAGGGGGACTGGGAAGCCTACCATCTAAAAGGTTTAAATGTCAGATAACATGTAAGTACCTTATCCACTTTCCTGTGTGTGTTTCATCTTCGGGCTCTGGCTTCTATCATCCATCGCTTTTCACTTCTGTTCCCCCACCCATCATTACTGAAATAATTACATCATGCTCATGTGCAAAACTGTGACACTTTCTCCTGTTTAGCAAGAGACTCAGACAGCAATCATTTTATTCAGTGTCATCACTTAACAAAGAATGCTAAATGCCAGGAACCAGGCTGGGTAATGGGAATGCAACTGTGGATATGCCATAGAGAGTTCTCTACCCTTACAGCACAATGGAAGAGATCAACATTTGACAAGAGACCATTAACGCAAACTGAATAGCCCCAAAATGCTTAGAAAATGATGATGCAAGAGGTTTTTAATAATAACCTCGAACCAGAAATTCTCCAAGTATGGTCTGTGGGTCTCTGAGTCCTGGGATCCTTTCAGGGAGTTAGCAAATTTAAACCCATTTTTATAATATTAAGACACTATTTACCCTTTTTCACTGGGTTGACGTTTGCAATAATATTGCAAAAGGAATGATAGATAAAACTGCTGTCACCTAAGGAAGAATGAAGACAGTGCTTCGAACTATAATTGTACTCATATTGGTCAAAAAAATACTTGCAGTTTTTTTAAATAGCCACTTTCATTTATGAATAGCCTAAATAAAGCAGTAAAAAATATTAATTTAAATAGATTCCTACTCTTGAGTATGTAACTTTTTCATATTGATATTAACATTGCATATAAGGTAGAAAGCACGCATAAAGAGAAACTACATACCACTATATGATGTGATTCTTGTGGAAAAAGCATTTATAAGATTGAATATCAAGAGATGAACTAAACCCTTATTTATGAAACAACAGTTTTAGTTGAAGGAATAATTGGCCAACAAGCTATGGTTATTCTGACTTGGATTTCTAGCACGCCTTCTCTACAATGAAAAAAGTGAGCTTGTCATTATGAAGTAACAACTAACAATATGTGCTGCCAATGATAAAAGCTGAAGTTCCATTAGAAAAGTAGACTTTCCAAAATCTAGTGTCTACCACCATGATCTTGACAACTTCTCAATATTAATTGATTTTTCTGATTAGATTTTGGTACTAAGAAATGTGACTTTTGAATATTTATAATGCAACGTGTTGCCCCTTGGAAAATCTGCATTACTGAGCAAACCACTGTTTTCCAAAACACCAACATATGGTTCTGTATTATAAATCATTCATGAGTAAAAGATCCATTACAGTCCAAGATGAAAACAATGGATTTAAATGTTGCATGTAGTTTCAGATTCCACATTACTACTAACTGGCAAGAAACTATTTACTGAGTTTTGGTGTAGTTATCTAGGAAAAAAACAAGAATATCCACAGTTATCAAAAAAATATTAAAATAGTCTGCCATTTCCCACTATAAATCTGTGTGAAGTAATATTTTCTTTATATACTTCAGTCAAAGCATTGTACACAAAAGATTGAATGCAAAAGCAGTTTTAAGAATCTAGTTGTCTTCTATTAAGCAGAATATCAATAGTATTTGCAACAATCTAGCCAGGCATGCCAGTGCATGCTTATAATCCCAGCACCTTGGGAGACTGAGACAGGAGAACCACAAATTTGAGCCCAACCTACACAAGGTAGGCTCTTAGCAGGACCGTGTCTCAAAAAAATAATAATAATAATAAATTTTAAAATGGACTGGCAATGTAGGTCAGTGCAAAGGCTCTGGGTTCAATTCCCTGGGACCACACACACACACACACACACACACACGGTATTTATAACAATCTAAAACATTAGTATTCATGATTTTTTGAAAATATAGCTTTTTATTAAAAATATTTGTTATCATTTATTGAATTCGATATTGTCGTATTTAAGTAAATCAATAAAATGTTAAATTTCTCATTAATTTCTAGTGTAGTTAAATATCAGTGTGTATAACCCACATAAGCCATTCTTGCTCAACAATTTTTAAGAGAATAAAAGGATCCTAACATTGAAATCTTTAATAAATGCTGCTTAATTAGATACCTAATTATTAGCAAGATAAACAACCACCTTAGTACTTATGCATTGCCAGTCTAGGACTTCTGTATGTTTTGTTCATTTCTCTTATTTCATTCATTTAACAAGTATTTATTAGCTGCCACCAAACACTGTGCCAGTATAATTATTTGCCAGTGCTCCTGCTGTAAGACATACAGAACTTTTTTGATTTCCTTTTCATTTTACAAATTGAATTAATAACCATGTGAATTAATGTAGACCCAGAAGAACAGAGCTTAGGGTCACAGTCACACTTCCACTTATTAGCTATGTGTTATAGTCAAAGATTCTGAATCTCTCTGTGTCTCAGTCAAATGCTGAATAACTGTACGGACCTACCACATAAGGTTGTTGCAAAGAATAAATCTGCCCATGTATGCAAGTATTTATGGTAGTTCCAACACAGTGAAGATTGCTGTCTATTGGAATTTTTATATTACACAACAGTTTACCAGCTATCATCCCATTTTAGTTTTTAAAAGTATAATGACATGTTTACTTTGCTGACAAAAAAACAAGTCCAAAACAAAGGCTTGTCTAAATGTCCTGAGCTGACCACTCTAAAGTTCTTCTGCACATATAACCCTTCTCTGAAGGAAGAGAAAAGCAAATTCTTTCATTCCTGATCACATTTTATCCAGCTTGAACTTGACTTTCTGATCTCAGCTGATTGGCCCAGGGGTTGGGCCATCTACAGTGTGCTCTACGACCATTGAGGTAGCTGGCTCGGCAAAATATTTCGGGCAGTAGGGTACTATCTGACCGTTCAGCTCTCCTCTTGGGGTAAGACAGAAGGAATCAGCAGAACAGAATATCTGCCCTGGGGAAGAAGAGGGGATGCACAGACTCAGGGTAAGAGTTTCTGTTTCTAGCCAGATATCACTAAAGTCCCTGCCGGTTCTGACCACCACTGACACACTGAGCAGAGAAACCCAAGTTCTGTTGTATCCCCGCCCCACCAATCCTGGAGCCCAGCACCCAGAGCTCTGAGGCTCGCCTGCTTTGGGTCAGAGGGCCTGGCCACACTTAAATGTGAGAAGTCCTTCCACTGAACCCTGCTGCCATGTTCTCTACCAGGCCTACTCTTTAGAATTCAGCGGTGGAGGGCAGAAAGGGACAATGGGCCCCTTGTTTGATAGGTTTGATGTTTTTTCCCACAGTCAGCTGCCATCAAAGAAACCACCACAGCGTCAACAGTTCCTCTGCTGGGCCAGGGCCCAGGAGGTGGCTGCCGGTGGACACTTCTAATGCACTTCAGGCTGGCGGCTTGGCCTTACGTTTTCAGAGGAAGCAGAGGCGGAGGCCCTGGATAATGAAGAAGAAAGGGCAGAGAATATCGGCACTGATTTCCTGGACAGTAGAGCAAAAAGAATAGGGAGAGTTGGGGAGCCCTCTGCTTTCTATAATCCCCATGAATCATTTCAATCTTCGATATGAACAATGAAGTTTATTGTCAATCTTACGTAAGGTGGCCTTAATCACTCAAATGCCCCATTTCCCAGCTAGAATGCTGTCTTAATGCTCTTCCCTACTGAAAATCCGCTGTCACTATTGTCCCTAAACTAGTTTTTCCAGCTAAATCACTGGATTAATTAATCAGAGTCCCTGTACAGGCTCAGAAGTCCTCTGGACACTTTCCTTGCCACAGTCAGTGTAGAGGATGGTGTGGACAAGAGATTCAACAGCCATATGGCACATACCAAGGTCCTCTTCCCTGACAAGGACAGAGGCCTGGGCAACTACACCTAAATATTTTTCAGGGAGTAAGGCACTTAACCATTTCTAGAATGAGATCAGGAAAGAAGTCATTCTTTAACAAGACAGAAGCAAGATTTTTGACCACAGTCTTCTTCGAACTTTGCCATTAGAACATTTTGGGACTCAGGGAATCACATTGTTTCCAGATAATTCTCTACTTGGGGCCTTGAATCTGGGCCAAGTCCTTTACTTTTTATTCACTAGGAGTCAGTTGACAAATATTCAGTAAGCACTTATTGAAGGTTTTCAGGCTGTGCGTTGATAAGGCAAGAGTTGTCTTAAGAAGATGGGTCTTTCAATAAATTTGCCTGGTCAGCTGACATGAAGAATAGACTTAAAAGTGTCACACATTCTTCTACCTGTTCATCAGACAGATGAAAACCGTATACACAGGGTCAGGGAGAACAGGAAAATGGGACTAGTCAGAATCAGGTACATGAGATCATTTAAAACACATATTAATTAACATATCAAGTATGCATTTTGCAGGGAAAATGCTGATAGAGCTGCAGGATTTTGAAACTCCTCCCCTTCTCACCTCAAGGCGCAACTTTGTTCTTAGAACAAAAAGAAACTCAGCAAGTACGTGCGCTACAGTTATACAGATCCCTTCGCTGCAATGTGGAAATGGTCTTTGCTTCAGAATCACTTACATGGTGGTGCCAGAGTGATCAGTACTAGTGTTAATAACTAGTGTTGCCTGCAAAAGTTTGGCTGAATAAAAATGAGAGAGGGTATCAGGAGTCCATCTGAGTCTCCATATGCCAAGTGGCCAAAATTAATTAGATTCACAAGAAAATGGAGACTAACAAACACCTTTCACTAGTGTTAGAACAATTGTATTGCTGTTTGAAAAGTGCTTTGATTTGTTTCAAAGACCAACTTATGTCATCTTTCAACCAACAAATCATTCCTTAAATCAACTATGTGCTGGGTACAGCGTTGGGAGGTAAGGATTTAATGCTGAATAAAATCCAGAGATAATGCTTGACTTGATGAAGTTTTCAGTCTGGTAGGAAACCTCATCGAAAAAGTCACAGCTATCACAGGTGTGATCGAACTGTGAAGGAGAAGTACACAGCGCTATAAGGGTGTAGCTTGCAGCCCTAGAAGAAATACAGTTGTTAACCCCAGGAATAACAAATGGGTTTCAATCCATATGCTAATTTCAATCGATTAATACTGTCTGTTTGGAGTATAGCGTTGAGAATACTTCTGACACCCTTAGAGATCAGAGAGGAAGCCTTCACTACCGGTGTTTGGTATGGATGCAGAAGGGAGAAATGGCAAGGCGTGTAACTTCTGTGTATTTTCTGTGCCTACCATCCAAATAGAGCATGCAAGCATCTAAGAACAAAGTGAAGAAAACTGGCTACACCTGCATGGCTATTGAATGAGAGTACACCAGCAAGAAGTTCACATGGGAAAAATTACTCCTCTGGAAAACTGAGCACTGAAAAGAACTTTTTAAAAAAAAATATACATGAGGATTGATGAAACGTATAACATGTCTTAGAGACTTATTCAGTATCATCTCATCTGCCTATAATATTCTTCCCTTACACATGTATGGATATATGTGAACATTCATGTACACATCCACCATCACTCATGCCGACTCCTCATCTCGTCCTGAATATCTCTTCCAAGAGACTGCCTTGACAAGAATATCTAAAGTAAATGCTTCCTTTCTATCCCATTATTCTTTATGCCCAAATCTTACTTGTGTCCTTCAAAATCTTTTACATTTACACCAAGTTAAAGACATAGAAATATACATAGATATTTATACATAGATATTTTTACATATTCATGAATTAATGAATTGTGGGTTTTTTCAATTTTAGTACGTGTGTGGTACATAGAGTTTACATTCCTTGTGTGGAGTTGGTACATGTGCATAACACATCCCAACTCCTCTTCTCCTCCCCTACCCCTTCTCTCCTTCCCTTCTCTCTCCATCTCTTAACCTCCTTCCCATTTGAGAAAGATCTATCTCCTTTCTTTCCATTATCCATCTTTTTTGCTGTTTATTTTCACTATGGGCTTCTCATATAAGAGAAACCTTGTGATATTTAAGCTCGTGTGTCTGATTTATTTCACTTAACATTATGGTCTCACAGTGCGTCCATTTTCCTACAAATGACTTGTTTATCTTTATAACAGAGCAGTATTCCATAGTGTTTCTGTTTTAATATTTAGATATTTGATCCATTTTGAATTTAGTTTAGTGCATGATAGACATGGGTCTGGTTTAAGTCTTCAGCATGTGAAAAGCTAGTTTTTCCAGCACCATTTATTAAAGAGGCTATCTTTCTTCCAGTGAACATCATTGGCTCCTTTGTCAAAGATAAGGTGGCTGAGTGTGCTTGGAGTTGCATCTGCATCTTCTATCCTGTTCCACTGATCCTCAGGTCTGTTTTTTTTTGCCAATACCATGCTGATTTTATCACAGTAGCTTTGTAGTATAATTTCAGGTCAGGGATTGTGATGCCTTCTGCCTTGCCTTTGTGGCCCAGAATTGCTTTTGCTATTCTAGGTCTCTTCTGGTTCCAAATGAATTTTAGGAATGTTTTCTCTAGTTCTGTGAGGTATGCTAATGGTGTTTTGATTGGGATTGCATTAAATCTGTATAACAGTTTTGGGAATAGGGCCATTTTCACTATGTTCATTCTTCCTATCCATGAGCAAGGGATATCTTTCCAGTTTCTGATATCCTCTTCAATCTCCTTTTTCAGAGTACTGTAATTTTCAATGTATAGATCTTTTACTTCCTTTGTTAGATTTATTCCTAAGTATTTCATTTTTTTGGATGCCATTGTGAAGGGTGTGGTTTCACTAATTTCTCTCTCAGAGAATTTGTTGTTTGTGTACAGGAATGCTATTGATTTTTGAGTGTTGGCTTTTATCCAGCTATGCTGCTGAATTTGGTTATTAAGTCTACAAGTCTTTTGGTGGAGTTTTTGGGGTCTTTTATGTAGAGTATGATGTCATCTGTAAATAATGATAATTTAACTTCTTCCTTTCCTATCCTTATTCCGGTGAAATGTTGAATGAAATAATACATGAATGATTTTCTGGGAAGTTTCAAGAGCAGAATTATTTTCCTTCAATGTTTTAGACTGAAAATGAGATTGTCTTAGTTACTTTTCTCATTGCTGGGACAAAATACCCAACAACCACAAGTTAAAGGAAGAAAGGTTTATTTTAATTCACAGTTTGTAGAGGTTTCAGTACATATTCAGCCAGCTCCAAGGGGGGGGGTGGCATGGCAGAGGAAAAACAGCCCATGGCATGGCAGACAGAACGCATCAAATCTTCCTTCTTTCCCTTTTTATTCTATCCAGGCTACAAGCCTATTTGTTGGTGTGGGTCTTCCCTCTTCAGTAAGTCCCTCCACACCCAGAACTAGGCTAAACCAATCAGAGGACTATTCCAGTATCACACACCCATGACCCAGTCACCTCCCAAAGCCCTACCTATGAGAGCATGAGACTTCAAGTAGACATCTAGATAAAAGCCACAACAGAGATCCTTACTCTTAATCGGAGGAGGAGCTATTTTTAATTCTTGGCAATATGATTGACAGTGGAGGAGAGCAGGGCAGTGGAGAGACAGATAAGGGAGGGTTCAATGGGGTGATAACAGACAGGACTGTGGGTCCTACTCTTCAGATGGAGACATTGTTCCTGATTGGAGATTAGCTAGAGAAGACTCCAATTTGTCTGCCTGAGATGATGTCATTCTTTATAGCTGGTGCTGTGGGGTCAGGGCTCCTGGCTCTGAATTCCTGCTGCATTATCTATCAGCGGAGGATCTTTTCTCACTTCTCAATTGTTGTTTATGAAGCATACTTTCCCTGGAGAATGATGAATTCCTGGGAATGCTGTGAGGTTTGAGCCTTGGAGGCCTGGATAGGAACCCACACTCACCTGCAAATAGGTAAATAGAGCCTCCCACAAGTGGAAGAAGGCTTGATTCAGAGCTTAAAGGAAACAGTGGAATCCATTTAATAAGTTCAACATTTGATGAACTCAAACAATGCACTTTAAAAATAAGTTGATATAGCAGCTTTTTAGACTTTTATGCATGCTTATTGGCTTTATTTTTAAATTCCCTCTTTTACCTCTGTGAGAGGTCACTAATATTCTTTATCATGACTTATCACCTACTGATGATTTCTGAACTACAACTGAAAATGTTGATTGGAATTTTACAAATAGCAACACTTTTGTTTCTGGACCAGCTTTCACTAATCATTCAGGACCTTCAAATAGAACAGGTACCCTCCCTTGTTTGGCAGTTCATAAAAGAGATAAATGACAGACAAGCTCATCTTTTGATGAGTCACATAAAACCCTCTTTATTGGGCTCTTTCCGAATCCTGGGATTGATAAGATCTTCCAATTGGTTTTGAAAGAAAAGTGTGGTTTTGAAGAATTAGCAATGGTCTCAGCAAGAGACTTTGCTTTTGGATTCCATCTCCCAGTGGTGCCCTTCACTCCGTCTTCATCTCAGCAAGGGGGAAGAGTGTTGGAAAACAGAGAGGGGACTGGGATGGAGCTTCAGAATGGTGAGTAATTACCAGAAAAAATAGAAGCCTCCTGCTTTTTATCAGAGCAAGTATCAAATACTGTTTGGTCCAAGTACATTTGTCCCATTCTATTTCTTATGCAAATTAAACATCTAGAGACTAGCCTGCCACAAAAGTTGAATCCACTTCCCCAACTTCATTCAGCTTGTCCTCGAAAGGAGTATCATGTACCTGATTGTTCGCTGTATCTCCGCTCCAAGAAATTGTAGGAGAGATCTCTTTCTCTGTCTCAGAATCTTATCGTTATCTGGCTTTTCTAGAAATAAAAAGCGCCTACCCTTTTAAGGTGGGCTTCTAAAAGGAAACAGTTACCACTAAAACACACTCAGAGTTCATATGGGAACACGATCGACATGTCCTTCCAGCCTGAAGATACCAACCTCTGAAGCGAGTCTTTATTGCTTACTGCGTGCCTGCCCCCGGGTTAAGCAATTTACAGGGATTATTTCATTGTGTCCTTGCAACAAGCATGGGAGATGTGAAGCCCCATGTCATAGAGTTGGAAACTGAAGGCTTGGAAGGGTCCATTAACTTGCCCAAGATCACACAATTGAAAATGTGACAGATCTATGACCTCTAATTCCAGGGTGACGAATCTAGCACTGATGACAATAACCTGTGCTCTATAGTAGCAACACACTCCTAATAGGCTCTGATTTTTTGATTTCTCATGTAAAACTTAGTATAGAAACAAAAGGCTTTCCAGGTGCCTTGTTCTGATGAGGGAAAACAAGGCATGTCTATGCAGATATACATATTTCACTTTTCATATTCTGAGTAATACTGTGTCAAAGACATTATCATGCCCTTCCAAAAAAGAAGGAAATGTAGGCTCACAAAAGCTAAGTCACCTACCCAAGAATACACAGCCAGTATGTGACCAAGATGGGGTTTGAATTCCAGGCACACCACAGTCTAATGGCTCATCCTCACCCCATAGCAACTTGCAGCCTCTTGCCAGATCCCTCAGGCATTCCCACTGGAGACGCAGAGGCATTAACCTCCACTGCAGCCCCCTCCGTGAGTTAACCCATCCTTCTGGGTGCGCATGGGCCCAAGTGGGCTGAGGAGAAGTGCATATTTGAAGATACGTGAAAAGGATCCTCTTGGAATGGGAATAAGTATCCCCCATCCTGACCCGCATGGAAGAGCCATGCTGAATTGTCAGTGATGAGTTATAATTTACGTCAAGTCAGGAGCACAGTGCTTATGCAACTGGCTTGTTTTAAGCTTCCAAGACCTGGCATGACTTACTTGTTCTTTCCTCTACCAACCATTCTCATCCTCCCTCTTTCCCTCTCTGGTTCTACATTCCCAGTTCGGGCTCCCATCGCTCTCTGTGCTGCCTTCTCCCTAGCTCCTCAGGGAAAGAAATGACTTCCGAGGTGCCTGAGTCTTCCGGGTCCAATACCTAGTATACTTCAGGGGCTCAAGAGATGTTTAATAAAAAAGAGAGAAGAAACACAGAGGGTCAGAGCTGACTCTTAGGGAAGAGAAACTCAGAATCTACACATATGAGACTCCCACGTCTTTTTTCTACTCAGGAATGAACTATGAAGAACACAGTAGAAACTATGGCTGATGTTTCCAAGCTAAACTAAAACCAATCCTAGTGTTAAAATATTTTTAAAAAATATATTCCCTTGGGCCAGGGATATAGCTCAGTGGCACAGTGCCTGCCTGGCAAGTGCAAGGTCCTGAGTTCAATTCCCGGTACCAAAAATAAAAAAAAAACCCTTGTCCTCTTTCCTTCAGCCCATTTGGTTCTTATCCATAAAATGTACTGCATATGTGTTATACAATATAGATATGCCTCATGTTACATGAATCCTAGGTCTACAATGAAATACTTTCTTGTGTTTCTAATGGAAAAAAAAGGAACTCTTGAAACACATATGTGTTACTAGGAACTGTTAATTATATTTTCTTATAAATCTATATATTTATCTAGTACTTTACAGTTTACAAGAGGCTTGACATCATTGCTTTGCTTCCCTATCCTGTGAGATCAGTCCAGGTTTACAGCCTGTATTTCACAGAGAAGGAAAATGAGTCACGGGAATGTTTTAATGGCTTGCCATACAGATACTTCCTTAGTTCTTTGATGCTATCACTATAAAACACACCATCAATTTAACAATAGGTTTTGAGGAAATAACCAACTCTACCTTATTACATAGGCATATTGCTTATGAGATATATCCAGCATTTCCGAAACATGAAATTATATGCGTTCCCAATAATGTATCTGGACCCTTCGTGGGAACAGCACACCCTCTGCTGTTTTCAAGGGGGTCCTGTTGGGTGACTAAGGATTGAATTATGGGAAAGTCTTAAGTCCCTTCCTCCACTGTCACTGCCCTGGAAGAGTAAACAAGCATAGAAGACCTGTGGGTATGCAATTTAAAGCCGCATTCCGGGATGAAGTTCTAGACATCAGAGTTTATTTTTCAGATATTAGCAAAAAATAACCTTTACAAAGTTTGCATTAATACAACCTTTTTTTCTATCAGGTGTAATAACGCTGGACATGAGTCTTCTTAATTCAAAGTTTAGTTCACCTAAATATAAAAATAAGAAAGCAAGAAATAAAGGAAAGAAAGCAAGATAAAAACAAAACAAAACAAAATTGACACCTGGACCTGTGCAGAAATAGTTTGCATCCAATTAGAATTTTTTTTTTTTTTTTTTTTGTACAAGGGGTAAAAATTCAACATTTTATTCCAGTCCTGGTTGAAGTGGTTAAGAAAAAACAGTTTTCCAATTCTGGAAAGTAAAATTAGATTCAAGTGGTAACTGAGCTTCTCGTCAGATGATTGTGCAAGCTTCTCTTTTATTCCCCCCACAGTGGATAATGCATGCTCATTGTGACTTATCTGGAGCCGGTTTCTCTTACACGCTCAGGCTATATAAAGTCAAGGTAGCACTGGGGCCGGAGATTTGGGGAGCACCTGGGAGGCAACACCACCATCCAGAGAGAATGAAACAGCTGGGAACAAGAACACTGCCTGTGTTACCGACGCTCCCAGTGGTATGAGCCCCACTTTGTGCCCCTACATCCTGACAAGGAGCAAGCCAAAAGGGGGACCCCAATGCTAATCTCCCTTGGAAATATCCCCCAAGACCCTGTGTGCTGCTTTGTTCTGACCCTTGATTTTAACTTTTCACTTGTATTTCTGACCTAGAATGACTGAGGACTGGGCCCTGGAAAGAACGTATTTGGCCAGTTTGGTTTGGCCCCTGGCAAAGACCGGTTCTGAGAAGCGATGGTGGTGAGGGCCTTCATCCTGCTGGCCGTCTTTGCAGAAGCCTCAGCGAGATCATGCACTCCAAACAAAGCAGGTATGCCCTGGTGCCAGGCCTCTTTCCTGGAAAAGAACCTTTCCTGAAGCTTCCCTTTACAATGATTGCAGCTCTGTGTTCCTGCTTTGTTACAAAAATGCAATAATGTCACCAAGTAAAAGCACTTCAGACCCCAGCGCCAGTGGGTTTTCTCACAGGAAGCAAAAATACTGGATAAACTAACTTTTTTAAAATTAAAGAATTCTCATTCTGCCTCCTCCCTTCTCTTGTACATAAAACATCTACACTTTTTTTTCTATTTGACTATTGAATTTCTGTCCTGTGTCACAAACCAATGTTTTACAATATTGTGTATGAAATGGACATTTTTAATTTTATGTGCCCATTTTCTTAGGGAGATATGTACAGTATAATCCAATCTGTGATTGCATGGGTGCAATCCCAAAAATAAAGTGGAAGTTTAAAAATTGACCATTTTAAATATATATGCAGTGTATGTGTCATTATTAAATAGATGTAGTGTAAGCTATTAAACTAGAACTTCAGCAGCTGAAATTTGGGGAATTCCTAACAGCTGGGGAAGAAGAGCAGGAAGTGTTTTTTCCAGGCATGGATGGGACTTGCAGCTCTGTACATAGACTGACACGATAACGACATCTGATTCAAACCGTGTGTGTGCACTTCCAGATGTCATTCTTGTGTTTTGTTATCCCAAAACGATCATCACCAAAATCCCAGAGTGTCCCTATGGATGGGAAGTGCATCAGCTGGCCCTCGGGGGGCTGTGCTACAACGGGGTCCATGAAGGTGGTTACTACCAATTTGTCATCCCAGACTTATCGCCCAAAAACAAGTCCTACTGTGGAACTCAGTCTGAGGTAAGGCTAAGCCACAGAATGCAGAGTTGCGTAAGGTAAGCAAATGGGCCCAAGAATGCCACATTGGCTGTCCATCCTTAAGAGGATTCAGGATTTCCTGTAAAAAGTCAATCCTCATAAAATCTACCTGGTTTAGTGACTCTTCTGGCTTGATTTTTATTCTCCTAATTTGCTGCCAGAGCCAACAAGGTCACCTTCTGTGAATAGAACAAAGTACATTTCTCACCTCTAACTCACTTCAAATTCAGAGCTTATTCTCATAAACCATCATTCTTCCTGGGCTGCTCCTTTCCCAGAACTTAGAAATGATAATAAAGTGCATTTGGGTGAGCATTTTAAAGGAGTGACCAGAATCTAACACAATCCTTAACTAGGTCATATGCAGAATCCAGGACAAGGAATCACAGAATCCTAAGGAAACACAGATATCCTCTTGCCAAGTGTCCCTATATGGCGGAGGAGGAGAAATCTGAGACCTCCCAATAAAGTCATTGGTTTAGGACTACAGAACTGGAAGGGACACAGTCACATAGGGGGGCTGCGTCTGCGGACACTCTCGCTGTGATCCAGCACCCCCGCTGCCTTGACACCAGAAGATTATGCATCGGAGGGTATCAAAAGATGTCAACAAGAGCTTCCAGGGCCAACTCTTCTTCCAAAAGACACACAAAAATTCAGAGAGTGCATGGGTAGACCCATGGGTGTGATTAGCAAAGCATTGTGTCCTTGAATATATCCTGGCAAAGTGAACTAGAAATCATCTCCATGATCTCAGGTCAGTTACTCTCCATGGATGTCCCAGATCCCTTCCAGCTCTCAGTCTGTGATTTCAAAGTCCAACATGCCAGGGGAGAGAATTTTAGAAGTAATATTTATAGATGGAAGAAGGAAAAAGCAAAGAACTAGACACTAAGGCTTTAGATTTGGGAAATGGGTGAAGCCATTCACCTAGGGTACTCGAACAATGGAAATACATAAAAAGTTGATGTTGGGAAATAGAGTTTTTAAGTTGGTTCATTTTGGTTGAAGCCCAATGAGGTTATGACTTTTTAAATTTTATTGTTATCAGTACATTAAATGTTTGTGTTATGTTTACGTACATAATGACTAATTCATCGTGGGAAGTTGATACATGTACATAACAGATCTTATTTCTTTTTATGTCCCTTTCCTTCCCCCCTCCTCTATCTCTTTGATGTCAACCTACATTATTTTAAATCATTTTAGTTGAAGGGACTCAAGAACTCCTTAAAAAAAATCAGCTCACCCACAGACAAAAGGAATGAATTTCACTGTCAATGACAAACATTCATGTCTTCCCATTGGGCTTTTTTCCGAGCCATCTTCATCCACTTCCCCAAAATTCTGATTCCTTTCCTGGGAGCCCAGGGCCACCTAACTGCCTTCTTTCTTCCTTCCCCCAGTACAAGCCTCCCATCTACCACTTCTACAGCCACATCGTTTCCAATGACAGCACAGTGATCGTGAAGAACCAGCCTGTGAACTACTCCTTCTCCTGCACCTACCACTCCACCTACTTGGTGAACCAGGCTGCCTTTGACCAGAGGTAAGTTGCTCTGTGGAGCGGAGGGCTGGCTGCCTGGGGGTGTGCTGCAGTCCCTATCAAACGGGCGTGTTTCAGTCCTTATGCAAAATTCTCTCCCATTTTCAGAGTGGCCACTGTGCATGTGAAGAACGGGAGTATGGGCACATTTGAAAGCCAGTTGTCTCTCAACTTCTACACTGTAAGTCCGGCTTCCCTTTCCACCCTGTGATCTCTCCAGAAGGTGATGGGATGCTCCTCTGAATCCACTCTTGCCCAAGCTCCACGCAGAGCACGATTCGAAGTTCAGATGAAGATAGAGGCTTTGCTTTAGCTTTAAACCTTTTTAAAATCTAGATGCAGCTGAAAGCCAGATTCATAGGCTGCATAAAAGAGCTGAATGGTGCCACAAAGATATAAGGCCAACCTTCCCATTTCTCAGTGAGAAAATTGAGACAATGTTGACTGTAATACAGCCAATGTCTGACACTGAAGGTTAGTTTCCACTGCAACTCATTTCAAAAATTTATTTATACTTAGGATCTAGCTCTTCTTAAGACATCTGGAGGAAAGTTTTGAACTTCCTGACTGGGACAGAGCTGAGGAGAAGAGTAAGGATTGGCCTCTGCTGCCCGGTTCTTTAGTCCCTGAAGCTTTTTAGTTAGTGGGTTTCCTCATTGGCTAACTTGGGCCTGCTGCCCATGTTGACATAGAATTTAAAGGCACACTTTGGTCTTTGTTGAAATAAAGTGCTCCAGAGAAACTAAGTATGCAAGGCTATCAGCCCAGTGGTCCTCCCATGCAGAAGGGGTGCTTTGTGTTTGAAATCTGCAGCTTCTGCTAAGGACACCTGTATGCAGAGAGGACATTGGCCCAGCTGGTAGAGGAAGATGCAGGCAGAAACACAAACCTTTACACACATTAGAACTGGAAGACAATCTTAGAGGGCAACTCACTCAACCCATTCATTTCACAAAGGAAAATCCTGTCCTACCTGGAACTCCACTAACCTTGAACTCTTTGAACTCCTTTGCTGCTGCCTAGAAGCCATTAACCCTGCTGAACTCAGTAGCAAGAGCTGGGAGGATCAAGAATAATCCAATCCATGTTACAGATGAGTATCTGAAGTCCAGAGAGAGGAAGGGATTTGCCCAAAACTACACAGGTACTTTGGAGAAGTGCCCCATCCTAGGGCACAGATCTCCTAACTGTGGTCTCTACAGTGACCATGTAGGTCAGGAAGCTTAAGTTTGGGGGCCCCTCACCTACATGGGCCCCTTTAGAAGCCCTGCATCTCCTTTTGGATTCAAAGTTCTTATTTTTGTTTAATTAAAGAGGACTCTCCAAGATTTATAAACTTCAAGGTCCCCTAAAACCTAGATCTTCTCTTAGCCACAGTCCAGTAGTGGTTAGGTCCTGAGAACTGGAACCCCCACACAGCCCCCGACCTAGCATCAGAAGCCAAATACAGTGTGGGCCGCCAGTGTGTTGAAAGGGTGGCAAAGCCACTGCAGTCCCTGACGAAGGCTGTCAGAGGGGAGCCGGGTCAGCATGCATTGCAAGTCTCAGCAGGCATCCTGATGACCGGCTGTCTTTACTACTGAGTCCCCGCTCAGAAGTCAATAATTGTTACTTTAACCAGATGAAATCATAAATACAAGCTTGTGAGGGTTTTACAACAGTTGTCAATAGAAAGACACCAGGATTTTCAAAAATCATCACCCACCTTCCTCCATACTGGGCTAAGTTTCAGATCTAAACATCAAATCTTAGAGCTAGAAAGAGCTTATTCTCTTTTTAAAAAAATAATAACAGGGCTTGTGAGATGGCTCAGCAGCGTAAGAGCCTGCCTGGCAAGCGCGAGGGCCAGAGTTCGACTCCCGGAACCCACATACGAAAAAGGGGCCAGTGATATCGCTCAGTGGCACGGGCGCCTGCTGGCGCGCGAGGTCCTGAGGTTGACCCCCCGGTACCCACAAAAAATAATAATAACAATTCAGAGGCATGTCCTCAGCACCACTCAGACCACCCTCTGGAGAGACAGAATAACAGGGCATTTCCCTGAACTGTCACAGAAATGAAGCTAAAGTCTCCCCCAGGACCCATCAAAGCCCTTTCAGGAGAACAGACCTCAGGAGAGGGGGCTCTGTGCTGCCCAGAGATTTGTGCACTGATTAATATTCCCCCATGGGCCTGGTCTGCTGTGCCTGATCCATGTGGCTGGTATTGTTTTTCTCTCCCTTTTTCTGCTGTGAGAGAATTCTTATGTGTTTCTGAAGCAACAAGTGCTCCCTGCATATATTTCCACCAAATTACCAGAAAGAGGACCGTGGCCTAGATAGCACAATGGAATAAATGAACTGCTAATTGCTTAGAATTCTGAGAACTCCAAATGCTGGACTCCGAAAGCACTAGTGCTACTCAGCATGCTTCCTGCTTCTTCCCTCCCCATGTCTCTCTCACTCTCTTTTGCCAAACACCTATGATTGGTATTTCCAGCAAAAAGTTATTTTAACTCCTTGTCTAAAATAAGGGAAGGTGGTCAGCATAGATAGGTACTGCAGCACTGCAGTTACGAGAATGCTACTTGCCAGCAGACCACTGGCTTGAAGACTAGTTGCACCACTTACTAATTGTGTGACCTTGGGTAAGTTTACTAACTTCTCCGTGCCACCATCTCTGCATTTGAAAGCAGGGGTATAGTAACACTTACTCTTAGATTTGTTATGAAGATAAAATAAAATATTTTTAGGACACACTGAGTATAGTGTCTGGCAATATAAGTGCTCCAGAAAATAGCCAGTCCCCTGAATGTAGACTTTGACCCCATTTGACCTGAAGATCTCAGGGGTGCTAGTACCATTACCTTTATAGAGCTGAATATCAATGTCAGTGTGGCATCAGGTTGACTTTTTTTTTTTTTTTTTGTGGGTACCAGGGGTCGAACTCAGAACCTCGTGCGCCAGCAGGCACCCATGCTGCTGAGCAATATCACAGGCCCTTTTTTCGTACGTGGGTACCAGGAGTCAAACTCAGGACCTCGCGCTTGCCAGGCAGGCACTTATGCCGCTGAGCCATCTCACCGGCCCCCAAATGCTGTATTTAAAATTACCTCCTGCCCTTCCTCATCATTCTAATCTGCCTTACCCTGCTCTATCATTTTTATTGCTTTCCTATGTAGCACACTATATTCTGTTCTAACACACTGTATAATTTCCTATTGTCTGTCACTCCTGCTAGAATATCAGATCACTGGAGACAAATCTTTGTTTTGTTCACTAATATCTCTCAATATATATAGTTTCTAACATAGAAACTATCCAAATATATAGAACAGTACCTGATGCATATTAGACAATTAATAAGTTAGGCTTTAATAAAAATGTTATTAATGGTACTGGGAATCAGATCATAAACTTTCCAAGCCAGTGTGAAATCTGCTCAGGCAAGAATTAGAGGAGAACAAGGGCAGAGAGAGGCTGCATGTGTTCAGTCCCTCTTGTCCTTGGCTTCATAAAACATAGCACCTCAGCATCCCTGGATTGCACTCTTTTTCCACCTGTCAAATTTTGTTGGCATCAATGAGATGGACATACATGTGCATGCATAACTCACCATGACCAGCAAACCTAGAATATGGGATGTTTGTACACCTTCCAGGATGACCCCAATATCCTAGAAGGTGCAACTTCTCTAGTCCTAGAAGTCACTCTCTGGTCTCACGTGCTTGCTCTTTTGGGTTGATTCCTATCCCAATTCATCTGCTCCTGCCAAGCCCAGCTGCGCAGTCTGGGAGATCATAATGTCTAGTGTCAATTTCCTTCCAAAGAATGCCAAGTTCTCCACCAAGAAAGAAGCACCCTTTGTCCTGGAGGCATCTGAAATCGGTTCAGATCTATTTGCAGGAGTAGAAGCCAAAGGGTTAAGCATTAGGTAAGTATATTTCCGCTGCGTTTATATTTTTAAACAGAAAGAGAGACCATCCAAAAGACGCTTTAATCACCAGACATTTCTAGGCATAAGAATCTGTGGCTCAGAGTGATGCCATTTTCTTCTATTTCCAGGTTTAAAGTGGTCCTGAACAGCTGTTGGGCCACACCGTCAGCTGACTTCATGTATCCCTTGCAGTGGCAGCTGATCAACAAGGGGTGGGTACCACTCTCTAGAGCCAAGGCCCAGCAGTGGGGTATCCCCCTACTTTCCTCTGGCTTGGAATAGCTTGGGAGGATACTTTTTGTTCGTACCAGGCCCTTTTGGAGCAAACCCTAGTGTTCAAGAATTCCTGGAGAGATTACAGGGGCTGTATATCAAGGTTTTCCTGTGCAGTGAGCGCGTGTGGGTAGCACACCCGTCTCAGAGGGATCCGATGTGGAGAAGGAAACTTGCATGGCAATAGCAAGAAACCCTCCCCAGTGGACGTCTACCCAGCAGAAGTAGCTGTCACTGAAGGGCAGGTGCCATGGCCTGTGCCGAGAGCACCACTGCCAGGACACCGAGGCCCGTTCATTGTTTCCCTGCTCCACCCCCTGCCAAAACTCTGTTTACATTATTTTCCACTTCCTGTCACCATGCTGGGGCACTCAGGCTGCAAAGAGCTATTTTTAAGGCCTCCCATCTTGAGTTCACACAAGGATCTCAGGTTTCTTAACCAGACAATCCTACAAATGTCTTGTTGTATAACCTGGAAAATGCCCACAGCTCTATCACTGCTCAGAGGCCACCACTAACAGAGCCAGCTCTGGTCCTTGGTCCACACATAAAGACACAGCCTTCACCCTTAATTTCACTCGTGAACTCTCAGTCGTGCTATGCCTTAGATCCGGCCTCGATGTCAGTTTAAAGACAAATTTCGAGGTCATCTTTCCACACATTTTCTTTATCTGTGCTTAGAATGTGACCACATTTTTACAAAGATAATAATGTATGTATAATTTAAATAGTGGAGCATAAATTCAAATTTCCAATGGAAAACCTTAAGACACACAGAAAGAGGGTGTCTATAGCAGCACCAGGAGATGCTGCTTCTAGCACTGTGCCCATTATCTTTTGTCACCTTAGGGGTCTACAAGGTCCCAAGCCATGGGAAGACTTTGTCTTCTGAAGGTTTCATTTCTTTACAATAGAGGAGTGACTTCTCGGGTGTGTGGCTTCCCCTCTTTTGTACCTTATCTGTAGAATGGGAACAACCATGCCCATCTCATAGTCCCTCATCTTGACCTCATAATTACAAAAATTAAGGGAGATGCCACCTGCCACAGTGCTCCAGAAGGGCAAAATGGCCCACAAATCTAGGGGAGTGTTTCTGTGTACACAATAGCTTCAAAGCCCTTGCTAAAGTCCCCCAGAGTGACATTTAATTGTTCTCTCTTCCCCTATGTGCACCAGCTGCCCCACAGATGAAACAGTCCTCATGCATGAGAATGGGAAGGATCACAGGGCAACCTTCCAATTCAATGCCTTTCGGTTCCAGAACATCCCCAAACTCTCCAAAGTTTGGTTACACTGTGAAACATTCATCTGCGACAGCGAGAAGCTCTCCTGCCCTGTGGTGAGCCACCTTTCTCTGAAGGAGAATGTCACCCAAGGTGGCTGGTAGTTGAGGAGCTGCGCTCCAGCTGGGAGGGTGCAATCTGGCCAGTGTGGTGGCCAGTGTGTGTGTAGGCGGCTTCCTGGAGGAAAGGACCCAGGTGCAGGGAGAGAAGCTTGAGTGCTGTCCACCCTGCCACCCACAACCTACCCAGTATGGCACCTGTCACTTAACCCACTGGGCCTGGTTTCCTCTTCTTCAACACTGATAAGTAGTGACTGTCTTTCCTTTTTCAGAGCATGCGCTATAAAATTAAGGTGGTAACAAATATGGAAATGCTCCGAAAAAGTTAAAAGTGCAAGGGAATTCCAGGTGTGGACAAAACTCAAGAGGTGGACATTTAGAGTCTTGATTGGACAGTCTCCAGAGAGATGCTGCAGAAATTCTGGACCAAGGCTTATTGGACAGTGAGAAGGGCTGGCAATCTGTGCTCGCTGAGTTTCAGAGCCATCACCTTGAAGACTTCAAAGGGCTGAATCTCAAACTGTTGTCCTCTCTGGTGTACTTGGATTCAAAGCCTCAGAGCTTCCAAAAGGCTGCCCACCCACATGCCTGAGCACTGGCAGAAATAAGGTTATCATCTCTACTTCTGTTGATGTACTTGGCCAGAAAATGGTCATTTATAAGCACAGATAGAAAAAAAAGAAAGGAGCCAGAGGGTGCCAGTCAGGGAAAGGATGGGAAAAACATTTCACAGTTGATCAAAACATGAGTATTGACAGCACATTTTTTAAAAAGAAAGAAAAAATAAAGAAAGGAAATGAACCAGAGCACATTTTGCAAGTGTCACTTCTTAAATCACTGTGGTGAGCATAACCTAAGTAAAAGCCTTACTCCTTATAAAATGTTGATTTTTTTTTTCTGTACATAATGGTAATGACCTCTTCCAGAAGGATTTCTTCCAGCTTGTAGAGTTAATAAAGTTTTTTTTTCCTGGATTCTCTGAATTACAAATATAAGACAACTGGTATGTATTGATTGGGAAAGTTTTATTCCATCCAGTTTGTTGTTGTCTTTTAAAATCATTCTCTCATCTTCCCTCTTGACTGGCTCCTCAGACCTGCGACAAAAGGAAGCGCCTGCTGCGGGACCAGACGGGTGGTGTCCTGGTGGTGGAGCTGTCCCTGCGGAGTAAGCCCCCATTTCCGTGCTTGCGTACATCTGGGCTGTGTGCACAGGCACGGCCGGTTTGAGCATTTTCACCAAATTGCCAAACCAGGTGTGCCTGTGGACACAACTCTCACCTGCGCCCAAGTCTTCTGGCAAGGGGTGAGAGGCAGCTCATGTCAAATGAAGGAGCTGAGGTTTGTTGAGTTCTATTCGCAGCCCAAAGCCAAATGCCTCTAAAGAATGGGAAGTGCTGAGCTTCCACACCAAGCATGCAGTGAACGAAAGTAAGAGAAAATGAAATGTTCTAAGAAAGTCAAGTACAAGTCAATAAACCTTTATAAAGCATTCAGCCCTGCCTGGCCTGGGCTGGGCACTGGAGTTTGGGCCAAACGAGACCCACAGGGGACCTATCCTCGAGGAACTTGCCATCCAGCAAGGGCAGAGATTACCGTTAAAATGATGGGGTAGCCAGCATGCTGCCGAAATATGTGGCAAGGGGACTCAACTCCATCCAGGGCTTATGGAAGACCTCTGTGGAAAACGGTTAAGATGATCTGAAGGCTGGTATAACCTGAGGGTGAGCAAGATCCGTGAGGAGGCTGGGGCTTTAGCCCGGATATCTGGTGGTATAGGTACCAAACTAAGACCAAGGCCCAAGGCCCAGGCTACCTGCTGATTTTGTGTGACATGCAAGCTAAAAGAAATTCAAGTTTCAGGCCTTTAAAATTTTATTAAAACCCAGACTTGCTCATTTAGTTGGTATAGTATTTTCTACAGCTGTTCACACTACAATGAAAGTGTGGATTAGTGGTAATAGAGACTGTAAGGCTCACAAAGCTGAAAATATTTACTAACTTTGTTGAAGTTTACTAATCCCTGCCTTTAGAGAGTCCAGGAGAAGATGCTGTGAGCGGACACCTTTGAAAACTTCAGTATAAACTTGGTCCTACCTAAAGGCAACAGGGTGCTCACAGTTTAATGTGGGAAGTTGGGGGCTGGTGGGATATGATTGGGTTTGTGTTTCAGAAACGTAACTCTGAGACTTCTCCTTCCATGATTTTCCCTTATAACCCACATTCTCTCTCTCTCTCTTTCTCTCTCTCTCTCTCTGTCTCTCTCTCTCTCTGTGTCTCTCTCTCTCTCTCTGTCTCTCTGCTCACTCCAGGCAGGGGATTTCCGAGTCTCTATAGTTTCTCAGGTAAGGAAAACAGACACTTCTGGGAAATGTCATGGGCAATGCTTTTGTAAAGCAGACATTGATTTCAAAAGATGGCCCCAGCAAAACTTTAAAGAATTGAAAATTATGCTTTAAATTTCACCAGTGTGGGACAGAGGTATGGAGCTCTGGGAGAGGGAGGCACTGGGAGTCCACTGGATGAAGGAGAGTCAGACCGCACTCCCCTCAGTCTCAGCCGAGCCATCGTCAGGTGGCTTACCTCAGATTCCTGCATTTGGAGAACATGATTCTCAATGATCTGTCCATTCAACAAATGTTTGAGTCCCTGTTATGGTTCTACGTTTTGTTAACTGAATAACCTTGAGCAATGACCTTAACTCTTCTCTATGAAGCTGGGCTAATAATTGCCTGTACCATATATGGTGCTATACAAATTGTTCAATTATAGTTAAAGGCACCGAACATAGCCAGGCACACAGCAAACACCCAGTAAGGGTCAACCATAGTTATGAGTATCAGGCAGTGTGCTACTGCAGGGAATGACAGGCAAGGCCCCTGTCTTCCTAATGTGTGTGACGCATAGGGCCAGGACAGAGGGGACATGATTTAGAGTGCAGGCGGGGAAGCCTCTCAGAGGAAGAATCATTTCAGCTAAGCCTGAAGACCTCACTGGACTGCTGAGAAGGAAGTGACTATGCAAGGAGCTGGAGTAAGACCATTCCATTAATTCAAAAGCTCACAGATGCAGACGTTGCTCTCATCACTAAAGGAAAATAGTGAAAATCAACTTTTTAAAGTCCAATTCTAGATGCTCATGTTTAAAGGAAGTCCTATAGCAAGAGCCCTACAGGGACATGTGCCATTACTGATGGTCCAAGTTCAGATGCCCACTTGCCAGAGGTCCACAAGCTACATTTATTGGTCAGGTTCTTTGTGTTGAAAAAGTGAGCTATAGAATCCCCAGAGGATGAGCAAAAATGACTTTGCATAAAATGCGCAGAGTTTTATGGAGAGCCACCTAAGATCCATGAGTTAATAGGCAGTGTTGAGTCTGGTTGGGTAGTCCTGGCCTTTGTACCACTATTTCTCAGGGCTATTTCTCACCCTTCTGCTTCACAGATGTTCTCTGCCACCTCCTCCTGATGCTGGGGATTTGTGCTGTATGGTAGGAGTCAGCCAGGCAGCTGCAGCTCCTGTCCCAAGGTCATCCTCAGTGATGACGAACTTGTTTATTGTGCTGCCAAAAGGAACAAACAGAAGACTACACTGTCGGGGAGCAGAAGATAGCGCTTTGCCAAATATGTGTTCCAGGGACTTTTGTGAATTCAGTGATCCTTATCCGTTGGTGTCCCACTTCCTCTTGCTACTTCCTGTGGCCCTAGATCCTGAGAGCACCTCCCCCATAGCTGGGGGAGGTGTCCTCTTTTTCAGACTCAACTTGGGGCAGCAGCAGACTCCTTTGAAAGCTATTCTAACTTTAAAAGACTTGCACACCCAACTAAGTGCAGCTGAGCATTTCGAGGAGAATGTAGGACATAAGCCCAAAGTCAGGGCTAATAGAGAACACAGAGGAGTAGCCAATGTCGCCCACCAAAGGCTTTGTCTTGAGGCTGTGCCATTTTACCTAAGGATCAGAGCTGAGCTCCAAGCATGACCTTTCAGTCTTTCATTGATGTGGGAATCAGAGTGGAATGTGATAGTTTTGCTCAAAGCTGAGTAAGAGAAAGGAAATGGATTCTTGAGAGTCCCTAGTACTAACCTAATTTGCTTTTATTCTAACAGTTCTTAAATATATATAAATGTTAGGTGGATGTAAACTCCTTATTCTCTTAGTTGATATATACTTCTAAAAATCAAAAGAGAATTACTAATTAAATATGGAGAAAGCTACAAAAGAAACAAAACTCACATTCATTTACTGTAATATTGTGGCATTGCCTACATGAAATGCTGCCTGCAGCATAGACTGTGGAAAGACCTGCTGTACACAGGCTGTCTGATCTTGGTGACGTGAATGTACCACATGCCTGTAACACATAAAACTCTCACAATTTTTCCCTATTTGCTCTACTAAGAAATCTTTGCACTGAGTGATCTGACCTCAGTTACCCTTTACTTAAAATATTCAAGCCAGTATCTATTTCTGTCTCATTAACTTATGTTCTTTAGAATGGAACCAACAAAAAATATCAGAAACACAAATACAGATACGGCCAATGAAATCACTTGGTAGCATACCCTCAAAATGGCGCCACCTCAGCGATACAGACAATATTAATAATTTATATTTGTCGACCAAATAAAAACTGAACGAACCAATCTTGGGGGAGAATTGGATAGAGTGTGACGGGACAAGCCCAAGTTCTGTTCTTAGTCATATAAAGACCTAATTAGTGGGCTCGTAACTTGAAATTTAATATTAGTTTATTTCTTTGCATTTAATGTATTTGAGAAGTATTGAAATCTTTGGTTTGGTAGTTCTTTACAACTTGTGTTAGTGAACTCAGACATTGAACAAGTTATCAAATCTCCAGAGATATGGGGTATATGTGTGTTTAGCCATACGCTAGAGTAAAATGACTCAGTGCATCTATATTGATCTGTGAGCTGGTACTCCACCAGTTTGGGAACTCTCTTTTCTGTAAACTCAGATTTTTTGTAGCCAAGGAAGACAGAAGACATTTTACTGGTTCTAGTCTAAAACTCTTAAATAGCTTACTTATAGCCAAATTTGTAAGTCTTTGGTTATCAGACTAAAACAATGTCATATTAGTTTGGTTTTATTTTATCATTATGTTTCGTGATCATGTATCTCCACCTGGTGCGATGGAATAAATAAAATGTTTTAATATAAATAATCTGTCACTGCAGTTTACAGTGTTAATATATCATGTTGAAAGCCAATTCTTCAACCCGCTCAGGCGCTTCTACAGTCAGTGTTCTTAAACTCACATATGTTCTGCAGACTTTCAGTAGTTTTGACCTACATTTCCACTCCAAATACTCCACGCAAGGGGAAAAGCCATTCTGTATGACTATGATTTGGGGGGAAGGGTCTCTCGTCTATATGACCCTGAAGTCTCTTGCTAGCAACTGGGCAGGTTTTGGCTTAAGGTAACTAAAAGCTCCACAGTGTTTGGCTGCCTTTCCTGTCTTATAAGTTTTTTATTGAGGGATTAAGAGAACGCACCCTCAAAATAATCTCTTGTAAAATCTTCTTAATGCTAAAAATAAAATAGACATTAAGAGGAGGAAGAAACACATGCATACGTTCTCCCTTAGGTATCCTTGGTTTACATAGAAAAAACACTGGATATAGATTTCAGGAAACTAAGCTTACCAAAATTCCTGGTCTCTATCCCAAATACTCTGTCTCTCTGACTCTGCACCTGCCCATGTGTGCCCACTGTTCTGTATATATGTACATGTGTACGTGTATGCATATGAGTGTCTGTGTATACATATGTGTGTAAGTTTTGTATGTACATTTGTGTTATAATGTTCAATGAAGAAGGCAGAATTAAAATCTTTATTATATGAACACAATTTATGTAAGCATGTGGGCTAGGGCTGGAAAGAGACAAACACACATCTTTAATACAAATACAAAGATGAGATAATAATAGACAATTAACTTATCCAACTCCATCTCTGTATCTGAATATTATTTTCTAATGCACTTTTCATGTAACACTAGTGGATTGCTTGATTACTTCACTTTTGTTCATAGATCTGTTAGTCTCTAATACTGCATTACTGCTGCATCCTTTCCCAACTAAATTGTAAGATAAAGATCAAGGAAAGTTTCATGTTCTCTTGTGCCCCCCAGTCTGGTAGCTGGTACAGAATAAATCCTTAATAAATGCCTCTTGAATTAATGAAATGTTCAGATGGATGGATGGATAGATGGATGCTGATGGGCCTATCTCTTTAAGAGGCCTCATAGCAGAGGTAGACTTACGTTCTTTCATAGTTGACCAAAGTATTTGAGATCCAGAAGCCAGGATCCTACACAAAGGAAGAAGGTAGATAAACTCTGGCCCATTGTCTCCATGCTGAAGTAAAAGGGGAAAAGCTCCTGTGTACCCCTCTTACAAATGCCTTCTACCTTCCCTCCTTCTAAGTATAAGCCCAAAGCTATCAGTCCTTGATGCCGAGGGCCTTTGGGGGAAGAGCAGAGCCTATCACAATAGAAACAGAATTGTATTAGAGAAATGAAGTCTGTGCGGTGTATAGAATTCACTCATGCAAAACATTGCAGATGGAAATGTTGGGTGCTCAATAAAGATGGCTTATTTGGGAAAATGCTTTTCTTTGCCCACTTCCTGAAGAAAAGCAAGAATCCACCACACCTTTTGTCAAAATTTGGCATCAAAGTCCCTCGATAAACCAAAAGGTAGTTCATTTCCTAATACAGAACTCAAAAATATCTCCACAAAGTCAGACCAGAGGTCCAGAATGAAAGAAAACCTAACCTAACTGGTCTCATTGGTTCTCTCGTCCTCAGTCATAGGAGGTTCAACCACAAAAGATCTCATCCCAATTGCCTTGCCATATTCAACAACCGCATGGAAGCTATCCGGGTGCGAGGAGTTGCAAGGGAAGAAGAAAGAAGTACTGCAAATGCATTAGTGGGTCAGTAATGGTTCTATTAAAAGAACCATTGATAAAACAACATGGAACCCTACTCTTTGTATAGAGGGAAAACATCAGAGGAATGGATGGGCTCTTCTTTGTCCATTGGGAATTTTTTAAATTAAATTCTTCATAAAGGAATGAAAAATTCCTCTTAAAATTCAAGCTTTGGGCCGGTGAGACGGCTCAGCGGCTTAAGCGCCTGCCTTGCAAGCGCGAAGGCCCAAGTTCGACTCCCGGAACCCACATACGAAAAAGGGGCCGGTGATATCGCTCAGCGGCACGGGCGCCTGTTGGTGCGCGAGGTCCTGAGGTCGTCCCCCCGGTACCCACAAAAAAAAAAAAAAAAAAAAAAAAAAATTCAAGCTTTGACTGCAAGAGTTTTTGTTCAGTGTACAAGAAGGGAAATTAGGCAATAAACTTAGACCAGGACATTATCCACTTGAAGTTGCTCACAGGAAGTCAGGGCTTGGGTTGAGGCCTTCCAGCACTGCAGTGGGTCTGTCCTCCGCTGACTGCAGCGGCAGTCTTCTTCCTGCTGGGACTGCTCACACCTTAGGGCCTTTATCCTGAGCACTTTCGGAGGTGTCTTATGATTTGGGTTTCTATTCCCTTGCAAGCTGATTCACTCATAAGGGAAATAAGCACTCAGGTCAGGGACCAGTGTCTTACACAGAAAAGCAGGATGGTCTGTGGCTTCTCTTCCTGTCTCTTTGCCCAGATGATACAGGTTCACCATAAATTCACAAGTTAAATGGCTGGAAATTTCCAGCAGCTAGGGCAGACTCACCAGGCAGTCTCCAGGAAATGAGTTCACAGTACACACACCCCTCCCCTTCACCCCTTCCCCTCAACCCCATCTAAGGACACACTGCTGGAGGCAAAAGCTGGTGGAAAGGCTGGGGTGCATGAGGAGGCCAGCCGGATGACACCCTCTAGTGGGAGACTGACGCATCCTCAGAATTACACCTCTTCAGTAGGACCTGGATGTATCCCAGAGGGAGAACCCCGCAGACTTTCATGTGACATCATAAACATCTTGAAAGAAAATACCCACCTCACAAGACCTCCGGGACTTTAGCTTCTTCCTCAGTAAACTCAGGGAATGGAATCATGAAGCCTTCTTTGCCTTTCAGCCAGAAAGTTGTTTGTTCTCCTTTGCCCTGTGGGAGGCAAAAAAGCGGCTGGTGACTCCACAGAGAAGGAACTGCCTGGGAAGCCTGGCTGGTCATTCTTGCTGGCCAGGAGAGCAGGAGCTGCTCTTATAAGGGAAAGGCCTCTTTACTGATGGAATCTTGGTGATTTTCTTGGGCTTTGCCAACAAGTCTAGATGGACAGTCAGTCATGCCCTGAGAGGGAGGGTGAGTGGAGACTAAAACCAGGGAGTTCCAAAAAAAATTTTTAAATAGTAATAAAATCTACTGAACTCTAGTATGAGTTGTGCACCAGCTGAATCACATCCCATACCTGTTGACATCTAATCCCTACTTCCAGCATTATCATCATGCCCATTTTACAGACCACAAAATCATGTTCCACAGGTAGACAGCTACAAAGGAGTGAGGTAGGATCCCAGGGCTAAGTCTACACTGCTGCCTTCTAGATAGTCATCTTCTCACCTGAAGTCAGGGGATGGGATCCAGCGTGCCAAGGCCAAACTCAGCAAACCAGGGAGCTGATGCACTCCCTCTTCTTTCACTTCTCCTTGAGGGCCCCCCACTCAGCAAAACCCCCAGCACCATAGTGACTCCCACTCTTCCCATGTGCACACCTCCAAGGTGTCCTTGAGAACATCTGGAGAGGGGCAGGCGCTCCAGTCCAGGAAAGGACAACCCCAAGGGAATGATGAGAATGCATCATGGTGCTTCCCAGGGACACAGTGAGGCCAGGCTGAGGGAGAAGGCAGAAGAAACTGGATGGAGAGAGATGAGATACCACTAGTATCCTGAGGCCAAGCCAATGGACCTCTGTCCCTTCTACTGGGCACTTCACACTCAGGCAAAGGGACACAAAGGAAAGGTGAGCACTATAATCTCCCTGCTCTGTGTGGCAGACAAGAGTTCAAGTGGAAGCTATGAGACCACTGGTGGCAGAGACAGGAGTTGTCCCATAAGGGGTCTGTCTAGGTGTTTTCTGTGGGCCAGTGCATGTATGAGCCTCTGAAGGGACTGCATAGACTTCTCAGAAGGAAAAAGGCCTGACAGACAGAACTTCCCGAGATACCTAATGGGTCTTCATGCACCGCTGCACGGACATTCATTTATCCTGCCAAATTCTTCAACATCTCCACGAGGCACACAAACAAGGCAGGTGAGGCACAGCGGCCCGGTCCTACCTTGACTGGAATGGTGCCTCTCTTTTGAAGATGGTATCCTCCTGTGGCCAGCAGGGCTCTTGCAGTGCTTTGAGAGACATGGACCCGAAGAGCTGCCATAAACCAGTCATTGCCTTGTTATCCCATGGTCATTGAGCTCTCAGTGGAGGGGGGCTGCTTCAGAAGGGGAAGCCACCTAGTCATATTTTTTTATTCCCCAGGACCTCTCATTAAACAAAGCACAAGTGGTGACTGAAACCTGGGACACCAGCCATGCAGGTATTGTTGGATCTGCTCAAACTCTGCATGTCCAATTTTGAAGCAGAAAGCAGTACTGGCTCAGTATCCAACTTGGCAGTCCCCATGGATGGGGCCTCACTGGGCTCCCCAGGCTTCCTGGGTAAGATGGGACATATTACTGAAAACGATCCTCGCAGCAAGAAATACAGCTAGAATCAGGTTTGGAGCCTACCTAAGCAACCATCTTTCAAATTTGTTCTGAGAACATTTCCTTACAAGAGAAAATTTAAATCTGTGTTTGAGATTTTGTTGATTAACTTGGACATAAAAAGAATCAGAGGGGAAATTATGTGTATGTTTTTATATCTTGTGGGAAATCTATAAATTCAAAGCAATGTTAACCTAAACTCTTTTGAATTTAATTACTGAGCAATTTTTTTTTCCCATGTCAGCATGGATAAATGGTATATATGTGTCTAGCAATAGTCAAGGCAATAAAATTACTACAAAACAAAAGATTGTGATGTTCGTTGGAATTACTGGTCATAGAGGTCTTTTGTAACCCGCAGAACAGACCACACATCAGGGATGGGAAAAGTAGTATACCCCACTGTTTTGCAAATAAGATTTTATTGGAATATGCCCATGCTATTTTTGAGCTACAGTAGCAGAATTAAGTAATTGCAATAAGCTCTGTGGCCCATAAAGCCAAAAATGCTTACTGTCTGAACCTGTTCAGGAAAAGTTCTCCCACTCCTGCTCTTGGTTTAAATTATTCTACGATGTGTGTGTCTGTTTAGAATGAAAAGCCTTGGGAGATGAGGCCTAAGAGCAGAGTACAAAACCCTGCCTCTACAACTTGTGATCAGTGTTGTCTGAAGTGAATCATGATCTTATCTCTCAGATGGAAAATGAGAGAAAAATGCAAATGAGTCTCCTAAAAATACCATCTGGTTAAAGATAGGGGCCTGGCAGGACAGCGATATTGGGTTTACAGAGCGCTGTAAACGATACTCACACAAACTGCTGCTTTCCATTCTGGATGCCATGTTCACAGTGTCGCCAAACAGACAGTATCTGGGCATGGTGATTCCCACCACGCCAGCCACCACAGGACCTGAGGAACAAGAACAAAAGGGCATAAACTGGCTCCAGGGAGCCTATCAAGTCAACAACGGCAAATCAACAAATATTTGTTAAGTTCCCTCTTGGGGCAGAGCTTGCCCATGTGTCTTAGTTTACAAAGAGGCAACCTACAGACCCACGGATTTCTGGTGGGAAGCAACATAACCAATTAATGAGCATGTTTATTCATGAACTAGAGATATACCCAAAGCCTACAGTGGTACAAACATGGAAATAATTAATTCTGATTGGAGGTCAGATTTTATTTCAGTGAGACTTGAAAGATAAATTTGAGTATGACACTGGCTACATAATTTTCAGGGCCCAGTGCAAAATGAAAATATGGGACTCTGTTCAGAAAGTATTAAGAATTTCAAAACAGTGACAGAAAAGTATTAAACCAAGTAGGGTTCACTTCTGCACAGGTCACATGCCCATGAGTTTGACAAAAAATAGAACACATTAAAGGGCACTTGATACAGACACATGAAGGAAAAGTAGCCCAGTACCATCCTGGCTTTTGTTCTTTCACTTATTTTTGGTTCAACATCTTGGAGTCACTGTGTGTCCTTATTCTTACCAAGCAACCTACCTGACCAGAAGTTTACATGCAGAGACAATTCAATCTTTTGATTCTCTTGACATTTTTACCATTCAGTGACTGTTCCTAAAAGCCTTAGACCTGGGTCTCAAACCCACAACTACCTGCCGCTATACCTGGGCCATAAGGTCACCTGCCATCACTTCTGTGTGGAGGCCAATCCGGAGCTTGAGCTTCTCCTCAGGCATGTGCACAATCTGGAAGTGGATGGTGGCACTGAGGAAGTGCAGGGACATGGTGGCAATCTGGTCGACATGTTGGGTCCCATTGTGGATGGGAAGTCCACTAGCCACCATGTAAGCATCTCCAATGGTTTCAACCTGAAAATAAAGCAAGAAAATTTGCTTTCCATGAAGGAGGCTGTGGGTAGAGGGTAAGGATGGGGTCATAGGTCAAAGCTTCTTATTGTTTATCTCTGCCTTGAGATATTTAAAGATTCACACTTGCTGACCGCCACCCCGTCCAAGTCCCAGCATTTCTTCAAGTCCATATTCTCATTCCTCTTCCTCCATGAAGCCTCCTTCCCTGAGCTCTGCTCCTCACAGCCACAGCCTCACCTCCTAAAGCCAACTGTGGAGGTGACCATGTTTCCCCAGCCACATGCAGAACAAGTTAGGCAGCAGTGGACCGATGGCGCGTATCTTGAAGGGTCAGGTGGATGCATCCTACCCAACCGGAAGTGTGCTCACCCACACCAGGGCTCTTACGCACATTTCTAGATACGTACACAGGATACACCACACAATATGTATTTATTTAGATGAATAGAAGCACATATGTCTCCTTTATCTGTCTTCTTCTCCCTCAATCCTTCTAATAAAGTCAGTTTTCAGGTCCTTCATTCACAATAAAGAAATAAATGACAATTAGAAGCTTCAGCCCTTTCCAGATACAATTATATTTAGCAGAATCCAAAGATGACATAGGAAAGGTGGACCTATAAGGCATTAGCCAGGTACACTTCTGTCCTGCTGACCCCCAAATTACGAAGAAGTCAACTATTCAACAAGCCCAACCTGCTTCTAGGCTACCTCTCCCCAGCATGACAGCATTCGTTAGAAACACAAATCAGTTCCAATACTAGAATCGCTGAGAAGGAAACTCAGGAAAATCCCAGATGATGCTGTCCCAGGCAGGACAGGTGCTGATTTTGGTAGGGAGGGGATCTGCTCTAAAAAACCATCCACACATCCTTTCTTTCACCCTTGAAAAGAGGCATCGTTGGGGAACATCGAGGGATACACTGAGGACCTGTCACTCAACTTTACGGCCACGCTGTCCCCCAAATCGTGCTGGTCCCAGGACGGTGGGCAGAGGCAGAGTCCTGCCTTCTTGGTCAGGCAGGTGCACCAGCAGCTGCCACCAGGCATGTACAAGCACAGACATGTCTGACCCCATTTGAACTGTCAGAAAACTCGTAAAACATTCGTCATCACTACCACCCGAACAAAGCCTTACATTTTTCATTAGTACGTGTTTGCAGTATGTAGTGGTTACATTCATCTCAGGCAGTTGGAAAGAAAGGGAAAGATTAGCTGACAGAAGGTCAAAGCCTCTTTTAAAATGTGTTCACTAGATCAACTAGACAGAAAATCAATAATGAAATAGTAGAACTGAACCAAACTTTGGAACAAATGGACTTAGCAGATGTCTACAGAGTGTTTCACCCCACAACATCAGAATACACATTCTTCTCAGCTGCACACAGGACGTTCTCCAAAATAGACTACATACTAGCTCATAAAACCTGCTTAAGTAAATGCAAAGGAATTGAAATTATCCCATGCATATTATCAGACCATAGTGCAATGAAATTGGAAATCAATGGCAAAAGAAATCACAAAAACTTGGGCCAGTGAGATGGCTCAGCGGCATAAGCACCTGCCTTGCAAGCGCGAGGGCCCGAGTTCGACTCCCGGATCCCACATACGAAAAAGGGGCCGGTGATATCGCTCAGTGGCACGGGTGCCTGTTGGTGCGCGAGGTCCGGATGTCGACCCCCCAGTACCCACCAAAAAAAAAAAAAAAGAAATCACAAAAACTCCCTAAACACATGGAAATTAAACAGCACCTTCCTGAACAACCAATGGGTCACAGATGAAATTAAAGAAGAAATTAGACACTTTCTACAACTGAATGATAATGACAGTACAACATACCGGAACTAACTGAATGATAATGACAGTGCAACATACCGGAACTTTTGGAATGCAATGAAAGCAGTCCTAAGAGGGAAATTTATAGCATTAAATACCTATATCAGGAAAATAGAGCAAGCACAAATAAACAACTTAAGGGTGAACTTCGAGCTTCTAGAAAAAGAAGAGCAGGTTAAGGCAAAAGCCCGTACAAGGGAGGAAATTATAAAGATCAGAGCAGAAATTAATGTATTGGAGACTAAAAAAACAATACAAAGAATCAATGAAGCAAAAAGTTGGTTCTTTGAAAGAATAAATAAGATTGACAAACCCTTATCCAACCTTATTAAAACAAGAAAAGAAAAGACTCAAATCCATGCAATTGAAAATGAAAAGGGTGATATCACGACGGACCCTGCAGAAATCCAGAAGATCATCTATACCTATTTTGAAAATTTATATTCTACTAAGATGGAAAATGCAGAAGAAATGGACAGATTCCTAGATAACATATGAATTACCAAAGCTGAATCAAGAAGATTTAAAAATCCTAAATAAACCAATATCAACCAATGAAATTGAAGATGTAATTAAAAACCTCCCAACAAAGAAAAGCCCAGGCCCTGATGGATTCACTGCCGAATTCTACAAGAAATTTAGAGAAGATCTAACGCCACTACTTCTCAAACTTTTCAATGAAATTGAAAGGGAAGCAATACTCCCAAATTCATTCCTGGAAGCAAGCATTACCCTGATACCAAAACCAGGGAAGGACCCAACTAAGAAAGAGAACTACAGGCCAATCTCCCTATGAACATAGATGCAAAAATCCTTAATAAGATACTGGCAAACAGAATCCAACAAATCATCAAGAAGATTATACACCATGACCAAGTTGGATTCATCCCAGGGATGCAGGGATGGTTCAACATATGTAAATCAATAAATGTAATACACCATATTAACAGAACCAAGACAAAAATCACATGATCATCTCAGTAGATGCAGGAAAAGCTTTTGACAAAGTCCAGCACCTTTTCATGATAAAAACCCTACAGAAAATTGGAATAGAGGGTCTTTATCTCAATCTGGCAAAAGCTATCTATGACAAACCAACAGCCAATATTATACTAAATGGCCAAAAACTGAAAGCCTTCCCTCTAAAATCAGGAACAAGACAAGGATGTCCACTGTCCCCACTCTTATTCAACATAGTTCTGGAAACTTTAGCCAGAGAAATTAGACAAGAGAAAGAAATAAAAGGAATAATGATTGGAAAGGAAGAAGTTAAATTATCATTATTTGCAGATGACATGATACTCTACACAGAAGACTCCAAAAACTCCACTAAAAAACTGCTAGATTTAATAAGCAAATTCAGTAGTGTAGCTGGATACAAAGTCAATACTCAAAAGTCAATAGCCTTCCTGTACACAAATAACAAACTTACTGAAAGAGAAATTAGGGAAACAATATCTTTCACAATAACATCCAAAAAAATGAAATACCTAGGAATCAACCTCACAAAGGATGTAAAAGACCTCTACACTGAAAACTACAGTACTCTGAAAAAGGAGATTGAAGAGGATATCAGAAAATGGAAAGATATCCCTTGCTCCTGGATAAGAAGAACCAATATAGTGAAAATGGCCATACTTCCAAAATTGTTATACAGATTTAATGCAACTCCAATCAAAATTCCAACAGCATATCTCACAGAATTAGAGAAAACAATCCTAAAATTCATTTGGAATCAGAAGAGACCTAGAATAGCAAAGGCAATTCTGGGCAACAAAGGCAAGGCAGGGGGCATCACAATCCCCGACTTGAAATTATACTATAAAGCTACTGTGATAAAAACAGTGTGGTACTGGCAAAAAAACAGACCTGAAGATCAATGGAACAGATTAGAAGATGCTGAAACAACCCCAGACATACTAAGCCACCTTATCTTTGACAAAGGTGCCAAACACATTCACTGGAAGAAAGATAGCCTGTTTAATAAATGGTGCTGGAAAAACTGGCTCTACACATGCCAAAGATTAAAACTAGACCCATATCTTTCACCATGCAATAAACTAAATTCAAAATGGATCAGAGATCTAAATATTAGAACAGAAACATTAAATCTGCTGGAAGGTAGGATAGGTAAAACCCTTGAAGAAATTGGTGTAGGCAAAGACTTTATGAATAAAACCTCAACCGTACGGGAACTATCCCAAAGAATCAACAACTGGGATCTCATCTTATTAAAAAGCTTTTGCACAGCAAGAGAAACCACCAACAGAGTGAAGAGACAACCCACAACGTGGGAAAAAATGTTTGCCAGCTGTTCCTCAGACAAAGGATTACTATTGAGAACATATAAAGAACTCAAAAAAATCAGACCTCCCAAATTTAAAGACCCACTCCAAAAATGGGCATCTGAGATGAATACACATTTCTCAGATGAAGAAATACTAATGGCAAATAAATATACAAAAAAATGCGCAACATCACTAGTCATTCGAGAGATGCAAATTAAAACAACATGAGATACCATCTCACCCCAGAAAGAATGGCTATTATAAAGAAATCAACTAATAACAAATGCTGGAGGGGCTGTGGGGAAAAAGGAACCCTTCTTCACTGTTGGTGTGAGTGTCGACTGGTACAGCCACTGTGAAAGTCAGTGTGGCGATTCCTCAAAAAACTAGGGTTGGAGGTCCCATTTGACCCAGCTACTCCCCTTCTGGGCATCTTCCCAGAAGAATTAAAAACATCGTACCACAGCGATATATGTGCACCCATGTTTATAGCAGCACAATTTGTAATAGCCAGATCTTGGAAACAACCCAAATGCCCATCAACTGAGGAATGGATAAGAAAGATGTGGTATTTTTATACAATGGAGTACTATTCAGCCGTAAAGAAGGATAAACTGGAGACTTTTATAGGTAAATGGATGCAACTCGAGAAAATACTCATAAGTGAAATAAACCGGAAGCAAATGTGTAAGCATTGTATTGTCTCTCTAGCATGAGAAACTGAAAGAGTAAATAAGATCCAAAATGTGCAATAGACATGATGAATCAAAAAGAAACTGGTCAAAAGGAAAGAGAGACTGGAATAGGGAAAAGAAAGAAGGGAAAGGGAAAAAAAATTGTATATATATATATAAGATGGTTAAGATAGATACACTACCAATTTTACTTAGTTCATTGAAGAGTAAGGTTTGTGCCAATAATGTTTGGACAATTGAATGCTAATGTCTGGTATCATGAATAACTAACTTAAAGAGAGTAATACGTAATGCATTAACCATTGTTACCCTCATATTATGTTGTTTTGAAAATTTGTTCTTTTTTTGATTTGTTTTGTTTTTTCTTCTCTTTAAAAAAAAAAAAAATGTGTTCACTAGCTGGACATGGTGGAGCAAGCCTGTAATCCCAGCGCTCCAAGAGGCTGAGCCAGGAGGATTGAAAGTTTGAGCCCAACCTACAGCACTTAGCAACTTATCAAGACCCCGTTTTAAAAGTAAAAATAAAAATGCCTGGGGATGTAGCTCAGTGCAAAGGCTCTAGGTTCAACCCCCAAGTATTGCCAAAAAAAAGTATTTACTGTGAGGTTAAAATAACGGAAGGAAACAGAGGCTGATGTGCAGGGCGCAGGTAGCAAGGAGCACGCGTTCCTGCAGAGCCAGGGTCTCACCTTGTACACGTCGTAGGTTTGAATGATGTGATCAAATAAACTGTACAAGTCATTGAGAAGTTGCACCACTTGCAAGGAGGAACTGAGGGAGCACAGCTTTGTGAACCCAACAATGTCAGAGAAAAAGATCGTCACGGACTCAAAATGTTCTGCTTCCACAGACTTTCCAGCGATGAGTTGTTCTCCAATGAAGTTGAAACCAGAGAAAAGATCATTTTTGTTTTCTGTTTTTGTCTTTTTTGGAGAAAGATCATTTTTAACAGGATTTCATTCGTCTCATCTACAGACACCCCCCGCCCCACCCCACCAAGTTGCTCTCAGAGGGTGCATTTTAATTGGTGGCTGTAAACTGGGGGAAGGGACAGGCAGCAAGTCACAAAAATGCCTTCAGGAAAGAGCTTTTCTTGTTGAAGGCGTCTCTTTTTCCCCTATCAGTTGTGGAGTTTGATTATAAAGTCTTAGTCTGCAGATGTGAATGTGATCAATCAGCGATCCACAAATCAGTATTTTTTCACTTCAATCAAACAATCTCACATTATTAACAAATTCAAATGCCTGCCTCCATTTCTTTGGTCAAGATACAGCAATGTAGAGGAATTTTAATATCAAAAGTTTCTACCAAATGCTGAGAGAATGAACAAGTGAGAACAGAACCAAAACTGAAGCAATTTTTAAAGCTGAGGTCAGGATACATAATGTACTGTGCTTTGCAAAAGTTTTATTACTGCGTTCGTCATCAGCCCGAGTCATGAAACTAGAGCGCCCTCTGGTGGCCCTCTTCTGTTGCTTTACCCACCATCTTCCACACTGAAGACCTACTACTTTCTTCATTCCTACCCATTTGCGGGTGTTGGAGGGGGTCCCTCCATCTACCTTAAAGGGTATACCTAATTACACTGCCAAAAATGTCTTGTCTGTTTTAGAAGAACTTGACATTTTCTTAGAAAAAGAACAGTGAAATAATCCCTCTGTAGGCAGCTTCATAAGACTGTTGCTCCCCGAGTTACTCTGTCAAGACTCCCAGTGCCTGTGCTACCTGGGCAACATGGGGTACAGAAGCTTCTCCACCTTCCTCTTCTCTGCCGTCAGCTGGCTGGTCCTCTCATCTACCACTTCCTCCAGGTGACTGGCATACACTTCCAGCTTGCTCATCAGATTCTCCAGGACGTTCACCTGGCTTTCAAAGAACCCAGATATTACCACCTTCTTCCAGGAATCAATGGAGCGCAGCTTCCAGCTGCACATTCCAAGAACACATTTCTCGCCCCTATGATTTCCTACCTCAGTGCTGCCGGTGCACAGCAATGAAATAACAATGACGATGAGGCCACGTGGCAGGATAGAGACACCCTTTCCCAGCACTGTGAGCTTGGGCTGCACCCTTCAGTGCGCTGAGCCTTAGTTTACTCATTTGGAAAGTGAGGGCAATAACACGTATCTCCCAGGGTTGTTCAGGAAATGTAGGGAGTTGATGGGTATAAAGCGCACAGGCCGGGTCTGGCATCCAGCGAGCATCAGTGAATGGTGGCCTTCAATGACCCCTACCCACTCCCCAACATGCTCCACCAAATGCAGATGTCAGGATGGAGCCTTCCTTTTAGATTGTCCAGTATAAGGGACACATCTAGATCCTATAGGTTCTTATTTTAGAAGGGTCTTCATAGAAATCATTTAAATTCTTTATCTTTTAGGTGAGGAGACTAAAACTCAAATAAAAAATCAATATTGAAACTCTATTCCCTGAGTAAAAAGTGAAAAGTCAACACATACCATTATGCTAATTAAATTTAATCACTCCATAAATTATGCACATATCAAAACATCACATTCTATATCAAAAATTAAACAAGTTTTTATTCACCAGTTAAAAATAATATAAAAACAAGAACTTTAAAAACTACTACAATTTAGAAAATCCAGGGCTGATATTCACATAGCTAAATGGCGAAATTAGGAGTGGACATCTGGCTCTCAGCCCCAAGCTCCTTCTACCAACTCAAGCTACTTCTAACATGTGGTATCTTCATACATCCAATATATCAAACAATGATACAATAATCCAGATATGGAGAAAGCTACCACTGAGAAAATGATTCGAGAGGCACCCACAATCTCAAGTCAGTAACTTACTTTAAGACCGGGGATGTACCTCAGTGGTAGGGGCTTGCCTAGCATATGAGAGGCCCGGAGTTTGATCCCCAGCATCACACATACAAAAAAATAAAGAATTGGGGAAAAAAAAAAAAAAAAAACTAAAGTTGGTGAGTAGCTTTTATTCCATAGTCCAATTCCACTTGATTCGTTTTGACCCTTGAAATGCTGATTTGAAAAAGATACTGAGGCTATGTCAAAACTCCCTGGGAAAGAGAGTCTTTACTGATTAGTGATGTCTGAAATAGACAAAGAGGGCAGTGAAATTATTAGTGTCTGACACGTCCGTATGAAATAAAGGGAGAATTTCCTGCTCTACTTTAATCAGCACATAGCCCGCTTGGCATTCAGTAGGCAATGAGTGAATACATGATGGAGGAAGGCGGGGGAAGGAGAGATGGAGGGAGGGAGGAGAGTAGGGGGAGGAAGGGGGCACAAAGAACCATCACAGCATGAGTTTTAAAATTCTAGTGGTCAAATGACTAGGAGAAAACATCTTTTGCACATCTAACTCACCCTTTGGGACTGGCTTCTCATAAAACTTTCTTGACGGAAGGGAAACTGGGCCTTTTGTCTGGTGATTCATCCCAACAGGCCCTCACCATGACCATGGTCTTTTCATTGTCCTTCTCCTCAGACAGGGAAGGTCTCAGTGGCCCTGCTGCTGTGGGCTCTCTGATTTGCTTGATGATTTCTGAAATGTATTTGGGATTGAGATAACCAAAGGTCTAAACTTTGTCACCCAGTATACCTCCCTTTAAACACAAATTGTGCTCTTAAATTTGTAAACTGAGCTGGGGATATAGCTCAGCAGCACAGTGCCTGCCTGGCAAGCACAAGGTCCTGAGTTTGATTCCCAGTACCAAAAAATAAAAAAAAATTTGTAAACTGAGTTTCAAATAAGTGTAATATTTAGAATTTCAGAGCAATCTGAGTAATTTAATAATATTCTGAATCCTTGTGGGAAATGAAGGGTTCTAATAGAATACATATAAGCACCCCCTAATTAATCAGTTTCTAAATCAAGATATTTTTTAAAATAGAACTTTTCTTGAAGGGAATCATACCTCCACATGATTTTAGGGATGGATAAGCATTTAGTGTTGGCAATCACTGAAATACAATTTATGCAATTTTGCATTCCATATAATATGCTACATAAAATAATTTTAACCAAAAATAAATATAACTGTTACATACCACCTCTCTACCCAATATTGTAAACCTATTTTCTCTTACTTCCTCATTGGCTTCTGCCAGTATTTACTGAGCATTCCGTTTAACCAGACTTGTAAAGGAAAGAGTATTTTGAGAATAATGTACACATATTTGGTATAAAAATACTGTGGTTGCAACAACATGGATGAATCTCAAATGCATGTTACTAAGAGAAAAAAAAAAAGCCAGGATGAAAAGGCTGTACATGCCATTGTTCTATTTATATGGTCTGGAAAGGGCAAAATTTTACACAGTAAGCAAATGACAGGTGGCCACAAGCTTGGGGAGGACAGGGGATTGAACAGGTGAAGTACAGGGGAGTGTTTGGGAATGAAGAAACTTCCATATGATACTAGATAGCAGGGGTCACCTGACACTTTGTCATTGCCAAGACCCATGGAACTTTACAGCACAGAGTGGACCTTGAGGAATGCAAGATTGAAAAAATATACCAGTCAGGAAATTAAAAGACCAAAAGATGGAATGCAAACAGTGACAAGGGGATATAACTGCATTACGAATGTATGACGTAAGCTCACTGGAGGGGGCCGGGGGGAGAGGTACTGACCTAGGTATCTTCCAAAATAAGATGAGACAATGAAAGATCAAAGGCATAGTTCATAATTGTTGTGTCTAATCATTTCCCCTGGAGGTTCAAGTTAACAAGACCAGAACCACTACATACACATACTGCGATTGAACAAATAAGGAAATGGATGGCAGATAATGGGAGCCAGCATCCTCACTGTTGGACAGAGAGGCAGCAACGGGGAGAATAGAATGAATCAGGGTGGTGCTGAATTAGCGTTGGAAAGGTCAACATGAGCTCTGTTTGGCTTTATCTGGGTACAGATATATATGTGTGTAATTATAAATGTATGTGTACATGTGGGACAGTACACATGGGCACCTTCGCTTACATGCCCACTGAGAGGGCCTATCCGTAACTACACCCCAGTAGCAACAAGCACACCTAAGTCTGGGTCGTATTTGTTAACACAATTCTCCAACAAAAAAAGGCAAGGCTTTTTGAAGAATTGGCTGCTTCTAGTAGTGGGACAGAGTATCTCAAGGTAAGGTGGAGCACTTTGTTATGCTGGAGGGTAGGAAAGTACTCAAACAAAATAAAACACCATAGCAATGGACACCAACTAAAATTTGAATAGCCAAAGGTGGAACAATTTGAGCAACAAAATAAATAAAGTAGCATTAGATTATAACCCAGGTATATATACATGAACCCACACTCATAGAAATAAATACCCAAGAAAATAGATAAATGTAGCAGAGTAGACAAATCTGCCACAGAGCTGAATTCCAGATTCCTGTAGGTATTCTTCCCTCGAGGAGGTAGCGCCTCATTCCCTTAAAATGTGGGCTTCGCTGCCCCATATGTCCATCAACAGATGAATGGAGGAAGAAAATGTAGTCTTAACACATCACAGAGTACTACTCTGCCATAAAGAAGGACAAGCTTGAGTCATTTGTAGGAAAATGGATGCACCATGAGACCATAACATTAAGTGAAATAAATCAGACACACAAGCTTCAATATTGCACAGTTTCTCTTATATGAGGAACCTAGAGTAAAAATAAAGAGCAAAATAAAAGATAGATAATAGGAAGTAGGGAGATAGATCATTCTCAAGGGGAAAGGGATTAAGAGATGGCGGGAGGGGGGAAGGGATAAGGGGAAAAAAAAGAACTGGGATGTGTTATGTACATGTACCAACTCTACACAAGGAATGTAAACATTATGTACTGCAAACATGTACACACACACACACACACACAAAAGGAAGAGATCAAGGAATGGGTAGAGGGGAAGTGAGGGAAATGAAACAGGTTGAAAAAAGGAATTAAGATGTGTTATGTACCTGCACAAACTTCCCACAAAGAATGTAAACATGTACTACACACATGTACTAATAAAATAATTTTTTTAAGCATGGGCTTCACATAGTGACTTTCTCCTGAAGTCAGTATAGAAGGGGTAAGTCAGGAATAACTTTCCAGGGGAGGATCGGTGAGCACTACCTCAGGCGGGTGATCAAGGAAAGCATCAACCATGATAGTCACTGGACGGTATGTGCCTCTAATATGACGTGATTTATTTCCAGAGTCTCCCTCCAATATACTCACAAGCCCAGTCTAGCCATGAGAAAAGGAAAAAAAATAAGACAATTGAGAAGGCTATTCTACAAAATATCTGACCAGAAAAATTCCTCCAAAGTGTCAAGGTCATTAAAAAAAAGGAAAGTCTGAGACATTTTCCTGGAGAAGGAGATGTGATGACTAAATATAATGCGCTGCCCTGCATAGGATGTTGAGACAGGAAAAAGACATAAGAAAAACTAAATAAAGTATGAACTTCAGTTAATATATTTAAAGATATAGGTTACAAAATTGTATGTAAAACATTCTCTTGCTTACTTCCGCATTTTAATGCCTAAAAGCGTTCAAAGGAACCTGTATTCTGGGTAAGTGTGTTTTACTTCCTAGGTGAAGCACAGCTCAAACTAAGGCTCAGTAGTGGCTGCAAAAGAAGTGACAGAAGTCCTTGATCTTCTGCTGTCTTGAATTTTGCCCCCCAAAATCCCGGGAGAGTCGGTAAAAAGATGCAGAACTTTGCGAGCGAAAACACACCATAGGCCTGCACCCTGAGGATATGCGCTTGTTACCTAGCACCGCGCTGCCGAGGTTTCTAACCTGTGATCGTTAACAGTCTGCCAGTCACTTTGGCGTAGCTGTTCTTTTTTTGTGGCAACGGATTCATGGGGTGCAGGTAGGGCGTGTACAAATATAAGACAGTATTCTGGACCCACCCCCACTTTCCAGAGAACCAGATCTAGCGTGGGGCCCGACAATGCACCTCTCTGACAAGTACCCAGGTGACACTGCGGCGCTAGCCCACCAACCACAAGGGCCAAGGCTGGCGCTTCTCAGACTGTGACTCGCCTGGGGACCAGGTGGAAATGCACTCTCTGCTCTGGCCTCACCACAGACTTAGTACTAAATCGGAACCCTGAGGGGCGACCCAGCAGCTCTGCTTTAGCAAGCCTGTGGGTGATTCTAACACCCGAAGAGTCTGAGAAGCACTCACCTGCAGAGCACAGAGGATTAATATTTACTCAGTTCCTGGCAACAAGTTTGTTTGTAGGGAAGTGGGAGGAGTTCACAAAAGACCTGTGCTTGTCCATAAATTAAGTACACACTGTACTTTTCCTGATTGCCATATTGTGTATACACAGTCCGGGCCCCTGGGCCCATTTCTCCCTTACTTTTGTGAGGACTATGACAAGGAGGAATATAGTATATTCATTGTCCGCAGACTTCTCCCAGCACCAACTCAGACCCCAATTGGCAAGGCCAGGTGGGAGCTGGGCCTAGGGACTGCAGGTGACCCTGCTGGAGCTCAGTCTGGGACTATCTGCCCGTCAGTTTGGACCCAAAGTCAGGTATACCTGGATCTTGAGTTACCTTTTTTGAATTAGTCTCGCCTCTGTTTCACTTAGTCACAATTTAGAATCTGGAATCCTGTTTTAAAGCAACTGCATACACTGCAGTCTCCTGATTTTAAAAGTTTTCGAGGAATATATGATTATGTAAAGATGAGACTTGAGATAGGCCAGTGCAAATGGGCTAGAAATGGTTGACAAGGCCAGAGAAAAAAATCAAGAGAGAAGGTTGGACTGGGTTTACTTTGAAATTCACACCCCCCACACACACATCCTCTCTCTGAGACAGTATTTCTCAACCTGAACGCCTGCATATTAGAATCGCCTAGGGAGCTTCTAAACCCTTATGTCCCAAGCAGCTCACCAGAAAATAACATCAAATCTCTAGGGCTGAGATCCATGCACTGTAATTTAAGAGATGGCACAGCAAAAAACAAGCTCAGATATATTCTTTGTCAGTGGACAGTTGAGCAGCATTTATCACAAAATTTAAATATACTTAAAACATAGTTAGTACTTCTGTTTCATGGCTATAAATCTATCCTGAAGAAATATTCAACCATATGTGGTCATCACTGCAATTTGTATAGCAAAAAATGGGAAACAAAGTGCATATCCACGACTAATGTATGGTATAGTTTCACCAGGAAAAATTCTACAGTTCTTAAGAAAGAATGAGGCAGATTTGTAAATAGGAATATGAGGTAAAGGCTGTCCAGGCAGAAGGAAGCGTATGTCCAAAGCACCTGGGGAGGTGTGTCTGGCATTGTGGAGGCAGGGGAAGGTGGCCAGTGTGACTGGACATGGTGAGCCATGGGCAATAGAAGTAGGAAGGTATGGTGGGATGAATGGTGGTCCCCAAAGGGATATGCTCCTGTCCTAATCCTCACAATCCATCAGTGTTACCTTATTTGGAACAATAGTCTTTGTGGAGATCATTTTTGGGTTACCCATGTGGGACTGTAGCCAATGACAAGTGTCCTTACAAGAGACACAGAGAGAACACTCAGAGGAGGAAGCTGGAGATGGTGACAGAGATTAAGCCATGTGGCCACAAGCCCAGGGATGCTGGAGCAGCCACCAGATGCTGGAAGAGGCAAAGAATGGACTCTTCCCTAGAGCTTCTGTCAGGACCTGGGCTTGGCTGAAACCTTCATCTTGAACTTCGGGCTCCAGAACTACAAGAGAATATATTTCTGCTGTTTCAAGTCAGCAAGTTTCTAATGATTGTCACAGTGCCCTAGGAAACTAGTACTAAAGGACACCTTATATAGATGCTCAGGAAATCTGGAAGATGGACTTCCAGAACTGCATCATTCTTGCTACCTTCTGAAGCAGTTCTGGAAATCCATCTTCCAGATTTCCTCAGCATCTTTATAAGGTGTGATAAAAAGTACAATGACTGCTGCTGCCAAGGGCCATCCAGTGGAAAGGCAGGCTCACAAAACCATCATAGTGTGTCTTCATCCACCTTGTTCATTGGATTTGGCACCCTCCTCTTCCCCAAAGTCAAAATCACCATAAAAGGTAATTGTTGTGCAATGATTTAGAACACTGAGGCAGTCATTACAGTGTAACTAAAGACACTCACAAAAGAGTACTTCCAGAACTGCTCCAGAAAGTGGCAAGAATGATGGGATATATATATTCAAAGCCAGGGAGAGTATTTTGAGGGGGAATAATGCCAATGTGTATTTAATGTAAGAAACTTTAAAAATATACCATATTTTTCAATCACTCCTCATAGCATTATAGCTTATAATCTTTAAAAGAAGATATATTAGAGGATGGAGAACAAAGGGTGGCTACCAGTAGTTTTTGAAAACCTCCCCCTTGTCTTTCTGTATGACTTCATCTTGTCCTGTGGCATAGAAATCTCCCACATTCATGCAGAAAAGCTGCTGCCATTGAGCTGCCCCAGCAGAGAGGCATGCAGGCCTGAGGACACTGGGTTCAGTGTGGCCCGGATGCACAAGAAGATGAGAATCAAGGGCATGCAATTAACTTTGGGCAAGTAGGAAGACTCACTGAGCTCCCAATTGCTCATATGGAATTGAGCTACGTGTCTTATTTTTGAGATGCACTTCAGAATCACATGAGTACTTTGATCAAACAATACAGATGCTGAGACCCCATATTCAGATCTTCTGGCTCCGTTGATAAGGGGAGCCAGGCCTGCCACATAAAAGACAGGCAAGTGTGGAACTCAGTTGTCTTTAAGGAGTGTCTGGTAGATCTCAAGGTCTACACTGAGAACATAGGCTGAATGTTGCAAGGGATAGAGGACTAAAGACAAGGGCCACTGTTTTCTGTCATTCTCCTATGGTGAATGGAGCAGCCCATGGCAAAGCCTGAGAGACAGGTCCAGCTGTGGGTCCCTGGACAAGTGTGCGTCAGGAAGCAAAGATGCAGAGAGAAACCCTTCAATAACTCAGCTGACTACTAGTGGCTACAAGATCTAATGGCTAGCTGTGTGGGCAATGATTTTCTCGTTGTATGTTCTGTGTGTCTGGCCACACTTGAGCTCCCACAGCCCAAATCTGGACAGCTTCACCTGCATGTAACCATCTACCAGGCAGCTGGAAGGTTTCAGGTTGCCATGGGACCCCAGTGGACTCCTATGGAGGAACAGCATGCCCTGCAAGGGTGACAATGAGCAGGTGACACAGAGCAGGTGCTATGGCACTGGTAAAAGAAACAGAGGCAAACAGATGGACAGAGCATAGATGGACAGAGCATAGGCAGACAAGCGAGCCGATGCAGCCTGGCTATATCTGGGCCCCATTGTTAAAGAGCCACCAGAACAACCCTTGCGCACGGAGTCAGCCTGCACAGAGATTCCCAAAAGGGAGAAAACAATTTCTGGCTCCTCAGTGAGGAGCCAAGAAGACCAGGCCAGCTTAAACTAAATATATCCTTGTGAACAGATCCTGTGCTCAAATCCCATCTCCACCATTTTGCAGAGGGGAAGTTACTTTATCCCTGCAAGCCTTATTCTTCTTTACAAAATGGAAGAAATCCTAATACTTACTGCGTAGCATGGTTGTGGAGATTAAATGTAATGATAAAAGCAAAATGCCAGACAGTGCATGGTACAAAGAGAATACCCAGTGTAAATTGCAATAAAAATTACATAAATGTGATAAATGCATTACTATGATAAAGAATTGATAATGTACAGACACTATGTAATTAAGCATACTAGCACCTACATACTACAAATTATATGCTGTTACATGTGCCTAAGCGTCCTGTTTGACCACTTTGCAGAAAAAAGCAATAAAATGAGGAACATTGAGAAATTCTTCTATCATCCACTATGATTATAATTCTACCATCATCATCATCATTATTATTATATTCTGAGTTCTTAGTGGTTACATGCTATGAAGAGGGCAGAGAAAACCCTCAAGTCAGAAGACATGTACTCAACCCTGGGCTTTCCTAATCTGTCTCATAAAGTAAGTGATTTCACTCCACTGGGCCTTGATTTTCTCATCTGTGAAATGGGATTTCCCAGATACATACTATTTAAATGATGGCCTAGGGATCAGGGATATAGCTCAGTGGCACAGCGTCTGCCTGGGCAAGCATGAGGTCATGAGTTCCATTTCCAGAACCAAAATAAAATAAAATAAATGATGGCCTGGAAGTTTGCAGGAATACAGAATCCCAGGCCCCACTCCGGATGACTAAATCACACTGTGCCTTTGAACAAGAGTCCCAGGGGATTTATGTGCACACCACCTGCGAAGACCTGCAGTGGTCAGTGGTACCCAGTGTTGGCTGCACTTTAGAATCTCCTGGGCAGCTTAAAACCAAAGCAACACACAATGCTTGGGCACCAATAGATGGTATAAGCCAAGAGTGAGCGCTAAGGATCTGAAAGCAGCAGAGGGGTCTGAATGGGAAAAGCTGTCTCGGCTAGGGACTTGCTAAGGGACATGAGTAACGGGGGTGGGGAAAGGTCCATTCAGCAAAAGGTGGGGGACTTTCCAGGTGGGGGGGTCTTTCTGGGGGGCGTGGGGAGGGGCCAAAGCAAGGACTGGGGTTGAGGAGGGAAAGAAGGGTTCTAGGAGGACAGGTAAGGGAAGAGATCATTTTACAAAATGAAAACAATCATACTTGTTTTCCAACCATGATTGGAGAAAAGGATGTTTGTAGCGTGAAGGTAAAGAGAAAGCCCCGCTGTGAGTGTCAGAAGCCCAGGGCGGGGGAGGCGCACCTTGGCGCTGGTGATTCGCTCTTGTTTGGTTTTCCTTACCTTCTCTAATGGCTTCACCAAGAAGGCACTGAACTAACATTGATTTAACATTCTTAGTTCCTTGCACTTTTGTGTACTGATGTAAAAGCTCTGTGTACTTCTAACCGGAATCCCTGAATCATCCCTTTTCTTAGCACTGTTGGAAGTCAGAAGAAAACCAGCAGCCTCCGTATTTCCCCAGGACAGGGCTGCCGGAGCCTGTTCCTTCCTCAGCCTGGGCAGCCTCATGCCTGCCTCGCTCAAGAGGTGTCAAAGAGAGAGGGAAGAAATGACAATGCCTCTGTCAATGACAAAAAAGTGATGTCTCTTTGTTGGTTGGCTTTCTGTTTTTTTGCTTTTTTTTTTTTTTAGTTATAGTGCTAACCTTTGCCAGCTACAAATCTGAGTCCCTTAAACTAATTCATACAACCTGCCTAATGAGCCTAGAGCAGAGAGAGTATTATCTTCTTAGGAGGGGACACGGATATTAATTTTCCCTGGTCCCCAGGCTAGGAGTGATGGACCAGGACTGATAATCGTGTTGTCTGATTCTCAACCCAACTCTTAGCTACCCCTTTGCTGATGAAAGAGGTTGATGAAGGGCTGAGAATGAGAAGTAATGGAGTGCTTCATTTTAGCTACACATTTCCACACAGTAATATTGATTTGTGATAACCAGATAACCAACGGTGAATCTGATTTCAGCACTTTGTACTATGCACTGTGCAAAGTGTTCTATAACTATTGTCACATTTAGTCTTTGCTGAGACAGGTTAATATTCTCATTCTTGGTTTCACAATGAGCAAATTCAAGATTTTAAATGGCTCCCAAGAAGTCAGGACCAGAGCTGGGTATAAACCCAGGACGGATAACCTTCAAAGCCAGCCACTTATAAGCCAGTAGAATTTAGTGTTTCCTGTGCCCTGGGTGAGTGTGGAGGAGGGGAGGGGAGAGAACAAAGGAAGGAGTGGGTCAAAGCACATTTACTCCCAAGACACCATTTCACAAGCACAGCCAGGTCTCAGTGCAATTCAGAGCCAGGAGGGAAGGCAGAGGGAAGTCACACGTGGGCCAGACCTCAGGATGCCCAGGATAGTGCAGCAATGTGGAATTTCCATGGATATTCTCAACGGACCGTTGCACCTTGGGCACCAGTTCAAGTGCTGCTGACAGGCTGAGTTTCCATGGTCCCATTTAACCGGGAGCCTTGAGGCCAGTATTGCATTGGAAATATGGGTTAAACCACAAGGCGGTAAGAAAGCACCCAGGAGAGTGCACAGGCCACCCCCCACCCCCCAAAATCGGGAGACTGTGTGTGCTCCTTTGTCCTCATGGCTTGTTTGTTCTTGACATGGTAAAGTGGAATCACATTTTGAAATGCAAACCCACTCAGCCTGACCCAGAGGGGGGCTGCCCCTGTGGTGTCTCCAGCCAGACTCCAACAGACTGAGGTCCAATTTATTTGTTGGTTTGAAAAGACTTTAGAAGCTCAGAATCTCTCTGGTACCTGGTATAAAGGAGGTGCTAGTCAAGCAAATATAGAGAGTTGTTTTGTTTTGTTTTGTTTTGTTTTGTTGGTACAGGGGGATCAAACCCAAGGGTACTTTACCACTGAGCTACATCCCCAGTCCTTATTTATTTATTTATTTTTGAGGTGGAGTCTCACTAAGTTGCCCAGTCTGGCCTAAAACAGGTGATCCTCCTGCCTCAGCCTCCCCTCAATGCTGGGATTACAGGTATGTGCCACTCTGCCTGGCTGAGAAGACTTGTTTTTATGATTGGTATGTGATAGCCAACGTCCTTGTCTTCCTGAAAAAGGGTGCTGTAGTAGAATAAACCTTTAACAGATGCTCATTACAGTTTTAATGCAATAATAGTGGTGGTGCAGAGTTGTCCTTGGAGACCAAGTCACAGAGAGGTTTCTGTTTGTTTACCTTACTCGCCAACAAGATGCCAGCTTTCCACTGTGGCCTAGAAATTAAACTCACACCAGGACGTAAGACTCAGCTTCTTAGAAACAAAAAAGCAGTAAAATCTCTGAGAAAGGAAAACTCTTTGATGCCAACCAGGCCAACCTCATTCATTATGCCCACATTAAAGTCAAGATGCAAAGAAGGGAGGAGCCTGTCACTCAGTGAGTCAGTGGCCCAATTCTCCAGGAGGCAGAGCTCACGTTTCTCCCTGGTACCAGGCACCACACTCCCCCAGAGTCTCCTCCACAGGGCTCCATTGGTGGTTGGTTGCAAATGTTGACTCGTAGCAGGACTGCTCGCTGATGCTGAGGACCAGCCCTCGCCTTGCTGACCGTGTGTCAGTCTGAGGCACTTCTTCACTTAGACCCACTCCCAGGCCATTCACTTGGTCCCTTCTAATGGTAAAGGTGTGCACTTAAAGCAGCTACCTGGATGTTAGCCCAGGTTGAGGAAAGTAGCCTCAGGTTGCTGGTCCATATACTGTAGCCCATTCCTCAGCTAATCTTTTCCACTCCACTCCTGCCCTCCTTCCCTCATCACTATCTGCATGCCTACCCTGAGTCACCTTGCTACCATGCCTCTGCGTGCACACACGCACACACACACACTTTCATGGCAGCAAGAAGGAATGGCCCTCTCTCCATCTCCCTCTGGATGTCCCTAAACTGTTACTAATGGGCATCTAGATGTGAGATTTTCTGGTCCCCATTGCAAAACACAAAACAGTTCTCTAGTTCTACCTACTGAGAGGCGGTGTGGAACAGTCGTTGAGTGCAAGACTCATTAATGCCTAAGTTTGAATCCTATTTCCAGTCTTTAGTAGCTATGAGACTTAGAGCAAATTATATGACTTTCCATACCTCATTTTCCCATCTGGAAATGGGAGTAACAGTAGATCTACCTTAGAGTTTCTTGTGAGAATTAAATAAATTAATAAAACAAAGTACTGGAAAGTGTGTGTCCCAAAATAGGATAGAGATAGAGACAGATAGAGATAGAGATAAAGATCCCTGTGTTTGCCCAGAAATAAGACCTAGCTGCAAAATAATCAGCCTTGAAAACTAGAGATCGAAAATGCCAGCCCTATTGCTATATTTGTCCTTTAAATAAGTATATTGCATACTCACATTGACTATGTCATATGCAAATGAGATTTTGAATATCCAATCCATTTCATGATCTGAGTTTCTCAAAACATCCTAGAAAACATAATTCAAAATATCACTAGTCATTCAAGCTGAAGCACAATGAGCATCACGCATTTAACAAGTTGACTGTAGTATCTCTGATACTGTTGGCCAGAACTAATATAATGTCAAAGAGAACACATTGAACCTAACTAAGTTGGAACCTTTCCATGAGATACCACAGCCTAACAGTACTGAAGAAGTATGTGTACAGCCATAGCTGAGTGCACTGGATCTCATCTGCCTTGGAAGCTAAGCAGGGTCGGGCCTGGTTAGTACTTGGATGGGAGAAAGTACACAGTCGAGTTCTGCAAACACTTCTTTGTGCCTGACATAAAGCTGATAATCACATACTGGGGGAAGGAGGGGCCCGAGAACACAATTTGGGAGCAGCCATGACATCTTAGGAGGAGAAACCAAGCCCATGGAGTTTCTACACAGACCAAAGGAAACTAGATGCTTGGCAATGCCAATTTGATCCCCAGCAGAAAGCTCAACAAGATAATTCAGGTCTTGCAATTAGACTCAAGGGGAGCTGTCTTTGGATGAGCAGGAGAAGGCACTGATAAGGTTCTTTATTAGCTACCGCTAATCAAACCTGGGTTAAGTTTGCCTAGTTTGCTTACCTTAAGGCTTCCTTTTTTGCAATACTGGGTGACAAGACAGATGTTAGGTGGTTCTGTGCAAATACCAAAGAAGGCAACAATATTTTCATGCCTTAATTTGCTCATCTGGAAAAAAATGATAATAAGAATACATGTAGAGTGTCTCTTTGAGTCAGGGGCTGTGCTGCGGATATTACATACTTTCAGTTAGTTTTTTTTTGAAAGACTTTGTGAGATAAGAACTATTACTTATCTTTACAGATGAGGGAACCAATGCCTAAAGGTAACAGAACCTGTTGATGATCATTTAACTTAAAAGTGGCCAAGCCAGAAGATACCCAGAAAGTTGGCCTCCAGCAAATAAGCCAGAAGAATGTTCAAAGTCTAACCTTAGCTATGAGTTAAATTAATCCACATCACAGTAACAAGATCCAGCCCTGCTTCCCTGCTTATAGCTCTCAATGCCAGTGTGTGGGTCACAAAGGGTCACTAATTCTGAACAAGAAGTCAGACTTGCTCCGGAGTCAGGCTCAAGGTTAACAAGCAGCCACCACAGATAGAGAGGAGGAAGGGCCAGAATTAAAGCCAAGAAGAATAAAGGGGGAAAAGCAAAGGCAGGAGGGATCAGGGCTCCAGACACTTGGGTTGGATCAAGGGTCCAAGGCCCAAAAACTGGGCTGTTGAGGCATGGGTGGTGGGCAGTTATGGAAGGAACTTCCCACAACTGTGTGCCTGGGAACTGGCAGAGAGGGGTCTCACCAGCCGGGCTTCCTGCAGCACAGTCAGCTTCCTAATCCAGGCATCTGCTTGGTCACCAACATAGTGGATGGCTACATGGTTTCCCTGGAATCAGACTAAGTGGAATGTTCTCAACCAAGGATGATCCAGAAACAACTCTATTCATAGGGTGAGGAAAGGGAGCAGGAAGACTAGCTACAAGAAATCCACCTGTATGGGGGGGACGAGGGATCGTCAGACTCCTCACTGCCCAGTCAACCCCTGTGGTGGCACTGTGCTATGCCTGGACACTGAGCAATCTACTCAGCAGCAAGCCCTCATTTCATTGGCATCAAAGCCCTGCAAGGTGAGTTCAATTAGCCCATTTCCAGATGGGTCACTGAGGTTGGGTAACTTGTCCAGGATTGCACATTTGTAGGCAATACAGCCAGAATTTGAATGTCTAACTCTAAGACCATACTCTTTCTATTATGCAGTATTGTCCCAATATTCAGAGGAAATAATTACTCAGGTCGTAAGTGTAAGTTTAGAATCAGATGCCTGGTTCAAAGCCCTGTACCATCACTGGACTCAACTTCTCCAAGCCTCCATTTCCCCATCTCCAAAATGGAGATTAAAATAACATCAATCTCATAAGGTTATCGCAAGGATTAAATCAGTTATAAAACATCACATTGGAAACTCAATGCCTGGTACACATTAAGTTTTCAGTAAATGTCATCTCTTATTGTTTTTACCTCCTAAATCTTTTAGAGTCAGTCATTCACCACAAGAAATATACGAATATGTTAAAAACTGAGTAGAAGAAATAGAACTTGGACCAGAGAGAAGATAAGCTTCAGTATGACTTAAACATCAACCCCAGACCTGCCACTTTCACTGTAAAAGTAACTGCAGAGGACTCGGGACTGTGATGACATTTCCATGGAGGAAGGGATGCCTGTGGTATTTGGCAAAGAATTGTCAGAAGAGGTAATGCTTATTCTGAGTCCTGAAGGATAAGAAGGTTCCGCATGGGGTGGGCAAGGCAGAACAGACATGGCATGGGTGAAACCTACATGAGCGTGAAACATACATGACATCACCAGCAAGACCAATTGGATGAGCATAAGATTTAGGCCAGGGGAAAAAAGGTTTCTAAAGGTAAGTTGGGGCCAGGTGGTCAGAAGACTGAGTCACTTAGTAAAGGTGTTGGACACTAACATGTAGGCAACAGAAATGGGGAATCCAGTGGTGAGACACACATTTAGGAAGATTAACCGGACAGCGCAACGCTATGCATCGCTGGCTTCCTTCTCTAAATAGCCAGGTCACCACAATAAACAGCTTTGCATTGCAAGTGGTCCCTATGGGTTTTGGCTATGTCCCAGGAGGCTTTTGTAGTTTGAAAACTTAAGTAAGAAGACACTTAGAAAAATAAATTCAGTTCCATAGGAAATGATTCGGCTCCAGTCCCTCCTAACCTTGGTTTAAAGCAATGAGCAATTCTTCCCTTGCTTGGAGCTTTCTGCCTTTATTTTCCAGGCCCTCCATTTAAAAGTTAAATGAATAAATACAGGATTTTTTTTCTTATATCACTTTCCCCTAGGGGGCTTGAATGTCAAAAGGGTTTCAAAGCACAGGCAGCAGCTCTCCAGTCCTGCTGGTTAAAGGGAGGGAGAGAAAAGACAGGGAGGAATTGCGTCCCAGCTTCAGCGGCTGCCCTTGTTTACCCGGTAGAGACACCACACCCACAACCAAGTGGTTAAAATATCAGGGTGGGACAGCCCACACTCTAGAACCGTGCTGTCTGTTAAGGCAGCCTCTAGCCACATGCGACAGTTTCAATTTAAATTAATAAAAATTAAATAAAATGTAAATTTTTATTAATGGAATTTTAAATTCCATTCCCCAGGCACACTAAAGTTAAATCGTCACAGGAGGCTGGTGGCAACCATATTGGACAGTGCAGATCTGGGACACATTCATCTTCATGGAAAGTTCTATTACATGGGGCAGAGTCTAATCTAGAAGCTGGCATAGGAATCACCTGTGAGCTGGTTAGAAACACAGAATCTCGGGCTCTACCCCACACTTACCCAGAATCTACGTTTCTAAAACATTTTTAACATTTTTCATTGATACGTGATATTTGTATATATTTATCTGCATTCTTACTGAGAGCCCCAAGTGATTCATATGCATATTAAAGTGTGAGAGGCCCACGTCTGGAGATATGAGACCACCTTGGCTTTGGCTTGGAGCATGCCCTTCTATTCAGAATACCCTGCTGGACTGAAGGACAAGTGCAACATGGGACAGAGATACACATGAAGACCTGCCCGCAGCCGCCTGGCCTCAGAAATACCTGGTAAAGCCCTACTGGGGCAGAAAGGAGCTCTTCCCCCTGCTGGCTCTTGACAAAGTAGCAGAGGTCCACAGAACTCATCCCACTGGACACCTCGCTGCGGTTGTCCGGACACGAGGGTGCCTCTCTGCAATGGCTGTAAACAAGGCATGATTTCACTGTCCTCAGTAGCATGACCAGGTGCAGAAGGGACTGCATACTTTATGGATAAGGAGCTGAGCTCCAAGTTCACATATTTAACACTCTTTTTATTTTTAGTACATGTATGCAGTACCCAATGATTACATTCCTTGTGGGGAAATTGGTGCATGTACATAACACATCTTAATTCTTTATTTACCCACCTCCTCTCCCTCCCCCCTTCATCTCTTGATCCCTTCCCAGTTGAGAAAGAACTATCTACGTCCTATTACATATCATTTATTTTGTTCTTTTCTTATATTTTGGATTTCTCATAGAAGAGAAACCAAGTGATATTTAAACTGTGTGATTTATTTCACTTAACATTATGGTCTCAGAGTTCATCCATTTTCCTACAGATGACTCAATTTTATCCTTCTTTATAGCAGAGTAGTACCCTATTGTGTGTAAATACCACATTTTCTTTTTCCATTCCTCTATTTCTGACCCAAAGTGTGAGTGCTACGTCACTCTTGACATCTGTACCACCCTACACAGTGTAGGAGAGGAGGGCAAGCTCTGAGGTCAGTCTTCCCAGATTCAAGTTCCAGCTGTGGCCCTTGACCAGCTGTGGTTCAGAATCATTTTCCTAAATGAACTCTCGTTAGCTCTATATTGAATACCTCCAGCACTTCCCCAACATCCAAAGAACATCTTCAAAGCAAAGGAATCCCATATTTTAAGAAGACTCTTCCCTGGGACCCCAGTGTACAAACCAGGCAAATCAGAATAGAGCTGCCTGTGGTTGAGGAGGGAAGAGGGAGGCTATGCATTCCCTGTGCACATTTGGAAACGAGTGACAAATGAACCCCAATCTCTTGGCCTTAGTGCAGTGAAAACTCTATGCTTGGAACCAGCCAGGCTTCCCAGCCTTCAGCACCCCACATCCTGGCATATCCTATGTGACTTCTCTCATGGTCACCACAAGAAAACTCACTCTTCCCAATGTCACATCTTCTCTGAAGTCTTCAAGATACTGACAACGTTAGTCCATCCATCCGCAGGGCTCTGTCTCACTGTGGAGACCTCTGTGAGCACTTGCCCTTCAGATCCCTCTGAAGGCATCTCATTTGTGGGGTGTCCCTACACCTTGCATTATGCTTGGTCCACAATAGATGGTCATCAAGTGTTTGTTATGCAAATTAGCCTTGTGGTAGCAGTCATCAGATTAAAGGAGTTAATGTAATTTTTTTGTTGTTGTCCTTTTGAGACAGGGTTTTGCTATATAGTTCAGGCTGGCCTTGAACTCACTATGTAGCCCAGGCTGGCTTTGAACTCCCAGCAATCCTCTTGCCTCCGCCTCTGGAGTTCTGGGATTACAGGCATGCTCCACCATGCCCAGCTGGAGTTTATGTAATTTTTTTAAAAAGCTAATTGCTCCCCGGGAAAGGCTGTAATACCTGAGCAGGCTATGTGACACTTCCACCTGCAGAGTAACAGAGTTGACAGGAACTTTAAAGACTATCACTCCTTTCTAAATAGTCAAAAACTGAATGTCAAGGAGATGAAGTGATATTCTCAGAGATTCAGCCAGTAAGTGGGAGCCCAAGACCAGAACGCAGGTCTCCAAACTCTTCATTAAGTACTCGCTTTATACATGAGTCAGCCTCTTGCTCTCATGAGGTCCTCTGTGATGTCCCTTCCCCAAGTCAGCAGAAGTGATAAGGGAAATGGATATGTGGGTCGTGTGTGGCCTCACCTTGTTCTGGGGCAGAATAGTGATGTTCTCATAGTTGATTTGCCACCAGGGGTCTTTATTTTGGCTCTGCAGTTTTCCCCGCTGAATCCTTATAGCCAGACCTACAATGGCAGCTCCCAAGACAATAATCAGGAGCGTCATGGTGAGAATCACAACAGTCACACCTGGATGGGAGACAGTCATTACTCAGACCTGTCAAAGAACAGAGGCGAGCACAGCAGGTGCCTGAAAGGCTGCCCAGGTGTGGTCCAGGGCAGGACACACTGGGTCCACTAAGACTTGGCCTCTTCCGGAAATCTCTCCCTGAATACCCCTACAGTTCCCATGGCAACCACACCCATCTCCCCATATGTATAGATTCTTCCACTGTAGGGAAATAATAATGATGACTTCTAACCATGGCTGCTTTTGTTGTACCTTTACTGTGTGCTCTCTGAAAGGCTCTCTCCAGGAACGATTCATCTAATTCCAGGGCTTGGCTCCTAACCACTCTCCTCCACAATGTTCCTATCTCTGAGAAAGGAAGTTCCTACCACTCGAATCTCAGGAACCAGGTTTCCCTACCACAGAGGATCTCAACAGGGAAAGAGGGCCATGCTGCCCCTTAGGGGATATTTGGCAATGTCTGGAAACATTTTTGAAAACAACCAAATGCAGCAACTACAGGGTTGCTCCTGGCATCTAGTGGGTAGCAGCTGAGAATACTGTTCAAGCAGGACAGCTCCCCGCTGCCACCTTCTCCAAGGAGCCATGCTTACCTGTGAAAGTAGGCTCTGCTTTGCAGAGCTCATTGTAAAATCCACAGCCAGGTCTGAGTCTGTTTTCAGAAAGGAAGCCATGGGACCAAGTAATATTGGAGAAATTCCTCAAAGGTCTTTCAAGAAGGAAAAGACTAAGGTCAACATCCTCTGGATTTATTACGCTTCTCTCTACTTATGTTTAACAGGAGCAACTGAAACATGCATGTTATTTACAAACCTCTGCTGTCTGGTCCAAAGTTCCCACTTTTTCTAAAGTCTTTCAGTCCAGCCTCTGCTAACCTAATTCATGGAGGTCAACATCTTTTTGCAGAGTGGAATAGCTGCCTCAATTTTGGGGTTTAAACCATGTCTTTTTTAATTAAAAAAAATAATGCGACAATTCTCCATGTGGGTTTTGTAAACATGTTTGTCACAGACTGATCTTATTGTGTAGCCATTGACGTTTCACAGACCGAAACATCTTCCCTTCTGTGGACTATGCCTGTTCCTACAAGATGAGGACCAGGGTCCCAGCAGACGCTTTGATTCTGCCCCAGCCCACTTTGGTACATTAACATTCCCTAAGAGAAAGGGAGAGAAAGTAGCAAGTGGACTTTGGGGGTGGTAGCGGTAGAGGCAAATAGAAGTTTAATTAAGTGTTAAGATTATTTTTTGTTTTCTCATTGATTTGTAGCTGAGAGAACAACACCAGAGATTTCTCCCAGGGATTCCTGGGTACTTGGAACCCAGGACAGCTCAGAGTCCTAATATCCACCTTTGTCTCCTTTGGGGAGCAGGCTGTGCAGGCCCACTGTCTTGCTGGCTGTGGACCCACGCTCACAGGGGGCGCTGTGCTCTATCACCCCTTGAGGCCAGGGCCTCTGCTGGAGAGCACTGGCCAACAGGGACCTGTTGTACTCAGACAGCAGAGGAGGCCTAGCCTTATGGAGATGCAGTTAGGGGTGCTGAGCTCTGCTCTGGAATCTGAAATGGCCACAGTCTAGGACAAAGTCACCTTAAATCCCGAAGTCCACCTTTATGAGTTCAGGGAGTACCAGCCTACTTGGTGGGGGATTCTAGGGCTTGAATCCCAAACTGACCTCCCAGAAGGATCCCTGATCCCCCTCTCCTCCCAGCACTCTTCCTGTAGGTTGATCTAAATTTGCAAAAATGACCTGCAGTACCTGATTACTTTCTCATAGCTGTCATAATGAAGAAAAGGAAGAAAAAAGGATCCATTTCCAGATTTCTGTAGGGCATAGACAGAGTAATCCATGTACCTTTCTCCCTGGGAGTTCACAAACACAGGGCCAGTTATTCCTGCAAAGAGAAGATTCAGAAGGGGAGTGGGAAAGAAGAGGAGGGAGGGAGGGAAGGAGGGACTAACTCTTGGCTAGAAATGACACGCTGCCCTGACCCAAATCCACAACCCTCCCCGATCAAATGCCAGGTGAGAGGTTTTTGCCATCTCAAGGCATCTGAGACAAGGTCAACAGGCACAGTTCAGGGAAGAAGACAGTTCAGCAGTGGCCTTCTGGTTGGGCTTAAGGACAACGCTGGACAGGCAGATGTATTTTGCTAAGCCTATGCTGGTGAGGTCCATTCATCATCAGAAAAAAAAAAAAAAAGTTTGAGCAGTCTGTAGATAATTTTACTTAAAGGCACAGACAATAAGAAGATGTGACAGTAAGAGGCCCAAAGGCCACATGGCAGCAGTTGGCTGAGAGCTGCCTCCTCCAGCTCCTGCCACCCTCCTGGTTCCTCACCTCCAAGTGTCAGACCCCAGGGATACACGGGTTTACAAGCTTCATTCTCAGGCTGTGCCCTTCCCTCCAGGCTTGGTTATGCACTGAGGCTTGAGCAAGGAACTCTGCCCCCCCCCGTAGGCTCCTTGTTCTTGTTTACAGTGTTCTCAACCCCATGCACTAGTAATTGTTCACATCGTCTCGCCAGAGACAGGACACAACAGTACCATTTATGAAGCACCTACAATGTGCCCAGCATTGTGGTTATAGCGACCTGAGGTCTAGTTCCAGCTGACACTGTGGAGGAGGCAGCACCACCCATTCTGGGCAAGGGGGCACTAGAACCACAATGCCTGAGTGCCTCCCAGTGCCAGGGGAGGCGGAGGTGCAGCACAGCCCCAGGAACCCTGGGCTTTCCAGCTGGCCCCACCTTCTGCTTGCACATGCATGCCAGAGCCAGACCTCGAGTCCTTAGTTTTATTTGTGATGGCTGCAGCTAGAAACCAGCTGTGGGAGAGACTCCCGCAGGGATTTTAACCTCAACCACACTTACAAAAGACTGGGACGTGCCTGAGAAAAGTGAGTTCTGTAACTCATTGTGAGGAAAGCCCTACAGGAAGCCTGTGATCACTCACCCTGCATCTTAAAGGCCACAGGGACTGGGGCAGCAGCTGAGCTCAGAACGGCTCCCCCACACCAAGCCACTCACCCTGCAGTGGGATCTGATTGGCTTTCAGGGTGCTGAGCAGCTGCCGCCCATCTCGAAAGTCTCTGTCAGCCTTTATCATCTCTTCCATGGTCTGAGCATAGAGCAGAAGGGCATCATGCAGGTAGGCAGAGTAGGGGCTCACCTTGGAAAAGAGGGGCAAGGCAGTGAGGACAGGCACAGGCCTCCATCACTTGATTAGGAGTCCCCCACCCTGTGAGTGGTGGAGCTGGCCTGTGTTCTTCTTCCAGACCAGACAGGGCATGCCACCTCGGGCCTGGGCTTGGGCCTGTACTGCTAAGGCTGGCTGTCACCGTCTCTACCTGTCCTCCCATGCCTCAGTTTCCCATTTAGATATCATGATCTGTCAGCTCAGGAATGGCTCTGCAAGCCGTAGTCAGCAGAGAGTATGGTTTAAGTGAAAGAGGGAGAGTTTGGAGCCAGGCTGGCTCTACCACTTCCTAGCTATGACACCAGAGTAAGTTCTGTAACCTCTCTGATTATAAAATGGGATAAAAACCACTCTTATGAAACATGAAGATAGCTAAGTGAGGCAAACTAGGTAAACTACCCATCACAATGCCTGTGACCCATAGTAGTTCTTCAATACATGTTCTTCTATTGGTTTAGTCAATGAAAATACAAATACCTACTAAGTACTAGGCACGTTTCTCCTACAGCAGCTGGAGCAAAGCTGATATTAGGAGACTGTTCCCCACATAGTCACCGACTGATCATCATGTCTTGTATGTTAGGATCACAATCATTCCTGATCATTCCTGATCAAGCCCAGTTCTCACCTCGACCCTACACTGAAAGTAGCTCCAACTCTGCCCACCATTCTCTCTGAAAAATTGTTTATGGGAGCCGTCTTACTGCATCATTCATACATGCTAGATTCCCAGGGGTGAGATGCTTTCCTGACTGTCTCCCCGCAGCCCAGCTCCTCTGCTGGCCTTGACTGTCCTAGACCCGTATCTTTGACTGCTCCATCCTAGCTCTCTATCCAAGCATCTTCCAGGCAAGGCAATGGAAATGATCTGAGTGCCCAGTGGTATCTGTTCAGCTATTTCCACATGGCACATTTTTAAATACTTAGAACCACAACCTGGGAGGCGGATACCATTGGCAGCTCCATTTTACAGATGAAGAGACAGAGATATAGGGAAGTTAAGCAGTTCACTCCAAACTCCCATGGTTACTTAATAGCAGAAGTAGGATGGGAGCCCAGGGATCTGACCCCAAAGGTCAATGGCCTTTCATCGATAACTTCTGTCCCCCTCTGTGGTTGTGGGGTGTAGATTTCACAGGAAAGCGTGAAACCGATGTTTCTTTTGGGCCTTGAAAATGAGGAAGCGTTGGGAGGAGGGGAAGAAGGGCAATAAGAAGAGAAGTGCAAAAGCCAAGTACAAATATGGTCAAGGAATGGAAGGTGGGACCCTGTGTGGAAGCCCCTATCAGACCTGCTCCTCGGAGGCTATGGTGCTGTGGAAGGGGGGCCCCCTCAGCCTTTGGTACACTTGTTTGCGGAAGTCGTCCTCTTCGGGGCCTTCCCCAAAGGAGCTGAGGGTGATGAGAAACACCGACTCATAGACAATTGGGAAGTGTGTCACCTGATTTGTCAACAGCTCCTTCCAAAAACTGTCCCAAACAGTAATGAAATAAATGTCCCCACTCTGTAGGAAATAGGAACTTCACACAAGGCAATGCTGAACTTGAATTGCTACACACAGTGTTTCCAGAAGGCCTGCTATACAAGGTCCACATTTTCTAGCCAGCATATAAGCAGGGGGAAGGAAGCTAAAAATATAATAAATAAAAACATACCTGGGGCATCAAGCAGCTAAGGTACGGAAAGCTCCTAACAATGAGCACAAAAGTTCAAGAGTTTAGGATTATCTATTCTCAATCTTCTTCTCGTTGCTTAAGTGTTTTGTTATCACTACCCATATCATCACCTATGTTGTTACTATCATGAATAGTGTATTCTCACTCATTGTATATTTTCCTTTTGCTCCCCCTCTCCCCACCCTGAGAGGTATCCAAACAATACAGGCAGGTGCAGAGGGGTGTGTGTGTGTGTGTGTGTGTGTGTGTGTGTCCGCATGTGTTTTACACTACACTGTGGTTCTGAGACTTCATTTTTTTCCCATTTAATCCTGCACTGGGATCATTGCTATAGAATGGATTTATGCATTCTTTTTAAAAGCAGCATGAATTCAATTTGCATGGACTTTGTGTGGTATAGTGGTATATTTTTAGTTCTATGCTCTTTTCTGCCACTTTAAACTAATTGGAACTGATCATCAAGGTTTAGGGAGGAAGCAAGAGGGGCTGGCAATAAATAGAGAAGGTAGGAGGATATGCTGGCAAGTCTGGCATATATTTAGAATTCCAGCTGTGGCCCAAAGAAATCTGAGACTCTTTCAGCCATCCAAAATATTTTGCAACAATGAAGAAAAATCTGTGACATTATTTTATTTTTTCATTTATCCCCCTTTGCCCCAAATTCTTATTATCATATAAAACAAGCTCATTTTAGAAAGCTAAAGCCTCTGGAAAAAAATTATACAATGTGACCTTAGCTCAAGGCAAATGGCTTGTCTGGATGTCTACACAATGATGTGCTTAAGTGCACAGACACTGAGGACAGTCTGCATGGGTTGGAATACTTGCTCTCCCTCTTACTAGTTGTACACCCTGGGGCAAGTTATATAAACTCCATGGGCCTCAGTTTCTTCTTCTTAAAAACATACCTACCCTACAGAGTGGTTGTGATTGGAAATTAATTTTAATATATCAAGCACTCACAGTGGGGCCAATACCTCATAAGAATTCTGTAAGGCAGGGCTGGGTGGGGCGAAGGACAAAAGCCCCAGTTTGGAACACCAGCTATGCAACCTGGAAGTGCTGAGATCTTAGACAAGGAACTTTACTTAGCCAAGCTGTGGCCTTTCTATTTGGAAGTTGGCATGTTCATCATGTCTATCTTTCAAGGCTGTTGGAAATATTAAATGCAATAATGCATGTAAAATCTGCCTCACAGGGCCACTGGAACTATCGAGTCCAACAGTGCATGTGAAATGTGCAACTCAGTACCTGTAGGAAGCACACAGTACCTTAGCCATTTCCATCATTACCAAAAAGCAAAACTGCCTACAAATACCTGTTATAGTTTAAGTCTAAAATGTTCCCCAAAAGTCTCATGTGTTTGGAAGATGATTGGATCGTGGGGGTGCTATGCTTATCAGTGGATTCATCCATTGATGAACTCAGTAGTTAATGTGCTGTTGGAAGGTTGGACCTATTTGGAGGGGAGGTCACTGGGGCCATGGCCTGGAAAGGTATATTCTTCTCCCTGACCTCCTCCTCCTCTCCCTCCTCCTCCTCCTCATCCTTCTTTCCTCTGTCTGTCTGTCTGTCTGTCTGTCTCTCTCTCTCTGCTTCCCTGACTGCCATGAGATGAGCAGCTTTTGTCTACCAGGCCTTCCTGCCATGCAGTTTTTGCCTCGGAGTCAGCCAACCATGGACTGAACCCTCTGAAACTGTGACCCAAAGTAAATCTTCCTTTAAGTTGTGAATGTTGGGTATTTTGTCCCAGCAACAAGACACTGACTAATACATTGCCTCCTTGGACCAGTATCTTGCTCTCTACAGGCCTTTGTTAGGGCTTTACTTAGTAGGGACACAGGGAGGTGGCTGTGGAAGAAAAGTGAGAGCCACTTGTGTTTGAGAGTCCTATGGGAAGGTGTTATCCACCTTTAGAAATGATAGTATTTCCTCAGCTGGAGTTGGCTGATTTAGAGTGCAGAATACAGTCTCCAGAACCTGTTGATCTCGTTGGAAGCCTGGCCTAGCCTCTCACTAACTATGCAAAGGAATTCTGGGTACATTCTTTCAGGTCAGTGCTAGTCTCCTGATTTTAAGATGAAGACACAAAAGTGCCTACCTCTGAGGCTTGTAATGCGTATTCGGTGAACAAGTTTGTCTTGGTACATGCCAAGTACTCCACACTCACCACTTTTTATCAGAGCCACTGAGTGGTAGTCAGCACCCACCTCCAGCTGCTGCAAAATGATGAAGACAAATTCTCCAGTGTTGAGTCCCAGGTTCTCTGCAGCCAGCAGAATAATCTTTACATCCTCTGAGCTGCAGATTAAGATGATAACTGTAAGAGAGGAAAAAAGCCAGCCAGTTATACATGCTTGCATGCAAGCATGTACACACACTCTCTCTTTTTAAAGCCTAGCCTAAAGCCACTCCAAACTCTTTCGTTTTATGAACACACTTCAAGAAATAGAAATGTCTAAACCACTCCCAGACTGTTTATTTCTTAAACCAAACCCACAATATATAAACTGGCCACTTTTGCGCTATAGAAATTAAAGTTTTTGTGGCAGCCCCTACCCCATGCCACAATGCACAAGTCCAAAAAGTTTGAGATCATTTCTGTGCCTTGTTTTTTTTTTTCATTTAACTCCTCAAAAAAGGCAGAATAATAGGGAGGTAGATCTTTCTTAAACAGTAAGAGGATCAAGAGATGGAGGGAGAAGGATGGAGGAGAGGGAAAGGGAATGAAAAAAGGGATTAAGATCTGCTATGTACATGTACCAATTCCATACAGGGAATATAAACGTCATGTACTGCAAACATGCACAAATAAAAATAAATTTTAAAAACCAAAAATTAGGCCTGGTTTGTGATTCATCATCTGTGCATAAATTAGGAGGGGATCATGGAGTATCTCAAATCAAGGCATTCTGACTTTCTGAGATGGGATGGGCCCCAGAGAAATAGCCATGATATTACTTTATCATTCAATCACAACATCATTCACTTTGAGGACACACAATTGAAATGATGATTTCTTTTTTAGATTAGGTAAATAATAATCTATTTATCTGAGTGCCAACCATGTGTTAGGCACTGTGCTAGGCTATAGCAGGAGCAAGGCAGAAAGGCCTGGGTATCCACAGGCAGACAAACAGTGTTCAAGCAGAAAGACTAAAGTGCTCATTTAAGGCTCTCCTGGTAGCGAGGGAGGAAAGGATGCTGTGTTCTAAATGGGGAGGGGAACAACTCCACATCAAATAAAGAAAGTGCATCAGGAGAGCAAGGGGAGTGCTGGGTGGGGTATGGCTGTGGATGGCATTCTAGGATGAGCAATCAATAAGTCCTAGAGTCCCGGGACCATAAAGAGCTTAGTTTATTTGAAGAACAGAGTCAGTGACTAAGAAAGAGAGTCTTCTAAGCAGTGCCACCACGGAAATAATCACTGCCATCTGTTGACAAATTGCTTGTCCACACGAGCTAAGCGCTTTCCATGCATGACCTTACTTAATCCTCACCTTTATATGAAGGAGCTAGGATGAGATAAGGTATCTCAGGCACAGAGAGGTTAAAGCTTTTGGCCAGAAGCACACAGCTGGCAAGTGTCAGAAGCTAAAATCAAACCCAAGCGGGTCTGTCTCCAGAGCCCATGCTCTGAACAGCTACCAAAGGCCAGGACCTGGACCCCTGGAATGTGCTTTTAGAACTATTCTCTGTATCATGACACTATAGCATCTGACATTTCACTTTAGACTGAAAAAAAAAAGTTGGTGATATCAAGCAAATTAGGATATTGATTTTTTGTATTATTAATTTTGTACTCTGTTTCTATTAGATTTTTATACTCTTAGAAAAATGAACAGTTCTTGGTTTTTTTTTTTTTTTTCAAACAATCTGCTTGTCCTATTTCTCTCTCCAAACATGAGCCGTAGAAGACTCTTTGCTACTTACCCCTGGCCAGCGATGACATGTTTCTGAGACCCTCCTGGAGGAGGGCTGGGTCATGGCTGGTGTATCTCATGCTGGCAGTGATGGTGAAATGGGACTGGAGTTCTTCCTCTACAACCTTCCACAGCTTATCCAATTCATCCCAGGAGGAAGCCCCAGAGTAGCTTCCAAACATGCCAGTGTGCTTCCAGCCCAGGTACTGGAGACTTCTGGAGCACATCACCAATACCCGCTTGGGTGGCACAAGTGTCACACAGGTGTCGTACAAGAAGTGGTTTTCCAGTATCGCCATTTGTCCAACAAAGTCAAACATGGGGATGTTCCACTCAGAGGCCAGCAAACCAATAACCTTGAAAGTAATGAAAAGGAGGTCTTTCCATAAAGAAATTTATGCTACACTCAAGCCTCAGTGTAAAGTGTCAGCATAACCTGGGACTCAGTAAATCTCAGATCACACTGGACCTTCTCTCATGCAGTGTTGATAATGTGTTGAATCCAATTTGCAGAAGCAAGACCTCAGAGGACAAGGATAATAAAGGCAAGGATTTATTGAGTGCTTGCTATGTGCTAAGCACTCTACTAAGAGCCTATATATTTCAACTTTTATAACATTTCAATGAGGTAGGTATTATCATTAGTCTCACTTGAAAAATGAAAACATGGAGACACGAAGATGTAAGTTACATAGCTAGTGGACAGTAGAGCCATGTTGGAACTCAAGCGTTAAACATTTTTCATTAGCCTCCTACACTTCACAAGGAACTTTGGAAACCTTGTTCTTAAAGAAGCCTACAAGTCTAAGATACATAACAGTAGCTCTAGAATTAAATATAACCTGCAGGACTTATAGAATATATTTATAGGAGTTTAGGGAACTAAGAAATTACTTTTAATTGAGGAATTAGGGATATGGAGGGTAGGGTGCCAAGACACTTGAGGTTGACTTTGAAGAAGAGGTAGGCTTTGGACAGCCAGAAATATGCCAAATGGGGAATTCTAAAACAGACCAAGATTCAGATTAAAATGCAAATGTGAACTTAATTTTACAGCACCAACTAATGCTAATCTGTAGTGTTTGGGGAGTGAGACCTGTGAAGTGCCTACCTAGTCACTCTTTGCATCCACATCTCTCAGAAGACCTGATACCTGAGGACATCAACGAAGTTAATCTCATTGATCAGACAAATATAAAGCAACCATTTCCCTAATTCCCTGGCTCTAGCTCAAAGCAATCGATCATACTTTATTCTTTCTCATTTACTTTCACCATCACTGAATAATTTATTATATATACTGAAGGAAAACCTCCTCAAACAATTGATAGCTTTATATTTATTTATATTTATATTCATTTGTCTTCATTGTAATTTTCCTGAGCCATGTGGCTGACAGCCTAAGAGTGAGCAATAACAGTCTTTACACAGAAGCACCAAGTTCAAACAATCAACTGGAGGAGGAAGAGGGGACATGAACGAACAGTTTTTATTTGAAAGACTTTTTTTTTTTTTTTTTGTGGGTACCGGGGGTTGAACTCAGGACCTCGCACTTGGAAGCAGGCGCTTGTGCCACTGAGCGATATCACCGGCCGTTTTTTTTCCTTTATGTGGGTACCGGGAGTTGAACTCAGGACCTCACACTTGCCAGGCAGGCGCTTATGCCGCTGAGCTATCTCACCGGCCCTGAAAGACTTTCTTTAAAGAGAATGTTAACTGTTCTAACTACATGGTATAATTATATCTAAAAAATGGTAGTCATGACTTATACAGTTATTGTTACAACAATGTGATCTTTGTCATAAGATTATTCAAATCTGTGCTATCAATTTCAAGACCAACTCTTCCAATGGAAACTCAGCCACCATTTTTTAGAAGGCTGGATACTCTACCTCTGCTGCTTCTGGGCATGCTGGTCCAAACAGGGCAGAAATCTGTTCTTTGTGGACCTGGCTGATGAAATCAGCAAGAGACTCCTTGGCACTGCAGGCTGAGTTGGTAGAAGTGAACTCCCAGCTGAAGTTTCCAAGCCCCACTGGCTTTGCGTTGACCTTGTCCATGGCAATCTGGGGGCCTACCCCCAGCCTCTGCACACTGAATGGGTAGGAGATGTTCCAGGGGACATGGAAGCCCACAGTGAGTTTAGCAGCTTCAAGCCAAGTCTCCAGCATAGTGGCAAACAGTGTCAGCACAAGTACTGTGAGGCCAACATGGCCTTCTGTCCCCCAACAGAGCCTTGATTCTAGAGGGGCCTTAGGACCTATCCTGAGAGCCATGGATGGCATCTAACACAGGTCACTGCAGAACACCGAAGGGCTCAGCCTCCTGACCACTCTTGCCAGGAACTTATAGGATAGTGAACAGTTCCCTGAGGATCACAACTTGCTTTCTACTCAGTGCCACTAATTAACTGAAAATCTTTCTTCCTGAGTTTGTCCTAACATGATCCCCAAGCAGCAGACTTACAGAAAAAGGCAGAGCAGGCCCTGGTTATTGATCCAGGGATTCCTTGCACAACCTTCAGGTTCCTGGGCAAGTCACTATGACTCTCTCCTCCAGTAAAGTAAGAGTAATGGGAGCCGTTCGAATATTGTCAGATGGCCTGGGCTAGAATTTTGACTGCACTAAGTATTACCTGTGCAACCTAGGATATACTACCTCCCCTCAGTAAAAATGGAGATAAACTGTAATGAAGTCTAAAGTGATATGTTGAGGATTAAAAGAGATCATACAAGTCTAGACCTTGGTAAAATGTCTGCTCAAAGAGACATTTGATAATGGTGGTGGCGATGATAATGATGATGATAGTTAATAGTGATGAAGAGTATCATGGTAAAAATGACAATTATTATCACTTATTGAATCTACTTTATAGGAACTTTTTCTAAAATGAGTATGCTAATGACTATGAAAAGACTTACTCATAACCAAGCATGGTCTATTTCCCTTGCCTGGGTTTAGGACACCATGGATTGGCTACTCATGGGTGAATAGTAACGCTCCATCTACATGGATCAGGGACAGCTCTTCATTTTCTGGTGGAATCCAGGGATGGTGGCACTCTTGGGAGGCCAGTGCTACCCCCAGGCATGAAGAGCCCACTCATGTGCCAGATATAGTCTACACAGCTTAACTGCCATCTGTCATGGGCTTTCTTATGGATCTGTCTAGCAATGAAGGAGCTAGCATCTCACATCCATCTCAGGATTAGGTATTTTAGCATGGTACATTTTCTGTGATTCTCAAGGCTTGATCTACACCAGTCTCTCCTGGTGTTAGAAATATAGATTCCAAGGCCTCACTGCAGCCTTCTGAACTAGAATATTTTGAGATTGCTCTGGGAATCTGCATTGAATATGTCTTCATATATCCCTAAATACGGTAATTTTGAGAAACCCTGACAGTCTGAAGTGAAAGGGAAAGAATAGCCAATAGCCATTGTCTACTTATTTTCCTTCAGTAATGAGCCCCTCAAATAGAATTAAAGACCCTTAGTTCTGGCCTATCTCAGAGGAACATTTCTAAATCGGCGGAGTATGGAAGTTACTTTCCTCCAAGTCTAATTCAACATAACTGCTTCTTCACTGAGCTGCATCTTCCCTAGATTAGTCAATTTGCAAAATCCTGAGTCCAAAGATTCCTTGCTCTAATACAGAATTCAATGGATCTTTTTGGCTCAGATGTATATCAGATTATACTATACAGTCTTGGATGAGTCAGTTAAATCTCTGCTTCAGTTTCCTCAATTTCACAATAAGTGTAATACATCCTTCTCAGAATGATATTGCAAAGATATTGTTATTAGCATTATTAGCATTACCACCTCATACAGCATTTGTAGGAACCTGATCAGATTTAACCTCGGTAAAGCAGAGCTGTTAATGGGTGTGTCATTACACAAACCATTATCTCAAAACTATAATGCTGGTAACTACATTATTATACACATATTCCCCCTCTGGGTAATCTTTGATTCTTTGTGCATTCAGATTGCCTTTCTCTTGAGAATCTGTGAGGCCACAATCATTAAAAATGAATTTTTAAAAAATTTTGGTACGAGGACTGAACCCAGGGCCTCATGTTTGCTAGATAAGCCCTGTACCGCTGAGCTAAATCCTGAAATTCAAAAATGGTATTTTAGGGAACGAAACTATAGTTAGTGTTTTCCTTTGCTTTGCTTTTTTTTTTTTTTTTTTTTTTTTTGCCTTAACATTTGCAGTAAGGGAGAGAGTGATGTTTTAATTAAAAAATAAACCCTATAGACTTGTACTTGTGGAGTAAAATCACAGGGAGTTAAAATCAATTCCTTAACTAAGACTTAATTGCTCAGGTCAGGAGCAACCCACCCTGACCAGGGCTCTCATACTTCTAGACACTTGGTTTGCCTCTGTAGGCCCTAATTATTCTCTGGTGAGCTTAGCCATTTTGCACTCACAGGGAGAGAGATAGAGACATAGCCATCCAGGTAATGGCCATTCCCAGCTGGAAAACTGTTCTTTTGTGATTTGCTTTACCTGGTACATTGAAAGGGCCTGAGGTTAAAACCAGGCTGGGGGAGTTACGGGGACTGTAGCTGCTGAGGCGCCTTGCTGTTCTTCACTTTTCCAGCCGACCTCCCTTCTAGGAAGTTCTTCTGCCTGCAATACTACAGTGGGTCAGGGTAGAGGCTACATTACTTCATCAGATGATGCTCTTGAACAAAAGTGGCCTGAGCTTGCCCAGCAGAGGTTCAGAGCGTGTTCCCTATGTCAGGATGGATCATCGATTCCTAACTACTTTACTCCCCTTTGTTGCCTGCAGAGACTCTTATGGGGGCTGGGGGGAGTTCGGCCCTATTTATGGTTTCCTCAATGCTGATCAGCCTGGGCCACAAGCCAGATAGAGCCAGCCATTCAGCACTGGAGATTAGTAAAGATTAGCTGTAAACAGGATGGTGGGGCTTTAATAAAAGATCCAGCATCTTCATAGCTGGACTCCTGTTTATCCCTTGCTTCGCTCGAATCGTAAATCAGTGGCCTACTCAGGCCTAGGGAAAAAGTGGCAGCGTGGAATGTGTCAGCTGTAACTTCTTTAAGAAGGTGAGAGGCAGAAAAAGGTTTCTTCACCTACTTGGAATGAGGTGAGATACAGCCAGACAAGTCTGTAACAACCTGTAAGACAAATAAAGGCAAGAGGCACACACTCGCATCTCTTGGTGTGTTCTGGGAAAATGCACCAACTTCAGGCTTCCCCAAGTCAGTAAGACCATGCAAGCCTCCATTTCCATATCTGTGAAGTGGGGAAAGGGCAAAAGACAGGGACCTCAGACTTTATAAGCTTCTTCCCCTAAGATCCCAAGGCTCTGGTGGATTCCTGAATACTACTGGGTGTCCTGCTGGTTGATGACAGCAGGACAGAACTGGCTTACAGATTTTTAAAGGGAACATTCTTGAAGGTACAGTGGTACCTTGGTTTATGAACTTAATTCTTTCCATGATTCTGGTTGCAAACCGAGTTGGACAAGAACCAAATCAAATTTCCCCATAAGGTCAACATTGAACCTAACCACTGAATTTGATTCCGTTCTTGTCCAACTCGGTTTGCAACCAGAATCGTGGAAAGAATTAAGTTCGTGAATCAAGGTATCACTGTATTGCATGCCTTCTATGAACCATCCCAGAAATAAAAGCAAAAAAAAGTGGCAATCACCTGTCAAGATGTGACCCCAAACTTCAATGTTGTATGCTGAGCTCTTGCAAATAGTTGTGATGCTATCTCTGAAGATGGGGCTTCTATTCAGCCAAGGTTTGAGGAGCTGAAGGAAGTGGAATCAACATTGAACTTGGATATCTTGTGTCTTAGGTCTGCAGCAAAGCAAATTCTTCAGTATTCCAAGCCACTCCTTTAGATAACCATGCAAGCACACACTACTTCTAGAAGGCTGAGGCCAAGGTACTGCCCCAGCTGACAGATAAGAACAGCCCATTCTTGTTACTCGAAGAGATTGTAAAAGAGAAAGAAAACCCCTCCCTCCAGCAAGCTCCACCTGTTTCCTGTGCACCTCAGCTTTCTGATGTTTACCCTGCACTGCTCAGACCTGTTTCCACGAGGAATGAGTCTTTGATAACTGAGTGGGTACTTTGAAAAAGCTGGGGCTTCTAGTTAATACTTTCAATAATCAAGTTTTCTCCTAGCCACTAGTATAATCTGAAATTTAGCAGATTGGCCTTGACTAAACGCCAGATTTCTGAATATTTATTTCTTAGTCTCTGATACTATCTCCCAGATTACTGTTCTATCTTTTCACCATAAAATGGAAGCATGAAGAGCAAAATTTCTCAGAAGATAGCAGGGAGGAGGGAAAGATGCCTGCTCCAGTGATCGGTATTCAGTGACACTTAATGATTAACAATGATGTTATTAATTCCAAGCCACTTCCCATACAATTTTAGGTTTTCCAAGAATTCTTTGTTGTCACAGTGTCCCATACACTGAGTGAGCAGAATGTATCTTATTACATCTTTCTCTGCTGATGACATGATTTTGAACCATGAGAATGTTTCTCCATCTGCACCAATCTGTGACCTGTGTGTCACCAGGCTTGGCATCTGGCCCTTCTCTCTGGTGTACAGCCATCTAGCGTCAGGCAGGATGTTCCTTCTGACTCCTCCACCCCTTCGGCGTCTTGTCCGGAGACACCAAAGCCCTCCCACTTCCTGGAATTTCCTCTGCTCTTGTTAAAGGCTCCTGACTAGTTTTCCAGCCAGGCACTCAGGACGGCTCTCCCCATGGTGTGAGACCAGGGAACTAAGGCTGCAAAGCAGAGGATGATCTACTTAATGGCTTGGGGAGGAGAGAGGTGTTGGCATCCGCTCAAAGGACTGGTGTTCCTGCTTCTGACCGAGAATCAGTGGCTTCTCGCCACTACTCTCCTGTAGGAGGCAGTGCTGAAGAATGTCAGCATCAGCTTTGCAATGAGACTTAAGCTGGCTTGGACGAGTTACACACTGTCTGAACCCCAGTCTCTGCGTTTGTTATTGCCCCAATGACCTGTGTGAGGATTAAATGTGTAATAGGCAGAGAACACACAGCATGTGTGTTCAAAGGGGCTGCTATTGCCATCAAGAAGAATACAAACTCTATTGGGTGGGTGCTGTGTTCACCCAAAGGAACCAATTATGGCTGTTATGGAATCCAGACAAGTGGGTAAAAGACATCACTGATACACGTTTCTGAAGATGCCTGGATTTATCGGTTCTAGTCTATACGTGCACCTGCGTAGATAGCTGTCAAACAGTCAATGGGATGGTGAACCTCTGGCTAGTCACTGGGAAGAGAAAGAAAACACGTACGTGCGCCAGTCGCAGTGTGCTTCTTTGTCCACTGAGTAACACTACCTTGTGCTTATATTCTACGGGCATTAAGTCAAAGAACTTTTGGCTTCTAAATCATAGACCAGTGAGGGTGAACCTTTTAGAGCTTTCAAAGATACAAACAGCCCATTGTGGCACACGTGCCATAGGTTCGCCACCACTGATGTAGACACATGCGTCATTTAAAACTTTGTAGGAGACGTATGTAAAAGAGTTAAAGCACTCATATTATTTATCTAACATTCTAAATATTACCATTCCTAAATATGATCATTTCAGTATTTTTTAAATTAAGATTTTAAGTTATTTTCTTTATACTAATTCTCCAAAATTTGGTGTGTATTTTGTACTTACATGCATCTTAATTCAAACTTACCTCATTTCAAGTGCCCAGGAGCCACATGTAGGTAGTGGTTGTGGTATGGAATCTAAATCTTCACTCTGAATGCTTTCTCGGCTAGCTGAGTATGGCAGTGTCTCCTATGGTTTGTTAAAAGTTTGGGGAATTTAGAGCTTAACACCTCTCTGAGAGACTTTATACTTTGCTTCTGATTTTTAAAACTACACTGATAAAATCATATGTTTTGAAGTAGCTATACACTGTAGAGTAGTTAAATCCAGCTAATTAACAAATGGCTTTCCTCACATAGTTATCACTTTTGTGATGAGACCACTTAACATTTACACTGCATTTTTCAAGAATATAATATATGATTATCAACTAGAATCACCATGCTGCACAATTGATTTTTTGAACTTATTCTTCCTGTATAACTGTAATTATAGATCTTTTGACCAACATCTCCCATCTCCCACCCCTCTCTTATCCCAGCATTCTACTCTCTGATCTCATGAAATTGATCAATTTAGTTAGATTCCATACTTGAATGAGAACATGTGGTATTTGTCTTTCCATACCTGGCTTATTTCACTTAACATAACGTCCTCAGTTTCATCTCTGTTGTTGTAATGACAGGATTTTGTACTTACATTCTTTAAGTCTCTTTATATCTTCATCATATTCCATTGTGTATATATACCACACTTTATAGATGGACATTTAGGTTGACTCTATACTTGTATATTATGGGTAACATCACAACACATATAGGAATGCAGAAGTCTCCTCAACATACTGACTTCATTTCCTTTGGATATATACCCAGAAGTGGGATTGTTGCATCTCCGTCTAATTCTTAATACCCTTTAGAAGCTCTTGCTGATAAAGGAACAAGTTGCCTATGTCCCCATGTTCCAATCTTCTTCACTCCATGACAATGAGAATTACAGTATTTATGTGGTTCAATAAATCCCATAAATGAGGCTGCCCATCAGTGCCCCAGCCCCTGTGAGGGTGAGGGGATCAGTATCTCTTGGCCCACCTGTGTGTCATGGCTCACCAATTTGGAAGGTCAAGTCTAAGGCCACAAGGCAATTTGCTTCATGTATGTGGTTTGGGGAAGTGGAGGGGGGTAGTTGGGGTTGGAGTACATTTTTTATTGCAATCTGTGCAACCACCATTCTTGTCAGTCAAGTCATGAGCTTGGATAACACTTCCTTCCCACAAAGAATGTACAAGTGGCCTCAAGAACATGTGTGCCCAAGCTACTGCTGTCGATGACTGAAATTGAAAGAAATGAGCTACATATGTGGAGCTGTGGAGTCAGCCTCCCTTTTGTGCTCTATGAAACCCCACTGGTATAGAGTTCACAGCAGGACCCAGAACGGTGCTGTGGGCACTCAGGCCATAACAGGCTACTAAGGATAAAGAGCTGAGGGTGGGGAGAAGACTTCTCAGCTAGAATATGTGGTGCATTGGCCGCACCAGTCAATAAAGCAAAGTTTCATGTGGGAAATGAGCTCAGTGGCAGGAAGAATGTCCAGGCTGATGGGAGGCCCTTCAAAGGAGCAGGGAGGGTGCTATTTTTCTACCTTCAGTATCAGGCCCACACAGCTGGTATTGGGTCCTGCTTCCTTAGAGCAAGGGTTCTTATCTTTTTTTTCAAGAAACCCATGAAAATTCCCAAGACAAATGCATATACAAGCACACAGGACTTGGAAGGAAGTTATGGAGTAGATGGAGTTTAAAGATGGATATGTGCTTGGGTTTTAGACCCAAAACTCCCTGAGCTCAAAATCAGAGCCTGAGATTCTGTCAGCTCTTAACTCTGGGTCTTGGGCAAATTCCTTGGCCTCTTGTTTTAAAAAGCAGTAGTAATCTCTGCATAGGTTTGCTTTGAGGCCAAATTTAGATCTTCCAGACAAAGGTGCTGCTGTCATATGGTAAGTGCTCCGTTAGGTTCACCATCATGACCATCTGCAAGGCCTACAAAGAGGATCTGGAATGAGAACTTTGACTGCTGCCCTGGAAGCTGTACTTTGAGTGTCATTAGCTTTTTGAAATGTCAGATAACCAGGGAGAGGGTAAGTATGAAATTCTGATGGCCAGTGGTGGCACCCTTCCTTACTAAGAGAGAGGTTAAGGAACTTTGCCCCTTCCTTTCCGTATCTTGGCAGAGGGACAAACTTCAGCGTCAGCTCTGCCATGTGGGAAGCTAAAGGTCAGTCTATCCCGGTTTATTTTTGCCCACTTACCACCATCACAGCCTCTGTCCTACTAGTCAGCTAACTTGAGGGAAGAATATCTCACTTCTTTTCTTTCTGATTCAGTGTTACTAAATTTAAATGAGTAGATTCAGCCTACAGTTTCAGGACTGTGGTCCTCTTTCCTCTTGGACCATGCTACCTGACTTGAATCAGTGATATACAGCCTAAGATCCTTCCTAAGGCGGTGTTCCTGTACCCCCACATATCCCAGCTCTGCCAGCATTTTGTGCTTTCTCTTTTTTTATCCCACATCACTTCTTTGCTCTTACCTAAAATACTTATGGTAAGCATTTTGCAGACATTCCATAATCTAAATCCAATTTACTCTTCTAAAGAAGGGAATCTAGAGGTTCAAGATGAATTTTCTAGATTTTAAGGAGGAAGGTTTTATTAAAAAGAGAAATTTTATTTCCTTTTACAAGGACTTCACTAGTTTCAATACTGTCTGGAATCTGGAACGATCCTCTCGAATCTTTAAATAGTATTTGGTGCCCTGACAGATTATCCCCCCACCTGCTCTGCAACAACTCCACTCCCAAAAGAAGGACTGCTTTTTAGGGACAAGCTACAAACCACTTGGCTTTCAAAAATAGCCTGAAATTATTAAAAATTTGAGCTTGCCCCCCATCACTCTATGATCGAGTTACAGATTCTCCAAAAGGTAACATAATCTGAGTTGTACTTTCTCATCTGTACAAATTCTAGCTACCATCCAATTGATTGTAAGTGTCAAATGAAATGCTTATTTTGGGGCCTGGCTGCCGTCATGGGAAGGTTTGGATACTGAAGGTATTGTCTGCATTCACACCTCACAGGTGTTCCAAAAGGAAGTCTGGAAGAGTTTTATAAAGTAAGGGGCACTATGCAGATGCATAACGGGCTCTGTAAAGTTGGTCTGAATATGTTGTTTGTCTTTCCCTGCTTTCAAACCTGGGAGAAACTTGTTCTCTGCTTCTGAAGAGCTGCCAGCCTCTACCCTAAGAGGGCTGCATCCAGACTGTGTTACAAAACTCTGGAATGTTAGCCTCTGGTATTCTAGAACTGTTGTATCTTGAACGTGTAATTTCTTTGTCCATGAGGAAAGGGAAAGACAAAGGAAGGGGTGTGTACACCAACCATCAGATCACCATATGCAAACACGAGTTGGAATTGAGGCTTTCGGTCAGACACCTCCGACCTCAGGCCCTTCACCTGTGAATGACCTAAAAAATGAAGGTTTAGACTTTTTAGGGACTGTAGGATGCCCAAATCTAACCAGATTTTTTTCAATTATTTGTTTCTAAATGTATGTGGCTGTAGGATGGGAGGAAAGAAGAATGGGTGTTGCAAAGAAACCTTATCCCAAACGTGAATTTTTAGAAGTTCCATGGGAAACAACGGCTTATTTAGAGATGATGCATCCTGATACAGCACTGGAGACCTGGACTCTGTAATGGCTTCCCTCGCTACATAAATGCATCACATAGCCAGCTGCTTTACCTTTGGAGTCTCAGATACCCTTAAGAATAAAATGCAGTTTGTTAGATCAGGTGATGCTACCATTCACCCACACTAAGCTCACTTAGGTTATCTAGTTGTGATACCATGGGACTCTTAACGTTCCTGTAAAGGAGAAATGGGACAGGAAGTGGCGGTGTCTCCTGGGCCTTGGCCTGCTGGATGATTTTGAAAAAAACCTCTGGGGCCGGTGAGATGACTCAGTGGCGTAAGCGCCTGCCTGGCAAGGGCGAGGGCCCGAGTTCAACTCCCGGAACCCACATACGAAAAAAGGGCCGGTGATATCGCTCAGTGGCACGGGCACCTGCTGGCGCGCGAGGTCCTGAGGTCGACCCCCGGTACCCACAAAAAAAAAAAAAAAAACCTCTGGAACACATAGGCTGTTTGTTTTGTGTTGAGTTGTCCCCCAAATGGTGGGGTTGACATAGCTAAGACACTATACCTTTTGACATTTCAGTAGCTGGGCCCATTGCAGGCAGGGCGACTGTATGAAACAATGACGCGATCACTGTAGTTCCAGTTTGGTCACCAGAACAGCAGTATCCATATCACCTGGCATTGCTAGAAGTTCAGGTTCTCAGGCCCCAAGTCAGGCCTACTGCATCAGAACTCAGTATGGCCCCAGGAAACTATGTTGTAACAAGCTCTCCCAAGGATTATGATGCTTCCAGAAGTTGGGAACCATTGGATTGGTGCAGCTCACCTTCGGCAAGTGTGGCATCAGAAGATGTTCAGTGTGTTGCTACTTAACATGACTTGGCATTAATCCATGCTTCCAATTCCTACTGAATGGTACCCTCTTGATTTACATTTTAGAAGCCCCTTTTTCCCAGTATTAAGGAAGGGCTAGGACTCTGTAGCAAGAGGTAATGTTCAAGAGTCAATGAACCTACAACCTCGGTGAGAACCTGGCCTAAGACCTCTATGGTAGCACGCTCACTGCTCCACACAAGAGTCTGCAGGAAGTGGTATTGGCTTCTGACTTTGACATTGACCACCTGACCAAATATAGTAAGAAAAAACCTAACGCAGCATTTCCTCAAATTTCTGCCTGCCTGCTGCACAGAAACTGCTCAAGCATTGAAGGTTTGCTGGAGGTTAGATATATACTAACCTGTGGAGCAGCACTATAGGAGACAAAGGAATGGCAGCTGTCATCTGTGGGGCCCTGTGGAACTGGCTTGACTACCATCTACCTGGTTATGAGATTCAAGTGCTTTCTTTTACCTGAAAAGTCTCACCTGTAAAATACAGGTTGCACATAGTTTGCAGGGCATCTTTATCTGTGCACATCATTTAGTAATGCCCTGCTGTCTTTTTCCAAAAAGAATCATTTTTTAGCTTCTTTTTAATTTTTTAACTAGTATATGTTTGCCATACATAATAATTACATTCATCTTGGGGAATATATATATATTTCTTTAGTCATTTTTACTTATCTTTCCCTCCCCCACCCTCCCTTCCCACACTCCCATCTCCATAAAGTCTATCTCTCTGTTTCCTATCAACTTTTATTTTACTCTTTAAATTATTTATATTTTGGGTTTCTCATATAAAAGAAAACATGATATTAAGTTTCTATGTCTAAATGTATTTCACTTAGCATTATGATCCCAAAGTACATCCATTTTCCTAAAAATGACCCAAGTTTATCCTTGTAACTTTATGGCTAGGTAGAACTCTGTTATGTATGTATAAACACCACATTTTCTTTATCCATGCAACTGTCGATGGGCCTGTAGGCTGCTTCCAAGATTCAGCTATTGTGAGTTGTCCTGCTACAAACATGAGTATAAGTGTATCACTGTAATATGATGTTTTTAACTGTCTCAGGAAGATACCCAGAAGAGACAGAGCTGGATAAAATGGAATTTTTAATTTTAATTTGTTTTGAGGAATCTCCATACTGATTTCCATAGTGGTTGTACTACTTTACCTTTCCACTAACAGTCTAGAAGTGTTCCTTTTTCCCCAAAACCTTGCCAGCATTCATTGTTTTTCAAGTTCTTGATGATAGCCATTTTTTTTTTTTTTTTTTGGAGGAAGATAGAATCTCCGTGCTGCTTTAATTCAAATTTCTCTTTTTTTTTTTTCAATCATTTTTATTTGTACATGCTTACAATACACAATGATTACATTGCTCATGGGGAGTTGGTACATGTATATAACACATCTTATTTTTTTATCCCCTTATGCTCCCTTTCCTCTCCCCTCCCTCCATTTCTTGGGCCCCTTCACTTTTGCAAAAGTCCTATCTCCCTGTTTCCTATTATCTGGTTTTTTTCCTCTTTATTTATATTTGGAGTTTCTCATATAAGAGAAACCATGTAATTTTTAAGCTCACGTGTCTGATTTATTTCACTTAATATTATGGTCTCAAGTGCATCCATTTTCCTACAATAAATCAATTTTATCCTTCCTTATGGCAGAGTAGTATTCCATTGTATATAAATACCACACTTTCTTTATCCATTCATCTGATAATGATAGATATATATAATGATAATGATGGATATATAGGCTGCTTTTGCGATTTAACTATTATAAATTGTGTTGTTATAAAGACAATATGCATGTGTTACTGTAATATGATGTCTTTAACTCTTTTGGGAAGATACCTACAAGAGGAATAACTGGGTCATGTGGAATTTCTATTTTTAGTGTTTTGAAGAATCTCCATAATGATTTCCATAATAGTTATATCAGTTTATCTTCCCGCCAACAGTACAGAAGTGGCTTTTTTCCCCATAGCCTCTCCAGCATCTGTTATTATTTGACTTTTTGATGATAACCATTTTTTTCCTAGAGATGGGACCTCAATGTGGTTTTAATTTGCACTTATATAATAGCCAATGATTTTTAATATTTTTTCATGTATTTATTGGCCATCTGCATTTCTTCTTTGAGGAAGTGTCAATTCATTTCAATTGCCTGTTTTTTATTGGATCTTTTATTTGGGGGTTCTAATTTTTTATTTCTTCATAGGTCCTAGATATTAGTCCTTTGTCCAAGAAGTAGCTAGCAAAATTCTTTCCCCTTTCTGGAGATTGTTTCTCTACTCAGTTGTTTCCTCTGCTGTGCAGAAGCTTTTAATTTGGTGTAATTCCATTTGTTGATTCTTGATGTTATTTCTCATGCAGCTGAGGTTCTGTTCAGAAAGTCTTTGCCTGTGCCTATGTATTCAAGTTTTACCTGTTTTGCCTTCCAGGACATTCAGTATTTATGTTTTAACATTTAAGCCTTGATGTTTTAATGATATGAGAATGAAAAATGGAGACTAATGACTTCCTCATGGAAAGAGGGATGAGGACAGGCTGAGCTGTGAAGTGACAGCCACTCTGCATATTCAAAGGCCTTGTCGGGCCGTACTGTACAGTAATGCATACTGTGCCCACTATTCTGCACCTTCAGAAAAACACATGTAAGCTCGTCTGTCCTCTACACTCTAGACTTCAGTCTGATATAGATTACTTGGTTGTCTTGGAGACAGTTTCATTCTGGAGGGGACACGGTCCCTCCTAGAAACGCCCCCCCAATGCAGACTTCTGCTGAGTCCAAATCTTGAAGTTATAGCTGGAGCCAATTAGAGTAGCTTTCTGTCTCTCTCTGTCTCTGTCTTTGTCTCTCTGTCTCCGTCTCTGTCTCTGTGTCCATGTCCATGTCTATGTCTCTCTCTCTCTCAGCCTAAACTCAAGGAGTACCTTTTTCCTCCTCTTTTCTAGACCTATCTCAATCTTAAAGATTGCACCAAAAATGTAGATGCAAAGAGCATGTAAGCCCTCCCCATCTCCTAAAATCTAGACTTTATAAAAGATTTGTCTTGTTAAATGTTAGCTTTCAGAGCTAAGGGCTAGGTTCTTTTCCCCCCTTTGTTTTTTTGTTTTGTTTTGTTTTGTTTTGTTTTCTTCTTCTTCTTAAGTCCATTGCACAACAATCATTTTAACCTTCTGCCAAATTCTGCACTTCTGGCAGAGATTACTATGAGTGTTTAAACAGGTAACTTCTACCTTTGGACTTCGATTGCAACAGGTTCAAAGTTTCTAGAGGAGCTTGCTGAGCACCCTCAGGTCTGGATACAGTGGATCAAGGTGTGGTCCAGTCCAGGAGTTGTGGAAAAGGCAGGAGTGACTGAATGCCGTGCTGAGCCAATACAGCCAGTTGTGCGAGGAGCTTTCCTGCACCCAGGATCCTGGTCAGATCCTGAACGGTGTTCCTCTGAGGTAAGCTACAATAATCCCAACTGCCCTATATTTTATACATCTATGAGGTAACGTGGATGGGGGTGGTACTGGAGAAGAAGGTGGGACGTGCTTCTATGCCCAGTCAAAGTCTCTTTTGTAATATAAAGTTACATTTGACCGAGGAGCAGCTAACTTGTATGTAGAAGCAAAAAACTCTGCTAACTTGTGTAGAAGCAAACAAAAATCAATTGAAAAGAGAGAGGAGAGCTGTCCGGGTGCTAACAGGAGAAGGAATTGGAAGAGAATGTTAATTCTACCAAATGCACTAAAACAGACTTAAAAACTTTAAAGGTTCCATTCTGAAATTTCTTTCCCAGTCTGGTTAGAAGGGTCATTTACCAACTGTTGATGGCAGAGATCCCCTTTTGGAAGGGAGCTGGAGAAAGGTATCCTTGGTAGACATTCTATTAAAGGTTGGGGACCATACCAGGAACACGACATGCGTTACCACATTGGCTTGCTGCCTCCTGTGAGGGAGGAGGTATCATTCTCATTTTATAGATGAATAAGTTTGTCTCTGGGCTGTCAAACAGCGCAGCCTGGGCTACACAGTCAGGAGATGGCATGGCTAGTTTGAATCCTGATCAGTCTGTCTCCACAGCCTGTTCCACAACACAGAATTCTTGCATGTTGTCAAAACCTTCTCTTATTCTTAGAAACTGGGAGTGTCACTTCTGCGCATGTAGGATTGGATAGGAAGGTGCCTCTGGTGAGACTTTGGAATGACCCAGACCTTTCTGAACTTGAGCATTCAATTCTGGAGGAGATCGATTTAAAATAAAAATAAGGCTCCTCTCCTGCCTGCTTTAAGCCTTTAACTCTGGTTGGCAAAGGTGATCAGTCTCCAGAGAAAGCTTGCCGTGTTAGAACGACCCAGGCTTGACATCTATTCTGCCATCCGTCCACCACACTTTCAGAGAGGAAGTGATTTCTGAAGAGGTGAGCTCCTGAAACTGAGCAAAGCCAAGGATTCCTCCAGCCTTAGGGTGTCCTAGCAGATGGAATGTCAGAGGGCTCTTCTTCTTCTTTCTCCCACATCCAGAGGGGCCTCCCAGGAGGCCAAGGGTCAGCCTGTACATGCATAATCCAAGATTGCGGCACCTCGCCCTGACTTTCAGCTGGAGGCTTTACGGACCTCCTGTCTACAGGAAGAACAAATCCTAACCTAGCTCTAGTGAACTCCGTAAGCCTTCTTGGATCAAGGCTGGGGAAAGTGCTGCTTAATTGCCCGGTGTCTGTGAGCTTGCAGGTGTGACTGTGTCAGAATCCCAGTGGCTGAAACCCAGTGATCAAACTTCTATCTCCATTAAAAACCCAAAGACAGGAAGCCACATGTGCTTCCTGTGGGAGGTGGGAAGGGGCAGGAGAACAGTTAGTTATTTCTGTGTCCCCAGCGTCACTCTGAGGCCACAGCCTTAGGTGAACCTTAGGTGAACTAAATAAAACCACTACAGATCCTGGCAATACTGGGGGAAGGGGAGACAGAGGGAGGGTGGGAGGGAGAGAAAGAAAGAAAGAAAGAGAGAGTGAGAGAGAGGAATTCCTAATAAATTTGGAGGTGGGAGAGGCTGAGCTGTTATGTCAGCAGAAAATGAACCATGTTAATTTAGTGACTCACTGCTGCTATCACGCTGGACTTGGTTGTTTATTTTGTTGGCTTCAGGGACTGAGGCAGGCACTTCTGGGGACGCAAGAGAGGGGTTCCCTGGAGAAGAGAATGGATGACACAGTCTCGAGATGAATCTAAGGGCAGAGACCTCTCTAGCTGGACCTTCATAGGACCTTCCTGTCCTATGAATCTAGCAAGGACGGTGTCACCTCCACTTCTGTGACACTAGTGGTCTGAGAGGCACCTCATGTTGTTTGGGTTTGATTTTTCTCATCTTAGTTTACAGCCAGGCAGACAAAGGAGGTCAGGGTGGATTGTACTGAAGCAAGCTGCTTTTGTTTTCAGCCCTGAGGGGATGGGGTTAAAATCTTTGAAAAGGAGCCAGGAGCACTTGGGCAGCTTCTTTCCTCGTGGTCACAATACTTCCACTTTCAGTTGTGAAAGAAAAACCAGGAAGTGAAGTCCTCGAGCACGTTAGAAAGCCCGGCCATGGCCTGACTCGGGACAGCTTAGAGCAGGGCGTAAGTGGAGACGCTCTGAGACTGGCTGTCGGCCTGCATGGACACTCTGAAGACACCCAGTCCCTGGAGAAGCCACGGGTGAGGAGAGAGGGACAGGGACTCGTGTGTCAGGAAAATCGTGGAGCCGGGAAGCCCCGTTCGCTGGAAACACCAAGGCACTCGGCCCCCTCTCAGGGTAAGGGAACGTCTAGGGGGTGATATTCAGCAAGGGGTCTTGTGAGTGCGTGATAGAGGCATCCTGCCCCCCAAGTTCAGCAAAGCAACTAGGGAGACTAGAGCTTGCTCTGTCTCCGGGCATATCACGCTCTCTCTCTCCCAGGTTCCAAAGGCCACCTTCAAGCCCCTGAGTCAGGATAGGTGAGAGGAAGGAGGCATCTGGGCATGAATGGGTTCTTCTCCTGCCTCTCTTAAGGAGGTTAGCTACAACACTGATCTCTTTGGGGTGGGGGGCTGAGCACCTGGCCAGCTCTTCTGTGGTGGGCTGGGGGTTCACCCTCAATTTTCATTTGACTTTGACTGCCTTTTATGGTAAGAGCTGGTGAATGAGAATGAGGAGGTGGAAGAGACCAATGGAAGGTTTCTGAACAAAGTTGGATTAGTTTTCAGGGGTAGAGCCACAGATCACAGCTGAGATGAGCTTGAAAGACCTTCAGGAGTGAACCTTGGGAGAGGTTTGAGCTTGATACTTTCTGTGGGTATCAACTGTTTTTTGGTGGTATGGTCTGAAAGGTGAGAATGACTCTAAAGCTCCAACTTGTAGGTGATTGGTAGTCTCTAAATGAAGCAGAGTCCTAAAAAGTAATAAAATAAAATGAAAGACTGATTTAGTTTAAAGAAAAAAAGTGGAGTAATTGCTACAGCTTGACCTTTCCCTCCACTTTCTAGCGTGGAATCACTCTGTGGAGGCCCCCTCCAAGTGAGAAGTATTAGAAGTGAAAATAGAATACATCTTGGGAAAGCCATGGTATAAAATTTTGAGGACATCACTGTATGCTTGGCATGATAATAAATAAAAATAAAAACATAAAACAAGAATCATAAATGCAAGGACAAGCAGGTGATATAGATAAGTAAATAGATGGTATGTGATGAGGTGCTGGTGGAAGGAATAGTAGCAAAATTCAGGGCAGGCATATGCCAGATGAACACATCCAAATTTAAGTTTAAAAAAATACCAGCCAGACCAAAGGGAATATTTCAGGCAAGCATCTGGCTTGGTTCTGACCTAAAGGAGTCTTCTGTCCCAGGCTATATTATAACTCTTTAGGACAAAGTCACCTACAACAATATCAGTATACCATTTCATACCTACATCTATACACTCTGTGAAGGTCCTGAACTATGAATGGAGAGAAGGAAGATGAAGCCAGTGAGGTACTAACACACACTAGGTACTCTTATTTAATCAAGACAATTTTTTTTTTTTTTTTTTTTGTGGTTACTGGGGGGACGACCTCAGGACCTCACGTGCCAACAGGCGCCCGTGCCGCTGAGCGATATCACCGGCCCCTTTTTCGTATGTGGGTTCCGGGAGTTGAACTCGGGCCTTCGCACTTGCAAGGCAGGCGCTTAAGCCGCTGAGCCGTCTCACCGGCCCAAGACAATTTTTGAGGTGGGTGGTTATGTCATTTTATAGTTGAGAAAATAAGTAGGCTCAGAGAGGTAAAGCAATATCCCCAAGGTCACAAAGCAAGCAAGTTGTCAAATTGGGACTGAAACTGCTGTCAGCATGATGCTAAAGAACTGTCCTTCATCCACTCATATATAGGGTTAGCCTTCCTTCAGATTTCCTAGAAAATTTAATTTTCCTAGAAAGATTTTCATGTATGATGACCTGGACACTAGGTATTGAGTTCACATATTTATAATATTTGTTTCAGATTGAAAAATTTTTTTAGAACCATAAATATTACAACTACTATTCGTTCAGCATTTTCTATAAGGCAGTGCTGTGCTTAGTGTTTTATAGGGATTTTACTTTTCGATCTGCCAAACAGTCCTATAAGTACATACTTTATTTCATACATGAGGAAAGTGAGGCTTAGCAATAAAGACACTAAACACTCTAGGGTTAGATAGGATCTGGAAGTTAAACTCCAGTTCTTTTAGTTCTGAAGGTGATCTCTGCCTTAATTTCTGATGAATCTAGTTTACCACATAGGCCAAAGAATTAGGAACTGGAAGAAACTTGTCTTTTGAAAATCCTCCTGTCTCAGCTCCACGGAGACAGAAAATAGATTGGTAGTTGCCAGGGGTTGAGGGAGAGAGATATGCGGGCCGACTGCTTATTGGCACAGGGTTTCCTTTAGGGATAATAAAAATGCTTCAGAACTAGGTAGAAGTGGTGGTTGCACACTAGTATGAATGTGCTAAATTCTTAGAACTGATCAATTTAAAATGGTTAATTTTTGTTAAGTGAATTAGACCTAAAAAAATATCCTCCCACCTCTAGGCAGGTGTGTTCCAAATCAGGATTTGGCTATTTTTGTTTAGAAACCAAGAGTGCAGTCCCTGCTCTGTCTGTCTCTCATGTTTGGCCAGCAGATACACTGACCCTCCTTGGGTGCACCCAGAGGTGACTCTTGAGTCTGGCAGAGCCCTGCAACGGTGGCCTGGTCCCAGCAACAGTGAGCTTACTGTCACGGCTATCACCACATTCCTCTGTAAATATGTCGAGATACGCCTCTGCCCTATTGATGTAGACAAATCCTGAGGTCAGAAATGAGCTCTTCCCACTTGCACAGGGCCTGACATTTCCTAGGTCCTCAGATCCTAATGACTTAATCAATATGTGAGTTTTTGGAGTTTGAAAGGTCTGAGAACCCAGGTACTGCAGTTACCCGGCTCTGGGATCAAGCTGCTGTTGCAGCTGGTTACAGATCTCTCTGTCTCCTCCAGTCATTCTGTTCTAAGTGTGGTGGGCTTGTGAGTGGTTTGTAGGAGGATGCTCTGAAGGGAAGAGGGCCTGGGTCAAGATAACACCATGCCTCCTCCAACCAGCTGTGCTCTGTTTAAATAGAAACAAGGAGTCATTAAGACTCTTGCATGGAAGTGGAATGACGACCATGACCATCTCTTCTTTTGTAACAGAACATCCGATGCTAACGGAAGAAGGAAGAGACAGTTCCTCTTTACTGAGGACTTTATGTACCCAATAGTATGCCAGACACTACACACATTATCCCTTCTGTGTGCAGTTAAGGAGAACTGATGCTCACTGACATTAAGTAACTCCTCAGGGCCACCTGGCTGGTAAGTGGTGGAGTGGCTGCTCTGCTATCTGGAGAAGTGATGGCCTTGAAAGTCTGCCTCTGAAAATAAGAGTATTGGCAACAAAGCTGGCTGCTTGTTCTTTGAGTCTGGTGACTCTTGACCATTGGTCCATCCAGCTAGTGTGAGGGCTGATTCTGCAAAGACCTGAGGCAGGCCTCTTTCACAAGCTCTTGCATCATCTGGTCTTTATCCCGGCAGTGTTAATAGGGACCTAGCACTTCGTCCAGCCTATCTTTTTACAGACCCTCTTATCAAAATTAGTGGACTCGTGATATTGGTTCTCTTACCTTGGTTTTCTCATAATTCACTTGGTCAGCAGTAGGCTTGGGGTGCCCTTGAGGCTATTTACCTTGACAATGCTTCTCTCGGGGTGGGACTATTGGACTGAGATTTGTTTGAAACACAGTGGTAGATAAAGGTTGGCTGTATCACCAGTGGGATTTGTCACTTCCTGTCTCCACCCCAGGGGTGCCTCCGCATCTATCCTATTAGACTGAGGTAAGAGGGCCTTGGTATTTGACTTAACAAGGGTATCCTATTAAAGACCACTCAGGTCAGCTGGCCAAGGCACCCCCCCTCCACAAATGGTTTTCATGTTTGTGACCCAGATTGACTCCAGTGGTACAGCGATTGCACAAGACTCCAGACATTGTCATTTTTAAACTTCTTGGATCCTTTAGTTTTTTTTTTTTTTGTTTTTTTTGTTTTGTGTTTTTTGCTTGTTTTTTTTTCCTTTCAACTAAAGATGGACCCTCCCTACATTAGAAATATCTCTTCACCATTTCCCACCCCTAAATGTCCCCCTTTTCTCTCATGTGTGCCTCTAGCCACATCTAGACCTTCCTCTTCTTCCCTTCTACTCAAGTTCATCCAACCTAATGTGATAACTGGTCTGTCCATGAAGAAGGCAGATGAGAGACAAGAGACAACAGCTGAGAAAGATAGTTCGGTGCTCATGGCCAAGCAGGGTTTGAGCCCATGTAGTCTGACTCAAAATGTCTGGAAGCCCTGCATGATGGTATATGCCTATAATCACAGCACTTGGGAAGCTGAGGCAGGAAGATCACTGTGAGTTTGAGGCCAGCCTGGACTACATAGCAAGACCCGTCTCAAAAAACAAACAAACAAATGGTCTGGAATCAGAGTTGGGGTCTTACTAGATGTAGGCTTCATTGGTATGATCATCATCTTTGATTGCCCCTGGAAAAGCAACACTGATGATAAAGCTAGTGCTCCACATAGGCATCTTGGTCTACTCCAGTGTACACTGGCCTCCCCTTTCTTCAAATTCATGAGCTCATCCCACACACTGACAATTCTATGCTTTTCATGTTAGATAGACACAGAAGTCTCCAGAGAGCAGGAGCTATATATATATATTTTTTTTAAAGGAAAAAAATAGAACAAAATTTCAAAACAACATAATAGGAGGGTAACAATGGTTAATACTTTGCATATCATTATCTTTAAATTAATTACTCATAGTACAAGATATCAGCATTCAATTGTCCAAATAATATTAGCACAAACCTTTCTTTTCAATGAACAAAGAGAAATTAGTAGTGTATCTATCTTATATATATATATTTTTTTTTTTTTTTTGCTTTTTCCTTCCTTCTTTTCTCCATTCCCCCATCCCAGTTTCTTTTTCCTTTTGAACAGTTTCTTCCTATTTTACAATATCTATTATACATTTTGGATCTTATTTACTCTTTCAGCTTCTCACACTACGGAGACAATACGATGTTTACACATGTGCGTCCGATTTATTTCACTTATGAGTATGGTCTCGAGTTGCATCCATTTAACTATAAAAGTCTCCAGTTTATCCTTCTTTATGTCTGAGTAGTACTCCATTGTATAAAAATACCACATCTTTTTTATCCATTCCTCGGTTGATGGGCATTTGGGTTGTTTCCCAGATCTAGCTATTACAAATTGTGCTGCTATAAACATGGGTGCACATATATCACTGTGGTATGGTGTTTTTAATTCTTCTGGGAAGATATCCAGAAGGGGAATAGCCAGGTGGAATGGGACCTCTAATCCTAGTTTTTTGAGGAATCTCCCCACTGATTTCCACAGTGGCTGCACCAGTCAACACTCCCATCAACAGTGAAGAAGGGTTCCTCTTTCCCCACAGCCCCTCCAGCATTTGTCATTGGTTGATTTCTTGATGATAGCCGTTCTTTCTGGGGTGAGATGGAATCTCAGTGTTGTTTTAATTTGCATCTCTCAAATGTCCAATGATGTTGAACATTTTTTCATATATTTATTTGCTGTTTGTATTTCTTCATCTGAGAAGTGTGTATTCATGTCAGATGCCCATTTTTGGATTGGGTCTTTAAATTTGGGAGGTCTGATTTTTTTGAGTTTTTTATATGTTAGGAGTGATATATTCTGTCTGTCCCTCAACACATAACATAGTGCTGGACACAAGTCCAAGATGTTTGCCTTATTGAAAGTTAATGTATGAGTAAATTAAGAATGCGGAGGGTAAACATACCTCTTGCCACACACATACATCTCCAGTCTACCAAGAGATGCCAAAGTTAGGGTACATCCCACAGAACGCTTGTCTCAAAGTATTATAACTGCCTGGGAATTGACTTTATCCCCTACTAGACTAGACTCCAAGTATGCTTTCTCCACTCTGACCATGCTGCCTGGTGCACAGTAAGTACTCAAATGCTAGGTTGTAGGAAACAAATCTAGAGTGCATTCCCAGGTGTATTTACTCACTGGGAATGCACTTACCTAGGTGGCAGAACTTTTAAAGTCAGCTACCTGAGCCAAAGGTGAGATAATATGGAGTTGTACATATTATTATTTGGTAAACAAAACAAAATACACATTTCAAATTAAGTGCATTCATGATGAGTGAACCTTGAACTAGCTCAAGTCAGGCTTCTTAGTGTTGCCCTTCATGTCATCGCGCTCTGAGCTATGGCATTCCCAAGGAAGATTCGGCCGGCTCTGTCCCTTTAGAGGAGAATATTGTGTTTTTTGTGAGACTGAATTCTGCAGCTAGATCCTTCCCTCCCTTGCTGCCTTGCTCCAAACTTGTGGCAATGGTCAGCAAAAGGAGCAGCTGTGGGTTCCCACAGGATCTAGGGTCCGTGCTGAGTGTGCCAGAATCCAAAAGATAGGACGACCTCTGGGCAGGAGTGAATATTACAGCACAGGGAGGCCTATTGTCACAGAGATGACACTGAGCCACCAGAAGACTCCCTGAGTCACAAACCCAAGGAAAGAGCTAGTCATACTCCATTTCTTACAAGCCTCCTGAGCTCTGGTTCTGGCAGCTTTTCCTGTGCAATTCGGCAGCAAGATATCACCAGGGGATAATCCTTAAAAACCGTCCTAGTGGATGTATGCTCTGCCAGCTCTTTTACAAATTAGTGCTATTGGGATAGAGAGATGTGAGAGGTTAATCACGTAGCTTCCCCCCATCCTTTAATTATTTAAACAATCAAACTGAATTTTTCTGTGGTGTGGAAATTGCTAAGTCCCCCCAGTGGCGTTTTAATACGGCTCCTTTGGGTAATACGGTCTCCCTGCTCTGCCAGGCAAGTATTTGAGGAAATGCCAGGAGCTCCTTTCCCTCTGCCTGGGGACGTCCCCTAGAGTGTGTACTTCGAAACACACTAGGAGCCAGGCCTAAGGTGAAGAGAACCTGTGGCTGGTCACACGGCTAGCATGAGGCGGCGGCCTCAACACCCAGGCACTGGTGAGTGGCTGGGAGGTAATCAGGTCAGGATCCTGCACCTGCCTTTCCTCTAAGCTTCTAAGAGTAAACATTGAGAGGCGCACATTCAGGGGCCCCTGACTTGACTTCTGCTCTGGTTTCTTATCTGCTGGAGAAATGAATGAAACAGTTTCCCACCCCCGGAACCACTCCTCAGGGTGGAGTGCTCTGTGCCTGCCATGCATTTTACACAGCAGCATGAGCACATGGCTGTGTATAGGAAGTGGGTTTGGTAGTAGAAATGCTAGGTTGCAGGAAACAAATCGAGGGTGCATTTCCAGGTGTATTCTTAACTTCTCTTCCATCTGTCTTTTCCTATGAGGATTATCCTTTCAGCAATGTAAATGCATATAAACTCATCATAATTAGGATCATACTGTACACTGTTGTCCTCATGCTCTTTCTTTCTACTTGGCAATAGATCATGGAGCTGCTTTCATATCAATACATGTAAACCTCTTTACCTGCCAAGAGTTCCATTATGTGCAAGAGCTATAATTTACTGGGTTACACCTTTCATGGAATACTTTCCTGGGATCTTGCTAAGGTTTTAGAGGAGGTAGCAGCCATGGCTGTAGGCACTTCACATGTGCGTTTACTCCTTAAATCATAGTGACAGCCTTGTCATGAAGATATTATGGTTGCCATAGGACAGATGAGAAAGCACACAGAGGTTGTCTGCTCCAGGCTACAGAGAGGATACCCAAGCAAGGCTTGAGCCTTTGTAGTCTGACTCAGGAGGCCACATGCTTAATTGGTACATCATGCATCACTCATGAGGTACTTTATTGAGCTGATGTCTTTCCACAGGTTAAACTGATGGTAGAATCAAAAGTTGTTTGGCCTTACCACATTTTAAACTGTGGCATGGGGCAAGGTGCACATATCTAAGAGGCTGCATGCATCAAATTTACTTTTTCACAATTAACCCTGTAGGTTGCCTTGTTTTGTCCTTGCTAACCTAAAGGGTAGAAGAAAGGCATTTGGGTTAAATTCACACTTCTAAAAACTGAAAAAACAAAAACTGCATACCTTTCCTTAAATTTAAGTCACCTATTTCGCTGTAAACTTTTTGGTCATACCCTCTGCTTTTACTTTACTGGATTGTATTTCGTTTTTAATTGACATCTAAGCATTCCTTATTAATGAAATTAGCTCTTTGCCTATCTGGGATATTTGATACTTTTCCCACTTTATCTTTAGATTTTGTGTCTGTATCTTTTCTGTAAGGCCAATATTTTTAAATATTCTTGTGCACTCAAACTTGCCGCCATCTTCATTTCTAGATTTTAGATTTTCTGTCTATTTTGAGTCTTTCCCATACCAACATTATAAAAAAAAATTTTTTCTTCTATGAATTTTTTTTAAATCTTGGAAAAAGTGCTATTCAAATTAGTATACATGAAATAAATGCATAAAATTTATAATTAGAAAGTTTAGATCTGAGGCACATACGAAGGCTTGAGAAATGCAAAGACACACCTGAAAGTCAAGTTCTATATCCTTAAATGTATCTATATATTTGATGCCACTCTAGTCAAGACTAGCAGGATTTTCTTGAGAACTAATAAGCTAGTTCTGGAGTTTATTTTTTTTTAATAAAACATAAAGAGTCAAAAGATTTTTTAAAAATAACAGAAATTGGGCAGGTAGCAAAGTGACAAACACAATGAAGCTTACATATTTTCCATGGGCTATAGCAATTTTCTATCAGTCACAAAAAACAGACAAACCTATTTAGCAAAACAATTCTGAAATAACACCCAGTAGACGCTGTAATCATATACTAAATGGCATTCCAAACCAAAACAGGTTTTTTTCACTCACAATTAATATATTGAGACTACTGACTAGCCATTCAGAGAGAGAATATGCTGACCATTTTGATCTTTGAATTCTTTTAATAACTTAGGTATCTGCAATTCCGTTTCCTTAGCAACAGTATTTTTCTACATCAGGTTTCCTCTGAGTTTTATGAAACAGGATCATTGTCTCAAATAATGTTATCCTTTCCTTCCCTTAGAAGAAGAAAATTGCATGTGATACAGACAATTATACTGGTGTAAAAAGGTGAAAAGCCCTTTACCTCAGAGTGTCTAAGGAAACTGGGTTAAGGGTCCTGCAGTAGAACACATACGTGGCTCACCTTCATTGCACGTTAAAGACAAGATTAACAGATGTTTCCAGATATGCTCGTGGCGCTATTGGCTTGTGGTGTCCTATTGGCTTTTTGCTATTACTTTGTTTAGAAATATAGGTGATGTGTGTAAGGACTGAGCTGGAGGCCTTAGGAAAGTAATAATGAAGGCTTAGAAGTGCCAAGCCCAGTCCAGTGAGTAAAACTTTCACACAAAGCCTCTTAAATAGCACATCAGCCCTTTGGAGTCATGAGTTGTAAAGACGTGACGAACGAATGTAGGTACATCACAGTATGGAAGAATATGTTAATTGGGTGTGAGAACGTGGGGACTCTAGTCTTTTTTAAATGATATTTTTGTCACCACAGGATAAGCTCATACTTGCAAGAGAAGAGAGAAACCAATTAAATCCAAATGAACCTGTGCTACTCCAGAAGGCAGATTTTTGAAAAGCTTATAATTATAATTTATATATCATCTCTCATAATTAATTCTTCAGGCCTAAAAGCAAAGATAATTTCCCTTATTGTCTTTAGAATTACAGAAACCCAGGGTAACAGAATGATTTATTTCTTGGCTAGACTTTCTGTTCTCTTAACAATGCAGATAACTTTATTCTGATTTCTCCAACCGTGGAGAAAGAGGCTCATCCTGAGTAGTTTTCAATGCTTATTAGAAACGTGTTTTTTCACCATGTTCCATGCATCCCTAGTTAATTACCTTACCAAAACATTGATTTGGAAGGACCCATCTCAAGATTGACCAGAGAGACTTTTTTATTAGTACATATTTGTAGTACACAATGTTTACATTCCTTGTGAGGAATTGGTACATGTATGTAATACATCTTAATTCCTTGTTTTCATTCCATTTCCCTTCCCTCCCCCTTTCATTCATCTCTTGATCCTCTTCAATTTCTTTTTCTTCTTTTGTATGTGCTTGCAATACTTAATGTTTACATTCCTTGAGTGGAACTGGTGCATGTACATAACACATCCCTTTTGATACTCTAAGATTTGGTAGTTTGAGGGTGGAAAAAAATGGGCTGAATATTTTCAACAGAAAATTTTAAGCTAAAGTGCCATTCATTCCTTCAACAACCACTCATTAGGAGTTTGCTACGTGCTATGCATGGTGTAGCCATGTAAACAAAACAAAAATCCTTGTCCCAACAAGAACATCAGCCCCGCAGGGTCAATGAATCGTAAGGGACCAGGACTATTTTAGACAGAATAATTTCACGGAGAAGAGAAAGCCACATCCATGACAGAGATTGGGGAGGAAACGGGAGCATTATATAGGGTGACCAGAGAGCCACTTCTGAAGAGGTGACATTTGAGGTGATGCCTGACCTATAAGCAACACGCAGCCCTATCAGATCTGGGGAACAGTGTTCCAGGCAAAAGGAAAAGCCAATACACAGGATTTGAGGTAGTAATGGACTTAAAGTTGAAACTAAGTGCAATACCTGCAGCAAAAATACAACTTATTTATTGTTATTGTTATTATTGTTGTTGTTGTTTTTGTTGCTTTTGCAATGCTGAGGATCAAGCATAGAGCCTTGCACAAAAATACAATCTTTTAAAAGAAAGGGGCTATCAAGAGAAAATTTTCCTTAGCCTATAAAGGTAGCTTGAAAGATTTACAGCACAAAATAGAGTTAGCCAAAAACTTAAATAGTAGAATAGAAGGGGTCCTTTAGGAACTTTATTCCAAGAAAATGAGACTTAAGAAAAACTACCCCCAATTCACAAAGCAGTAAAATCCAAAGCTGAATATGGACTGGTCATACACTAGACAAGATTTGTCCAGGAAGCTTGCAAGGAGGTGTGAAGGCAGGTGTCCTTCAGCTAGTTTGCAAATAAAACACAATAGGAAGCAGGAAATGAGTGACTTTGCCTATGGCCTCCCATGCCATGCAGGAGGGGAGTGTCCTGGGATATGGGGAGGAGATGCATTGTTACCACCATGTCAAAAAACAGAGGGGGCTTCCCACTTGGGACATCCCAATGTGCACTGTGACTTGCTGGGCCTCATCCATGTGTTGATGAGCTGGAACAGGAACTCCCAGACACAGTATGACAGGGCTCTTTACTCTTTTCCTTCCTGCTGTTGCACTTTTCCTGTCCCTGTTTTTTTTCTCAATGAAAAGTGATGTTAAAGGGAAGAGGAACTGCTGTTACACCAACTGGGATGATTATGGGGTGACTAAACCAGAACCATAACTGGAGTCACACACAACACGTGACAAGGATGATGGAATTTCCCCTTGTTTATTTGAGCACTTCGGGAAGTGGTCACAGATTCTAAAGGTTAGAATGGCAGCTGGAAGTTTCCTAGAAGTAAGAGTAACCTTGCAAGGAGGTATGAAGGCAGAAAGTGTCCTTCAGCTAGTTTGCAAATAAAACACAGTAGGAGCCAGGAAATGAATGACTTTGCCTATGGCCTCCTCCCATGCCATGCAGGAGGGGAGTGTCCTAACAAATGAACATCCTGGGGTATGGGGAATAGATGCATTGTTATCACCACGTCAAAAAGCAGAGGGAGCTTCCCACGTGGGACATCCCAGTGTGACTTGCTGGGCCTCGGCAGTGTGTAACCAGAGTAACTTTGTGAGAAGGGTCGCACCTTCTCTCAGGACCTTGTTTTCCTCCATTTAAACAGTGAGCAAGCCACATGAAATGGTTGCGGATCCTTTCCAGTGCTAACATAAATAGAGTTAAAAATGCATGGGTGAGTTGTGGATTAAAAAGACACTATCAAGAGAGTAAAGGCACAACCTACAGCGTGGGAGAAAGTATACCAGTCATGTAGCTAACAAGGTCTAATATTCGAGACATACAAAGAATTCTTACAAATCAACAACCAAAAGACAACCCAATTTTTAAAAGGGCAAAGAACTTGAGTAGACATTTGTTTAAAGAAGAAGTACAGCCAAAAACCGCAAAAAAGATGTTCATTAGTCATTCAGGAAATGAAAATCAAACTCACAATGAGATACCATTTCATACCCATTGGAATGGATTTTTTTAAAAAAACAGAAAACAACATTGTTTGTGTGCATATGGAAAAAATTGAAACCCTCTTTCCTAATTGCTGGTATGTAAAATGGTGCAGTGCCTGTGGAAAACACTTTGGTGGTTCCTCAACAGTTAAATATAATATTAACATATGAATCAGTCATTCCTCGCCTAGGTATACACGCCAAAGAAATAAAGAAAGGTACTCAAACAAAGAACTGGTATACTAATGTTCATAACAGCACTATTCACAATAGCCAAAAGTGAGACTAACCCAGATGTCCATCAACTGATGAATGGTCAGACAAAATATGGTATATCCATACAATGGAATAGTATTCAGCCATAAAAAGGAATAAGTTACTGATAAGTACTATAACATGGATGAACTTTAAAAACATTCTAAGTAAAAGCAGTCAGACACAAGAAGTCACATATCATATGATCCCATTTATAGAAAATATTTAGAATAAGGAAATCCATAGAAACAGAAAGCTGATTAATACTGGCTCTAAATATGGGAAGGTGAGAAACAACTGCTTCGTGGGCATAAAATTTCCTCTTTTAGGTAATGAAAATGTTTTGGAACTAACTAGAGGTTATGAATATAGCAAATACTGCTAAATTGTACCTTTTTAAGTGGTTAATTCTATTACATGAATTTTATCTCAATTTAAAAATAATTGTGGGGTAGCAGGGAGGAACCATCTGAAATTCCTACTTGAGTCAGGTAGCTGGTCAGTAAGAGCAAACCGCGTAAGCTATTTCAGTTGACAAATCCTTCAGTAAATCCTGCAAATCAAATCTTTTGCCAGGGTAGGGGAGGTCCTTTTGTTCTTATGGAAGTGTGGGCTTGAAATTTTTAAATCACTCCCTTGTTTGTAATGAAGCGATCGGGTTCGTCCCATTCCTGGACAAGATGACCAAAATCTGTCTAAAAGGAGGGGCTGGGCCGGTGAGATGGCTCAGTGGTATAAACGCCTGCCTTGCAAGCGCGAGGGCCCGAGTTCGACTCCCGGATCCCATATACGAAAAAGGGGCTGGTGATATCGCTCAGTGGCATGGGTGCCTGTTGGCGCACGAGGTCCTGAGGTCGACCCCCCGGTACCCACAAAAAAATAAATAAATAAAAGGAGGGGCTGAGAATGGGCAGACAGTGGTCCAGTTAAACTGGGAGCCATGTTCTTGCTTATTTTCTACCTCTTAAAACTTTCCAGAGGGCCGGTGAGATAGCTCAGCAGCATAAGCGCCTGCCTGGCAAGCGCGAGGTCTTGAGTTCGACCCCCGGTACCCACAAAAAAAAAAAAAAAAAAACTTTCCAGAGGTTAAAATTGAGCTTTCATGATATCCGGTCTTCTGAGTTATCTAGGGTGGGGTGCAGGTGGGGGGATCTGGGAATCTAGTGGCTCTGGGCCATTAGACTATGTGGTGATGATCGGTCAGCACTGACACCAGGTGCCCCCTTGAGACCAGTCAAGGATTCTTAGTCCCTTTTCTCCCACTGGGTAACCTGCCAGGCTGTCCACCCTCCCTCTACCCCTCTCAGCCACACATCACCACCACTGAATAGAAACTGCACCTGTAGATTCTACTCTGAAGACATCCTAAAGTCTCAGATTAAAATGTAACTTTGCCATCCGGAGCAAAGGACACAACTGATCCCCATAGTGGCGAAGGAGGGTGCAGGTGTGGAGCTTTTTGTGTGCAGGTGAGGCTGGGGCAGAGGGACGGAACCTAGATGATAAGATTCTGCCGGGCTCATGACAGTGTCCCAGCCAGTTAGGAGGGGCAAGCGTGGTGCAGACTTCTCGCCATGTCACAATTTTTCCTGGGGTGGTGCTCTCCTTCCCAGCCAGGGCTGGAGGGTCTGGTCTGGTGTCCAGTGTGGCTGGCTGGAAAATGTCTTTGCCTCCAGAAGTCTCACTTCGTCCTACAAGTCTAGATATGGCTGAATTGCAAAACTCCCAGTTATCGGAATCCTGCCAGGTCGTCACAACAGCACCCTTGTTGTTGTGTAACATAGCACCTGTGAGATCTTGCTCTTATTTTGTTTTGACATCTTTTTCTTTCCCTAAATGCAATATGGAATGCAATATCATCCCAGTCTCTGGAAGTTCAGTTTTCCTCCTTAAAATGGAAAGAAACGACTCCAAGTCGAGTAATAACCAACAAACGGACAGAAAAATGTTAAGAGTGACTCAGGATTTCTTGTATTTGTTTCTTTTTTTTTTTTAATGTGGGTACCAGGAGTCAAACTCAGGACCTCCATGCTTGCCAGCAGGTGCTTGTGCCACTGAGCGACATCACCAGCCCTTTTTTTTTCCTTTATGTGGGTACCGGGAGTCGAACTCAGGACCTCGTGCATGCCAGACAGGCGCTTATGCTGCTGAGCTATCTCACCGGCCCCTCTTGTATTTGTTTCTGCCCCCACACAAAAACCCTATGCTTTATAGCCTCTCCTAGGCTAGAGTGAAGTGTTTCCCCTAACCAGGAAGGTTCCTGATGCCAGCCCATTACAGCCTCCCCAAAGCTCCAAAACAGTTATAATCTTTAACTGATGTATCTTTTTACTGGGCTTGTTTTGCTCTGTTGATTTTGAGCGGGAATATTCAGTCTCATCTATGAGATATTATTCATCTATCAGTGTTGGAGTAAATTTTGAAGAATGCAAATTCAGAACTTTATTTGCTGTCATCTGTAAGCTATGGACAAATTCGGACTCCTTGAACACTGTGATTAAAATCTCTAAGAAAACATGAGTTGTAATTTAGTAGATTTAGATAGAGAAACAACAGGAGAAATAGTGTGTGAGTTGGGCATGGTGGCTCACACCTGTAATCCCAGCACTCAGGAGGCTGAGGCAGGAGGATTGCTGCAAGTTCAAGGCCAGCCTGGGCTACATAGTGAGTTCAAGGCCAGCGTGAACTACATAGTGAGACTTGGTCTCAGGAAAAAAAAAAAGAGAGAGAAAGAGAGAGAAGAAGAAAAAAACAGTGGGTGAACTTGGACAAGTCACTTTACCACTTTCATTTTCATTTCTATGAGATACTGCTTTATGGGCATCCTGTTCCTAGATTAAATTAAGAGCCATGCAAACACCCGAACACTGGTGTAGTCGGTGCTCACCTGGGCTGTGAGCGTCCTAACCAAGCCTGAGAGCAATGAGGCAATGACAGTTGGAGAGAAGGCTTCAGCAAGGCGTAACCCTGGGACCTGCTCCAGAGTTAGTTCCTTCTGCTAGAGTAGTTTGAAGCTGAACCTGGCTGGAAACTAGAAGAGTGGAAGTGGGGAAAGCCTTTATCGCTTTAGCCCCTTGAGATCTTTTCCTGGCCCAAATCTGCAGTGCCCACCATGTGCAGGGCTCATTCCCCAGCACCCTTTCTGTGTCCTTCTAACATCAGTCCCCTGGGTAAATGACTCCTCTGGGCTCCCCAGAGGAGAGAACATTGGGCATAGCAGTGCTGATCTCAGAGACTGTCCTGGTGCTCTACAAAGAGAGCACGGGGCAAGGCCTATCTGGCCAGCAGCAAGTATCTTTCATGCAAAATGACTGATTTCTGAAAGCTATGACGTCACCTCTCGAGAAGCCTCCTCTCTGTTTGGTTTGCGTGTGGGAAATCCAGCAGGAAGTGTCCTGCCTCCTGGTGTGCCCTCACAGGGGAAGCTGGCCGGTGCAGCCCGCTCTACCAGCTTATGTGGGGCCCAGAAGACCTTCTAGGCTCTGTGGTCCCAAAACGAAAGGGCAGCAGTTTTTTTTCATAATCGTCCGGGAAATAATTAACTTATTTCCTTTGATTCTTTCTGCCTTGTGTGAGGACAGTCAAGTGGCCGGGGAGGAGAACGTGTTCTATTATTTTTAAACATTGCTAAGGTAAACAGTGGAAGAAATTCTGCTAGAAAAGCCCAGCTCTCTTCGAAGGGTTGGAGGGTGTGTGTGTGTGTGTGTGTGTTTCTGTCAACAGAACTATTGATAAAAGATGTGGCCACTTCCTCTAACTTCTCTCTCTCTCTTTCCCTCTCTTAAAGGTCTGAGTTTCCTGCTGCTATTCACAAAGATGCTTTTTATCTTTAACTTCTTGTTTTCCCCACTTCCAACGCCGGCCCTGATCTGCCTCCTGACGTTTGGAGCCGCCATCTTCCTGTGGTTGATCAACAGACCTCAGCCAGTCTTACCTCCCGTTGACCTGAACAAGCAGTCTGTGGGGATTGAGGTAATTTTCCAGTCATCTTTATAGCTTGTCAACCTTTATTGAACACAAACTACAAGTCAAAACCTGGACATAATTCATAAAAAGGAAGGGGCTCTAGTGTAGTATGAGAAAGTAGCCCTTTTAGGGTGCTGATCCATGAATAATATACAAATTTAAAGTTCTATTATTAACACATTTTCCTTTATAACAAGATGAAATCACAGCGGGGTCATAGGACACCAGTAATCTAGATCAGGGATTGGCAAATTACACTCCTTGGACAAATCCTACCTTTTTTTGAACAAGTTGCAAACCTAGAATAGTCTTCACATTTTTAAAGGGGTAAAAATTTAAAGGTGGGGAAGGAGATTATAATGTTCCACAAAGCCTGAAATATTCTAGCCTAAACTATGTAGCTGTTTAGAGCAAAATTTTACCAGCCCATTCTTTAGCAATGAGAAAAATTTTCATAGAAATACCCCAGTGTCAGAGAATGAGAGAAGTCATTTCCTCAAGTTCAGTTCTATCTTTGAGTTAATATCCCTCCTTCTCAGAAATTGAACTGGGCTCATTCCCCTGGCTGTCAGTAAGATAAAGCTTCCTCCTGTATCTCTTGAAAGCTCCAGTGATGTGCTCTTCATCTTTTCTTCCTTATCCTCCATAAATAGCATCATCCATTTTCATCCAATACCCTCTTCAGAGAAAAAATAATTCCTGTCCCTTTGCAGGCTGGCCCCATCTATTCTTTGTACAATCTTCTTACATCTACTCAGGCATCTAACTTCCAGGCATCTCCACTCTCTACATCTCACTTCCCCAAATCTTTTGGTACATTTCCATGTTCATTGTCATTTTCCTATCCTGCTGCTTCAAGCCACCCTATCCTTCCAATCCTCTTTCTCACTAAAGGTGTTTAGGAGTTATCTGTTCATTGATTTCATCTTCTGAACTTCAACTCCCAAGGCTGCCCTTTGATAATTCCTATTGTCTCTGAAATTCTCTGGGTCCTTTTTAATTTATTTTCTTAATTCAGTGACTCCTCCCCCAGAATCCTTCTCACCTGACTTCAGAATTCTTTCTCGAAAGTCCTCCTTGCACCTTTCATAATACCCTCCAATGAGGAGCCTTCCTTGTCCCAGTGAATTCCTTCGTCACTTCGGTACTCCCCTTACTTTACTGGGGGGTTTTCTTCTCCGTATCTCTGAAATTCTGCTAAAGCAGAGATTGGCAAACATAATCTGAAAAGGCCAGGCAGTAAGTAGTTTAGGTTTTACAGGCTATATGGCCTCTCTTGGAACTATTTAATGCTGCTATTATAGAGTGAAATACCAGACAATATGTAGATGAATGAGCACGATTGAGTTCCAGTAAAACTTTATTTATGAATGCAATTGGCAGGCCAGACTCAGCCCATTGATTGCAGTCTGATAATTCTTATTCAATCTTCATGGTTGAGAAAACATCTCTATTCCTACCTCTTGAAAATGTATCTAAAGGCTATGGCACCCGATCCTGACTTGATAATTCTGATCTCAACAATGCTCAAGTAATCAAACCCTGAATATTTCTTCACTTCTTTTAATTTTGGAAAGTTGTCTCACTAAGTTACCCAGGATGGCAACAAACTTGAGAAGCTCCCACAACTTTTGGAGAAGGTGTGATTATGGGTATGCACCAGGGCACCTGGCTCTGCCTCTCTCTCTTCTCTGTCTTTCTCTGTCTCTGTCTCTGTCTCTGTCTCTGTCTCTCTCTCTCTCTCTCTCTCTCTCTCTCTCATGTGGTCCTGGGAGTGAACCCAGGGCCTTCATACTGAGCTACATCCCCAGACCTTTTTATTTTATTTTATTTTATATTTTATTTTATTTTATTTTATTTTTGAGACAAGGTCTTGGTAAGTTCCCCCAGATGGGATTCCAACTTGCAATTTTCCTGTCTCGGCCTCTCAGAGTGCTGGGATTATAGGTGTGCACCACCATGTCTGCTGCTGCTGGTGGTGGTGATTCTTCTTCTTCTCCTTCTCTTTCTTCTTCTTTTCTCTCTCTCTCTCTCTCTCTCCCCCCTTTTCTGTTTCAGTTGAAGCTGTCTCTTCTTATCCAATTGCCTACAGTTAAGATTCTAAATCACCTTTGATTCTTCTATCTTCCTCCTCTGATGCCTGTCTTCCTCACTGGACAAGAAATTTACTTTTGGTGTCTTGCCTTAATCTCGGAAATCTTCCCCAATGTTCTAGGCTAAATCGGACTCACTGTTACACCCTCATGTGTTACTCTGTACTTTCATCATCGTTATCTTGCTTAGTAATTTATACTTTTAACGCTTATCTAATTGATGCCTATTCTTATCTAGACTAACTTTCGTGAGGTTTGGGCCATGCCTCTGGCTTCAATTGTAACTATAGGGCCCTTCCCCTGGGCCTGAACCTCTAGCTCCAGATGAGGCCCTTGCTGCTTTCCCTTTCTCTAGCACTATCTTCTCTAGCTTCCCACAGGTATTTCTTGTCCTCTTGCCTTTGTTCAGAGTATTCCTTCACTCTGGGTGATTTTTCCTTTTTTCTCGCCTCTACTTTATCCAAACCACATGTGTTTGATAAATGCTGACATCTTAAAGGCTCTATTAAAATATCTTTTTTCTCTGTGACCTTTCTACTTTATACATTTCTCTCCCTAATTGTGCATCTATTTTTTAGCACAGCATGTACACTACTTTATTTGCATGTCTTTTCCATATTCCGTATTCACAGTCCAAAAACTCTAGTTTGTGAGGAGCTCAGGGGCAGCTATTTTGTCTGAAAACCCATCTACAGTATTTTCCAGTGCCTGGAACATATAGTATGCATTTAGTATGTGTTTAAACTTGATAAGGTGGTTTTTTAAAAGAATGTAAAACTGTTCATATAATCTCTCCTCTGTGCATGTATATACACATACATATATACACCAGTGTGGTTACTAAAACATAATTATAACAATCTGGATAGTGGGATTGCAGGCCCATTTTTTAAAAGTTTTTTATACATGTATATTTTCTAAAATTTCTATGGTGTGAACATATCACAATTTAGAATTTGATTGATTAGTGAAAAAAACATTGCTGTAACCTAAAGAATCAGCAGTTATGTTCTCTTCAGTTCAATCCGTAAAGGTTTTGGAAAGAGTGGAGACTCGGACTTGGCCTAAACTTGGTCTTGTGTCTTAGGGAGGAGCACGGAAATTTCCTTTCCAGAAGAACGACCTGCTGCGTTGTTACTTCCCAGATGCCAAGACGATGTATGAAATTTTCCAGAGAGGAATCGCTGTGTCTGGTAAGTGTGGTGGTCTGGCTTTGTCTGCGAGGGGCCTAAGGTGGGGTTGGTCCCACTGTCTTCTTCCTGCCGCTTCTAAAACTCCAGCTGTTTAGATGTGGTTCAAGCAGAATTACAGTGTACAAAACACAGGCGACACCTGCACAGTGTCAGTTTAGATACTGGAAACAGTGTAGGACAGATACGAGTTTGGAATCTACTTCCATTTCTAGCTATGTAGCCTGGCACAAGTCTCTTTAATTCTCTTCAGCTGTTCCTCACCTAGCACAAATAGAAATTTCCTTGCCAAGCTGTTGTTAAAAAGTCAAGAAGACAATTACATGTAGGAAAGTATTTTGATTACCTCGTTACTACATTTGTTATGAACATAAATGTACTCCCTGCATTTACACGAAGCATCTGAGGCACGATGAGCAGCTGGGACTCCTGACTTCTTACCTTGTTCTCTCTTACCACTCTGTCTTACCTTTTTCTCTTCTTAGTCTGTACTCCAGTATCATACTCCTGGCCCTTTGGGCTTTGATAAGTTCATTTGAAACAGATCAAGCCTTACTCTCTATAATGCACATCATGAACACAATGCTAGGTGCCCAAGTGTCCTTTCAAAAACCACCTTTCAGATCTCTCTACAGCTTTTTTACTTTGGGTACTTTCTGTCAGGTGTAGGTTTTCCTACCTGGCTTTTCATTCCTCCCTCCCATGCTCCTTGTCGACCACGACCATGACAATGTTTGCAGCCAACTCCTGTCAAGTGCTAACTATGCAATAGGCACTGCACATATTTTATCTACTTAATCTGTCCTTAATCTCTAGGGGTTACAGTCAACCCCATTTTTGTAGATGAGGAAATGGAGACTTAGAGGTTCAAGGAGATTTCCAGGGTCGCAAAACTAGAAAATGTTGGAGCTAATACTGAAAGCTAAGTCTGTCTGTATGATAATTGTTCTATTTTATGTCAGCTCTTAAAGTGTTTTTATAAAAGCAGTTACTCCTCTAGACGATGCAAAGTTTATTGTAAAGAAAACTTCTATTCAAGACCCCACAGGGGCTGCTCTCTAGTATTTCTGGTCCGAATTAGCATTCATTTAGACTTCCATGCAAAACCAAGGAAAAACCAAACCAAAATAGATGTTTTTTTACTTCTCTGGCAACTGAAGATAGAAAATGGCTAAAATAGTAGAATTTCCTAAAAGTTTTATTCATTAAACATATGTTGTTATTGTAACTAAAAACAAGTCATTTAGCATGTGATATGTGCCTTATTAGGATTTTTTTCAATACTAAATTGATACTTCATTGAGGATTTTTTTCAATACTAACTTATAATTAAAGTAGTAAGGTTAAAATGGCTTCTTAAACTGGGTACAGTGGCACATAGCTGTAATCCCAGCTATTGAGAAGGCTGAGGTAGGTGGCCAACCTGGGCAACAAAGTGAGACCCCTCCTCAAAAATAAATAAGTAAATAAATAAGTAGCTTCTTATGCAAGGAGGCATGAGAAATGCCTTAGCTATCTCTATAGAAAAATGACACTACTAATCTTACCTTGGATTGAATGCTTAAGCCTCAATATATCCTTTTAACTCCTGGCCAGTAGTTCATCTATTAAGAATTATTAGGATATTGTTTAAAATATATGTCCTCTGGTTCCACTTTAGTTCCACTGAATCAGAATTCCAGATGATGAGAGGTAACAATCCTCAGGAAGTGTTAAAAATACAAAGCTTCAGGAAGTATGCTTACCAAAATTTAAACTCCAATTAGCTTAATGCAGCTATTTTGCCCAGAAGTTATGAGTGGGTGAGCTCTTTGGGGGTGGCTGCACCTTAGACCCGAACCAGGTCTGAGTTGAACAGGTTAATCAAAGGCGAGGCCAGTGGTGGTGAATCTATGGCACTCGTGTCACAGCTGATTGTCATCACTAAAAGCTCTAAAAGGTTCATCATCACTGGGCTAGCATTATCAGGCTGAAGCTGACTAGGGGATAGAGTTTAATGAGATCTGGGTAGTTTCCCCTTTGGGCCAATTATTTGACTTTTTCTTTGACTGGGCTTCTGCTAGTATTTTCATTAGTGGGAAAGTCCTAAGAAGATACAGTCTATTTATTCCACATTCATCAACTCTTCCTCATACTGGGTGAGCTTGAAGAATTTAGCCCAATACTTCATGATTCTTAATACAAAGTGGGGACGGTAATTACTGAGAAGACCCAAGGAAACTGACAATAGGCATTCAATGAACAGCAGCTACCATTAGTGACTAATGTCAAACCCCTGGGAGCAGTGACTGTGACCAACTGGCAGATGGGGACTTGCCACCTTCCAGGGAACATTATAGGCTTATACTTCATTTCAGGGGCTTTCATGCAGCTGTTCCAACATGAAAAAAAGTAGTAATGTTTCCTGTGGACAAACTCCTCATTCACATTTCATATCTCTTTAATCAGCATGGCTATCTCTTCCCTGTTTTCCTTCCTTTCTTCCTCCCTCACTCAGTTGAGAAGTTTGTTTTTCTTTTGCTGAATTCTGAGTAATCCTCCTCTCAATGCTTCCTTTTGGCAAGACCTGAATTCCTCTCACAACTTGGTTAGGTCCTGTATATAAAATTTCCTTCTTTCTCCTTTTCTAGTTGTAGCGCAAACTTCTCCTGGCTTAAACGTGGAGGATCTCAGGCACTCTGGGTTGTTTCTTAGCCTAATACCACTAACTCCCTAGCTTAGTTTTAAGAGCTATTCTAGGAGGGAGAGGTTCCCAGATTTATTTTAATTTTAAATAAGACCAAGTAGTTTAGATGTTCAGAATGTACATTCTCTTATTGTCAAATGTAGAACACAAATTGGAAAAATATTGAGGGTAAATGTACGTGTGTGTTCTTCTCATACTTTATCTTAGAAGACACTCTCATATAAACAAGCAAAGAACATAAACAGATGAATCAGAAGAACAAATAAAACATAACAAATCAGCGAAAAAGTTCCACTTCACTAGCTGTTAAAGAAACTTAGATAACAGTAATAATTTTTAAAATCTATCAAACCAGACAACATTTTTCAAAAGATACCACTTAGTACTATCTGCTAGAGCGTGATGGAACTTGCTATGTTGCTGGTAGGAGAAAAGCAAAGGATCACTACTTTTCTGCCAAGCAGTGTGGTGCTATGTAACCAAAGTCACCCTCTCCGTCTCAAATTATGTATTTCATTGTAGAGGGCTAACTTATGAAAACGTTCTAAACGTGAAGTTATGATAAAAATATTTATCATAACATTATTAGTGTCAAACATTGAAACAATCTAAATACCCACAGTGAGATAAAGTCAGCTATAGTAGACCCTTCCTCAGATACCCATTGAAATCTGTACAGAGAAGAAATAATGTCGAAGTATTTATATTGAAGTGGAGAAAGAAGCAGCACACCAAATTATTATATTTATTCTAAATATGTGAATGAGCATAACTTTGTAAAGCCATGCAAAAAAAAGGAAGGAAATAATGTTAAGCATGGTATTTGTGTGGTAAGAATGATGATTCATATTTTGATTTTTTCTGTGTTTTTATGATCATACATTTCTTTTATAATAGAGTAGCTTAGTCCAAGATTATTCAATATAGGCTCTTTGTGTTTCTCTGTAGGCATTTATTTGGTCATGTGATGTGGGTTAGTGCACACTGATGGCTTCTCTGAAAGCTCATGTTACCACACAGGTGACAGATTCAATACTGAATCGCCCCTGTTTTGCCCCATTTCCTAAATGTTTCAAGTGTAGTTTATAGGACTCTCTGCCTTTGAGAACCGAGTATTTACTGCCCTTGAATTTCTCTGAACATGTAAGAGAAGTTCAAATTTTTGCTGGATTTATCCTTTGTGTCTTGGCCTCTTCTGAATCCTCTTTTATCTTCTCTGGTCCAAAAGATTTGCAACTGGAAAGACTGGAGTTGATTTTCTTGTAATGTTATGTTTTTAGACAATGGGCCCTGCTTGGGATACAGAAAACCAAACCAACCCTACAGATGGCTGTCCTACAAACAGGTGAGTCAGGCCCAGGGTTTAAGAAAGGTTCTTGTGCTAATGTATGTAGTGTGCTGACCTAATTTGGTCTTTTTTTTTTTTTTTTCTTGTTCTTTCTCTCCCCACCCCCTTCTCCCTCTCTCTCTTCCTCTCACAGGTATCTGATCGAGCAGAGTACCTGGGTTCCTATCTCTTACATAAAGGACATAAGCCATCACCAGACCAATTTATTGGCATCTTTGCTCAGAACAGGCCAGAGGTAACCATTTTGAAGATAACTAAAGAAAATCTCCTCTACCACACACACACCCATGCAGCATTCTGATACACACTGATGACTTACCACAGCTATTTAAAGATTTAGTACTGCTTATTCTTCTGCTTGAAAGAGCAATAACTCAGAGATTCCTGAATTCCTGACTGAATGGTTAGGATTCTAGTCTGGATGTTTGGACTTTTACTTGCCAGTGCACCATGGGTCATTTTAAACCAAGGTGATTGTTCTGTGAGGTAGACAAGGACATTCCAAGTTACCGCCAAAACAGGGACACACATTGCAGTTGAGTCTGGCCTTCGCCATCTTGCCACAGTGATTTGGGAGCAGATGTTATCAAATTCCGGGTAAATCATTAGGCCCGATATCCTCAGGGAAATTTTTGTATGATCTTTATGTTCACTAGAGCCAGTTTCTTTAGCAAGATTTTTAGATCAATCTCAACAAGCACTGACCGCCTATTCCATTTTTGCTATACCCAGCCTCTGTAAGAAGAGGTGACATTGACTCTAGTTTAGGAATTTAACACCAAACCTAGTGTGTTAGTTTGCTAGGGCACTTGTAATAAAACTCACAGATTAGGGTGCTAGGAGTTCTGGTTTCTCCTGAGGCCTCTCTCTTTGACTTGCAGGTGGTCACTTTCTCATTGTGTCCTCATGTGGCCTTTGCTCTGTGCACATGCATCCCTGGTGTCTCTTCCTCTTCTACAAAGACAACCATCCTATTAGGTTAGGGCTGTATTTATGACCTCATTTAACTTCAGTCGCCTGCTAAAGTCCTATCTCAAAGACAGTCATATTGGGGTTAGATCTTCAACAGGACCATAGGGCAGGAAGGAAGAGACACAGCTCAATGTATAGTACCTGGACTGACATTTAAGACCCACTGCTAGCAGATTCTGACCTACCTCTCCAATTTTATTTCCTGTTACAATTCATGCTTGCTAATGCATTTACACAGTATATCATGCGTCCTATCTTTGTTCTCTCCTTTCCTTCTTTGAAAGTCTTATCTACTTCCATCTCCATAGCCAAATCCTACCAAAGCTCTGTCGAATTTCTCTCATTTTCCCAAAAGCAATCCGAGATAGCCTTGACCCCATCTTTGAATTTGATCTCTGCCTCCCCCAGTCTCCCTGGTGTTTTTCACATCTCTTACATATGGAGCTGGCCACACTTACCTTGGTATTCTGGTCTACCTTTGACTTACAGTTACCTCTGTGTCTACCTTATCTAACTTATTTAGCTACAATTTATGGTAGTATTAGTGATGTCTCAAAGGCCTGCCCTGTAGTGATTTTGTTTTACATAAAATGTACTAGATAAGCATTTTTTGGGCTGAATGAATTAAACATTCCTCAAACTCATTGTCCAGGACTTACTTAAACTTCTCTCCCTACAGTGGGTCATCTCCGAGTTGGCTTGTTACACATACTCCATGGTAGCCATCCCCCTGTATGACACCTTGGGAGCAGAAGCCATCGTATATATTGTCGACAAGGGTAAATCTTTGCTATTACATTACAACTTGAGTCTTTCTTACTTTCTGCTTTTTTTTTTTTCAGATTTGAAATACCTGTGGCCAGAAAATAAGTGTTTCAGTCTTTTGGGTTCTATAGTATTTTGGATATAATTTACAGGGAAATTATTAAAAAAAGCTCATGAGGCAAAGATATAGTTAGATAAAAGATTTAATGAAATGCTTCAAGGTGATCTAGTACGATAGTACAGTTTAGAGACAATTCTAACTTACTTCGGGCACACTGGATAAAAGCCTAGGTTTCTTAATTGATTAAATGATGGTGGAGCCATAGATTTAATTTCTTACCCTTTATAAATTAAAGTCAGTACAATTAATCAACATGAACCAATACCCATGGTGAATCTGTGGAAAAATATTGCCATTGTTAGAGAAACAAGTCTAATTTCAACAGGCAAGTAGAAGCCCTTTCACATGTCAAAGACGTTACTTTTTGTTGCTGAACTAGTAGATTGAGTAGATTCATTTGAACAGTAGATACCACAGAAGCTTTCTATTTGTGTAAACATGTATCAGAGAAAACACCATTTAGAATCATAAAATGTTTGTCTACTAAAAATTCCATTTCCCCTCTCCTTTCTCTTCTCCCTACTCCTCTTCTCAAAAGAAAACATGTTGATAGGACCCCACCTCAGTGATCCATATACACTGTCTGAATAACTTTTCTTAAGCATAAGAAATTCTGTGGTTCCTTTAGAAACTATAAAATGTATTAGCAGCATGTAAGAAAATTATATGTTTCTATTTCAACTGAGCTTATTTATTATTAATAGAATGTCTCAGGTTGTACACTATACATCTGATTTGCAGGTGTAATCTACTAGCTTTGGAATTTTTAAACATCTCTTTCTACTTGAAGGGTAATCAAGTGCTTAGCAGAGTAGGAGGTTGACCTCTGGCTCTACTTCTGTTTTCAGCTGATATCTCCACCATCATCTGTGATACACCCCAAAAAGCATCAGTCCTGATAGAGAATGTGGAAAAGGGCCTCACCCCCTGCCTGAAGCTGGTCATTCTCATGGACCCCTTCGATGATGACCTGAAACAAAGAGGAGAGAAGTGTGGAGTTGAGGTCTTATCCCTCTTTGATGCTGAGGTATGGCTCTGGACCTCAACTTGCAGCTTGAAGGCTAGTCCAACATCAAGAGCAATTTGCAGGAAATCTACAGAAAAGCCAGGGCTGCTGTTCTCCATAGACAACATACAAGAAGTGAATTAGACTCACACTAAGAACCTTTGAGAATTATTTCTTCAACATGTTTCAGAAACTCATGCAAAGTCAAGGGAAAGCTCTGTGGCCAGCTGCATATACTTGTGAATAGATAATATCGAATACAGAGTTCACTACCAGTTAAGGATGTGGCTCCTGGAGCCCAGGTTTACATTCCAGCTCCACCTCCAATCACAGTCCTGCTCTAATAACCTAAGTCAGGTGACGTTAGGCAAATGATTCCACATCTCCCCTTCCCCATTCAAAAAATTGGATAATAATAATCCCTACCTCACAGAGTTGTTGGTAGAATTCAGTGTGTTAACAGGTGTAAATTTCTCAGGAAACTGATACGTTGTGAGCTCCGACGTGTTAACTATTCATTATTAAAGGAAGATTTAGTTGTGGTCCTAGATGACCAAACCTTAAGAGTATGGTGGGAAATTTCCATATTTAGAAATTTCCATATCTGCCCTCTTTAGGTTAATATTCTGGATAAACTTTATCCTTTTTCCTAGAGTTTGCACTGTACCTGAATATTGGCTTTGGGGCCAAATCTGGTTTGGAATTTTGGTTATATTCCCACATATAATTTTGGTATCCTTATGGACAGGGAAAGAGAAGGCTACATTTGTCCTAAGTGTGTCCATCTCAACAAATGCTTTTCTTTCTTGGTTTCTTCCTCATGTAGAACCTAGGCAAAGAGAACTTCAGAAAACCTGTGGTAAGTTTTCTTCGGCCTGAATTTGATTCTTCACATAGTTAACTCTCAAAGTTCATGATAGACTGAGCCCTGGTGCTTCCCCTTCCAGCCTCCAAACCCAGAAGACCTGAGCATCATCTGTTTCACCAGTGGGACCACAGGTCAGTGCCCCTGAGGCCCTATGGGAGGCCCCAGTCAGCCAGAAACATAGCGTTAGTCCCTGGCCACTGGTAGGCTGATACCAATCCTCTACCATGAGCCCTGTCCTTAGGGTCTCACAATCTAAAGCCTTTGAGTGTGAAATTCCAAATAGAGAAATAAATAGACTTCATCAAATACATCAAATACCATCACATGCTATGGATTTCTGACGCCAGAAAGCCAAGTTTCCCCCTCAGCCTACCACTCTCTCAATTAGACATCACTGGGACAGTTTCACTCAATCACGGTAGCTCAGTGATCATTCCCTACCAAGAGCTGTGCCTCTACCCTGCATCAACCCATCTAGTAGAATGCTTAATCATTTTTAATGTGGCCCATGATGGTCCATAAGCTACATTTATTCCGGCATGCCTGACTCATAAAATTTGTAATATCGCTAGGTAATATTTTTAGTTAGATCTGAGGTCTCAAATATACGAACAATACAAGAGGGGTTTCCTTGAATTTTCCTCTTCACCTGTGTTGCTGAGATTATGGCTGCGTCCTTGGTGGCAGTAAGTCAATGATGTATTGGGTAGTAGAATCTCTTGGGACATTAATCATTCCTAAACAGAGGCATGTACATCCACAAAAGGACATAGAGACAGGGGAAAACTCTTGATCTCTGGAACAGAATCAATCGAATCTAGCTTCTTTCAAGACCAAAGGCTACTAGTTACATAAAGGATCTTTCTCTCCACATATTTCCTACAGGTGACCCCAAAGGAGCTATGCTAACCCATGAAAATATTGCTTCAAATGTTGCTGGTTTTCTCAAAAGTATGGAGGTCAGTGGTCAATTGAAAAAGAGGCTCTCATTAAAACGTGAATCCATTATAATGTTTTTATCCTTGAAGTTAGAGGAGGTAGAGAGTGAGAGGCTAAAAACAAACAAACAAACAAACAAACAAACATTAAAATCCCCAGTATGGCCCAACACTGGTGTAGTCTTTATCTTCAGGACAATATATTTTCAAGGCTTAGTTTTTAAGGATCACTGCAAATCTCTCCACTCCACGAAGCTTAGCACATTCATGACAGTCATAATTCATATTTCTCGCTGCCTCTTCTACTACCAGTGATACAAGTTGCCTGATGGGACCGTCATGAATGTACCATTGGTGGTACAAGCTGATGGGACTATGTTAAAGTACCTCTTAGAGTTAACCTGTGTATCACATGGGGCAGTCCTGAGAAGGGGTAGCTTTTAAATCTCCATTAGAAGAGAAAGTTGGCATTAATCCACTGTTGTCTCCTTGTTCCATAATCTACAGAGTGTTTTTCAGCCCAACTGTAATGATGTGATCATATCCTACCTCCCTTTAGCTCATATGTTTGAAAGAGTCGTGCAGGTGAGTGTCCTCCTATGTACCTAGCAGGTATGTGAAAATGGGGTCCTGACTTGCTCATCACATGCTTATTCCAAAGCCAGTGACACAGCATTCACCATCCTTTCTCTATGGTGTCAGGCATAGGCAGGGAGTTGGCTCACCTGAGTCCTAATCCTAGTAGTCCCCCAACTCGTAGTAGTGCCTTCCTCTGTTGAGTCTATATGTGCCCCTTTCCCAGGGGTGCACGAGTCCATTGAGATCACAGGCAGGAGCTCACTGTCTGCCTTCAGTTCCAAGCTGACTCATGAGACACCATGTCTTTCTTCACTTTGTTTTGGTCAGAATTTTTGAAAATATTGAAGGGTAGAGAATAGGAAGTCCCCCCTCCCAGGGAGGCAGAGAGAGAGCATTTGATCCAGTAAGGTACAAGGTGTTACAAACAGGCATTTCACACCACACCCAAGTGTGTAAGGTGGTTTTGCTCCCATGGTGGAGGCACCAGAAGAGAGCTATCCTGGGGTGGTCTCCAGGCTCCTCGGCTGTTCTGAGGCTGATTCAGGAACAGAAAGCAGCACTGGCCTTTCAAACACACAGGTTGGTATAATGGCAGGGTCCTTTTTCTTCTTCCTCTGAATATTTCTTCATCCTGCTTATTGGTCGATGCATAGAATACTAAAATGCAAGATCCCATGTATTGGACTGAAGTGTTTGTATGTGATTAATAAAAAAATTATAATAAGTATTTAAACTTTTTAACCTTTCTGAAATTGGGATGGGTTTGCAATTAAAGGCATGTCCTACTTTAACTGGCAGTGTTTTTTCTTGGTGCGACGTAATAAACAGTGTCATAAGAATGATAGCTCAGACCAGCACACAGAGCTGTGGTGGAGTCAGGAGGTGGAACCCACAGTTTCACAATGTGTGTGATCTGCCCTGTCCCCTCAGCAGAAATGCATTTCCATCCTTTCTTGGGGGAGGCTCAGAGTCCTGGGTACTGACTGGGGTGAGGAGTTGCTGTACGGGGAAAAGTACCTGGGAACCTCAACTCACTACCTTAATCCTATCCAAGACAGGGCCCATCTGACACCTCCTGTTTCCTCTTGGTTTCAGGCTGTCGGGTACTCCTGCGGAGTCAGAGTGGGGTTCTTTCAGGGAGATATCCGGTTGCTGCCTGATGATATGAAGGCTCTAAAGCCCACGGTTTTTCCCACAGTGCCTCGCCTGGTTAACAGGGTCTACGATAAGGTACTAACCTTGCTTTCATTGGACTTGCCCTGAGATGCAGGGGCAACCCGTGGTCTAGGCCTGTACTAAGGCTCTGGGGGACTGTATGCTTCTGGAGAAGAAGCTTCCCCGACACACCATGCCCTGCAACTATCCATGTAAAGGCATATTTATGAATGCTGCTGTGATAAACAATGATAGACGAACCCCTCTTTTCTCTGACCTGAGGAAGAGCTTTCAACTCTGAGACTTGGGGGGCCTCTCAATATTTAACCGACTTCCTGGGAATTTGTTACTCTGATGTACATGACCTGGTTACTGGGCTTCTTGCTGAGGGGCCAGGCTCCATGGTAAACATTTCAGATGCATTCTCTCACTGAATTCACATACAGATACAGTAAATCACATCTGCTCTTATTATCTCTAAATGATAATGAGGAAACCAACCTTTGGAGTTAAAGAACTTTCCCAGAGGTGTATCTACTACGGAGTGGGCTAGAACCAACTGTCACCTAGCAGTTTTAGCTGCCTTTGGTTACTGCTCATTGGGGTTTGCAAAATAGTGATTTTTTCTATTTGTAATGCTGTAATTCCGCTTGTACTCATTAGCTGAGATTCTACCATAAAGATTTAACAAATATATTCTTTTCCTTAATTTTTTAGTCTTCATAATAATGAATTGGTGCCCTAACAACCTTCAAAAGTTGCTAGTGAATATTATCTTGCATAATTATGAACTTGGAATTTTCATATTTGTGTATTTAATTTATTTTACTCATTCTTCTTGATATTCAAATGGGCCCATCTTGGAAGTTGGGAGCACCCATGGAGTTGTTCATGTGTCCTTTTGACATGACCCCAGCAGTCTTTGATAGGTTCCTTGCTTTCTGGCACAACAATATGTCCTAAGCTCATCTTCCGTATTTCTGGCCCAAGTCCCTAAGCATAATGGCACATGCCTGTAATACCAGCTACTCAGAAGACTAAAATAGGAGGTTCAAGAGTTTGAGGTCAGCCTGGGCAACTTAGTGAAACTGTCTCAAAAAATAATAATGAACTAAAAAAGAAGCTGAGAAGGAGCAGTCCTGGTTGTCTGGAGGCCCAGAAATGAAAGCACAAACAGAGAAGATGGCCAGAGAGGCAGCCTTCAACTTCTGAACTAAAAAGAACTTTGATTTTCTTGAATCTGATTTCCAGCACAATGAAGTCTTAAAGGCTGGAATATGGAGTTCAGGATTTAATTTTGGAAATAAAGGGGTAGGGCAGTACTAGAGCTGTACTTGAGGAAGCTCTTCTTAGGCAAGAGTGTGGATGATGAATTATAGAGTCTCAGTAATGCCAAGGTCAGGAAAACCAGGGAAATAATGTAAACTGGGAAAGCAATGCCAAATGGTTAAGCCCAAAGTGGAGAAATGGTCTAGGCAGGTAAGTCTGTTGAATTTTGTATGATGTGGCTAAAGGTACTTTCGTTATTGAAAAAGGTGGTAAGTCCATAAGTTTAGTAAATATAAAAACATCATAAGTATAGGGTAAGGGAGAGATGGTAATTGTTTTAAAAAATCAGATTTCTAAGCCCTTCTACTACACCAAAAGCCCTAGGGATGGTGCTCCTCGAGTTGTTTTTTAACCTAATTTTGTATCCAGTGACTTTGCAAGCAGTCTTTCTTCACCACCTTTTGCTTATCTCGGTTGTCAAAGTTATTTGCCAAGAGCAAGAAATCTGGATCTCTGTGTGTCTATCCTAAGCTTACTTCTTTCTGAGGGTGACTGTACTTTTCTGAGATCATCATTATGCAGTGACACAATTCATGAGTATGGGACATTTCTTTATGAACTAGAAAGCACCATTGCTTCCTTACTAATGACCTTAGTGAGTATCTCTAGTAGGTTTCCAACTAAAAGGAATTGTCTCCCTGCAGGCACAAAGTGAAGCCAAGACACCCTTGAAGAAGTTCTTGTTGAACTTGGCTATTGCCAGTAAATTCAATGAAGTGAAAAATGGTATCATCAGGCGTGACAGTTTGTGGGATAAGCTCATTTTTTCAAAGATCCAGGTAGGTTGGGGGGTCCCGGATGAGCCAGTCAAATGCCAGGCTGCTCACTCCTCATTGTACTTTGCTTTTCCTTGATGACCAAGCATTACTTTAACCAGAGATCCCGTTGGACTCTTGTCTACTCATCTTTTGAGACTCCTCTTGTATAACTATTAGCCCTCTCTGTTATTCTCCTACATGATCTGTTGACATTATATGCAATTTTATAGGCCTCTAAACATAAAGTCTTTGAGGAATTTAAAGAAAACATGCAAGTTCTAGTCCGAAGGATAAAAGGTAGTGACAATTGTAGTTAACATTTTAAAGGCTCTAACACTTACAGCCTAGTCTTTGTAAATTAACTAGTTTAACTCTTGTAACAACAAGCTATTATATTCATTTTACAATGGAGGAATCAGAAGCCAAGAAAGTAGATTTCAGCAAGTCTTTTTGTTTTGTTTTGTTTTGTTTTGTTTTTCCATTCTACTGAACAGAACAGCCTGGGCGGGAGGGTTCGCTTCGTGATCACTGCAGCTGCCCCCATCTCCAGTCCAGTCTTGACATTCTTCCGGGCAGCAATGGGATGTATGGTAAGATTTTATTTTTGTATATATAGAGCTCACTATGAAAAAATGAAAACACAACTGCAAAATACCAATGAGAAACTCACCCAAAATCTCACAATCAAGAGAAAATATCCTCCAAGTCTTTATGCATCTCTATATAGAAATTTTTACACAAATGGAATTAGTATTCTAAAATACCCAAATAACAGTACCTGTTAACATTGCTACTTTTCAAATAGAGCTCTACATCATTTTAATGTTTTCAAATGGCTATTGAATTCATTCAAATGGCATGTTTATTATTGATAAGCACCTGAGTTGCTTACCACTTTTCCCTGAAGTGACAAGGACACTTGTGTTCTTTAATATGTATGCAATTATCAGCTTAGAATAAATCCATGAAAACAGAAATTCTTAGGTCAAAGTGCATATGTATATGTGTGTGCATACACTTTTAAAGAACATAGTAATGTGTATTATCAAACTTTCCTCCAGAAAGATCTAGCCTTTTATATACATTCTTACAAATAATGCGTATGGCCTCATTTCTCTACATTTTTGCTAGTGACAGGCCTTGTCAGTCATTTAAGCCTTAGTTAATTAGTTACCGCTAAATAAAAAACTGCATTGCAATATTGTTTCTTTAATTAACACCGAGTGTCTTTTATTGCTTATTGACATTTGTGTGTCTTTCATGAATTACTCTATTACTTCCTTACAGAAAAATGGGCAAAGGGTGATTTGGTTCTCTTTCATATTTCTTTCTAAGAATTCTTCATATAATAATACATTAATCTTTGTTGTACTGAAAGTATTTTTCTCATATTTTTCCTTGTATATTGCTATATAAGTTTTAAATGTTTAGGTAGTCAAATTGATTAAGGCTTTCTATTTGTGGTTTTTGAATTGCTTAGACAGGACTTTTTAATCCCCAATATTTCATAAGACTGTTTTCACCCACGTTTTCTGATAAACTTATGGTTTTTACATTTTCTTCCATTTATATCTTTGCTCTATCTGGAATGGATATAGAGCCTGGGCATGGATATTATCTCAATCCCTTCCCACGAAATGGATTGCTAATTTGCTGATTCAGCCACCCATGTATAGTATAAACAAAATAGAAAACAGACACAAGCTTATGCTCACAGAGAATGTCCATATGCATATAACCAAAATAGATTCTGAACTGATACCAGGGTTAGTTAGAAGTCCTCTAGGTTTTCAAACTATCATCTTCTAGTCATTCTTAATACTTTCCCTCGGTCCCTGAGAGCAGTAGATTAGAAAGTCCTGCTCTCACTTCACTCCTAGAAAACTCTTCTATAAGCCTTTCTCTTTTCTCTACCAAGCCTACCTATACAGGCCTATACTTACAATGCAGCAGCCTATCAACTTGCTTCCTGCCCCTAGTGTTCCCCAGTCCTAACTATCTTCCATGCCAGGGGTTAGTAAACTGAGGCAGGACAAGCTTAGTCTGCTACATGTCTTTATAAATGAAACTGTATTGGAGCCTAACCGTATTCATTCATTTACACACAGGCTGTGACCATTTGGCTGCTATGCTGCCAGAGTTAAATTGTTGAGCCACAGACCATAAAGCCGAAAAGTTTTACCATCTTACCCTGTGCAGAAAAAGCTTGCCAAGCCCTGTTCTTTTTTTCTTTTTTTTTTTTTTTTGTGGGTACCGGGGGGTCGACCTCAGGACCTTGCGCACCAGCGCCGCTGAGCGATATCACCGGCCCTTTTTCCGTATGTGGGTTCCGGGAGTCGAACTCGGGCCCTCGCGCTTGCCAGGCAGGCGCTTAAGCCACTGAGCCATCTCACCGGCCCCCCCAAGCCCTGTTCTTTATCACAGCTAGAGTTATTTTCCTTTAAAAGTGTTGCTCCATTCCTTTGGTGATGCTCCATTGACAGGTTCAGGTCCAACTGCCATTGGGTTGCACATCACTTAATAACTTGTATTTTACCAAGAGCTCGAAATGCCATACTTTCCATGCAGGCTTCCGGACTTTGCTCTTTTTCTGAACCCTTTTTGTTTCTGAGTAAACCCTCAGCTGTAAAGGCTTAAGCTTTAATGAATTACAGGTTTTAAGAAACTAAGTGTCCTCCAATCCTGAGAGGCCTTGCTTTCTTGGCCATAGGGCATGAACAGCTCATGCTTGATTTTGAGCACATCTCAAAACTCTTCTTTGGTTTCCCAGGTGTTTGAAGCTTATGGTCAAACAGAATGCACAGGTGGCTGTACAATTACATCACCTGGGGACTGGACCTCAGGTAGGTCCTCCATCTGCTGGGTGGTGGGTACAGTTACGGTGGTAACTGAACTAGCACTTAGGAGTTTAGATACTCTCAATTCTTTAGACCAATGTAGCAAGTGTCAAATGTCAAGTTTTGGCTCCACACTTGCCTATCTTGACTATCCAGCGTTGGTACCAAGTGATTTTTCAGTCCTATTTTCTTAGAGTTGACCCATAAACATCTCAGAAATATTCCTGGAAGTTTTGTGGTTTCCCAGCTGATTCAGTATGGTATGTTCTAGGTCACGTTGGCGCTCCCATGTGTTGCAATTATGTGAAGCTGGAAGATGTACCTGACATGAACTACTTTTCAGCAAACAATGAAGGGGAGGTGAGTAGGTCACATGATGTGGTCGGATAATCATGTTGGGGATGGGGGTTTAGAGGAGAAAAACACATAATTGTAAGGAGGCTTGGGTCTGATTCCCTTGAGATATTTGGCAAGAAATGAAATATCTCTGAGCCTCATTTTTGTGTCCCCTATAATGGAACTAAAATATAGTGTTCTTCATGCTGTAGTGGAATCCACTGAATGAGGACAGTAGAAACAGGTGCCTCATAAAGTGCCTTTTCTGTGAGAAGCAGCCTTGCTATTGTCACCACCTTCTTTCTGGTATACAGATCTGTATCAAGGGCCTCAATGTGTTCCAAGGCTATCTAAAAGACCCCGAGAAGACACAGGAAGTCCTGGACAAAGATGGCTGGCTTCACACCGGAGACATTGGTTGCTGGCTCCCAGTGAGTATTTCTTCATGACTCCCAGAAGTCTGTGCTCTGGCCTGAGGAGCACAATCTGCCTATTGCAAGAGAAGCAAAAATGCAAGTAGGTTCATCAGCTGAGGTAGCTGGAGGGGAATAAGTCTTTATCCTATCGGCTGTGTGGCTTTCTCCTCCTGTAAAGAGAAGAACAGAGCAGTTGAAAGAAACTAGGCTGGAAGTTGGGAGATCTGGGTTCCAGTTACAGCACTTCTGTGGACCAGAATGTGAAATCCTGAGAAAGTAGGTTAATGTGTGACCTGGAGCTGCTGAAACTAGAGAGGCTTTCTTCCTCAGGGCCAGAGTACTCTTGCTACTTTGACCACAATGTTATAGAAGACAAGATGCAGACCAGTTGAAGGGTTTTCTTCTTTTCTTGTTCATTCTCAAGTACAAAGTCAGCAGTAGCCAATAGGACGGGCCCTGTTTCCAGACCCAAACTGAAAGAGGGATTCTTTGAAAAATCACATAGTCCTGAACCTTGGAATTGTCATGGATCCCTTGTACTGGAATAGACTTATTCATGGCCAGGGGAAAAATCGGTGATTTCTCTGGGAAAAGGGTAGGGAGGTATAGAAGTGTGTTCTCTTTTTCCCCCCTTCTCTTTTCTTTTTACTTTGCTTGAGGCAGATATTGAGATTTAGTAATTCCACACACCCACAACTTTCACCTTTTGCGAGTTTCAAAGAGGTGTTTTTTCCCATTTCATAAAGATGCATCAAACAAGGAAGTAGGATTTCTAAACCAAATGTTTGCAGAGGCTGATGTTTGCCTCTCAATGGCCTTTACAGCCTCTCTCCATGGTGGACCCAGAGCTTTTTATGCCTTTGCTTGCTGATAAACAATTAGTAGTAGTTGCTGTCAATCCCATCCTTTTTCCTAGGAAGAGAGGAAATTACAGCATGGTAGTGGAGAAGACTTCAAGCCCGCACAGGGGATTTCTGTCCAAAGGGTTTTCTTTCTCAATAGTTTTCTTTGAGGGGTAGGGTAGGGTGGGTACAGCTGTAGTCCCAGCTACTCAGGCTGATGGGGGGATTAGATGTTTGAGCCAAGGCTGGGCAACTTAGTGAGACCTTGTCTGAAAAAAAAAAAAAAAAAAAAAGTGCTGGGCATATAGTTCAGTATGTTGGCCATGTTTTAAATGCCAGTACCACGTGTGTGGGGGGGTTCTTTTTCTACTATATGCCAGGGCAGTGGGAATGTAACTAGTCTTAAAACTTCTTTCTTGTTCAATTCAATATTTAAGTGAGATTCAAAGAATTCTTGACAATGCGACCTTCAAGAACATGGTCCTAATAACACTACTGTTCATAGATTTTGGTCTCATTGTATATCAGTAACATATGTTTCTGTTTACTAAGTGTCCCTGCTCTCATAAGCTGAGGATATAGGCAATAGATATGTCCCCTCACTGGGGTTATAAAAGGCCACTCCTTATTAATCACCTTCAGACAATGTTAAGCAGAATTGATGAGTCAGCCTTGATGGTTCCAGGGTTGGTTCAATCTATTGCCCTGCTTATAATGTGCTTATGTGGATTGCATTTGCCACTTGTCCTGATTCTACAGTTCAAATCCCTAAGAACATAAGCTCCTTAGAGAAAGTAAGCTCAGGGAAGCAAAGTTGCAAATGACCTCTGGTGACTAGTCAGAGAGCCCTGCCCCTGTCCTAACAAGCCCAATTACTGTTTTGCCTAATTAGTACAGTGCAGCTGTTTCAGCCTGCTCCTGGGTCTATCAGGAGAGAAACAGTGGGGAATCAAGGAGGGGAAGAGCTAACTAATTCAAAAGTCTTAGGAAAAAACTTTCCCTGTTCCAGAGAGTTTTCCAGGAGGAGCAATTGGAAATTAAATTATTGGAAATTGATTTTTTTTTTTTTTTTGGTTTTGTTTTGTTTTGGTCTTTTTTGAGATAGGGTTTCGCTATGCAGTTCAGGATGGCCTTGAACTCACTTTGTAGCCCAGGCTGGCCTTGAACTCGCATCGATCCTCCTGCCTCAGCCTCCAAACGCTGGGATTACAGGTGTGCGCCACCACACATGGCTTAAATTATTGGAAGTTGAGAGGTGCAAAATTTCTTTGTTGGCTGAGGCAACTATTTACATAACCCCAGCAGGTCCCAAAGACTTTTTCTGAGACTTTCCACAGACATGCAGTATAAACAGATTCTTGCTTTTAAAAAATAGACTTTATTTTTTAATTTCAGATGGGAAGTTTTTTTTATTAGTACATGTTTGTAGTACATAATAATCACATTCTTCATGGGGAGTTGGTACATGTGCATAACACATTCCAATTCTTTTTTCGTTCTCTTCCCTCTTCTTCCTCCCCCTCCACTGTCTCCTGGTCCCCTTCTCTTTTGGAAAAGATCTATCTTCCTGTTTCCTATTATCTATCTTTAATTTCGCTCTTTATTTAAATTTAGCATTTCTCATATAAGTGAAATCATTCAATATTTAAGCTTCTGTGTCTGATTCATTTTACTTAATACTATGGTCTCAAGGAGTGTCCATTTTCCTATGAATGACTCAAGTTTATACTTCCTTATGGCGGAGTAGTACTCCACTGTGTATAAATGTCACACTTCATCCATTCATCTGTTGATGGAGATACAGGCCACTTCCAAAATTTACCTGTTATAGTTGTGCTGCTATAAACATGGGTATGCACGTATGACTGTAATATGATGTTTTTAATTCTTTCCAGAAGCTACCTGGGAGAATAGCTTGGTCAAATGGAATACCTATTTTTAGTTTTTTGAGGATTCTCCTGACTGATTTCTATAATGATTGTACAAGTTTACCTTCCCATCAACAATGTAGAAGTGTTCTTTTTCCCCCTGCAGCATTTGTTATTTGATGTGTTGATGATGGCCATTCTTTCTGGAGTAAGTTGGACTCTCAGTGTTTTAATTTGTATTTCTTTAGTGGCCAAAGATGTTGAAATTTTTTTCATGTACTTATTGGCCATTTGTACTTCTTCGGATGAGTATCTATTTATTTCAGTTACCCATTTTTTGTTGGGTCTTTGATTTTAGGGGGAATCCAATTTTTATCAGTTCTTTCTATATTCTAGGTATTAGTCCTCTGAGGAATATCTCCCCCCAAATTTTTCATTTCTATAAGTTGTCTCTTCACTCTGTTGGTTGTTTCCTTCGGTGTGCAGAAGCTTTTTAATTTGATATGACCTCGTTTGTTGATTCTTGATGTTATTTCTTATGATACTGGGGGTTCTGTTCAGAAAGTTCTTGCCTACATGTATGTCTTCAAGAGTTTTACCTATTTTATCTTCCAGCAGATTAGATGTTTCTGTTTTAAAATTTTATCTTTGATTCATTTTGATTTTAGTTTCATATATGGTGAGAAATATGGTTCTAGATTCAGTCTTCTGCATGTGGGTAGCCAGTTTTCCCAGAACCATTTGTTAAAGAGGCTGTCTTTCCTCCAGCATATATTTTTGGCCCCTGTGTGAAAGGTCAGGTAGCTGAATGTGCTTGGGGTTATTTCTGCATCCTTTCTTCTGTTCCATTGATCCTCATGTCTGTTTTTGTGCCAGTACCATGCTGTTTGTTTTTTTTTTTTTGTTGTTGTTGTTGTTTTTTTTTCTTTATCACTCTAGCTTTGTAATATAACTTCAAGTCTGGAATTGCAATGCTTCCTGCTTTGTTCTTGTCACCCAAGATTGCTTTTACTATTCTGGGTCTCTTCAGGTTCTATATGGATTTTAGGATTTTTTTCTCAAGTTCTATGAGGAATGCTACTGGTATTTTGATTGGAATTATGTTAAATCTGTATATCAGTTTTGGAAATGTGGCCATTTTGACAATATGCAAAATGGTCACATACAGGAATGGGATAGCTTTCATTTTCTGATATCTTCTTTGATCTTTTTCAGAATACTGTAGTTTTGTTGTAGAGGTCTTTCACTTCCTTATGTTAATTCCCAAGTATTTGATTTTTTTAAATATTATTTTGAATGTTATTTTTTCCTAATTTCTTTCTCAGTGAGTTCATTATTGGTGTATAAGAATAAGAAATCAACTTTAAGGCAAGTGACTTCCCCACACTACCAAATGATACCACTCCTAGGGTTCAAAATACTTATGCTTTTTATCTGCCTCATACAGAATGGAACTCTGAAGATCATTGACCGGAAAAAGAATATTTTCAAGCTGGCACAAGGAGAATACATTGCTCCAGAGAAGATAGAAAATATCTACACCAGGAGTGGTCCAGTGTTACAAATTTTTATTTATGGGGAAAGCTTACAGGTAATATACTGTTTAACCATAACTATTCTCAGGGACATACCATGATCATTCCTATAGCTACAGGAAATTTGGACAGGTGGGTTCAGGATGAGAAGATCCAGTTTATAAGATTAACAAAATAAAGCGACATTCTGAATCTCAAATAAGGTAATATTAGTGAAAAATATTTTTGAAGCTCTGATGGACTTTGTAAACAAGTCGGTAGAATTGTTAAAACAGCTCTACTAAAAGGTAGGTTTTATCACATATCACAACCCATTTTGCACTTAGTTTTGACTCCAGGAATTCCCCTGGAACAACAAACTTGGCTTCTTTTTTTTGGTGGGAGGCGGGTGGTAAGAATGTTGAGAAGGACAGGCCAAAGGTTCTTTACACTTATGACTACCACCTCTGTTTGAAGATTCAAATTGGATAGAATATCTTTGTAACGATGTGGAGTGGGACGATGGGATTGGAGTTTCATGGGGCTTTGGAACACAATGAGAAAATGAGAGTAGGACACTAAATCTGAAGCTTGAGGGCAATATCTATTAGAGGAATATAATCTTGTTAGCTTTCCCTACTGGGTGACATTCTTACATTAGTCCTCTCATGTTCTTACATTTTCTGTTTCCTTTCCACAGTCATGCTTAGTAGGAGTGGTGGTTCCTGACCCAGATGTGCTTCCCTCATTTGCAGCCAAGCTTGGGATTAAGGGTTCTCTTGAAGAACTGTGCCAATCCAAAGTAAGTGTGGCTTAGAAAACCTAATGCACACCATTGGCCCATCGTGAGACAGAGGAGGCCCTACCAGCTAGGGCGTCCTGGGGTTCCTGGAGCCTCCTCTCTGGAGGACCAGAACCTTCCTGTTTCTATGACTTGTAACTACAGCCCAACTGGACTGAATAGTTTTATTAGCCTGTGAGATAGATGGAGGAATTAAAAAACAAAACTCTCTTCTTTTTATAGTAATATGTTCCTTGTAGGAAACAAGAGAATTGGAAAATAAGAGAATAGAAACATTATTCAGAGAAAATCCCTATTAACATTTAGATCTACATTTTCTCGCTTTTTCTTTGATAAATATAAGGTGTATAATTGTACATACGTTTATATCTACTTTTATCCCAGTCATCTTTTATCCCAGGCATTTTCTGTTGGCTCATGCTTAGCCTTTCATTTAGGGTCTATTACAAATGGCCATATTTTAAAGGATGTTTTGTATCTTAGATTGTAAAAGAAGCCATTTTAGAAGACTTACAGAAAATTGGGAAAGAAAATGGCCTTAAATCCTTTGAACAGGTATGTATTGTTGATGTTATCCTGGTTACTTGTCATACTAGAAAGTTTTCTTTAAAGCTTCTATTCCTAAAGGAGTTTAAATAGATAATTTTCAAAGAATTAATTTTAGATTTTGTACCCTTAACCACAGTGGTAGTACCTTTTTGTAGTTAGCCACATTGTCCCTTTTTGCTGTTCATTATCTGTCCTCCCTATTCATTTCTTTCACAAATTATAAGCACGAGAATGGGCATGGTTACTGTCGTTACCCTCCACTGTGGCAAGCTCACTTTTATAAGGTGAAATATTCTTTGAAATTCTTCATAGAGTGCTCAGAGGACCGTGCTGAAAAATTCAAATCACTAATAAACATGTATGCATGTGTTCACCTCCCCTTCTAGGTCAAAAATATTTTTGTTCACCCAGAACCATTTTCCATTGAAAATGGACTCCTGACACCAACACTGAAAGCAAAACGAGGACATCTCACCAAATACTTTCGGGCCCAAATTGACAGCCTCTATGAGAGTATCCAGGAATAGACTAAGGTACTTAGGGCTGATGGGGATCACAGCAGGCTGCTTGCCCACCCTGGGCTGCCTTATAAGAATCTGGATTAAAACCTATTCTTCCATTCATTTTACCGTTCCTCCTGTTGTTTTACTTATAGAACTATCCAACCCTGGCTTTTGTTTTTAATGCCAAAAGACTTATAGTGCAAAATCCTAGCCCTGAAATAAATAAATACTGTTCTTCCCATTTAAATGTTGCTGATGAAAAGACTTCAGAGGGCTACTTTGATCAACATACTTTCTTGAAGGTCCCAGTTTTGTTCTGCATCCCTTCCCTACCATCTCCAACTTAATGCCATTTTTATTTGTGATCCCTAGTTCTAGGGTCTAAGACAGTGATGGCAAACCTTTTAGAGCTTTCAGTGATAAACAGCCCGCTGCGGCATGCGTGCCAGAGGTTTGCCACTACTGGTCTAAAAAGATCCATTTTGTTCTTTGCTTGTTTTATAGTAAAACCTAGTTTGCCAGTAGGCCCTACACTTGCCTAAGCCTTTTAATGTTCAAATCAAGAGATCTTTAAGTACTCAAAAGCTGTTTTCAGTTCATGTTTTCTAGTTATTTCATAAAGCCACTAAAAATTTTGAGTTTTAACCTCTCATTCATACTACGTGTGAGGCAAATGTCTCCTGTGTACTTCTGTATACGCTATAATCTATGTATATAACGGAAAATTGATTATACCAAGCAAATCCTAAATTCTCTAGTTAGATCTCTAACTCGGGAGTATTAGAAGTTGTGTCTATGACATGTCCAAAAAGAATGCTATTCTTAAGTATTATCTGGAGTGGTAGATGTGGACCAAATCTGTTCTTTACAGTTTGCTGCTGAGCTGGAAGCTGTGGGGAAGGAGTTGAAACTTATGTCCAGTTAACTTTTCCAGTAAATGAAGCAAGCACTGAATAAAACCTTCCTGCACTAGGAATAAAGATCTATGGGCAAACATGCTGTCCATACCATACCTTATCTTCTGTGAAGGAACCAACTGACTTTTTCACCAGACCCCAGCTACTACTGTACCTTACCATCAGATAATACATGTTGCCTCTACTTGTAAATGTAAAATCTTTAAAATAAACTATTGCAGATACGTTGTGGTGTTTGTTGCCTCATGAACCTTGGTAAGAATCAGTCTTAAATAAGGATCACTTCAACATCAAGGTAACTAGTGAGTCTCAAATTTGCCTGCACACTAGAATTACCTGCAAGTTTAAAAAAGATACTAATGCCCAGGTGCTGTACCAGGGACTCTGAACTAATTGGCCTGATGTACAGCCCAGGTATGAGAATTGTTAAAAGGTATGGGAATTGTTAAGGTGAGTGTAGTATGCAACAATGTTCGATAATTACTGAAACAAAAGAAGCTGCAAGAATCAGTCCTGCTTATCCCATCACTATAATAAATACCACCCAAGCCAAATGCTGAGCACTAATTTGTATTTTCTCCTTTAACCACCTGTTGTATTCTAACCTTGACTAGTCTGTCTTTCAGACTTCTAATTGGAGTTAAGAAGAATGTTCTAGGTTGGTTTTTCTACACCTTCAGCCTAAAAATGCTGAAATGTCTCTGCTTGAGTTGGAAACGAAAAAAAGGCAGGATATGTAGGGCTGTGATCCGGCTTCCTCTCACTCTTGACTTCCCTTGTTTCCTTCCCCCACTCTGGCAAACCCTCACTGTGCCTTCTCATCCCTCAATGATGCCAGGCACATCCCAGCTTCCCTAGGTTCTTGCTGCCCCCCTGCCTAATATGCAGATACCCCGAAGGGCACACGACTTATTTCCTCAGTTGCTTTAAATCCCAACTCATGCACATCCCAGCTTCTTCACAGTACATGACTCCATCTGACACTCTACTTGTCTGTCCATCTCTTGTCCCACTGCAGGAAGGCAGCGTCCTGTTTCATTCTTCATTCACCACTGAATCTCCATGTGCCCTTTGCTACCTATTCTCAACTATTACAAGACTGGCAGCCAATATATTAAGTTCCTTGTCTTGGAAGGAAGTAAGGAATACTGGACCAGTTTAGTGTAGTTCAGAGAAACAGGCCTTCTTCCTTCTGTAATTCTACTTATAAAGATGTAGACAAGCCTGACTTTAAGCATCCCAGTCTACCAGCGTGGATCCCACCATTTGAAAGCTTCCGTTTCCGATAAAGTCAAATGTACATGAGCAGTCTGAGACCACTAGGTGTAAAGCCTCCTAGAATGCTGTGATCGCAATATGCCATTAATAGGACTCATATATCGAGGTGACTATGCCACGTCTTAAAGAGTCTTGATTCAAGATGCCTATTTTCCACAAGGCAGCAGGGCAGTTTTTTCATAAGGACCTAAGATAAACCGTTTAGTCAACAAAAATAAAAATGCATTAAGTGAAAACCATGATTTATCAGAACATCCATTGATCTTTATTTGATTTGACAAAATCTGCATTATTAAAAGACAAGTAACAAAATTTGAGCTTATATTGAATCTGACAAGTTCTTACAGTTTCTAGAATATTTAAGAAGCATCAACTGAGAAGGAAACAAGAAATATCACATGCAGATGCTCCTGGCAAAGGGGAACTATATCTGCAGGTGAAGTCCATAGTATGCAATGCATAAAGAAAAACCCAGCGGAAATGCCATTAGCTACTTGGGTGAAATATTTTTCCTTTTGGGGGGAAGAAGAGGTGATAAAAAGGGGCAGGAATTCAAAGGCATACACAGAATGGCTTCTCCATTCCGAATTAGTAATAAAAATATTTAAATCATGGCACTAGGGCACCTTTGAGGAAAAGAACATCTTAACCAGAGTAGGCTTGTTGCATAATTCTTTAGTAATACGTATAATTTTCAAGTAACGAAGCAGAATTAAAGAATAATTGCATTTTAACAGTGGCTATCTGTTTTTCTTCTCGCCTTCTGGAGTTGGATCTATTTCAGTATCACAGGGACATTTTTCCACACAGTTTCTAGGGAACCATCCTCTTATTCTTGACACACCTGAGGGAGAAAATGAAATTGAGACGCAATAGTATGATGTACTACAGTCACATTACTGGGACCAAGAAGTCCTCTTACTTCAAATTAATAACCTCCTTATATACCCTTTTCACAAATGCACAGCTTGAGGAGGGGTAAAGTATGGTTTAGAAATGCTTCTAAAGAGATAGGAAACAGTTCCCAAATTCCATTATTTGGGAAAGGGATTAATGTGGTTCAAGACAGCAGCGAATTGGAATATTCACTTCTAAAGTACTCACTTACAAGTGTATGATCTGAAAGGTGTTTTGGTACACCACACACTACATCTCTTCCAGGGAACGAGCTCCATATAGCCTTTGGGACTTTCCTTCTTGGACTTTTTCATATATATATATATATATATATATATATATATATATATATATATTTGCATAAGCTGTCAATGGGGTTAATTTACGATGAACCCCCAGTATTTTTAAAAGAGTATCCTGGGTTAATTTTTACTTTAAAAAGGAATAATTCTGAATTTTTTTTTTTTTTTTTAAAGAGAAAAAGACCAGGAAAGTTTCAAGCCACTAGTTTTTATGATCACAGAGGACTACTCACTCAAAGGGGAAGTGTACAGTACAGGGGTTTGGTTCATAGAGTCTAGTCAGACTGCTTGGGTTTGCGCCCTGGCTCTACCTGTTTTTACTGTGTGGCTGCGGACAAGCTGCTTAGCCTCTCTGTGCTTCAGTTCCCTCACCAATGAAATGTAAATGATACCACCTACCTAAGAGGTCTGTTGGGGACTTTAATACTATAAGTGAAGCCCTTACACAAGTGCCTGTCACATAGTTAAGTAGGAGCTCAAATGCTAGCTATCACTGTAAAGACCTGATAAGTACATGTACTATGGAGAAAGACATGAGCTTTATTTTTTTTGCTTAAGCGGGTGCCTTCCTATACAGTTCTCTGAATGCATTTGATTATGTATGATTATTTACAAAAGTCATTCTGGTAAATTTTGGAATTATTGCTAGCAGTCTTGTACTTTTTTTTTTTTTTTTTTTTGGTACCAGGAATCAAACTCAAGACCTTGTGCTTGCCAGGTAGGCACTTGTGCTGCTGAGCTATATCCCCAGCCCCAGTCTTGTACTTTAAACATACCCTTCCATTTCCATACCTTCTATAAAGGAATCATCAAGAATTTTTTCTCCATATAACCAGTATCTGAAATATTTAAAAGATTATATTTAATTTTTAGGCTAGACACTAATTTTGTCATTAAAGAAGAAACACAGTATTTTCTATTGCTTACCGTAACCCTCTTGTGGCTAAAATGAACTCCCCTTTGTGTAGTTGTATTCGAGGTTCTTCAGTGCAGGGGCTTGTGAAGAAGGTTTTGATTCCTCTATTCAAAGGACAGCAGGCACCACTGTAATTTTCTATTACCTTATAGCGAACCTGTCACCAGCAATCAGAAGAAAAAACTGAATTATACAATATCTGAGTTCTTTTAAGTTTGAATTTAAACTTTTAATGGTAGATCCAAGTATTCAGTGCCCAACCTCCCTTTCTAGTTCTCTATCCAACTTGTTTCCCTGCAGAAGGCAAGTGACCTTTCCTCGTTTTTTTCCCAAGTTAAAAAAAAAAAAAAAAAAGCTCTTTTAAAAATAAGAGTTTAATTTTTTATTAGTATGTTTTTGCAGTACATAATGTCTACATTCTTTGTATGGAGTTGGTACATGTACATAACACATCTTAATTCCTTTTTTCATCCCTTTCCCTCTCTTCCTCACCTCCATCTCTTGATCCCCGTCTCATCTGAGAAAGATCTATCTCCCTACTTCCTATTATTTATCTTTTTATTTTATTCTTTATTTATAATTTGGATTCCTCATATAAGAGAAGCCATGTGATGTTTAAGCTTGTGTGTCTGATCTCTAATTCACAGGACTTTTTTACCCCTCATTTCAAGCATACAGTTGCTAAGAATTAAATTCCAGAGCAATTCTGTCCAAGAGAACTGTGTGTAATGATGGAAATGTTCTATAGTTCTACATCTGCGGTATTCAGTGGGTTGCCACTGGACACAAGTAGCTACTAAGCACTTACAGTGTGGTCAGTACAAATAAGGAACTGAATTTTTAATTTTATTTAATTTATACCTAACTAGATCATCAATGGCTAGTGGCATTATATGCAATAGCATGGGGCTGTAAGGATAGGTTTTATCTTAACAATCTGTATTGAGGATAACTATTTTTATATGTTGGCAATACAAATTGACTAAATTCCCTCGAGTCCAAACTATTTAAATGAAAACAAAAGTAAACTCCATTCAATTTCAACAAATTTATTAAGGAATAAATTATTTAACAAAAGCCAACCATTGGTTTCTACTCAAAGGTAATTTAAAAAATTATACAGAAGTATCCAGCCTGATAAAAAAAAAAATCAACAATATCAACTCAAAAGAATTACTTACGCTTCTGACTCTTTTATCTGCTTTTTGTTTCAACTGTTCTATCTGTTTGGAAGACATAAATGAAAAAAATTAAGCCCTTAATATTGAAAAACAATCTACACTCTTCTACTATGAAAGTGACATGACAAATACCTGATTTTCCAGAATTTCATAATGTTGACAATTTAAAGGCCACAGGTCTTTCTAGCATGGAAATAAGGCCTGTGGCTAGAAACCGAGGGCTGAAAATGGGGCTTTTTCCTCAGAACTCACTCTCTAATATCTTCATCGATGCATATTCTTAGCGCACTCACTGTGTCCTAAAAACCAGGGAGATGTGTTCTCTGCCCTCATGAAACTCCCAGGCTAGCAGTGCCCAATGCAAAGATGCTAAGATGCACTGATTCTCTAACACAGGAGACAAACTGCAAAATTCACTACCAGTGAGTCTTGCCTAAGTCAATTTTTAACTCCTTTTCCCCCTTAGTTAGTAACTATTAAACAGTACTATATCAGACACAGTAGGGGAAATAAATATCATACATGTTCTCTGCAATCTTTCAAATTTAAATTAAAGACATAGGGAATAAGAAGTAAAAACAGGAGACCTCATGAGCTACAAGACAGTGGTACACAACCAGAGCCCTATGCAGATGAGCTTAGAGTGGGTAGGCGAGGCTACATGGAAGAGGTGGGATTGGAAGTCGTCTTAAGGACAGATAGAAAAGTCCCATGATATACAGAAATAGTATGGGCAAAGTTGGGTGGCAGGAATGTACGAAGAAGTTCATACAACCCTAGTTTGGAAGGTAATTTTAAGCCAGATTCTATTAAACTAAGTCAAAGAGTCAGGATTTTACCAAAGAGGTCTGGGGATTTTAGGAGAGGGTTAAATATAGAAGACACATGATATAAGAAGTACTTTATGAATATTAACTTAGATTCATTTTGAAATAATGAAAACATTTACATTGCTTATAAAATAACACTGAGTTAAGAAAAAGTTAAGGAGTAGAAGGTAAAGCAAAAAGGAAGGACTGGGCCAGTGAGATGGCTCAGCGGCATAAGCGCCTGCCTGGCAAGCGTGAGGGCCCGAGTTCGACTCCCGGAACACACACACGAAAAAAAGAAAAGGGCCGGTGATAATCGCTCAGCGGCTTGGGTGCCTGCTGGCGTGCGAGGTCCTGAGGTCAACCCCCGGTAGCCACAAAAAAAAAAAAAAAAAAAAGGAAGGACTATTCAAATAAAAATACTCACTGTTAAGCTGTACTGGTCACAATCTTCTCTTATTGGCCACTCCAATCCATCTCCTTCAGGAACCCCTGACCATGTAAATACCTGTTTAAAGTTCTTCCATCTACTTCCCATATCATAAGGAAAAACAAAGACTTCATCTAGTTGGTAATATTGAATTCGATCTTTAGCCTGTAGATAACAAAGATGTAAGATGGCAGATACCCTCACTTTAAGGTGACTTTCAGTAATACACCATTGAGAACACTTATTACTTAAATTTGTATCATGCAAATAAAAGTGCTTTCTTCTTGCTGTAATGTTATAATATGCAGAAGAGACGCAGCTTTATCACAATATAGGAAGAACTTGATACCACACAAACTTGGTATGTGATCACCTAGAAAATCCTTGGCAGGGTTTCCTTCAATAATAAGCACTCTGCTGGGTGTGGTGGCGCACGCCTGTAATCCTAGTACTTGGGAGGCTAAGGCAGGAGGATTACCGTGAGTTCAAGGCCAGCCTGGGCTACATAAGTGAGTTCAAGGCCAGTCTGCACTACATAGTGAGACTTTGTTTCAAAAAAAAAAAAAAAAAAAAAATACCAAACCAAACCAAATCAAACCAAACAAACAAGAATAAGCACTCGAAAATGCTTACTAAAATAGTTAGCTAAATTCATTCCATATATAGAAAATGCTCAGTGTTCCTGATTATTTAGCAACACAAATGGATTCAGGTAAAAATAATGATAAACTGATTCAGGATAAAGTAAGATTTTATTTAGGATGGAACTGTTTTACTCATGGGGTACTGCAATAGTTTTATCCTGGGTGGCAGAGACACCTGTAGGAATGGCCAGAAAGGGTGCAGCAGGGGTTAATGTTTTATGAAAAACATCTTTTTGAAAGGCCAGTGGATATGTGTAGCATGTCTTTCAGTTTTTTATACCATCACACACATATACATACTCATTTATATTTGCATTACATGTACCTGTTAGGCATACACATAAATATTTAGGTAGCATAAATTATACCCTAGGCATTTAAATGGTTAGCTTTAATTTAAGGAAACAGACTGGCTTCAAATTTCTTAAGTTCTGCTGACATCTAGTGGTACATAGATACATTATTTATTCCAACAATAAGTGTAAACTGTTGAAACTTATAAAACTTTAGTGTGATAATTTCTATAAACTTTCCATAGATTTAATATGATAATTTGAATTTTTTACTTAGCAATAAAGTGCCAATTTTAACATAACTTTTAGATTTAGCATGATACCCTTTAGAAGGCCTTGGTCATTGCAAAAAAAAAAAAAAGTTATTCTAATGTCAATATATTTATTATGCTTAGCAGAAGTGGTACTTGGAAATACTTGATTATCAAGCTACAGTATTTTATGAAAAAGGTTCTTGTCATTATTTATGATTATGAATGTTAATTCTTTATTAAAAGAATTACCAAACTGTAAAATGAACGAATCTATTCAATTTTGTCCTTAGATAGTAAAAGGTAATTTCTTTTCTCTATTAAAAGAAAGCTTTGGAGTCTTAAAAGTGGACTGAATTTTTAAAATATACAGCTCTAGGCTATTTACAGAGAAAAACTGGTAAGGACGAAAGTTATTTTACTATGTGTTAAAAGGTGATAGAGCTATGTATTGCTATGGGAAAAGGCAACAAAAAGTACCTTGCCAAGTCTAGAGAAAGCCAAGGAAGGTTCCTTGTAAGAACTGATACCTAATCATTGTAAGAAATGATACCATTGTAAGAAATGACCTTGAGGGGCCGGTGAGATGGCTCAGCGGCTTAAGCGCCTGCCCAGCAAGCGTGAGGGCCCGAGTTCGACTCCCGGAACCCACATACGAAAAAGGGGCCGGTGATATCGCTCAGGGGCACGGGTGCCTGCTGGCGCACGAGGTCCTGAGGTCGACCCCCAGGTACCCACAAAAAAAAAAAAAAAAAAAAAAGAAATGACCTTGAGGGGCAAGAAATCAAGCAACATGAGAGGGAAGAATATTCTAGACAAAGGGAACAACATATGCAAAGATACAGAAGCGTAATATGTACAAACCACAAGTGTGAGATAGGATGGAAAAACGGGAAAAGAGGCTGAGGAAGCAGGTAAGGGGAAGTGATGAAAGGTCTTAGGTATAAGCTAAGTAGCTAGGACATAAATTTGTTCATCAGAGAGTCTCAAAAATACTTTGTAGGCTCCTGTAATCCCCAAGACCTTTTCCTGAGGTTCAGCAAGGTCAAACTATTTTCATAATAATACTAAGATGTTATCTGTCTTTTCAGTATGTTGACATTTGCAAAAGTGGGTAAATTGTTGACAGGTTAGACATAATTAAGACAATGTCACTAAAATGTATTAAGTCATTATATTCATCACCAATTGTTTGCATTCCACATCCACAGGTACCCTATCCACGGACATGAATAAAAAATATTAACAAAATAAAACTGTTTCTGCACTGAATATGTACAGAATATTTTTCTCATCATTATTCTGTGAACAGTACAGTATATGTAACGACTATTTATATAGCATTTCATTGTATGGGTTTTTCAAGTAACCTAGAGATGATTTAAAATAAAAAGGGAGATGTGCTTAGGTTATATGCAAATACTTTGCCATTTTATGCAAAGCACTTGAGCATCCACAGATTTTAGTATCAGAGGAATTCCAAAACCAATCCCTGCAGGTATTCAGGGAATGACTAAACACACTTAACAGTTTTTAAAAAGCCAACAATTTTATATAAGAATGTTGTTGATAAAGCAGTAAAAATTGTTATTTTTATTAAATCTCAACTCTTTGTTTTTGGTTTTGGAGACAAAGTCTCACTATGTAGTTCAGGCTGGCCTTGAATTCACTATGTAGCCCAGCCTGGCCTTGATCCTCCTACCTCAGCCTCCCCAGTGCTGAGATCACAAGCGCGCACCACCACGCCCAGCTAAATTTTGACTCTTAAGTACCTGTACTTTTAACATTCTGTATGACAAAATGGGAAGTAGACATAAAGCATGCCAAAGCAGAATGTTTTTCTCAGGAAAAACACTTATTGAGCTGTGGGTTAACAAAAACAGCTATGTAGTCTGTTTTATTTTTTATGTAATTAATACTATTTTTACTTGAAAGAATGAATGATTAACAAACGAAAGTTACTCAGACTTCAGTATTTTGTGGGCATTTTCTCAGAAATGAACAAAATCAGGCTGTTGCTTCAAGGAAGCAACTGGCAGTATGGTGGTACTGGAGATTGAGCCCAGGAAGTACTAAGTTTTATCCCTATCCCTTTTTGTTTTTTTCATTTTGAGACAGTGTCTCAGTAAGTTGCCCAGGCTGGTCATGAACCTGTGATCCTCCTATTATAGCCTCTCAAACAGCTGAGAATAGAAGTGTGCACCACTGTGTGGAACTTGAATGTGATTTGTGAAAACTGACAACATTTGGAAAATCTTCCTAACAGAGTAAACTAGTATCTTCCAAATGATCAGTGCCCGATAATATGAAAAAGATCACATACTGGTAAAAGGTCCACTCACAGAGCACAAGAGACTAATGAATTTTAAGGTAAAAGGTACAAAAGCTTATTGACAAAAAATGTTACTTGTTGGGTTTTAATGTAGGATCAAGGAATACCCACTGTTATGGTTTGGATGTCCTCCCAAAGCCTCATGTGGTCACAGGTGGGGCTTTTTCAGAGGTGGCTGGATCTAGAGTGTCTGATGCTAGAATTAAGGGTGTGTGACTACTTGATCAGTCCACTGATTGGTTTGGCACAACCTTAATTCCAGCAGCCTAGATACAAAATAAAAGAGGCAGAAAGATGCTGTTAAGGTCCCTTGTTGCTTTGATGTCTTCTGCCTGCCATGAACTGTACTCCTTTGTGAAGGCACCATGCCTTGGAGCCAGCCGATTATGGACTGAAACCTCTACAAAACTGTGACCTAAATAAACCTTTCTCCCTTTAACTGGCTGTCAGGTATTTTGTCTCAGCTATGAGAGAAAAGTAACTAAGACAACCATTATCATCTAAAGGCCTATTAAAATGCTCTACCCTTTTCTACATATTTATCTTTATGAGGCTAAATTTTCTTCATAAATTTCATCCAAAGCAACATAGACCAACAGACTGAATGGAGAAGTAGACGTGAGAATCCAACTGCCTTAAGTGAGATACTAAAGAGATTTGTAAAAATATAAAACAAGGTCACTATACTTTTTATTTGGAAAATATAAGTATTTTTCATACAAATGTTACTTTTATCAACATACAATGGGTTATTATTTTTAAATGAAATCTTTAAAAATTCTCAGAAAATATGGCAAATATCAATAGATATAATATACAAAACCAAAAGCTATTTAGTGCCCTTAATGATTTTCAGAAATGTAAAATGATCCTGAGACCAAAAAGTTTGGGAACAGCTGCTATAAAATTAATGATCACCAACTGGTTCCCAGGGTCTAAATATGTGCTACAGATCTACCTTATGGTTCACTTGGCTTACAAAGCTATTCTGTTTTCAATTTGAATTGCTTTTTAACATTTAAAAACTGAAAGGATGTCTCATGAAATCTAGATCTCTTAACTTTTCTTGGAAAAAAAATTAGATGATCTTATAAAACTAAGGCATATTCCTTTAGGCAACAATCAGTATTATTAGGCAGCTCTTTAATACACAGCCTGGATTCTCCTCATGCAGATTATGTGTCTGGCCTCTAAAGGCATTTGATTTCTCAACCTCTGTTATTATAGTGTTGGTGAGACCCTGCAAAGTTTTAAGCAGGAAACAGGGTAGTGAGATTTGTGTTTATGATTAGAATCATAATGGACAGGGTGAAGTATGGATTGAAGGTCGTAAGTTCTGTGACAAAGCTTTATCTAATGTCTGAAATGCTTTAGGCACCTTTCCAAATGGGCTGTTTTCTCCCTTAATCTGAGAAAAAATGGCCAGATGACTTAGTATGTGACTTATACCTCTTCAGCAACTCAAGATGTGTGAGAAACATATTTCTGTGGAAGTTATGTTAAGGGGGAAATAAATAAACTATATTCACCTTCTACATGGCATCCTAGGGAAACTATTTGACACACATGTTTTCACTTCCAGGCACATATTCTGCTCTATTAGTTAAAATAATCATTAAAATTTACCTTCTCTTCAATCCAGGATTCAATAGAAGTTTTATTTCTGAGAATTATTTTCATCTGGAAATTGAATGACAGTGAAATTTAATAATATGGCTTCAGTTTACTTAAAATTATTGTCTTCATCATAATTCTATGACATAGCTTTTATTCACACCAGAGGTAAAGACACTGAGCATAACAGAGGTTAAGTAACTCAGTCTGTGTCCTCTCTGGCTCTGACACACTTGTTCTGAACTGCTGCACAATGCTTTGCCAGAAAAAAGATATCAACCCATAACCAAATCTGAATCTCTTATTTTAATTAAAATTCATGTTTTAAATACTGCAGACCAAGGTTTCAAAGTATTAATAAAACATTGATACAATCAATTCAATTTGTACCTAAGTGCATTTGTTATTAAAATCTATTATCAGTGTTTTTAATTAACTTTAAATTTATGATTAATCTATTTATAACAAGTAACAGTGACTCAGTTCATTCAACATAGAGACTCTGCTCGCCTAAATGCATTCAGTCTTTATTCTTTATTACCTGTCTTTATTACCCATTTTCTTAGATATGAATAATTCTACTCATGTAGGTTTTTGCATTTTGGGATCTTAGTTTACTGTTAATATGATTCTTAATTATAGGCATTAAGACAATTTTAACAAACTTGGTCCCAGGTTAATAAAAAATATAAATTATAACCAAAATCAGCTTATTTTAAAACGAAGCATTCCAAAAAGGGTGACATATCAAGGCTCTCAGGCCCACCCAGTCTCACTCTACATACTTCCTGGGTTTCCCTGAAGTCCGGCTGTGCCTTCACAGACTGTGGCATAGCAAAAGCAGCCCTGGACTAGGAGTCCTCATCACATTCTGAGGGCCTTCAATAGCCTACATTAGGCCTTCAATGAATGAATTAAGCGAATAAAATGAATTATAAAAACTGCTTTTTAAGGTCCTCTCCTCTGTGTTCTCAAGCATTTTGTACATAAATCTGAGATGTACCTATAACCCTGAATTAGTTAACCATTTACTATGAATTATGAGTTCCTTAAGGGCTCCCTAAGGAACCTCTTCATTTTATTATTGTAGCCTCAGAAATTAGCAAAATAATTCTCCCACAGAGTAAGCATTAAATAGTAAATATATCATGGAGTTGTTATAAATGCATTGATATGCAAAATGCCTTAAACTGTGCCTTATATAAGTGATCAACAAGTGTTAGCTACGTTATTATGGTTACTATTAAGTATATATTATAAAATGACATGAATAATTATGTTTACTAAGTACAATGAATGGGTGGCCCTGGTAAGTCACTTAACCTTTTTGAGAATCAATTACTCATCTGTAAGGAAGGGAAGAGGGTAATGTTCTACCAACTTTTTTTAGGGTTGATGTGAAGATTAAGAGAAACTGTAAACTGAGAAGAGTTTCCTAAACTATAAAGATCTATATAATTCTAGGTTAAGATTTCACAAATTAAATCAGTTACCTACAAACTCTGGCAAAATTACCCCAGTAACATGACAACTTTTAGCCAAAGGTAACAGAGACACTTACTTGGATAAAAAACAACATCCCAACAGCTATAGTTGTTCCTAAAGCTAATCCCAAGGCAAACAACGTGGCAGCAAATGCAGCTAATCCAAAGGGAACAATTGGAAGAGGATCTCTCCGGGCTGCGCTCATATCAATCTTCACTGTGTTCCACCCAAACGAGAGCTATAGACAACACACACTTAAAATGCTTGGTTATGGTAACTGTTCAGACTCCGGAGTAACATTTAAAACAATGTGATCAAAAAGGTGATAATTTTACACTGTGGCCAAAGCAAATACATCAAACATAGCTGTTTCCAATGAATACACTGGCTGGCATTTTGTGCTGATGTGTATGATATCATTCTTAGTTTTTACTTTAATGTTCTGCCCTCCCTCCCATGCTAGAGATAAAACCCAGGACCTCATGAATGCTAAGCAAATGCTCTACCACTGAGTTACATCCCCAATACCATTCTTAGTCATCTTTCCGTGATATTTGTTGTATTCTCAGAAAGGTCAGTCCAACTCCATAAACTCATTAATGTGCATGAACAACATTAGACACCAATCTAAACTGTAAGTGTCTCCCATCTTCTCCTGGCTATTCTACATTTATATTTTCTTCAACAGCAACAAATACTGTGTAGCCTAAGATTTGCCTATTTGTTCCTTCATGTTCCATTAAGCAGTGGCTGAGAGCTGGTAAAAAGAAAGCCAAATAGGGCCTACAGATGTGTACTGCCTGACCTGAACAATGTTTTAAAATTTTAGAAGTTAGGTGCCACCATTAAAAGTTTAGGAAATTTCACATAAAAATTTTTAGAGTTTTAGATTTTTTCTGAAAAACTGGAGGGTCTGGGTAGCATTACTAGGCTAGGATTCCCAAATACCATGAACTGGCTAAATAAAGTCAAGTGTGGGTTGTCCCCTCTGTGAAAGACATGCACTCTCCAGTTTGCCGTAGTCCCATCAGTTCTGTGTTCCTCACTGTTCTTCTAGGCTTCTTTAGGGATTTTTATTTGTAATCTTTGAACTTTATCTCATGACTACCTGTCTATATATCAACTCAAACCAGTGCTGGATAGATCTACTCATGTCGCAGAATATAAGCTTGCTCCATGAGCCACCTTCCAGGGCACTGTAGTTAGAAATGAACAAAAGATCTACATTCTGGCACATGAAAGGATAGAAACAGAAAGCACTAGCATCTTTTTCTTCTTGCAATTTTTCCCATAACTATTAAGCTTGAAATCAATAAATGATGTGTACAGTATTAAAACAATTATCAACTTCAATAACAGCATGTCTCTCCTCATCTCAAAGGAAATCTTAAAGGAAAGAGAAATCTTTGCTTATCTTAAAGATTACATTTAAATGTCTCTTTAAAAGGAACTGATATAAAGGCAAACCAAAATTGTTACCCCATGTAAACCACAAAAAGTATATTTCTAAAAGGAAACTTAAAATAATTTTGATAACTACCACTTAATCTGGCATGAATGATACTATAACAAAATTTTTACTCACCCGATTATAAAGCTGTGTGTACATAGTCATAACAAAAATAAAAGCAGCATGGATACAACCCAGTGGTGCTAAAAGGAGGAATAGTGTGAACGAAGCATGATTTTGGTAACCACAACAGTTGTTGATCCAAGGACAGTGATGGTCCATCTTCATCACACATCTAACAAGAAAAATTTACATGACACATGAAGCAAAAAGCCTACTTTAAATAACTTGGTCTTCAAAAGATCAAGCAAAGAGGAATTTAGAAGGTCTATGAGTCACAGGGGAACTATACTTCATGGAACAGAAAGATAAATAAGAGCTTTTAAACAACTATGGACAGTGACTCCTTTTAAAATTATAAACAGCACATGAAAGAGTAGGCTTTATAACAGCTTCTGCTGCTACAAGTGAGTTTGTGTAAAGAAGTTGGGAGGAGCCAGGCACGGTGCTCAAGCCTGTAATTCAAATACTCTGGAGGCTCAGACAGGAGGATTGAGAGTTCAAGGCCAGCCTGAGCTACAGAGTGAGACCCTGTCTCAAAAACAAACAAAATCCAAAAAAACAAAACAAAAGAAGCTGGGAAGCCCACCAAGAGGTTCATTATATAAAGAAATGAGCATGGTTCCCAGTCTTCCTCTAATTGAGAAATGCAGGAACTAAGGCAGAGTACAATAGTGACTCAACAAAACTGCTTATAAATATCAGGGTTCACAGGCCCCGAGGGACACTTTAACTTCCTTTCTCACTGTTCTAGCACACTTCAGATGTGGAACCTCTAACCTAAGCAAAAAAACTCCAGCATATAAAATATGGCATACTAAGAAAAATTTTTTCTGCTTGTTTCTTTTGCTATAGGAAAAGGCTTAAAATCAAACTTTAGTTGTCTCCAGTGGTTACCTAAATTTCTTATTCATCAGTAGACATAGCTGTTCATTATAACAGGTCCTGGCTTATTTCATGTATTTTTCAGTGATTCAGTTTTCTTTCTATTAAGGTTAAGAGTCTGATAATAAAACACTTGTGACATTAGGCACCTGGATTCATTTCTTACACAATAAGTAATAAAAAAAAAAAAAAAAAAACTGGTCTCCCTTATAATTCAGACCCAGAACAATTCTAAAGCTTGTAAGATGACAGTCAACACAATCCTGAATGAGAAAATGGAAACAAACTAAAGGTATCATTTTTTTACTCAGTTCTTGCAAGGCAAGAGGCAAAGTATATCTATTTTTCTACAAAAATCTTTTTACTTATATCAAAAGTGTGAAATTTATTATCTAGATTGATAATTTAAGTGTACACTAGAGATTATGGACACAAAGTATTTTGACGAAATTTCTGATAAAGTGCCATCTTAGGCAGCAATCAAGTTGATCAACCCCCAGTGAAAAACAAAGACAAATACCTGTTACATTTTCTGCAGTGATGGGAACGTGGTGCCTTGTATGCTTGACAGACTTTACAATACTGGAGATACATGCTATCCTGAGAATTTTCCTTTCATCAAAATACAAGCAAAAATACATTAGAACCTTGATCGCAAGGTATAACAAGTCAAGCTTTATGAGAAAATGCTTTCCTTTCATGAATTTCTTTTATGGGAGATGGGAGAAGAGGAAGAATAGAAACTAAACTTACATTTTTTAGGTCTTTTATTTGAGCTAAAATATTTTTAAACTACAAATTTGTGGTAAGAGCAGCTTCACTCTCCCAATTACTAAGAGGTCATTTTAAATTTCTCTTCCCCATGCTGTACCTCGATCCAATGTCATTAGTTGGTTCTACTTATCCCAATCTTACTAGAATAGAAGCAATTTAGAAAAAGGTAGCTGACAACTTAAGAATGGGGAGTTGAGCAGGAGTTGACAGTCCTTCTGAAATCTGTCCTCTCCTTGATATTATCATCGTCACCTCCCCTCTTTGGGGCCATTTTAATATTTTTCCAGCTAGCTTTCTTTCCTATAGTTTCTCTTTAATCTTGCTGTAACACAATTCTGTCAGCGCTCTGCTTCAAAATCTCTAGAAACTCCCTCTGTTCTAACAATTTCTCATGCATTTGAGAACTTCCGTGAACTCTCACTGTTTCATCCTTATCTGTGCTACGTAACTCTTTTCCACTCAGACAAAGCTGTCCACTGTTTCTGAAGATGTGTTTCCAATGTTCTCTCAGCATCAAATGCGTTCTTCCTCCTCTCTGTGCAAACTCCCACTCCTCCCATAGGTCTCCAGCTGAAAGCTCATTCTTTTAACCTCAATAGCACTCATCACATTCCACTGTATTTTATAGTTGAATAATTTGCACAGGTGCAGTGGTTTCTCTCCTGGGTTGTACGTTTTTTCAGAATATAAATTGTCTCACCCTTTTCTGTACCCATTTCAAATAGTACACCGCACATAGGCTACGCTGTCAAACTTTCACATAGCTAACAATAGCCTAAAGATTCTGTTAAAATGAAGACACTGATTCAATAGATCTGTAGCAGGGCTCAAGATTCTGCACTTCTAACAAGCTAGACGGTGATATTCCTCAGCAAGGAATATGGACACTCACAAGCATAATCTAACAATTTTTAAGACGCCATAAATTGATTCATAGTATAATTCCTAAGGCTATAATTTTACAGTGATTTTAAAACTTTATAATTTAAACCAACAGTTCCTAAAGTGAATTTTTTTCACAGTTCTAAGGGATTTTAATGTATTATGTGATAGCTGGTGTTTCCTTATCACCATGAACTCCTCCCCCCAACTGAATTTTTTTTTTTTTTTAATGCAGGACAAGTATTCAGTGAAATTGCTTTGGATAAAGCTAATTTAGATCCATATTTTTAAACAGACATGAAATAAATTCTCTGAGCATAGTGATTAGAGAAATGCAATTATTCTACACCAGGACAAAAACTAGGCTAGTACTATTGATTGGCAGATAAGGCAAAAACCAAATATACTGTATACAATTGTTAGAGTTCATTGTTAAAAGGGTAATCTTTTTCTTACCGGTTTCCACCCCAGAGGGACAAAGCCAGGACCAACAAACATGGCATTGAAGTAATTATAAAGAATCATAACAGTCCAGTTTATCAACATGATGAAGTTCACGCTTCCTCCAGTTGTATGTAGGGGCCAATACCATAACACAGAGTCAATCATGGCCACTGTAGAACATATTGCTATAACACCAAGGGCTATGATGGGACCCCAGTGACACAGTCTCTTTAATTCTTGGAGATTTTCAAACTTGATAACTGAGCACAATGTATTCATTTTGGGGAAGAAGAATGTCTTCCTACTTCTAAAGAATTAGAGATTTCCTTTTTCTGTGTACACATTTCCATGTGCCACAAGTCCATGTGTGTTCCTTGATTGTCATGCCTTCAAGTTGTGAGTTGTTAATGTAGATTATGCCATTTTCACTATTCACTCAGAGCTCGTTATTTTAACTAAGAGAATCCAGTATCTTGGTTTGAAACCCAACCTAAAGAAAACAAGAGATAGTTCAGTAGAAAATTTTTATTTGTTAACTCCAAGAAGCATATAAGAGCATCTCAGAAGTGCACTATTAAGGGCTGAGTATTTAAGCAAATGTCAAAAAAGGAATTACTTTTGACTTATCTAAAATACAGTTCCATTTTGAGTGGCATGTAAACTGGACACGATTCTAAAATAATCTTATTCCTTTGTTCTCAACTTGTCAAGCGACTGTAACTGTACAATGTTTAGTGAATGATTTGGGACGACAAAGAATTTTAAAGCTGGGAAGCAGGGATTTAGAGCTGATCTAATGTAGCTTCCTTCTTAATACGACAGAAATTAGTTTAGAGAGGCTAAGTGCTTAGATCAAGTTCATATTTAGGGCGTTCTAAACCGCCTCTTACGGAAAGGTTTTGAATTAAGTGTGAACCAGACATAGTCTATGCCATTTACTTACAGTTTCCCCAGACAACAAGATTCAGTCTTCGGTGGCCAAAGATAAAGCAGTGTAGCAAAGAAAGATTTAGAGGAAAAGAGAGGGGGGAGAGAGAGAGAGAGTGAGTGAGTGAGTGTGTGTGTGTGTGTGTGTGAAATCATGACTGAAATAGTATGAGTGAAAGTCAGTGCGATTTGAAGAAAAAAATAATTGCCTCCGGGAGCGAGGGAGGGCAAGGGCAGGACATTTGTAAAAGGGTATTTCTGACTGATGTGAAGTGAGTTGCGGGAAGAGGCGCTGAGATATATACGTAAAAAGAGACATCACTGCTTTGTGCCTCAGTTTCCCGCCCGCGTCATGGAGCAGAATGCTCAGAAACCTTCACTCAAGGGTGAAACGTCCTAGTAAGCGAGGCTGGATTCAACATTTTGGAGATTCGATTTTGGGACGAAGACCGCCAAAATCGTGGTTGCATTTCCTGCCTGACTCCCACCTCAGTCTGGTCCTTAGCGTCCGCTCCTCAGCCATCGCATTTTGGGGACGGCCTGGGCTCACCCGGAACAGATTTTCTCCTTCTTGGATAACTCCGTCATGGGCATCTCAGTCCAGAACAAGCAGGAAGCAAGTCCTGGTCGCGACCGGCTGAAGTGCAGGACCTGCCTCGACCTGCCTGTCTCCGCCAGCGCCCTCGCCGCAACTCTCCCGCGCAGGCCCCCTGCGCAGCCTCCGCCACGTCCACTTCCGGGAGGTTCGCCTCCTCAAGCTTCCCCACAGGAAGCAGTCGCTTGTGACCTGTAGGTTGGGTGAGTCAAGCCGTTTCCCAGAACGTAGAGGGGAGTATGCTTCAGTGACCTCTGAGAACACGCATATCTCTGTAGGCTTGGGGGGGGGGCGCTAATTGGGATGCTTTTCCTTCAACCTTGAAGCCTGAGCGGAAAATAAAAGGCATACGAAGCTCAATTTCCGGAGGACAAGCGATTGTGTAGAACAACCAGGAAGCGGCTGGGCTGGAAGCTGTCCCCGATTCTCTTCTCGGATTTTAAACGTGCCTGCTGGGGTCCCTGCGCTGCGGTCCCCTCCCCCGACCTAAGACTGCAGACTGGGCCCATCTCTCCAGAGCTGCCATGTCGTCCGACTTCGAAGGCTATGAGCAGGACTTCGCGGTGCTCACTGCAGAGATCACTAGCAAGATTTCCAGGGTCCCTCGACTCCCGCCTGGTGAGAACCCTGGCTCGGCCGGGCGGGGGCGTTCTGGAGAGCCCCGAGGCCGGGGGCGGTGGAAAAGCTCCGGGGCGAGAGCGTCTCCCTGGCGCGAGGCTGTCGTGGGCGGTGCTGGCGGCCGGGAGGGGCGAGGCTTGGCTCGACTTGGTTCAGGATAAGGAGAAACTCGAAGGCGGGTTATGGGGTGCAATGCAAAGAACCTTCGGAGTTCGAGCCATTTGGATTCCGAGTCCATCGCCTTGTAACTTGTATAATCATGGAAACGTTTCCCTGAGTCTTAATTTTTTCTCTTGTACAATAAGAATTGAATATTCAAAGAAAATGAACGAAAATACCGAGATCGTAGATCCGCAATATACAGCAGCGTTGTGGTGTTAGGAATAATAAGGCTAGTATTAATATGCTACAAAATAGAATTAAGAGCCAGGATACCTGGATTGAAATTCCAACTCTGCCGCTTAGAAATTGTGTCGCCAAGGCAAGTGTCTTAACCTCTCAACTTTCCTGCTGGGTGAAATGGGGAGAAATGTACCGCTCTTAGAGAGTTGTTGTGAAGATTAAATGATATAACACGTATATCGTACAGCTAATATTATCATCAGTATTTTTCGTACTTATACCCATATTTCTTGTTTCTCACTCTTAGAGGTTTATAACCCAATTTTATCTAAAACTTGTTAGAGGATAATTTTGCTCACTTTTAAAATTCCACGTCTCCCATCCGGAGCTATTTGGTTTGGTTCCCCCCCCCAAGTATTATCTTTCATGCTAGATTGTCAACCATGAAGGTGGGAGCTGTGTCTGATTTCCTTGGCATTTATTTACTAAAGGCTCAGAAAAATGTTTAAGTGAATGAGCAGATGTCTAAAATAAGGTATTTGTGACTTACATTGCGAGGTGTTGTTTTATGGTACATCTTTCTCTAAGTACAGATATAATTTGAGTAGTTAGTTACACACAAGATTTTTACTTTCTGGTTTAGTTTTGTCATTAAGCTGCTGGACTTGACCCTATTTCGGGTATAAAGTGTAGAGAGAGGATGCTTATTGATCCGCAGAACATTCTCACCTTGTTAGTGAAGTCCTTGATGCCAGCAATGATTTTTCCTGGACCTAAGTTGTCATTCCTCTTTCCCTTCCCCTACTTCCCCCCAAACTTTGTGTTTATAAATAATTTTCTTCCTTTATTTCCTTGTTTTCCTCCTCCCCCCACCCCACCTATTTTCTGTTAATAGGGGTATTTGCTTGAAGCCAGGATCTCTGAACTCACATCCTACTCATCTCCTGAAGCCCCAGTTAGTTCTGGAGGAGGTGGATGATGGCTTAAAGAGGTTTATGAATCCAAGTAAGGGAACAAGAGGAGAAAATCAAAGTAGTATGTACCACCGAGCTCTGCTGCCTCAGAGATTTTGTGGAGAAAGTGGCTGATGGCCTCATGACTTCATGACACACCATACACCACCTCGCCTCTTCTCTTCAGCTCTGCTTTTCTCCACTGCCCAAGATCATCTTGATTTTGTTGTCTTTGCTGTCAGAGACTACTTCCTTTGAATTGAATCCCAGAGCCTCAGACTATCAAGATTTGTGATTTCAGTTGGATTTTTGCTTAGTTTTAATTGTGATGATTTTAGTGGTAGAAACATTTCTTTGTTTGGCCTCATAGCTTTTGTATTGAGTAACTGTTTTACCAAGTAACAGTCATCCCTGGGTCCAAAGCTGTAAAAACTATTTCAAAGAAAACAAATTTTGTTACGGTTGTGTTTTTCTTGCCTTTAAATTGTGATGTAACAGTGCTTACTACATAAAGGAAACATATGTGTTGAATTTTTTTAATCCACCTGTAATCAGAACAGGCTGTGAGGCTGAGGCAGGAGGATGACAACTTCTGGCCCACCCTGGGCAATTTAGTGACCAAGCAAGATCCTGTCTCAAAATGAAAAATTTTAGGGCCGGTGAGATGGCTCAGCGGCGTAAGCGCCTGCCTTGCAAGCGCGAGGGCCCGAGTTCGACTCCCGGAACCCACATACGAAAGGGGGCCGGTGATATCGCTCAGCGGCACGGGTGCCTGCTGGTGCGCGAGGTCCTGAGGTCGTCCCCCCGGTACCCACAAAAAAAAAAAAAAAAAAAAAAAAAAAAAAAAAAAAATTTTAGAAAGGTGCTGGGGATGTAGCTTAGTGTCAGGGCCCTGTGTTTAGTCTCCAGTACTTTAAAAATAAACAGATTAATTTATTTTTTAAAAAGCCATGCTTCTCCATAGCTGTAATATAGTGTAAGGCTGAAACTTGACATCTGAATTACAATTGAAAGAAGACTTCATTGCTTGAGACTGGAAAAATGCTTATTTTCTGGGCGTGGTGGTGCATGCCTGTATTCCCAGCCTTTGAGAGGCTGAGGCAGGAGGATCACTGTGAGTCCAAGGCCAGCCTGCACTACATAGTGAGACCGTGTCTCCAAAAAAAAAAAAAGCTTATTTGAATAATTATATAACTTTAAAATGCAGTGGTTTTCCTTGTGCTTGGTCCCTTCATAATCTGCTTCTAATTGATGAATAGAAAAAAATTTTAAAAATCTATGTAGTTATGATTTTCAAGTGTATGTCTGTGGACTAATTGAAATTAATATGTATAAGCATGGCAAAACAATATGATTAAAAGTAATTATAATATCTCTCTCAGGGCATCATTAGGGGCTGTGGTACTTAGCTAAAATTGACCCAGAGGAGATGAACTATAATTTACTTCAGTTAAGAACATTAAAAATTGGAGCATGCCAGGGATGGTGACACATGCCTATAATCCCAGCCCTCGGGAGGCTGAGGCAGGAGGTTTTCGGCCAGTTTGAGGCCAGCCTGGGCCGCATAGTGAGTTAGAGGCCAACCTGAACTACATAGCAAGATCCTGTCTCAAAAAACCATAAATAAATAAATAAATGAATAAATAAAATTTTAAAAAATTAAAATTGGAGCAAACTTTCAAGCCAAAGCAGTTCATCCTCAGCATATTAATTTATCTAAATTGAAGTCAAGTGGGCACAATCTATTGAAATGAACTTTACCATGTACTGTGCATATAGTGTACTAATGTTACTTCCAAAGAGAATAAAAAGATTTAATATTTTAAAACTTTATTTTAAAAATTTGATTACACTATGTGTTGTTAACAATAAAAAAATCTGCTCTTGGAGTAAAATGTCTGAATCTTACCTAATTTTAGTAGAGTAGTTGGATGCTGTGATGAGTGAGTTGCTTCTTAATGAATACTCTGACAGCACTACATTTGTAAATTGGTTTTTAATGATTACTATTCTGTTCTTTGAGGGGGGGGAGTTCAGGAAAATTGATGAGCAGAAACCACAAACCAATACTTTATAGTGAAGTTCCTTTTATGTATATAGTACTAGGGATTTAACCCGTAGCCTTTTGCTTGCTAAGCAAATGCTCTGCCACTGAGCTACATTCCCAGCCCTTTTTATTTTGCCATGGCTTCTTGCTAAGTTGTTTAGGTTGTCCTTGTAATTGGAATCCTCCTGCTTCAGCCTTTCCAGTAGCTGGGATTACAGGTGTGTACCACTGCCCCAGCTGAAGTTCCTTTCCTTTTGGGATGGGAGGGAATCCCTAAGTGGGGAATTTCCATTACATCAAGCATGCTTTTTGAAAGATCTTAAAGTTTTATTTGCTAGCTACTTTCTTTACCTCACCATTCAGAGACATAAATGGTCTATTGTGAATCCTCTAGGTTTGTGGTTGTAGACAGAAATGAATCAAGAAAGTATTATGAAATGGGGGGGGTAGCACATGCCTATAATTCCAGCACTCTGGGAAGATGAGGCAGGAGGATCCCAAGTTCCAGCCCAGCCTGGGCAATTTAGCAACTTAGGGAAACCCTTTCTCAAAAAAAAAAAAAAAAAAAAAAAAAAAAAAAAAAAAAAATTTAAAAAATGCCAGGGATGTAGCTCTGTGTGAAGGCCCTGTGTTCAGTCCCCAGTACCACACACACACACACACACCTGTTTAAAATCCCAGTTCTTCTACTTAGTAGATGTGCAATCATAGACAAATTATTTGATTCTGTATACCTGCCTCTTCCATTTGTAGAATAGGAGCAAAGGGATAATAGTTTTAACCCTACAATGTTTTAATAAAAATTAAATGAAACAAAGCGTGTAACACATTAGTGTAGTTCTTGTACAGAGGAAGTGTGCGATAAATTAGTCTGTTATTGGTATCACTGCAGTTGCTGAAAACAACAGGTAGGGTTGGCCAGGACACAACTGTTCAAATTTTGTCATATTGTACTCTTAAAGGAACCCTGGGCCACAATCCTTGCTTTCTGTTTGTGCCTAACCTACCTAAAATGAGGTTAATTTTCTTGATAAAGAGTTATATTTGAAGAGAAGTGACTGATCTGGGGCTTTTGGATATGGAATTGGGCTTTGAACTCAAAATATCGAGAAGGGAATCAGAGAGAAAAGTAAAAGTGGTGGCACAAGACAAATGTCTTCTAGAAGGCAGTGTTTAGTCTAACAGATTAGCTATGGTGCGGCCTGGAAGATTTAGGGGACCATCTAAATAGCTACATATGCATGAACGTTGTTACAGGATTATCTCTTGCTTTATCACAGTGGATGTAGGGAGAGAATCAAAAGAGTGTGCTATTATTCCTGAATATTGTGGTTTGCTTCAAATCCATGCTGTAGAACTGTGATGTGTACATGTAGTTATTGAAATGTGAAGTATTTGGATATATTAGGTTAAATACTACTTAAATTAAAAACATGTTATTAAAGCTAATTTCACTTGTTTCTGCTTTTTAAATTGCAGCTACTAGAAGGTTTTAAGTGACATACGTGATTCGCATTACATTTTGGTTGCTTTAGGGAGTCAGAATTGAAGGGGTGTATCCAGTCTGAACTGAGGAGCTCACTGGCACCACAGACACCCTTGTGAGGAGCCTGGCTAGCTCTCAGCCAGCTTCACCAGCTGCTGGTCACGGTCCAGCTTTCTCAATTGAGCATGCAAGAAAAACAGACTTCAGATGTTGCCCATGGCCTGGATAATGTCTCATGAAAATTTAAGCCCTTGTGCAATTTCATTCATCTTTGAATAATATACACATATAAATAATTTGTGTACATGTGTGTGTATCTGAATATCTGTGTGATATTTTCCACACTGTAATCCCAGAGGGACTTCCCAACATTCAAGTCAACCCTTCATGTAATAACTTCTTTGTTTTTTTTTTTCTTTTTAATGAACTATTTATTTATTTATTTTTGTGGTGCTGGGGATTGAACCTGGCACCTTGTATGTGTTCTACCACTGAGCTACAGCTCCAGCCCTAAACTTTTTATTTATAGAACAGTTTGAAATGTACAAAAAAACCACAGAGATAATACAGAGAGGTTTATCTCCTATTAACATCTTACCTTAATTTGATACATGTCTCCCAGCTAGTAAACCCATATTGACTCATTATTGTTAACTAAGTCCATAGTTCATTTAAATTTCCCTAAGCTTTTTTAAAAAAAATTTAATGTCTCTTTGCTATTCAGTCCAGGATACTACAAAACATTTAATAGTCATAGCTCCTTAGATTTGGCTGTGACTGTCCTGGTTTTTAATGACTTTACAATTTGGAAGCGTACTGGTCAGACATTTTGTAGAATGTTCTTCAATTGAGATTTGCCTACTTTTTTTGTTTTTTTTGTTTTGTTATTTTTAGATGGGCTATGGGTTGGGGGAGGAAGACTACAGAGGTAAAGCACTTTTTCATCAAATCATATTAATATACTCAACATAACTTAGTAGTACTGATGTTAACTTCCATCACCTGGCTCAGATAGGAGTTGTCAGATTCCTTAAATGTAACATTACTCGCCTCTTCCTTTCCATACCGTTTGGAAGGAAGTCACATGCCTAGCGTATACCTAAGAGGTAGGGAGGTAGGTCTAACTCTTCCAGTGCTGAGTGTATACATAAATTGTTTGGATTTCTTCTTATGACATTTGTCTTTCTCTATTTACTTAATTCAGTCATTTGTCTCAGTGTGGAATCACTGACATTTATTTTATACTTTGTGCTATATCCCAGTTCTACTTTATTTCGTTACCAAAATTGTTTCAGCTTTAACCACAGAGAGCCCTTTCAGTTGGCTGCTGTGTTTTTCTGACATATCCCCACCGTGGTTTGGATTTGCTTTGTTTTTTAGCACTTTCTTAATTTCTAGTGCTATAAAATATTCTTGGATCATCTAGCACATTTTCTATCTCAGTCCTAGAATCAGACAAGGAATCCTGTTTCCTTTTATTGAAGAGTGGTATGAGAAGCCAAGATTAGGACACTAAGTGTGATTGTTGCTACTGAGATGTCATTGCTTCTAGGACCTTTCAGCTGACAGAAAAGGAAATTCATGTACTAACCTACAATAGAAATGTATCTATAAATATTGGTATATATAACTGGCATATATATATATATATACACACACAGTGGTACCTCGGTTCACAAACTGAATTCTTTCCATGATTCTGGTCACAAACCAAATTGAATGAGAACCAATCAAATTTCCACATAAGGCTAACATTGAACCTAACCATTGAATTTGATTCAGTTCTCATCCAATGATGTTTGCCATCAGAACTGTGGAAGAATTAAGTTCATGAACCGAGGTGCCACTATATATATTAAGGTAAATATGAGTTAATTACTGGTATCTCAAACTGTAATCTAATATCATATGGATCATTCCAGAATGGCTTTAACATTGACCATCCTGTACCTTGTTACATAGTGCAGCATCAATAATATATTCATTTTAAAATTCTCTAACATAAAATCTTCCTTTGTTATAGCGGGTTCACTTCACATTTCTCAGTATTTGTTTTCAACTGTTACTTTTATTTAAAACTTGCCACTAGTTTTATTTTAAAATATTGCACAAAGACAAGTGTCAGAATTCAGGTGAGCCCTGATACTGTGCTTTATTAGGAGTGTTTATTGCTGACTAAGCCCTTCTGCAAATACTGAGACTCATGCTATGCAAATATTTATGTGTATGTCAGCACTAAATACTTCAGTTAGTATTGAGTAGGGAAAATAAGATCATACTAGACTGCAATTTATGTTTATGTTGGAATTTGTCGAGCCTATATGCAAAAATAAATAATTTCTTTATACAGTACGTTTTGTATAGTATATATAGACGTTGAGAACTCACTTCAGGAAAATGAACACTGTTGGAATTACATTTACTAGCTGTTGCACTTTGGAGAAATTACTTAATCTCTATGAATTTGTTTACTGCCTGAGAGTGAAAAAATAATTTCTTCAAAGGGTGTTTTTTTTAAGGGTGGACTATGATAATTTAAATATGGAGCATCATGGATATTTGTGGTGCTGTTATAAAAGTCCAGTTCCTGGGTGCATGCCCTTTGTGAAAGGGATACTACAGGGGAAAGGGGGCAAAACTGTCTTGGGAATTACACATGAATACTGCCAGGAGGTTACCAAATCTTAGCGTTGGTAGGTATTTCCAAGGTCACTTATTCAGTCCATCTCCCTCCTGCATATTTCTCCTCCAAATCATCACTTTTTAAATTCGTCTTTTCTTAGAATTATGGGAACACTGTAGAGTGCCAGTGATCATCTCAGTCCCATCATTATTTCTGACAGCCATCATGAAATGGTTTATGAGAAAATAATAAACTCGTATTACTCTGCCCCGATCCCAGTTTAATTCCCTTCAGAAAGGAAACTTCTAAAGTGGCAAGATTTACCCCTGTCATCACTGAGGCAATTTCTCTTTCTCAGTTTCTCTGTGAGTAGCAAATACGGTTTTTAGTGCTAAGACTGATTCTTATTTTAAGGAAACACTTAGCCTCTACTATGTACAGCTCTTGGTGGTAAATATGGAGGTAGATAAAAATGTGTCCAGTGGTGTCTGTGAGCCATCCCATGTTGTTCTAGTAAAGTGTCTTTCTTGACTTAGGCAGAACAAATTCTGTTGTATGTTGTATTCATCCAAAGAACCCTAAATGGTAGATTAAAAGTTTTACAAAAGAAAAAACTGACATTTGTTTAGATAGTCATAATGTGAGTACGGTGTCTACTTAATATATAGATTACATACTGGAAGACTTACTAGAAATAAAGTTGGAAAGGTTGCTCCGGTCTGAATTTTGGAGGACGTTGACTGCTAGGATCAGGGGAAGAGTAAATGGAAGGGGTGGGGGCGGGCATGGAGATTGGGAAATCTGAGTGACTGGTGACAGCCTCTTTTGTGAATGCTTGCATTGTCTGGCATTATGTATTCAATTCACCATTATTTTCTTGAGTTCTAATTATATATGCCAGAACTCATTGCTGCATTTTTAGGACTATAAAGATCTTTAAGATACGTGTCTTGTCTTTTCAGAGCTCCCAAGCTGAAAGGCTAATCAAACCTGTTACTATGAGAGATAAATCATTAAGTTTATGTAAAATTATAGGTATTTTGTGTAAGAGAAAGTGATTAACTCTTTTGTTGGGCTAGGAAAGACTTCAAAGAAATGGTGATTTTTGAAGAGTTTCAAATAGCAGTTTGCCAGGTTTTCGCAGTGTAAATGTGTATAAACACTGGGATTAGAGGTGAGGAGTAGTGGAAGATATCAAGGTTAGAGATAAAGATTTATTGAAATGAGAAAATGTTACAATGACAGCTTTGCTAATCATGCTCTTACCCTTTTTCATTTTTTCTTTTGCTTTGGAAGAAGATACCAGCCACTCGAACGTGTGCCTTATTACATTTTTTTCTTACTGAAGAGTTAGTCTGAATATATATACTTTAGACTGTAAGAAGTCTGTAGGTAACCTGCTTTTTCCACTGATACCTAACAGTAAGCTTGGAAAAAGTTTGAAACTGTTCTTTTTATATATGTATGTATGTATGTTTTGCCTAGTTTAAAAATAGGGTGTATAATTAAAATGTTTGTAAATTAAAAAAAAAGATAAAGATTTAGGATCATAAACACATGATGTGATAGTTTAAAAATGATAAGAGAAGACAAACAAGGACTAAACTCCAAGGAACAGCAGTAATTAAAAGATAGGCTGAAAAAGAGGAGGCCCAACAGCGGATACTGAGGCAGAGGTAAGCATTTAGGGGAATCACAAAATCAGGGTGTCCTGGTAGCCAGGAGAGGAAGAAGCTACTGAATAGGGTTAGAAGCCATGGAATGAATAAAAATAGAACCCAAGAATGTCTATTAGTTTGCATAAAGGGGTGGTTACAAGTCCTAGTTAAAATGATTTCCGTGGAATGGTGGGGGCAGGAGCTAGATTACAGGGAGTGTAAGGGGAGACAAGGAAGGGAAACAGTCTACCTTTACTTTCAAGAAGATTGGCTGTGGAGGAAGGGGAGGAAGGGGAGATAATAGCAAAGAGGAATACAAGTCCAAGGAGGCCTTTTTGTTTGTCTCATTAATGAGAAAATTGATGCATGTTGGTCCTGGAAGTCCATGACATTGACTTTCCTAGCAATGGAATGCCTTAAAACAAGGTGTTCCTTCTGATACGTAAGTATATAATTTCACTCTCATTCAAGATGCGTTGTCTTATTTTGTACTGTATCACAAAAATACAGTGCTATTCTATAACTGTGGAGATTTTAGAGAGATTAAGATGTGCCAGAAGCAAATACATTTGGAGTCATAAATTAAAATTTTAATCTGCCCTTATGTAGGTTTACCTTATTCATGGAGGGAAAAATCAGGCTATTCCAAATGTGTATTTGGAGGGGAAAATCAATTCTATTCCAAATGTGTATTTGGAATTTGGGAGAAATTTAGAGTATACACTAAACAGTTTATGTGTCAGCTCCCCTACTCCCCACAGTTTAGAGGTAAAAAAGGGAAGGAATTTGGGCGAGCAGAATCTAATGTTAATCTAGTAGAATAATAATTCCTAAGGATTCCCACTTAGGATTGATTCTGAAGAACTTATCAACTAGTAGGTGTACCCATTTCCAACTTTTACTTTTCTAGACCATTGTCTAGAAAAAGAAATTTGTTGGAACAAGAAACCAAACTATGGTAAAGTCAAGTAAAACCTGTTTCAGTTATTTAGAACCAGAAACTGACTGTACCCATCTATGTCTCAGCTTTCTTCCTAAATGTGGTAAGTAAAATTGTGGCTTTGGGTTTGAAATCAGTACTGCAGAGCTCAAATATTTCTTCTGTTATACCTTATTCTTAATGTTACTGAAAATACAATCTTTACAGGATTGTAAGACCTTGCCCCATTTTAGGAAGTGGTTTTTTTTATATGATTAAAAATTATATTTGAAAATCAGTTATTTCCAGTTTATTAGTTATAACTGCAGATTCTTCAGGCCACCATTAAACCCACTATTGTTGAGATAGTCTCTCCTAAGAGATACTACCTATTTTAAAATATATGGCATCTCTTTACAATTAGGTACTGCATAGGATTACATATTTCTAGATATCCTAGATTTAGTGGCTTAATGTGGTTTCTAATCTACCAAAGAATGATATGCTCATTTTGCCTTATATTCTCTAAGATGATTGATCAGAAAGGAAAAATGTATTTAAAAATAGAAGTTTAAAAATATTAAATTGATTTGTGTCCTTAGCAATTCCTTGATATTGTTTGTTTCAGATGAGAAGAAACAAATGGTTGCAAATGTGGAGAAACAGCTTGAAGAGGCAAAAGAACTGGTACGTAGAGACTGATGAGTATGTTTTAACACACAGTGCTTTAGGCTGATGCCTTCCTCTAGCCTGTGTTATGCTTGTGGAAAGGTGAAACATTACTAATTAGTGTTTTTTTTTTTTTAATTGAAGGAAATTTAATAGCTTCTTGAGATTTTATTCTTAGTAAAGGGGATTCATTAAATGTCAACCTCTAATTTTTATTCCTTCATAATACTTTTCATGAGAGCACTAAATAGCTAATGCTGGATAAAGACATACTAGGTACCATACACTGTGGTTAACATATTACTTGCTTTATAATATTAAACTTTCTCAGAAGCCTTGCAAGACAACTACTGTTTGTCAAGAACTCTGAAGGGTCTGAGATTTTCCCCTACTTGGAAGCTGAATGGGTGTGTCACAGTTTTATGTGCCACAGTTTTACGGATGGTTGAAGAAGTCAGAGACAAAAGACTTATTTTACCCACAGCAAAAGCAGCTGCCAGAGCTTCAGCCTGGTTATATCAGTTCCTGAGCCCCAGTTGCCACAGGGGTGATGCAAGCCCAGTTGTATGCTGACACAGGTAGTAGAATACCTTATAGTAGAGGAACACAGACCCTGAGAATAAGCTACTTGCTAGCAGTCTGGAAGCAGATCTGTTCTTTGTCCCAGAGGAGGACGTATTATTTCTTCCCTCACAGTTGCTCCCTGTGAACAGAACTTGAAAAATGGTCTGGACAGGGTAGTTAGAACCTTGCATTCTGGCATACCCAGGAGGCCATGTAGAAGCATGGGAGAACCAGGTCAGTGTGATTCCCAACACTTTTGTCACCACCATCTTGTAGATGGGGACTGAGACTTAAACAGAGTAATTTATCTGAGGTCCCACACCCTGGTAAGTGGAGCAGTAAGGATTTGTACCTAGATAGGCTAAAGTCAGAGCTATAGCTTATCTACTACTTTTTCATAGAAATAAGCTTATAAATAGGGAGCAAAAAAGAGGGTAGAAATTATTGTGTCCCAGTTTTGGTTCAAAAACCAAGCATTCCAAGTATGATTCAATTTATTACTGTGCATTATGGTCCCAAATGAGTGTATTATTGCTTTTCTAAATACTGAAGGGTACTTACTGGTCTACCTTTAGTACTACCTCCTGATAGACTTAGGCCAGTTCCTAAAACATTCATGTTCACTAGTGTCCTAGGCTTGGTCAGAAAGCCTAGGACATTATAGTTTAAACAGAACTAGGAGTGGAGGTTCTTTTTTGGATATTTTTTACAGAACCTTGTTGGGCCTTTAGATAGGTTCAAGGGCATTATGAATCTCTAAGAAGGTACTCTAGAGGGCAGCTAGAGTCTGGAGCATTTCCCAAGCTTATTAAGTGACACTTGTTACCATGACTATACCTGAGGGGCTGCAGCTCTGGGGATCATTAAGGAGTAGGCATTTCTTCATTATTGCACAGCAGACATTTCCTCTGTTTTCCACCACAAAGGCATGGGCCTACAGAACTGCTTCTCCAGCTTCCCCATTACTAGTTCTTTTCCAGTCATCAGAATATCTGATGTTCTCCATGCCCTAGAAGGTCTACTGTTAGGCACTGGTGGGTGCTGCCACTGTCTTTACCATGGCAGCTTTACCTCAATTTCTGTGACTTCTAATATTTGCCTCTCTTTTGAAGGTTTCCTTTTTAAAAAATGCTTTTCTCTTTACTTCCTTTTTATATCAAACTTCTTCTCTCATGCTTCTTGGCTTTCATGTAAAAAGACTGACTTCTTATGTACCCGAGCAGCCAGTCAGAACACTTCTTCCTTCTGGTTGGCAGGGTAACTATAAATAGTGCAACTGGTCAATAAGTATTTTAGATCTTGAGTTGACCTGTGACATTGTTGAGATTCCAGCAGCAGCTTTTCGCCATCGAATTTGTTTTGATTTGTTTGTCTTCTTCTGGAGGCATTCTGTTTTTTTGGTGATGATGAAAAGCTGATATTCTGGTGACCAAAGTTTTACTATAACAAAAAGTATAGAACATAGCTCCACCCTCATGGAGCTCATAGTCATCTTTAGTTATTACTAATAGTAGGTTTTTGTCTAAGATACATGTTTCTGTTTGTTTAATATGATCAGAACAAGTCCCAGCCCAGCCTGGGCAACATAATGACTTAGCAAGACCCTGCATTAAAAAAAATAATAAATTTGTAAGTTGGCTGGAGACATGGCTCAGTGCTAACACCCTGGATTCGATCTTCAGTACCACAAAAACAAACAAAAAGCAACACAACCTCTGGCTGATTTGTTTAGTTCTGACAACTCCTTAGTAAAGATACTGTTTACTATATCATATGCTGCCTTTTTGATGAGGAGTCTTTAACTGTCGGAATTAATTATGTTTCTTCTGAGCAGTTGGTTTGTATTAATCTGTTGGACACTGGAGCATCTAATATTTACTATGTCTTCCACTCTTCCTGGCCACATGAATGTTGTGACAGCATAAAACACATACATGTTACCTGTTTTCATTTGTTTGCTATGTTTCCTTTTTATTTCTTGCCCCTTCTAATCTTATTTTAAATGTCTTTGAAAGATGTCTTAAACAAAACATGTACTTAACTCTCAGACTTTGAGTTACATGTACTTTTGCAGTTATTTGGATGATCCTATTCATCTTGTTAGAACTAAGTACTTACTGATGATTTCAGAGAATCACTTTAAATAATTACTTTGTTAAGTAATAATTTATTGGTGATTCACATTTATGTTGAGACATGTCAATAATTTATTTTTTATGCTTATTGGTACATGTTTGCTGTACATAACAATTGCATTCTCTTTACATGTGCATATCTTAATTGTCTTGCTTCCCCTTCCCTTCCCTCTCTCCCCCCTCCCTCCACATCTAGTTACCCTTCCCATTTGCGGAGGATCTACCTCCTTATTTTATAGTATATGTCTTTTATTTTGGTCCTGAAATTATACTTTGGATTTCTCATATAAAAGAAACCATGAGTTATTTGTGCTTATGTGTCTGATTTATAGGGGGTACCTCAGTTCACGAATTTGATTCTTTCCACTATTCTGGTCACAAACTAAATAGAACAAGAACTGAATCAAATTCAATGGTTAGATTCCATTTGACCTTATGGGATATTTTGATTTGGTTCTTGTCCAATTTGGTTTGTGACCAGAATCATGGAAAGAATTAAGTTTATGAACCGAGGTACCACTGTATTTCACTTAACATTATGGTCTCAAGTGCATTTATTTTCCTACAGATAACTCAAAATTATCATTTTGTATGTCTGAGTAGTAGTCTACAGTGTATAAATGCCACATTTTCTTTATCTATTCATCTTTTCGATGGACATATAGGCTGCTTCCACGATTTAGCTATTTTGAATTGTGCTTCTATAAACATAGGTGTGCATATATCACTTTAATATGATGTCTTTAACTCTTCTGAGAAGACACCTAAAAGGAGAATACCTGGGTTGAATGAAATTTCTAGTTTTAGTTTTTGAGGAATCTCCATATGGATTTCCATAGAGGTCGTACTACTTTACGTTCCTGTCAACAATGTAGAAGGGTTCCTTTTTCCCCCGCAGCCTCACTAGCATTTATTATTTGATTTCTTGATGATGACCATTCTTTCTGGGGTAAGATGGAATCTCACTATTGTTTTAATTTGCATTTTTCTCATGACCAATGATGTGAAACATTTTTTCCCATGTGTTTACTGGCCATTTGTATTTCTTCTGAGAAGTGCATTCATTTCAATTGCCCATTTTCTGATTGTATATTTTATTTGGGGGGGTCTAATTTTTTGGAGTTCTTTATATGTTGTAGATATTAGTTCTTTGTCTGAAAGTGGCTGGCAAAAATTTTCCCATTCTGTAGTTTGTCTTTTCATTCTGTTGGTTTTCTTTGGTGTGCAGATGGCTTTTTAAGTTGATATAATCCCACTTGTTGATTCTTAATATAATTTTTTTTCTTTTTCTTTTTTGAGACAGGGTCTCATTATGTAGTTCAGACTGGCCTTGAATTCACTATGGAGCCCAGGCTGGCCTTGAACTCATGGTGGTCCTCCTGCTTCAGCCTCCTGAGTGCTGGGATTACAGAAGTATGCCACCATGCCTGGCTTTGATATTATTTTTTGTGCAGTTGGGGTTCAGTTCAAAAAATCTCTTACCTATGCCTGTGTCATCAATAGTTTTGCCTATTTTATCTTCCAGAAGATTATTTCTGCTTTGATTTTTAGGTCTTTGGTTCATTTTGATTTTATTTTAGGGCATGGTGAGAGATATGGGTCTAGTTTCAGTCTTCTGCATGTGGGTAGCCAGTTTTCCCAGAACCCTTTGTTAATGAGTCTGACTTTCCTCTAGCATATTTTTTGCCCCTTTGTTAAAAATCAGATGACTGAATGTGCCTGGGGTTATTTCTACATCCTCTATTCTGTTCCACTGATTTACAGAGACCTGTCAATAATTTAAGTGATTACTGTTTAAATCAAAGCTAGTTAAAATTGTCCTTTGTTTCTTATTAAAGTTGAGGTCTGTTAATTGAAATCTGATTTTCTGGCTTATCTATATTCTATATTCAGTCTAACTCTGAACAATAAGAGTTTTATTAGTGACAAATTTATATTCATAGAAATAACTTATAGGAATGCTTTGAAAAGCAAAATACATTGCAACATTTTTTGCATGTTGTGCTTATAAGACATGGCCCTGGGCCAATTTGTCATTATTGGTTTTTATTTTTAACATGAAGTGCAAATAGCTACCTCTGTGACTTTGTATGCTAGTGCTTGCTCTGTTTCTTCTTCATCACCAGTAATCATCATTATTACTACAGTTATGGTTAATCAAGTGATGAAAAGAAGTAAGTTCTAAGAATATTACAAGGATTACCTCATTTAATCTTCACAGCTGACCTAGGAAAGAGTTACTCTTTTAGACATGTGAAGAATAAGGCAGAAAGATGAGAGGAACCCTGTTCAGTTTCCAGGGCTATTAAATAGTGGAGTCCGTCGTGTGAACACAGGAGTCTCACTACAAAGGCCATGTTCTGAACCATTCTGCATTACCACCGGTTAAACACTCTTGTGTTATAGCCAAAGTATTATATGATGACAGGTTGTTAAAAAGTGCCCCACTGTGATTTCAATGTTATGTGTGATTTAGCGTATTGTTATATCCATTTAACTCCTTATCAGTGTGGTTATCAATTATAAAAAGTTAGGCTGGAGGTTGATAGCACATGTTGGTTGGTATGTGGTTTTCCTAATCAGAAAAGACTTTCCAAAAGAAATTTCGCCAGCTGGCTAGAGTGGCTGGTGTTTCGTGTGCTAGCCACAGGCAGCACAATGATTTGGCTTATCTTCCCATCATTCTGGAGATTCCTGGTAAGAAGACCAGACCAGATTGGACTGAATGATCAAATGATGGGCTATTTCAAGGTTATTGAAATCAAATTATTGAAAATGTTTGGATTAATGTATATGTTTGATAGAAATTCTTGACAAAGTAAGCAGCTTGGCACTTTGCGTGTCACTTGGCAAGTACTCAGTAATGGCTTGTTGAATGCAACAAAGAATTAAGCTGAGAAGTAGTTTCAGTGTTATTTAATCATGGGCAGTCAGCACCATGTGCCTGATTCCTCAACTGTAAAATGAGGATTTGGAATGAAATGCATTTAGTTCCAAATGTTTGTCAAATGAAGAATAAGCATATGGTTTAAATCATGCTTTTTCTCTACCTTCTAGCTTGAGCAGATGGATTTGGAAGTCCGAGAGATACCACCCCAAAGTCGAGGAATGTACAGCAACAGAATGAGAAGCTACAAGCAAGAAATGGGAAAACTAGAAACAGACTTTGTGAGTTAAATTCTTCCCTTTGTCATACTAATTTTTAAACTGAATTTTCACTTATGTTTTCTATTGTTTTCTTTTCGTGTCTTAATCGTTGTTCAATGCATAGTCTTCAGGGGCTCAACAAAAGAGAAGCAGCATCTTTCATTATTTATGAATTAGAGATCTAATGGTTATAGAGATAGCTTTTAATGGAATTTAAGATGCATTGGATTCATTATTCATGATAGATCCAAATCATGTAGCCCTTTGGGTCTGCATAGTATTTATTGGTATTTAGCATAGAATTTCACAACCCTGTATCTGGCCTTCCAGAGTGTGTACCCTTTAAGATGTGGTGTCCGTGGATGGACTTCAGGGGCCCTGGGTCTCCTGAGAGTATATGCTTATTTTTGGATGCAAGTTTCTGGGTACATTTTTTCCTGTTGTAAACTCCTAGATTTATTTAGTCTTGAAAGGATATATTATACCTCCATCAAAAAGATAAAAAGAACTACCTGTACTTTCAATTAATAATTTGAATAAGTGATCATTTATTTGATTATGCCATGAGAACATTTAGCTTTTTCTTCCTATATAGCTGACTTTCAACTCTACCCATTTTATAGCAAATTAAAAAATATAAATTTAAAGGCATAATGTTAATATTGCTTGTAATTAAAGTAGAAAGAACACAACTAAGCAAATCCCACTTTTGGTTATATATCTAAAGGAGTGCAAAACAGGGTCTTCAAGGGTTATTTGCACACTCATGTTTATAGCAGCATTTTCACACTACCAAAGAGGTAGAAGCAATCTGTGTGTCCACTGATAGATGAATGGCTAAACAAAATGTCTCTATACACAATGGAATATTATTCAGCCTTCAAAAAGAAAGAAAATCTGACACATGCTATAACATGGATGAACCTTGAGAACATTATACTAAAGGAAATGAGTTGGTCACAAAGACAAATACTTTATAATTCCACTTCCATGAGGTATCTGGAGTGGTCAAGTTCAGAAAAACAGAAAGTAGAATGGTAGTTGCCAAGAACAGGGGAGGGGAGAGGGAAAACAGTTGTTTAATGGGCATAGAATTTCAGTTTTACAAGGTGAAAAGTCCTGTTGAGTAGCTAAACAGTGTGAGTATATTTAAGATGATTAAACTGTATACTTTAAAACAGTAAAGATGGCAAATTTTATGTCATGCATATTTTATAATTAAAAGTAGAAATTTTAAAGAGACATATAAAAATATTTGTAAAAACACTGCTAGTAGTAAAAGGATAAAGAAGTTAATGCAAATGGTAGCTAACTGCTATTATATAGGCTAGTGCAGGAAATTAGGATTTCAGTAAATAAATTTCATGTAAATCACAGGAAAAAAAAGATGCAGGTGAAAAAGACCCAAGACATCTGTGAGTGACAGATGTCATGTGCTGCCACATAAATCAGCTGTGTTTCTGAATCTGGGTTCAAGTTCATAAAGGAAGTCAAGAATTTAAAAGGAAAAATCTTCCCATGTGTGTTCCTCCCTTAGGTGTTTTACATTTGGAAGTTATACCTGCTAGGCTACACTATACCTTTCTATACAAGAGTCTGGACGTAGGGTGATTTGCAGTTACACATATTTATTTAATATTTTAATGGATATTTCCCTCAGAGGTTGAGATGGGCTGCCTTAGTCATTGTGTTAGTCAGCTTTCCATCACTATGACAAAATGTCTGAGATAACCAACTGTAAGAAGGAAAGAATTAACTTTGACTCACAGTTTCAGAGGCTTCAGTCCATGGTTATTTGGCTCTGTTATTGGGCCTGAACCAAAATAGAGCATCTTGGTGGGGAGTGTGGTAGAGCAAGTCTGCTCACCTCATAGCAGCCAGAAAACAAAGAAGAAGACTGGAAGGGGTAGCATTTTCAGTGTCCTCTTCAAAGACACACCCCCAGTGACCTCACTTCCTTCCACTAGGCTCCACTTCATCAGATTCCACTAACTCCCAAAGTACCACAGACTGGGGATTTACCATGTGGGCTACTGGAGGACATTTAAGATTCAAGTCATTAATAGTCACTCTGATGCAAATGCCTATTAAACCATGCTCTTACTAATAAAAAAATGGAATCCATTATGGGCTGAATTCAGAAAAGAAGTATAAATACTTAGTTTCTGTTCTGTGAACCAGATGAAACCTTCTCTAACTGCTTTGTGAGAAGATGGTTTCTCTCAGGAAGTGTGTGAGAAAATTGGATTGATTTAAGAGTTTGATAACTCCAATTTCATTTTTATGGAATTCTTTTCCAAATACAGTATTTTTTTCTAATGGGTTTTAGAAAAACTAAGTGTATTAGTTTGCTACAGCTCTCATAACAACGTCCCACAGTCTCGATAGCTTAAATAACAGAAATTTGTTTCCTCATAATTCTGGAGGCTGAAAGTCCAAGGTCAAGGTCACTTCTTTCTGAGGCCTCTTCCTTTGGTTTGTAGATAGCTCCTCTCTGTTTCTCACCTACTCTTCTGCATGTATCTATGTCCTAATTCTCTCATTTTATAAGGACACCAGTCATTGTCTTAAGGCCCACAGTCATGCCCTCCATTTAATGCAGTTACCTCTTAGGAAACTTGTCTCCAAATACAGTCATATCCTCAGGACTAGGGATTAGGACTCCAGCATACAAATTTATAGGAGGCACGAGTCAGCCCAGGACACTGTTTAGTCTTAATCTTTCCTTTTTAAGGTTTTTTTCTGAAGTTACGTTATTTCTGTGGCTTATTATTGTCATCTAACCTAATGTTCAATCTACTTTGTTTCCTAAAGAGTTTAATACTGAGTAGAATCCTTTAGCATCCTTTATTTTAGGTATTTAGAAATTCTATTCTTGGATAAGTATATTTTTTATTATAAAGAAAAATGGAAGCAACAATTATGAACTTAAAATTTAGGCTCTAGGCTATTATTAAATATTTATGTCTATATATGAGATATATATTTATGCCTATGCAGTATGTGAGTATATCTCGAGAAACTGTATCTCCACAGCTTTCTTCTACCTTGTCAGTCTTTCCCCACTAGCACCTTGTCTATTGTACAATGATTTATAGTTTATGAAGTGTTTTAACGTGCATGATTTCAATTCTGGTATGAAGAGTGGACAGAGAAGATGTAAATTACATCCTCATTTACATATGACACAACCAGGAGGCTCAAACTGATGCAGGACTCTCTTCAACAAGTCTTTCTTGAGTACTACAGAGTGTCAGACACTGTCCTAGGTGTCCTGGTGTTGAAATACAGCGTTGAACTAAATAAAGTTCTTGCTCTCATAGAATTTAAATTCTATTGGAGTAAAAAATATCTACTGGGGAATATACTGAACAAATAAGCAAATACATATGGATTATAACTGCAGTAAGATAAAGCAAGAAATGGATAAAGAATGACCACAAGGGTAATTGTGGCTATTTTTGTTAGGGTGTTTTCTGTGGCCTACATGAGAGAAGAGAGGTATGTGTGGTTGTAGAGGAGGCAGAAGAAAGATCTGTTAGGGCATTGTAGGCTATGGTAGTACTTGGCTTTTACTCTTGGTTGGCAAGAAGCCACTAGAGGGCTGAGACAGGTTTTTGCTGTGTTGCCCAGGCTGGTGGCAAACTGCTGGGTTCAACTTCTTCTCCTACCTCAGCCTCCCAAATAGTTGGGACTACAGTCATATACTACCATGCCTAGCTCTGTGAGTGGTCCTTTGATTCTTGGTTTACAGCTTTCTTCATTTTGCCTTACGTATCACGTGAGATTTTTGAATAGATTCTAGAAAATATTTACGTAATTCCCTTGACTTGATTATTTCCTTTTGCATTTAATTCTTTTATTTTTAAAAGAAGAAGATACCTAGAAATACTGAATTTCAAGAAAAAGAAGCAAAGGTAGTGTTTCATCTCTCTCTCTCTCTGTGTATGTGTGTGTTTGTGTATTGCAAGTAAAGCAGGTTTCCTGTTCTCTTTGTGACAGCAAGACTTTTGGGGCACACTTATGCCTGTGGGGAGAGGCAGAGGACAGTGCAATACCTCATGGTCCACTTACTTGCTTCCTTAGCCCCTTCTGAACTGGCTGATCTTATACAGCTGGATTCTGCAGACTTCTCCACTTCCTCCTCTCTTCTTCAGTGCCCTCTCAGCCACTCCTGTGGCTTCAATGACCACATGTATAGGAACCTATAGTTTCAGTGCAGATCTCTTCACAGCTCTAGATTCCTATTTCTTATTACTTACTGGACAGCTCTACCCCAGAGTCTCTCAAGCAGTGTTATGGTTTATGTCTAGATGTTTTCACAAAGCTTCATGTACTCATAGGTGGGGCTTTGGGGAGTGACTGGATAATGGGTGTGTGATACTGGATTAACCCACTGATTGGTTTAGCCTAGTTCTGGGTATGGCTGAATGGATTTACTGAAGAGGGAAGGCCCACCCTGGGTGTGGGTGGCACCAACCAATAGACTTGTAGCCTTAATGGAGTAAATAGGTGTGTGATACTGGATCATGGGTGTGTGATACTGGATTAATCTTCTGATTGGTTTAGTATAGTTATTGGTGTGGTTGAATTGATTTACTGAAGAGGGAAGGCCCACCCTGGGTGTGGGTGGCACCAACCAAAAGCCTTGTAGCCGTATAGGAATAAAAGGGAAAGACTCACTGCTTGCTGCTTCCTGCCTGCCCTGCCATGGACTGTTTCTTCTCTGCCATGCTCCTCTGTGTATGCTGCCTTGCGTTGGAGCTAGCTGATTCTGGATTGAAACCTCTACAAACTGTGAGCTAAAATAAACCTTTCCTCCTTTAACTTGTGGGTATTGGAGCAATGAGAAAGGAACTAAGGCAGTAACACTCAGTTCCTATAAGAACTGGTCATTTCAAAGTTACCTCTAATTTTTCCCTATCCATAACATTCCATATCTAATTGGTCATTAAGTACTAGCCATCTTGGCACTTAAATATCTCACACATGCATTTCCACTACTGGAAATCTTTGTATTTTCTCCATCTGAGTCTTTCCTACTTCTGGTCTTCTCCTATTCTAAACCTCCACACCATCCAGAATTATCATTCTAATATGCTGACTTGAAAACAGCATGTCACACTATTGCACAGAATTCTAGAGTTCTCATTGTCTGATGAATAAAATCCAGGTCAACTTCTAGGCTTTTTAATCACTTAACAGTTTACTCTGAGTGTCACTTGGGCAGTATTTGTTTACGTACTAACTATTCCAAGTGTTGGTCAGTCAGGTACATTTTAAGTAGTCAATTCTTGTACTGACTAAATTTGATAAATTTGTCATTTTTATATTTCCTGTTATAAAAATTAATGAAAAAATGTGCAAGTTTTGGTCATCCTGTATTTAAATAATTGGTCTAGTAAGTGGTTAATTTCTTCTACTGTAGTAATTTTTTCTGTGCTTGATATTGTGTCTCCTATGTTGTTGCAAAGCTCGATTTTAGCATTTTCCTTAAGAAACAGTGTATCTCAACTTTTTTTTTTAATCACACTCTGAGGAAGCTATTCTCTTCCTTTCCCTTTTTCCCCCTTTTTTTTTAGTGTTGGGGAGCTAACCCAGGGCCTCCCACATGCTAGGCAAGTGGCTCATCACTGAACAGTATCCCCAGCCCAGGCATTTTTGCTTAAGAAAAAAAATGCCTGGGCTGGGGATACTGTTCAGTGATGAACCATGGCCACTGTAGAATAATTTCATGTGTTTCTTTTCTCCAAGGGATTGCAGTCCTATGCTATGAATTGTCTAACTTTTTTGTTGTTGTTGGAACTGGGAATCTAACTCAGGACCTCGAGCTTGCCAGGCAGGCAAGATGCCACTGAACTATATCCCCAGTCTGTCTAACTTTTAAAACAATTGCTTCACACATTTTATCCATTTTTATTGTCTATTATTTAAAGCTGGAGAGTTAGTCTGGCATCAGTTACTATGCCATGACTGGAAATGAAAGAAAGCTCAGTATAGTTTTAATGTTCAGTTCCTTAGTGGATAATTGTGTGGATAATCCAAAAATGAAAAATATAATAATCTAGTGTTTACACTGACCTATCATAAAATTTAATTTGTAAATGGCTAAATACCTATTTAAAAGATTTTTAAAATTCAGGCCGAAATCTCTGATTGTAATTGTGAGACGTTAAGAGATGGTAACATTTATCTTTATGATCTATTTATGCTGGGAACTGCTGTCATTCCTGATGGTTCTCTTCACTTGCCTAATTACATTTTTCTTGATTTGGGGCCTCTTCTGGCCTAATATTGTTCATTTTTGGCTTACTGTAGTCTCAGATTAAGTTAGGAGTATTGGCTCCAGAAGAGTTCAGATCTAGTCACTTTACTTTTTAAGTGAGGAAGTGGAGGAGAGGGAGACCACACGACTTAGCTTTAAGTTGCACAGCTGTTTATAGACAGGGCCAGAACCAAATAAACTGAGCAGTCATTTTCACGTTCTGTCCGTGAGCATTTGCAGTCACCCCTCTCCAACTCCAGTTTTTCATACCAGGCTATTTAATAACCTGTTTGTATGTTAGAATTCATGCATTTCAGCTGTTCCTTTTCTTTCTTTCTTTTTTTTTTTTTTTTTTTTCCCTCCAGTATTGGTATGAGGTTTGCCATGGCTTGGTCATGTCAGTGTGTTCCAGGAAAATGAACCAGTCAGAAAGGTGGTGGGGGGGGATGGAGTTGAGGATTTTTTCAAGTTTAACATTGTTTCTAAGACAAATCAAATAAATTAAAACCTTTGTACTTACACAAACAAGAGCAACAACCAAACCCTAAATGTATACAAAATGACCAAATTTCAGTGATAGAAAGAGAAAGGAACAAGTAAGCAGTGCACCAGGATAAGGTTCTAAAGGTTACCAAGACGTGGTGCGTTAAATGCTTTTCACATCGCCAATATTGTCCTTATGTATTGTGATGCTAGCACCATCTTGTGGTTGATTTTTGTAGTTGCATATGTCTTTTTTTTTTCTGTGACAAGCTGAACTTCAAGACACAAACACACATAGGGAAGGGTGGAGGATTAGATTGTAATGAATGTTCGAAGTGGAGCTTTTTAGCCCCAGTCTCAAGTTCACGGTGCCAGAATGCTGTCCTTTTCCTGTTTGGCAGGCTATGTGATGTGATTGTTAGACCAGCTCCTAGCGCAGAGCTGTCTACATCAGAGAATGGCGCTTCTATTGACAGTCTCAGCAGTGAGGCTGAATGGTCCTAGGAATCCAACTACCTGCAGACTCCCGGAGCTGGTCCCTCAGGTCAGGGTTCAAAGGATGTTGTGGAACAGCTTGAAGCTTTTACTGCCACTACCTGCACTCTCTTTTCCCAGGCGAATGGACGACTTGAGTATCTGAGTTTATGAGTGAAGTCAGTTCCCATCTTCTTTTTTAATTCTGAGACTAAAGAGGTTTGAATGAGAAGGATGAATTTAAATGCTGAGTTTTGCTGGAGGGTGCAGAACTTGGTGCTTCTGTTTACATTTTATCTTTCCTACACTTGCGGCTCCCTGGGATGTTTTACTTCCGTTTCTGTAGAAGATGTAGAAAATCATGAAAACACGTCTAGAGGTTTAGGTAGTCTCAGCGGTAATATGTGGTAATTACAGCATCAGCTAACCCTTTTTGCAGCAATAAAGCCAGACTGGTCAGGAACATCTCAGAAAACTCCCTTTTCCATGTTCACTTAATTAATATGCCTGCCATTTAAAAAAATTACACTTGTTTGATTCTGTGTGCACATATCTGCTCCTTACAAAAGATTCTGAAATAAAAATAGAATAAGAAATCATTTTAGCCCTTACTAGTACAGAACTACATTTTATAGGAGCCAGGAGTGGTGGGGCCTGCCTGTAATCCCAGCACTTGGGAGCCTGAGGCAGGAGGATCGCTGCAAGTCTGAGGCCAGCCTGGGGTACATAGTGAGTTCAAGGCCAGCCTGAACTATAAAGTGAGACTCTGTCACCAAAAAAAAAAAAAGAACTATGTTTTACGGTTTGCTTTGTTTCCTTCCAATCTCTTCTTTGCCTGTCTTTTACATAATTTATTCTATATAATAATGATGTTACTCGGTGCACATATTTTCATTTTTTTAAAACATAAGCTCTAACCTTTGTATTTTCCATTTCTATAAATTCTTGGTCATTTTTAGGAGTGCATAATATTTCATTCAGTGATGTTAACCTTTTATGGAACCCTAATATATATCCATTTATTCCTTCCATAATTTATTGTGCTTCAATGAATATATTTGAATTATTTAATCAGGAACATTTCTAAGAAGGCAGATTACCGAATCAAAGGGCATCAACAGTGTTAGAACTTGTAATAAAATATGTCTGGGCCTACATTTTTATCATGGCCCATCATACCATTGTTGTTCTTTCTCCATATTTTCTTTGTGTTACAATATGATTTAAAAGACCAAAACTGTATAGACCAGGGCTGAGTACATTATATACCTTATTCATTTAATAGTCAGTTACACAAAAAAATTGTTATTATCTCTGATTGTGAGGATTTTACAGACTCTGGAATTAAATATAACTGAGATTTCTTATTCTGAGATATTCTTCCATGGAAGATATAGTAATGCTGGCTAGGTTAGCAGATATACATGGCTCTCCATATGATGTAATCCTGACCTCATTTCACTTTTTCAATACTTCTTAATCAAAAACTGAAGAATATTTCTTTTAGTTATTTGGATATGACTGGCCTGTAAGGGAATATTATTGTATTTAGATATAAAGTATATGCACACATTGTTTTCCTTGTTTGCAGTCATTTTTCTTCAGAAGATGGTTTTCCATTGCTAAGGCCCTACTAGGTAAAACTGTTGGAAAAAAAATCACCATGGAGTTGGCCTCCTTTGTTTGTAGAAGTCTCATTTTTTGGCTTCAAGTCTGCTCACAGAGGCTGTGTTAATTTCAAAGGCAGACACAGGAAATAGACAAACCTGATAGGGAAGACACCAAAATCTAAACTTAGCTGTAGTCACTGCCTTCTGGGAGCTGATCTGTGCTTGCTGTCACACTGGTCTCTTTATCCTGGAACCTGTAAAAGGTTCATGTTCAGTCTTCTCTCCACCATGTACACTTGAATGAAACAGCATTATGTGTTAAATATTTTATTGTTGGGCTCATGTGCTGAACTTGAGGTTGGCCTTAATAGATTTTCTTTACTCTAAGACGTTGTGACACTTTCTTCCAATGTGACTGGTTTTATGATGACTGCTTTAGGCTTGAGACCATTGCCTTTTGCTCCTGTGAAGTTTTATGACCTGTAAAAATAACTTCCATATCCACTGTAATCATGGCAAAGTTGAAGTGTACAGGTAGAGATATATGCACCTCCACATTCATGTTTGTGTAAACTTTCTTTCTAAAATACAGCATTAGATTCTGAATCAGATTTTGCAGTTTAGTTGAAAATATTTCTGCAATTTCATTGAAAACATAACAGTGTTTTCTCATTACTGGAATTAAAGTTATGGTGCTATTTAATAATGAAAGGAATACATTTTTGTTATGACTTTGTGGTATTCTAGCAGTTTGAGTTTTCTTAGTAGATGAAGTATTTATTTTCCAGGGGTAGTGCTAAGTTGCTTATATGCAATTTATTGGTTTTATTATAGTTGTCTCCATTGTAATCCCTCTGAAATGACTTAACAAATAATTATACACATTTCTGTTGTTTGCTCACCTAGGAAATAAAAAGAAAAGATGGAGAGGAGTAAGATTTTGAAAGATTAATTATAAACGTGTGACAAATTCAGCTTTATCGTCAGTCACTAGATGGCACTGTTTATTTGCAGAGTGCCATTTTTAAAAAAGAAACTGATAGTAACTGAAATTACTTCCTCATGAATAAAATATTTCTGATGGGATTTGCATTTCTATATTGGCTGAAGACACTGTGTTGAATGTTTTATTAACCAGCCCAGTGCAACTGTCAGCCTATTAAAGAGATCCAATGGTCCCTGTTTAGATAAATAAACTAAATAAATCCAATTCGTCAAATTGTGTTCCTGGCTGTTTATTTTCCATTCTTTTGATGTACAGTTTATTTTAAGTTAAAGCCACATCGGTTTAAAAATTAATGGGAAAATGTTATTTGGTATTTGGAACATGAAGAAGCTAATTGCCATAGTCAAAAAGCCAGCTCTGTTTTAATGTTAAATTGTTTGCTCATAAATAGTAAACTTTTTCCTAGTTGCTATAAATTGTCCCATGGTCAAAACTTGTCTGATACTCTACAAATATATGGCCAGAAATTATGCTATCAACATTTGAGGAACCCCTGTTTAACTTCCCTAGGAAAAGTACTATGTACTTTTACTTGGTTTTTCCTTTGCGTCGTGCTCATTTTTCATGTATAGTATACTATTCCTTGGAAGGAAAAGTACTATAACTAATCAATTTTTTGTTTTGTTTTGTTTTGTTTTTTTGAGACAGGGCTTTGCTATGTAATTCAGGCTGGCCCTGAACTCACTATGTAGCCCAGGCTGGCCTCCAACTTTAGGTGATCCTCTTGCCTCAGCCTCCCAAGGTCCGGGATTACAGGCATAGGACACCATGCCCGGCTCTAATTGATTTTTTTGTTTTGTTTTGTTTTTTTGGCACCAGTAATCAAACTCACGACCTCGCACTTGCCAGGCCTGCACTGTGCTGCTGAGCTATATCCCGGGCCCTCTAGTTGATTTTTAAATGAAATTCCATTTATGAAATCATTCACTCTCATGGTGAATGTCAAACATTAAAGAGAGACAGTTACACTGGGATAGTGATTTTGCCAAAGGAACCAAAGGCCTTGAGGTGGTGACTTCATGCAGAACCAGTGAACACAAGTTCATTATCCTCTTAATGGCTGATGTTCTGGGGATCTTGAAATTACAGTTGTACACCACTGACTGAACTCAGCATCTCATACTTAGGTCCTAGGGCTACAACAGTATTCGAATAACTTATGTTAGTTTTGTGCTTTGCTAAACTAGAATTCAGGTCAGCAACTTGGACTGATACATCAGGTTCTAACTTCTCTTTTCCTTTCACAAATCTTTAGTTGTTTTTTTTCCCATGCTTATTGTCTTTTATGTAGTTCTACATGCATGAGGTTCCGAGAAAAATTTAAAATGGGTGAGACACTTTCAACTTAGTAATAGCTCTTAGGAACATTCAGCTGATTTTGATGAAGACTGAACCAGTTCTGGTCTTTAGAGTGAAGGTTTTTAAACTGTGTAATAGTAGTTGAAGAGTTTTGCTCTGTCAACTACTTTAAGCTTTCTTGTACAAGAAGTAAAAGTGGGACTAGAATAGATTTGGCCAGATAATTTGCTGTTGATTCAAATCCTCATAAATCTAGAAGAGAATGAACTATACATATAGCTGGTTTCATTTTTTTGCTTAGGTTGTTTGTTTAACTTTGTGTCCTTTAGTTACCAAAACTGGAAAAATCATATGTAAGAGTAAAAATAAATAACAAATGTGGAGTCAAATAGTCCTTTTGGCCTTTCTTTCAAGGAGTTCATCAGATCATTAAGTGCCTTTCCTAGAAATGCCTCTAAAATGCTTTTGTGTGGTCACATCAGGAAACCCCAAGAAATGTGCCTCCATCCTCAGTGTATTTTATTAGTTCTTCCAAATCCTTATGTCTTTGTAAATGGACAAAACCTACCACAAGTCCAACTCACTTCCAAGGAAGCATCTAAATTGTCTCATTCTCCATTTGGTTCTATTAAATATTGCTTAAAACAAGTTATCACTATCTTGAACTTGGAGATCTGCAAAATGGAGATTTACTGGTTATGAAGAATTTGACTTATAATTACATTTAACAATGGAGAGAGAATGTCAGATTTTATCTTTTGGAAACTTACATTTCATGGCATTGTCCTTGGTGTGAAATGTTTGATTATAGAAATGAAACACTTTTCTTAAAACTGTATTTTGTGCTTCCAAACAAGGATGCCCTTTCTTAATGTCTTCTAAGTTTTATATCTGACACTCTTTTGACTTGTTTAATGGGACAGTGCATCATTGCATATTGAGCAACTAACATTTTTTGTTTCATTGTTTTCTTATTTTGATAAACATAGTTTTCAAATAAATTTCAACTGAAGTAAGAATATACATAGTTGTCTTATTTACAGACATATTTGGTATGTTAAAGTAAAACTTAGGAGAAAATTACTATCTCCATGGTTAGAATCTTGCAGATGTATAACTTTCACTTCATTGAAGTTTAAAATTCTCTTTTTCTACTTTTTAAAAAAATAATGTGGTTAAGTAGTGTATATTCCAAATATTATCTGATCTAGGGTTTTTATTTGAAGGCTTTGTTATACTTTTAACACATCATAGAAATATTGTTAGACATTTGCTAGAAATGGTTAATTCCTTATTTTTCTAGTACTGCACTGTGTCTGAGCCAGATTTGGTCATGGTCCACTCTTCCAAGAGGGCAAGTGTAAAATGGTGAGAAAAGCCCAGGGACTCCAGACCTGAGCCCTCGAGCATGTGGCATATTCTGTTATTCTGTGCTTCAGTTTCCTGATCTGCAGATTTGGATTGTAGTCTAAACCTTGCCCACCTGAGAGGGAAATACGAGGGCTCAGTAAGATAATAAATATGAAAATACTTTGAGAGCTACCCTAATTTTAGTCAGTGACTTTTCTGTGAACAAATAGTTATCCTATAATTAAAGGATTTAGAGGTTAAAGTATCCCAAGGCCAGAAGATTCCTTAAATACCCTAAAAACATAAACCATTTTCCTCAGTGTTTCAGTGGGCTAAGTGTGGAGGCTTATACAAAGGATAGATGCATGAAATCTTCCATCTCATTCTCAGATGTGACCTTCTAAGTTGTATTGCTTTTATACACTAGCACATTTTGTTTGTAAAAGACATCTTAGAAATTAATCTATGGTAGCAGCAAGCGAGGTTTCTCCTTGACCTTGTGATAGTAGAATCAGAATTAAAGGTAGAGGAATTATGATATTATCTATTACTTTATGTCATTTTATTATATGCATTATATACTATTTAGAGCTGTGTTTGCATTGAGTTTTTATCTGGAGGTCAAACCATACATTGAATTCCTTTGGCTTTTCTTCCCATTCCTTCTCCAGTTTCTACTAAAGCCTCCTGAAACTACTAGAAGTTGCTGTCTTGAGTAGGTCAGACCTGGCCTCACATTGGAGAGACAGAGATGGAGTAAGAGTCTGTAGGATCTGTTAAATATTGTCATTAATACCAACAGAGTTGACTGTGACATACCCAAGACAACAGCCAAATAGCCTTCTGATTTAAAGGTTGCAAACATTCTGAGAGTGTGGGAATTTAGTCCATGATATACCCATAAGTATATAGCAATCTACTGTACAAATAGAAATAGTATGATGGAACTAAAATGATTTAAATCAGGTTTTTGCTAGTAAAACAAATATTACTAAAATAATTTCAAATGAAAGAACAATAAGGAGTCTTAAGAACACTTTCAAGCTGGTATTGTTTCTATTGACTTCATAGAATTAGTTTCATCTAATTAGAATAGTTTTCATCTTGGTGCTTTTCAATAATTGGTTGTTGTTTAGTATAGATTGCTATAAACAACTTTGTGTTTAGTATCTATTATGGACCTAGCATTGTGCAAGGGATCAATAGATAGATGAACAAATTTTCCAGGGAGTTCCATAGCCTTAAGAATTATAATACTGTGGTAAGTGCAGTTATGGAGTACTAACGGGATAGTGTGTGCAAACAGGGGCATCTGACCCAGGTGTGAGGGAAGGAAGTGGGGGTTGTGAGGGAGGCCACCTCTAGAGGGTGGTATCCACACTGAGAGTAGCAGGATGAGGAGGAGTTTGAGAGGAGCAGGTCTAGTCAGGCTGAATCAACAGCATAAACAAAGGCAGCTGCGTAAGTGCAGAGTAGGAGCTGAGGAAGTTGGGGCTGGGGACTTAGAGAAAGGGAGAAAGGAGACGGCTAGAGTATTTAAAATTGCTCCAGGTATAAAATACGGGGTGGCGGTATAGCTCAGTGGGAGAGCACTTGCCAAGCTTGTGCAACGCCCTGGATTCCATCCCTGGCACCTGAGAAAAATAAAAATGACACTACAGCCTTGGTTCCCAAACTTTGCTGCACATTAGAACCTGCAGATCTTTTAAAAAATCCTGGGTCGGGGATGTAGCTCAGTGGCACAGTGCCTGCCTGGCAAGAGCAAGGCCCTGAGTTCGATTGCTGGTACCAAAAAAAAAAAAAAGCCTGATGTCCGGATTTCACTCCCAGACAACGTGATACAATTGGTGTGGGCTGCTGTTTGAGCACCAGGAGGTTTTGATGTTGTTGTTTTGTTTTTGTTTTTTAAACAGAGCTCTTCAGGTGCTTTTCTGTGCAGGAGAGTTTGGGACCTATGAGCGACAGTGTGGGAAACTGAGCCAGAAAGCTGGGCAAAGCTTACAGGGTGTTAAGTTGAGCAGCTTAACCCTTACTTAATTTGTGATGAGAAGCTATAGAAAGGTTACATGTGCTGGGTAATATGGTACCTTTATATATTGAATGAAGCACTTAAAACAACAAAACTCTTTTGTATGAGTTGTAGTGCCATGTATCTTTATATTTTAACTTTCAAATTTGATATTATTTTAAATAACATGTTTAAAGTTGGCAAAATCCATTGTCTTGCAATGACAGCTTTCCAACATTTGTATCAAATTAACCTTAAATATTAATTTTCTTTTGATACAAATTTAGGTACTATGATAGGCTTTAGTTGGGGAAAATATAGAAGCCATGCATAAATAATTTCTTCTGAGGTGGCAAAACAAATACTTTACATTTTCACTTGAGTTTAGAACAAAACAAAATAAGAACCCTCAGGTTTTAATTGCACACGGACTGTGTCTTTGACCTCCTACTGTAAGTCAATGGCAATACAATATCTTCATGTTTATTTTTGTTTTTAAAGTTGCTATTTCAACTGCTTTGGAAATAGGCCTATAACTTCTCTTGTAAGGGGATAAATATAAGAGTTTTTAAATTTATTTTCTATTTGTATATTATAGATGCTATTTCTGGGTTTCGTAGGAAAAACGTGTACTTACACACACATAAATAGACACATAGACATTTTTTCTTCCCCCCATGAAGTCTCATAACTTAATTTTGTACAAGAATTGTCAAGAAATTGCTGGTAATCTCTAATCAGAGAAAAGAAGTATGGAGGAGATGGATAAATAAGATTCTGTTATGGCCAACATCTTCATTGATCTTAACAGAATTGCTCTTTGCCTCCCCTGTGTCTGTATTTTCTCTTGGCAGTAAGCCGAGCGAATTTGGAACAGAAAGAAAGAGAAAATCTACTTGTTTCCAAATGATGATAACTGTGCGTTGGTGTGGGAAAATAACCCACAACTTGTTAGTAGAATTACTAGCGGATTTCTTGTCTCTTGTTTAGTTAGAAAATTAAGATTCCTTTTGTGGAAAATTTCTAACTTAACATTGCCCATAGCTTGTGATACCAATTTAAATCTTATGATCATAGTATCAAATGATATTTAGAATTTTAAATTATTGAAATAACTTTTGGGTTATTTCTTTTTTTTTTTTTTTTTTTTGTGGGTACCGGGGGGTCGACCTCAGGACCTCATGCGCCAACAGGCACCCGTGCCACTGAGCGATATCACCGGCCCCTTTTTCGTATGTGGGATCCGGGAGTCGAACTCGGGCCCTTGCGCTTGCAAGGCAGGCGCTTACGCCGCTGAGCCATCTCACCGGCCCTGGGTTATTTCTTTTTAAAAAATTTTTATTAGTACATGTTTGTGATACGTAATGAATACGTTCATCATGGGGAATCAGTACATACATATATCATTCCTAGTCCATTTTGCCTCTTCCCTCTCCCTCTCCTCCCTCCATCCCTAGATAACTTTTGGACTCTTTCTAAATAGAATTTAGTCAGAAGTGATGCAGATTAGAAAAAATATCATCGTGTGTCTTAAGCAGTTGCTATTTTAAAGTCTCTTATATCTCTTACAACAAAATAATTGTTCTTTTCTATTTTTTAATGTGGTATATGGATTAAAGAGTTGTGGTTTATATTGCTTTACTATAGACTTTGAATTAAGTGAGATTGTCTCCAAGAAAGTATGCAATTTAAATTTTTTATCATATAAATTTACTTCTTTTAAACTGTTTTACCTTGAGGTAGATTCTAAAGAACTAATTTTTTGTGTGTGTATGTGTCAGGAGGTAGAGATTTGGGATAAAGTTGTCAGTGCTTTTTATATCTGAGAGGGCTTTCTGTCTTCCTACTTCGTTCAGAGATTGTCAAAGTAGTAAAATTGTGCTTTCCAATTCAAGAGGAAAATGGCCATAGATGGCACTGTGGTTTGCAGTGATATTAAAATATACCACATTGTGGTATTTTCTGAGAGAGATTTCCAAGATCTAATTCATTCAAAATGATTCTTTTGCATAAAGATTATACTTTTCACTCTGAAGAGTTCATTTAACCCAGCAAAATTAAAAATACTAACTGCATTTTTAAAATATTGGTATATTTTGTAATCAATTATGAACAGCCATACTTTTTATGCTCTTGATAATGTCTTTCAAAATTGAGCCTCTTTTAATACTGTCTCTGGAAAATCTTTTTCCACAAGAGTAGTACACTTTAGAAAGTGAAAATTGAAGTACACACACACCCGTGCTTCTCCTTCTTGTCTCCCAGAAAGCGTCATTGAAAGCCTGCCACCAAATCAAGGCATTTTGTCTTTTGATTTCTGTCAGGACTGGGGCTAAACAACTGTCAGTGGCAAGTGACAAGAGGCACCAACAGCAGGGAAAAAAAAGAGAGAAGTAGGAATGGGGAAAACAGAAGCCTAAGAGAAAAGGAGGAGGAGCATTAGATACACTCCAGCAGGTGAGGATGCCAGCAGCAACAGCCTCGGGTGCCAGTTCGTTGGTACTTGTACGGCAGCCTGCCTGCTCTTGCTAGATCCAGATACTTTTCATGGCTTTTTGGAATCTAGACAGTACTGAGAAATATCTTAAAGTACAGGTGGATGTTGTCATTAAATTCAAATTTGCCTAAAGAATTTTACTAGTCTTCCAATTAAAGATCTATAGAGATCTGCTCTGCTCAGTGTTACTGTCACATGCAAATAGGAGGATCCATGCAGTGAGGAATATTAACTCAATTCTGTGTGTTTACTGCATGTTGTATGCATTTCTACCTTGATAGATACTTTGGTAAGGTTGAGATACTTACCCCTTACTCTCTTAACCGAACACTGGTGGTAACGAACATTCTTTCTCTTTGGTCCAGAACAGAGCTTCTCAACCTCAGCATGACTGAAGTTCTGGTGGGTAGTTCTTTGTAGTGGGGCTGTCCTATGCCTTGTAGGGTGTTTAGCAAAACCTGAGCCTTCTACATGTAGTCCTAACAGTCAAAAAATATCTCTAGATATCCCAAGTGTCTCTTTGGGGGCAAAACTATCCCTAATTGAGAGCCACTCAGTCTAGAATGATTGCTGACAGAGTTTTAGATGGAGGGAGGGAAGGAGGGAGGGAGGAGAAAGGGAGAAAGAGAATTAACAATTGAGGGCCTCTCACAGGCTAGATATCATGTATTTCATTTGTCCTTCATAGCCGGTGTATAATTATATAAAGCTAAAGCATTTTCTTAAGGTGTCATCCTTTGGATCCAAGACTTCAGGTGAAGTCTAGCTGACTTTAAATCTCTTCAATCACACTGCTGTATATCATTTATCTTTACAGTATCACTGAAATCTGTTAGATTCAGTGCGTACAGTTTAAAGATGATTTTGTCCACTAACCCACCTACATTTATTTTACCTAGGCTGTAAACCAAGAAAGGCAATGTGACCCAGTGAAAAGTACACTGGATTAGGGGTCAGGAGTTCTGGCTCTGAGTGCCAATTCTGATACCAACCAGCTGAGTGCCCTTGGGCTAATCATTGTGTCTCAGCTTCTTCCATTCTAAAATGCATGGGTTGACCACTATGCTTTCTAAGGTCAACGAGCTCTGTGTTTTGATGATGTAGAAAATTGGAGTATTTGGCATTTCAAGACTAGTGAAAGTTTCCATGTTGCTGTAAAGTTACTCTGTGTACAGTTTAAGACAATCAATGTGCTTTGGGACCTTTTGGCTCAACTTAATCTATTAGTCTTGTATTGATGCATCTGTATTTTTACAGTCCCTAAACCGTTATCTCCTTTATGAAGTCTTTTCTAATTATCTTTTCTATAATAATAGATTTTCTTTCTACTCATTTTGGCACTTACATATGTAGCTTGTACCAATTTACACACTTTTTCCATGTCAGAGCTGAAATGATTTTTACTTGGTTATGTTTTATTGCTCCAACCAATTATAAGATCTTTAAGAGGAGAGTGGGTTTTCTACTTTGTTTCCTGAAGTATTTAATAAGTGTTGTATGTAATAGGTCTTCAGTTAGTACCTACTGAATTAATTTTAAGACCCATAATTTATAATTTTAAAGCAAACTTTTTTGAAGAAAAAACATCTATAATAAGTGATAGGCCCACAACACATAAGTTTTCCAATCATAAAGCTGTATCTTGGGGGCCAGTGAGATGGCTCAACGGCTTAAGTGCCTGCCTGGCAAGCGCAAGGGCCCGAGTTCGACTCCCGGATCCCACATACGAAAAAGGGGCCGGTGATATCGCTCAGCGGCACGGGCGCCTGCTGGCACGCAAGGTCCTGAGGTCGGCCCCTGGTACCCACAAAAAAAAAAAAAAAGCTGTATCTTGTATGAATTATTCTTTGAGCACACTATTTAACTTTAGTGGAAGAAAATAGTAATGCTATGTTTTGCAAGGTTTGTCTTCTCTCTTCCTTTTAAATTTCCCAGACCTGGAAATTAGAATGCTTTAAGCATGAGGTTTCTGAAATGCTCTGTTGAGTCCATCTTTTCAGAAATAGCCATATGTAGGAAAATGTGACATGTTCATTGCCAGAGGAGAGTTGGTAAATACAATTTGATGTAGTATTTCAGCAAACATTTCTATAACTTTTTGACATTTACCTGTAGTCCCTATTTACCTTATCAATAGTTATAGTGACATATGATTGTCAACTTTTTATATTAAGACCAAACTAATAAATTAAACATGTGTTTATATCTGATGAAAGTTGATGTCTTGGAAGGGTGTTAAAATATACTGACAGGTCCTGTTCATAAGCTCCTTTGGTCTAAGTATGCAGATGACATCTTTAGATATTGTTTGTACACATGCGGATAGAAAGCATTAACAAGGTAACAAATGCAAATGTCAACCTCACAATTTAACCTTTCTGTGTAGAAAAAGATGTTAGATTTCAGTTACATGTATCTTTTAACTTTATTTCAAAGTTTTTATTATTTTTTAGCCTGTTATCATTTTGTTTCATGTACCACTAAAAGCAGCTGCTGCAGTAAGATTTGCACTTGAGAGCTTTCTTTTCTGTGGAGCACCTACTTAAATGATTGCAAATGCATAGGTGTATATGTTTTTCTAATTTTTTATGTTTTTTTCCTGCATTCATTTCCTATCTCTTGAACCTTTTTCTACAATCCTTCTATTTACCTATTCAAAGTATTTGGGGTTAATAAGAGAAGTCTAGTGAACCTGCTCCCTACCCACACATGCTTTATGTCAAAGCATTTCTCATAACACTTTGCCACACGTAGATCTATGTTAAGATCAAACAGTTAAGCATGTCATATAGCACTGTAAAAAAACTTTTGGCTCATAGAGACTCTTGTGGGACAATAATAAGGTGTCCTGGAAATAGCCCTGAGCTGCTAGTTAGAAGGACTGGGTTTAAGTCCTCCCTTGACCATCAGCCACCTTTGGGAATTTTTATAGACCACTTACATTTTCAGGGCATCTCTTCCTCATTTTTATTTTGTTTTATTTTGTTTTTTTGTAGTTGGGGATTGAACCCAGGGCCTTGTTCATGCAAGGCAAGACTCATTTTAATATGAGAGTAATGAGAACTGTTTTAGCTACCTTATATTTGGTAATTTTGAAATTATGTATCATAAAAGTGCTTTTGAAAAACACAGAAAAGACATGTCAGGAAACCTTATTATAGTGCCTGTATGTAGAATATCCATCATGTCTTTTTGTTTACTTGCTGTGTCGGTGATAGACTGGTCTGCTGTTCAAATCTGAAATGAGTTTTGGAAATCTTAGTCTTGGGCAACTTTGAACCAAAGATATTAAGATTTAATAGTCATTGCAAGCAATAACCATTAAAAATAATATCACTGGTCAAAAGAGCATACCATGTATCCAAAAAACAAATAAACCATAATTTTCTTTATAATAACACTCAGATGGAAGACCCTGGTACTACATTTTCTACATTTGTACATAGACTTTTTTTTTTTTATCCTTGCCTCAATGGCCGATCCCTAGGCCACAATCATTTCTGAATTCCTGCATCTGTAGTCTTCTGTTTATAGCATATCCTTGATTTTGCCACATTTAATCCCCCCTTTCTTCAGTGGGTTGTGCATGTGACTTTTAAAACGGTAGTATTTCAGGCTGGGAATGTAGCTTAGAGATAGAGCACTTGCCTAACATACATGAGGCTCTGGGTTCAGACCCCAGCAATGCCAACAAATATGCTGGAGGGGGGCAGTATTTTTGTTAGAGATAATACCACTTTTTAAAAAGGAAAAATGATCTCAAAATAGGGAGGATTATATATGGATATAGGTCCATATAGTCCATAGGGCTATACCTTATAAATATTCTGCACCTGGGTTGAGAAACATTAAGCTAGAATTAATCAACTTTAACAAGGGAGCTGGAGGCTTCTACAAAGTTCTATCTTAGATCAGCTTGAGGGATTGGTCTGCCATGGTCAATTAGATCAAATTCACATTTCACATTTTAGTATTCATTTCATTTTTGCTTGTGCCCAGCCCCCATACCACATCATTTTACAAGCTTCAGTTGTCCTTATTTGCTTGCCATAATTAAATTAATCTGGTATTGTTGTGTACAGTTGATTTATTCATTCTTACCTAGTTGCCTTTATATATACTAGTCTACCTGGAATTCTCTTTCCCTGTTTGTAACCTATTGGCCTTCAATGTATTGTTCAAAAATCATTAATTACTCCAACTTGTCTTTCTGTCTTCTGTTCTGCATATCTTTTATAATATATTTACCTAAGAGGGAGAAAATGCTTTTGTCCAAGTAGTTTAACTTAAAAATTGGCTATCATCTCAAAATTTAACTTAAATTATATATATATATGTTTTGGTAGTGATTAATAGGTACTGTCCTTCACATTCCCTGCCTGTGTAGATTGCTTAGGAAGATGAGGTGGTGATTATACGAAGAACTGTGCGAAGAACTGTTTGGGTGAGGATTTGGTGTTTTGGGCCATATTTCATCGCGTGTGATAAATAAACTAAAAGCATACTGTGATGATGTCAGAATATATACTTCCAAATCGAATCTAACATGTTTCTGACTGTGTTATGAGTTCCTGAGACTTAACGCTGCCTTATACTTTGCTTTGCCTCCATGTGAAATTAGTCTTACCGCTTCACCTACGTGGCATACTATTTCAAAACAGGAACTGTGACCTGTAATGCTGTGTCAGAGCATATAAATTCTATGCAAGTACACGCAGGAAAAGACATATTTGTATAAATATTTTAATACTAAATTTATTGTGACATCATGAGATTAATATAAGTTACCTTTGGCCTCTACAATTATAAGATGTGCTCAAAGCGGTGGCCATCTGTTGAAAAAACATCATACTATTTTTCTTTTCCTGAAGTGTGTATACATTTTTTGGTGGACTCGTTTGTGAAGGATGAATAGGGATATCAAAGTGAATATTCTACAAAATTGAAATTGTTGTCCAATTAGCTATTGTCTGTGATAAGTGAGGAGAGTCACAATGCACTGTCTTATGAAACATACACTATTTCATTGGGTAAAATGCCAGTGTTACTCCTGGTTAAAATATCGGACTTTGCTCTTCATGTCAACCAGAACCATATCCAAAGGCATTAGTTAATAGTGTAATCAGGTCATTGAACTGGACGGTGGCTGAGCAAGAATTAGAAACCAATATTTGATTCTGTATTCAGTATTCTTTCGAATGTACCACTTTGTTGTCTATAAACTGCACTTCTTACAGTGGTTATGATTTTTCTTAAGTCATGTAAAAATCTGACTTCCTCTCATTCCTCTGGTCTTCATTTCTTGTCAGTTCAATATTTGTGGATTATGTTTTAGGAAACCTTACAACCAGTACTCTAGGAATGTCTGTGTATTTTAGATCCCAAGAACCCTGAAGTATATCACAAAATGAAAGAGCTGTTGGATAACCAAAGGCCCAGCAGTCCCAGAAGTTATCTGATAGACCAAAGTATTGTGTCTATCCGGAAACAAATTTCTTTTTTAAATCAAAGAAAAAAGCTGAATGTGGTGACACACACCTGTAATTCCAGCACTCGGGAGGCTGAGGCAGGAGGATTGCCATGAGTTCAAGGCCAGCCTAGACTATACAATGAGTTCAAGGCCAGCCTGAATTATAGAGGGAGACCCTGTCTCAAAAAAATAAATAAAACTTTAAAAAATAAATGGAAAAAGGTGGTAGTAAGTTTTCTGAGGTCATGATTTTATTTTTCTTTATGGAACTTTGACCTCTCCCTCAGCTCTATTTCCCCATCTGTAGCGGTTACAGTAGACCAGTAGTTGTTAAACTCAAGTGAGAGTCAGAATTATTGGAAGGGTTTGTTAATATACAGATTGCTGGGACTACTCTAGAGCTGCTGACTCAGACGGACCAAGAGGGCCCAGGAAGGGCTGGGGCTGTCATTTCTAAAGAGTTCCAGATGGGTGCTGTAGCTTCTGTCACAGGATCACACTTTGAGACACCCCCTGGAATAGAGAGGTGCTCCGTAAGCCCTCCTCAGCTCTATGGTTTTTATGACTGACCTCTGTCAATTTCCTGGACACAGTGGAAGCTATTTTATTATCTTCCACTTTGAAGATGTACTCCTTGAATCTCTGCTTTAATTTTGCTTGGTGCGTTTTCTTACCGTAGTTTAAGTGCCTTTCCCTTAGAAATACCCCCTTTCCCTTTTCTTTGTGCACTGCCAAACAGAGTATTTGTTAAAGTAATGTTGGTGAAATACATTTCCAAACTGCTCTTTGGGGAAATTTAAATGAAATTTTAAAGTATCATTAAAAATGCAAACAATACATTCTTTGATTAGCTGTAGGCATCTTTACATTGGGATGACTAAAAAAGGTTCTGGTTAATTAGAAGTAATTTGTTCGAAACCTGAATCCTGTTTTTTTTTCTCTCTCAAATTAAAACTCATTTCCCAGCTGGATGCTTATAAGTACAGGAAATGTAATTGTCAGATGATTAATTGCAAAAGATAGATAATTAGAGTTCATATGATGTGTCAAATATGGGTAACCAAGAGGCTGACTGCACATTGAAAGAGAACAGCTGAAATCTAGACTGTGGGTTGTGGCCACAGAGGGGTGATTTGTCCTCACCACCAGGCTCCGTGGACTAAACTTGCCTGAATCTTGTGCATTTCATCTTATTTGCAGCAAATTCCGCACAATAAAAACTAGTACTAGAAAAGAATTCCTACTACCTGAAACCAGGCTTAGAAAATTGAGCTGTTGCTGAACTACCTTTCTAATGTCAAATAAAGGATTTGGGATTTGTAACTTTTTTTTTTTTTTTTTTTTTAGTACCATTGTTTTAAAAAACAAAAACAAAACAAAAAAGCTCTCCACTGAACAAGCCTAAGAAATTTTATCCTTAGTTAATCTTATTTCTTTGCTATTAGTGTCCCTTATTCCTGGAAGTTAAATGTTTTCATCATAAATCATTGGATCCCAAGATGGAATCACTTTGCCTCTTAAAATAAATGTATCAATCATGCTTCTTATAAATCCTCCATCAAAAAAATTAACGAAATGAGAAAAATTATAACCTGTCTGTAATTAAATTAGCCATCTCCAGCCTGACTCACCTGTTGGTTTAAAGTCACAATAAAATTAATAAAAACTAGACTTTTCTCCTGCATTTTCAAGAGGCCTCTTTCTCCATCTTTAAACTTTGTATTTTTACTGAAGAGTTTTGCAGCCCTCACAAGTACTGTTTTACAAATTCAGCTAATGACCCAAATCCAGCTTGTTTGTTGTGTAGGAGTTGTATTAAAATAACTCACTGTATGTGTATTGTCATTAATGATATGCTCATTTTGATAATGGGGCTGCAGATTCTTAGTCTATAGTCCCTGGGGAGATGCTACAATTTTTTTAAGTAAGTATTGTTCTGGCTCCTTTCCTTGATTGGCCCAGAAATAGCAATCAGCTGGGGAGCAGGATGACATGCCTCTTAGCGATCCCTTTGATCTTTGAGATGAGTATCAACATTGTATGCTTCCTAATGGAAGTGTAATTTAATGAAATCTATTGGGTAAACATACTTCAGATGTTCAAAGGAGGTGACAAAATTTTTGCTGGCAGCCAGGACCTGGCTGCTTTCCAGCTTGCCTCTAGCTGCTATGCATATAGCATTGAGAAAGACACTTAAAATAGGAACACAAAGTATTATTTTCATTGTGTTTCCATCCCCCTGCCTACTCTCCCCTACCTGTTTTTTCCCCTTAAGTTTATTTTTGTGGTGTTTTTGCAAGTGCCCTTTGACATAGAACCTCTCCTAGTGTAAAGTGGAATGTGAGATTGGATCTTTTTCTATTTTTCTTGGTTTATTTTATGACACCAAGAGTAGTACATTGGATGTATGCCACCAAACTCAGGAGAAGTTGTAGGCATGAGACTTACATAGAATACCCTAGAGGGTGAAAGATGTACTCGGTAAAAAAAAAAAAAAAAAGTACATATTTCAGTGTGGTTGACTAAATGAAACATTCTATTTTGAGAGGAGATGATAGAGACTTTTTGTTTCAACAATCCATGAGGAAGTGTAATGGAAATAGCCCTTCCCAGTGACAGTCTGAGGACATGACTGATTTCTAGTAAGTCACGTTCTCTCTCTGGGCTTCAGTTTTCTTATCTGTAAAATGAAGTGTTTGAATTAGATGATTCCAAAGGTCATTCTCAACTCTGAGATGTTATGATTCTTCTTAAGACTGAAGACTGAAGATCAACACTGTCCAATAAAATTGTAGTGGTAGCCACTTACATAACTTTTTTAAAGCTACTTTCATCAAATTTATTTTCTCTGTCTGAAGAATCTTCATAGAAAATTGTTTGGTTTAGCTTTTGTTTTCAGCAGTAGCCTGTTCCTGAGCGCTGAGGAAGCTTGTCTTCTTTTGAGCTACCTAATCCTTCTTATAGGTAAGGGACATTTTGGTATGGTTCCATGTCTTCTTTTTAGCTTCTCTCTTGGGCTTCTTTTTATAGACTGGATTCCCTCAAATAACAGCAAGAGCTTTCTTCTATATCTCTTCCACCATTTCTGGAGTTATGTTGTTCTTTATTACTGAGACTATTGTTTCTGCATTTGCATTTTCTTCAATTAGGTGCCACGTAGTCTGTAAGGTTCTGACCCACTGCATGCTTCAGAGGTACTTCTTTTTTTTTTGTGGGTACCGGGGGGTCGACCTCAGGACCTCGTGCACCAACAGGCACCCGTGCCGCTGAGCGATATCACCGGCCCCTTTTTCGTATGTGGGATCCGGGAGTCGAACTCGGGCCCTCGCGCTTGCCGGGCAGGCGCTTATGCCGCTGAGCCATCTCACCGGCCCCAGAGGTACTTCTGCATTGCACTCCTTGGTTTCAGAATCATAACCGGAACATTGTTTGGTAGTATGAAGGATAGACACAGCTTCCTTCAGGGCCCCCAGACTATATTGCCAGTAGTAATTCTGGCAAGGACTGGTTCTAAGTTGCTGGTAAAGGCACCAGGTTGACCATCAGTGCTTTCCAGATTTTATACATTTCTGGTCACCTCTACTTGGCCTTCGGAGATCTTGTCCATGCCAAACCTGTTGAGAAGCCAACAACAAGCCAGTATAATATACTACAGTAAAATTTGTCAGGGCAACTTTCACAAATATTTTGGCAGTTCATATGCATAAGCAGTGCACACTATCATATCTTCTCTTTGATATGGGCATAGTGATCTTGAAATCAGATCTAGAAATCTGATACTGAACTGAATGGAAGACTCTTTGCATAGAGGTGTTGGAAGGCAACTTGTATTTAACGCCAGCGGGCTGATGGGAACTAGATCCCAAATCACCAGCAACGGCTCAGAGTGAAACAGAATCTGATATACACTTTGTAATCAGGAAGTACAAAAGCTGATAACAGGATATTCCATAGTTGGTTACATATTGTCTTGTTGTATGTTGTTAGTCAGATTTGTTTCGGGGAAGTTAATTGGGGTTTTTTATCCTATAGCAGGGAGGTCAGGGCTAGGGTGAGCAGGAAGAATCAGTCACTGTCTTGGACTGAGCCAAGCTGTCGCTGGGTGATGTCTCCTTGAAACCTCAGAACGGGTTAACATAACAAGATGCACTTTGTCTGAGTTACACTTATCTTACACACTGTAGCTGGTGTTGGAATGCCAAGGCTAGCTGAGTTTTGCCATTCTCTAATTGTGGGAATGGGCTGTGCCTGCCTTTCCCATACTTGAATATAGTGGCAAACTGTAAATTTTAAAACTTCCTTTATGATCTGACAGGTAATATCTTTGTTACACAAAACTATCATCCTATGTTTGAGTATGATTTTTCTTCTTATCCTAGATTACAAAGCATTTATGAGAGTAGTGATCAATTTTGTCCTCTCATCTTCTGATTTCACTTGGTATCTCTTAAAATAGACTTCATTCTTGATAATGTCAATAAATCCTATTCTGCAGGCCCAGCAGTATTATAGGTGGGGGAAGCTACATATGTAACTACAAACTCTGTAGTAACCACATCAGAACAAATCCAGAAAGAAAAATGTGCAGTTAATTTTAGTAATATTGCAACGGCAAGTAGAAACACCGAAATGACACCCAGGATGTGGAGGCAGATTTATTTTATGTCGACAGGCACTGATTGTGATCATTCCCAAAATATCAGGCCCCAAAGGCTCAGGGAGTGAGATTTTTGTTGGATTGCAAAGGGAAAGTACAGAGGTAGAGTACTTGGCTGTCTTTGATTGGTTCTTACAATATGCATCATAGTGACCAGCTATGCATCACAGTGACCAGCCGTTTCTAGGAGACAGAAGCAACTGGAACTGCAACAGGAACTATTACCTGGGCAACTAAGAAACTGAAGTATACTGTGGGGGGGGCATTTTCTGTTAGAATATATTGTATTTAACCTAATAAATCCAAACAAAATATTATCATTTCAATACAAACTAAATTTTAAAAATTATTAACAAAATATTTCACTTTTTTTCTAAGTCTTCAAAATCACTACAGCATATTCCAGTTCTAACCTTTCATGTTTCAAACACTCATAATCACATGGCTGGTGACTACCATGTTGGACATCAGTTCTAGATAGTGCAATGTGTCCATTCCAGACCACATTTCCAGGAGCCAGTTGAACATGAACACAAAGGTTCCTAAGCCTGCTCCTCTTTCACTAGTCCAGTGGTTCTGAACTTCAGCAATGCATTGTAGCCAGCTGAGGAGCTTTTGCAGCTACTGATGCCTGAATCCCCTGCCCAGAGATTTTAATTTAATTGGTCCAAGTGCAGCCAGGACACAGGGATTCGTATAAAGCACTGCAGGTTATTCCAGTGTTCAGTTGAGGCTGAAAGGTGCTGCATGAGACCTGATGTTCTTAAAATGCAGCTGTGTCTATTCTACAGCTGTGTCTATTCCATTGCCAAGGAAGCTTCTATATCCTCCACCCCCCCCGCCCTTCTCCAATCTACTTTCTTGGTAAGAAGCCCTATACATAGGATCTTTAGATCAGATGTAAAATATTGTCACTCAGTAAACTATGGACTAAGAGAATGATAGATTTTATATTTCCTATTAAAAATAGGGATATGATAGCTAAGAGAGTGTGGACACGTTGAAGTTTTTCAAAACAATAACAATAAAACACATAAACTACAAGTGGAGCCTTTCACATTAGTCTTAAGAGTCTTATAATCTCAGAAATTATATACAGTGTATAAGGCAGTTTCCTCAGTCACTACTACCTTTTTGGTATTTTTAAAAATTATTTCCTAGATAAGGCTTATTTCCTTATGCTCCAGCTTCTCTTTTTATTTTATTTTATTTTTTTGTGGGTACCAGGGGTCGATCTCAGGGCCTCACAAGCCAGCAGGCGCCCGTGCCACTGAGCGATATCACCGGCCCTTTTTTCGTATGTGGGTTCCGGGAGTCGAACTCAGGACCTCGCGCTTGCCAGGCAGGCACTTACGCTACTGAGCTATCTCACCGGCCCCAGCTTCTCTTTTTAAAAACAGATTTATTGAGGCATAATTTACATACCATAATGATTTCCACTGTCATATGCAAATCAGTGATTTTCATGGTATTTATACAGTTGTACAATCATAACACATCCAGTTTTATAACACTTCTTAGAGGTTCATTCATGCCCATTTGCAGTCAACACTCATTCCTTCTCCCAGTCCCATGCCAACTGCTGACCTGTTTTCTCTGTGTTATAGCTCTTTTTCTAGAAATTTCAAGAAAACGGAATCATGCAGTATGTGTGTCCTCTTTCACTTACTATATTTTTGAGCTTTGTTTATGTTGTAGCATGTGTGGGCAATTTTTTTATTATTAATATTCCACTGTATGTATATGCACCACATTTTATTTATCTGTTTACCGGTTTTGGTGACATTTGGATCAATTAGTTTTTTTACAATTATAACTCATACTGCTGTGAAAATTCACTTACAAGTCTGTGTGTCAATACATGACATAAATGTGATTTCTTTTGGGAAGTTACCTAGCGGTGAAATTGCTGGGTCATGTGGTACATATACACTTTTTAAGGATTTGTCACATTGCTTCAAAAGAAGCTGTACCATTTTACATTCCTACCAGCAACGGATAAGGGTTCCAATTTCTACCCTTGTCAGCACTTGATATTGCCAACCTTTTTCATTGTACTCATCCAGTACATATGTAATGGCATCATGTAGTTTTTTTCCCCCCATTTTAGTATTTTTCCAAATTCCTTTTTAAATTGTTAAACTGATATATAAAACTTACACATATTTATGGGGTACCAGGTGATGTTTTGATGCATGTATATACATGGTGTGATGTTCAAATTGGGGTAAACATCTGTCTCCTCAAACACTATTTAATGATAAAACATTCTAAGTCTTTATTCTACCTTCTTTTTTTTTTTTTTTTTTTTTTTTTTTTTGTGGGTACCGGGGGTCAACCTCAGGACCTTGCGCGCCAACAGCCACCCATGCCGCTGAGCAATATCACCGGCCCCTTTTTTGTATGTGGGATCCGGGAGTCGAACTTGGGCCCTCGCGCTTGCAAGGCAGGCGCTTACGCCGCTGAGCCATCTCACCGGCCCTATTCTAGCTTCTTAATAATAAATATTATCATTATCTATAATCACCCTACTATGCAATAGCACATGAGAACTGCTTTCTTTTCTAATAATAATTCAGTATCTATTAATGAGATTTTTCCTGTCTCTTCCTCCTCCCTACTCTCCTCAGCATCTGATAACCACCATTTTATTTGTTTGTTTGTTTGTTTCTTTGTTTGTTTTGTGGTACTGGGAATTGAACTCAGGGCCTTGTGCATGCTAGGCAGGCACTCTACTACTGAGCGACATCCCCAGCCCATAACCACTATTTTAGATCATGTGTTTCTGTGCATAGCTTTTTTTTGCTTAACATCATCTCCAGTTCCATTGCAAATGATCGGATTCATAGATGAATGGTGTTCCTTTATATATATGCACCACAATTTTTAATGCATTCATCAGTTGATGAACACTTTTTTCCATTTCTTGGTTCTTGTGAATAGTGCTATAAAAAACATGGAAGTGTAGATGTCTCAACAATACTGATTTCATTTTTCCTTTTCATTTCATTCATATTGATTTCATACTAGGTATGTATACCTAGTAGCGGCATTGCTGGGTCATATGGTGACATCTTGAAGTTTTAATTTGAATTTCCATTTAGACTCATTATACTGTGCATCTGTTATTGTATTTATTATCTATTTATATGTCTTTGGTGGAATGTGTATTCAAATTATTAAGTTCTTTGCATATTCTGGATAAATCAGATACATGATTTACAAATATTTTCTTCTAGCATGTGGCTTATCTTTTTGTTTTCTTAATGATGACTTTTGAACTACAAAATTTTAAGATTTTTAAAAATTAAATTTATTATTTTCAAAGGATCATTCTTTGGGTGTTGTATCTTACTAATCTTTCCCTAACTAAAAGGCACAAAGATTTTTCTTCTACTTTATAACTCATATATATAAGTCTATGATTTATTTTGAGTTATTTTCTTTGATGTGGTATACACTAAAATATCATAGTTGTTATTATTTTTGTATATGGATAGGCAGTTGCTCCAGCACCATTTGTTGAAAAGATTTTCCTTTCCCTCACTGAATTCCCTTCACACTTTTGTAAAAAAATAAAGAAGTAGGATGACAGTAACGTAACAGTTTATTTCTGGACTTGAGTGTTTCAGCTTCAGTAATCTGTATATCTATCCTTATGCCAATACCATGGTGTTTTGATTACTGTAGCTTATACTAAGTTTTGAAATCATATATTTACATAATATAAATCCTCCAACTTTGTTCTTTTTCAAAAATGGTTTGCAATTCTAGGTTCTTGGCATTTTCATATAACTCTCAGTATCATTCTTGTCAATTTCTATGAAAAAATTCTGACATTTTAATGGAGATTTATTGAACAGAAACAATATAGATTGCTTATGGGAGAAATTACTATCTTAACAATATTGAGTTTTCCAATCTATTTATTTATATCCTTTAATTTCTTTCAGCAAGGTTTTCTAGTTTTGAGCATTCAGGTCTTATACTATCGTAAAACTTATTTCTAATTGTTTTATTCTTTTTGCTGCTACTTTGAATGAGTTTTTTTCTTAATTTTATTTTTAGTTTGTTCATTGTTAATGCATAGAAATCCAGTTGATTTTTGTATATTGATCTTGTATCCCTTAATCTTGCTGAACTCACTTAATAATTCAAGTAGTTTTATTTTGTATTTTCTATGTGAAATATCATGTCATCTGTGAATAAAGACAGTTTTACTGCTTTCTAATGTGAACATCTTTCATTTGTTAATTGAAAAATTTTTGCCCTTTTGTATTGGTTAAACATTGGTATAGAATTGAATAGCAATGGTGACAATGGATTTCTTTGCTTTTTTCCAATTTTAGAGGGAAAACATTCATAGTTTCACTATTTGAATGATGTTAGCTACAGGTGTTTTATAAATGCCCTTTATCAGGTTGAGGATTCTTTTATTCTTCATTTGTTTTAAATCTATTTTATATTATAAATGGATGTTGAATTTCACCAAATGTTATTTTTATCTATTGTGATGTTTTGTCTTTCTTTATTGTATTAATATGATATATTAATTGAATTTCAAATGTTAAACTAGCCATATATTTTTAAGTTAAATCTCACTTTTTCATAATATATAATCCTTGTTATGTTATTATGTATGGTTTATTAATGTTCTGCTAAGGATTTCTATATCTGTGTTTACAAGGAATATTAGTCTATAGCTTTTCTATCAAATCTTTATCTTGCTCTTTCATCATCATAGTACTGGTCTCATAGAATGAGTTGGGAATTTTTCTTCTTCTGCTTTCCGAATGACTTTATGTGGAGTTGTTCATTTCTTCTCAAGTGTTTGATACAATTCATCAGTGAAGCTATATGGGCCTGGGTTTGTTTATTATTGTTTCTGTTGTTTGATGGAAAGATTATTTTACTAATTTAATATTTCTACGTGTTGTAGTTCTCTTTGTTTTTACTTCCTTTTGAGTAAGTTTTCATCATTTGATGATATAATTTGTCCCCTTCATCTAAGTATTCTAATTTGTCCCCTTCATCTAAGTACTCTAATTTGTTTGTAGTAATAAACTCTTCATAATGTTTCTTCTTTTTTTCTTAATCTAGCTATTTGTTTTTGATGTTTTAAACCTTTTGATTCTTTGGATTTTCTTTACTACAATCTCTGTTTTCTATTTTATTGATTTTGCCCTGATCTTTATTTCTTTCTCTTTCTTTGGGTTTCATTCATTCTTCTAGTTTCTTGAAGTGGAAGCTTAGTTTATTGATTTTAGATCTTTTTTCCTTTCCAAAATAAGTGTTTCCCTTCACCAGCTGCTTTTAAAATTTATACCCCTGGCCATTTCCATATTATTTTCCAGGTTAGTATTGCTGGGCTACAATAAACTTTGGAAATAGGCTTGGGAAGCTAAGAATCAGAGCTTTTTTGACTTCTGAATACTGAGTCAAGTAGTTTTAAGGTTCCGGTAATTTTTTAGAGTATATGAAATGTACAAGCTGGCATAGTGTGTCTTTCTAGATGCAGTGAAGAAGCCTGCCTGTTCCGCCATAGTTCTTTTGCTTAAAACCTTGGCTAAAAGAGGTGCCATTGTCCATTCATTGAAGGGAAGAATTCATCAAAGACTTCTTTTTTTTTTTTGTGGGTACCGGGGGGTCGACCTCAGGACCTCGTGCGCCAACAGGCACCCGTGCCGCTGAGCGATATCACCGGCCCCTTTTTCGTATGTGGGATCCGGGAGTCGAACTCGTCATCAAAGACTTCTGTTTTAATTTTTTTTTAAGTTTCTGCATATCTCCTTAGTTTGGAGAGTTCTAAGCAAATAGAAAAGTTGGAAGAACAGTATAAGTATCATCTATATACCTCTACCTAAATTAAGTAATTGTCAAAACTTTCCCTCATTCACCTTCTGTCTTCCAGAGAGAAATATTTGATTTATGAATCATTCTCAAGAAGGAATGAAGGATAAGCCCCCAACCTTCTTGCTTGAATAACTAGATTTTTTAAAGAGAAGATACTAATTATTGAATTGGGGAAAGGTAAAGGTGAAGCTAGTTGGCTTTTTTTTTTTTTTAAGTGGATAAGTAAAGGTTGTAGATCAATAATTCATTTTTGGATGTTCTAGAATTAAACTTCCTGGGCTGGTGAGATGGCTCAGCGACGTAAGCGCCTGCCTGGCAAGCGCGAGGGCCCTAGTTCGACTCCTGGAACCCACATACAAAAAAAGGGCCGGTGATATCGCTCAGCGGCACGGGTGCCTGCTGGCGTGCGAGGTCTTGAAGTCGACCCCCAGTACCCACAAAAAAAAAAAACAAAAAAAAAAAATTAAAATTCCTGACACATCCCCATGGAGAAATTAAATAACTAGTGGGATTTATCAAGTTTCAGTTCAGAGGAGAGATTAAATTAGATCAATCTGACATCAGTATGAAGCATTTAAACCTTTAGAAATAGGTATGAATACTTAGAGAGAAAAGATAAAAAGAAGTGGGTTCTTGACCAAACTCACAGAAAGTGTAATATTAGTGTTCAAGTAGAGAATTACTTGAATTAAGAAAAAAAGCTACTAGTTAGGTAGGTCATTTGTACAGAAGAGACTATTTCAAAAAGGAGGGCATCTCAGTGAAGTTGAATATTATTGAGAAAAGCTGAGTAAAATGAAGGCCTAATAAAATATTTACCACATTGTTAGCATGATGGTCACTGGGGACCTTAAGAATCTGTGTGTAGGTTGAATGGGAGGAACTAAGTAAGATTCATGAATTCTTTTGAAGCCGGATTTGAGCTGGGCGTGGTAGTACATGCCTTTAATCCCAGCACTTGGGAGGCTGAGGTAGGAGGATTGCCACGATTTTGAGGCCGGCCTGGGCTACATAGTGAGTTCAAGGCCTGAACTGCATAGTGAGACCTGTCTCTAAATAAATAAATAAAGCCTAACTAGATCACTCAACCATAGTCATTGAAAATATTATAAAGGTCAGTAAGGCAAAATGATTTATCTACTAAACAAATTCAGTGTTAATTTCACTGAAGCAGGTATTTATCACTTGTCATCTAAGTGGCCGTGATAATGCAAATGGTGCTGTAATAAAATGGATGCAGTTTTCCAGTCAGTGTCAACCTGGATGTGCTGCTGACAGTAAACGGTTTCAGTTACAAATACGAGTTTACACTGAATGTTTGGGCAGAACATTTATATGTGTTCATAACCACTTAACGGTTCTGTTTGTTTAGCAGAGTTCTTTACACCTCTTGTACTTACAATCAATATAGCTGTCAGTTGGACTAATGTATAAACAAATTGCCTTAAAATTTTTTTTTTAAGTTGCCTATTCAGCAATAGCAGAGAGGGGTCGTGACATTAGAAGAAGGGAAACATTTGAGTACATGTAATCAGATTGATTATATAAAGGGATTTACTTTAGAAACTTTGCCTGGTTTTAACTTCTCACACTGATACTTATTACCTATTTGAACTTGGCCAAGTTACTTGTTTAATCTCCATTTCTTTTTTTTTTTTTTTTGTGGGTACCGGGGGTCGACCTCAGGACCTCACGCGCCAGCAGGCGCCCGTGCCGCTGAGCGATATCACCGCCCCCTTTTTCATATGTGGGTTCCGGGAGTTGAACTCGGGCCCTCGCGCTTGCCAGGCAGGCACTTAAGCCGCTGAGCTATCTCACCGGCCCCTTAATCTCCATTTCTGTATCTCTAAAATAGAAATAATATTAGTGTCTGCCTCACAGGTTTATTAGAAGGGTAAATTAGCATACATGGATGCTACTCATAGCTCTTAGAATAATACCTTCTATGTAGTAGGCTCACAGACTACATAGGCTATTATTTTCTGAAACAAACTGGGTTGATTTTTAAATAACTTTTGCTTTCTATTTCAGAATAAAGCACAATCTATATTAGGCTAAACTCCTCATGAGAGAGTTTCTGTTGGCCTGATAATTTTCAGATGTAAACTCACAAGCCTCATTTGATTACTCAGTGTTCTGAATGACACCATTTAACTCACCCTAATTTACCAGGATTGTATTTGCTACCTCTAGAAAATAGATCTAGATGAATTTGTAAATAGGTTAAAGTTTATCTCTAATGTAGAGTCTCACACAAACTAGTGCCATGTTTATATATGAGAAAAGATGAAATGTATTGATTAACTTCTCCTAAAATTTATGGCTCTTAAAACGAGAAATCATACCGTTATTTTAGTATTCAGTCAGTTCCATTATTGCTTACATCAAATAGCATGGAATCGTCTAATAATTTCCATTATAATTCATAATATTTAATGTTCCTTAGAATGTCCTTCCTCCACTGAATTATATATTCCATAGAAATGTTTTCTGTTGAAGCACTTTAAGTAAATATGAGTTTTTGGCTAAAATAGGCCTTTATCAGGATAGCCAGGTTTATACTGACCAAAGAATTGCTGTTTTATTACACCATAATTTGGATTTTCCTTATCTCTAGGGGAATGCAGTTAGATTGAATTCTTTAAAAGCCTTTTAATTCTGAACTGTAATTATTGTTTGATTTATAGAATGTTGATAAATATTGATGTTCTAGCCTAAGAGATCATAAACAGATAGTTTATTGTGCTTTAAAATGGATACTTTTCCTCTTACTTGATTGATTCACAGATTCCAAATGCATGGGAAACGAACCTTCCCACCCCCAGCACCAAATGAACTTAATCTCAATTCATTTTTTCCTAGAATTCCTAGATACTTTTGCAAACTCTTGGTGTTACGTATCGTCTATGGCGATTTGTAGGAGCAAAATAGCTGTAATTTACACATGCGTTTAAACTAGGCTGAAAAGAGCATATAAAGCTTGTGATAAATACTCATTCTAACTCTTGATAGGCTGTTTTTTGTTTATTCATATGGGGTTTAACTGAAATAAAGATTGAGTGGATGCGTTGGGGCTTTGGACTTTTTGTTTGTTTTGCTCATGTGACTTCCAGAGGTTAGCATATTCAGATGAACAGTTTTCTTAGAAATGCTGTTTTTTTTTTAACACTTTTTTTTTTTTTTTTTTTTTTTTGTGGGTACCGGGGGGTCGACCTCAGGACCTCGCGCGCCAACAGGCACCCGTGCCACTGAGCGATATCACCGGCCCCTTTTCCGTATGTGGGATCCGGGAGTCGAACTCGGGCCCTCGCGCTTGCAAGGCAGGCGCTTAAGCCGCTGAGCCATCTCACCGGCCCTAGAAATGCTGTTGCTTCAAGTGGTAGGTGCTCTATTCAGGTAGTCTGTCACTTTAATAAATGTCTTCCTTCCTAAGTGTCCATACCTGAAATATTCTATTTTTACCACAGGGACTGAAATGTTATCCAGTAGAGTTTTGTCCAAAGAGAATAGGGGCTGGCGGGATGGCATAATCAATCATTCATCCGCTGGATGTCAGCAAAGGTTTAAAGTAAATGAAGAACTAACCTGGCTTTGGGAAAAGTGGCTTTATATAGTTTATACTGTACAAATATTCCTAAATTTAGAGGAAGGTGATGTGGTACTTTTAAAATATGTATAAAGAAAAATTCAGATGTTTAACCTGTTTTTAATCGTACTGCATCCAACTATGATAGATATCACACCTCGGAAGCTTTTTTGCTAAAGTTACATATGACTCCTGTTTCTGAGATCCTTTTCAAGTTTATATCTTGTCTTCCATATTGCCCTGATGCATTCCCTTCTTGAAACTAGGTACCATACTCCCTTGCTCTCTGTTCTCAGGCTTAATTGGATTCCTTTTTTCTATCTTCCTCTTAATGTTTGTTTGTATTTTCAGGTTACTGTTGTTTTGACTTAGCATCTGTTTATTTCTCTGATTAATTGTATTTGTGTCCAGACATTCACTGATGCCTGTGCGTTGGTAACTGACAATCACATTTCTAGCCTAAACTTCCACATTGCTCTCTGTACTTATTTATTTTTAAATTGTCCATTGCTCATGGGCCAGAACTTCAGATATTTATCTAAAACATATTCTTTTTCTTGGATTCCTTATTCTGGTCTTTCACACATGCTAATAGATTAGGTAATGCATTATGTACTCAATTACCCACAGGAGAAACCTGGGAGGTATTTTACTGTGGTATCTTTGCCTTGATGCCACATCTGATTGTCACCAAGTCCCATAGATTCTACCTCCAGAATACCTCTCCCCTCTATCTTTTACATGGTCTCTCTTTTGACCTTTAAGAGCAAACCTGAGATTTCTGCCTTCAGTCTGGTCCTCCACCTTATGATCTTCCACTTTCATCTATAGGAAACTTTCTAAGAATGTAAATCTGATTAGATCAAACTCCTATTTTTGTGTCTTCCTATAGTACCTATTGGAAGGAGTTCACAAAGATTCAATCTGCAGACAAATCAAGCTGAAAGATACCTTTTTCCCAATCAGTGTTTCTGATATATTGAAATTGATGTTCAGCATTAAGAAATTGAGATATATCACATTAACATCTAAATTTCAGGTTTCTCCTAAAATTATAGAAGATTTGGGAATTTGGAAATAGCTCAGTGAACTATGAGCTTTGTCTGGGTCTCCAGAGCCAACTGCCATTTCGCTCACTCCTTATTGGCCTAACTCTCATGAGCATTAGGGTTTGTTCCTCTTGGGTTAGGATAGGATTCTAGACCCCAACTTTTGGGCCTCCTATGATGAGCCTTCCCCTTCCACCTAATATTTTCTCAAAAAGTTCTCTCACCTTTTATCCTGACATGTCAAAGTCCCCTTGTTTATGGTATCCTGCATCATGTTTTAGGCTATAATTATCTTATATTTGCTCCTTCCTTCTCCTAGAACATTTCTTTTTCTTATCTGGTTGACCAACTACTCATCATTTAAGCCCTAGGTCAAGTATCCTTATCTTTATAAAGCCATTCTTGGCCTGATCAAGTTACTTCCTTTCTTTGACCATACCAAAATAAACCTCTATTTGTAGTACATCAAGTTTACTTTTATGACAATTATTTGTTTCCTTGTATCCTTTCTCTCCCAGTATCACCAAGGGGCTTACAGTGCAGGAATCTATTTTACAATAATACAATAATAATAATAATTATTATTATAATGCCTGGCATGCAGTGCTACTGAATAAGTTTTGTTAAATGAAGGATATGAATGAATCAGTGAATAACACAGAGCCATGTGCCTATAGCCATTTTTGTTTTGTTTTGTTTTTTGTTTTGTTTTGTTGTTGTTTTTGAGACAGGGTCTTGCTATTTAGTTCAGGCTGGCCTTGAACTCACTATGTAGTCCAGGCTGGCCTCAAACTTCCTGCCTCAACCTCCCAAATGGTGGGATTACAGGTGTGTGCTACCATGTCCGGCTAGCTGTAGTGTAGTCTTAGATTTATCTTCTTTAGTCTAAGATGTTCCATAAAATGTTGCAGCTTTAGTAACAGAATTTTCTCCCCCCAACTAGTTGCTGTATTTTATGTCATCCTCTTTTATGTCAAACATTTTCAGTTTTATAGTTAAAACAAATATTTCTGGTTTTTCACAGTGAACTATTTTAATAACTTTAAATCTTCCCATTTTCTCTTAAGGAAAATTTTATGAACTATGGGTTAGGGTTCATAAAAGGTATTTATAAAAAAAAAAAAAATGAAAAGAGATACAGCTTCCAAGATTTCCCTTCTGAACAATATTTTGACATACCTTGATTTTTTTTTTTTTTTTGTGGGTACCGGGGGGTCGACCTCAGGACCTCGCACGCCAGCAGGCGCCTGTGCAGCTGAGCGATATCACCGGCCCCTTTTTCGTATGTGGGTTCCGGGAGTCGAACTTGGGCCCTCGCGCTTGCCAGGCAGGTGCTTAAGCTGCTGAGCCATCTCACCGGCCCCCGACATACCTTGATTTTTAAGAGTACAATATCAATAGTCATATTCTAAATAACTGTGATTTAGTTACTAATTGGAGATAAAAATTCTTTTGATACCCCAATCTAAAACTTATAGCAATATTCTTATGTTTACTGTTTACTTTAAAATTGAATAGTAAAAGTGTTTTTGTTTTATTCACTGAGCATCTTATTTTCTATAATAATGCCAGAAGGAAAAATGTAGCTGTTTCCTTAGGGTAGTGCTGAGCACAGTTTTTGTGTAGGAACCTTTAAAGGAGATATTTATTTCAATTTTTACAATCCTGTGTCCTCCAGTTTCCACAATCTTATGTCTTCAATGATGTTTTACAAATAAAAATAATATGACTAGTCAGCCTTGAAGTAGCAAAGTATGTATCCTACATGTTCCCTAGAATGATTTCATTTTTTTAGTAATACAATTTTTTTACTTGTCCTAGAAAAATCAGGGATTAGTATTTTCATTTAAATCTGTGTACTCCCACTCAACCCCAAGTAAAAAAGAAAGGCATCCAATCAAACGGAATCGAATTGTTAACCACCATCGTCAATGTGGTATGTTAGAAGAATGCCTATAGATTTTAATGGATGAGTCTACTGTGAGAACATGGTGCTGACCTACTGTCATTAGGTTATTCATTTTTAATTATTTTTCTAAAAGTGAACTGGATTTGCATGCATCTCTTTTCATGACTTTTTCCAACTTCTGCTTGTGACCAGCATGATTTTGTCTTGATTAGCATTGACTCTGGTCTCTGGACTCAAGTGTGTTCAGCTCCCTTCAGAATGGGACATCTTGGTTCTTTCAAGAAAGTGTAAATTCCAACCTGTATAACCCTGTGTGTCTTCAAAAAAGTATAGGGTTAAACCTTTTAATATGACTAACTTGATTTCTTTTTCATTATTCCATTTATAGTGTTGATATCCTGCAATCAACTAATTTCCATTTTTTTTACATCTTGGTTACTGAGGAACAAACAAAACAGTTTTACAGCAGTTTTGAAAGTGCTTTTTATTTAAATTACTTGAACTTTCTCTCATGCTTGAAAGAAAACAGTTTTCTTGTTGCCTATTGTTTTTCCTAAGAGGTTAAAGGATTCCTATTTGAAAAGATGCTAATTTTGTAATTAGTTAAATCTGAAATTAAATTTTTGAAATGGAGCAAATGCGCTTTTTTACATACATTTTCTAAGTATTCTTCCACTAGCAGACAGTAACTTTGGGAGAGATTTTTAAGAGGACAACCACTATATTAGTGTATAACTCCTGTGGGGTATATAATAAAAATCATCTTCTATCATGTAATTGCTCAATTTTGAAAGTTTTGTTGGTTACTATTATCCATGTGAAACTATATTTCTACTGTTGTCCCTTGGACCACTAGGTACCATTTCTTATTTACCCATGCATATAAGTCTGATGTTGTAGATCTGCAGAAACTGGGATTGGAAAAGAGTCATTAGATTCCTTATTCTTCTCATAGAGACCAAAGTGTGATTTTTTTTCCCCATGGTACGCTGACCTGCACTCTGCCCAGTGCTTTTGTCCCCCCCTTGGGAAACTGCTCTGTGGTCCAAAACTCACACTCTTTTGGAATTTTTATAGCCTCATTTCTAAAAGTTTCCCATTATTTAAACTATCCTGTGAACTATTCAGGGGCAAGTACTGAAATGTCCTAAAAATGCAACCTCAAGTTCTTTGTTACAGTATTGGAAAACCTTTACCGAGCAAATGCTGAAGGTGGTGGTGCTGGCTTAATGAAGATGATTATAGTTATGATGATTATAAAGATGTTCAGGAAAGATTCTCCCTTCCATATTTGTTTCCTATCCCAGCTCCCCATTCCACCTTTCCCCCAAATCTCTAACTCTGGTAACTACTGTTAGTGCTTTCTTATGTATCTTTCCACTTTTCTTTTTTTTTTTTTTTTTTTGTGGGTACCGAGGGTCGACCTCAGGACCTTGTGTACCAGCAGGCGCCCGTGCCGCTGAGCAATATCACTGACCCCTTTTTCGTATGTGGGTTCCGGGAGTCGAACTCAGGCCCTCGCACTTGCTGGGCAGGCGCTTATGCCGCTGAGCCATCTCACCGGCCCCACTTTTCTTTATGAATATACAAACAAGTACAAATGTACACCACCCTTTTAAGTAGTAACAAAATGGCATACCATACAAAAGACAGCGTAGGCTATGTGCACTATTCCACACTTTGGTTTTTCACTTTTCAGTTGATTTTGGAGTGCTTTCCATATTAATATGTGAAGAGCTTCTTCATTCTTTTGTTTTACTTACTAAATAGTATCCCATTTACCAAATTTATTTCATCAGTCCCATGTGAATGAGCTTTCGCTCAGTGAATAATTGAACTATGTCATTTTTCATGAGTACAAAGATCTTAAAAAGTAGAATTACTTCTTCAAAGTGTTCATGCATTTGTAATATCAGTTATATAGTTGTCCCCTATTGGAGATGTACTAAATTACACTCCCTCGTCAGTGCCTGAGAGTAGTGGATTATCACTTACAAAACGAAGTGGTCACACGAGTGGATGTTGGACAGACTGACAGGAATAAGCTATCTCACTGTATCTTTTATTAACTTTTATGAGCAAGATGGGGTGTCTTTTCATGTTTTTGGGAAATATTTTTATCCTTTACTTGGTTTTTTTCTTGCAGAGTGAGAGGTAGATCTTTGTCTTTTTCTTAGTAATCCCTAAGAGTTTTTTGTATTTTTTGATGATTAGTCCTTGTTAAAGATAGAACTTACAAGTATTTTTCCAGTTTATCATTTGTGTTTTGACTTTGTTTAATCAAATATTAAATTTATTCTGTCTTTATACATCTTGCCATTCAAATTGTGAAATTTTTATATGGTTGAGATTTTATGTGGTTGAGATTTATCAGCCTTTTATGGTTCTACATATGGAGCCATAATTAGAAGGACTTTTTGCATTCTGGCATTATAAGAATTTAAGTTAAATTTATATCCAGTTGTTTTATCTTTTATGCTTTTACTTACATATATATAGGGACTTCTCTTTGACTTCATATTCTAACTGGTTGTTTGTGTATATGAATTGATTTCTGTATTTAATTTTGTAGCATGATACTTTAGTAAATGCACTTACTGTATGCAGTTCAATTTACTTTCATGAATTTTGCTTGAGATAGACAATTGTATCATCTGTAAGAGTGGTGGTTTTTCCTCTTCCTTTCCAATTGCATACTGCTAACTTCTCTGGTCTAATTATGTGTGCTAGTTTAACAAAAAGTGAAAGATAAATTAATGATACTGTTGGTAGTCACTTTGTTTTTCTTTTTTTTATAAATCTTTATTATGTTGTATTTGACACGTGGCTGTGCATTTTGTTCTTTGGTCCTTATTTTTTGCTTTCTTTTGGGTAAAGCACATTATTTTAGTATTCAGTTTTGTCTCCTGCATTAAAACTTTAGTTATACTTTTTTGTGTTCCATTTTAGTGGTTCTTATAGAGAGTACTATGTGAATCTTTAGGTTATTACAGTCTACTTTGAAACAATCTCATGTTACTTCAGGGACAGAGTAAGACCTTACTCAATAGAATTCCATTTACCTTTCTCCCATTCTTTTCTTTTTTGTTGCCTTATATTTTACTTATATTTTATTTGTAGAAATGCTGTGAACCTCATATGTGCTTTTTTTTTTTTTTAAGTCTATTTATTCAGATATTTACTTACCGGAGCTCTTTGTCCTTCATGCAAATCTGTTTTCATTCCATTGTCATTTCTCATCAGTCTAAAGAACTGTTTTTAAACAGCTTTAGTTGGGCAGTTCTGCCAGAGATAAATTCTCTTAGCTTTTATTTGTCTGAAAATTTTCTTTTCAAAAAATTTCACTATCATTTTTAGTGAGATAGTCACAATATACTGAATTTTAGTTTGATAGTTTCCTTCCTCCCTTTCTGTACTTTAAAGATTTAGTTCTTTTGTCTCTTCAAGTGTCTTAGTTTTTTATTGTATTCCAGGTATTTTATGCAAAAGTACAGTGGAGAGTCATGTGAGTTAAATTTTATTGGAACCAAAGAAACTAAAGCATTACTTTCTTTCAGGCCTCTGCAGTGGAGTGGCTGAGTCAATCTGATCTTTGGTTGGGCTGTGTATAGGTTTGTTTTTGAGACAGTCTTCCTATGTAGTTCAGCTTTGTAGTTCTGGAACTCGCTATGGAGCCAGACTGGTCTCAAATTCGCAGTGATTCTCCTGCCTCAGCCTCCCAAGTGCTGGTATTACAGGCTTGTGCCACCATGCCTGGCTGTATGGGCTTTTTTGCAGCTTCAGTTTAAATTCATATGGTTTGAAGCTGGAGTTAGACTTTTCCTTTCTGCAGAATTTGAACTTTGAGCGCTGATGTGTTTCCAGAGATCTCTTTCGGCTTTACAGCTAAACTTCAGGCTCTTTCATTTGTAGAAGATCTCCCTCTGTTTATAGCCCTACCATTAATTTTTTGGTCTCTGGCAAGTTCTCTTTGTTCTCCAGTTATACTCCTGGCTTTCTGTACCTAGGGAGATTTCTCTCTGCCCCACTGCAGAGACTGAACCTTAGAGTGGTAGTTGCCTTAAATTCTTTGAAGGTTCAAAATGCCTCTGAAGGTTTTCTCTCAGCACCCCCATGCTTCTCTCCCACTCCACCTTTTGGTGGCTGCAGTGCTGGAATGCCTCAAATAGGTTTCTATAGCTCTCGCGCTATAATAGCCAAGAGCTCAGAGCACTTAGCCTGTGCTTGTCTTAGCTCTGCTGCCTTGCACCCAACCTGCGGAGAGCCACTACCTTAAAACTGGGAGAGGTTGCACACCCCAGGGTGCTTTTCTCTCAGCTCTCCTGGCGCGCTCCGAGGATAACCTCAGGGATAAACTACAGGAAAACGCATAATTGGTAGACCCTATACCTCTTCTGTGTGGCTCGGGCTTCTTGATGCAGATCTTAAAAGTTTGTAAGACGTTTGGTTGGCTTCTTCACTCCACCAGGAGTGAGTGGAGTTCTTTTATAAAAGAACTGTGTCTCTTCTATAAAAGGCCCATGATGTTTCAGGATGTATTTCATTTAAGTGTTTTTATGTCATCAGCTTTCTGATAGGCTTTACAACTATGATTTTGTAGCTTCTCTGGCTTGTTTTGTTTGTTAAGAGAAAACAGTGGTCTCGTGATTTTCTTAAACCTTTGGGAAGCAGAAGTCCTGGCTTACTCTGTAGTCGTGCCTTGTCTGCTTCTCTCAACAAATGATGTCTAGAAGGGCTTCCACCAGCAGCCAGCTGATAACCGTTTCCACATTTGTTATTTCTAACAAAGAATAGAAGTTTCGTGCTTCAGAATGAGTCCCTCCTCTTTAGAAAGTATATTCCAACTGGTGCTTTTTGGGCTCAGTTGTTGCTGAGTAGTAAGTACTCTTATCCTTCATGCTTTTTGTCATCTTCATCAAGTGGCTTCTGCGTGAACTGCTCTGCTTTTGGACACTTCTCCAGATACTTTGAAGTCTATGAATAATGTCTGTTTTCTACTTTCACCAGAAATAGAGAATTCAGAATATATTTGTTCTCATGCCTCTCCCATCCACCCCACTGCAGAAGGAAAGGAGAGGCAAAAACAATGACTTCAGGGAACCTGTTAACTTGTGAAGCTGTGTTCATGTGGCAGTTTGCACTTAAGCATTACAACAGAGTATGCATTTTTACTTGCTTTATGCAGACATGCATACTGAGATGTGAGGTGCCTTCTCTATAGTCACACAGATAATAAAAGCTAAACTGGGACTTGAATCATAATTAGTTTCATTCACATGTTTAAATAATGTGCTGATAATAAAGTGCATTATCCTTGAAGCTTGTATGTTGTGTGACTCTGAACTTAAACATTTTCTAGGGACAGAGCAAAGGGGTGAAAGGGAACCTAATTCCTCAGAAAACATTGAGACCCAAAGCAGAAAAAATCAAGCTCAGATATCAGCAAAAAAGGGCAAAAAACAAAAAAGCCAGAGGTGTGGGGTGTGGAGTGGAGGCAAAATTGAGTCCCAAGAGCCAAGAGGATGTGGAATAGGATGGCCACCTGGTCTTTACATTTGGGGAGCTTGGGTGATAAGTGGGGTCAGAAGTGAGTTGCATGTGTTGACACAGGTATGTGAGGCCATCTTAAAATGAGGAGCTGGGGAAGCATAGCCACAGTTTTATGTGCTGCAGGAACAAACTTGCTGCCCTTCACGAGAGCAGTGACTTTCCTTAAATTCCTAGTACGTTAAGCGCTATATTAGCCGTTTTTATAAACTTTATGTCAGCTAGCCCAAACTACATAGGGGTTTTTAATCAAAGCTGGAATCCAGAATGCCTCACAGGAGTTTTCTCTCAGCTTTTTTGTGCTCATTAAATGCTCAGATCTAGCTGAGTGTGGTGGTGTACACCTGTAATCCCAGCGCTTGGGAGGCTGAGTCAGGAGGGTCACTGCGAGTTTGAGGCTAGCCAGGGCTATATAGTGAGTTCAAAGCCAGCCTGAACTACATAGTGAGACCCTGTCAATAAATAAATAAATAAAAGTAAAAATAAGTGCCCAATCTTAGGCCTTTGAAATTTATCATATTGTTTCTTCAAAGGGCAGGAAAACAAATCTAAAAGAATAACAGAAACTAGCCCATAACCCAAATAAAAATTAATGTGTACGTATGATATGAGATATATTCAGATATATTCAGAGAAATAAGAAAGAACAGAAAAGGAATGGCTTCCTCAAGTTTACATACAAGAAGTTAGGTTGAGGACACTTTGGTTCTTGTTCAGTTCTGGGAGGATCTTCTGTCCATCTCTGCATCCAATTGAGACTTCTGTGCCTAAAGATAATTCAGAGAAAATTCTGTGCTGCACCTCTCAGATGATTAAAGAGTTGAAAAATTAGACAGATGAAGAAAGGTCCTGGGATCATTTTCCCTGGATGGAAAGTTGTAGAGTTGTTAAGTGTCTTCAAGTCTGTGAAGAACTATTATACCAAGTATGGTCAGCAGCTGTTTGTTAGTCTCTACTGTATGTGTAACTGTAGTACCATGGATTTAAGTGCAGTTTACAAAAATAATTCCTGACGGTAACCAGTGATTATTGGTAAGCATCTTTGTGGGAGTGAAGGGAACTCTTTTCCAGCGTCTTTATAAGCCACATTCCACTTAGGATGATATAAGGGAGCAAGGCACACTAGAGGACTCTCAAGGTCTCTTCTAGCCCTGAGGTCTTATTATTATTGCATATTTATAGAGCACCAAAATTGGCCATGTTCTTTTCAGAGACTAGAATTACAGTCAGTCACTGTCCAGTGCTATCACAGTCAAAATTAGACAAATCAGCAATGCCTTGGTTGCCAAGTCAGGTCAAAGTTAGTGGGCATTTGTCTAGCTACCTGAAAGTGTGTATTCTCTTCAAGAACATTAGAGAATGATCTAAGAGCATAGTAAAAGATCTTAGGTTAGTACTACAATGGTCCAGTGAAATTTGTAACTAGGACTCTCTAGGGGTTTTTATAATCAATCATGTTATTATGTGTTAAGCAATCTAATTTAGAATTACTATGCTCAGAACTTTTATTGTAAAATAAAATGAAGGGGAAAAAACATAGAACTTTGTTGTCAAGCTGTTTTACTTAGTATATGGTATTCTTTTTGTTTACTTGAACATAGTACTCAGCCATGTCAGGCAAGCACTCCATCACTGAGCTACATCGCCAACCCTGTTTTACTTTGAACTCATACCTTCCAATTCATCTGACCATGAGTGAAGCAGAATCCGTACTAATAACTGAACTATAAAACAAAATTATGTTGCTATTTTGAAATACTTCTAATAAAGTCCCATATTTTTATTGAAAGAAAGAAAAGTACTGTCATGTGGTGAAATATTGCATTTTTAATTATCTGAATTTGAAAAGACTAATAGTCTTATATTTTGTTTAACATTAATTATTGTATATCTAATCAAGAACTTAACATTGAGCTGTCAGACATAAACTAGTTGAAAATGAGTTCCCTTCTTCCACTAATACACATTTTAATCGTTTAAAAACTCATATTTTGAAATAATTTTAAACTTTCAGAAAGGTTTGAAGAAATAGTACAAAGAACATAGATATATTGGGGCCGGTGAGATGGCTCAGCAGCTTAAGCGCCTGCCCGGCAAGTGCAAGGGCCCGAGTTCGACTCCCGGATCCCACATACGAAAAAGGGGCCGGTGATATCGCTCAGCGGCACGGGCGCCTGCTGGCGCGCGAGGTCCTGTGGTTGACCCCCTGGTACCCACAAAAAAAAAAAAAAAAAGAACATAGATATACATACACATTACCTAAATTTACCTATTGTTAACACATTGTCCCATTTGCTTTATCATTTTTGAATGATATATATTTATATATAATGGTATTTATATATATAAATTTATGGAGAAAGCATACATCATACATCTTTTCATGTTTTTAAAGTAATTTTTAATCCTCTTCAAAATAAAAATAAATTTTCTCATATAGCTCTATTTTTTACCAAAATTTAGAGGTAACTTGAAGCATTTTGTCCTGACATCCACTTTAATTATCATTGAGGAGGTCTTTTTCATTCCTCTGTATATAAAGTATATTATTTTTTGCTGGCTGTTAAATAGTCTTAAGTCTTAACATACGTACCTATTGCTGTAACACATGATGATATAACATTGCCATGTGACATGTTAAAGCATTGTCAAAGTACTGATTTTTTGTTACATACTTTTAATTGAAGAAACCTCATTTCAATAATGTAAATATACTTATTTAAATAATTGAACGAATTACATTTTTACTCATTAAAATGACTTGGGTTCAGTTGAAGTGCTTGGCCTATACGTTTATTTTTTTATTTCAGCTAAATATGAGATCAGAGGCCTGACTTTGCATATTTGGTCATTTCTGTTAAAGTAGTTTATGATTCCACAAGTCCAAGACTGAATTTCACTGAAGCATAAGCTACATAAGATAAAGAATGGACAACTGGCTTAACAAAAGTAATAGAGGAAGGCCGGTGATATAGCTCAGTGGCATAAGCACCTGCCTGGCAAGTACGAGGTCCTGAGTTCGACTCCAGGTACCCGCATTAAAAAAAAAAAAAAGTAATAGAGGAAGCAATTAAACAATTTTAGATACTGATGGGAAATTGTTATTCTTTGCAATTACAAAAACTTTATTGCCATATTTTTATTGATTTATCAACATCTTTAATGTCTGAGATTAATATCAACTTCGAATAAATCAACTCTGAATATTTTTCCAAATAGTCTCAGATGTGGTATTTCTGTGGTGAGTTCAATTTTCAAGTTGTTTTTTGTTGTAGCTGTTTTTTGTTTGTTTGTTTCGGTGCATATTGGCACTGAGCCAGAATGAAGGAAAAGGCTGGTGTTACGACTGGGATTGTTTTGTGGTACTACCTGCACTCATGGAAGGACCACAGAGCAGAGAACAAACTAAAAATGCAACATCTGTCATCTTCATCGTACAGCCACTGAATTTTTTTTTTTTTTTTTTTTTTTTTGTGGGTACCAGGGGGACGACCTCAGGACCTCGCGCGCCAACAGGCGCCCGTGCCGCTGAGCTATATCACCGGCCCCTTTTTCGTATGTGGGATCCGGGAGTCGAACTCGGGCCCTCGCGCTTGCAAGGCAGGTGCTTACGCCGCTGAGCCATCTCACCGGCCCACAGCCACTGAATTTTGACTTGGAACTTTATAAGGTAGCTTCACTCTCTTATAACACCTGAACCCTCTTTGTTACTGTTTTTCTTATAGATTTATTAGTTTTAAGTATGCTGTATATTTGCTTCATATTAGACTACTGTCAGGAAAACTAGACAGTGTTAGTTCCAAGAATATTTTTCTTTCTGAAGCACGCACACGTGGGATGTGCGATTTTCAGTAATTCTTATTCATTTGCGATATAGCAGTTTGTTCCTGTCTGGGGAGGATAGGTCTGTTGTTTCAGATTGCTGGGTTTTGTTTTTGTTTTGCTCCCTAATACAAATCGAATGGCTTACAGATGTCTATTTGTGTGACAGCTCAATCTAGATAAGTGCCCCCCGTTGCCTAACAGTACAATTTGGGGTCTCAGAGATAAAAGCAAACAGAATGCCAGGCTTGTAGCAGAGCTTCTTCGTGCAGATAAGAGAGGCGATCCATATTCCTCAGGTCCACAGATCATACAAAGAAGAAATATGCATACACATCATCTCCTTTGAAATGGTGGCCTTTTAGTGGCTACGTAATAAAAAATAGGAATATCTAACTCATGAGAACAATAAAATGGCTGATATGAGACATGTCTATATTTGAAATTAAAGAGAGATGTAGTACTGACTTAACAAAATTGGAGAGAGATCTGTTGTTTAGCATTTTCCTATAGTAGATTGACATTTGTTGAATGAACTTGCTCTCTACTTTGACATTCCTATTCTGAAATAAGTTGTATCTGTATGCAGTGATTCTTTTATAGCTTTTATACTCTGCTAGAGATAGAGTTGAAGGGGTCTTCTTTTTTTGCTCCAAGATGAGGAGCTGAGACTTTGTACCTATTGGCTTACTTCTGTGCAAAAACAGAAGTCTTCCTGTAAAAGTTATCTCCCGCATATAATTCATACATAAAAAGAATTACATATGTAGTAACCACAGTAATGAGGAAAAAATTAAACTAAGGCATAAAGTAACAAACATCCTTAAAATATGGCCAAGGGCTCCAGGTGTATATATTCTGAAAAATAAGGGTTTGATAGAGCCTATTGATTGATTGGACTTGGGAAGTAAAAGAGACAGCAGGATAATTTTCAGGTTTTTATGTAAGATGGCCATATATACAGTAACACCATCCATCAAATTTGGAAAAGCAAGAGGAGAGATACATAAAAGAAAGGTTTTTCCCCATGTTGTCTGTGTTAAGTGAGATGTCACTAGGTTACAATGCCCAGTATGATTTGGATTTTTGGGTAGAATAGGCAGAAAACATCTTTCCCAGCTTCTAGGTGGTACTTGGAATGATAGCTATTGATTAGATCATTCAGATGAGTGAAAAGAGTGCTGAGCGACCTCAGGGAACCATCAATGTTTTATGAGCAGACTGAGAGAAAAGTTACAATAGTGGAGACTCAGGAGAGACTAGAAAGATAGGGGGAATTCCAAGGAAGAGTGGTGGCAGAGCTGCCAAGGAGATAGTGAGGAATAATGTTAGGTGACACTGATAAGTCAAATGGAGAAAAAGACCTAAAGTGATCATTGGAGCCAACTTGGTATAGTGTAAGCAACAAAGTGAAGTAGTGTTGGATTATAACTCAAAGTATAAAGTAAATATCCATAAATCCATACTAATATAAATACATGATTAACTAGACAAATCACACATGCAGAAGGGTGCCAAATGATTTGTACAGGTGCTGTGTCCTCAAGGAGATGGAGCACAACACCCCACTCCTTAAATGTGAGCTCGGCATAGGGAGTACAGTATGGGAAGAGGAAAAGAGTAACCACAGTGGCAAAATCTGACAAACACTGCCTCAGCCAAGTGATCATCAAGGTCAACGTCAACAGTGATGCTATGTTGCTAATATGTAGCCTTTATGTGATGTGATGAAAATGGCACTTTAATTCTTCCTCCCAAAAACATACTCAGGGAAATCATGAGGAAAATAACAAACAATCCCAATTGAGGGACATTTTACAAAATACCTTATCACCTTTCCTTGACACTGTGAAGGTCATCAAAAACAAGAACATCTCCCAGTCTCAGTGGCACGGGACTGTAATCCCGGCCACTCTGAAGGCTGAGTCAGTGGGATTGCAAATTTGGAGATAGTCTGGGCAATTTAGCAAGACAGGTTCAAAATAAAATTAGAAAAAGAAAAGGGCTAGGATGTAGCTCAGTGGTAGAGTGCTTGCCTAGCAAGGATGGGGCCCTGGGTTTGATGCCCTGTACCATGAGGAGAAGGAGAAGAAGAAAAAGAAGGTCTGAGAAAGTGTCTTAAGCCAAGAGGAGCTAAGGAGACATTGCTATTAAATATACTCTGAAAGTTTAAATGGGATCATGGAACAGAAAAAGAGCCTTAGTTAAAAAACTAAGTATATTTGAGCCAGGTGCAGTGGTGCACACCTGAAATCCGAGCACTTGGGGAGGCTGAGCCAGGAAGACTATAATTAAGTTGCCAGCCTGGGCAACTTGGCAAGACCCGTCTCAAACTTTAAAAAGTAAGGCTGGGATATAACTATATGCAAAGACTCTGGTTTCAATCCCCAGTACTACAGAAACAAAACAAAACAAAACAAAAAAAACCATTAAGGATATCTGAGTAGAGGATGGGCTTTAATAATGATAAATAACAATAAACAACTGATTCATTAATTATGACAAACTCGGTATGGGTTATATGAGAATTCTGTATTATCATTGTAAGTCTCGTATAGATTTAAAACTACATTTAAATTAAAATGCATTGATTCAATGATTTTGACAACTAGGAAGTCATTGGTGATCCTGAAGAAACCTGAGGAGAAGTAGGAAAGTATCTACAATTTGGAGTAAGTTGACAGGTGACTGGGACCTGAACAAGTGGCGTTAGTGCATATAAAATACCCTTTCAAGAAGCTTTGCTTAGAAGGGAGGGATAAAGAGGTTGGGCAGTAGCTGGGAAGAATAGTATAGGTTGAAATAACTTTTTTAAGTATATAAAGCTGGGATAAATTCAGTATTTTAAAACTTGAAGGAAATAACAAGTAGAAAAATATTTAAGATAAAAGGAGAACATTTAATTGATCAGCAGGTTTTTTTTTCTTTTTTCAATTCAAAATGGAGACTCTTTTAGGAAGAACATGTGGTTAAAGAATCAGGCCTGACTATCTATACCTTATTACATCTGCATTAGGTCACCCTAGTAATACAAGTAACCTTCAAAATGTTTTCATAGAAAACTTGGACTAAAATGACTTTCTTGGGCCGGTGAGATGGCTCAGCAGCATAAGCGCCTGCCTGGCAAGCCCGAGGTCCAGAGTTCGACTCCCGGATCCCACATACGAAAAAGGGTCCGATGATATCGCTCAGCGGCAGAAGCACCTGCTGGCAAGCGCGAGGTCCTGAGTTCGACTCCAGGTACCCACATTAAAAAAAAAATAAGTAAAATAAAATAAAGTCACTTTCTTACATTGCCTAAGCATCACAATTTATTGACTCTATCTATAAAACATTAAAAAACAATATATGTCTCTGAATTGTGAGCAGTGTTACCTCACTATCATACAGCATATTCTTTAATAAAGAATCTTTCACGATGTGGGTCCAAAAGTGAAATACCAAGAAAAAAATTTGGAAATTATTTGCCTGTGAGATGGCTCGTTCCACCCTAAAAGTTTAGAGTAACTGTTCAGGGAGTCAGCAGATCCCGTGGGTAAACAGGCAGTTCTTAGCATATCTTCATAGACTCTATGGTTCTTCTCTAAGTCATTGGGCTAGATTATTATTGTTTTATGGGGCAGCATTTAAAGATTAATTTTGAAACATATCTAAGTAACACTCATAGGTATGGTTGTGACTTATCCTCTGAGATCTGAATTTTATTCTATCAAGGAAAACAGTAATTTAATAAAGCACTTGTTATCCTTGAACTCCTAAATTTATTGTCAACATTGCAGATGTTGACAACTCTCTTAAGTTACTTTTCTCTTGTGGCTGAGACAAAATACCCAATGCCCAAAGTTAAGGGAGTAAGAGTTTATTTAGCTCACAGTTTGTAGAGGTTTCAGTCCATAATCTGCTGGCACCAAGGTAGGGTGACACAGTCAGAGGGAGACACAGTTCATGGTGGCGGAAGACAGTAAAAGCAACAAGAGAGGGAGAGATAAGCCTCTTTCTGTCCCTTATGTTGTATCCAGTCTACCAGGATTAGGGTGGTGCCAATCCAATCAGTGGACTGATCCAGCAATTGCTCACCTTTAATCCCAGCACCCTTAATCCCAGCATTGCACTTTGAATCAATCACACACTAGATTCAGCCACCTCTGAAAAAACCCTATGACCACATGAGGCTTTGGGGGGACATCTAGACACAAACCATAACAACAATATGTAATAACATTTTATTAATATTATTAGAAGAGGATAACCAGAAACAAAATTTACAAACTACCATAGTCAGCTTTGTAGAACTAGAAGTGCATCCCTCATCTGGCTTAGAATCCTTTGTCTCTAAAGGTGTAGCCTGGTCTAGGTGATGTGTCATGTGACCTCAGTGTCACTTTTACAGTGTCCTGAAGATCACTTGTTCTTGGGTTTCCAGACCATTCAAAATTATGGCTGTCAACAGATTTTCAGTGAATGGTCACTTTTCCTTCCCAGTGCTAGGCAGATTCCATAGGGAAACTGGAATTATATAAATTAATTGTATGGAAACAAAGTATCTGCTGTGTAGCATTTATTTATCAGAGTACTATTTTCTAAGGGGCATGTGTAGTGTGTTGATGTATCATTAACAAACAAAATAATAAACATTTTGATCATTTCAAGGAGATTCAGTGGAGTTAATTTTACATTCAGAAAAACTTTAAGGAATTAGATTTCTTCCACTGCATACTTACACTATACCAGATGCTAATGACAACATCTGGACATTCTATTATATGCTGATGTTCTGAATGAAGTAACTTAATTGTTGATTGACAAGCTAACATGATTTAAGACACAGCCACACTGTGTTCAATAGCAGTGTCAAAAGTCATACACTATAAGCATATGCTAGCAAACAGGATACTAGCTAACTTATTTTGCATTTTAAAACACTAATGTTAAACTTACACTTCATGATAAAATTTAGAAATGCTGGAAGAGGAAATGAAGAAGTACAGTTACCTAATTTCTAGGCTCTCTCTTTTCCAAATCATTAAATGATATAGTAGCAATGTGGTCCAAGGTGCTCATCTAAGAAAGAGTCTATTCTAGCACTGTGCAACACAAGTAGAATTCTCCTATATGGATTGCATATGGGTTTGTGTGAGTCTATATGTGTATACACACACATTTAATCTTATTGTTTGCATATAAATATTCATATGTGATGTAGCTAACTTTAAAAAATAAGAAACATGGCATAATTTATCTCATTATTTACAGCCAAAAGGTAAATATCCATGCAAATCTTTTTTCTTTTGTTTTTGTGGTATTAGAGAAATATGTTTGAAAATACAAGCGAAAAAGAGTAAATAAGGACCAAAATGTACAATAGATGTTGTGAAACAGGAAGAAATTGTTCAAAAGGAAAGAGGAACTAGGGAGGGGGAAGAGGGAAAGGAAGAAAGGAAAAAGAAAAAAAGATTTAAGAAAAGGATAAGATGAAAATGAAGATAGGGAGGGGAAGAGGGGTTGAAAGGAGGGGAGGAGATTGGGAAAAAAAAGAGGAATCAAAATATATCACGTACAGGTACAAATTCCCTATGATGAATGTAATCTTTATGTATATGTGATTGTACCAATAAACTTAATTTTAAAAAATCTATTAACATACCAGGAATAAAAACTTGTAAGTATATTTTGTACTAGAAATAAAAACTTGTAAGAAAAAGAGAAAATACAAGCAAAAATAATAAAGGAGTAATTATGATAAAAAGTCAAAATTTAATTTCAAATTTTTCCCTAGTATTATATAATAAAGAACAATAGATTGTTTTGTGTTCTCATGATAACCTGCTTTTCCAACACTAGTTCTTTTCTAGCGTGTTAGTATTTTCTCTTTGTTGGCTTGCATATGGTCCACTGGTTATGAGTTTATAATAGATACAAAGCATACTTTCCCTTTATTAATGCTACAGTATTGATGGCATGTAGCATGTGCACTTTCCAAGTGAATGAGCTGGACCTTTAACCCAAAACAGTCCCTTGAGCCATGTTTTAGTGGAATGATTACTTAGAAGAAACAGATTGGCACTTACTTTCTCTGATAACATTGAAGAACTGCAGTAAAGTTTTTACTATTGGAAACCATCCAAAAATGGCAGTATCATAGAATAAAGAATTGAACAGAACAATGTTACAGAACTACTAGGTTAAATAACATGGACTTTTAAAATCTAGTTGTGGTGTATATCGACAAACCATGCGTAAAGAAGGATGCACTAATTTTTACTCTTAGCCATATATATGTATTAGTTTTATTGAGTCCTTTCCAATATTATTAACTACTATTCAGATGAGCATGCTTTGTAAAGTTACCACAGCCAATGTGTTAGGATAGGCTTCCCTTTATTTATAATGTTTAGATCCTTAAAATAGCCCTAGGAAATAAGTACATATTCCCAGTATTTTAGAGATTCAGAAACAGATATTCAGAAAACTTAATTTGATGAAGATTATGTATGAAATTGTTATCTCTCTTCATTCAGTGCCGTGTTTTTCATCTTGACAACTTTCAAGCGATCATTTACCTAAGAGTTTACTTTGCCTTTACCTTAATCATGCAGTATGATATATTTTAACTTTCAATTGTATAGACATCACTGTAATAAAAATTCATAAATTCTTTCTAATTTTTTCCCCTTCAAAATGTAATTTTACATTTCTTGACCTGCATTGGTGACTTTTGTTGTGTCCTGGTGTGGCATGTGCGGCTAAATGCTGAGAGAGGCCAGAGAGAAATAAGGATAAAAATGGGATACTTTGTGCCAAAGACAGATACATTTTCTGAAAATGCCATCTGGACATTACAGTACTATGATATTATTTAATTAGAACCAGATAAATTAGGTAAGAAAAAATGCCAGCAATTATATGGCTAGCTAATAAATATAATTTCATGATATTCTATAGATATCCCAAAGTGTTAATTGTAGCAGGAGCAATTAAATTCTTTGGAAGTTAAATTCTTCGGCTATGAAAGCATAGCAGTTTTTAATACATGTATCACCTGGTAACCTTGGGCATTATTAAAATATATGGAGACTGAAAAACATGGTAGAAGCAATGGAAAAGTCTGACCAGACTATGTAATTTGTTTTAGAACTATGGAGAAATCTACTAACCATTTCTTCTATAGACCAATTTGATTAGAAAGTAAGACAAGCTGTTCTTTCATAATTTACCAAAACCATACTGCACTTTATATCAGTTATTTGGCTGTCTGCAGCACATAGATTAGAATAAAGGGCTATTTTAGTGTTTGTGAATGTTGTGGATTGCTGATTAGTAATTAAAGTACTGAATGAAGGAAATTAGGCCAAAACTGAATGAGAATGAGAAAGTCCTAATTCTGTGATACAGATGTTAGAAACAGATTGTCTTGAGCAATGTAGTGACATTGTACATAGCCAGAGAGTATTTGCTTCCCATGTCAACTCAAGTCGAATGCTTTCGAGTTGGTTTCTTCTCCCATGCCTTGTGATGTGGCTGTATGGGTATTAATTTAGTGAAATATCCTGTCTGCCAGGTGTGGGAACTAGCTGATTTTATTGTAATATCAGATCGTTACTTAATTCATATGCAACAGAGTACAGCACATGGAAAGCATTATAAATCTATTTACAATGTGACTGGTCTGATGATAACATTGTATTAAATTCCCAGGTGAGGCAATTTAAGCAATTGCTTTGCCATGTGCACACCATGGAAATTAAATTCTTATATATGGCTTAGTAATAAACCAACTTCATTGTTATGTTTTTGTGTATGGTGGGCTGTAGAATCCTCACTCTGGCTATGTATACCCAGTTCCATATATAGAATCATACAAGGTGCAGTACCACAGATCACAGTTTTTAATTAGTTTAAAATAAATTAATCCATTTTGTTTCTAATTTAGTGGTGCCCATCCACAAATCCATTTAGCTCAGTTGGAAAATGTTAAGGCTTAGGTCAAGTAGATTATTTCAGGACAAATTTCTAGGCAGAACCGAGTAAGTGTGTCTGTTTGAACTTGACTTTAAGAAAATCAGCCAATTAGTATGCAAAAATCCTATTCATGTACCAAGTGAAAAACTGAAAATTTCTTTGAATCTGAAATTCTCACTTTTATAACCAAAGACTCATTTTTGCCACTAGTTTAAAATAGCCATTGAAATTTTGCATATCGAACTTCTTAACAATCAGTTGTTAGTGTCATACTTTTTGTTCAGATATGTTCTGTAGATGTTTGGCCATCTCTGTTTAGTCCACTGAAGTATATAGAAGTTAGAAGGAATATGCTTTACATAAGCACACAACTAAAACTGAGGCATGCTTTTGTATTTAACAACCTTTGTGCGTGCGTGTGTGTGGATTTGTGTGTGTGGCAAATGCTGTCGGTTGACACTTTTCCACCCTTATGGTATAGACCAGAAATTACAGTAGATTACAAACTGCATAGAGCTTCTGTCTTCTCCAGGAGCCACATATAAAGCAGCAGTAGAGAGTGGTAACTGACAACTAAGACTAAAAATGTTGACAATTTCTTGATTTGCCTGGTTAGCTTATGTATAGAAGTCATTAACTATTTATAAAATGCATTATGAATTGGGTTCCTTCAAACTGTATCTGAATGTGTGACATTTCCAGCTCAAATTCTCATGCTTGCATTTGGCTAAAGTACAGATTTTATAGTTGATAATAAAATGAAAGTATTTTAGTTAGGTTTATCAAGATACAGTAGAGGTTTTGGTTTTATTAACTTTGAATCCTCTAAGGTAAAGTATTATGTAGGTACTTATTAATATAAGTAATTGCTTAATTACATCCAGAACAGCTACTCAAATGACCGATTTTTTGCCATCCCAGTGGTAAAGAATGACATTTATAGGGACCACCCTTCACTGTAGATGAATCCTTAGCTCTCTATTGCTGAGCATGTATATACACTTAATTGCTAGTTTTCAAAAGCAGAGCATTCTAACCAAAAAAGATCAGATATTCAGGGATACACATTTATAATTTTCTCATTTTGAAGTACTACATCAAAATGCTACATCAGAATAAGAATATATTGTAATTGAACAATCTCTGCCAATTTGTTGGTATTTTGGTGAAAAAAGGGAAAAACAAAAACAATCTCTATATGATATTCTTGCACACTGTGGAATGTTTTAGTCCCCCATAGTGATGAAATGAATAATTAAGAAGGCAGCTCTGATACCACAGCCTGTTTAAAGGTTCTCACTTCCTTTAATGCTGTAAAATACTTTTTGCTTAGCTAGTTTGAAACTACTATAGTGGGGATATCCAAATGGGCAAAAGAAAGCTTTGGCTTGATCTAAATATTGTATTAAGAACATGAAACAGATTTTCTGTAATTTAGCATTTTTAATACAATTCTGTATCAGCCAATAGAAGTAGTTAATAATAGCTTCTACACAATATGAGTAGATTTACTATATGCTGTGTGCGGTGGTAAAAACATCTGGTATGTTCACAAATGAATATGTTGCGTCACTCCTGAATTTTCAAGAGATCTGATATAGATGTTTTTACCAACCTCAGGCTGATTACCTAACTTGTCTAATTCTTTCTTCTCCCTGCAACACTGCTACAGTTGCGTTTATCTACTTATAGACTTACTGCAGTTGCTAAGATATAAAATATATGTTTGTAGTAGGGAAGTAGGAAATAGGATGCAGACTCAGGACCAAAAGGGTGGTCCACTGTTTCCTTTATACTGAAACGTTTTGTAATTCTTGTGCCTTTCTCCTCCATCCTCTAGCAAATAATAGAACAAGGAGGAATTTTTATAAGGTAGAATGAGCACTCAACTGTGAGTCAGGACCCTACAGTTCTACTCTCAGTTTAACAAAAACTATCTTTAGAATTCCGTGAAACTGACTTTTTCCATTTATGAAAAAAGGGTTTATCTATATGTATATATTTTTATTGATACTGCCTTAAGTCTTTTTAAATTGGGTTATGCTAGAGCCATAAGCCTAAGCCTTCATTATATGTAATGAATTAAATTCTCTTTTGTGCCATCCTTGGAAGAATTGAGATAATTTTCTGGTTTTTGGTTTGGTCAGGAACTCCAGTTGAGAAAGACTATCTCTTTTAAGTGATTTAAACCTTATTGGTTGTTTTTGTCTGAGTACCTCTTAAATTCCAGTATAATATGGTTTTATGTTTAAGATGTTATAATTTCTATGTGGTCAGGCTACTCATTCACTAGTCTCAAAATTCAATTAAAATCTTAATGTTAACTTCTGCTCGTGGATTAAGGGTAGTCCTTTTAAACTGTGATACCTTTTCAGATCACAGTTAAACAGGTAGAACTTTTAAGTCCCAACATAGATCCTAATTGAGAAAAGAGATTTTTCTTTCCTACCAGCCTTTTTTAAAAAAAGAAAACATGTTGATGGGGGTGGTATTTGGGAAGTTGGTACCTGCACTTAATATATCTTAATCTGTTACCTATTCTGTTACTTAATCTGTTACCTATTACTCCCTCTCCCTTTCTGCCCCTCCTGCTTATCCACTTCCCCATCACTCTTTATTGATCATTTTTGCTTAATTAGTTCAGATGCAGAAAAGGCAACAAAGTATTCACTTGTAAATCTGAATTTGGGTCTGAAATATTAAAGATGAAGTAGGAACTGAGAACCACACTCTAGTTTCACAACTAATTTTCATAGTCTCTTAGTTTTTCCGAATGTGTATACATTTAGATAATTTGTGAATTGCTTGCACTGCAGACGTCCCTCTGACTTTATAGGCAAGAGTAGATTTCTTGTAAAACAAAATTACAGTGTATGAAATATTGACTCATAGTCCACTTGTCTTTACTTACTGGGATTGTGAAAGGTTGACTCATAGCCTACTTGCCTTTATTTACTGGGATTGGGAAACTTAATTTGCTTTACCACACACACACACACACATACATACATGCGTGTGCACACATACACACTCACTTGTATTGCTTTTCCTTAGGCTATTATTTATGGAGAAATCAGAGATATTTAAATTATCATTTGCATGGAAGATGGGCTTTTAAATCCCCTTTCTTTCTGGTTAGTAACATCACAATAATGAAAGAAATATATGTATATGTTAGTCCAGGCATTCTAGAGTTGGAGATATAATTATTATCCTAGAATTAGAGATTTTAAAAACCCTAAGTTGTATGGTTCATTTCTTGCTACAGTGTTAAAGGCCCTCTATACTTCTGTATTAATTTTAATCTCTGTTCTATAGATATAAAGCTATTTATCTGTATTTCTTTCAGTTTAATGTTCTTATTTGAATGATGTTGTGTGGAATAATATACAAGCTCAGATTCCTTTATGAATACTAATAAAATATTTACGCAATGCAGTTTTTTTCATTATTGGCATTTTTGAAAACTTCTGATTTACACTAAACTTCTCAAGTTCAGGGAACTTTACACAACTTTGGTTTGCAGATTTTTGCCAATAGGTTTCCATTAGGGGGCTCTCGAGGTTTGAGATGATAAGCCTTGATACCAATAATGCTTCCAAGCCTTTACTTTCTAACGTTCATCTCGCTCTTTCCCTTTTTGTTTTGTTTTATAGAAAAGGTCACGGATCGCCTACAGTGACGAAGTACGGAATGAGCTCCTAGGGGATGATGGGAATTCCTCGGAGAACCAGGTAGAATGCTAATCAGGAAGGCCCGGTGGGTGGCTGGAGGGTGAAGGAGGTCACAGGCACACTGGGCTCTCAAGCTGCTCCTTAACAGTATTAGCAGCAACTCATGTGGAAGCGATACTGTTTAATGCAAAGCTGGAGTCTTAATCAACTTCAAAATGTTTCTTGGAGATCTTACATTTAACCCTTTACCTTGTGATCACTGTCTGCTATCTTTTAAAAAATCTTTTCTTCTCTTTTCTTTATTATTTAGTACTTAAGGAATAACTTGAAACACACTGTTTGCAGACAAAGCCAAGGTCTTCACCTCAAACACATGTAAAAGGAATAAAAAAGTACATAATACAGCTTTGATAATAATGCAGCATAATTAAATCAACACTTGCAGCAAAACAAATGAAAGTAAGCTTTCAAAATTCAACAGCACAGCTCAGTCTCCTATTGTGTAGCTTCTTAAAAATACATTCACCAAAATGCAGATTATAGACACCAGTGTGAAACTTGGATACCCAGAGACCTGTTTCTGTCAAATAATAGTAATAATAATAATAATAGGATAAGTCTTTTTTACACTTTAAGATATGCATAGGCCAAAAATAAGATACAATTTTTTCTTAGAAGGGCCTTACAACTGGGCTGTCAGTTCTTATTGGCTCACACAGTAGTGCCATGAGTCTAATTAATATCCTACTTCTTTTTTTTGAACTAATACTGCAGACTTCATAAATTCGTATAGATAATATGTGTTTTTAAAGAAATGTTTCAAGCACTTCAGTGTAGAGATGATTTTTAAAATGTCTCAAACGGCTCTAGAGACTGATTGGTGACAGGGAACTTAACAAGCAAGACCTGAATGTGTTCATTAATGTTACTTTGGCAAGTATTGTAAAGGTTTCTACTCTGCCGAAATAGCATTGAACATAAATCATTCGCTGGGTAAACCAACACTTAATAACATAGTGGAACATAGCACTTGATACATATTATAAAATCTGCATAATTGTATTTACCATTTCAAATAGATTATAATTGCTAAGATTGTATTGTTATCTTCTATAATGTTAGTTTTATAAATAGAGATATGGCTTGTGTGATTAAGGTCTCCACCTACCCTTCAAAAAGGGGAGCAGAATCACTCAGCTGATTGTTGGTTTTGATGAAGTTCTCCCTTCCTTCACTATTTGGATGTTATCAGCTTGAGTTCAGACATGTAAATACGTTCAGATTTGACTTGGGATTTCAGCTTTTCTGACTGAAATGTGAGAACAGCTAAAGAAAAAAATGGTACATCAAACATAAAAGGATGGTGTGATGAAGGGGTTTTACTCATAATAGATTAAATAATGTGAAGATGAGAGAGAAAATATTTTCTCCTTTTATAAAAGTGAGATTTGGATTGCTCATACCTTATGAATGAATGAATCATAATTTTCTTTCCTGTCTACTAAAAAAGCATAATCGATTTTGCAAAAAAGTGAAATGCGTAGTTCCCATGCCAGTTCTTTAAAAAGCTGTGGATCTTTTCCTCATTTGAAACTACTGCCTAATGTAGAGGAAATAGAAAAGAAGGGGGTGTTCCTGTCTAACTTACACTCCTTTATTGTAATGGATGTTGTAGTTCTATGACAGGAATCCTTTTTTTAAAGCATGTTCACTTCTCTTAATGGACATTTTATGTGCCTAAAATATTTGCCTTACATACATATAAAGGTGATTTTTATGCCTAAAGAAAACTATTCCATAAAAATAGATTTGAGTCCATATTTTCTGAGTTTTTCAAATTGTATTTCTGTCACTTTAAAGTGATTATGCAGAGAATTCCCTTGGACTTGTATAAATCAAACTTACAAATTCTGAAAGTGCTTGGATAACCTGAAGTTTAGTTGTAAGGAGCTGTCACTTCAATAAATAGAGTATGATAAATTATAGTCATGAGACTATGTAACTGTTAGATTATTACTTATATAAACTTTACAATCACAAATATGAATGATGTTTGAATGTTTAAAAAAATATGCTTTACTTTATGGATATTTTGTTACCAAGTATAGCAAAATTTCCCATGATGATGAAGTCATTAAGTTTTGTTTTGAGGCTCTTTGTCATATAACTGTCATAATATAGGAATTAAAATCTCTCAAACTGAAATATCTCCTTAACCAAATGTGGTCACTTGAAAATAATTTCTTGTTCTGCATCAGTATTCTTTCAGACTAAGTATCCAAACAAAAGATTTTTTTTGAAGAAAGAAAAAATTTTAATTTGGTTCTTCATATTAATTTTTGTAGCTCAGAAGCTAAGAAGATAGGGTGTTTTTAGATAGGATTATCTATAATGTATATAAAAATGTTCTGCCCTAGAAATAAATTTATTTTCAAGTTAATTGTTGATAAATTGACTTTCAAAACTACTTGTTCATATAATATTTGATAAACTTTTAACATACAAGTAAAACTTAAGAAAAAACAAAATGAGAAAATTAACAATATTCATTTAATTGAAATTAGGATGTATTTGTCAATTAAATTATATATAGATCAGAAAATAAAAATAAAAGAATCAATAGCAATTGCAAGCAGGTAAAACAAAGTACTGACTAGTTATTTTCAATGCATTATATACATCCGGCCTATAGTGGTTTCTTTGTGAAGATTTAGACGAATATGAATGTAATAACTACTGTTTCTCATCCTGGCAACTTATGCAATTTTTTTTAGGTATCTATAACTGGTTAATACATATGATTATAATTTTTCAATTAACTTTAAATTAATTTACTCTTAGGTAATAAACATATACCTAATTCACTCATAGGTATATAAATATGTCTGTGATGATTGGGAATGCCAACATTTCAGAAAATTAGAATTTTTTAAACGCCTCTTTAATTCCCTCATACATTTTATTACAAATTTATTGCTTTGTATAAGTTCATTTCCGATTCATATCCATTTCATTCAGTCAAATACAGCTCATTCTTGACTTACAAGAAAGGTTCAAAATTATCTACTGTGCACCTTTGAGTGCCGTTTTGTTATCAGCTTTATAAGGACCGTCGTCTTAAGCATAATCAATCTGTTCTTTTAAAATATATTTGCCACTCAGTAAGGCAACGTTTTACATCTTTGAGCGAGTTGAGTTCTTCAATGTAATGATGCTGTTTTGGGAATGGAAACCTTAACATGTTTAACTTGTTTTCCTCCCAGGAAAACCATTTTCAAAACAGGAAAAAACCAACTTGTAGAATAAAATCATAAAACTTTTCATAATGGAGTAGGATAATAGGGCGAATAAAATGTCCCGGACTCTAGTTTTGAGCCCCATTAGCTTCACAGTTACCATATGCAAAATTATACTGATCCATGACTGAATAAATCCTATACAGAAAATTCAAAAAATACACAAATAGTAGGATAGTTCCAAACGTGTGGCGATTTTTGTGGTAAGGCAATATTTAGCAGATAATGATTGCTTAATTTTTAAATACGAGATTTTCTTAAGTTCTGATTTGGGCTTGCTGTGCATAAAGTGTGTCAAACTTCAGCTACGGGCCAGGGGGTGAAGTCGGTCAATTTAATTCCCCAAGATCTGAAGAAGGTCGGTATCATTTCATACAGCCCTGGCAGAGCCGATCATTACCAGGCACAAATCTGTTCGTTACGTGCTGAGGGTTTATAGCAAAATAAATAGACTGTCATCATAAGTTCAGAAAATTGTGTGTTCGACCCACGATAATGTGTAAAGGGCGTTTAATAGAGTTCAGCATTTATTCGTTATCTGTATGCGGACAGAGACGGCAGTCCCGTTATCAGCTCAAAAAAAAAAAAAAATGCGGTAGTCGTGGGGGTCACGTGACGCAGCGCACACAGAGGCGCACGCAGACCCTCACAGGCTCTGCAGTGCGGTTTTGATTTCAGTCACAGCAGAAGGCTTAACCACAAGAGATTCCACTGGTTCAAACCAGCGTAAACCAGATTTTTTCAGCCCACAAAGGAACAGATTACCTCTTGCATCAAATTCTACATTGGGGGAAAAAAATCTTTGTTTCAAAAAAGATGTTGATTATCTTAACTCAACATTGTGGCATTTCACACTTTCATGTCGCCTATGATGGAGCTAATAACTTGATAAAATAGAAATCACTACTCACAGTCTAGTCTAAGCATTGCTACTTTTCAAAAATGGACTATCTTTTGTTTACTAGAATGAATACTTGGCCTAACTGAAAAAGAAAAAAATAAATGAAGATTAAAAACCCTCCCATTACCTAGCTTAGCTGCAAATCCGGTGTGGAGCTTGAATGCAGCCATGCAGCACAAACAAGATAGAACGTTTTTTGTTTGGAACCTATTGAAAAAACAAATGGGTAGCATTTTTAAACACTCATTGATTATGGCAGGGTGGCATGCCCCAAATGGTCTCTATTGCCGAGGAGTGGTTTTAAACTTTGCCCCTTTAAGTATCATAGTCGACTGAAGAATGGTGCCCCCAGAAGAAAAGAGCTGTGCGATCAATTCCCAGATCGTCTCTTTCTGAGAATTAATGTTTGCCTTTTCCTCCCATGATGTTCCAGTAGCAAAGAGAAAGATTCTGATATGTGATAGGCCAGGTATTTTAGTTTAAAATTTTACTTCTTCTAGAGGAGGACTTGAGACTTTCCATGTGAAATAATGAGATGTTTTACTCATACACCCTGGAAGGTTGCGGAGAGAATGAATGTATTTAAAAATAATGACAATTTCTTGTCTATTTTGAAACTCTAATATTAGAAGTTTCATTTTTGTTACACATATAGTAAGATGTTACATAATAAACTATATTCTTTTCATAAAGGGTTTATAACAATTTTGAAATCTCGTTCTTTTGTACTTGAAATACTTTTCATATAACAATTGAAATTACAGAATAAGCTGCAGTGCATACTGCCTGCCATGAATTTGAGACAAAAACAGCATCAGACATTGAGAATTCCATGCTATAGCAGTAAACATGATACTCTTAGAAAGATGTGTAGTGAGCAATTCATAACACGTTTCTCCCAAAGCAATAGCTTAATTTATTGGCCTGCATATGTCAAGTATTAAAACAGATGTTACAGATATTTGGATGTTTAAAAATTATCAGTTGTAGAGCTGAATTGCTGAGGATGCAAATTTCAGACCTAGAATGTGGTGTAGAGTCTGTTAAACATAGGTTTCAATTTCTGTTCGTTGCAGAAATCTGGTAGTCATTCTCAACTACAAAATAGATTGTGGTTTAGAATAGTGTCAAACACAAAAGATGAAGCAAATATATAACTCTATCATTTTTCTTACTTCTAAAGAGTTAAGCAACTTGTGTGTTATATTTAAGGCAAATAGAAAAATGTTTTATTAAGGAGAATTAAAATGTTATCATAGGAGATACAAATGTGTACAAATAAGTAAAGAGTGGTTGATACTACTTTAGGGAAAATAGATTGCAATACAAATGAATTAAAATAGTTCATTGCTTTGAGATGGCTGGGTTTACAAGATGAAGGCAATTGACAAGTGAAGAAACATAAAATGAAAGTATGTCATCTGATTGCAGCAGTCACAAAATAAAAAGCAAGCAAAACAAAAATCTAGAAATTTACTCCAGTGTATACAATATCTCTAGGAATAGTGAAGTGTTTCCTGATACTATGTCCTAAATAGATATCTAGACTGGCATACTTTATTCTCAAGTAAAACAGTGTCACCTCCTAAAGCAATCATATACCCACATAATAGCTTGTTGTTTTAAATACGTATTGCAACCAACACATGAACTATTAATCATTTTCATTTGTTGGTAAAATCTGAAATCAGTTGTCAAGTTTCCAAATAGAGGAACATCCTGAAAACTTGTATATACAAAACCTCTTCAGTGGTACATTCTTAGAAGAGAGGAACAGTAAACTTGTTTTCTTTCTTTATAATATAGACTTCTATGAAGTCGTTCCCCTTTATTTCATGATGGTGTCTTAGATGTACTTTAAAAGAGAATTTCACACTATTCTCTTTGTTTAATGTGACAGTGTGAGAAAGTGATCTTTATTCGTTCAAAAAACTCCGCATGTAGTCTATGTTTAGGTTCTTTTAATGTGTTTGTCTGTGATTTTTAAATGCTAAACATGTAAACAGATAAATTGTCAATGTTAATTCTGTATCCTGTCACACAACTGATCTTTCTTTCCTGCCATTTCTTTCCTTTTTATCTTTTTTTTGTGCATTCATGTTGCAGTTGATAAAATTACGTGAAGAGGTGAGTACTTCCTAGCTTCCTTTTTATCCTTCTAATTCTGCTTTTCCTTATAAAGTTGAGTTTCTAAATCTGAAGTGGATCTTTGCATTCATTTCTCCAGAAAAGTCTACCAAATAAAAAAGCATTGACTTTATTGCTCAAAAATCTGCTACATCTTCTAAAAAACAACTATTTCTTAATCACACTTATTACGAGGATCATTGCTCTTTGTTGGCATTGGGGAAAAGTTAGTATTTTAAAGACAAAACAAAGAAGGAATAATACAGGATATCTTAAAACTATACTGAGTGTGGCTTTTTTATAGACTGTAACTTCAGTTTTGCTTTATTTTTGTTAGTTTCTTAAAGAAGTGAATAAGGTTTAATTTTTTTTCTTATATTCTGATTTCCTTTACCAAAAATTATTCTTAAATAAACTCCTTTCTCTCACTCAAAATATTTAGGTTCAAAATAAGACACCAATAATCGATTATGCTTTGGAGGAAACATGCATATTTTATAAATGCCCTGCTATTCTGTACACTTAGACATGCAAGAATAGGCAAAGCTCTTGTCATTGTTAAACACCTTACTTTTTGTAGGAAGTATGCACCCAAGTGAGTTCTCATTTTATTAAGTTTACTAGTTAGTTTCATAATGTAGGCCCACTTTTTTTTTTTTTTTTTTGAGGTTTAGTAAATTTTTGCAACAGTGTTAGTAATTTTACCTTCATATCAATGAAGGATGCTAAATGATTGTTTTTTCTCCCAATTAGGCCAAACATATCGAATATGCTTCAGTATTCCATTTCAGAGACAGAGTAGTTATATTTTGTATGTCACAAGGTTAAGTTGTTATTTTTCCATTAGGATATAAAATAATAAGCCTTGTGATATTAAAATTCTCTAATTACCTAATTGCTTATAATAACCAAGAGTACTTTGAGTTATTTTCAAGTTTAGGTTGACCATATTGATTGTGATTTGCCTAGAAGTTTTTTAAATTGATATGTTCTTCTCTGGGTGATGCAGATATTAACTTAGAAGCTTGTAGATTGTGATTTTCAACAATTCTTCTGCTTGAAATGTATTAATGTTGCCCTCTTTCTTTAGTAATAATGGCATATAAATGGAAGGGGAAAAATACACAAATACCTTCTGTCTCTAATTTTTTGCTGTTTTTTTGGTTTGTTTTACTTTTTATATTGGATGTGTATACTAAATGTAATTAATTGCAATTTCGATGTATAAGATTATTCTTTTGGTGAATGATACATCATTATTTTCCTTCAAGGTAGAATATCTGTTTGCATATATTTACATATGTTCATGTTTAGGTGAAGAATGTGAATTTTTAAATGTTAATAGAATTAACAGTAGTCTTGGAAACCTCAATACAAAGCTCTTATCTCTGAATTTAAGCAATAACTAGTAAAATCTTACCATATTTTTGTCAAAAGATTTATCTTTGTTAAGCTGAACGTCATGGAATTAAAATCTTAATTCTAAAAGCTGAAAACATCATGTCTGCATTTCTTTTAAAATATATTACTGTTGATGGCTTAATTCTTTCGTTGTGCCTATAGCAAGAGTTATCAGTTATGGTTCTGTAGTTCATGTTTTGGAAATTGTATCTTGTAACAGAATTATGATAGAAATAGATCATTCAACTAATACAGTAATATCCTATGAAACACTATCCTGTGTATTTGGTGATATGGATATAGCATTGACATTTTTAGACTAGATTACAGTGATGACACTGAATTGGCATATGGTTCGCTAAGAAGTGATTGTCTCTCTGTCGGGATTCCAATAGGAATCATACAGTGAATGATACTCAGGATTTCTTACTTCCAACTCCGTTCTAAGAATACAGGCACCCATCTGTTTCAAAATATGTTTTGTTGTGTTTGGAAACAAAGTATGCCCCATCCCTTCCTTGTGATGCTGTTTTCGGGCTCAATTCTGCAAAGGAGGCATGCTTGGAGGCAGAGTTGTAGTGTAGAGAGCTGATCTGGTGTTGGCTGTGCTGAGCTGTTTGAATCCTGCATCTTCAGCTCTCCACTCTGCTCAGCTCCTCACACGAGTTGAGCTCCGTCTGAAGCTCCTGCACAGCTTCACTCACCTGCTTTGAAAAGGGCTGAGGAGAGGGTGAGAGAATGAGTTTGGGATGGAGTGTGGGGCAAGTTGAAAGCATCAGCTGCTACTGTAGTGTATTTCCTTTCATTTGTAGCGACCAGGGCAAGGTACAACTAAGGGAACAATGTAAATAGCACAGCTGTTACAAGAACTTGATTTTAGTTTGACTTAAGTGAAGAGGTTCCAAAATACAAAGTGAAATCCTGCTGGAAAGCTGCTGGTAAACTGATAGTCCTCTTGTGTACAGATTTACTCTGATAAAATCAAACCCTTCTGAAGAAGAGTTACTTGCATTATTTAGAAATACACATTTTTTTAAAACTTCTTTTAGAAAATTTGCCGCCAGTATTGCCATAGAATCCCCTAAATCATTTTACATGTAAATAGTATTTCCTATATTGTACATTAGCATGTAAGTAGAATGTTCATTTCTAGTATTGATCTACATTTCTATCTATAATAGCTAAATGTTTTCTTTTAATTTGGGACTTCATCCAGTATGAAAACAAACCAAAAATCTTTTCTTCATCTGGATTAAAATTGAAATTTACACCTGCTTTCATAGATCTGATTGATGTATCTTTAGAGATTTGCCAGTTTGAAGCTAAGTCCTTTGTTAAGGTAAAAAATATTCAGAGAAGAAAAGAGCGATCCTTACTCCTATAACCTGCATGTAGGGAGAATTAGGAGTAAGAAAGTTATTTTTAACAAGTTTCAGTAGTTCTATTTTTATTTAAAAAATCATCATCAATGCCAAACATATAGAGCTCCCTTCTTCTTTTTCTCAATTACAGCAGTCAGTGAGTTTGCTTTTTTATGATATAAGAAGCTTTCCTCCCTTCCTCCATTTTATATATTTAGATGTTTTTCCAGAAGGAGGGGTAATATTTCTCTTAATTTCTCCACTGTGTGTTAGACAACTCCATTAATTATTATAGACTGTTACTGCAGCTTCCTGACCTTCACATCAGGTCCTATCTCTCTGTTCTAAATGCATTGTTTTAATGATTCTCTCTCCCCCAACCCTTCCCCCAAAAAAATTTTCAAGGAAAGCTTTGATGTGGCTTTAGCTGCCTCTAACGTCTGGCCGCATCTCAGATGTGTCACCTATGCCGGGAGGGAATAAGGAAATCACGTTTTGAATGGTAATGATAACATACTAATCACTTCCTTTCTTTGAAGATGGAAGCGAGATATTCTGTCAGCATCCCTGGCTGCTAGAGCTTGGAGGCACTGGTCTAGGTGTATTAGCTTAAGTGTGCATGTCAATACAGCTTGCATCTCCAAGATCCATGGGGGCTCATTAGAGCAAGGTAGATCATTTCGCTCGACAGCCACTCAGATAATGTGTGTGGCACCTCCTTTTTTATTATTATTAGAAAGCATTCCTTCGATTTTAAGTGACATCTGTCAACAACACAAAGTTGTAGGAGTTGTAGTTGTATTTTTTTTCCTTTCTTTTTATCCAGACACCAAAACTGATTTGAGGGGGAAAGGTATTAATTCATACAAATACATGTATACATGAACACACACAATATACAGGTGCACATAGTCATATATTCACATTCATGTATCTGTACCACATATGTATTCTTACTCATTCATAGCCATGGTTAACCTAGAAATCTATTTTGGCAACCCGAGTAGATCTACTGTATGGTTAAATTAAAAAATAGCACAATCTTGACATAGAAAAACAAGTTTAGAAGCTGAGAATTTGGGAGATCCTCTGATTTCCTCATCAGTTACAATTAAAAAGTGTATGTGATTAGTGTAATTTTAGTTGACATTTGAAAGCACTGTTTTAAAAGTTCACCTTCAATCTAGTGCCATATATTTGGGAATAAATCCACGGTTTTGTACATCTGTGTAAATGGAGAAGCATGTGTCTCGTTTCTTGGTGTTTGCCCCTAGTTGTCTTAAACTAGAAAGGCTGTTTAGTATTCTGATTTAGCAGCATATGTTGTTCTTTGTGGCATCTGCTGCACCTCCAAAATTGAGGAGCATTCTCTTAAAAATAAAGTTTCTGTTTAAAAATTACTATCTGCAGGAATCAAAGGAACAAATGATTTTTTGGAAAATGATGGTATTTTATTAAAAATAAACACAACTAGGGATCATAGATCTATGCAGTTCTCATCTCTGCTGAAACAGAAGAATCTAGTTGGCTCTGTTCTTCATACATTTCTCAGTGTTTTAGAGTAAGATTCATTGTGGCCACTTACAACGTGAGTCTCTTTTTAAAACAAAAAAGTGAATGGGCCATGTATGATTGATTGGAAATCTGTCCATTATCATGGTTCCTATACTGATTTTCAAAAAATTAACTATAATGGATTGGGACCCCTCCCCTCAAATATTGGGGCATACAAAGGCATTATTTTTTAAAAAGGCAAAAAAAGAACATTGTGGACGGCCGTGTGATTTTTTTTTTTTTCCCCTTTTTCTTTTTCAGAGGGCACATCTGCTCGATAACACAGAGAGGCTGGAAAGGTCATCTCGGAGACTAGAGGCTGGATACCAAATAGCAGTGGAAACCGGTAAGAATTCTGAGAGTGAGCAAATTGTCTTGCTTATGCACAGCAGTCTTCACAACACATGACATTTCAGGGAAACTTCAAAGGAGTAGCAGAGACAGCAGCCCGAGATGTGGTTTACATATTGGGGAGACAATTGGGAGCTTATTTGTGCTTATCTTTTTCAAGTTAAAAGGCATGACATCTACTGAAAACAGTTCCTGAGGTTTAAAAGTATACATCTGAAAAGAGATGGAATACTTTGTCTAAATTCTACATTTGTCTTAATATGCAGTTACATGTTGTCAGTTTACCCACCCGCAATGATTGCTAGCACACCGTGCAGTCTCCAGTTGTTTGCTCCTTTACCCTTTATTCACATATGTAAAAATTAACATTTTAATCAATCTAACTGATGTGCACTAGGGACAGAGAAATAATCATACTGTTTATTTTGCTCATTTTTCCTGGTTTTGGAAATGGTTTCTAATGATCCTGTATTTTTTAATAAATCATAAACAGAGTCTGTAATCAGATATGAAAAAAATTTATAGTAAGGAGCAAAGGTAATGTTCATGATAATCTTATTAGCAATAATTAATAATTACTGTTCAAACTTTTGGCTTGAATTGACAAGTTACTAGTTTCAGAAAACACACAGCTAATTTTCCTAAGACTAGTCTGTTTAAGATAGATAAGCTTTTTTATTTATAGATATTTCATGCAGAGTGTTTTTATATGATAAATAAGTATCCGTTAATACTTTAGTACTTACCTATTTCTTATTATTTAGCTACACTTTTGTTTTGTTCTATAAAGTATAAAATATAGAAATAATCTATTTTGTGTATTTTGTATAGATCTTGCCCAACATATAAACCACAAATAAATGTGATCACCAAAATTTCCATCAATTTTTTAAAAATTTAGTGTCGCCAAAATGTTTATTTTGGAAGACCAGGTATAATGAAAATAATTCCAAATAATTTCTTTTATGAAAGGCCAATGTTTTTCTTGCCCAGGATTCATGACTATCCTAGATAAGCTGGTTTATGTGATGAATTTTAGGGAACTGAATAGGAACAATATCAACAAATTGACGTTGTATTAATGGTAAGAAAACTGAAGAAAACTATACACCTTCACAGATTTTTAACAGTAGGGACTGTCTTTTTTCCTAAAGTTACTGGTAGATTGACTTTCTGCCCTGACTGGAATAAAAGCCAACATTTGTGTGTTCTTTTGGTTTAGGGGCTCATGTTTAGAGGGTACTTTTCTTGGAAAGTATGTGAATAAAGGAAAGAGCCTAAATATGAGGTCAAAGGACCACACTTGTGTTCTAGCTGTTCTTTGCTTGACTCTGGACAAATCACATCACCTCGCTGAGCCTCAGTTTCTTCTTCAATAAAATGGAAATAATATTGCCCATCTCAGAATATTCTTAAGGAATGGTGGTATATTTTGAAGTGTTTTATGTACCACAAAATACATATGTTAATGCACATAATATGTGATCATTTGATGATATACAATTATCTCATAGAAAGTAATTTTGATGTTGTGAAATTTGTATATATTAAAGTAATAGGGGAAAACATACTAGTTTGACAATCCTTGGGGAATGTGGCACTGTCTGTATTGAACATTTCAATCCATAAAGGGACATTTTTTTGACAAAATGTCCATATGGGACTAGTTTGGGGGCGGGAGTGCGGGTGGTGGTGCTGTGACACTGGTCATGGGACTTGATTTGTTTGGTTGGGCACATAGTTGGATGTTACTTTTCTCTTTCACTTTCATGTAGTTCCTTCCCAAAGCTGAAGGAAGTCATCAGAGAAGACCACATACAACAGAAGACCATGCATTGACCATGATTAGTGAATAGGATTTGATAGATATTCCTTTTGTTGTGTAAATACTGTGGTATATAGAATACAATGGCAGATTGACTGTAACATTTTATAAAATTAGATATTTATTTGTCACATAAGGGTTGGGAACTTCCAGCAGACTATAAACCAATCTGGGAGGAGGCATAAGAATAGAACTTTTGGAGGAAAGGACAGATGTGACATAGCACCTGCCTAGACAGGAGTCATTGTGCTAATTCATTCTCTTGGATAAGTTTGAAAGTGGAGTGTGGAAAGAAAAGACATGGTCAAGTGTTTTTCCTGCTCTTCTTACTAAAGTAATGTGGAGGCAATGTGTTGTGATAGGTATCATGTTGCTTCTGTATTTCCTGAATCCCTTGCTAGCCTTCACCCTAGTCATGCTTAGTCAGTCAACAGTTCTGGGTTTTAATGATACGTAAATTTATAGTACTTACCATTTTGTTACGGGAGTAGAAGAAGAACAGCATCTTTCAAAAAAGAAAACTTTTTCTTTTTTTTGGTGGTGGTACTAGAGATCAAACTCAGGACTCACACATGCTAGGCTTTACCACTGAACTACATCCTCAGCCCTCAGGAAAAAACAACAACAACAACAACGAAAAACCCACCCACAATTTATTGGTTTCTTCTTAAAAATGGTGAAATGCAAGTAGGGAAAGACATGGAAGAACTAATATGAATTTTGAAACAGCACAAAAGAGAGAAATGGCTTCCGGGTATTAAATTGTCCCAGAACTAGTCCTGGACCAGAAGAATTTTCACGAGTCCCACAGCAAAATGAGAAAACAAGTAGAATGCAGTGAATTTTTCATAGAGCATATTTTATTAATTTAAGAGCTACATTTTCTTCTATTATTTTTCCTATTATAGTGTAATAAAAGGTGAGTTGTATAATATGTCAGCAATAGTATGTAGAAGTTATATATTTTTTCCTTTACTTGAAAAATAACAAACTTGGCAACCCTATTTTGGGATCCCTGGAACACTTTTTGAAATTTTACTTGGCCACAAAAATCTAGGAACTTACTCTGTCATCAGTCAGTTGTATGACTTTGAGAAATTGCCTAACCTCTTTGCATTTGTTTTTATGTCTGCAAAATGGAAACTTGACTCTAGATTCTATTGATTCCATAAGGTTGTTTTGAAGTAAAGAAGGTTTTGTAAAATTTATCATTTTTATAAATTACCACTAACAAAAAAAAGTGGTTAATTCTAAAAACAATTGGCAGAGATTTTAACAAAAATTGGTAATCTTTTCTGTTCATTAAATTAATGATCATAGTTGGCAGATATAATAAAAGGAAAGAATATATGGAATAAAAATAGATGAGAATGCCTATTAGTTTGATCACTGGTGTCTTCCTAACGAATAAGAAAATTTATCTTCTAAAAATTCTTGCTTTTTTCTTCTTTTTTCTTTTTACATTTTTAAGTTGTTTAGTCAAGTGGGTGGTTATTGTGTGTTCAAGACAGCTGTTGAGCAGAGGAACACACATCCAGAATGAATGCATAATTTTTTTAATGCCATTTACATACTGCCATACACTGAGTCTAATACCAATCAAGTTTCTTTTATGGAGCCCTTTCTTTTGGGAAAATTGATAAAATTAGAAGTTAATTGAACAGCTCCATTTAATAAAGAAGGGACAGTTAGAAGAATTTATAACATTGAACTAGGGCCGGGGATATAGCTCAGCAACGCAATGCTTGCCTGGCAAGCGCGAGATCATGAGTTTGATTCCTGGTGCAAAAAAAAAAAGTAAAGAAAAAACATTGAACTAAAGAGCTGATACTAGGACATTCCAGTGTAAGACTGGCATTAATTATCAGACTCATTAACAAAACTTTCTTGGGAGCAGCCATCATAGACTGTGTCGGTGGCATCAACCATTGGTTTGATCCAGTTTGGCATTTCTTTTAAGTCCTTGTCATAGAATTTTTTAATAAAAACATGACTTTTTTCAGTTATTAACAGGTATAATTTTTAGTTGTGGAGACATCCATTTAGGTTGAGTTCAGGGACATAAAACTCTGAGGCATCTGCCCTTTATTCTGAAATTATGATTCTTTTCTCTGAAATAAATATATCAGGAAAAATAACAGACGCCAAATGAATTGAAGCTTTATGATTAGTAAAAGAAAAAATAGGCTGGAAGACAAATTATATGAAAACAGAAATGCAAGGCTCACTGTCTCCTTTCAGTGTAGTTAAACAGATAGTTTAGGACCCATGGCCGTCCCATCGGTACTCTAGATGTGCTGCGTGCACTTGGTGATGCCTCTCTGGAACTGTGAGAGTTTGCCTGTATACAGTCATCTCGTGTTGTCTCTGGACCACAATCCGTACCATGTGCTGGCCCTGTGCCTGCCATGCTTGAGCAGCCCAGTTTGTGTGTTGGCCTGCCTCGTCTCAGTTGTCGCTGAAGGCTGTATGACCACGGCGTCACATTTGGTCTCTGATCTCTTGACAGCAAGGCGCTAGCTTTCCATGAAGGAGCGCTCTACCTTTCATACAGGGCCTATGTGGGCTACGACTGCACACACAAAGATAATACAATGTTTATGGAACACTTGATAGGGGCCACATACTGTCCCCAGTACTTTCCATTCATTACTTATTTAGTCCTTGCCACATCCCTTTTACAGATTAAAAAAAAAAAAAAAAATACAGAGATTAAGTCATTTGTCCACACTTAAAAACTAGAAAATAGTATAGCCAGACCATCTGAGTCCATATTCTTAGCCAATCGACTACACTAAAATATGAATGGGTTCCGCATTCACAGATTTTTCCAAAGTGATTTTTTTGTAGTCAGAATATATCACGTTCTCACATTTGCTAATTTCCCTTTCCCATAATTTATTTTAAAACTATGGAAAACTTATGTGCTAAGGATGCAGTACTGAGAAGACAGGTAAGGTGTCTATTCTCAGGCAGCTTATATGTTGGGGGAAGAGAATGGGCAGGATGAGACAGACATTTTTAAAATTAATAAATAAATGGAAAAGACCATCTCAGATACTGGTTAAGTGAAGTAGGTATTAAAGGGTGACTGCCGGAGGTTACAAAGTTCAGCTAGTCAGGAAAAACCCATTGGAAGAGCTCTGTATATTAGCTGAGTATTGATGGTACAAAGATGCCATCATGAGAAACTCTGGGATAGAGGATGCCAGGAGGGAAGAGGACAAGCACGAGGCTCTGCGGTGAGGTATTGAGAGGTACTGGCCACAGAAGGAAGAGCAGAGTGCTGAGAGTGAGGTGAGCTGGGGAACCGTGCACAGTGAGGACGGGGTCAGGTGGGGTGCAGCGTGTGCGGGGGCTGGAGGCTGGGAAGGAACCGGATCTCATTCTAAGTAGTGTGTGACATTGCTGGAGGACTCTCAGCAGGCAGGTAACCTGTTCTGAGTTGTGGAGAACAGGAACTGTAGAGTTGGTGGGCAAAAGAGCTGAAAGAGAGAGGCATGTTCAGAAGTTTATTATAGTATTGCAAAATTTGCTCCTTTGCCAGTTGAAACCACTGATGGAGAAGTCTGATGATGAAGATGGAAGAGAATTATAAGCCAATTTAAAAGATTTGCAGGAACAAGGAGCTTGAAATTTTTATTGATTCCTTTATCAATTGGCATGAATTCCCAAAGATTCTTCCTTAAGGACATCCCCAAACAAAGGGTACTCAGTCTTTGTACATGGAAGGACTTTACATAGACATGGCCAATCCATCTGGCTGGCAATAATGAACATTTGTGATTATAAATTTGTGATTAAAACATTTGTGATTAAAAATCAAGTTTATGTTAATATATTATTGATAATGATACCCATTTCTTAGAATTCCTGACCAGCATCATAAAATAAAGAGAAGAGTTTTATAAATTGCCTCACAAAAATATGGTATTTTCCTCTCTAATTGTTTACAGGAAAGTTCTGAGTATAAATATACATTGTCACTTCAATCTTATATCAGTCTAAAGAGGAAACATGTTAGATCCTTGCTTCGCACAGTAGGGATCAAGACTTAGCAACATCGTCACCCCCTGGGAAGTGGTTAGAAATGCAGGTTATTAGGTCCCACCTCAGGTCTGCTGGATCGGATCTGCATTTCAGCAGGATCAGTTGTATGCACATTAAACTTGTATGAAGTGCTTACCTTGCAGTGTTAACATTTAGTGGTTTTTATTTGACTTGGATAAGTCATTTCATTGAATGGCATACACAGTATATATTTATCTAAACATGTGCAAAAAATTGGGCAGGTAGCTAGGCATAGTTAACAACTACAACCCCTGTAAAATAATAAATATGGTATGTCTATGATAAATATTGGTGGCATTCAATATAAAGATGGTCTTTTTTGGAAACTAATAATTCTTCTATACCGTACTTTAAGTTTAGAAAATATGAATAGGCATTACTAAGTAACTAGAATTGCTAGCAATCTATCTAGTAACCCAAAGGTACTTATTCTTCTGCTTTATTTTTTTCAAAACGTATTTTATCTCTATGTTTAACTACCTTTTTTGATAGTACATTTATTATAATTTGTTATAGAACTTGTTTCATTAGGGAAATGGAAAGGGACGTTCTGAGTTAGAAGAATACCAGTGTTATGCATTTATAAGTTCCTTCATAAAGGGACATATCCTATAATCCCACCACTCTGGAAGGCTGAGGCAGGAGGCTCACAGGTTTGAGCCCAACCTGGGCAGTTTAGTGACTTAGTGAGACCCTGTCTCAAAATAAATAATAAAGGGCTGGAAATGTAGCTCAATGCAGAGACCCTAGCTTCAATCCCCAGTACCAAAAAAAGGAAAATATTTTCTTCCTATGCAAACTGTGTTGTTGAATTGGTAAGAGGAAATTCCTTATTTTTCTGATTGTAGATTGGTCAATCTCTTTCTTTTCTATGGTAATTATCTCTTTTTAAAAAATAAAAATACAAGTTTTACTTTGATTTTATGATTTTAATACTTTGTTATAAGATTTTAAGCATCTGATATTTTCCATTTTAGAAATATGTTTCCACTGGCCTGTTCTGCATGATGTGCTCAGATTATTTTTGCTCTTATGGTTGCTGAATTTAAATTTGAGTTCTTTTGACCTACGAGAGTTAGCTAGAGAAGCATATGGAGTATATTTTTCTTCTGTAAAACAAATAATTAAGCATTTTAATAATTCATTTATACAATTTTCTTCTTCTACTTTACCTAGCTCTTTTTTAAAAATTCTAACAGGAAAAACAATCAATAATGATATCTGCTTACATTTTTTTTTTTAAAAAAAGTCAAGCAAATACACTTCTGGTCAGAAGTTTATGAAGAGTCTGAACAAATGCATTTAAAATTTAAGATGACTTCTGCTGTAGTTTGCATCTTGACTGTCCCATTGGCCCATTTCTTGAAAACTTGGTCACTACCTTGTCACGCTGTTGGGAGGTGGTGGAATCTTTAAGAGGTGGGGTCTAGTGGGAGAAATTTAGATCCTGAGGTCGTAGCCTTGAAGGGGATGCAGCGTCATTCCGCCCGGTCTTTTCTTCCTCACTGTGAGGAGGTGAACAGCTTCCTTTGCCACACACTTCTAGCTATTATGATCCGCCTTGCCTCAGGCTCAAAAGCAACAGTGACAAATATCCACGGACTAAAACTTCTGATACCCCTCTCTTCTTATAAGGTCATTATTGCAGATATTTTATCACAGTGATGGTATGCTGACTAACATAACTTACTTTATATCTTAGTCTCAAAATCTTGGCTGAACTGCTGATGGAATTTTCCTAAGCCTGTCATGTGGTTCTATGGAGATGATGGTGTATAATAGCACAACATGCAAATTTATCACAGTCTATCTTTGGCCTCTTGATATTTTTTAGCTACCTTATTATTGCTATTATTATTACTTTAATCAACTCACTATCAAACTCATTTAGAAAATTCAGCCAGTTTAGGAAGTATTTACCAGTGTTAAAGCCGGTCATCTTGTTTAACATTTCAGTAGTTCCTGCCTTATATGAGATGTGATCAACAAATATGGTGAATACTTAAAAATTTTTTTTCTTTAAATATATTATAGTAAAAGATACATTGCCATTAAAAGCCCTCGAAATATTTGCCCTCACTTCAAACGCACATATCTTGTCATTCTTGCCACTTTCTGAAGTGGTTTGGAAATCCTTTTTTATAAATACAGTGTTTTTAGTTGTACTGATACAGCTGCCTTGATGTCCTGAATTGATTCAAAATGTTTACCTTTCGTGGTCATTTTGACTTTAGGGAAGAGCCAGAAGTTGCATGGTGCCAGATTTGGTGAATAAGGTAGATGAAAAGATGCTGTAATGTTTTTACAAGCCTGCCCTTTTTGGTGGATGGCACTGTCATTCACCATATTTTTTATTATACCTCCTAAAGACACTCATGAAAGAGGCTTTCTAGAACTGCTTCAGAAAGTAACACACATGATGGGATAAGTATTTTCAAAGCAAGGTGCGGTATTTTTGAGAGGAACTAATGGCAATATGTTTTTTAGTATACTAATATTTAAATTTAAACATCCACTGTATATTTAGGTCATATCTCATAGACTGGCGTTTTCATCTCTTTCTCTTACCTCCTTTTTACCATTATTCCCTCTTTCTTCACTTCTTCACCCTTCCCACCACTTACACTTCTATTTTGAGTGCTTAATGTGCTAGGTACAATGTGATAGTTTAGTTTGAAAATATAAATAATCAAATACATTAATTTATAATCTACAGAAAAGATTAATGGATAAGACAGGGCACAATAATAAGAATCAATGCCTAAAAATATTTTAGTAGTTTTGAACTAGGTTGAAACAGGAAATATCAAAGTTTGGATTTCACCCCATACACTGATAAGTCATTTTTAAGACATGATAAGATAGACTCAACTCATTTATTGTGTATTTCTTGCCCTCAGAGCCATTATCACTTGGTAAAAAATGAATTTCTAATTCTCTAATATTGGTGAGAGTGGTGCAAAGTTATGTGAGAGAAGGCAAAGAATTGTATTTCACTCATTCAGCAAACTTGCAGTGCAGGGATGCAGAAATGGCAAGACAAATCAGGTATCACAGTACTGGTTTATGTGAGGAGAGGATGTTATGTACATGAACACTGATTCAGATTATTAGCTTAGACTGTTTCATGGAAGCACAGGTTATAATTCAGGAAGGAAGTGCCATCTGCTATATCCCAATTACTGAAGATATAACAAATGAACACTTTATGTCATTCTACAATATAGGGAAAATAAGACTATACAGTTGGATCGATACTAACAATCTATTTTATTCAACCATATGTATTTTAGAGAAAAAGTTTCCTATAGAAATCTTAAACTTTTTGACACAGAAAGTTATCACTAGAAAAAGTTTCTGTATTCATTATTTTGGGTGGCAGAATGTTTTCAGAATCTTAAAGGTATTTCTATGTAAATAGGTATTTTTTTTAAATGCTGAAAAGAATTACTGGCCCATGTCCTATGAGTTGAAAAAAAAATTACTTATACATTACTTTACATTTACTTTATAATTACAGGCAATTAAGGTCTTACATTTCAAAAGTTGTTATACTTTTCTAGGAAGGATAGAGGAGCTTGTCATTTCGGGTAATGTTCCTAAAGAGTATTTTCAAGCCATACTTAAACTTACTTTATAAATTTAAGTAAATTATACTTCTCTGAGATACTGGCGAGCTTCATAATAGTAGGAAAAGGATGTCATTTGAACCCTGTTTGGAGAGCCTTCTCCTTAGGTGGGCTAAGTGAATTCATAGGGTTCATTTTTAATCCATTAAAAAGTATTATACTCATTTTTAAAGGTATCTTACCCCATAATGCCTGTCACTTTCCCAGTTGGTTTGTAAGATACACATGAAGCCATCCTTATTCCATTGCGTCTTTGTGAGCTGAGAAAAAGAATGAAGACCAAAGCAGATGGCTAAAATGCCAATTTACTTTCAAATATTACAGTGAAGGGTGGTTAAGCTTACGACCTTGTTGCACTGTACTTGTATAACTTTCTTTGAGATTTTTTTTAATCAGGTTTATTTTTCCCTTTGAGTTTGACTTGTAGTGCCCAGAAGTCTTCTTTTCAGTGGTGTTTATGTATTTAACAGAATTTTCTAAGGTGGGTGCTTCAGAATTTTCACAGCATGGGTTCACATTGGACTAAGACTTTGTGTACGACTTATATCAAGTGGAAAACTTGATGGGCATGAGCTTTAAAAAATGGCTTTTTTGTGTGCTGTACATTTGAAGCTTTCGGCTGTATTTCCTGTTGGGCTACAGTGTTTTCCAGTGTTACCACAAGAGAACAAAGTTAACATTAAAAAATAATTTTTTTATTGAAGAATACGTTTTCCCAGGTAAAGTCATTATCAAAGAGGCTGTCATGGTGGGTCATCATTCATGTACCGCACTGTGTTACCCTTTTGCATCTTAAGATATAAACTCTAAGTGATAGTTAAATAAATATCTATTTATTTAAAGAGAGGAAGAAACCATCCTAAAGCCAAACAAAGAAAAAGGCTTTTTAAAACTCCCATTTGGAGGAAAAAGAAGGCATATTGATGGGTAGTCCTGCCATTTCTTGCGGTTTCATTGCATTCACTTGCCTAAGATCCTGGGCTACACTGAAAGGTTGATATTTACATTCATATAGAATACCTTTACAATGGAGCTAATTTTCTTTATTTCCATTTGCAAAGTTATTTGCAATAGATGGCACTTAAATAGAGTGCCTTAAATAGAGTGGAATCTTAACATTTATTCAGCACATAATTCGGGGGCCTTAAAAATTTGAATTGGGTTCATTAGACTTGGACTGGGCCACAGTTCATCTCTGATACAGCAAGAAAAATGGTGCCATAAATTAATATTATTAGCAACATTTGAATTTGGAAATAAGGGAGAAAGCAACATACCTTGAAAGGGAAAGTTGATTTTACATTATTTAGGAAGGAGCAGACCTTGGCACTGTCTTAAGCAATTAAAACATAAAGTTCCTTTAATAAGCTGCAATGCCTTGGCAAAATACCTATAGGGGATATAAATAGTTGTAAGTCCCCACTTAGGCTATGTAAATATCTATTACTTCATTTTATCAATCCATAGATTAACTTATGTGAAATGGAAATTATTTGATCAGGTTGACTAGGTTGATCCCCTGAATACTTCCCAAAATGCTATCTCTGCCAAGAATGCATATTAAGTGTTAATTTGGTTTCGTGAATGAATCAAGACTTTTTGTTTTCCTCTTCCCCATTAAGCGAACCTTTGAATTACCTATAATGCTCAGTGCTCTCTGAAGCTCTGCTGCTGCTGAGGACCTGTTGTTAAAACAGGCAAAAGAAAAATTCTGTTGTAAGAGGACTTTCCAATTTAAAGGATTCACCAATTTTTCTGACTGGTGTTAGTTTGTTAGCCTAGGACTTATAAAGAGTCATCTAAATTTTTTATGTAGGTAAGTTAAGGTGATTGACTAGAATGACTTTGTTAATATAAAAAGGAAAACCTTTTTTTTTTTTTTTTAAACACTATGACCCTAAAAGGTAAGCATGAAGATGGACCAAATATCTTATTGCCTCACTGACATTGCCTGCCAGCTGTGAGTTTTCTTACTACAATGAATCCCCTCATTTTTATTGCTCTGCACAAGGTACGGTGTTTCATTTTTCTTCCTACTTGGGCTTCCTGTAGAATGCCCACCCCATATAGTTCTTTAAATTCATACTGTTGTGAGAACAAGTAAGTCTTTCTGTTCTCTCCTTTGTTAACTGTAAACCTTGTGGAGCAACAGTTCTTTCGTGCCCTCGGTAAGTTGCTGGACTCTGCTCAAATTAAACACTGTGAGATTATCAGCAGGTTACAAAGGTGGAGTATATCTTTCTCTTCTTCATTTTTGTATAGCGTTGTCTTGATCTGAAAAATGCTAACAAATTCAAACGAACTAATCGTCTCACACCTACTCCTTCTAAATTGGGAGTTCAGGTCTTTCACATAAAAACTAGGGAGAATACATGTACAATTTTTGTTCTCCTTTGAGGATAAAAAGAGTTACACATATAAATGTATAGGAATTATTTTTTAATTCATGTGCCAAGTCAGATCACCTGTCTTTCACCTGCAGTGAAGCAAAATGGAATGTCTGTGGAGCTGTGCAGCTAGACAGATCTGGGTTCAAATCTTGGTTCTGCTACTTAATAACTCCAAGATTTGGGGCAAGTTCCTTAGCTTTTCTGAGTCTTAGATTCCTAATAGAAAAGAATCTTGGCAGGTCTCCTATGTGGAGGCTGTCATGAGAGATAGATGAGGTAAACTATATAAACACCCAGCACAGTGTTAAGGCTATCATGGGTGCTCAGTAAATGTTGGTTTCTAGTTGTACTCATTTGCATGGTGGTGTTAGCTGCTGTAACGAACTCCAGTTCCTAGGGGCTTTACACAGCGAAGTTTAATTCTTACTCTGGGAACAGTGCAATGCAAGTGTTCCAGATGAGCAGAGAGCCTTTCTACATGGTGAATTAGAAATCCAGGTTTTCTCCAACCTTGTGGCTCTGCCCTGGATGGAGCTTGGAGTCATCGTTACTTTCCCAGCAGACAGGCAGGGAGAATGGAGAGGACACACCCACTCTAAAGCTCTTTGTTGATTCTGCCTACCATCCACAGGCAACAGCTGCCTAGTCTAATGGTGCCCCCTAGATGCAAGGGAGAAGAGGAAATGTAGTTGCAACTGAATGTCCACTTTCTAATTGCTTAATAGTAGATGAAGGGAGAACAAACTATACTATTTAGTTCTTGCTTACTTCACTGCCTCGTAAGCAGTCAGTTAAAACCCCAGGTATAGATAATATGATGGGAAGGTGGAGGAGGAATAGGTAGCTGACAGACTAGGTCAGTGGTTGTAATCTTACAAGATTTGTGACAAATGAAACTATTTCTCTGGTATCTCTGTTCTATTAATAGATACACGAAGAAGTCCAATATCATTTGCTTTGTTTTCTACCAGCATTTATCTTCATTCACCTCTTAAAATTATTTATATTCCTTAGATCTGTAACAAAAGATAATTTTGTTGTATGTGCTTACATCTAAGTGTTTACAATAGTTACAACACTCCAAATTTATACATTCCATTTCTAAAGCGTGTGCTGAAAGTACATTGCAAATTATCACAGCCAAGAGTAACTTCAAGAGGCATGGTGGCTGCTAAATATGTGATATCCTGGATAGGGTCCTGAAACAGAGAGAGAACATTAGACAAAAACTAAGGAAATACAAACAATGAACTGATTTTAGTTAATGTATCAATATTGGCTCATTAATTGTGGCAAATATAGAGTATGGAATAAATGGGAATCCTCTGTACTATCAGCATATTTTTCTATAAATCTAAAACTGTTCTAAAACAAATATTTATTTTAAAAAGATTGCAGTAAAAGTCATCTTCGTATTTATTGAGTACCCATAGTGTCATATTATCTTTGCCACAGACTTGTCCTCACCTTATAACCACTGTAGATAATTTTTCCTTTCTTTTTATTTTATTTATTTTTATTTATTTTTTATTTTTTATGTGGGCACTGTGAGTCGAACTCAGGACCTCGTGCTTGCCAGCAGGTGCTTGTGCTGCTGAGCTATCTCACTGGCCCAATTTTTCCTTTCTTGACTGATTTGATCTGTGTCTTTGTGAACATATCTTGCCTAGGGTTTGGCACTAGTAAATGCCAAATAGGAATATTTGCTTCCTCCTTTTTCTCTTCTCCTTTTTCCCTTTCCCTTCCTGAATGTTCTTATTAATGCCAAAAATAACCATATGTACTTGTACTTGACTATTGGATTTACTTTTACTTGACTATTCTCAACCTCCAGACTATAGGAAGTATTTTATATATATGGGGATACGTCCCAATGTTTGTGGATTCTTTTCTGTGTCATCATTAAGATGTGTAGGAATAAATAGGCCACTTTATTTATTAGAAGAATGAGTTAATATTTTTCCTTTTTTAACTAGAAAAATACAATATTGTATGATAATAATGATTATAAAAGAATAATTGGACTGTATATAAATTGTCCTCTTCTGAATTTTCTAAAATGTTACTATTTGATTTTACAATTAAAAAATAACTGTAGATTTAATGCCTAAAATCTATTCTAGAAAAATTATTTCACATCATAGTTTTTCAAATATATGAGAAACGTATACACATGCACCCATACACACTCCATGTGTCAGTATCAGTTATTCTTGTTTGTCCTTATTTAACTGCTCAAATTGTAATGCTAAGATTTATATCTAAAGGTCAGTGCCTCAGAAAATTCTACAGTAAGATTTAAAAAAAAAACTATATTTTTAACTACCTTGGAACAGTTCTTTGTAGTATTCGGTCTTCATAATGGCAATTTCCTGGTTTCTCCAACACAGTTGTAACCATTTTAGCAATATTTATATGTGAAAAGATAGGAAGTTCCAATCAGATTTGTTGACACTTGAGGTCTTATATTGACCTTAGTGGGTATTAACTTTTTAGATCAATAAAGAGCTGTTATTGACCTTAAAGAAAAGTCAATATCTGCTTGTTAATTTGCAGCTTGAAAATGTTATACATTTTGTTCTTCATTATTACCCTACTTATTTTAGTCTTTAAAAAAAAAAGTCTTTACTGTTTCTGCTAGAAATCTTCATGTCTAGATCAACGTTTTAGTTTGGGGGTTTAAGGAGATAATCATTGTCCATGGTGATCATTCATGTGTGGTTCATTTTAGTTTCTTATAAAGTTACAGATGGCTGACATGCTACTGAGGAAAGTAAAATAAACTTAAGTATATTTTATTTAATATAGTAATTAATTATTTAATGTAGTAATCTGAGAAACAATTTTAAGTCATCTATACCTAATGGCAGGAATATTGTAACATTATACAAGAGAAATTAAAAGAAAGCTAAATTAGAACCTAGTAATCTGAAAGGGGATTAATAATGTTTGTCTTTCCCATATATAAATGACAAAGATCAATGTAGATGAATGTTTACTATACACTTTTCAATAAATAAACACTTAAAGCTTTTAGGTAATGACTTTTTGTGTGCATCTAAATCTTAGAGGCCTATGCTTCTGAAGTTTTATTAAGTGTTTTAAATTTTTTAAGTATTGGTAGAGAAATTGCTTTTCATAGCATCATTATTGTGTGTATTAACATGGAAATGTCAGGTTTTGCATAACTTGAAATGTCTCAGAATTACCTATTGCTAAAATTCAAATGTCAGAACAATACTTCTACACATATATGACTCTGATATTTCAACTCTTAAAAACCTCATAAATGATTCAGTATTAGTTTGGCCTTGTTATGATCTAACTTTGAAAAGAGGCAGAGTGATTTAAATTTGGTTGAGAATAGTACTCTCAGTCCAGGGATAAGACACTAATGATCCATTAATGGGCATTATTTTTTTAAAATTATATCGCCATTTTGGTAAAGAATTTTGAGTTTTCATGGGAATTCTTTTAGTATTTTGCACCATTGCATAAGTAACACCATTTCATTTTTGGGCAAAAAGATTGCCTTGTATTTTACCCAAATTGTGCTAGTTAATTGTTATGGAGGTCTCAATGTTTAAAGATGAAGGAGGAGTTGGTGGGGGGAGAAAAGGAAGGAAGGAAGGAAGGGAAAGAGAAAGAAAGAAAGAAAGAAAGAAAGAAAGAAAGAAAGAAAGAAAGAAAGATTTTTAAAGAGATGAATGCTAAGGTATAAGTTATCAACAGAAGCTAAATGGGCTATAGAAATAGACCTTATAAGCCAGGTATGGTAGCATATGTTTGTAATCCCAGTAGGTGGGGGGCTGAGGCAGGAGGATCACCACAAGTTTGAGGCCAGCCTTGACTACATAGTGAGCTCAGGGCCAGCCTGAATTACACAGGGAGACCCTGACTCAAAAAAACATAAAATAAAAAAAGAAATAGTCCTTCTACTATTAATTTACTCTTCCAAAGTTTGCATGGAATCTATATATTTAAAATTTAAAGTTTGGGGTAAAAGCTGGAATGAGCCACAGGGATGACAAACCTGACTTTGTCTTTTTACACAAAAAACTGAATCTTGATGTCTGATCCCTCTTTATTGTTACTGTTTTAAATGGTTTATTTGGAAATCCCAAATATTATTGACCATATTGATATTTTAGTACTTTGGATAGAATACCTTCCCTTGCGCCATATTTTTATATTATTTTCTTTCTTATGGAAGAAAGCCTCCCGCACAAGGGACCCTTATCACTTGAAGAGTATTATTTTTATACATTTTAATAGCCTATTTTAGTTTCTTTTCTAGGATATAAAGTTTTGACAATTATAATATGTCAGCATTTCCATGTTTGGGGTCTTACTGTTCCCTGTCCGGCTCATAGCTTGGAGTATATACCTTGGCATGTTTCATTTTTTCTTTGCTAGGAGATTAGTGGAAAATAAGCTCTGTAAATTAAATTGTATTGCAAAATTATCTTCCTCTGTTCAGGAGTAAAGATAATATTGAATGATAAGGCTGGAGTGGATTTTGTATAAAGCAATTACAACATGAAGACTACAGTCAGAGTGAAAAATATTGCTTAAGATTTCCTATAATCTATAGAAAACTTCATTTTGGAATGTGTTTAAAATTGCCTCATTTGGGCCAGTGAGATGGCTCAGCGGCTTAAGCGCCTGCCCGGCAAGCGTGAGGGCCCGAGTTCGACTCCCGGAACCCACATACAAAAAAGGGGCCGGTGATATCTCTCAGCGGCACGGGCGCCTGCTGGCGTGCGAGGTCCTGAGGTCGTCCCCCCGGTACCCACAAAACAAACAAACAAACAAACAAAATTGCCTCATTTTATGCAGGCAATTATGTGATTATAATATTTAACATGTATTGCAATTTGAAAGCAACATTACTGAAAAGTTTCAAGGACCATTTAATATTGTGGGAGTTACAAATGATATATTTAACATATATACATATATATTCATATATATGCCATACAAACTTTGGAAGAGTAAATTAATAGTAGAAGTTTTATTTCTATATGCCATTTGACTTATCTTGATCATGTGGGGGGATGTATCTCATATATTTATACATGGACAATTGTTATCATTTCAAAAAGTTTCTCCACCACTGGAATTCTTTCTATAGCACTTGCTTTATCCAATGAATCCATCTCTGTCTTTAGAAAACTGCATATGAAAGGTAAAATCAAAGCGTCTACTGCGTATTTTACTCTCATGTGCCACGTGTGCAGTGGGTCTTCTTTTCCAGGGCTCCATCATGTAGTCGAAGAAGCATCTAGTGCTTTCACAATTTTATTTACACCTCTATTCTTGAGTTTAGTCTTAATATAACAATTGTAAACAGGTAAAAACAGAGACATTCCTGAATACATGGAAAGTCCTTGCTTTGAAAGTCAACTCCAAGAAGAAAATGTGTGTGTATTTTTGTATGCACTCACCCTTCAGCTGCAGTCCATGTGTGATTCCTGGCCTTGTCGTCTTTATCCTCACCAGTCAGGCAGGGCCCATTTATTGAGTATATGGTATGAGCAAGTCAGTGTCACAAAAGTACTGCAGTGGTGGAGACAGGGAAACCACAGTGTATGGCTGTGTCAGCCTGGGGACTCAATCCCAAGGGTCGAAAATCTGATAGTGTTATACAGCAGGAATTAGTAAAAGGATCTCTTTGTTTCCTAATGTGCAAAGGGAACATGTCATCCTTTAATTTTTTAAAAAAGTCATTCCCTTTAATAAGCAGTTGCATAAAAGAAAAAATAATATTTGAGAAGTTGCTTTTTTACTTAAACCGAGAACTTGGAAAGGATACCTCATTGATTCTATGTACATAAATATTTATTGTAAACTTATTATATAGCCATTACTTTAGGCAGTTCATCCAACTAAATTGCCTCTAAGGCCATCATGAATGAAGACTAGAGAGGTTTATTCAGATGAAAATAGCCCATTAAGAATGGATCTAAACCAGTTTAGAGAAGCAGAGCCTAAGCCCTGGTCAGTGAGGCTTTGCCTCGTAAAAGTTCGCTTGGAGCTGGGCATACACCAGCACCACAGGCCCCAACTTTATTAGTGTAGAGATAAGCTGATTAGGTCTTGTCAATCAAAGGTGCCCATATCTCAATTGAGAGACACACTCTCTCTCTCAATTTTTCTTTAAGCATTGAAGCAGGCAACAAAGAAAGAGATGTGTGGTATGCATCCCTACGGTTGTCACCATGCAGGGTGCAAGGGTCCTGTGATGATGTGATGACTGTATTAAAGAGTACATCAATTTGTTTTAAAGTGTTTTGATTTTTTATGGTGGCATTAAGAGAGAGAACATTGTGGTTGCAGCTTTACTAGAAAGCAAAGAGTTCTAGAAGAAGAAAAAAAAAGTGTTTCTTTGAAGCCTACCAGGGCTTTGAATCTTGCTGTGCCAATGGGCGCTTAAGTGCTCCTGTAACTGGCAACCTCAGATCCACCATCAGCTTAGGAACTACCATCCTCCAAATCATTCATTTAAAGGAATAGGGAAGAAATGGGTAAACGGACCTAAGCTATGTTAATGATTATTGACCACAGTTTTTTACCTTATTATATGATTTAAGAATCTGTATGAACATACATATTGGTTATTCTGATATGCAGTGATTCACTTATAAAGAATAGAGATACTTCTAAATGTTCCCCTAGTACAAGTTGGTAATAATACTCCATTTAATTGTTTTATACACAGTAACAAATACCTCACTTTGTATATCTGGAAGATAAACCTGACTAAAAAATACGGGCTGTCAAAACGTAATTCTGTAGGGCTTCAGCTTGAGACCTCATCATCTCGTCAGTATTGAGAAAAAGGTAGGGCGATGGTGTAGGGGAAAACCTGTCCTTTTGTTCTTCACATCTGAAGTTTGCTCACTGCAGGCCTCCTTCCCACTTCAAATGCAGCCACAGAAAGGGGGCCTTCCTCTTCGTCCCTCGCCCTACGTGCACCCCCCAGTGCTGCAGTCCTGCTCAGCCATGTTTCCACTGTGGATGATCTCTTTATCAGCTGTTCTTCCCTTCACTCCATCTTTTTCCACCAACCAATCAGGCAGCCCTCTTAGGAAAGACTGGGGCTTACTTCAGTTAAATGTTAATTCTGTACACACAGATACACAGCCATTCTAGGTGATGCTCATGACAGAAGAGAAAGGCATTTGGGCTCCCCAGACTTGGGTGAATACCTTTATTGGGTCTCCTATGAGAAAACAAAAAATTGGGGAGATGAAGATAGGACAAGTAATATTTTCTGAACTAGAAAAGGTGTTCGCATTTTATGTAGTGCTGATCATCAGAGTAGATTCACACATGCATATGTGACTGTGCTCATGGGTACCTAAACACAAACATGTGCCTGTTTTTAGGGCACGTGAGATGGCAAAATCTAGTTTGTCACTTGAGTTCTCACTGGCCCAGATTGGTAATTGCAATGATGACTGTGTGCCTGGTCTTGGAGGCTTTTGGAATCATTAGAAAGTTTAGGGTCAATAATGCTTAGTAATAGGTATACTTTAATATCTATTTTCTACTCAATATTATTTGCTTTGAGATATTTTATTACTGGATTTATCTGTACACCAATTAAAGTTTTTAGAATTCTTACTGATTTGTTTAGTAAGTAAATGTAATTTTCCAGAAATACCTTTTTAAAAAATACGATGCATACAGATGTTGAACATGTGTGTTTCTTTTGTGCACAGAACTTGGCTGAGCTCCTTCTCATGGTTTAGGTTACTAGTTTAATGGTGACCACATATCTAAAGTTGGCTTCTCCTCCCACCTTGTCAGGCTCCTCCCTCTCATTGCATTGATTACAATTAAAGATATTCAATTATTCATTTTTTGCTTGTCTTCTGAAAAGAATGTAAGCTTCTTGAGGGGCATTTTGTTGAATGAGAGAAATAGGTAACTGTATTCAAATAAAAGTGCATATTTCAAAAACTTACCCATGAACCTTTAGTATTATAATAATTATAGCCATTTCTCAGACCACCTTTAAGAAGATATTCTGGCTTTGTGACATCTCTTATGTTGAAATTCTTAATGCATTCAAGTAGTTCTTTCAAAAATACTGTTATTTTAGAGACTATTACATCTTACTCAGCAAAGTTATAATTAAGAAAAGAATACGTAAGCTAGTCTACCAGGCTCATTAATAAGCACTCATTAATAAGCATTTGGTGGTAAAGATTTTAAGCCAATAATGTCTGGATTTTCTTTTCAATTTACAGCATACTTTAGTTGTTGAGCTTTGTTGTTTCTCCAGTATTTACCAATTATAATTTCATAAGTTTACTAGGTAATTGTTTTTAGGCTATAAAATTAGGCTACATAGTGAAAGTTAAGTTACAGTATCATAATGTTCCTTTGTCATCAGTTTGGTTATAATGTTTGTCTTGCTAAAATCCTTAAAACAAAGGGTATGAAGAGAAATGTTTGGACCAGGGGCATTTGCTAATAGCAACTTTGTAATTGTATAACCTGTTTTCCACTTTATTATATGATGAGTGGGGCATATAATCATTTCTCTTTTGGTACTTATAAGAATAGCAGATACTTAAATTAATCAACATAAAATTAGGAGCACACCAGTTCATACCATGGGATTTTGAATTAATTTTTTTTTAATTTGAAAGTTTAACGCAAATGGAAATAGGATATTTTAAAATGATCCTCTGATCACTGATAACTAAAAAATTAGAGTAGTAAAAGTGACTTGAATGTCAAAATAGATCTTGCTTAGGATCAGCTTTTTTTTTTTTAATTCTGGAAAAAAATCTTTAGAGAATTTAGGGAGACCTTGGAAATATGTGGAAGACTGTTACAAACTAAAGGTCCCATCCCGTATTTTCCCCTTAAAACAGTTTTCCATCAATAAAGAAATATTTTTCTGAGTTGCTTTTATCATCAACATCCCACCTCCCCCAAAAAATTTAGATATCTATCTTCGAAGTCTGTCTGTAATATACCACAGTTTACCGGTGCCACAACATATTCGCAGAGATTGTCTCTGAAATACTACATTTGATCTCATAAGAACAAAAGGAATATTCAGTCATTTGATGAACTTTTATTCAGAAAAAAAAATTCTTAAGTAAATACTGTGAAGTGTTTATTTTTCTCCTTGTCAAGTGACCTTTCAAGTAGTCGTCATCCTGAATATTCCTGAATTATAGCTGGTTTATCGGGAGTGAACACACATAACTGATGATACTGGAGGTTTGAAGTACCCTTGTTAAACCACCAAATGCAGGAGTAGTGATGTTTTATTGTTTTAAAACAATCCATATTTTTCCATATTCTTCCCTAAAGCATTAATTAGTATTTGCTCAAAAATCAGAGGGCCACAATCCTGTTTTATTTCTGAAAATAAGTATGAAATGTGAGTACATTTAGAATAACTGAGTCCATATTCAGTTTCAAAATCTTTTAGGGTATTTTTTTTTTTTGCCCAAATCACAAATACCAAGTAACTTCCACAAATGGAAAGTTTTGAAAAAGCTGTATTATCAGAGAGAGAAAGAGAGAGAGAATGTGTATGTGGTTTTTGTGTGTGTGCATGCACGTATATAACTATATAAAATAGATTTTCTTTTATAAGAACATCCAAGTGTCTCTTGATTCAGATAGTTTTATCATAGCAATCACATGTTATAGGGAGTTTTCATACCATTAATAATAACTAAAATACAATCATCTTTCTAAAGGAGAGAAAGAGAAAAGAGGGAAAAGGTGGAATTTGAAAAGGAGGGAAATCTGTTCCTATTCCTTCCCCGAGGCTGAACTGTTTATCACTCTATCCTCATTCGATAAAAGTGAATTTTATAATAAAATTTTCCCTAATCGGGCACTGTCAGTGGAGGTGTCTTATCGCTGAGAGGAAAATGACACCGATCCTATCGGAAAGCAGAAACGATGTCACCATGTTCCCAATCACAGCTCTTCAGCCCCCATATCTACCTTCTCCACAAACACCAAGCCGTGCTTTTTTCATAAGAACATCAAAACCCAGCAAAGTCATTAAAATTGCACCCGCGTAGAGTTGCAGGGACCAGCCGCACTAGCACAAAATGGGATGTGGGAAAACAGACTCTCTAAATGTGCTAATTCCATTGTCACGTGCTTACGGCTTAATTTTAATCAGTTAAAAAAGCCACACATTGCAATAAATTGGCATTATCTTCTGTGACACCAGAAGACACAGTTGGTTCAAGGATTTAGAGGGTCACTGGCAACAGTATATAGTATTACAGACAAAGTATTTTTACGCTTGAACTACGGTAGCTAAGGTACAATCCCCAGTTAAGACTGCAAACAAAGACTAGAGCCCACATAGTACTAAGTTCATCTTGCAGACCACCTTCCTCCTTGATGGACTTCGTATGAAAAACAAAGAATTTTGAGAATTTTTAAAAGGTTCATTCATTCATCATATAAAAAAAAAAATTTAAGTAGCCTTTCAGGGCTGTAGCCTTATTGCATACTTGGCAGCAGACCAAATGGTCTTTCCATAGGTCCTCTCAGTAGACTTGTTTTCTAGTCCTGATATTCATTGATGGTGTTTAGATTGACCATTAGACTTGTGAGCCTAAACAAAGATACATTAACATGCTTGAGGAAATGCAAATAGAAAATAGTGTCATTGACAATTGTCAAAGGCCAACAATGAAAGACTGTCTCTAATAGTCTTAATTTATTAACGTCAAATTAGCACCAATTTATTTTTACACTTGAGAAATTACTAAAGTGGAAATTACTAGCAAATTTAATTTTAATTTGTTCCATGGGTTTTTTTCTTAGCATATGTGTATCTTTATTTCAAAATAGAACAGTCCTTTGAACATGGACTGGCTATTCTATAATAGTTTTTGGGCAATAAGATTTCTTTTTTCATGGCAAGGTGTAAAATAATCACTTCAATTCTCTTGTTTATTATTTTGGCTTTGTAAATTGTCAAGACATTTACAATATGATTTTTAAAGCATGAGAGTTTATATAAACCTAAGGTGATTAAAATATCAACTAAAATGATGAGAATTATAAAACCTCTGTGGTTCATGAAATGACAGTCAATGGAAAAGTCCCATTTTCATCCTGAAAATAGTTTATGAATGTTTTTAATCAACAAATCTGACCCCAAGAGAGAAAAAAATAAATGCAACCACAACTTTTTTATGGAGTAAAAAGAGCTTTTAGAATTAAATCACTTTGCAGTAACTGAAGAACTAAACATGTGGACTGCTTTTGTTTTGATTTTGTTGAACATGTTGTTGATTCCTTTATACCAAAAGCAACAGAAAGAAAAGATGAAGTAAGAGTGAACCAAACAAATAATTTTTCGGCCCATTGTGCTTGTCTTCACTGTGAGTTTATTTTTCTGTAGTCAATGTCAGATTGATCAGACCTCTACTGTGTGGTTGAAATACATTTTTTAAAAAAAATCTCATTTTTAAAAAAATCTCGTGAAGTTGAAATGGTTAACTTGTAGCCTTACTAAGGCACTTTTTCTGATTGCATTTGATTCGCAGTAAGACTGACTGAGTTACTGCACATCTTCCATGTTTAAACAGCTTGAGTAAATTTACAGGTTCACCCCCTTTTTGTAATAATGGAGAAGAGGAATGAGAACAAATTCTGAACATGGTCTTTTCTCCATTAGAATTAACATGCAGCTCTGCGTGAAAGAGCAAAGTTAGGGGCATATGGAAAGGTCTTACCTGTATGATGGCTCCTGGCTTTTTAAAGGAAACACAAGAAAATAGCAGGAAAGTAAATTGTACACAAAGGACTGCAAGCTTTCATTGCACATCTGAAAAAATTATTTGATTGATTTTTGTGCATAGTTTATTAATACCAATAGCTCCTTGTCAAAAATTTTTAAGGAAATGGACTACTTTAAAATTTCAAATATATATGCATATATGTTTACCTCGTTCTATGTTAATTTTATAAAGATGTGGGAGATGATCATCTGGCACTGTCTTAAAGTCAAACAGCTCCCCCTCTATATTGGACTGAAGAACCATAGTGTGTATAAATTGAAGGTTTGTGGAAGCTAATATATTTATCAAGTTCATGAATGAGATGACAACAGGTTTATTTAACCTTCCTATCACCTGTACCTTAAAACAATGGGTGTCTGTGTAATGAGCCTAAAACAATCATTAAGTTAGAATAATATTTCTGATTTAGAGTTTGGGCTATTGTTATACATTTGGTATTTTCCAGGAGAGACTATTTTAAAGCAATTACAAACCCCAAAGTCGTGTGTTAACCTGACAGGAAACAGCTATTGAAAATATTAACTCAGCCACAGAACACCGTACTTCTTTAGATTTTTGGCAGTAGAAGAAACAGAAAGATTTCAAATTTACTCAGAGGCAATTTAAAACCAATTAAAAATTGTAACACCTCATGTTTAATGAAAAAGATTTTTATTTATGTTTTATTTATATTTACTTTCAATTTATTTTAGTTTTAGAAATAGCAGCAAAAGTTATAGCTAGTAGAAGCTAAATTCTTTCGTGATTATTTTTTAAAACCATACTGTATTTTTAAACCTTTATTTATAACAAACAACTGGCTGTAGTTTACACCAGTTAATGTTGTATTCTACTTTTCTACACATAGGCTGCGCCATTGAGCCACAAGTCAAATGTTCTTGTGCTCCCTGTAGTGAGTTCGTGGAAATGGAAATCAGGACTGTCAATTTTTTAAATGTTTTTAATATAATCAAGAAAAAAGAAAATTTTATATACTGAACTTTTTTGCATATTGTATGTTCTAATAATTTAAAATTTTGTGCTTTGAAAAAATACATGCTTAAATTTTTATTATTTCTCATAGATAATGTATAAAGAAAACAAATCTGGAAAAATATCATTTGTAACTTAACTCCGTGAAGTCTTAGTACTTTTTGAAGATTAAAGTTTAATATAATTTAAAAAATGAACAGTAAATAACTTTAAAGTGTCAAATATAATTAACATAAATATGTGCTTAGAAATTTTACATGAAAATCTATTTAATATATCTTCATAAGAATTTGTAAAGTCAAAGAGAGTATTATTTCTTAACTAATAGATTTGAAATTTCAATAACTTGATAAGAATTGGTTTGTTGTTACTATTATTACTCACTGCATTTTTATTTTTTATTTCCATAAGTAAAATTGGATTAGCTAACATGAAAATCTATGGTTGTATTTCTGTTGCATTTTTACCCTTCAATTCAAGAATGTATTAAAATTGTAGATTTAAAATAATGGTCACAACTACATTTCATTTCAGATGTTTCTTAGCTTTTATATATTGGCAGACAAAGATTATTCTTAATAAAATTAAGATTATTCAAGTAAATATTATTCTTAAATAGAAGATTATTCTTAAACACACCTATTTGAGAATAATCAATCAAAGTATGGTATACACCTATAGGAAAATGCTGCAATGAAACTCAATATTCTATATAGTTAATACACACTAGTAAAGAATAATAAAATACTTTTGTAAAATATATGAGGAAATTCAACTTTATGTGTAGATTTAAATGTCATTCTTTGATCTTTATGTTTTGTAAGTTGGCAGATTCTGAACACAGAGTTCTCTGGGACCATTTTTGTTTGTTTTCGCATAAATACACTTTGTTTAAATCATTCTTTTCATATTTAATAATTAGGGTAATTTCCCTGTACTAACAGTAGAGAAGCCTGTGATTGAAAACAATGGGATCGCCGTTAACCCATGGCAGAAGTTCCAGGGTACTGATACTGACAGACGTGACTCTGCTTGGATTTCCAGCATGCAAGTCGTCACTTGTTTCGGCATGTAAACACCACCTCATGAACACCCCCTTGCTACATATGTGAATCTTCAGGGAAAAGTTTACAGAAAGTATGTTTGTCAGCCAGGAATATGTTGGGAGGTGTTCCCTTATGCTTATACTGAGTCTGGCTTTACCTTATTGACAATTGAGACCTAATATCTAAGTGTGTCATAAAAAATATATACTTGGCACTAATAAAATTCTGTTCCCTGTACTATAGCATATTTTGCAAATGCCATTTTTATAGCTTATAATATCTACTTCAGATGCTATAATGTAATTTATTTTATAAAGTGTGGTTTGTTAGAGGTATAATTTTTACCATTTTACGAATTCATATAAGTGAATGGCATGTCTACTTTTCACTGCAAAGAATAGTATGATGTGAAAATTTATTAATGCTTATATTTGTGTCACCTTTATTTTATTAAGAATAAGTCTGTGATACCAAATAATCCTATTAGAATTAACAGGATGGGGCCGGTGAAATGGCTCAGAGGCGTAAGCGCCCTGCCTAGCAAGCGCAAGAGCTCGAGTTTGACTCCCGGAACCCACATATGAAAAAAGGTCCGGTGATATCGCTCAGCAGCACGGGCGCCTGTTGGTGCGCGAGGTCCTGAGGTCGACCCCTGGTACCTACAAAAAAAAAAAAAAAAGAATTAACAGGATGATTTGAAATCTATAGCATTAGGCTAACATATTTTTCTTAGTATATTCATGTAATCAAATATTTTTTCTGATAGTGAATAATGATACTAAAGCATCAGCAATGTAAGTCGGGAGAAGATGACTCTTATACCCAAAGCTGTTGATTGGGAATCTGCCAGGTTGGATAATTGATACCATTAGTCTCTTATTTGTAGAATATCTGTGTGGTATGATTTGGGGTGCTTAGCAAATGCTATTTGGTGACCTGTCCAAATCCATGAATCACCATTGACTTACAGCACAGTTATTCCTAAGGCTATGTATACCGTGTCTCTCTGATAATGACCTTAGATCACCTGGAACTCTGTAAAAAGGAGAACCATTTAATTGAAGGGGAGTATGAAGAACTAGTACTTAAATGAGGCACACATCTATATAAATAGACCTGGATTGGTCTTTATGTTACTGCATGTTAAAAGGACTAGATAGATTTTCAGTATTTGGCAATTATGTTTGTGGTCATCTCACTTAAAATAAGGCTATGTGATATACACAGAATTCATTTTGAAGCGCAAGGTGGTAGTTCAGTGCTGTTTCAGATGTATTTGTTGTACATCTTAAAATACTGTGGGCATAGGGGAAAAGTGTGTGGTCTTAAATATAAGCATACACCAAGATGTGATGGAGCTGCTTTTCATATTAGCAGCCTTATATAGCTGTGCTCCAGGTACAGAACCAAAAAAAGTGTTTAGCAAATGATCGCAAATTATTCTTCTTTGAAAGACTGTAAAGTTGTAAATAAAATCACCAGTTCTCTACTACACCAATCCCCCAACAGCTAAAAATTCATGCTTTTCCTCCTGCTTTCTATACCTCTCCTTTGATCACTTCTCTCCCTTTGTGCTTCTCTGCCATGGAGCAGACATCTCAAGAGGTAAAACTCAAATAGATTAATTATATGCCTTCCAGAAACCCGAATAGACTTTTTGAAAGGGAACAGCCATTTGTTGCCTTCTCTGATGCAGGCATAAACATCATTTGATCTTCACAGTTATCTTAGAGAGTAGATGCTATTCCTCCCATTTTACAAATAAGAATACCTAGGTCCAGAGAGGTTAAGTTACAAGTCCCAATGAAGGCCACCTAAAGTCAAATCTCTTGATTTTTAAAAATTATCATGTGCTAATAAATGTTTACTTATCCCCATTGGCTTCTAATACAGAAAATAGAAATGAAAGTTAAGTTTGGAACATCTCTTGAGAAGACAAAGGTGGGTTTTTTGCCCTCTTCAGAGAGCCAACTCCCAAAGTAGTGTAGTGTTCTTTATAATACTTGCTGGCAGACCCTTGTGCTTTAGTGACAATGAGAGCGACAAGCGAAGCATGCACTGGGGAGGCATTGGGAAGTGGTGATGCCACGCTGCTAAGAGCATACTCTGACAGTGAACGAAACTTGCCTCTGTACCACCTAGGTGTGGCTGAAATGCTTTTCATGTCCCAACACTCAGGGACCAGAATTAGCGCAGGCTTCGTCTTTCCTAAGCAGTAACTTCAGGTGCTTCTGAAGAACATGAACTTCTGAGGGTCATTGCTTTCATGCCTGAAGCTAATAGAACATGGTAGAACCCATAGTTTGAACCTCCATGTGTCTGTTTTCCTCTAGAAAAAGGTTTTTTTTTCTGCGCAGTATCCATTTGGTACCATTTCCCTGCATTTTGGTGTGCATTCAGACATTATTAAACGCATTTCTTCTATAAAAGCTTGTGGCACGGTATTTCACACAATTATATGACCTTTAAAAATATTTTTGATCCTTCTTCAGATATGAAGTGAATTGTTGCCCTGAACAGCATCAGATTAAACTATAAAATTATCATTTGTGAAAAAGGAAGTTAGGGCATACATTTGGGAATCCAACAAACTCTAAACTGACTATTATAGAAAAGTTTTTTTAAATTTGGTAACTGATAGCTACCTAAGATAGCATTTTTAAAGGCAGTTTCTATGTTTCTTTCAATTTTCCCTGGCTTCCTATGGGGGGGAAAAAATGAAAGAAAGAAATATAAACTTAATATTGAATATTGGCATCCCAGTAATAAAGGAATGATAAAGACTGAGCCTGGACTTTAAAATAGTTTGGATATCGAAATATCCTAATTTCTAGGGGAGTAAATTAGTATAAAATATATTTCAGAGTAAAGGTTTAGTGAATGTTGACCCATGTTTTTACATAGAAGCAACATTTTTTAAAGTAGCTTCTATAATGAAGGTAAATAAAGTACTTAAATAAAATGTTTAACTTTCAAAACGAAATATTGTTCATATAACAGCACATTTCTCTGAAAAGGCTAAAATGCCAGGTGTGCCAAATGCATATTCCTTTCTTTTTGTTCTTTCTTTTTTTTTTTTTTTTTTTTTTTGTGGAGTTGGGGACTGAACCTGTGGCCTTGCATATGCTAAGCAAGAACTCTACCACTGAGTTGCGTCCCCAACCTGCAGATACATTTTCATATTCATTTTTTCATCAACTTCTGGAGTCAATAAAAAAAAGTCAGCACATAATGTCTGATGGAAGTTGTCCATCTCAGAATTTTACCACATTCCTTTATCCTAGTTCACTGCTGAAAGAACTGAGATATGAGAGCAAGTAAATAATAGTAGACTAACAATAACAGTAGTAGCAAATATTTACTGAGTAGTTCCTGAGTGTCAGGTACCAAGAGTTTACATAAATTATTTCATTTACTTCTGAAGCAACCCAATGAATACTCTTATGCTCCTTTCCAAAGCAGGAAATCAGTAACCAATTCAGCTAATATTTATGGAGCATATACTATGTGCTAAGTCCGAGGCTGTGCCATTCCGTCTTATCTTTATTTATAAAATATTCTCTTTATTATGTGGGTATTTACCTTTATTTTACACATGAGGAAAATGAAGTTGAGTGCCTAAGTGGCTTATTCAAAATCCCATAATGGGTAGACAAAAGAAATTCAAGGCCCCTTGGCACCCCCTTCTGCTGCTTGTTTTTTGTTTTGGGGGTTTTTTTGGTTGTTTTTTGTGGTTGATTTTTGTTGGGGGGAGGGTCTCAACCTGCATTTAAAATATTTTCCCATCTTGTTTATTCCCTGTGCATTTGTACTCTAAAGAAAAGATCAGTGTAGACAAGGTAATTTGAGAATCAAGAGTAAGGTTTAGACTTCTTCCTTCTCCCTGTTTCTGCCTCTATCCTACACTCAGTAGTTCTGCAGCTCTTGCCGATAACAGAGGACATGTTTATTGGGACAATACCTAAGAAAATCCACAAAACAGCATTGTTATTAGACATAAAATGACAATGATATTTGCACATTTTTTGTGAAAATATGCAGTCCTCAAGACATGAAAAGATGATACTGGATTAAAAGAGAGATTTAGGTGGCTACTTCCTATCCTATTTAAGCAGGAGGCAGTGTAATCACAGAGTAAAAAGTTCATGGAATCTAAGAGATCAGCCTCTATTACCAACTCCACCATTTACTACCAGTGTGGCTTTAGGAAAATTATTCACCCTGTACTTTCTTCTAGTTCTTCTGGAAAGCCCCATATTTTCTAGCAAGGTCAGTAATGCATGAAAAATAGATATTAGTTGAGGTATATCCAAGATCTACTTGTGAAAGGACCCTTTGAAACCACAGCTCTATCATGTTACCTGAAGAAGTTAATCAGTAATTTTTATTTCAATGAACTGTAATCCCTTTTTTTCCTTGAGTTAATTTGAAATGGACTTCTGTCACTTTGAAATGGACAAATACCAAATTAATACCATTGGTATTTTGAGAGGAATGCTTTACACTTTAACAACGTTTCCCGGAAAATTCACAGTATTGTAAAGTATATTGTTAACATATTAGATTCTTTTCCTGAAAGTAAGTGATCATTTTGATACATTTCTATAGCTTCATAGTGAATTTTATAGTTTTGATTCCATTTTTTCTGAATTACTTAAGTTACAGTACTCATTGGATACTCTAAATCATTGGTTCTAGATACTTGAATTTCAAAAACAAGTAAAGGGGCTGGTGTGTAGCTCTGTGGTAGAACTCCTTAGCATGTGTGAAACCCTGAGTTTAATCCCCAGCACCACCAAAAACAAAGGAGAAGAAGAAAGAGAAGGAGTTGTTAAACCAAAAAAAAAAAAAAAAAAAGCTGATTAAATAAATTTGACAAATGAATTGCATGTGTGTGGTGGCTGCTTATTATTTCAAGTAAGCAGATAGAACAGGGAGAAGTGATGCCTACTAATTCAGTCACTTTATAATGTAAAGAATATTTGGATCCCACAAATTGAGCATCCATATCTCAGAATAAGTGATTGTCCTTCAGTGCAAATATACTTAGTTTTAGGAAAAACATATTATTTTTAAAATTTGTATCAGAATCAGTCTACAGACCATCACTTAGAAGCCACTACCTTAACACCATAGCAATCATACTCACTCATTCCTAAGTCCACCAACATTTAGCTGAGGCTGGGTTTTGAAATCAAATCGTCCTGGCTTATATCCCAGCTTTCTTTATCATGGGACGTGTGACAACCTTTCTGAGTTCCTTGTTTCTCATCTAAAATATTAGCTCAATAAGACATTGCTTGGATGGTTATTGTTTAAAGCTTCTACTACTAAGTGGTAAATGGGATCTATCAAGTGACGAGTATGATGTAAGGTACTAGCAAGAACATAAAATCTAATGAATGAAACAGAATTAAAATCTAATGGATGGAACAGTGAGTACAATGTAGAGGGATGCATTGGGTTAGAGAAGACTTCAATGTCCTGGTCTAATTATATGAGTTCCTAAATAGAGGAAAATACTAAATGAATTTGACTTGGCTGGTACTAGACTCTATTGTTGAATTGTCTTAATTCCATTTTTGAATGATGGTTCCCACCTGTGAATCCTATAATCTGCAATCTTTTTGAAGTGATTTATCTCAACCACTTCATTTTAACAGATAAAATAATGAAGGCCTTGGTGTGTGAAGCAGCTTGCCCATGTTCACACAACCAGGTGCTAGAAGAGGAAGATCAAGATTCCAAATCACTGTTTTACTTTGCTTCACTAACATGCAATTTCCATGACCACAGGGACCTTGTATGGTTTGTTCACCACTATGTCTCTCTTTAGTGCTAATAGTAGGCACTAAATAAATATCTGTAGAATGAATGATTGATTTCTCTCTTGAGATTTCACAGCCTAAAAATCTTTTTGCTTTCTGTCACCTAATGATGTCTTTTCCCTGGCACTGAAACTCATGAAAGTTAGGTTGTATTCCTATAGCTCCTTTTCAGTTTTTTATTTATTGATAGACAGGGCTAATTTATAGATCTTTTCTTTATCATCGTTGTAATCTACAAAGTGTATTCATAAATTTACAAATCAAGATTTTCTACATGCATATTTAAATAGCACAGTATTTATCCTGTCTTACTAGAGGGGACTTTGATAATGGCCGGAGGTGCTGCAGCTCTCTGCCTCCTTCAGTTTACTCATGTCTGTCACACGTCTTCAGGAATGTTTGGTTCCTTTTAGGCCCTGCTCTGTGTGCCCCACAGGGAAACCTGCTGGCTTTGTTTTCCAGTCCAATTGAATGACTTCTTCCTTTGTTTAAATTAGTAGCTGATTAAGTAATTATAGAACTAAGTTACCCTTTATTTTGTGAAATTAATTAATGTTTAGTATCTAACTTGAAGGATGGCACCCTGTTATTTGTTCTTGTTGTTATTTATGAGGGAACATTCATTAAATGATTGCCTTTTTTATTTTCTAGGCAGCATTGGAGCCATCTAAGTCACTTTTGCTTGATAGACTTCTTATTTTTAACACTCAGATTGTTTCATTAATATAATCATTCCATTATTTTAGGTGATATCTGCTGAAAGATAGTAGTTTACAATTGCACATTAATTTTGTGAGAAAATTTAGGCCTTTATCATTTCCTTGTGGATTTTCCTCTGTTCGTTCTATATATCATTCCTACCTTGCCTCTTCAAAAAGGGTCAGACCTAGTTATATTCTGAATACATGTTGTTTTAGCATGTACTTAATCATCAGATCATTTCTGAATTCCTAGTAGGTACTATGTGCTGTTCCAATGTGCATGTGGCACCCTTATTTAATTGCTTCAAAACTGTCATCCTCAAAATATAAATGTGGGAATCTAAAGTAAATTTTTTAAAAATTTCGAAGTGGAAGTCAAAGTTACATTTAAAATATCTTCATGAGGTAAATATTAAATTGTCAAGAGTATTTATAGGGGTGGGGTGGTAGAATGTTGATTATAAGGTACTATCCTTATCATCTATAATGGGTAAAAGCTTTAGTAAGGCATTACTGCATATCAGAGTAAGGTTAAAAATAAGATTTTTTGGGCTGGTGAGATGGCTCAGCGGCTTAAGCGCCTGCCCGGCAAGCACGAGGGCCCGAGTTCGACTCCCGGATCCCACATACGAAAAAGGGGGCCGGTGATATCGCTCAGCGGCACGGGCGCCTGCTGGCGTGCGAGGTCCTGAGGTCGACCCCCCGGTACCCACACACACACACAAAAAAGATTTTTTGGTACCTGGAAGAAGTATTTGCTCATCCTATATCTTACAGAGTACTAGGCATTACATGTTGGCAATATTTTTGAAATTTATTTGTAATGACCCATAATAAGGAATGTATTTCACTTCATGATTCATATTACACTCTCTCTCTCACACACACACAACTGAAATGAATATTTCATAAAACAATATTTACCCTTTCTAACTATGGGTAATGTATGCTAATAGTCTCTAATCTTTTTTTTTTTTTTTAAAGAAATTCCAGTCTTGATTTCTAAATTGATTTTATAATCCACCTACAAGGTCACAATCCACAGTTTGTGTTAGGGATGCACAGATAAATAAGTTTTTGCTCTAACTTACAGCTTATGTATTTTAACAGAAACAAAACATGCATACAAAGAATTTTTTTTTTTTTTTTTTTGTGGGTACCGGGGGGTCGACCTCAGGACCTCGTGCACCAACAGGCACCCGTGCCGCTGAGCGATATCACCGGCCCCTTTTTTCGTATGTGGGATCCGGGAGTCGAACTCGGGCCCTTGCGCTTGCAAGGCAGGCAGGCGCTTATGCCGCTGAGCCATCTCACCGGCCCGCATACAAAGAATTTTACTCAGAGATAACATGTAAATGCTGCAAAGTAATGTTTTCTAAATTTTCACAATTTGTGAAATGTAGTCACTTCATCTTTGTATTACCATGTAGCTTTATTTACACAGTATATGCCTGATTTGGCTTAGGCTCCTATATCAAAATATCGTAGATCGGGTGACTTAAACAACAGGCATTTGTTTTTCACAGATCAGGAGCCAGAAAGTCCGAGATCAAGGTCCCAACAGATTTGGTTCCTAGTGCGGGTGCATTGTGTTGACTGCAGGCAGCTGGTCCCTCACTTTTTCCTCACATGGTGGGGAAAAAGGGCTCTAGTCTCTCTTCCTAAGTCCTCACCTTCATGACTTCATGTGAACCTGATTACCCTTTAAAGGCCCCTTCTTCAGACACCATTCCATTGAAAGTGAGGGTTTCAGCTTATTTATTTTTAGAAGGCATAGACATTCAGTGCATAACAACATTTTCGCATCAGTCAACTTTAAATTGGCTGCCTTTTAAACATATGTATCCTTGTCCTCTGTGAAACCATGGTTAAATGTGCCAGTTAAACTTTCCCTAATACCTAAATACATAGTTAATTGTGTAAATATAAACTAAAAATGGTTTTGTGTACCACCAGCAGTAGACTGAACATTTTTGGATAAACAGTTCAAAGCGATAGAGGTTTGGAAAAATACATCTAAACTTAAGAAGACCACACTTGGGATGGGCCTTGAAGACAGAGAGGTCTTAGAGGAGGCTGCCCTCCATGGAGATAGCATTGTGCACAGATGCACAGTGAATAGAACATTGGTTTTAATAGCTTCTACTTAGAGATATGCAAACAGTGGGTGAGAAGATGAAACCTGTGTTTAAGGAACACTAACTTGGTAGTAGTATAGGAAAGACACTGGAAAAAAAGAACATATTTGAATTATAATTTAATAAAGTTGTGTTTTTAAACTCGACATAGAATCATATGTACATTGTTAGATAATCACAAATAATTGCAAGAAGACACAGTAAGGGAAAAGACCATTAGGTCACCAGAACTGTTGACTGACTTTCAGCAAGTCATTTTCTCGTTCTATTTCTATTTCTCTTGAAGATTAATAATGCCTGTTCTTTATCATAGACTTGCTGAAAAAAAAAAAGTCTGCAGAATGCAAATGTAAAGTAACTTTCTTATTATTTGACTGAGTATTTTGAGCCAAAGAAGTGACCTGATGATGATTGTGTTCTAGGAGATGAGTGTGGCCAGTAGCACATAGGACAGCACAGAGGAAGGAGAATCCTGAGAAAAGCCTCTTAGACACTGGCCGCAGGTCACCAGAGTTGGGGCTTGAGTGAGGGTAGGAACGAAGGAGTGAAGAAGGAGACATCACTGCGGAAGAATCCAGACTCAGCAGCTTAGCTGTGAGGCTAAGACGGGAAGGCCTGGAGTGCAGGGAGGGACGGGGAGAGTCCTTGTGGTTCCAGCATTTCTGGATGAGTGAAGAGGGTGCCGTTCACAGTAAAGGAATCTCCAGAGGAGGAATAGTTTTGGGGAGAAAGATACCGAGTTTTAAGATACCAACAAAGTGACCAAGTAATGTCACTGAGAAGCAGGAGGAGGTTTGAGACTGATGTGTAGGAATGAGGAGATAGCTGGATGCATAGATGCAAATCATTCTTGAAGTGCTGATCATTTAAACGTGTATTCCAAACTTTGGCTACTTGAGTGGTATTTCTCAACTTTTTACCAATATGAGCAGTACTTAAACTCTAATGTTGTAGTATCTATTTCAATTAATATGCTTTTTTTTTTTTTTTTTTTTGTGGGTACTGGGGGTCGACCTCAGGACCTCGCGCGCCAGCAGGCGCCTGTGCCACTGAGCGATATCACCGGCCCTTTTCTCATATGTGGGTTCCGGGAGTCGAACTTGGGCCCTTGCGCTTGCCAGGCTGGCGCTTATGCTGCTGAGCCATCTCACCAGCCCTAATTAATATGCTTTTTAAAAGCAGAGCCTCTTGCTAAACAGTATCTGTGAAGTCCTGAGTTTGATGCAATGGGTAGTTTTTTAAATACCTATTGAAATGAATTACTGCATTTGGGGGTCGTAAGTTGTATACAGTATCTTTTCACAGCTCTACACTTCTGAAGTTAGGGTGTTTTGAATTAATGATATCTTACAGACTGCTGGCCAGGAGCAGTGCCGACGCACTTGTCATGTCAGCATGTGAGCCACCTTGGTGTTATTCCTGGTGACATGACTGAAAAACTAATCTCAGTATTTTCATCAAAAAAACAATTAAGAGTCTTTAGAGAAAAGAATATGAGTTTTAACAAGGATTGTTCTCTGATAGCCTTATCTTCTAGTACCATCAAGAAAGTACTAACATGGGAAGGTGAACAACGAGTATCAGCAATGTGGTAGAGAGACATTATATCCCAGTGCTCTTAGTCATTCAGGGGATTGATGATTGAGGTGAGAAGTAGTTCAGGCAGGTCCTGGTGGCACAGACCTATAATCCCAGCTACTTGGGAGGTTGAGGCAGGAGTATTTTGCAAGTTCAGGGCCAGCATGGGCAACTTAGTGAAACTCTATCCCAAAATAGTATATGGAAAGGGCTGGAGATGTAGCCTAGTTTTCAAGTGCCTTGGCCTCAATCCCCAATACCACAAAAAACAAAAAGTGGCTCAAAGAGTTGAACGCTGATGTATGAAAAAATTTTAGAAAACCCTCAACCTTTCTGTTTTGCTTCAGTTTCCCCTTTCATCAGTGCATAAGAGTGATACATAAGAAGATTTCTCTAAGTGAGGCAAAAGGGCTATTTGAATAACCTTAAAATAAAAAATTTAAATAATAAAGCATTGTATCATAATTTAATTGGCAGCCATTTTCTATTTGTATGTAAAAAATGGTGCACCTCAATCAGCACTATTCAAGGTTAAAAGTAACCAAAGAAAAAATGTCAATTTATGTTCCACTTCAAGTCATCTCCTAAATACTACTCTATGGAAACACATGTAAGCCAGGGGAATAAATAAGATCACCAGGAGACTATTTAAAGAAAAGGAGAGAGCCTTCAAGGAAAGTCTGAATTTCATAATAATAGAGAGAGGGTTCAGAGAAAGCAGCTGAAGGAGATTTGTACATGACTCTGGGCAGTGTCGCATTTTGGAAGCCCAGAGATTTTTCAAGAAAGAGATGTAACTTAGAATAATTGAATACTGTAGAAGACCAGGAGAGAATTCAAACAAGTTAAAAAAGGTGGCTTTGAGAAGGAGAGCTCAAGTGGTGAATTAATCCTGTATTTTTTCTTTTTAAGAGAAAGCAGCTAGAGAAAAAAGGTGTGTTTTGTTAAGGACCAGGATTCATTCCTCCTCCTCCTCCTCCTCCTCCTCCTCCTCCTCCTCCTCCTCCTTTTTGTTCTTCCTCTTCCTCTTATTCTTCCTCTTCTTCTTTTTCTCCTCCTCCTCGTCCCCTCCCCCACACCTCCCCCTCCCCCTCCTCCTTCTCCTTCTTCTCCTTCTTTTCCTTCTCCTTCTTATTCTCCAAGATAGAGAGCCTGAGCATGTATTAAAGCCTAGAGTTAGGACCTAGAAGAGAGGAAGTGATACCAGCATGAAGCAGTATAATTGATCATTTCAGGAAGTAGAGGATATAGAAAGGGATGGGGTCATCAGCACAAGTTGAAAATGTATCTTTAAAAAAAGAAACTTTTCCTCTGAAGCAAGGGTGAAGAAAGAGGAAGATGGATTTTTGAATAGATTTTGAATAATGCTGAAATAGGAAAGAACCTCTGGAGCAACACTAAGATTTCAAATAAGAAACCAAGTTACTCCATGAAGGTGTAGGATAAGATCAAGGGCTTAAAAAGAAAGTGAGAAAGGCGTAGAAGCATTGCTGTAGGGAACGTTAAGGTGACTCAGCATGAGCTGGATCAGAAATTGCTGAAGCACTGCAAAGGCGGTGTGGAGGTTGGGGAGCGTGAATTTGTAGTGGGCTCAATAGTGTAGTTTCACAGTTCTCCCCAGGATGGCTTGGCAGACCTGGAGTAGGAGCCAAGAAAGCAAACAGTGGAAAGGCCATGCCTGTTGAGAATTGGCAGAGTAGGAGTGACAGGAGAACAAAACAGGAGATTTTAGGGTGGTCCTGAGTGTGAAGTGGAAATGGCTAGCTGTGGGAGGTAGGCCAGGTGGGGAGGCAGTGGAAGGCCAAATCAGGGGGACAGGTTGGGAGGGGCATGATTGATATTTCACAATGTGCATAGAGAGCTGAGAGGGAAGAGAAAGAATGTGGGGATCCAGTTGGCAGATGGAGATTTTGAGAATTTGAAGAGATTTTGAAAATAGATTTATGTATAAGAACTATTAATGTACATATCTTCTTAGAATGCAATATATAGCCTGGTGTTATATATGTTAAGTACCTTTTGTTCAAGATCCTTGAGACCAGAAGTATTTTTGGATTTTGGATTTTTTTTTAATTTTGAAATATTTGTATATACATAATGAGAAAGTTGGAGATAGGACCCAAGTCTCCTTGTTTCATATACACCTTATATACATATCCTGAAAATAATTTCATACAGTGCTTCTCGTGCGCTTATGTTTTGGGTGTGACCTGTCATATGAAATCAGGTATGGAAGTTTTCACTTGTGTCACCATTTCAGTGCTCAAAAGCTTTTGGATTTTGGAGCATTTCAGATTATAGATTTTCTCTGTAAGGATGCTCAGTCTGTAGACGGATGTGGATCTGAATCCAAGACTTACTAGCATTTGCACATTGTGTAATCATACTAGGCGTGAATTTCCTTCCCTTTGTCTAACCTGCTGAATTCCTAGGAAGATCTGCCCTGTGCGCTTCAGCTCATTCCACCCAGTGGAGACCACTGGCAGGAGATGGAACACGAGGAGCAGAGTGAGCTTCAAGTGTGAGTTCCCTTTGTTCTCTTCCTAGAGGATTGGATGTTCACTACTTGGGTCTTCTTTCAGAGTCCTGGAAACTACTCCCTGTCCTCCATCTTCACATTTCGAGGGCTGGTAAACTTGCCCACTGTTACTTGCACCCAAGCTATTATACCAGGCCTTGTGCTTTCTCATACCTTTGAAGTACTCTCTTTACTAAAGTCTGCTTAAATTACCAGTGTGAGTGCGTGGTCTGTTTTCTGTTGGGACTCTGCTAAAATCATCTTGGACAGGTAAGTTACTTAGGCTCTCAGCCTCACTTCTCTAGTCTGCAAGATTGAGATAATATTACTTACCTTGTGAGTTTGATAGAAGGATTAGACGTGATAATGTAAAATCCTTACACACTGCAGCATGTAGTACACTCTTGATATGATGAAAATAAACTACTATAGATTCTGGACACTCTATTTACCACTATACAGATCAGGGACTGAGTTTATATTAGCAACTAGCATTGCCTGATGAATTTTCATCAGCATCAGCATGGAAGGGACAAATTGGAGAGGAACAGTAAACAGCTATCACAATGATCTCATTAGTTTCTCCTCCCAAAGGCACTGTAAGTTGATGATATCACAGCTTAATTTATGAAAAGAAGAAACTAAACATGCAAAATCTTTAAACTACGATTAGAATATCTTTAAAATACAATCTAGAAATAAATGCCACGCTTGATATGCAAATGCAGCTTCAAGATGATTTACCTGACCCACCTTCTTGACACTTTTCTGCCTTTCCACTAATTTTTGCCTTAGTCAGTTTGGGATACTCTAAGAAAATACCATGGATGGGGTGTTTTAAGGAACAGAAATTTATTTCTCAACATCTCTAGAGGCTGGAAAGTCCAACATCAGAGTGGCAGCATGGTGGGATTCTGGTAAGAGTTTGCTGATGACTGATTTGTTGCTCTGTCCTCACATGGCAGAGAGGAGGAAGAAGCAAGCTCTCTCTTTTCTTTTCTTATAAAGGCTTGATCTTACCATGAGATGGCCTAATTACCTCCCCAAAGTGTTATCCCCAAATACCATCACGCTGGGGTTTAGGGTTTCAATACATGAATTCTAGTGGACACAAACATTCAGTCCATACCATTTGCCCCCTAACCCCCTAAAGTTTGTGTCCTTCTTATATAACAAATACATTCGTTTCATCCCAACAGCCCTTAAAGTGACTGAGAAGCATGGGAATTGTGGGGCCATCACCGGTCCCCTTGATTGTAAAACCTTCCCACCATTGAAGGCATGACTGTGACTTTTAAGTAACTATAAAAGTAGTTGCTTTTAAAAGTTTTGGTCTAAAAACAACTTTGGTAGAGGGGAAACTTAGAAATTCTTAGTGTCTTTTATTTATTATGGCCTACCAAGGCCATATTTAGACTTTAAGTTTTCTGAATTAATCTATACTAGTAATGCCGTCTTAGATGTGATTGGTGCCTTATAAAATTTTTATTAGTGTATTTTCGTGATCCACAGTGATCACATCCCCCTTGGAGGATCGATAAGTATACATATTGCTTCAGCCATTTCTACTCCCCTGCCCCACCAATCTCTTCTCTTCCTCCTTCCCCAGGTGCACTTCCCATCTGTACAGTCTGTCTCCATCTCTTAATGTGTGTCTTTTATTTTGCTCTTTCAATTATTTTAGGTTTCTCATGTTGCAGAAACCATGTGCTACTTAACTTTCTGACTTATTTCACTTATTATGGTATTGAGATCCACCCATTTTCTTAAAAATGACTCAGATTTATCCTACTTTATGGCTGACTAGTACTCCACTGGGTATACAGTGTATACCACATTTTTTTCATCCATTCATCTGTTGATGAGCATATAGGCCACTTCCATGATTTAGCTGTTGGGAATTGTGCTACTGTATACGCGGGTGTGCATGTATCACTGTAATACAATGACTTTAGCTCTTTCAGGAGTATATCCAGAAGAAGTATAGCTGGGTCAAATGGAATTTCTATGTTTAGTGTTTTGAGGAATCTCCATACTGATTTACATAGTGGCATTTAATTTAAAAGTGTTTTTAGTCACTTCTCAAAAGTATTGACATCATCCTACAGAATTCTCTGTGAGGCCAGATGCCTGAAAACCCCTATCATGGACCAGATTTTGAAAGACACCACTGAATGTGTCTTATATGTGACAGCCTCCAGAAAAACAAGGCCATCTCACAGTCCATCAGTAATGCGCTCAAGTTTACCACTGACTGTGACACTCAGGAATGGAGGTAACTTTTGCTGATAAGTGTGTGCAGTCCTAGAACGGCTCTATGAACTCTTCACAAAGCGTTTAAGTAGTCATGGTTCAGGCCCTGTATGCATGTAGGTATCTTATGGAGATAAAGGAGGGGAGGGAAAGTGACAAAAGGGTCAGCAGTGACCTAGAGGAGAGTTCACTTGACGCAACTTGTGCTTTCAAGCTTCGCTTGTGCTTTATGGCCCTGGTGCTGAGAACAACAGCAAGGGATTTATATGGCTTTGCTCACCTAAGAGCATATGTAGTTTTAAGCACAGATAACATTTCATCTTGGCAATGTCTTGTTTTTCACTCTTGCAGTCCCTGAGTTTGATTTAGAAAACTCTTAAGTCTGGAGGCCATTTCTCCACTGGATATAATTATGTGTATCTTTGCTTCATCAGGAATGTGCCTGCATTCAGGTTTGTTGTCCTAAGCGCCTTTGTTGGTGGCTACATTCCATGCCGTTCAGTCTTTCAGTCCTGTGTTTTTACTAACTATTCAGATGCCTTGTGGTATTCACACACAGATTATGTAAAATAAAAAATACATTATTAAGGCTGTGGATGCTGTGAATGGATTATTACAATTTGCCTATCATGGTAATGGCACCTGTTAGAGGTGTGATACAAAAGGCAGTGACAGGCAGTGTAATTTAGTAATTGTGGCCATTGTACTGTATGGCTGGTCAGTTCACCAGGCAAGTACAAAGGAGCAGTGTTACAGCAGAGCAGGGGTGGGTACGCTTAATAGAGAGAGCTAGTTGTGTACTGAAAGACTTTTGGTGGAGGACTAACTCCCAGGGGACAACTTAGAATGAGATGAAAAGAATGAACAAAAGTACAAACATGGTACAGGTTTTCCTATTTCAGCTCTTAAAGTGACAGACGAGTTTTGTTGGTACGTATTGCCAGTCCTTTTCCTACTGCCAAAATAGCTTTTTTTCAAAATACCCAGTCAAAGTCACCTTGTCATCTGGCAGTCACATATAATGTACTCTTGTCCTCTCCTATACGTAAAACATACTGTGTCAAAGTTCAGATCTAGCGGGTGTAGAGGCAAATGCACTAAAGTTTGCAAAAACCTTTCGTTTAAGAGTCTACAATGTATTTAGAGAGCATAGAGGTTAGTACAGGTTCAGAAGTAATATAAACTCCTTTTCCTTTTTAATTGCCCTGCTTTCCTTATTATCACTATTATTACTATTATTACTATTATTATTTTAATATCATGGGTGGTTTGGCTACTTGGATGAAAATTTTAGCGTACGACCAACCACTGTAATTAAAGCTAGACTTTGGTATCAGAATGGATAACAGAAATTAGTAGTAAGAATTTATGATGCAGAATTTTTTTCCCTACCTCCTTAAGAATATGTGAAGTCAAGCAATTTCTCAAGGTACTACCGAGAAATGCTTGAGAAGGAGAATGATAAAGAGGACCAAACATGCCAAAATGACTTTTGTATCCCAAGAAAATATATCTTGGGTTCACTTCCAGAAGGATGCTGACCTAACCACATGCATCGCTCCCTTGTGATACCAGCTGTGTCCCAAAAGCACAGACATGTGCCATTAGAAGCAGCGGCTTCTTCCACCCAGACTCTTGCTTGCTCACTTTAGCTTTCTGTCCCAGTTCAATGACGGACAATAACCTGAGCTTCTCGGATTGGGGGTTATCTATATTGGGCCATGCATTATAATAGACTCTCCATAATCATTCCTTGCTTAATTTTTGTACCAACCCATACAGTATATGTAGAATTATTATCCCCATTCAACAGATGAGGAAACAAAGGCTTAGTTCTTGTAATTTCCTTATATGCAGTGAGTTGGGATGAAGTATTCATAATCTCTCAATTTTTATATATAGACCTAGGTAGACATGTACATACAAAAATAGTACGTTTAATTCTACAACTTTAAAGCAAAGTAACTGTGATGTATTCATAATGATATTTAATGAGTTTCGAAAGCAGAATTGTGAAAGTTAGAAGAGTCTACAAACTTATCATAAAATAGAATCTGCATTTTATCCCACTGGTCATTTTAATAACAAGGACTGCATGACTATGTCTTTCATTAAGAATGGATCAACTTATGTAGAATATATAAAATACTAGGAACCAGTCCAGTTTTTAAGAAGGGCCACACATGGAAGAAAATGTATGCTACAAAACCTCAACTCTTAACTTATGTAATTAGTGTCGCAGACAGCGCTAGATGCGAATGGGCGAGGTGTGCCACTGTTCTGAATCACTGCAGCAGGGCTTTCTTTGGCCATCAGCCTGATGAAACAGGTGTGCCACTGAGGAAGATGCCAGCTGAATAGATGCACTTGTGTGATATTTAAAACATGATTTTTTACTTTTGCTGCACAGAACAGCTTTTACAGTTTGTTACTTTTCTTTGTACCCGTCTTGACATCTGAACATTATTAACTGAAAAAAAAAATGTCATTTTCATGAAAGATTTTTCTGTATAATATAGTTAGCATTTAGTCACCCTAATGAATGCAGTGATTTTCCAAGCTTGACTATTCTTATAGGCACAAATTTTCTTTTCTATTTCCCAGAAATTATTCCAAAGTTTGCAGAGTAGCCATGGGGAAAGATAACAGGGTTTTATTTATGGCATTGAGTTATACAAAGAAACAACCAAAGACTGTGGTGTTTTGTTTTGTTTTGTTGTGTCACGTACACTTCCTCTGCCTCTGTCAGCAACTTCGGAAATAATTAGCATATTGATATATTACACATAAACAATATTCTACAACTATAATATAGCATTCAGCAGAAATACTGTTGGGTGTTTTGGGCTGACAGAACTGAATCAGAGATCAATATTCTCCAGTTTAAAGATTATAGTTACTGTGATAAAACTACCTGAGCTTCCTCAGAGACTGAGGTCAAGGATGTGGCCACAAACCCATGTGCTCATCAGACTGTTAGAGTCAAGTCCTCTGTCTGTATACAGTGTATAAATGGTAACGTGGATAAATACTGCCCTCTCAAACCACGTAATTACGTCAATTGCTGAAAAAACCCAGAAACGTACCAAAATATCACAGGGAAGCTATTTCTAACACGATTTTGCTCTTTATGGCTAAGTGGCAGTCACTTTTTTCCCCCCTCTAAATTATGTGTTCTTGTTTCAAGCATTTAGATGATGCAAAGCAGATTTTTGTGGCAACGTTCTTTTTCGCAGCCAAAAAGCATTCAAGAAAGCGCTATACTCCTTCTAGGCTACTACTTAGTCTTCACCTTTTGTGTTATCAGCATAAACTTACTTTATTTTAAAATTATAAAACACCTACTTTGGGTTGTTTTATAGAACCGCTAATAGTACCAATAAAATATTTACCCAGGATGAGAGGCAGAAGTTTTTAAAAAGTTTTTCATTGTTTTGCTACAGTGGTCTGAATAAAGCCTGTTTCCAATAGAAGCTAACTAGTTTTTTAACCAAATAAAATAAAGAATAATTTTGAAATTTCACATGACCTATAATTTTAAAAGCAAATAATTTTATTATCAGTCTTTTCCTGTCAACTTTAACTTTGTCCACTTTTTATTCTTTCCTTTTCTCTGTCCCTGTTTCTACTCTCTGCACCCTCTTTCTCCTCTAGCCAATCTCCTTAAAAACAATTGTGGTTAACAAGGTCAAAAGTCAAAACAGTTACTCTCATAGCCATGGTAAGAAAGACCAAAGTAAACAAATTCACAATTTCTCATTTCCAACATCTCCAGTTTGCACATCCCATTATTATGGCACTTAGTTTTAGGGTAACCACTGGTGATTTAGTTGTCTAAAAATGGCCAGTGGTTTTTAGCAGCAAACATGTTTTATTCTTTCATGGACCTTGAAATTTAAGGTCCGAAATTCTATATCCATAAACTTAACTTGTTCTAGCAATATATATATATATATATATATATATATATATATATATATTCACATTTTCATTTGTCTCTGACTTGTTTAGGCATTAGATTTAGACTCTGTAGTTTATATGTTTTAATGGGCCCTGACACTATATATGCAATATATATCCCTTTTAATAAGTATTAAAATCAGTATTGAAATACTTCAGTGAAATAAGTTTTGTGGGAAATTATTATTTTTATGTTTGTGGTGTTTCCAAAAACATATTCAAGGTTCCTTAGGTCTATAAATGTTCTAAGTAAACACTGTTTTCCAAAGATTCAATTTAAGAATGTAATACTTGGCACATTAAACCTAAATGCCTTTTTCCTTTAGATGAGTGCTTTGGACCCTCTGTAAATAACACGATTAAAATTCAGTTGTATATAATGGACAACGGACTAAACATAATTACCACAGTGCAGCTAGGATAGTGTTGCAGCTATAATTGTGTTTCTTTAATTATCTCATCTCAAAATTTGTAGACCCTGTATAAAACATGAATGATTCCCAAATTAACTATGAATGTTTTCTGTATAGTCCATGAATGCTTCTGAGAAGAAACTCTAAATAGTTAAGAGGTTAACCTGTTCAAAGAATATAAATAATGGTTTAACTGGACAACCTTAAAGTTAGCATAGAGAACAACTCTTTGTCACATTGTATTGATGCACCGAGAATGAGAAAATATTATATAGTCAGATTACAGTGTCCTTATCTACTTTATCCTTTCAGTCTGGTTAGTTTTTTTAAACTTCAGTTAAAAAATGCACATTAGGGGCCAGTGAGATGGCTCAGCGGCTTAAGCGCCTGCCCGGCAAGCGCGAGGGCCCGAGTTCGACTCCCGGAACCCACATACGAAAAAGGGGCCGGTGATATCGCTCAGCGGCACGGGCGCCTGCTGGCGCGCGAGGTCCTGAGGTCGACCCCCCGGTACCCACAAAAAAAAAAATAAATAAATAAAATAAAATAAAATAAAAAATGCACATTAAATGGGAATGCAACAACAAATGTAATACTTGCCACTCACATGCCCCTGCAGTAGTCAGTCACTATGGAAACTTCAAAGGCATGCAGTCTATATGTTCCTTTCCCCGTTATCACACAGGAGAAGGAAAGTTAATACCAAGTTAAAAGCTAGTATTGAGACTGGCATAAATAATAAAGACTATGACCAAGGCAAAGGATCTGCAAAAAATACTGAGGAAAAGGGACCTCACTCTGAATGTTGTACATTAATGAAGAGAAAAAAAGAGGAATATAATAAGCTTTGATGCAGAGCAAGTAAAATGACTGTGTTTCAGAGAATTCCCTAAACTTTGATATCAAAAACTACCTTTGCACAATACAGTATAGGGAAAATTTACTACTCTGAAGTTATACTTGTAGAGCTAGATGTAATGGCCACATTTGTAATCTAGGCCTATTCTCATAATTTGAATGTTAATTTGTAAATGTACAGGTATAACTGAGGCTCAGAATTAGATTCTAAATGATATAACTGGAATTGTTTAAAAAATGTATTACAAAAAAGCAGTAGGATTTTTATTTTCCTTTCAAAGTTAGAGGAGGTGACTTTGTGCCTTCCCTTCTTCTTTCTCTCCAAATTCCTTAACTGTTTTAAGTGCTTTTGATGCTTTCTCACATTCTCAATGTATTGTTAAGAGAAGGGGTTTTTACCCTTTACTTTTACTTCATTGGTTTCAGTAAAATAAGGTTTGAAAACCATGTCTTCCACACTGAAATGAAATTTAAAAACCACTGCTTCCCTGATGTCATGAAATAAAAATCACATAGATTAAGATGGGAAATGTGTGAAAACTTTCTAAGTCTTTTAAAGGACTTGAACTAAGCTTCAATGCCTCTGTGTGGAGCTCAGTTTTATGAAAAGAAAAAAGATAGAATTCCAATAAAATATAGTTTATTTTTCTGTCTCTTCTAAAGTTGTAATTTAGGCCATATCATTATGAAGTTTTTCTTTAAAAAATGACCTAAAAGTGCCTCAACTCAAATACAAGCCAATAGAAAACGCAGTAAATGTAATAAATTTTGGATTACCATTGCAGGGTCTTGTGTTCACAGGAGATTGAATGTTAGAAGTCACTCAGTGAAGACTGAAAATATGTCATAACATGTTTGAAAACTAAGTTTATCTATTCAGTTTGGAGCTTCTGTATGTTTTCTTTTGAAAGGAATGCTAATACCATCTTACAAATTGAGAGGATAAAGGACAAGACCATGCTTCGCTCCAAATGGCTTAAAGGCAGGCTCTTTCCTGGGTCTTAGAGCTGCATGTGGCAAGTGGTGGGGAATAGTAATCCGTGAAAGGTAGGTTTTATTGGTTTCGCAAAGCTGTATCCCTCATATAGCCTGTCATTGTGTAGGACTTCAATGCACTGTGATCTGTGTTCAGCACTTTCCGTAACTGATGGCATTAACATCCATACCCGTCATCACTGTGCCATGAGTTTGTTTAATCATGTTGTTCCTGTATTCCAGGCCTTGTCCAGCTTTCTTAACTCTCCCAACACCTTTACTCACTTACAAAACATAGTTCTTGGCAGGAGTGAAGACATATATTTCAGTCGAAAGAATCCGTGTTATTTTTCTGTAACCTTCAGCCCTTTACTTCCTCATCTTTTTTTTTTTTTTCAGTATTTACAGTGAAGGTATAAATGCTGAAGATCTTTGCTTCTAAGAGAACTATTTGGTTTGCCAGAGTCTGAGAACTGATTTGTGTCCATAAAACTAAAAGCTGTTTTCTTTTAATGGGGAGGGGGAGATGAATTGCAGAGAATAACGTTCGGTGTGTCTAAAAATGATAGTAGTGGTAATGGCTAGCATTTGTCGAGTGTGCACTATCTGTGGACACTGTTCCATGGGCTCGACTTGCACTAGGCCCTCACAGCAGCCTTGGGGGTGAATATTAGTACTGACCCATTCATAGCAAGGGGACACTGAGACTTCAGTAATGAAACAAACACTACTAGAAAATGGTAGAACAGAAATTTAAACCAGCAGTCTGACATCAGAACCTAAATTCTTGACAAGGAAGTTATTACTACACACACAAATATTAAGTCAGAGGAGAGGAAATCTTATAGTAAGAAAGCCTGAATTTGTTTCATGAGAATTGCAATGTGCGTTTCCTTAAAGATGATGATTTATAGTTTTCTTCCTTTTTATAGATTTAATGTGTACGGGGTTGGAAGGGCCAAACCTTAATGTTAGGGTGCTATTTAAGTGCAGATTTCTAGTTTTTATGACAGTATTTTCGTATTCAGAATATGAGCTCAGTAACTGAACATAGCTTACTCTTCTAGCCAGACATTTTTACTCTAATCTCTGTTAGGGATATTTTGAATCCTAGGCATGTTTCCTGATATCTAGCAAGAAGTGAAAGATTTGTTAGCCTCTCAAAAGTTTATATATTGGTGAGTTGATATTAAGAAAAATTTGTTATTCACAGATGATAATGGAAATGTATACAGTAGTAAGTCAGAGAATGTTATAAAAAGAAAATAGAATATTGGTTTCACAGATAGAAAAGAATATATGTTTGTGTGTGTGAGGTCATATATAAAACATATATAATTTTCATAGGTTATACACATAATTTGGTATTAGTCCAGAGGTTAGAAACCAGAACAGAAGATTTACCCAGAATAATAATCAGTATATAGTAAGATAACCATAACTCAAAAAAGAAGTAGCTTCATTCTGGGCTTCATTCATTCATAGAAGCTGAAAGTATAAATCACAGGAACTCAGCCTCCTGTTGGGTGATCAGGCTTATATTACAAGAGATTCCTTTTTACAACAATTTTGTTTCTTAGTATTTAAGAGTCTTTATTTCCCCTTGGAGGCAAGGTAAAATTCTGCCATTCGGGTTGTCATTCATGTGTCCAAGGCTCCTCCCTCTACCCCCAAATCTGCTTCAGCCATATCATGCTGACTGTCATGGTGGGCAGAATGGCACCCCCCCCCCAGTATGCCTATGCCCTATTCCCTGGAACATGTGAATATTTTATGTTACATGGCAAAAATGACTTTGTATTTGTAGGTAAGGTATCAGACTTTAAGATCTGCAGTTTTTCTTCAGTTAACCAGTTGGGCTAACCTACTCACACGAACCCTTTAAAGCACAGAATTTCCTTGGCTAGAGACAGAAGAGACTCAGCAGAAGTGGCAGGTGAAGAGATCTGAAGCATCAGAAGGACTTAGTGTATCATCACTGACTTAAGGATGGAGCAGACAATGAGATGAGGAATGTAGACAGTGTAAGGAGTTAAGAGAGAACCCTGGGTGACTAGGAACCCAGAAACAGAGATCTCAGTTCCACAGCCACAATGAACCAAGCTTAGCCAATGGTCTGAATGCATATAGAAGTGGATTCACGCCCAAGCCTCCAGAAGGAATGCAGCCTAGATACTACCCTCATTTTTACCTGGTAAGACCCAGAGCAGAGAAACCATTATTGCCCACCTGTAGAACTGTGAGATAATTAAACATGTATTGTTTTTGGCCACTAAATTCCTTGGTCATCAGTTACAGCAGCAACAGGAAACCAATACATTGAACTGTAATGCATTTTCTCCACCCTTCCTCATAACCAGTATCTCCAAGGCTGACCTCAAATGACATTTCCTCCATAAAGGCTTCTGTGAAAAATCACTCCAGTGCTTGCTGGTGGGTCTCCATCAGGTAGGTCCTCCACCTAATGCCTGCATGTGTCTGTCTGTGGGTGTGTCAGTATCTGTATGCGGGTGTGTGTGTGCGCGTGTATAGCTGGGTGTGTACATGCCTGTCTCCGAATGTGCCTGTGCATATCTGTGTGTGTGTGCTAGTCTGTGGGATTGTCAGTGTCTGTGTTTGCATGTTGTGTGTGTACATGTTGGCATGTACATCTGTGTAACTTATATGTACATATAAGGGCACTTATATGTACTTATAATGGCACTTCATTAGGCTTTGTGTTGTATTTACCTCTTTGCATTCGTCTGTCCCTGCCACATTTATTTGATATAATGCTTTGCACACAGAAGGTGCCCAATGCCGTAAATGTTGCATTCTGAATGTCATCCTCAGAGAACCTAACAATGATTAGACACAGTATTTGTTTACATTTACTTAATTGTAAGTTGTAGGGGTATATGGTAAATAAAACTGTATGTTGTCCTTACCCTACTGGATCTTACCGTTCACTGGATAAAGCTACACTTAGTCTTCTGTCAAATGCTACAAAAAAAAAGAATATACTGCTATGAAGGCTTATGATCAAGAGTATTTATTGAAATAAAGACTGCATTACAGCTAAAGAAACTCAATAATAATTGAGATTAAATGCACAGTAATGCTTCACAATAGATATTAGTAGTAGATATGGTCATCTTATTCTGAAACAAAGATAAACTTCCTTCCATCTTCCTAAAGGATATAATGAGAAGTGAAATTAAGCTGTACTCTGCGGAGCTCAAGTTAGGATAGTTTTCAACCATGGCTCAACATTAAAATCAGCCAAGTAGCTTTTAAAAATGAGTGATGCTTGGACCGTATCTCAGCCCAGGTGAATCAGAATCTCCAAGGATGGCTTGTAGGCATCAATATTTTTAAAAGCTTTCAAGCTACTTCTGATGCCTGTAAAGACTGGAAACCACTGCTTTAACATTTTGTTGTGTTTTCACAATTAGTAGTCAAAAGAAGCAGGACAGTGAAATAAAGGCTGTGAAATCCCCTTCCTCAGAGACAGCTCTGTATGGAAGTTAGAAGGAGCCTCTTCAGAGTGTGTTGGGGTCACTGGTTATGTTTGGTTGTAGGCTGGAGCTGACTCCCCCCATCTCATAACATATATGGGAATTTTTTCTGATTATAAAAGTAAGAGTTTCTTTGTGGAAATTTTAGGGAAAATGGAAAACCATGAAGACAATAAAAAATTGCTTACAATCCCACCAATCACTCTGACCGTTTTTGGTAAGTGCTCTGGGGTCATAGGCTCGTGAATGTGTGTATGTGTGAACACGTTTATACAGGACATACAGTTTTTTAAACTTGATCACTTCACACCACACATTGGTCATTATCCTCTGTAAAGTTTTGAGTTATTAACCCTTGAAATGTAGTCTCTTTTAAAATGTGCACTAAGTTTAGCTTTGTCCAGTGAAGTATAAGATCCAGTAGGGTAAGGACAACTTCCAGTTTTATTTACCATGTATCCCTACAACTTACAGTTAAGTAAATGGGAACAAAAAATATTATGGACAGTCTCCTATATTATCACATATTCTGCTTTGAAAAAAAATTAATGGCTATTTACTACTCCATTCTATAAATACAAATTTAATTATTCTAATTCCTATTGTTGGATATCCTGTTTCTAATTCTCTTGGCTATTATATTGTTGCAATGCAAATTCTTGCTCATAATTCTTCGCATAAATATCTTGCTATCTCTTAATGATAAATTCCTTTTTCTTTTAAAGGGTTTGTTTTAAGGTGTTTTTTGTTTTGTTTTGTTTTGTTTTGTTTTTTTGTACCAGGAATCAAACCCCGGGCCTCTTGCTTGCCAGGCAGGTGCTGTGCCACTGAGCTGCAGCCCCAGCCTTTAACAATAAATTCCTAAAAGTGGAATTACTGAGCCAGAGTATGAATATTTTCAAGATTTTTTATATAGTACCAAATTGTCCTCCAAAAGGATTAATGATTTCCCTTACCCTAAGCCTTCACTCACACTGAGTAGTAAGTGTGTTTTTGGTTTTTATTACATTTCTTTATCCTGGATAAGGCTATTTTCTCCTATGTTTATTGTGTTATTATGTTATGATTCCTTTGCTTTTTTTTTCTTCACAAGCTAATCTTTTCTCTTGATGTATTTTTCTTCTTGGATTACATAAATACTAGTCTAAGTAACCCTTTTGTATGTCGTATTTGTGCCATACTTCTTTCAGGTTTCTCAGAACTTTTTCATCTGTTCTTGAATTACTAAAATTTTCCTTTTAATACAGTTAAATCTTTTCTAATAATTTTTTCCTTTAAGTTTGTGCTCAGAAAGGCATTCCACCGCAAGGTCAGAAACAAATTCAAATTTTTCTTCTAAAACCATTGTGGTTTTATGTGTTACTTACTGGGTTGTATGGTTCTCATTCTTTGAAGCAAACTTGAGGTGGAGCCTTAAGAATCAGATCTAAGACAGTTCGGATCTCCCACTTACTCTCACCTTCAGGAATTGATTGAAGCTTTCTAGGTCTGTATTTCTTTTTATGTAAATACTGAAAGTAAAACCTGACCTGTGAAGGCTAAATAAGGTGTCCTAGAAAGCAGTGAGCACAGGCCCTTGTACATAATAAGTGCTCAAGAAAAGGAAATAAGCAAGTTCCTCCAGCCCATTTCTTCAGTGACATTCTGAGACTAGCATTTGAAAATCTAGGAACATTTCAGAGTCAGTTTTCCTCCAGTACATTTCCAGGCCTTGATTTTGGGCTGTTTTCCCTCATAGATCTAATTATCTAACACATTTTCACTTAGGTATTGAGTTTATGGACCGTGTATTGAAAGACTTCTTTCCTTTCTGAATCATTTGTTTTCCTCTGTTTAGTCTTCACATGTATCTTTCTATTCTCTTTAGCCTTTGACTGACATTTCTGTCTTTTGTGATGTGCATTTAGAACAGTATATAAAAATAAACTGCATTGTGTTATTTAAATATTTAGAGGGCTTTGTAGCCTGTGGGCTGTTTTTAAAATGACCTTTAAAACCATATGCAAAGAAGACAAAAGTAATGGGAGGAAAGAATAACCTTTTAATGTTTACTTCATTAGAGGTGTTCCCCACCTTGGGTGTATTGCCTTGCTTTGATAGCTCATAATGTAGGATACATCAAAGACCCTAATAATGGAGAACAATGGAGAAACTATTTTTAAAAGCTGATTTTCTGTTATTTCTGCCACCATTAGGTGTCAGATGGATAAGATCCCTTTCTTTTAAATAACCTAGAGACTCATGCTAGATTTTCCTATGTACGGTACTATAGACCTCCTTAGTAGTGTTAGTGAGTAAAGAGAGATTTAGTATATATTTATATGTGAATTGGGCTTACCTGGTTTTCCTACACTTAGCTTTTGTCATGTGATTTTGTTTTTGAGGGTTTCTCCTGCAATATATCTAATTCAATAATAACCACAAGCCAAATTGCAGTAAGATTCTGCTCTATTCTTTCCCTCATTCATTCTCCACTCACCATTTCTTCAAAATATACTACTCACCGTTTAACTGTACTCTAAGAGTCTGGACCTAGAGCAAGAGTCAGTTCCAGAAACTTCCCTGAGAAACAAAAGTGAGAGAGATAAGAGCCCACGGCTGCTGTGAAAAGCCGAGTTCTGAGTGGCAGAAAAGACCTGAAATGAGGAGCGAGTGGCAGGGTAGGCTTCGAGGCTGGGCTGAAGTAGGAAGCACCACAAGGAAGGGTTGAGTAGGCTGGGAGCATAGTAAGGGAGAGACAACAGGCAGCCAGGTTGTACCCCTCTGTGGTGTGTGTAGATAGGGTACAGGCAGATTGGATGGACTTGCTTTTGTTCATTTTTAAACAGAGGCAGGTCTGAGGAAGATATGCCCTCTTGAGCCTTCTAATACAGTAGAGTTAAGGCATATATATGTAGGAAGTTAAATATGAGGACAAAGCAGGATATGATGGATGCCTAATGAGTGGACACCGAGTAAGCACTACTTTCAGTATCAGAGACTTTCCGTGCTTAAAAAAATAATATTCCAGCATAAGGCCTGACACATAGAAGGTAACTCAGTAAATATTTTAAAATACGCTAAGTATGTTGGTTCATTACCTATGAGGTAGACACTATTGTTTTCATTTTATAGAACCAGAGACTGAGGTTTAGAGAAATTAAAAACTATATTCAAGAGCACACAGCTGGTATGTGACGAAGCAGGTTTTAAGTCCAGGGTTGTCTGACCCCAGAGCCCTACTCATTACATCACAAACCATGTCTGAGAATGAAATGTTTGAGAACAGTGTGTGGTTCATAGAATAATGTGTCCCTCCCTCAAAGATGTCTATATCCTAATTCCTCGAACCTGTGAGTATTTTACCTTGTATTTTACAGATATGATCATTAATGATCTTGAGATGGGAAGATTATCCAAGATTATCTGGGTGGTCCCAATGTAATCACAGTGTCTCTATGAAAGAAAGGCAAGAGTGTCAGAGAAGGAGAGGTGACAGTAGCAGCAGAGATCAGGGAAAGAGATTTGTAGATGCTATGCTGTTCATTCTGAGGAAGGAGGAAGAGCCCTGAGCCAAGGAGTGTGGGTGACCTTGAGAAGCTGGAGATGGCAAGGAAACAGATCCTCCGTTAGGAATCTGCAGCAGGAACTTAGCCTGGCCAACACTTTGATTTTAGCACTATAAGACGCATTTCAAACTTCTGATATCCAAAGCCATATAAGAATAATCTGTGTGTTTTTAGGCCATTAAAATAGTAGCAGTTTGTTATGGCAGCAATAGGAAACCAGTAGGCAGTGTTTCAAAAAGATTAGTCCGACAGTGAAATAGAGAGGGAATCGACACAGCAACTACAGATAATACCAGCAAGGAGGCTGCTCAGCCATGCAGCCCAGGCCCCCTGGACCACTTCCTCTGTTCATGTTGTTTGCTCCAAGCACTGATGGAGTTACGACTGTGTCTTTGGGGTTCACTGGTCATCACTGGGACAGGCAAAAGTTCCACCCATTCTTAAAATTCAGCCTCGCTTGAAAATTATCTTTGGGGAGTTGTAGATTTGGGTAGCACTAGATAATTACATTACTGATATGGAAAATATGATGATTTACCAGTTCTCCCCACATTTCCTTTTACCATATGTATATATGACACCTATTGAATTGGTGCTTCTATTGGGCTGGCTTTTATGTTGAGCTTGCAGCACAAAACCATTCAGAATATTATAAAATGCATTTTTATTCTTTTAAGGATTTTGTATGCACAGCTTTGTTTTTTCTTTTTTTCTTTCTTTTTTTTTAAAGAGAAACAAAACAAAACAAAACAAAAAAGAACAAAATTTCAACACAACATAATAGAAGGGTAACAATGGTTAATACATTGTGTATTGTTATCTTTAAATTAGTTACTTGGGGTACAAGATATCAGCATTCAATTGTCCAAACATTACTGGCATAAACCTTTCTCTTCAATGAACTAAGAAAAATTAGTAGTGTATCTATCTTAACTATCTTATGTATAAATACAATTTTTTTCTTTTCCCTTCTTTCTTTTCCCCATTCCCCCATCCCAGACTCTCTTTCCTTTTGATCAGTTTCTTTCTGATTCATCATATCTATTGTACATTTGGGATCTTATTTACTCTTTCAGTTTCTCACACTAGGGAGACAATACGATGTTTACACATGTGCGTCCGGTTAATTTCACTTATGAGTATTTTCTCGAGTTGCATCCATTTACCTATAAAAGTCTCCAGTTTATCCTTCTTTATGGCTGAGTAGTACTCCATTGTATAAAAATACCACATCTTTTTTATCCATTCCTCAGTTGTTGGGCATTTGGGTTGTTTCCAAGATCTGGCTATTACAAATTGTGCTGCTATAAGCATGGGTGCACATATATCGCTGTGGTACGATGTTTTTAATTCTCTGGGAAGATACCCAGAAGGGGAATAGCTGGGTCAAATGGGACCTCCAATCCCAGTTTTTTGAGGAATCTCCACACTGATTTCCACAGTGGTTGTACCGGTCGACACTCCCACCAACATTAGAGAAGTGTTCCTTTTTCCCCACAGCCCCTCCAGCATTTGTTATTAGTTGATTTCTTGATAATAGCCATTCTTTCTGGGGTGAGATGGTATCTCAGTGTTGTTTTAATTTGCATCTCTTGAATGGCTAGTGATGTTGCACGTTTTTTTGTATATTTATTTGCCATTTGTATTTCTTCATCTGAGAAATGTGTATTCGTCTCAGATGCCCATTTTTGGATTGGGTCTTTAAATTTGGGAGGTCTAATTTTTTGAGTTCTTTGTATGTTCTCGATAGTAATCCTTTGTCTGAGGAACAGCTGGCAAACATTTTTTCCTGCATTGTGGGTTGTCTCTTCACTCTGTTGGTGGTTTCTCTTGGTGTACAAAAACTTTTTAATAAGATGAGATCCCAGTTGTTGATTCTTTGTGATAGTTCCCGTGCGGTTGAGTTTTTATTCATAAAGTCTTTGCCTACACCAATGTCTTCAAGGGTTTTACCTATCCTACCTTCCAGCAGATTTAATGTTTCTGTTTTAGTATTTAGATCTCTGATTCATTTTGAATTTAGTTTAGTGCATGGTGAAAGATATGGGTCTAGTTTTAATCTTCGGCATGTGCAAAGCCAGTTTTTCCAGCACCATTTTTTAAAGAGGCTATCTTTCTTCCAGTGAATGTGTTTGGCACCTTTGTCAAATATAAGGTGGCTTAGTATGTCTGGAGTTGTTTCAGCATCTTCTAATCTGTTCCATTGATCTTCGGATCTGTTGTTGTTGTTATTGTTGTTGTTTTTCCAATACCACACTGTTTTTATCACAGTAGCTTTATAGTATAATTTCAAGTCGGGGATTGTGATGCCCCCTGCCTTGCCTTTCTTGCCCAGAATTGCCTTTGCTATTCTAGGTCTCTTCTGATTCCAAATGAATTTTAGGATTGTTTTCTCTAATTCTGTGAGATATGCTGTTGGAATTTTGATTGGAATTGCATTAAATCTGTATAACAATTTTGGAAGTATGGCCATTTTCACTATATTGGTTCTTCTTATCCAGGAGCAAGGGATATCTTTCCATTTTCTGATATCCTCTTCAATCTCCTTTTTCAGAGTACTGTAGTTTTCAGTGTAGAGGTCTTTTACATCCTTTGTGAGGTTGATTCCTAGGTATTTCATTTTTTTGGATGTTATTGTGAAAGATATTGTTTCCCTAATTTCTCTTTCAGTAAGTTTGTTATTTGTGTACAGGAAGGCTATTGACTTTTGAGTATTGACTTTGTATCCAGCTACACTACTGAATTTGCTTATTAAATCTAGCAGTTTTTTAGTGGAGTTTTTGGGGTCTTCTGTGTAGAGTATCATGTCATCTGCAAATAATGATAATTTAACTTCTTCCTTTCCAATCATTATTCCTTTTATTTCTTTCTCTTGTCTAATTGCTCTGGCTAAAGCTTCCAGGACTATGTTGAATAAGAGTGGGGACAGTGGACATCCTTGTCTTGTTCCTGATTTTAGAGAGAGAGCTTTCAGTTTTTGTCCATTTAGTATGGTATGGCTGTTGGTTTGTCATAGATAGCTTTTATCAGATTGAGATAAAGACCATCTATTCCAATTTTCTGTAGGGTTTTTATCATGAAAAGGTGCTGGACTTTGTCAAAAGCTTTTTCTGCATCTATTGAGATGATCATATGATTTTTGTCTTTGGTTCTGTTAATATGGTGTATTACGTTTATTGATTTATGTATATTGAACCATCCCTGCATCCCTGGGATGAATCCAACTTGATCATGGTGTATAATCTTCTTGATGATTTGCTGCATTCTGTTTGCCAGTATCTTATTGAGGATTTTTGCAAATATGTTCATTAGGGAGATTGGCCTGTAGTTCTCTTTCTTAGTTGGGTCCTTCTCTGGTTTTGGTATCAGGGTAATGCTTGCTTCCAGAAATGAATTTGGGAGTATTGCTTCCCTTTCAATTTAATTAAAAAGTTTGAGAAGTAGTGGTGTTAGGTCTTCTCTAAATTTTTTGTAGAATTCGGCAGTGAATCCATCAGGGCCTGGGCTTTTCTTTGTTGGGAGGTTTTTAATTACATCTTCGATTTCATTGGTTGATATTGGTTTATTTAGGATTTTTATATCTTCTTGATTCAGTTTTGGTAATTCGTATGTATCTAGGAATCTGTCCATTTCTTCTGCATTTTCCATCTTAGTAGAATATAAATTTTCAAAATAGGTATAGACGATCTTCTGGATTTCTGCAGGGTCCGTCGTGATATCGCCCTTTTCATTTTCATTTGCATGAATTTGAGTCTTTTCTTTTGTTTTTTTAGTAAGGTTGGATAAGGGTTTGTCAATCTTATTTATTCTTTCAAAGAACCAACTCTTTGATTCATTGATTCTTTGTATTGTTTTTTTAGTCTCCAATACATTAATTTCTGCTCTGATCTTTATAATTTCCTCCCTTGTATGAGCTTTTGGCTTAACCTGCTCTTCTTTTTCTAGAAGTTTAAGGTTCACCATTAGGTTGTTTATTTGCGCTTGCTCTATTTTCCTGATATAGGTATTTAATGCTATAAATTTCCCTCTTAGGACTGCTTTCATTGTATCCCATAAGTTCCGGTATGTTGTACTGTCATCATCATTCAGTTTTAGAAAGTGTTCTTTTTTAATTTCTTCTTTAATTTCATCTGTGACCCATTGATTGTTCAGGAGGGTGCTGTTTAATTTCCATGTGTTTAGGAAGTTTTGTGATTTCTTTTGCCATTGATTTCCAATTTCATTGCACTATGGTCTGATAATATGCATGGGATAATTTCAATTCCTTTGCATTTACTTAAGCAGGTTTTATGAGCTAGTATGTGGTCTATTTTGGAGAACGTCCCATTGCACGGCTTTGGAGTAGGGAGAGTGATAAAGAAAAAAGTGGCTACATAGCAGGGAAATCGCTCTTCCAGTTATGCATGGGAAAACTTGAATGCAGTTTGGAATTTCCAGAAGAAATCACAGACACACAGCCTAACATTCAGTGGCAGAGGTGATGTCTAAATTAAACATTCATGTTCCTTCACATGACTATTTGCTGAAAAATTCATAGCAGAATATACTTTATTCTTTTTTATGATTAAAATTTACCCAAAGTGTGCATGCTTATTTATGCCCATGGGATTAGGGGTCACTGTTGGTATGATAGGCAACAAATTAAAGTAACTTTATTTTTCAAATACATTTTGCTTTAATAAATTGTAAATGGGCTTAAAATTTTAGCCAATGAAGTGTTAACCTTTTAGTGTCCAAAGCATGTATGTATGATATATACGTGTGTATATATATGTGTATATATATGTGTGTGTATGTGTGTATAGTGTATATATATGTACATATATGTTACAGCGATAAATCTCAAGTTTATGTCTCCCACCTTAGCCATATCTAGTTGCCTATTCAGTATGTGCAGCTGGATGTTGTCAGCACAATCTTACTGTGTCCAACACAGAACACTTATTTTTTTCACCTTCCTGCTCTTCCTCCAGTGTCTTCCATCTCAGTGTTAATGCCTTGCATTTACTTGCTCAAACCAAAATTTTGGTATCATCTTGAATTTCTCACAGCCAATCTGCCAGCAAATCCCAAAGGATCCCCTTTGAGAGGACATCAAAGCAGACCACTGCCCTATACCACTGCTGTTATGCCTCTACCATGGGGAGGATGTCTCTTCTAAAAGTGCTCCAGTGCCATCCATTTTCTTCTTATTAGCAGCCAAAATGATGCTTCGAAAACATAAATTAGACCATCTTCTCATGAGAACTATCCAGTGACCTCTTATCAGTCTCAGCATAAAATCCAGTCCTTACCATGGTCTATAAAGCCTTCTGTTATCTGACTACTTACCCTCCAACCATAATAAGCTTGCATTTGTCAGTACCTGACCTTATGGTCTATATGTATTCATTTATTGTTTTTTCCTATTAGAATGTAAAGTCAGGTCTGTTTTGTACTCTACTGTATCTTTAGTTTCTAAAACAGAGCCCAGCAAAAGGTAAATGTTTAAAAAAAATTGTAAGTCAATGAATTAATGTTTAGAAATACTTTAAAATTATCAGTGGCATAAGCACCTGGCTGGCAAGCGCGAGGTCCTGATTTCGACTCCCGGTACCCACATAAAAAAAATTTTTAAATTAAATTAATGTTTGGTGTGGGTTGCATTATGATCATATTTGCAGTCACTCATAGAGCATGTATAGGTATTTATAATACGTATTACAATAATATTCCATCTGCTATGTGTGATTCCTCATACTAAGGCTTCCAAAACTGAAAAATTGAATAAAGTAGTCTTTTGCTTGGGCACTTATACTCTAGACACTTATACTCTAATAAAGGTGATAAAATTTAATAATCGTTGGACTGACAGGTATAGATTGTGGTAGACTCTACTATAATCATGTTTCAAGAATGATCATATAAGGATTCAAAAAAGCCACTCATATCTGGTGGCAAAGATTAGGGAACCCTTCACTGGGGGGAGTTGGGGAGAGGTAGTTTGGCCTGGGTTTTGGATAGAAAGTAGTGCATTTATGGAACTTATGGAAAAGGCATTCTGGGTGAATGGAGCTTCTTAAACAAAGGTACAGAAGCAGAAAAGTCCAAGGTGCTTTTCCAAAGGAAAATATTGACCAAAGAGAAACCAGAGTCAGTAGTGCCCGATGATAGTAAATATTGAAGTTCAATAAAAACCAGTCAGGATATCTGCTGTGCATAAACAATTTTACTAAAATTCAGAAGGTTTGGGCTCAAATACTGACTCAAAAGTCATTTACTGTATTTTTTAATTGAAAAATCTATTTCAGTGGGAGAATTTTGTAAATGTATCTGATCTATTTTATCTGGTACCAACCAGGTGCTCCATGATTATCAACGCTACTATTTCTCTAGTGTGCAGTCATTTATTAGTTGTTCCACGAATCATCTGAGGAGGTAGGTCTTCCCCGTTTGTGTTTGTAAGCATGACTGACCGGCATAGCTTTTGACCTTTCAGCTGAAGAACAATAGAATTGAGCTCTCATTCCATCATGAAACAAGGATTCTGTGAATTATGTGCTGTTAGTTAGGCAATTAGCAGAGAAGTGGCATGTGCTGTAAGATATTGCTCTCAGTTAAAGACAATGGTTCACATTTTATCCTTTTTAGGAGTTATTTTTCTGAAGGGCTTTGGGAAATTGAATAAATATCTGAAATTAGATGTAGATTTTGAGAAAGCATAAATAATCATAACTAGGGTATTTTTTGGAGAGGGTTGTTGCTTTTTGTTTTAGGGGGATTTTTTGTTGTTGGTTTTTTGGGGTTTTGTTTTTTGTGTTTTTTGGTTGTTTGGGTTTTTAGTTTTTTTGAGACAAGGTCTCACTATTCAGTTCAGGCTGGCCTTGAACTCACGGCAATCCTGCAACCTCCAGAGTGCTGAGATTACAGGCATGAGCCAATATGCCCGGCACAACTAGGTCCCTGGGTGGACAGGGACAATTTAAACCCAGATAAAGAATTTCCATAAATTCTTAAGAAAACATGTGAATATCTGGGCTATATTCTTCTCAGTACTGGGGTTAAAGGCCATTAAAAATGGGAAGACCAATATACCAACATGGAACCCATTAATCTATATTACTAATATGCACTAATAAATTATTTTAAATGGGAAGAGCTAGAAAATGCAGGCATTAATTTCTCACATAATAGTCACTCTAAATAAAAGACTATTTCATAGAATGAATTTTTTAATGTGAGCATTTCTAGAGTAAGCATAAGCAATAGCATATAAAGAGTGAAAATTAAGTCATTAGCTCTAACACATTCCTTTCCTACTTATAGCAGCGGCTAGGTCTTATTCATCCTTTGACTCATTGTTGCCCAGTGTCTGGGACTTAATGTTCTTTGGGTGAATTAAAACATTTTTTTCTCAAATCTTTTGCTTAGGAAGGTGCACACATGGCAAGGGGCATATTCTGACTATTGCTGAAAATGAACAGTTGATAAGCAAAAGTTTAAGAAAATTGCGCTAAAGCCATCAATAATAACTAAAAAAAATTTATAATATTAAACAATAATAACTCAAAAAAATTAAAGAAGGTGCAACTTTCAAAGTTTCTCCCAGATTGATTTTTAATCTTGAAATGTATATCTAAACGCTTTAAACCCTAAAATAGTTTTGATGGCTTTTGATGACAAATTCAAGTAAATGTGAGACTCTGATTATATTTTTAATGTAGAAATATTGGCATTAATGGATTTATAAGACATTCTGGCAAACTTACAATTAAGTGAGTTTTTCCTATCAAGCAGTTCTTTTTTTTTTTATTTTTTTTTTTTTGTGGGTACCGGGGGGACGACCTCAGGACCTCGTGCGCCAACAGGCACCCGTGCTGCTGAGCGATATCACCGGCCCCTTTTTCGTATGTGGGATCCGGGAGTCGAACTCGGGCCTTCGCGCTTGCAAGGCAGGCGCTTAAGCCGCTGAGCCGTCTCACCGGCCCTCAAGCAGTTCTTAAGAAGCAGCTACAACATGTGTTTCTGTGGGATGCAAATGCTGGGAAATTGTGGTCAGAATGTCAAACAGTAAAACAACAGAGTTCAAGCTAGTTCACATCAATATTTATGTTAATTTTGTAAACACTTATTTGTGCGATTTTTCATGATAGACTAGGTTGCACAGAAAGACCTTTATGGCAACATTTCAGAGATCGATTATTTAAAAATCATTTGGTTAAACAGAACTACTTGACAGTATTATCCAAATAGCCTGCTAAGTAAATGTGCTACCTCATTTTTTTTAAACTTAGTACATGATTAAAACATTCTTTTTGTCAACTACATAGTTATCTGGGGTCAAAAGTATTTATTGTTAATAGTTTTTATTTGTAATTCATTAAATGAATTATGGAGACTGTGGTTTTTGCTAATAGCGATCTATTTTGCCGAAGTTGTATTGCATGCTGGCCATGTAACTCAGCCATAGTTGGGGGGAAATGACAGGCTTAAGCTCATTTGGATGCTGCAGCTTTTAATTGCAGGCATAACAGACTAGACACTAGGCGAATGTGGACATTGATTAAGTAGGACCTTAGGTGATTAGGACATCACAAAGGCTTTAAAGGTCACTTGTCCTACAGCAGTCATTTTGGTCCTAAGGTTGTGGGCCTTCTCTTGGCCATTGATGTACAGCAGAGGTGTGGAAGGTTTTGTTCAATTTTCCAGTGATATTCATTACCTATTTTTATGAATATAAGAAATAATTTTGACATGTGTTTTGTTGATTTTTAACCATTTCAATACTAATATAGTAGTTCTTTTCTTCATTGTCAGGATTTTACTCACTCAGCTATTTTTCCTTCATGGAAACTAAATTCTGTTCTACTTCAAACTGAATTTTTCACAGTTGGGATCTCAAAACATGTCCTAGAAATTTCCAGCATCCCTTCCCCTTTACACAATATACTCAGATTTCTTAGGCAGTCAGCAGGGACATCACATCTTCAGACCATTTCAGTAAATGACTGAGAAGCCCTAGTTTCCCTGTCTCCCATCTTACCACCCCATACCTCCCACCTCCAGTTCCATCCCCCACCCTACCCAAAAAAGTCATTGCCATGCATCTGCTTGCCTGTGGAGGAGAAGAGCAGTTTGTATTGCTAGAGGACAACATGTAGGAACAATCTCAAAGCCTTCTTAAGGTTATCCTCCTTCAAAACCAAGTTAGTGAAGCTCTTCTGGCTCACAGTCAACTCTGCAAGCTTTCCTTGTTGCCCCATATGCTGTTGTTTAGGGTGGAGTTCTTCCAATGCCAGATATTCTGCGTGCTTAAAAAATAAACTTGAGGAGTGGGGGAGTCTGGGACTAACCACGGGTCAAGGATAAAGCAGAGGCCAAACCCTATATTCTACATATTAGGTTAGCATAGTAGGTGCAACGGGGCTAGATTGCCTGTGTTTGAATCCCAGAATTGCCTGTGCCAACTAGTTCTATTAGTTTAAGTTGTTGACCCTTATTTTTTCTTCTTTAAATTTTTATTTTTATTTGTATGTGTTTCCAGTATATAATGATTATATTCATCATGGGAATTAGTACCTGTATATAACATATTTTAATTCTTTTTCTGTCTCCTTCCCCTCTTCTCCCCCATCCTTTGTTCCCCCTCCCATTTGCAAAGTTCTATCTCCCTGTTTCCTAGTTTGTTTGTGACAGGGTATCACTATGTAGTTCAGACTAGCCTTGAACTCACTAGGTAGCTAGCCACAAACTCCAGTGATCCTCCTGCCTCAGCCTCCTTATCTGTCTTTTATTTTGTTCTTTATGCTTTGGGTTTCTCACATAAGAGAAAGCACGCTGTACAATTATCTCTTTGTTTCTCATTTCTAACCTTCTAGGGTTGTTGTGATAGATTAAATCAGGTAATACATGCTTGATAGACAGTAAATGCTCGATAAGTATTAGGTAGTTTTTTGGGGGTTTTTTTGTTTTTTTGTTTTGACAGAGTCTCATTATGTAGTTCTGGCTTGTCTTGAATGCACTGTGTAGCAGGCTGGCCTCAGACTTGTGGTAATCCTCCTGCCTCAGATTCCTGATTGCAGAGATTTACAGGCATGTGCAGCATGCCCAGCTCAGTGTTACTATTATTAAAGTGAAATATTATAAAGTACCTACATGTTCAAAATAGGGGATTGGTAGATAAATTAGGATATACTCGATGTAATAGTCATTTAAAAGGACAAAATACTACCTATATCTGTTTTGTTTTATTTTATTTTGTTTTGAGACAGGGTCCCACTAGGTAGTCCAGGTTGGCCTTGAACTCACTGTGTAGTCCAGGATGACTTCACTTGCAATCTTCCTGCCTTAGCCTCTCAAGTGCTAAAACTACTACAGGTGGGTGCCACCACGCCCAGCTAACTTATGTCTTTACATATGAAAAATAAACTAGAAATCCAAATTCCATACTGTTAAAACTGATTATATTTGGGGGGCGGGGAGGACATGGATATATATATAGTTCAGAATTTCTACTTTTTTTATTTTTGTTCCTTTTGAGCTGTTCAAATTACTGCTTTGGGGGAGGTAAGGATTACTTTTATAATCAGAAAACATTTTTCATTTTAAATAAAGCTCTGTGTCTCTGTGTGTGTGTGTGTGTGTGTGTGCACGCACACACAATACTGGGGTTTGAACCCAGGGCCTTTGCACTACTCCCCCCAGCCCCTTTTTGAGACAGGATCTCAAGTCCCTAAGTTACTGAGGCTGGGCTTGAACTTGCAATCCTCTTGCCTCAGCCTCGCAGAGGGCTAGGATTATAGGTGTGTGCTACCACACCTGGCTCAAAAAGAAAACTTTTAAATGATAGACCCATCTGGATTCTCCACCTTCTCCTAGCGTCACAAGGATATCTCCACCACTGTCAAGGTACTTCTTTAGGGCTTCAAACTCAGCCACAGTAAATTTTTCCCTTGACTCAGCTGTAATCTACAGTTTCACCCCAATTATCTTTTCAGGTGTGATTTTGTCTTCGAAGCTCTGAATCTTCCCATTACTCTGAAGTCTTTTCTGCATGGATTTATAGCCATTGTTGGTGGCAAATACCTCCTTTTTGTATGTATTGTAAAGAATGATGCTCTGAGCATCCTTCTCCATGGTTGCCTGAAGCCAAGTGGCCACCATCTTCACCTGACATCTCCCAGCATCCCACAGCCAGGTATCCAAGGCTGCTTAGCAACCACTGGCACTTCACCAATCTCTGTTGAGCCTTTTTTGCTTCATTTTCCCTCACTTATAAAATGGATCTCTTGACAACTTCATGGGTGTTTAAGAAGATAGGTGTAAAGAGTTGTACAGACAGGGTTAGGACAACATTTAAGTTGTTCTTAATAAATTATGGTTATGTCTTTGTTTCTGTATGTAATTCTCTCTTCCTCTGCTTAACTCTACCTTCCTGTCTTTCTGTTTTTGCTTTTTCTTATTCCTGGAAGGAATCTAAGGTACATTAGGATTAAAATAAGCATGTAAGAAAACCAGGACAAAAAGAAAAACAAACTGAAGATAATCAGAAATATAAGGCTCCTCTAAGGCTCTTTTCATTAATTAGAAGTGGGTTATAAATTTACCTGTGAACATGTTAGTTAAAGAGGAAAATCTGGTCAGTAACATGCATCAAAAGGTCCAGCAGATGACATACCAAGTAGCTTAGAAAAGCACAGCTTTCCTTAGACCCAAGATTTGAACAATTTTCTAATGGGTGCTTGTACCAGGAATACCGTGGCATGTGGTGGACAATGTCTTCAGCAGTATCCTCCATATTTTTACGGGGTCCAAACAAATATGGGACTACTAGGTCAGTACTCCCAGATTTATTTGATCACAAGTCCTTTATTTATAGCGGGTCTTGCTAAGCCAGTATCATACCAGATGCAATATTTTTCAATTGGGAATTATCCACAACTATTTTCATGGTAAATTGGAAGGCTTATAAAAAGAGAAAGTACAGAATTCTGAATAAAAGGGATGCCTAGGGTATGTATGTGTTTACCTGCCAACAGCCCACAGACATGTCTTTGAGTGTTCTTTAGGACTTTCAAATAATTTGAAACTTGTATTAACTCAGTAATTGCCAATTATTTTACTTGTAGTTCTATATATTTCCTCTTTTTCTTGTAACTCTTTGTGAATTTTTCTTATACTAAGCTATTTCTAGATATGTAGTTACTTCTCTAATATTCCTTTGATTAATTAAACCAACCCTCATACAGTGTGAGAGGGAACTACAAAGGGTATATATAAATACCTAGAGATGGGATCCTTGGGGCCATCTTGCAAGCTGACTGCCCCAGAACTCTACAGTGAGCCCTTTCTGTAATGCAAGTACTCACCCTATAGTTTCTTTCTTTGAAAATTTTAAACCTCCCCTCCCTTGGTACTGGGGATCAAACCAAAGGCCTTGCACATGTTAGGCAAGTACCTGGCCTGAAACTTTTCACTTTAACCCCCGTTAGAACGTCTTAAAGAAGGCATCCTTCTGGTAGAGTTAGATGAGACTTCCACATCATTTACAATGCAGTTATAGATACCTACACATATATAAAACCACTGTTTAATTTGTTTAAATTTTAAAACAAAGTACAGCCAGTCCTTTAGATGCAATCAGAAAAGTACCACATGTATAAATAGAACACTTACAGGGCTCTCAAGGGTGCTGAGTAAATGATTTGCCAAAGAAAAATGATACACAAGAGCTGTGGGCCACTTGGACCATAGTTTTTAAGTTTGTAGGTATTAGTTCTTTTCTATATTTAGGTCATTGAAATAACCACTTAAACCACATGTAGACATGCTGACAAATATGTTGAATCAGTGGTATAATTATTTATTTTATGAAGAGGAAATAAGCTTTTTATATAATGACCTTACAATAAGAGTCATTTTTATATATGGAAAAATAAGCACCTGCCATTTTCTTGTTATTCTGAGGTCAGAGCCTACCACAGAGATTTTAATATTTGAAAACTTCTATTCACTGGAATCTCACCATTTAAAATAATGATTTTCTTAAGATGCAGCATTCTGATGCACTATACCTGACCTTTCTTGGTCAGGAAAATAAAATGTTCAACACATCTCATTTCTTATTTTACTCTCTCCATATTGTTTGAAATGTGTTAAATAATCGGGATGCATTTTTATTCCTTTAACTTTTTAATTAGCATTTTATCTGTTGTAGCTACACCTTCAGTAAAATTTTTGTACTTTAGACATCATTTTAACAAAATATTCACTAATAAAAATGAGTTTGAAGCTGGCATGGTGCTGCACACCTATAGTCCCAGCTACTTGGAAGGCTGAAGCAGGACCATCACTTGAGCCCAGTAATTCAAGGCCAGCCAGGTCAATATAGTGAAACCCCAACCACCATCCTAGCCCTGCAAAAAATGAGGTTGGAAGTAAAAATAAAAAATCTGTAGAAAGAATGCTCTTTGGGAAATTATGTTCTTTTTTGGATGGGTTATGTCCTAAGGATATTTAGTGAGTATTACTTAAATATAAATAAATTTTAAGAAGTTCTTCTTACATTGTCTTGCTTAATCCTACTAAATATGTGAAATGTATTTCTGGTCTTTGAAGGAAAATTATTAAAATAACATTTGAAGCAAAAGAAGTAAGCAATATTGAACAAACATTTAAAATGATTAGTGAAAGTAAGCTCGACTTTACTAGATCATTAGAAATATACAAAAACTTTTTTGGTGATTAAAATCATTTTTAGAAATAGTTATATTCATGGTAGTGATGAATGCAAGAAAAACTCAATTATGTTTTTAGTTTTTAAAGTCCTCTCCCCAAATCAAGTACTTTGCGTATAGGAGACAGACAAATGTTGAATAGATAGATGAACAATATGATAGATTTTAATAATTATATGTCCTTATAGAAGCCATATTTTCCATTTTAAAAAACATCCTAACTTTTTTTCAGTACTGAACAGTTGAACTCAGGGCTCCATGCATGCTAGACAAGCACGTACCACTGAGCTACATTACCAGCCCATTTTATGTTTTGTCAGTGTCTCACTAAGTTGCCCAGTCTGGTCTTGAACTTGAGATTCTCCTGCCTTATCCTCCTAAGTAGATGGGATTATAACCACTGTGCCTGGCTAACATCCTGACTCTTAAAAAGTCTTTTCTTCTGAAACCTTTGTTGTAATAAAATATTTAAAAGTATTTATCTAGTGTGTACCCTTCCCTACTGTACCATCATGCCTCAGGTTTTAAAAACTGAAACCATGCCGGTGAATTAATTGCACTGAGTTTTGTTTGGCAGACTCAGTTACTGAGTATTTTTTTTTTGTGGGTACCCGGGGGTCGACCTCAGGACCTCGCGCGCCAGGATGCGCCCGTGCCGCTGAGCAATATCACCGGCCCCTTTTTCGTATGTGGGTTCCGGGAGTCGAACTCGGGCCCTCGCGCTTGCCAGGCAGGCGCTTAAGCCGCTGAGCCATCTCACCGGCCCCAGTTACTGAGTTTTGTTTAACAGATTTGCTACTCACAGAGTAGACTTCCAAACCTGTGTGAAAGGTGGCTTGTTGGTACAGCCCCCATGGCCTTTAAGCAAATTGTTCTACCTTGAATGGAACTCTGAATCTCACTTATAAAAGGATAGAGAAGTTTGCTCTTATTATCACAAAATAATGACAATTTATTCCCAGACGTTTTTAAAGACTACACCCTGACTTTTAAGTATTTGCAGAAAAATTGTGGTAAACACATAGTTAAAAAAACAAACAAACAAACAGTCCTTCACACAGATACTGAATTTATAAAAATGGATAACCTTGAATGGTGCCAGACTAGATGCTTAATGTATACAAAGTATGACCCAGAAATAACTGCAAATGTTTAAATAAATAATTTTTTACAGTAAAAGACACATTGCTATTAATACACCTCTAAATACCCTCAGTTCAAACACTTATTCCATCAGTTACTACTTTCTTCAGTAGTTCTGGAAATCCTCTTTTGTCAGTGTTTTTAGCTGCATGGCCATAGCTGCCTTGATGGCCTGAATCAATTCAATTTCTATCAAATAAAAACATTACAGTGTGTCTTCTCCCACCTTGTTCACCAGATCTGGCACCATGCAAGTTCTGGCTCATCCTCAAAGTCAAAATGACTATGAAAGGTAAACGCTTTGAATGGATTCAGGACATTGAAGCAGCCACAACGGTGCAACTAAAAACACAAAAAGAACTTACAGAACTGCTTTAGAAAGTGGCAAGAACAATAGAATAAGTGTGTTCAAAGTGAGGATTGCTATAATAAATTTTTTATTTAAAAATTCACTGAATTTTTGGATCACATTTCATTTATGCAGCATCAGTTTTAGATGAGGTGCATTTAACTGGTCTTACTCCAATTAAAATAATCAGCAGTATTCTGGGGAAATCATGAAAAGTCCATACTTTTCTAGTTATTATTCTTTCCAAGATCCACTGCTTAGGAATGCATGATGTCCAAGCCTTGGAAAACATGGGCAGCCCTGACAGCATTTTGGAGAGCTTTAAAATGTCCAGTGATTAGCTGTTGACTCTCCAGGTAAAAACCTACCAGATTAATAATCTTTTGAGTCTAACAATCTTGTTTTCCTCTCAGAGGCATTTCCCAAACAAAGCACCAAGCCAAAGCCATGACGTCAAAGAATTTGAGATTTGGAGAGGATCTTTTAAGTCATCCAGGCTGATTATTTTATACTACCCAAATTGCTTTTAAATAATTGACTCTAATTTCATATATAATGACTAAAATAATGTTGATCAAAAAGAAAATAAATATCTCTGTATTTCTTTTGTTTTCACACTTACCACCTAGCACTTGTGACAAAAATACCTATTTAAGAATTTTTCTTTCTCTAAATTTTAAGATATATCTATACTTCTTGGGCTGTCCAACAATTGAAATGAAAATGTCAGTTGTTGTCAGGCTGACTTTTGCTATTTTCATAGCAGGGCTCTTTCCACTTGGCCTTAAATTTCCTTACACTGTCAAAAACCTACAATTGTTTTTAATCCTAGGTATTTGTAATGGGAGTTGTCTCAGCATGGTGACATTGACAAATACTAATCTTCAACAAGAAGCAATAATGGAGTTGTGTTACTTGCTTTGGCTGAAGTCCAGGGGTTTCTGGAGTAACTTACAAGTGATCTCTTCTCTCCTCAGATATGTACAGGTAGAGCAGAATAGGATAAGTATCTACTAGACTTCATTGTCTACCCTCTATTGTTCTTCATTGTTTTCATGATTATGCCATTGAGCAAGTGAAAGGATTAGATGTTCTGATTGACTGCCCAAGCTTCCATTATATGAATTCCTGGAAAACACTAGTAATTTAGCAACAATTTCTGGTCATTTGTATGAAATCTATTTGTGTGTGACCTTTCTCAATATACATTGTAAGAATGAATATGAGATTTGATGGAAAGCTTTTTGAATTACTTAGAAGTAGGCAAGATGATGTCATTACAAAACATTTTACTTTTACTACCTTTGGTATATAGAAGCCCATCTAGAAAGTGAGAGAAAAAAGTGACTTATGCTGACTAAAATAGACAAATGGTCATATTTGTAAAGAAAGATAGTTATTAAAGTATTATTTTCTTTAGATGCAAATCTACAGATTCTCAAATTCTTTAAAGCAGAAAAACCATTTTATCTTATGTTTGAAAGCTGAGGTATCAGAATTTTCATGTGCTTAAAAAATGTGGCTATTTTTACATTCTAATATCAGAGGCCTGATTTGTCAGAGATTTGTCCCTGGTGAGGTCTAGAAAGTGTACATGGTTTTAGTTTAAATTAATGGAAACTGAGACAACATAGTTTTCATTCTCACTTTCATTGTGGTTTTCATACTATAAATTTGGTCTTTTATACCAAAGAGTGATTTAGTCCTCCATTTTATTAATTATACTTTTAAACAAATCCTTTGGTAAATAATAAACAATAAAAATGGATTTCATGAATATGATTTTCATGTACCTAAAACTTATAAATAAAACTTGCAAGGAAGCACTTTCCTCTGGGGACAGTAGATAGAAATAAAATAGATGTGATACACTTATGACTATGCTTGGACACCTAGTCAATTATTAATTTTTGCCATTTACTTTATATCTAAGCTGAATGCTTCACAAATGTGGCTGTGAGGTAGGAAATGTACTTTTTTCTTTATATTTTATATATAATGACAATTTTTAAGAATGATAAATTTTTCTTAATAGTTATTCAACAAGCCAAACAAACATTGTGGTTTCTTTCTGTTAAAGCACATATACATTCCTGGTACCAAAAATAAATAAATAAATAAATAAATAAATAAATAAATAAATAAAGCACATATGTAATGCACATATTCAGTCATTTTGAAAGAATACTCACATTGGAGAAATGAAGAAAATGTTTTAATAACAGGACACACGGTCTTTGGTTGCTTTGGGTGGTAGATAAAGTTAATCTTTTTTAAAAGTTTCAAAACACAAGTTTCAAAACTTGTGTTTTTTACAAATGTTAAAATGTCCTTTTGTTTTTGTCTTTTCACACTTTGGCTCCTCAAATTTTCATATGATTGGGAGAATATACACTGAATATGTTTGTGTATATATTGGCTTCTTATGTTGGTCTTGCTATCTTTACAGATTATTTCTCTGAAGATGTGGGAAAACATGTTGGTCCTTCTGCCATGTCTCTGGTGCCTTCTACCTTCCTCCGTATCCATAGAGCTCATTCTCTATTATTCTTTTTCTCACCTCCTCCTGGCTTTTTCTCTTTTGTCTCCTTCTTATGCAGACTCTTTACTGTCTAACTTTAAATTGATTAGAATGCATTAATTTTTAAATAAGTGTCACATAGCCTTAACTGAGCACTAAGAGGTTGAGAAGGCTTCATGGTGTAGAGTCTGATCCAAAACTAAGTGAGAAGAATTTTAAAAACAAGGGCTGCCCTTCATTAGCCCCCGTGCCATCTCCTGACAGGCTCTGTGCACCTCTGTGGCCGTGCTAGGCCAGAGCAAGCCCTGCTGCCTGCACCATTTACCCTCTGTCAACAGCTTCAGTCAGAGCTGGGCAATACTGTACATGCGAGTCTGTCATGCGTCAGCCTCAATTAAGCTCATATTGTTGTGCTTAGGGAACAACACAGCCTCCTGTTAACCATTTTTTTGTTGTTCCTTTTTTATCCCTCTTCCATTTTTCTCATTCAATGTTCTCCTACATTCATGTCTCATTCAGTGAAAGTATATTCATGGCATTTTAACTTTACACAAACAGAAACACATTTTGGAGGAAATAACTCATGTAGGTTCCAATGTGTTGATTCTGCTCATGGAAAAATGCTCAAATATGCTCAGATGTGTTCACACATGAGTTTGTTATTTCAATCTGGGAATTATAAGCAACTCTCACTGATATTTTGAACATGTGCCAAGCTTGGTCTTGAGGCTGAGGAAAGTTTTCCTTTAGGCCTTTTGAGAGTTTAGGAGCACAGGCATTCAGCTTTACCCAACCTCTTGTTGACGCTCACCCTCGTCATGTAAGGTGGTGGTGGTAATTTTCTCTTTTCAAGAAGAAGAAACTTAACTACAGTTGAGGGGGAGCAAGGAGTGTAGACAGCACTGGTTTGCTTCCCTATTTTGTGGTCTAATGTAAGTTTAAGGGAAAAACAGAAAGACCACCCATTGCTTCTTCATGCAGGGTAGTTGGCTGGCCAATTTAGTCTTTTATGAGAAATTATCTTTTAAAAGAAAACCTCAAAAAAAAAAAATAATGAAGCAGCTTTGAGGCAAATGTTCTTTCCTTTATCCTGATAACTATCACAGACCCAGAAGAGCTCCTGTGTACACTGATGGACAGCTAGATATTGAGATAATTGTGGATACTGAAGAACTGACAGAGATTTTACAGGCCTGGTCATTGTGTGAAGTCCAGTTAACCCAAGAGGCTGTTGTTGGCTGTTGGTTACAAAGCGCAGCATGAAAGAAATCATAACAATGTAAATCCTGTGAGGTCTGTGCAGCAGCAAGGTTCTCCTCAGAAAGCAAGTTCAGTTTCACAGGTGAGAATGGGGGCCAAAAGCATGTGGGTGTGTTTTTTGTTTTTGTTTTTGTTTTTTTCTTTTTCTTTTTCATAAGCGCACCACCAGCATGGGTGTGTAGCTTTTAAATAGAATCATATTGATGGATCAATCCAAGGAAACTAATGGTGTGTACAGATAATGGAATTCAGGTTTCCAAAATGTGGGGCAAATGGATCATTGTTGAAATTATTAGCTGAAAAACTTTAAAATCTATAATTATCCGAAGTTCATATTGGTAATAGGTTAAGGGTTTCCAATATGACGGTGTAGCAGCCCATAATATTGGCTTTCTGGGGGATATATATTAGCATTAAATGTGACGTTATTGAACATTTAGAATGAAAAATTGTTTGCAAAAGCCAACTGTCATACTAGTTTAGCAAGGGCAGATTTTGTCTGAGACACTATACATTGAAATTTCCATTTGGAAAACAGATGGCCACAGAGAGTCTATATAAATTAATATTTTGTACTACTTGTGCACCCCAGGTCCTGATGAATGCTGTAGAGGGAGTCTTCCCTTTAACTTTTCCTAGAGAGTACATCCCTTCTTACTTGGATGGGTCAAACATCCGTAACTGTTTAGGTTGGTTAATTTAACAAATAATTGTGAGTGGCTTTTAGGTAGCAAACACTCGTTATGTATAACTGAGTCAGTGGTGAAAAACAGAAAACAAACATCCTTGCCTCTCATGGACCTTACAGCCTGGTGGTAGAAGTGACGAATGAAGTACATGCACTTTAAAGCATATTAAAGGGATTGACAGGAGTCCAAGTGGTTATTCGTTATAGCGTATAACACGCATCTTGGTCCTAATCTGGGGTTCAGAGAAGTGTTTCTAAGTAAGTGACGGTTTGTATGTGATCCGAAACATGAGTAAGAGTTCAGTAGGCATAGAGGGTGCAGAAGGGAGGGAGAATGGGAATAGTCCTCTATGCAGAAGGAGCCAAATACAAAGGCCCTGGGGGCAGCAAGGAGTATGGCACACCAAGGAACTAAGGGGCACTGTGGCTAGAGCACAGGGTGGGTGATGGAATGCGGTGGTGTGCACCAGAGGCAGGACGAGAGCCGGATCATACTGAAGAGTCTCTTCATGAGTCATGTCTGGGTTTTGCTCTTTTTTTTTTTTTTTTTTTTTTTTTTTTGTGGGTACCGGGGGTCGACCTCAGGACCTCGCGTGCCAGCAGGCACCCGTGCCGCTGAGCGATATCACCGGCCCTTTTTCTCATATGTGGGTTCCGGGAGTCGAACTCAGGCCCTCGTGCTTGCCAGGCATGCGCTTAAGCCGCTGAGCCATCTCACCGGCCCTGGGTTTTGCTCTTTAAGGAAAGACATTTCCTTCTGAAAAATGAGAGGATTAAGCTTCAGAGTTTTCAACCTAGGAGACTACTGAAAATTGGTGACATTTTTAATTGTTTCAATTACCTGACTTTAGCAGTTAGAAGCCGAGGATGTTAAATGTCTTACAGCATTTGGAACAGCCCCATGGGACAAGGGATAGTCCTGCCCAAAATGCTACTGGTGCCTCCAGTGGGAAACACTATGCTAACCAATCACTTGGAGGGTTTTCCAGTCTAATCTATTTTGTAAATAAAAATAAGATGCAGGCCTCTAGAAAACAGTGAAATTAATGGCAGTGATTTTATTTAAAGCTTAAATCTTAGACCTTTCAAACTGAGACAAATAAAAGCTACAGAAGAGGTGGGTGTCACAACCTAGATATAAAAACATATTGTTTGATGCATTGAAGGCTTTTCAATGGCAAATCTCCAAGAATAAAAAGAGGGAAACAGCTAAAATCAGAATAGAGAACAGTGAGCTAGAGGTGACTAACAAAGCCACATATGTCTGGGACCAAATGCAACTACCAGCACTGCAGTTGGGAACCTAAAATACTGTAGTGCGTGTATACTTACATGGAAGCACATGAGCGTACTCATGCACACATGAACACGCACATGCATACACACACACACACACAAACGCACACACACAAAATAACATAACTAAACTTAAAACTTCAGTTTGGCCAGTATACATGAAGAGGGCTGAAATAGTCCTGGGTAAGTCATTCCTATTGAGTTATAGAAAAACTAAACAAAATTTTTTTCTCTGGGAAAAAGCATCCCTAAATTAGGCTCTCTAGATTCCCACAGGTTACTTTCAACCAAATTTGAGCTTATAAAAAAATTTACCAAACATGCACAGAAAGAAAATTACCATAAATCAGAATCAACTCAAACAACACAGAACACATTTTTACTACCAAAAGTTTTCGGATGGTGGAGTTGTCAACATAGGATACAAAACAGGAATATACATAATATACACAGAAAATAAGGAATTTCTAAATGACCAAGCAAAAGACTATTAAAATTACCTTAATGGTTTTTGTTTTTGTCTCTGAGACAGGGTATCACTATGTAGATCTGGCTGGCCTTGAACTCACTATGTAGCTCAGGCTGGCCTCAAACTCATGGCAACCCTCCTACCTCAGCCTCAGTACCAGAATTACAGGCATGCACCACCATGCCTGACTAGGATGAATAGGTTTAAGAGCAATGTTAAAAAAAAAAAAAAAAAAAAAAGCTGAAATGTCAATTAGTGAATAGGAAAATTGTTCTCAATAAATTATACAGAATTTAGCACAAAGAAATTTAGATGGAAAGCATGAAAGAGATACTGAGACATGTGGAATAGAATGAGAAAACCAAAAAGACATCAATTTGGAGTCCCAGAAGGTAAAATTAGAGGAGCTATATTTTAAAAAGCAGTCGCTGAGAATTTTCCAAGTCTGGCAAAAGACACAAATCCACAGATGATGTACAATACTAGCCAAGCAAAATAATTTTTTAACAAATTCACATCTAGACACATTGTTTTGAAACTGCAGAACACCAAAGCCAGTGAGGACTAAAACCCACCAGAAAGAAAAGATACATTACCTACAAGCAAATAATAAATTAGATTGTAAGTAGGCATCTCAAAAAGACAAAAAGTAGAATGTCTTCCAGGATTTAAGAGAAAATACCTGCCAGCCTAGGATTGTCTTTCAAGAGCAAGAGCAAAACAATAGATAAACTAAGAGATTCCCATCAGTAGATTTTTTTCACCAAAGGAACTTTTCAAAATTAGTACTTCAGAAATGAGGAAATTTACTCCAGAAGTAAGATCTAAGATACAAGAATGAAAAGTAAATGAAAAATAATGAGTTACATTTATAATGTAGCTTAAAAATAATAATAGGGGTAGAGGTGCCCCTATGTGCTAGGCCCTGAATTTGATTTCTGATACTGTTAAATAGATAATTAAATAAACAATATTAATAATAACAATATCTAATTTGAGGGAAGAGGCGATTTGAAATAAAGGAACTAAAATCTTACTATATTTTACTTTGTTATTGGAAATTAGGAGGGGAGTGACCAGAGTTATTACTTTCTAAGGACTTGTAGTTTTCAGGAAAGGAATACAGATACTCCTGAACTTTGAGCTTTGTTATATATGCATGGTAAAATTTCAAATATAGTCATTAAAAAATAAAAATTAAATTATCCGAATTCAAAAAATTTACAAAAACCACTTGCATTACTAATAATGGGCAAAAAGTGAAACAAATTTTAAAATAAAGAGTCCCATATACGACTATCAGCTACCTGAGAGTGACTATAACAAAAGATAAACAAGACCTAACTCTCCTGCTTACCAGCTATGATCGTGAACAAGTTAATTTCTCTGAACCTTGATTTCTTATCTGTAACATGGCAGTAACAGCAATGCTTTGTAGTATAGCAAAAATCAAATAAGATAAATAGCATTTAACACAGTGCCCCTATCATTTTTAGGCACCATGCTGAAATCCATGAGAGCAGCAATGGCCCAGCACTCAAACATCATAGAACCTATTAGGGATGATAGCTCAATAGTCATGTAGTTAGCATAACATTTAAAAGTTGTAAATGTCAAAAAGTGACATCAACCATTAGGAAAGACATTTAAATTTTGGTCTAGGGACAAGAGGATTGGTCCTCAGAAGAGACTTTGTAAATTAGATAATTTTGAACAGAACCTTAAAATATTAGTAAAGTAGGAATATGCATACTGTGTTTAGCGAGGGCCTTGAGCTTGGTACATTCTTGAGTATGCCTGAGCTGAATATTCTTAGGACAGTCAAGGTGAATAATGGGGAGGAGGAAGCACCATGGGTGACTGAGGATTACTCAGCTAGGCTAGCTGAGAGGAAGTGAGGTTGGGAAGATGGATTAGAGGAAATACACTGAAATTATACAAGTGAGCTTTGTCCACACACGCCATCAGGAAAATGAGCCAAATATTAATTAGCTGTCATATAACAAGAAAATGTCTGAAAGAACCTGTAAGGGAAAGTAGATCCATCCTCTGGAATCGTGCCTGCCATATTAATAAACACATTGTGTTTTTAAACTAATATGTACTTGCACAGTGCAGTGGGTTCAGAAAATTGTCATACAGGTAATTTTTTCCAACTGACTCCCGTGATTGAAGGGTAAGTGTATTCACAGTCTGAGCCAATCCACTGCATCTGGAATGAAATGGTTCTTTGGGGAGAAGCAGTGGAAAGGAGCTTCCTGGGACTAAGTACATAGAACTAGGAGAGACATGACAGTGATGACAGTCTTCTAACCCAAGTGCCCGTGTGTGCAAACATGTACAGCTGGGCGTGGGGGGGGCTTTCCAGTGATGGAGAAAATGTGGGCCCCTGTGTTCAAGGATCTTACAGTCACATTTTAGGAGCTGTACTGACTTCCCAGCAGCCCTTCTTTGAACCACTCACTGCCTCCACCTTGGAAGCCCCCAAGCTCCAGGGCTGGCCTGGTGCTTCTTTATTGTCATTCTGCAGAGTATAGAGCCTATGTTTGTTTCTTATTTCCAAAGCATTACTAATTTTTACAGAGCATTTTTCTTTAATGTTTGTCCCACATGTATATAATCATCATTCTGCTCATGACTAGACACAGCTGGGGGAAGAATGCCTGCTAGATGAGACTTTATTAACTTCCTTCCTTGTGAGAAGCTTGGGATAAAATGTACATGCATCTCTCTACCTTTTTTCCTTAACAACAGAACTAATTTGTTTGCCAACTAGTGAGTAGCAGGATAGAGCAGGATGGGTAGAAGTTAGAGGTGAAAAAGGAGGAGACTCCACCTAGGGAAGGACACAGTTGAATGGACTCTGGACCAGAGAATATATGTATCCAGGTGGTTGAGGAAGGCCTTGACCCCCTAGATTGTTTTTTACTTTTGAAACTGTTCAGAAATAATCTGGAAGTGTTCCCAGGACTTTTAAAATTCACCACTGAAGTAATTCTGGCAACAGTATGGAAAGCTTTGTGATAGGTAAAAGCACACTATGTTTTTAGGCCTGGTAAGGAACTTCATGTAATATTAACAGTGCATGTTGTTCCTCTCACTTAATTGTTATTGGACATTAATAGAATTTGCATTTCATTATTTAGCTATAATCTGTGATTCTGTGGTATTACCATTACTGATCATTGAAGCTGTTTGATCCAACAAGCATTTTATTCCTTATTTATGTACAATCCATGGTATGAGGCACCGTGGAGATACAAGGAGGAAAGACACATCCTTGTTCTCCAGGGATTTGTAGTTTAGTGGCAATTACAATAAAAGAATAGTTTGCTTGCTGGGCTGTCAGTCACAACAGAGCTGCAAATTACTTATTAGCCAATAGGAAAGGAAGAATTGGGTTCCATGGAGGGAGGCAGTTCTTGTTGGAGGTCAGTTTTGAACTAAGAATTTTAGGCCCTGGCCAAGACATTGGAGAATTCAGAGATACTTAGGAAAAGTGAGGGTTGGGGATTGTGAAGCACCTGGGAAGCAGAGTTAGGGGTAAAAAGGGGCAGTGTGGTGCCCTGGGCCAGGGCCAGTGGCAGGAACCTTCAACTGTAGGGCAGCACTTGCTTATTTGTAGGACACTGTGGGTTTTCCCAGTCCTGTAGGCAGAGACTTTAGAGACCTCATTGGTTGCCGTTTGTTGAACAAAGATGAAATTTGTTTGAAAATGACCTAGTCTCTTTCCTTCTCTTATTTTGGTAATTTTCAATATTCACTGATAATTTCTAAATAGATAACACATTTAAGAACTCATAACACTGTTTTCTAAAGTGTGTTTACCTACAGAAGAAGGTGTTCTACCATCAGAGGGCCTGGTCAAATATCCATGTGCAGGGCTGCATGCTACACACCTCTCTTAAAAGTCAGAATATCCATTTGTTTAGTAATGGTTCTGAGAAGTCCTTTTAAATTATGTACATCAAAGACATGCCCAAATGTTTTGTCACAAATCCTGTTCATCTTATTAATATCTCACAAAACAAGCTGGATAAATTGTTGGATTAAGATATGCTTCATAAGCAGCTTTTTCTCATAAGCATATATTTCCCATAGTTCCCCTAACATCATTATGAAATTGACATTATTGTCCATTTTTTAGATGAGACCTGAAATCATTCGATTTTTCCCAGTTCATAGGCCAAGACAAGAGTCAAAATTTGTTCCCAAATTCTAGTAAGAACTTAAGGAACCATTCCATCATGGTGTGCTACCTCTTAGGTCCATGCATATCATTCCACTTAGCATCAATATATCCATCTTACCTGGCTTTGACTCTGGGCTCTCGCTCTAGGATCTGTCTCTCTCTCCTCCTCCTCCTTCTGACCCTTCCTCCTTCTACCCATTTCTCCCTCCTTATAGTAACAGGGATTGAACCCAGTGGGGCCACATTCCCAGCCTGTTTTTATGTTGAGATGGCATCTCACTAAAGTTTTAAGTTGCCCTGTTTTTATACATGTATATGCCTTGCTTGTTCCAATCATGACTTATAGCCCTAAATCTTTAATGGTTAATTGTGTAGTAGCTTTTATGTCTTATGCTCTTCCACATAGGACTGACCACTTGAGATATTTGCCTCCATTCTGCAGACTACATACTCCTTAAACACAGGGTATAGTTAATAGGTATCGCATCTAACATAGTCGCTGTCCCATTGTGTGCCTTAGTGCTGTTTTGCTGAATAAATGAGAATATCCTCAGGAGTGGGAATCAGGAGACCTGTGTGCTTCTTCTAACTCTGGTTCTGATCATGCTGCTGGGTCAATTTGCTAACAGAGAAGGTGATATTTCTGTATGTAGGTAGTCAATTTGCTGATAGCACAACATACAGTTGTCCCATGAAAATGTAAGCACAAAAATGTACCAATAGCATGCAGTAAGCCAATCAATATATTTAAAAGCCAAACGGGAACCAGGCTCCATGCTTCAGAAAGAGACTTCATTTGAACATTAGCTGGCACACCCAGCCCAGCAAGGCCTATGCTTGGTTTTCAGCTTCTGCATTTTACCTTTTCAGTTTTTAGCTTTGGTAAAACTGGAGACCAAGAATGCTATTTTTATGTATGAAATTTTACATTCGTAGAATAAGTAGTACCTGAAAAAAGAGGTATAGTGAAATTATATAGAAGAGTCAGGACTATTAACAGTCACACACATATTTCTTTTAATGAACTAAGGAAAAATCAGGAAATAAGTGTAGACCAGCCATATTTGAAAAGAAAATGAGATTTGAAAAATAAAATAAATTCCTATAAAGATTTTTACCCAGAATGAATTTCTTCTTATAGTCCTTGCTCTTTTAAGTGTTTGTTATAGCAAACCTCTTTCAAATACCTTGAAACTTTTTGTCAAAATAGATGTAATTTCTAATGCTGGTTAAAAATGTGAATTTAAAAATCTTTAAGTATAACTGAGGAGGTAGATTAGTAGAAAATTTAAGCTATGTAAATAAGAACAGGCTCTAACTTAAGTTTTCAAAATTCCAATTATGGGTGTTCAAGTGCATTTTAGACAAGCTGGGTTTGTTATTTCTGGAGTTAATAAGCAATTTCACAATGTACTATATATCACTTTTAAAGACATGATAAATTGTCCCTAATGGTATTGTGTGTATAAACTAGAGCTCTTTCTGCCATGTATATAATTCTTAGGGTTGGGGGTACACCTGAAAAGGCTTGAGTTTTAATGGGGCCTTTTTAGCACTTTTGCACCTCGTATGTTCAGGATTATGCTTGATTGATGACTTTAAATGTGCTGGCATGAGAGATATGTAGATCTTAATGCTCTTAAACCATTTGTTTTCCAGTCTCTGTAAAAGGCCCCTCTGTTTGGGGGTAACACTTTATCCTTCTTAAGTAAACAGAAATAGGTTTCTGGGATTTTGCTTTTTAGCATTGTAAATCCAGCAGGAAAGAGACAGGCTAGAGAGGCTTTTAAGAGAAGGCTAAAAACACCATGTTCCCATTTTATTAGAGGAGCCCAAAAAGTCAGTCTGAATGTGCAGATATATTTTTCTTTCTTCTAAACAGTATTAAAATAACTTTTTTTTTTCTTGCCAGAATACTCTGAATCTTCTCTTTCCTTTGGACTGCTTGATACCCGCCATTATCCTCAGCCTGCTGGCTGAGAACTCTCTTTGGACCCAGTCGTTGTCTTAAACAGCCACAGGGCTGGCTCCCATGTGGCCAGGGGGATGTTCTCCCCAACAGTCTTAGAAAAAGAGATCTGGGCTATAAATTGAATCCTGCTTCCCAAAAGGCACTGGGACTTACTCCTCAAGCCTAGAGGTGTTTCATAATCCATTCCTGTAGGATTCCTCTAACTTGGACCAAATCTTCAGTGCATCAGGAGAGGCTGAAAAAAAATATCGGTGAGGATTCCCACCTTGTGATTCACAATCTAGGCACTGTTTGGGGGGAAGGGGGAGAAAATTGCTTCTGCTAAAATAACAGATTGTTTTAAGATTTTAAGATCTGATTATAAACAAGTTACATGGGGAGGAGAGAGCCCCACTGGTCAGAGGCAGCCTTTGCTGCCAAGCTGTGACACCATCACAACAGTGGATCTGTCTGTGCAGGCTTTCAGCCTTGGCTCCCATTTGTCCATCATCTTTGGAGAAAAGAGAACAGCATGGTTCTGACAAACACACTCTCACTTCCATCTAAGATCTGAGCTTCAGGGCTTGGGAATTGAATGAGTAGTACATTTACCCATATTTATAATATGTGGCTAATTAGCAGTCACTGTCCTTGTGATCTTTTTCTTTGTCATCCTCTTGAGGTATCCCATTTCTTTCATTTTCTTCCTCTCCATCACCAGCCACAGTAAATGGAATATGGATTATTCTGGCAGTGGGCAGTTTGAACCCCCCGATCAGTCTAGAATGAAACAAGAAGGGAAAAAAATGTATGAAATGAGCCATCGTGTCTCCTTGTTCTCAAGATGTTATTTTTAATCTTCTTGGGTAGCGATGTATCTATGGTGATTCATTTTACTTAGAGACTTATAGGATTCCTGGGAAGGTTTGTTTTTTTCTTAATACTTTTTCATTTTTATATTTTTTAAAAATAGTTTTTATTAGGAAAAATACCTATAGATGAAATATGAAGATAAAAGTTATTTTAAGTCTGAGTCAGCAGTATCTGACTTTTTCTACCAAATAATCAGAATTATTTTTTTTTTACTTAATCTCTTGAAATTGTTTATTATAATGGGCATTTTATACTAAGATAAGGGCCAAACACATGTTTGACCTGTGTGCAACCTTTGTGAATACACCCATAATTGTGTGTGAAAGACTGTTAAAAGTACATAGCCGCTGTTATATATGGAAGCAGCATATTAGAAGTATCATGTGTAATGCAAAGGAAAAGCGTATGTGAGTTTCTATTTGAGAAATAGATAGAGCCAGAAGAGATCTGAAAGCCAACTCTAGCTGCTAACAAAGAGAAAACTGAGACCTACTGAAGGAACATATGTGCAACTAAAACCAAGATTTTCCAGCCAGTCATTCATTTGCCTTCATGTGCATCAGAGATGTACTCTGGCCTTTGCTTTCAGAGACTATGCATTTGCCTTCCCCCATAAAAATGGATGAAGGCATAACATAATAATTTTACTAAGTGCAGTAGTATTTAAAAATTCACATAAATGGAATCACAAAGCCTGCATCATAACTTTTCACTTCCAAGGTATTTCGTTCTATTCGGACTATTACAGTGTTTAACCACTTACAAATTAATTGCAAATGCACCTGGCTGAAATATTAATCCACTAATTGCCAATTAATTAAACTTACCTTATGTTTATTACCCACAATTGCCTGGCACATAATTGGTCCTCATTAAATATATGTTGATTCGGTCTTCCCCGTCAAAGCTCTGTCTTAAGATAGCTTCTCAGATGGTAAGCTTCGAGTCACCCTGGGTGATATTTTTTTTTTAAGTGCTAATTCCTTTTGCCCAACCCCTACTCTGAATTTCTGGGAACGGATATCAAGATTCCATGTGTTTATAAACTGTTGGGTGATCTGTGCACGCTAAATTTTGAGAACTAAAATAATGAGAGTAATTAAAATATCCTCAGTTGATCAGTATAATTAAAAAAATGGAGATATCAAAATGTTACCACCTAACATTTTTAAGTAATTATGTAGTCCTTTTTTAAAAATGTTTAATCATGCCATAATTTGTCCTTATTAAAAATTATTTAATTCTGATAGAAGTATATAAAATGAAAAGCAAAAGAGCTTTTCCCTTTCCCCTACCCATCTATTTCCCCATTCCCACTTCACAGTTACAGCCACTACTAACAATTGGTGCATATACTTTTAAGATTTTTTCCCCTGTATATGTTTTATCTATATCTATGTAATACATTTTTGCGTGCAAATATATACACACATATACATATGTATGCACATATGTGTCTGTATGATATTTATATTTATTCATTCAGGAAGCTTTTAGGCATCTACTGTGTACCAGGACCTCATGCTGAGAAAGTACTAGTGACCAAACAGATGACATCCCTATTCTCGTGGAACCTACATTCTAATAGTGCTAGACAATAAGTCAGTAAATATGTGCTATAAAATGTGATGCTGATACATTCCAGAAAGAAAAATAAAGTAGGATAAAAGGATAGAGAATTACGGGGGTGTTTATTTGGATATGGTGGTCAGAGTAAGACTGAGATGAAGTTTAGGCAGAGACCACAATGAAGTCAGTAAATGAGCCCTGCATATATCTTAGAGAAGAGGAAGCCACGTTCTTCCCAGAATATGTATACAAAACCATGCTTTTTTCTTTTCACAAAATAAACATTTATTTTGCATACTGTTCTGTGCCTTGCTTTTTTTATTCACATATTATTTATATATACATTTCCAGTGTCTGTATGGACCTAAATTATTCTTTTTTAGTGACTACTTAGTATCTAATACTATGTCTTTAACATAATATAACCATTCACGTATTACTTTCACGTATGTATTTTCTTTACATATATTTATAAGTACTGCAATAAAATATTGTGTATCGTAAACTTGATGTTTAGGTATTTTAGTATTAATATTATAGTTCTGTTGCAAAATGAGATTTTAAGTATTTGGATCATATCGATGAAATGCAGAGTCACTGTTCAAAATTAAAGGCACCACACCTTATAAGTGTTTAATATTCATTTTACATGTAGATAGAGGTAAGATTTACTTAATCAGTTTTAATGTTAAGTTGAGCCATCTGAATCCCAAATCAAGTCTTTATCAAAAGAGACTATATTTTACTGTTTTCCATCTTTTGAAAGTTGTTCACCCAACTTTTCAGACACTGGTTCTCATTAGGATTGCAGCCAGTTTAGGTTCATTTATTTTTATAATGTGTGTTCTCTTAGTATTGGGTCATCAATTTAGTCTTCAGTGCTACTCCCTTCATGTTACTCTTTATCTGAAAATATTTGATCCAAATTATATTTTTATTATAAATACGAGATTTTCATATTTAAAATTGTTTTTCTGGTTATAAAATAGAAATAAGCACATACTACCTAGAGATTACTGTTGACATTTTGGGATATATCATTCTTGGTGTATTTTTTTTCCCATGGATATATTTGTGCCATGTGTAGAGACACTATTTTAGATTGGAGTTTTCATCTTGAATACAATCTATTCACCCTCTTTGATTCACCCAACTTTCTCATAATGCTCACTGAGAATGGACCCATTAACTCTCTCATATCACCTTGCAGTTGCTAGCTCCTCACTTTATGATGAACACCCTGGCAGGATACTTTTCCCACATTGTCAGTTGAGTGCTCCTGTGTCTTGCAGACTGTTTTGCCAAGTGAATAGCTTCTGGAGTGACGGGGATTTCAATGCAGCCCTCAGAGTCCTTGGATATTTGCCCAGTGGCTGTCAGCCTGGCTGCAGACCTGGCTGCCTCAGGATAGCTCTCCACCCTATGTGGGGAGCATTTGAATCCAGGATTCACCTCCCTCCTACCAGATAGTGTGCCAGAGTGCTAGTGTCCTTATCTCACTCCTTATTACCAGGCCCCTGAGGGAACTTTGGATTTTCACAGGAAAAAAAAAAAAAAAAAAAAAAGATTTTTCTCACTGTTTCTCATGTCTTCATTCTTTTCGGTCCCTCCTGTTTCAACACCACAAAGTTCATGGGAGGATAGTTGACTTTTAACTGGGGGCTTATCTGTGATTTCCCCACCTTAGAATAAGAGGAAATGGAGTTTTTAAAAAGCAGGACTTGGGCAGGTGAGATGGCTCAGTGGCGTAAGCGCCTGCCTGGCAAGCGCGAGGGCCCGAGTTCGACTCCCGGAACCCACATACGAAAAAAGGGCCGGTGATATCGCTCAGCGGCACGGGCGCCCACTGGTGTGCAAGGTCCTGAGGTCGACCCCCAGTACCCACAAAAAATAAATAAATAAATAAATAAAAAGCAGGACCTTCTCTCCAGTTAGGCCTCCCTTAGGAAAGCGGATCTGGTCTTAGGGTTCTTGCAAAGCTCCTAATGGACCAGTGAAAACAACCTGTGATTTGGAAGTGAATGCTTATTTAATGCAGGGATTGTTACTCAAAAATGAGGCTGTAGAGCAGCAGTTTAAAATTGAAAATTTTAACTTGCACTCCAAAATTTAAAAATGGCTTAAGTAGCATTATCTTAAGCTCGCTGAGTCCTTGGATTTCAATTAGTAACTGCTTAAATTGTTTAAATGGATAATTTGTGGGTTAAGATGCAGATAAATCCCATGGGATATGAATCATATACAAGCCAAATCTACCAAACATGACCTATATGCACATACATAAACACAAACACATGCACACATATAGAATGAGAGAGAGAAAGAGAGAGTCAAAAAAATGTATGCACATTTCAGCAGTTCGCCATACTAATAAATGTCTGGAAGCTCATGGCCACCACTTTGAGCACCTCTTGTAATTGTAGAGACCAAAGGTAAATTGTATTAATCTCATGATGTCTCAATAAATTTAGTATTAAAATATTTATACAAGTTTTTCTTTTCCTGATGTTTACAGTTTTTGGTGGAATATATATCTACGTGTAATATAAGATATATAATGCATAAGTCCTTCTGTGTGGTACCGTGCACAATTTTGTGACTACTGCATATTTTTAAATGAAGATGATTTTTTCAATATTTTTTCCAAAATACTGTTTAATACTATAAAAACTGAGAATAGAGGTGAAAAGGACCAATTGTATATTAAAGAAACACATTAATTGTGCCTAAGGGTGTTTGTTTTTCTTGAAATGCCCACTTAGTTCTCAGTTGATCAAAAGATGAAGGTTCCAGAGAGTCCTTCCTCTGACAGACTTGATTGTGTAAGTTTCCTTGCAGAGACCTTGTTATTTGATAAACACGTGCATATATATGCATAATGTATTCTGCCCAACACCCCCACTTTCTGATCTGCACAGTACAACAGAGTATCCTATAGAGTCACAGAACAAAGAAAAGCTTTACTCTGAAATTCTTTCCTTGGGCCCAATATGTCCTCAGCTTCAGAAAGAAAATCCCTGGCATTGGGTCACTTCTTCAGCCCCCTGAAGGGAATTTTAGGTCCAGTGGTGTGCTGCCCAGTAAAATATTACAATTGGTTGATACTGACGCTTGGGTTAATTTTCTAATATAGAATCAAGTTTTGTTCTAGATATTTTACTAGCTACACCACTGCAATTACATCCCTCAATGACCCAATATTATAGATATTACTACTCCATATTTCACATAAGGAGTTTAAAATTCAGATAGTTTTAATTATTTGCTGTAATGGTATAGCTATTAAGTGGTGGAGTCAGGATTTGAATCTGCGTTCATCTCACTCTAGTGCTTTGACCTGTCTTTCAGCAGAACACAGACTTGAGATTGTAGTAGCTAAATTGTCTTTTTCAGTCTATAATCAATCCTCACAAAACTCTGTTCATTGTGGGTTTGTGGCATCCATGTCCTTGTGCAATAACCAGTAAATGAAAAGTAATAAAATGTTTTTTGTAGCAACAATGTTACAAAGCATAAAGGAAAAGAAAATAGGACTGTGCTATTCTCTGATATACTGGGGAACTCAAATTGGTAAAAGTATAGTTCAGAGAAAAGAATGTTAATTTTTAAACCTTATTTATTTTTAATGAAGCAAAATTCACATAAAATTTATCATTTAAGGTGTGCATACCAATGCTATTTAGTATTTTACAATGTTGAGTAGCTCAACTCTGTCTAGATCCCAAAGATTTCATCATCCCGAAAGGAAACCCCGTGGCCATTAAGCAGGTGCTCCCGTGTCCGTGTGCCACCGAACCCTTAGCAGCCACTAGTCTTCCTTCTGTGTCTATGGATTTGTCTATTCTGGATATTTTGTATAAATAGACTCATACAATTTAAGACCTTCTGTGTCCAGCATAATGTTTTGAGGTTCATCCACATTGGGGCCTATACTAATACTTCATTACTTTTGTGGTTAAGAATATTGGTTTTAAGGGAGGGCAGTAGACCTACCTGTGATACTGCTTACCTTTTTTGGGCCTTACTCTGCTCATCTGTAAATGTGAAGATTGCATATTTGACAGAAGGTGAATTCTGCAGGAATCTCCGGGACAAAAGGCCTTCTTGCTCAAGTAAGTGTAGGGAAATATGAATATTTTGTTTCCCTTCTGGAGATTCATGCTGCTTGTACTAAAAATTTACACTCTTTAGCCTAGCATTTCCTAATCTATGACCAAAGAACCCTTTTTTAACTTCTTTTTTTTTAACATCTTGTGAAACAATTCAGTCTTTTAAGATATTCTAATCTGTGAATCATTTATTTATGAAATCCCACAATGTACAACTTAGCCAGCCAAATCCATGTTGTTCTTTTCTCTAGATAGTGGCTCCAGTTGGGGTGGCATTCTTCCCTAGGAGAAGGGTTGAACCTTTATGGGGCATTTTGGTTGTCCCAGTGATAAGTCAAAGACAATAGACATCCTGCAATGTATTATAGAGTCTCTCACTACAAGTAGAGTCCCTGGTCCTACACAGACTCTCAAGTGCCTGCTGGCCACTTATATATATGAGTATCCTGTTTACAATTATCTGAACCAAGTTTTCCATATGAGCACAAAGCATTTTATTCATGAATTTAACATGTACTGAGTTTTCCAGGTATACAATGATTTTGCAAATTCAGGGTATATTTTGCAAGAGTTATTTGCCATTGAAAGACAGGGTTATGTTACAGTAACAAATTAAGTTGGAAATCCTGGTGGCTTACCACTGCAAATGTTTATTTTTTGTTTATGCGAAAAATCCACCTACCATTGACAGAGGGCTCTGTTCAGGTGTCAAGGATCTAGACTGACAGATACTCTGCCATGGGGCATTGTTGCCAGCCACCTCAAGCGGGGGTAAAATGGTATTTGCACACCAGTTCTTCAGTGCTTTGACCCACAACAAGGCAATTCATTTCTGATAACACCTCAATTGCCAGAATTAGGCATACAGCCTAAATGGAAGGGGGCTAGTGAAGAAGAGCAAATGGAAGCTTCAGCAAGTACAGTGTTCATGGTAATGCCACTTATAGTATTTGAATTATTATTATGATACTTGTATATTGATTGTAGTGTCACATACATGTTGATTTTACCTTTAGGTATAAGCAGGCACCTACTTAGGTGTGTCTATTAGTGGTACCTGCATATTTACATACAGTATAAAATGTACCTTATTTTGTTATAAATTACTTTCTGTTTTCTTTATATTGCAGTTAGGGCTTTATATTGAATTTTTAAAAATTATTTTTGTGTACAGATTATATTAGCTCTGAACTTTAACATAGTCAAAGGACATCGAGAAATACTTACTATAAAAGGAGGTCTGATGGGAATGAGAGTAACTTTCTAGGTCTTCCGCATCATCCAGAGCATGTAACAAGTTCTGGATATATTACTTATACAGTAGGAAGATAAGTGCACACATATGTGTACTCCCTATGTGCTGGGCACTGCGCTAAGCCCTAGTCATTAGTTCAGCCGTAAGGCTCATCAGAAGCCTGTGAAGAAACATCTGAATACTCTATTTTATACATGAGAGCTGTTTTCAGATTTCAGCATGTTGGGAAGGCTGTGATTGCCATTTTCAGCCCACGCTATACCAGCATATGACTACAAAGTAGGGCCCACGGTACCTACTAAGAAAGTATAACTGATCTTTGAACATCAGAAAGAGACAACAGGCAAAACACAATGGTGAGGACAACACAACAGGCTACTGGAGGAATCTAAAAGGAAGTCAAAGAAGAGTGGAGGGAAATAGTGGTAAAGAAAAGGACATTGCCCCAAAAACTATGATCCCTATCCATGCAAGTCAGGGATCATATAGCTATGTACTGAGAAAGTTACCTGAACTCTTTAAGCAAACCTCATTAAATGCCTCTCCCATTTTAACCCTGTTGTGGATCTTCTAGTTTTTCACTGATTTTGTGGACATAAGAGCTTGCACTTAGCAGTTAGGTCAATTAAATTATTGGAAAGGAATTATCAAATTGACTCAAGGCCAAAAAAAAAAAAAAAAAGTGGGTCTCACTCCAGAATATACCATCAGTTAACAAAAGAAAAGCCAAAAAGAATTAGTTAACTCAGAATTAGAAAATAAAGGTTCTTTCAGGCTTCCTTTTTAAGTATTGTATCCAGATACTTTTTCTCCGGAGAGGTGGGCTGTGTACTCTTCTTTCTTTTTCTGTTGGAAGTAATTATGCAAGATTGACTTAAAAAGTTTTTGTTCCATGCTTATTTTTGTTACTCAGACTTTATTTCTCCTCAGTCTTTATTCCATGAGAAAAGGCTTTAGTGCTTTATGAATTTGGAATTGACTTTGTGGAGTAGCAACATTTTCCTTGCCTGTGGCAAGACCACTTCAGTTCAAGGCTGAGAAGCTAGACTGGTCTTACAGAGACCCTCTGGGTGACTCATGTCTTTTGAGATCCTGATTGTCCATTTTTGGTCCGTGCTATAGCAGCAGTGTGTGTTGCCCTGAAGGCACCCTCATATGGTGTTGACTACACTACGCTGTGCTATTTAATTCTTGCTTTGGATTGTGCCTCGAGTTCTAAGTCATTTGATAATACAGATGGTTCCTTTCTCCAAAGTTTATCAGTATCGTACTATTCCCTTCCAGTGACTACACACACACACACACACACACACAGAAAACACAACACAAACACAAATGTCATGTTTTCTCTCTTTTAAAAATTAAATGTGATCTGACCTTTTTCAAGAGTTGCCACTTTTTCAGATTTATGTCCTTGGAACCAGGTAGCTTGGCAAGCTGTTTGTCTTTGTCACTCAACATCTGCAGTAGACAGGCTGTTTAAAAAGCTTCTATGTAATTATCTTTTTTTTTTACTCTCACTCTTCCACATTCTTTTCTTTATTGTAAACTTTCCTATGACTTTTATATCCCTGCCATCTTCCAAAAGGCATTTAAGCCTTCTCACACTGCTTTTGTCTGCTTTTCATAAAGTTTGCCGTCAACTTTCAGTCCTTGTCTCCTTCACAGTCTGACTGCTTGTTTACAGGGGTGAACCCTAGAAGGAATGGTCAAGATTTGTTCTGTGTCTTCCTTACCCTTTAAATTAGGCAGGTAGCGGAACATTGAACACCGCAGGAGCTAAGTCTATGCTTGTCTTCAGGATACTTGCCGCAGTTGTTACTGCCATCATGTTACCTATAACTACAAAGTTTAGAAAGCAGAGACCGGAAGTACCTTCTTTCATGTCACGAGACTGGTAGTCACCCTGGTGGAATAAAGGATGACACAGTTTCTGCTTTTGAGCAGCTTTCACTCTGATGCATTGAAACCTGTTGAAACAAGACAGAATGTGGAAGAATTCATGGTAGTTCTAGCTGGACAGGGAATGATGAGCAGGATTGTAGGGAGTGGAGAATGTTAAAGGCATCCAGACAGAGAGTTGTGTTGGTAGAGAGAGACTTAGAGATGGCCAAGCACTATATAACCAAAAAAGTGGTTCTCGGCCAAGGCTGACTTTTTCCCCCCAGGAGACGTTTCATAGTGTCTGCAGACATTTTTGGTTGTCACACCTGGGAGAGAAGACCAAGAACTGGCATCGAGCTGGAAGAGCCCAGGAATGCTGCAAATCATACTCGGATGCACGAGATCGACTCTTCCACCCAACAGACAGTTATCCTGCCCAAAGTATCCATATGCACCAAGGTTGAAAAACTAGTCTAGAGCCTGGCGTATATACCAGAGAATTAGAAGCGAAGCCTGAAAGTATTTGGGTGTAAATTCTGAAAGGTTCTGAATGCTGGCTCTAGCTTGAGTTTCTCATGGTAAGCATAGCCAGGGTGGCATTCTGGGAAGATTAAGTGATCAGGGTCTATATTGCTGGCTGTAGACAGTGAAGACAGGGAGCCTGTTAGGAGACAGGAATGGGACAAATAGAAGAGCTGATTCAAAGGGAGGTTTGAGAAGACCCGATGGCTGGTTCAAAATGAGAAACAAAAAAGGAAGATTCAAAATTAATTGAAATGTTCAGTCCCAGGAGACCCTTCCTGGATTTGCCCACTCTTCACTAATGGGAAGAAGCATATAACAAGAAGGTATGGTTTTTATTTTGAACCTGCTAAGTTTAAGGGACTGGTGAGACTACCGGGGTGAAATATCCAGTGCATAATAGGAAATAAGGAGTAAAACTTGGAATAGGTTAACAGATGAAGCAAATTTTAAAATGATATTTAAAAACCATGATAATGAATTAGGATCTCAAAAGAAATTTGGAGAATGTAGGGAAGAAACACAAGGTGAGAATGTGAAGTGCCAGTAATGATGGGCTGAGACAAGGACGAGACACTGCAAGGGAGACAGATGCGAGGGGCAGGAGAAGTGCTTTGGTCATCATAGGCTCTGTGCACAGATTCATTCATGGATGAATAAGGTATTGGCCAGGTATTTTCACTACAGACATCTCCTTGATATGTTAAGGCTTTATAATATGTATGCACATTTTGTAAATCAAGAATGTTGAGCTAACCAACTCGTGTATTTAATGTTTTTTAATATCAGGAATTTATATTAGGATACTCAAGTGCAATTAATATTACTTAATATTTGTGCCTATTGGAATTGAACATTAATTTTCTTCTGCCATTGAACAGTGTATTAGGGTTGGGGGAGTGGCAAGGAGAGTCCCACTTATTCAAATAGATTAACATCATCAGTGGTAGACAGTCTTTTGTTCTTTGGTGTGTTGCTATAGGGTGTAATCGGTATAAACTGAATGCTAAAGTCTAACTTTTTTCTCCCAAAGTAAAGAAAAAACAAATGACCATTACAAAGCAAAATAAACCAACCATGGCCGGTCAGATGGCTCAGCGGCATAAGCGCCTGCCTGGCAAGTGCGAGGTCCTGAGTTCGACTCCCGGTACCCACATACAAAAAAGGGCCAGTGATATCGCTCAGCGGCACGGGCGCCTGCTGATGCGTGAGGTCCTGAGGTCAACCCCCGGTACCCACAAAAAAAAAAAAAAAAAAAAAATCAACCAACAATAAAACAAGGCCATTCAGATTTACTCTCATGGATAGAGAATTTGGGATGGGGGGGTCATAAACCTGAAAAAATACTTCACATTTCTTATTTATCAGAAGACTGCTCTATTTTTCCAGTACCTGGAGGCCTCTGTCTACTCACTATATCTCAGAATGGCCTTAACCAGACAAATATGTTTAATTTAACTTAAAAAAAATGACCTGAAAGTCTTTTTGAACAGTTTCAGTTTAAGGGTTGTTTGTTTGTTTGTTTGTTTGTTTGTTTGTTGTCGTTTGAAGTAACACTAATTGTTTTTCTTTTATTCTTTTTTTTTTTTGTGCGGTGCTGGGGATGGAACCCATGGCCTTGTGCATGCTAGGCAAGCACTCTTATCACTGAGCTACATCCCCAGCCTGAACAGTTTCAATAGACACATTAGAAATTGTTTATGACTTTTACTTGGTTTTGTTTTCTTTTTCTAAAACCACCAGATATCATAGGTGTCATCTATTTTGGAATGCTGTTTACTTTTATGATGTTTATTCTTCCCCCATGAAGGGTGTGAACATTGTGGCTTGCACTGCACTAGAACTAATGCTGTTTTTCCTTTTTGGTAGATTCAGTTTTTTCTGTGCTTCTTTTAAGACTTCCGGGGCCGGTGAGATGGCTCAGCGGTTTAAGCGCCTGCCTTGCAAGCGCGAGGGCCCGAGTTCGACTCCCGGAACCCATATACAAAAAAGGGGCCGGTGATATCGCTCAGTGGCACGGGCGCCTGCTGGCGCGCGAGGTCCTGAGGTCGACCCCCCGGTTCCCACAAAAAAAAAAAAAAAAGACTTCCTTGCTGCATATCAGCAGGAAATCAGAATTAGGACTGCTATGTCAAAGTATTTTTCTTAGCATTTAATTCTTAAGGAAAGATAAATTAAAAATAAAGTAAAATTACAGCTGCATAATTATACATTTCCATGTTGCACATTACATGTTACATAAACTTAAGTAATATAATGGGCCTAAAAAGATCTAAGAAAATAATCTTAAATCTGAATGGGAGGATTAATGAGTAAAGTGGTAATACTAGAAAATTGCCTCGCATACAGTTGCTTCTTAGGCTCTGTGAACATGGTTTACTTAACACACAGAGCTTTGGAATTAATCAGATATGCAAGCATGTTTGGAGGGAGCCCCTTATAGTCTCTGTGTATGTGAATCAAAGGTGGGATTTGTTTGAATTACCCCATAGCCTCCATTGTTAAAATCAGAATTAAGTTCTTTGTTTGGTGAAGCATTAGCAGCAATCCTTGAGATTGCAAGAAGGTCTGGTTGCTGGCAGAGTTCTCAGTGCATTATGCTGTTTACCTAAGGGTTTATTCAAGAAGCTCTCTGAACAGCTGGGCTGATTATTGAAAATGCCTCATAGTAACTTCTAGCCTAGGCTGATCGATACCGGTGCAAAGCTTTACATGGGAGGGAGCTATTTAAACATTGAGAGCCCCGGGGATAAAAGAGAATGAAAAAATAATGCTGGACAAATATGCTGAAATGTTCAAAAGAAGAGAGAAGTATCTTGTCTTGGTATAGGAGGAAAATTCCTAAACAAACAAACTAGGAAATTTGTACGTTCATCTTTTAATGACACCAAAAAAAATTAGTTTATCTTATAGCAACATTCTAAATATTTACTTGTGTTGTTTTATAATATCCTCCATTTTGAGTCAGAAGAGGAAAGGCTAATCAAAAATACCAAAGACCAAATTTATTTTCACCATTTTGAAATGTGACTTGTTATGTAAAATTACATGATACTTTTTTAGTGATACTATAGGAAAATATTTAAGTTTGCTGTTAAGTACATTAAGCTATCATGTTTCAAACCCTTTTCTTTCTCAGGATCATTGGAAAATCATAGAACTAATGTAGTTCAACACCCAAATGTAGGCAGGAAATTCTTATTTCTTTAATATTTTCTTCCGTGGAAATCTAAAAGTGAGGATATTAACATCTGCTTCTGACTAGTAAAATTGGTGTTTTTTAACAGTTTATTAAAAATGAAAATAAATAACAGCCTTACTAGAGATAGATTTTATTTCCTAAAAACATCTGGTGAAATTATGATATTGAGACAAAAATATCAGCATTTAAAATCCTATTTCTTCTACAAAATGCAAGAACAGAGATATACTCCAAAAAGGGAGGGGAAAACACTCAATTTATCAAAGTACAAACCTGTGTGAGAAATCCTACATCTTGTTATATCCAAGATTTCTTACTTCTACTGCGCACATGAGCAACAGACAGAAAGTTCAGAAACACAAAGGCAATCAATATGAAAACTGTGAAAGTCTCTTAATTAATCAACTCACACAAACTCTCCAACTAAGAGGATTTTACAAGCATTTCAATTAAGGCTTTCCCTTTTTATTACCGAATTTCATTGATAATATAAAATGCATAATCAAAGTTGACATGATTATAGAAAGCAAAATATTATTTAAATACTGAGTTTTTAGACTTACAGAAGCCTTTGATTTCCTGATGTTTATTCTTGTGATGAATCACATAGACAATTACTAATTGGGTAGTTATTCTGTAACAGTATGTTTTCAAAATTTCAAAATGGGTAGGTCTTTGAACATGTTTGTATTTCCCTCTTCATGTTAACATCATCATTTTGACATACTTCGACCTAAAACTTCATGACTGACTTGTTAATGAAATTTAGCATTAATAAATATATGGAGAACTGCCTTATTCATTGAAATATTTAAGAACTGACATTCTGCAACTTTTTAATGTTTTAACATTTAGGAGCCCTAGAACAACCTGGCAAAACTAATATCCAACTTAATTTCTGAAGGACCAAAAATGATTCCACTTACCTATGAACTGATATGGGAATATAAGAAACTTACTGGCATTGAAAAGATCTGTATGGAGTATGGGAATTTTTGTAAAAGTGAAGATATGCTGAGTATTAACGGTTTGATTTTGCTGTTAAAATAAATGCTTGTTTGAAATCTTCATTAACTTTCAGCTGAGGAGGGGGTTACAGAAACTATATCTATTTGCTGCATAGTTTATGCTAGTTTTCTGCTTTGAAGACCAAAAAGTAGACCAGGAGACATAATATCCTTTCATAATTCTGTGAGTCACTTATAACAGTAGAAAGTAATTTAACTCCTTTGTGCTGCTTTTCTTCACCAGGCAATTAGGAATAATCATTGCCTTCTTTCTGTTGGGGACTTTGAAGAGTAATGATTCGGAGCCATTTGGAGATAAAATAAAAAGCTAAAATTGTTTTTCTTTGCCCAAAGAATTAGTTCATAGAATATGAGAATACCTCCTAAGTAGTTTTTATTTTTAAATTTTTATTTAAAATTCAACATGAGATCTATTTATTTCATATCTATATTGCAAAAGTACTACAGTGATTCTCGCCATGTCATATTAGTATCCCTATAAGTAGCAATATCTATCAATGCCATCACAGCATTACCTATGAAGCACAAAATTCTGTTTTGAGAATGAATGGGGGGGTATTTACAAAGTAGCAGAAACTACCCAACTTGTCCAAAACCATAACAATGAGTCTTTGAATCTGGCCGAACTTAATCTTGCCCATAGGTTTCCTCCCCTTCTCTGCTCCCTACTTCTGATGGAGTGAGAGGAGAAGGGAATGGAAGGGAAGGAAGGGGAAGAAAAAGTTTCAGTAGATAAATATTCAAGTGAGTCAGGTTGTACCACTTGTAAGTATTTTGTAACTGATATGATATAGACTTGCACTGAGTCATGGGCTCCATTGTTGTTTCCCAATAGAAAAATATAGGTAAAGCATTATAATATCATTTGGCTATCATTTGGCAGCTATTGAATTAGGCAGTTGTTTTATTTAGAGGGAACTGGTGTTCTTGTTCGTTTGTGTCTGAAAGAGTAGTAGTAGCCCTGAAGGCAGTCTGAAAGTACAAGGCTCAGTCCAAAAGCAGACTGTGGTGTCGTTCACTGGGCTCCAGAAGGATGTTGACAAGTGCTGTGGTTAGCATCCAAATTACTCAATGCGAAGCAATAGGGCTCAGTTTCTAGCTAACAGTGAAATCAAGCATATTCTAATTGGCTGCTTTTATATAACTTCAAAAGTATAGTAAATATCCCTCTGTTGTCTTGTGACTATTACAAAAAAAATCAATAGTGTGGGTTTTTTTGTTATTGTTGTTGTGATTTTTTTTTTTTTTTTTTTTTTTTTTTGTGGGTACCGGGGGTCGACCTTAGGACCTCACGCACCAGCAGGTGCTCGTGCCGCTGAGCGATATCACCGGCCCTTTTTTCGTATGTTGGTTGCAGGAGTCGAACTCAGGCCCTCACGCTTGCCAGGCAGGCACTTACGCCACTGAGCCACCTCACTGGCTCTGTTGTTGTTTTGTGTTTTTTTCTTTTTTTCTTTTCAAGGTGATCATGCTAAAAGGAGGGTGGAGGGGGTGGATCACGGAAGTCACAAATTCTCTCCTGTTGGCAAAAGCACTATCTGAGCAGGCTTGTTGAGCTGTCGGTTGGGCGCTTCAGGCTTTCTCTCTGATCATGCACTTCGAAAGCCTTTGCAACTCTCCTTCCAGTCCTCCTGAGGCTCCTGTGATCCCACATGTCCCACATTACTCCCCTACTACCCTTTCCCTCCAACACACCAAGTTTGCTGTTGATGAGAAAGAAAAAAACAAAACAAAACAGAATAACCACACCACGTTCCTTATTTGGCCAATGCAAAAAAGACTGAGACAACCCGCACCAGGGCTCAAACACTAGGGGACATGAAGGGACTGCAGCAGCCATAGCGAAGGACAGGTGACGACGTGCATGACAGTGTGGGCTCAGGAGGGGAGATGACCTTAGCAAGGAATAGAAGTAGCAGTTCAAATAGTATGGACATAATTCCAGGCTGAAATTCCAGCAGCAATTGGCAAGGACCCTACCAAAATCCCACTTGGCAGAATGACAGTCTTAAATGGTCCTCTATCGATACCTCAACTTCAGTATCCCTGTCCTTTGCAGATTCACCTTCCTCATTCCCTAATTATCCATTTTCAGTAAGAGCACTAGATTAGCCAAACTTCCTGTTGTATTTTTTATGCTGCCCAAAGTGCTTACATTTACAAACCACATGTGGCCCTGTGTCAGTCCACTGTGTAAACCACGTCAAATGGTCGGTGTGCAGGGCAACGCCTGTGCTTGCACACAGGTGGGCAACAAAAAGAGATGCACTGTGCTAGGCTTTGTGAATGACCTTCGAAACCAGGGTGCTGCTGAGCACAAATTGATAGCATAGTGTTAATGCAGAAAGATCCACAAATACCCAAAACTAGTCTTTGAGCACTAAGTTAACATGTATTGGATTTTAAATGTAATAAATGCAGTATTCATAAACTTATATGTACCTTGTGACTTTTGTGTCAGCAGGGTTTCTGTAGGCCTCTATTTATATCAAATAAACTTCAAATATTCCAGAATGTGGACTGCATCTGGCCTCATTTTTGAAGTGTCCCTCTAGGAACATTTCTAAATCAGTAGATTGTTCTGTTTTTTTCCTAATGAGGAAAATTCGTGTGTTCTGTAATTATTAATAATAACGGCATCAAATAAATTATTGACTGGTTGCAATGGAATGTTCCTTCCTGCAGTTGAGGAGCTCCTTGAAAAATGTCTGGGTTGTGTTCCTCTGGCATCCACATTCCACCAGTCCCTTATTGGCCATCCCAGGTTCAGGTGCCAAAGGGCCAACAAGTGAAAGGTGGGACAAATGGGAAGGATTTGTGGTTTCAAGATTAAGTAACATTGCATACAAATTTTAAAAGAAGTTGATGATTCTTATTTTCTTTTTTTCTTTTTTCTTTTTTTTTTTTTTGGTACTGGGAATCAAACTCAGGACCTTGCACTTGCTGGGCAGGTGATTCTTATTTTCTGATTCATAAATTTTGGAGCTTTTTAAAATAAGCTTTTTATTCATAAAATTTTAAATATGAGCATACATATATACACATTTATAAATGTACCACATGTGTGTATGTGCATGAGCACCAAATATCTACCATTTATGCAGCATCATATGGAGGGAGATTAATAAGACATTTCCTGTTATGGAGGAGCTGTGACAGTCTAATACAGGAAACAGGTATGAGCCCAGTCAGTCATTCTAATAGGCAGACATTGTGTGCACAGTACTAGGTACGCTTCTACACTCAAGGAGGAAAACACCATGCCTGGGGATATGTGCCACAGTAGTAATACAGATAACGAATTGATCTGAGTCCAAAAGAGAAAGAAACATTGCCATCAGAGTTCATCATGAAGGGCTTCCAGGCAGCAGTAACATCGGAACTGTATTTAAATGCATCTTCCCTACACATAATTCTCTGAGCATGTTTCCTACTTCAATTATATTAAATTTTGAGATATACAAGTCAGTGATCATTATGGTCTTTGAATGCCTTATGATTTTGTAAGTAAATCTTTAAAATTCCAGCCCTACTGAAAATAATCCAAAACCATTTACTATGACTTAAAGTATTCATAAAGCAAGGTGATTATTACTCTTGAGACCATTGTACAAAGCCCTGAAGTGTGTTAGACATAAGCCAGAAACCTCTCTCCTTTGTTATATGAGTCAGTTAGGTTAAAAAAAATTCTATCTTTGCTATTCTTGTTCTGTCTTCAATACTTGAAAAATAGAATGTTGTGTACCTAGTCTAGGAGGATTATTTTTATGTTACCAAAGACTTAGAAAACCCAGAGAAAAACAGACAAAAATGCTTTGCTGATTAGTGTACACACCTCCATTTTCCTAAAGTTGAATAACTAGCTGAATTAGGAAAAAGCTGTAAACATTGCATTACTGTTGACAGTGAACGTAGCAATAGCTAGAAAGGAAAGGATATATGTATTTTTTCCATTTGTTATTTCAATAGTCTAAGTCTCAGTGCCAAATGAAAACACAATTGAATCTCAAGTGAATGGCCAGAAACACCGTATATTTGATGAAATATGGCAGCATAATGAATAGGAGGTAAAAAAAAAAAAAAATGTCCTGGCTTTCAAGTCTTGATGGTTGTGATGTGATTGAATCATAGTGCATTCTGTTTGATGTCTCGGCTTTGCTATTCAGATGCACTGTGAAGTATGTGCATCACCCTCTCTGCAAAGTGCACCTGGCAACCCGGCACGGATATAGTTTGTTTTTCCTACACCTGCAAGAAATATGTATGTCTTCAGAGTAGAGTTTGAGTGGGGCTATTTTAATTCTCCTAATTGTGATAGTTTCCCCACACAGGGAAAACTATCAGTGAGGTACAAAAGAAACTGCTTAGGATTTGAAGGAATTTGACAATTTTGTTGTAGTTCCTAGCCTGGCAGGTGGTAATAATGCCTATGCCAGCACTGTCAAAATATGAAAATTAAAGTGACGATGGGTTTTAATGAAATCCATTTGACAAATATAATTAAGGTGTTTTAATATGAAGTCCTGTAATAAAGACTACCGGTGGACTCCCTGAGGTCCTGACTAATTGTGTAGATTGCTTTTAAGCTTTGAATAGTTTTATTGGATAATGAACTGTTAAGAAGTGTTAGATCTTTCTTAAGCAGAATTTGGTTTGAAAAAGAAGAGGAGAGACAGGCCTGAGGTGTGGCATTTTAAACATAATTAGAGGAGAGATTTAAGTTAACATCTTTGATCTTGCTGTCAGTTTTTGATTAGAGCTGTAAATGCTTTAATCAAGTGTAGTGTAGTCATTACATTTCTAACTGTTTTTTAAACTGCGAAATTACTGAGACATTGACATCAATTTCAACACATTCTGAAAATTTACAGCAGAATTGGGTTTCTCTACCAAGTGTTTGCATTAGAATATCAGATTATAACGATTTACAAACTTGAAATACAATGGCAAAATTATATTTCAGTAAGAAATAGTTTAGTTTCCATCATAGTTAGCCATGGCAACAAAACAGAACAATTTCTTCTTATTTGGTGTGCCCTCTGGGAATATGTTTATGAGTTAGAAGCACTCCCGTAATCTATTCTATTAAAATGTATAGATGAGGAAATAACCTCAAACTATTTAGCCAAATGGATGTTAATATGTTTTTAACTTTCACTTTTCAAAGAACCATTGTTTGTCTAATCAGTCACTATGATCACCTGATATCACATTCATGGGAATATATTCCCATGCCTGGTACTTAGTAAGCATCCAATTAATATTTGTTGAGGAATCAGCTTATAATAATCAAGTATATATTCTGCTTGAATTCTTTTCCCAGAATTCAGTAAGATCATAAATAAGTGAACAGTGAGGGAAAGCACATTCCTCTTTAGCTCTGCCACCTGTCTTAATCCACTTACTCATTACGGGGTATAAATGGGTGTATATTCGGTATTTCTGACTAGTTTCAGGATAAAATAACTAAAATGATGAGTTAAAGCAATACTGTTTAGGACTGTCCTTGGTACAAATCAGCCTTCCTGGCATTTCACCCATCTGCAGAAGTGAGAGGGCTATTTTAAGGACTTGTGCCCCGGGCCATTCATTGACTCTGATAAGAAGGAGTCCACACTAATTACATGGTCTTGAACTTCTTGCTTGTGTATTATGTGTTACACAAGATATGAAATTTGAAATTAAAAAGTCTAAATTCTAATCTAAGTGCTGCCTGATATACTATTTAGAAAAATCGTGTTTCTCTAGAGGATGTAATCCAACCGTAAGTGGAATAAATAACATCAAAATTCTTCCCAATTCTAGAAATCTAAATGCTAGTCCTCTTAATAAGTCCCTTTACCACTTTCACCCTTTTAGCCTCTCTCAAGTTTAATGTTATCCCCCTTTCACTACCCCTTACATTCCTACTTTTCTTTCACTTGATCCTTCTGGGATTTGTCCTGCCAGGCAGCCTATCAGGAATTTTATAATGTTATATTATTTACATTATATTATATTATATGCTAGGCATTATATGGAAAAGAAACAACATCAAGTAGAAATATAGTACTTTTCTGTTTACATGATGGCAGTATATTCCCAGCATGGGGTATAGGTAGACAGGAGGGGATAGCAGCTTCTTATCATCTACTGTGACTTAGGTCCCACTTGATAGATATGCTTGGAAGTGGGAGTAGCTGGACCAGATGCTTTTCAACATTTTTACCTGTAAAGTTTGCTGAAAATATAGCTTTCTTGTAGGTTATCCAACTACTCATTTTATTGTTTTAAATATATATAGTATGTTGGGCCGGTGAGATGGCTCAGCGGCGTAAGCGCCTGCCTTGCAAGTGTGAGAGCCCGAGTTCGACTCCCAGAACCCACATACGAAAAAGGGGCCAGTGATATCGCTCAGCGGCACGGGTGCCTGTTGGCGCATGAGGTCCTGAGGTCGACCCCCCGGTACCCACAAAAAAAAAAAAAAAAAAAAATATATATATATATATATAGAGAGAGAGAGAGAGAGAGAGAGTATGTCATTAATTTCAGGTCAGTATTGTGTCCATTACAAAGCCACAGTGAAGCAGGGAACAAAACTATTAGCAGTGTTTCCATAGATCCTTACTTTCTCTTCTAAGATTTGGAAAGAAGTGTGAGTCACACAATAGGGTATCAGTCATGGTTAGGTTGTCAGTGGACACTTGTGTTTTAAGTTATGTCAAAAAATATCAACAACATTGTGAGGCAGACCAGTGGAGGCAAAAAGCCTGGGGTGGCATCAGAAAACGTAGCTTCTTGGAAACTGCCAAGGATAAGGAACAAATTTATGGGGAGTGTCATGTGTTTCTGTTAGTATGTCCAACTCTTTGACCTATTCTCCTGTTTTGCAGTTGTATAATGTTTTACACTTGCTGTGTGGTAGTTGTTTTCATGTAAATCTAATATGGATGTAAGCTGCTAGATGTAGAATACTTTATTCTTCTTTATGTCTTCATAGTGCCTGCCGTATAGTTGGCTCTCAATAATGTTTTATTGTCTTGAATTCTAATCCTACCTGTGACCTAAAAATTGCCTCCACAAGCAAGTTGCTTATCTTTCTGGGAGTGTTCACGCTCATTGGGAAATCCAAGAAAAAATGAGTAGAGCATCCACGAGATGAATAGAATAACTTAAGCTTTTCCTTTATTTTCCATGGGCATACTGTAAACCATATAACTCTCCAGCCTACCCCCAAATGAAGTGAAGATTTTTCCAACAGGACTGTGGCAATTTTCACTTTTGGAATAGTTGTTCAGTGTTTTGAGATTGTGATAAAAGACCTGTAGAGTGGGGAAGGACTATTCAGGTGTGATCACTTCTGAATCCATAGATGTAATCAGAGCCAGTCTGCTTATAAAATCATCAACACACTATTTCCCACTGCACTAGGTGTTCTTTTGAAGTCTCTCATACCAAGCTCTGACCTCATTTCTCAAGATGTAGCCACATTTTCTAAATGGGAATTTTTGGCAAATAGGAGACAGCCCAACATGCAAAATGTTTTTGAATGTTGTTTTTCTTTTTAACACTTAAAGACATCAATAAGGTAAAACATGGTATGCATACCATATGGTATTAAGTGGTATTCATTGCCATTGTCAAGACTAAAAGTAGGCTTTCCCCACAGTTTACAATACATGTAGATATATGTATCATCGGTACAGAATGTGTAAGTTCTCACATAAACACTTTCTGTAAAAATAATTACATGTTTTCTACATTGTTTTTGAAGGGAATATAGAGGGTGCACATCAAAAACACATCTGGATTGATTTGGTACCTTCTTGGGAAAAAGCTAAAAAGATTTTCCTCCTTTGTAAGAATCGGGACATGAGTAAAAATTTTAGAAATGAGAATCAACTTGAATGATACTCATTTTCATTCCATCTTGCTCTCTCTTGCTCTCACTGAAAGAATGAAAGTTAATGGTTTGTGCCAAAGTCTACCTCTATGAAACTAGAGAATTTTTGAGACTTGTCAGATGTTATTTATCATATTCAGTGGCGATCCTAAGACACGGTGTGCTTCTTTGTTACTGATGCCAGATTTCTGAGAACAATCTGATACCACTAGACTCTAAAATGAGTAACAACCATTATAAATACATAAAATCATCTTTAGGGTCAACTAACATTCAAGATTATGAAAATTTAGCGGACAATTTAAAAAGTTTACATTTTCCTGTGGTACTAAAGAATTAAGAATAGTTTTTAATTCATTATGCCTTATTCTATCCCTTTTTTTTTTTTTTAAGTTTTTACAGTTTATTAATTCTCTTGTGAAAACCTCGCACAGTCACCGCAGACAGGCACTGCAGGATCTTTACTCCTTCAGCTTTTTGCAAGCACCAACGTTAGCCTTTGCGGTGCCCCTGACTTTCTTCATTCTGTTCTTGCGTCCTTCCGCGGCTTTCTTGAGGTCTTTTTTCTTCTCATACAGGCCGTGTCTTGCAAGTCTGTGTTTGGGCTCATTTTTCTTCGCATAATCCAAGGAATCGTAAATCATGCCAAAGCCAGTTGTCTTGCCACCACCAAATGGGTTCTGAATCCAAACACAAAAATGACGTCTGGTGTTGTCTTGTACATTTTGGCGAGTTTTTCCCGAATTTCTGTCTTAGGTACTGTTGCTTTCCCAGGGTGAAGGACATCAGTGACCATTTGTTTCCTTTGAAGTAGTCTGTTGGTCACAAACTTCTGGGTTCAGATAGTTACCGTGTCATTCATGATGGAAACAGATCCTCGGGCAGCCAGGGAGGAAAAGAGAAGCGCTGTCCTCGGGCCAATCATACGGGCACGGAGGGACCCCGAGGCCTGGCCTGGGGGTGTGTTCATGGCCGCGAGGCCGACCTGTCCCTTTTTTTAAAGATCCGTTATTTTTATTCTTTTGTTAGGGCCTTAAACACTCTATCTACTCAATGGTCTTTTTATTATTGTTGTTGTTATCGTTGTCGTTAATTCAGTACTTTGAACCTCCAACTTTTTAAAAGTTTTTTTTAATATGATATTTTGCTTTCAAATGAATTCAGTAAGAGACAAAAATCCCCCAAAAGATTACCTTACTAACAGTTCCTCAGCCTGGATGAAAAGTGTAGTGACTGTGAGCTTGCCAGTATATATAATATATATATATCTATAAAATAATTTGTTTAATCATTTATTAGCACTTTGAGGTTTTTGTTTTTATTTGCTGTGTGTAACAAATATTTTTCTTTAGCTATTTGAGGTTTTTTGTTGTTGTTGTAAGGTTTCAGTCATTTTCCCTGCACCTGAAGAGGAGAATGGGATTTGCCAGTGATAAATGGGGAAGTTGACTAGCTAACTAATAAAGATTTGTCTTAATCAAGTATGATTTGTCAGAACAGGAGCGCACTGGGGTCAGGGCGCGTGCAATGAATTATACAGCATTCACAGGAGGAAAGGACCCGGCAAGAGACCTCATAAATATGCTGCCATTACCCACTGCTAATTCGTATTCAGAGAGTGCTTTGCACAGCCGGTTTCTAGGTGGCTGAGCTGTTCACCAGCTTCCTGAGCTTCCTGTTTGTGATAAAAGAAATTTTCATTCTATTTTGTTACCATCTGGGTTCTTAAGATATATCAGTCCCCAAACTGAATTGGTACCAATAATTTAAAGCATGGCTTATTACATTATATCATGTACAGTATTAATTTAGTACGTACTTTGGAGCTCAAAATATGCTAGACACAAAAAGGAGGACACAGGTATGTAAGTCACATTTTGCATCAGAAGAGCTTTTGGATGCTTTCCTATGATCTCTTCAAGTATTGTCTCCTTAAATTTAAATATGACTACAGTGGGAAAAGCCATCTACCTTTGCATGAATTGTGTCTTTCCAATAAGGAGTTTCAAATTAAAATAGATCTTACTGTTTACCAAAGTTTGGCTTATATTAAATACATAGTAGATATTTTCTTATGTTTCTGCTAGGCTTGACTTCTCCTAACCTATGATTCATACTGTTGTTGTTTGTGTATATGACTAGTTGCTTTGATAGGTTAAATAAGTCTTTTCTGGTCTTTATTTTATAAATTCTTTGATTTGAAGAGGTTATTGTTTCTTCTCTTGATATTGAACAATTTTAAGTACTGCTCTGCATCTGAAGCAACATTCAAGACCAGCTGATCTGTTATATTCAGCTCTAGTTGACATGATGTCCTCCTTGGTTCCAGAAAACCAGCATGGGAGTGGAGCCCTGTCAGAGTTTCCTTTATGCTTAGATGACCTATTAGATGGTTTTTGAATGAGATGTTCACTCTCACAGAATAGTTTATAATATCTCGAAGTCTTAATTGGGCAGAAAAGATACTGACCTCATTTCTTAATAGAATAGCCACTCTAGTAGTTAATGTCCCTTCTAGATGAAATTGATGTCCATATTAAAACAATAGTGCTAACCATAAAAAATGATCATACAATATGGGTATATCAAAGAGGAGAGGATGCTGTAGTTTGGATATTGAGTGTCCCCAAAAACCCGTATGTGGAAGGCTTAGTTTGGAGGCGGTGGAAGGTGTGGGAGGCATGGACTAGTAAGAGGTCCTTAGGTGACTGGGGGTCTGTCCTGAGACCCCATCCCCTTCCTCCTTCTCTTTTGCTTCCTGGCCATGAGGTGAGCAGTTTGTTTTATCATATGCTGCCCACCATTGCTATATAGCACCTCCACCAGAAGCCTAGAACTTCTTGAGTCTCTAAAACCATAAACAAAAATAAACCTTTTCCCTTTACAAGTTATCTCAGGTATTTTTTTTTAATAGTTACAGAAAGACGATTAACACAGAGGAAATAAATGGACTTCTAACAGTAAGTTATTTTTCTGCTTCCAAAGATGGACCTTCCAGGAAAGAAAAGGCTGAAATAAAAAGTTAAGAAAGTTCACATTATCCATTTCTGTTTCATCAAATGAACATTTTTAGCCACAGGGTTATTATCTACATATTATCTGAAACTTCTCTAGATCATTGGCCTTGGCCAGGAACAAGAAGCAAGTACCATCCTCTATTGATCTCTTATCATTCAGAAATTACCATTACAGCCAGCAGTATTTTTATAGGGGAACATAGCAGAATGTTGAGAATTCAGTGATGGAGTATCTTAACTTCTGGTGAGAAAAAAATAATAGAAGTACAACTTTGTGAATCAAAGACAAAATAAAGACTTGGGAATATGGTTAGGACAAGGCTTAGTTAGAATGATATCTGCACTTCAGTGTAGACCAGCCCTTAGTGAATGCAAAGCCTGCCTCCACCACCCACCCACCCTTGACACCATGAAGAAACAAGAGCCATCCTTCAGTCTTCAGCAGTGAGGGTTCTTTCCATCCACAGTCACTACTGGTATCAGTGAGTGTGTGGTTGGTACAGGTCTCACAAAATCAAAATGCACAAAAGGAAAGGGACTTAGGGAAATTGAAGGTAGAAGAAAGAGAAAAGTTGACCAGCTGGGCCATGATATGTGAAGCTCTTGGGTGTTGGAAAATCCATCTCACTCTTCCATTCAAGCAGAAGAGAATTCTTTTTTTCATTTTCCCTTCTATTTCTGTACTTGTACAGTATTTGATTTATAACATTTAAGAAGTCATACAATGTCTAGCTTCCACTTTTGTTATATATTTTCCAAAGTATGGCTCCAAGTTGCTACGTCAGAATGGCCATGATGTTGGCTCTTTATGGCTGGTGAAAGTATGGTACACATCAGCGGCCAAACCATCTGCCTAGGGATCAATCAGCCTTGGGTTTTGAATACTGGTCAATCTTAGGGAAATTACTTAAACTTTCTGGGCCTCAGATTTCTTGTCTTTGAATGTGGTTAATAATAACCTACTTCATATGGTGCTTGTGGCAATTAAGTGCAGTGTCCATTAAGTATTTAGCACAGTCACTGGCATAAAGTGAAGCAATCAGTAAATAGTAGGAAAAAAAAAAAACTTTCCCTGGAGGGAAACATGCATTGCAGTATTTTATACACAACCTGTAAGCAATAAACTTTTGTTGCATATACACTGAATCAATGAACTCATTTTTTCATCCCCAAGGGTTTAAACCTACATGCCTTTTCCTCCCACAAGTCCCATCCCAACTTGTTAATACTTTTATGCAGAAGTTTGGTAAAAGACTGAATTTTAGTGGTTCCCTAATAGAGCCTATTTAGATATAATTTAAAATTATTCTTAGAATTATGCTAATAAGTTCAATATAGAGCCTTGCTGATGAAGTCTAATAAATTCTCAATTGTATTTAGAAACAATGGGGGCTTTGTTTTATTCTGTATTTGAGAAACTCCCAATGTCATAGTGCTTGCTAAGAAAGGCAAACAATGGTAAATTATTTTTTGAGCTTTTTACTAAAAGGAGCCTCTAAGTGCATATTTAGTTATGTACTGTCTTTCTGAGGTCACACTGCCATTTTAGTTTACAAAACTGAATTATTCTTCCATGTGCTACATTTGACATTGACCAGCAGTTGCCATCTGATGAGCTAGATTATCAAAATCCATATTTATTTAGCCTTTTCTTTAATGTCATAAGAGTAGCATAAAGATTAGGAAATGTTTAGCTCCTTATTTAAGAAGAACAGTAATTTGAGCTCAATTTGGGTCTCTTACCACTCAAGTTTAGAAATAATACTAAGTCACATCACTTTAAAATTCTTCCAGAATATACCATAAAGTCATCTATCCATTTTTAAAAATGATGCTCTCCATTTATTCACCCCTTCCATTGTCTTGAATTTCATTAATTTTTATCTCTCAAAATGTCATTGTCTAAAATGTAAGACTGTTCTGCTTTAGAATTACTCAGAAATAAAATGTCTTCATCTTTTTTGCTTAATTCATGCTACGTATAGCATCTCCCTTACATTTTAGGATTACTTTGTGTGTGTGTGTGTGTGTGTGTGTGTGTAAAACTTTATTTACAAAAACAGACTGCAGCCTAATTTTGTCTGCCTTTACAAAGGGACTAGTGATTCTCAAAGCACAGTCCCAGCATGCTCTGAGCAGCAGCATCAGCAGCCTCTGGTTACTTGGCATAAATGCAGCTTTCGGGACCCCACCCCAGACCTAATGAATTAGAGCCCAGGAATCTGTGTTTTAGCAGTCTGGCCTTTTTTTATTTATTGGTTGATGTATACATCATCAACTTCCACAAAAATGACTTGAAGAATCTTAGAATAAAAGACCAAGTAAGTCTATTGAGAGCAGAAAAAAGTTAACCCAAAATAAAAGACAAAAAACAGGAAGTGAATAGAGGACGGAGTGTGTGTGTAGCAGGAATGATGAGAAAACTGTATGAAGACTTCCTAGGGAAATGCTTTGACAATCAAGGATTAAACTCATCCAGGGCTTCCTGGTATTTAGTCAAAAGACTAATGCCTGTCATATTACATAGCTTACATTGTTCAGTAGTACAAAATGAATTATTCCCTGTACTGTCAAAAAAAAAAATGTTTTGGGGCTAGATATGTATCCAGTGTTATAACAATTTTACTTGGTGTGCATTATGCCCTGGTTTCAATCCTGTGTGTATGTATATATATATATATATATATATATATATATATTTTTTTTTTTTTTTTTTTTTTTAATACCTGGAAATAGAGGAAGTATGGTGGTAAACTTTGAGTAAGATAAACTAAAAAATTTAATTCTGTCCTTGAAATCAGCTTGATTAAAATAGCATAGAAGCAATCTTTGTTTCTTAATTTCTTACATAAATCTTGAGTACCAGAGGCCCCAACTAAAAGGATAAAATTGTGCATCAGAGTCAGATATGTGAAACGAGAATATTGAGGAATTAAGGCTAGTAGTTCAACTCTGCTATAAAAAAAATCTTGAGTCATTTGTATAAAAATGGATGTACCTTGAGACCATAATGTTAAGTGAAATAAATCAGACACACAAGCTTCAATATCACATGGTTTCTCTTATATGGAAAACTCAGTGTATAAAGTGCAATGTATAAATAAAAGACAGATAATAGGAAAAAGGAGAGAGAAAAAAAATTATTGTAATCCAGCATAGACAATGTATCTAAAAGTGTACCTTGATTTAGTATAACTGTCTTATGTGTTTTATGTTTTGGGGACTATTAGTCTGGTTTTATATATATATATATGCAATTAACTTTTTAAGGACTTATAAATAAATGAATCTGATGCTGGTGAAATGCAAGGGGTGGTGGTGGAGGCAAGCGGTAAAAAAGAGCTGAGATGTGTTATGTGCATGTACCAATTCCCTACAATGAATGTAATCAATCATTACACACTAAAAACATCTCTAAGAAAAATTTTTTAAAAAGCAAAAAAAACCACAGAACATCACTCAACAGATCATCGCAAATTCCATTGTTCAATACTCATTCAGATTATGGACCACAACCAACAAGAAATTATTTAAAATATGTAAAATGTATTATTGAGTAATCAATTAATGTCATCCATTACATTAAAAATCCTAGCAACAAAACCCTAACAGGATACCAATGAATGCAGCAAAAACGAAGAAAGAAATATACAAATAATTGAGATTAAGAAGGAAAAAGAGGCTAGTAGTCAATAATAAAAGATTTAACATGACTTACGGAAAATTGTTTGAGTATACTTGTCTGTACTTCACTGTTAGGCATTCAATTTTAGTCAGCATGCAATAAGATCTACACAACTCTGTTTATTAAAAGTTTTACAAATGATTCTGGTATATTCTACCAAATAAAAATCCTTGCCATAACTGTAATATTCAAATTTCAGCCACCTCACTCATGCTTTTGAAGCTAATAAATGCCAAAAAAACCAAGAACGAGAATACTAGTTGGAAGCTGAAAAGTGGAGAATTGAAAAAACTATCAGTTGTCCAGTTTTCATTGTCAACTGTAAAAAGACCCCAGTGCTATAGATTCAGGATAGCAAATAGGTCTGATCCCCTATGCCAACACCCTGATCAATTGGAGTTGATTGCCTGGAGCATTTCAAGGAGAAGGTTTGTAGCAAGATGTGTTCAGGGGCACTGTGATTGCTTAATGATAGCTGCCGCATAAGAAGTGGTATGTATGGTATATATTTGACCTTATTCTCAGGGCTAGATAACTGAATAGAAGAGATGATATTTTGTTGGAAAATTAAGGGAACTGATTTATCCCTCTGAACTTTTATTTTCGAACTTCAATCACTTTTCTAATTTCTAAACCACATTTAATATTAGTTTTCTCACCTCCTCAGTTTTTCTTCTCATCTGTAATACCCTGCCTGATATTTCTCAGGTGTTTTAAATGTTTAATCATCCTTTAGGTCAACACTTTATCCATCTTTCTCACTGTCTGTCTGTCTATCTCTCTCTCTCTCTTTGAACTGGAGTTTGAACCCGGGACCCCTTACACTGAGCTACATCCCCAGCCCTTTTTTTATTTTTCATTAGGAGACAGTGTCTCACTGAGTTCCTAAATTAACCAGGCTGGGCTTGAACTTGAAAACCTCCTGCATCAGCCTACCAAAGTGCTGGGGTGACAGGCATATACCACCACGCCCAGCTTCACTTTGTGTTTCTTAATGCTCAAATTCATCAACACTTTCTCCTTCCCTGTTAGCACCTGTCAACTTTACAAAATATTGGGTTTCAATGAGTATGATATATTTTGAGCATATCTACCCTCCCACTACCTTCCTTTCACTTCCCTTCCCCTCCCCCTTATTCTCTATTTGTTTAATAGTAGTCACCCTTCTACTTTCATGGTATTTTTTTTAGGTGCCATATATTACAGAGAACACACAGTATTTGTCTTTCTGAGTCTGGCTTATTTCACTTGACATAATGATCTTCAGTTCCATCCATTTTCCTGCAATGACAAAAATATTAATGTGCAAGGCCTATTCTTTGTCTGTACCCATTGTCCTGTATATCCTCAGCCTCCATACTTTTTTTTTTTCTTTAGTATATCCATGACTCCTCCTCCTATTTTAATCTTGGTGTCTGCTTTCTTTCTGCATATTCAGAAAAGTCAAGATACAAAGAAATGCTGGATAAAAATGTAAAATATTTTAATTTATACATCAATGTAAACATTTGTCCAGGTCTTTAGTTGAGGGTAAAATTTAGATTTTTTAAATTATAAAATATATAAGAAGAAGATAACTTCTTCCAGATGACTTCTAAGTATTCTGTATAAATAAAAAATAGCTCTATGGCCCCTTACCTCACAACATATACAAAAATTAAATCGAGATGGGTCAAAGACCTAAATATAAGAACTAAAACTATGAAACTCTTAGAAGAAAATCCAGGCATAAATCTTCAAGGCCTGACTGTAAAAGCGGGTTCTTAGATATGACCGTGAAAGTACAAGCAACAAAAAGTAGACAAATTGGACTTTATCAGAGTTACAGACTTTTGCATATTAAGGGATATTATTAAGAAAGTGAAAAGACAACTAAGAGAATGAGAGAAAATATTTACAAATCGTATTTGATAAAGGACTAGAATCTACAATACATATATCCTTTATAATTCAATAACAAAAAGACAACCCAATTTTTAAAATAGACAAAGGACTTGAATAGACATTTCTTCAATAATCACAAGAAAATATGCTCTGCATCATTAATCACTAAGGATATGCAAATCAAAACCACAGTGAAATACTATTTCACAACCATAAGGGTGGCTGTAATCAAAACAAGGGAAACTAGAGCCCTCGTGGGCTGCCAGTGGTAATGTAAAATGGTGTAGGCACTTTGGAAACAGTTTTGCAGGTACTCAAAAATTTAAATCGGCGGCCATATGATCCAGCAGTCTACTCCTAGGCATACATCCAAAAATACTGACAAGAGATATTCAGACAAATACTTGTGCAAGAATGTTCATAGCAGTACTGTTCACAATAGCCAAAATGTGGGTGCAACCAAAATACCCATCAGTGGGTGAAGAGATAGTCAAATATGGCATATCTGTATACTAGAATACTATTCAACCATAAAAAGGGAATGATATGTACTACAACATGAATGAACCTTGAAAGCATCAAGCTAAGTGAAAGAAACCAGATGCACAAGGGTTATTCATTATAAGATTTACTTATACGACATGTCCAGAATAGGTAAATCTGTAGAGACAGAAAAGCAGTTTTATGTTTGCCAGGGGTTGGGGGCCGAGGAAGGGACTGCTTAGTAGACATGGGATCTTTTGCGCATTATGAACATGTCTAGGGACTAGACAGAGGTGATGGTTGCCCAGTGTATGGGTGTGGTAAATTATGCACTTTAAAATAGTTTTCTACTGTGTGAATTTTACCATAATAAAAAACTCAATAGCTCTGTGACATACTTTCAGAATGATACATCTAGTTCATATTTTCCAACTGATGTCACCTCAATAACTTTTAGTATTTAAATATGAAGATCATAAGCTATGTATGTCTGTCACTCATGTGTTACATACTGATGTGCATGGCTACATACCCAAATCGGAAGTGGAAAGCAATGCCATCCCTGTGGCCATTTGTCTCTTTTAGTTTCCATTCAAATGAAGAATAGAATTAAAACCAGAAAACAAATAAATCAAGAAAAGAAAGGTCAAAAGCCAGAAATTCTAGTTATCTTTTATTCACCTATGACACTTGAGTTTCTGTTATTTTTTTCTCCTTGTTTTCATTCCAAAATGCGGAGCCTAAAGCTGAGAGAATGTTTTATTCCATGTACTCGTGTGTATACATGTGCATGTGTGTATGAAAGAGAAAAGGCCTGAATGTCATCACCTAATTTGCATATTATCAATCATTCAGATGGATTAAATTTTCCATCTCACCTGATTCATTTGTTAAGAACAACAGTTCACTTACCTTTGTGAATAGAGTGGAGAAAGGGTCAATGGAGTGACCGTTTTACCGTAGGCAATTTGGTCTATATGAGAATCCACCTCTCTTTTAAAAAAAAAAAAATGTGTGTTTATATATACGTACATATATATTTATATAAGTATATAAGTTTATATATAAAATATATGTTCTGATCAAGGCCTTAAAATTACAGACTATTAATCTGTAGAATACTGTAGTTTTCATATGGGATTGATGGTGTTCAGGGATTATAGAGGCTGTCTCCTATCCTTCTCTTGCTTATATTATTGCAAAAGCCTTTCTTTTGTTTATTTGTTACCAACTGGAGATTGAACCCAAGGCCTTCATGCTGAGCTATATCTCCAGCCCTTTTTTTTTTCTTTCTTTCTTTTTTTCATTTTGAGACAGAGTCTCACTAAGTCACTGAATTGTCTAGGCCAGGCTCAAACCCCCTGCCTCAGCCTCCCAGAGTGCTGGGATTGCAGGTGTATACTACCACGCCCAACTGCAGAGTCCTTTCTGGGCAGTGACATTTTAATTGTGGTCTTAGATGCCTTGTCATTTGCATTGTAATGTATTTTGAACAAGGTACTTTCAAATACTTTTTTTTTTTAAACTGCTGAGATCACTGACCTCAGAGTCAGAGGCTTGGGTCATGGTTGCAGCCCTGTCAGTAATTATCAATGTGATGATCTGAGTGACCTCCATCCCCCTTCACACACACATACCTGGAATCCTAGTTTCTTCATCTGTGCAATTATTTTTCAGGCCTACCTTTGTTCTAAAAGTCTGTGGTTCTATTATTACAACTCTATACAAGACTTGGCCATATTTTCAAGTTTAGTGGTTCCCCAAAACAACACTTTCCTGAGCACCTGCATGTCAGGCGCTGTATCTTAAAATGCCACACCTGTTAAGAGGAATAAGACACAGCCTCGTCTTTAAAACAGTTTGCAGTCTAATGGGGAACACCATAAATGCAAGGCGTCACAAACTCCTCTAGAGCCGTGCGGGGAACTAAATGAGGGAAGCAGGCCAAGGGGTAGGTGGCAGACAGGGTAGCACCTACCTCTTCCGAAGAGGGCAGCCTCCACTCAGTTCTAGCCTGCATTTGTTTGGTGGAAATGGGGACTCAGGGCTGCCAGATATTCCAGAGCTCAAAAGAAACCAGAAGTCCATCTTTTTATGTGAAATTTCCCACTTTAAGAACTTTTTTGTTGTTGCCAACCTGTTCAAAAATGCTTAAAATAATACAGTAATCCATAAAAGCAAAACACGCTTGCTTGCCACATAAGTCCTATGGTTCACCGTATAGTGACTTCTCAAATAAGCAGATAATTAGAATGCTCTTCATCCAGTGAGAGAAATGTGTGTAGAGTTCACAGAGGGTACAGATAGTGATTAACTCTTCCCCTAATGATTTCTAAAGAGGCTTTCTAATTACTTTACAGTCACTCATCAGTACCTTGCAGAACTTTTTGGTTTTTGGTTTTTGTTTTACAATGAGTACTTCATTCAGCCTGGAAAGCTGGGTGACGCTGAATGCGTCTGCTTTGTCTGTTAAGTAAATACATGTTTGGTAAATTCCAGGAGTGAGCCTTTGGAATGTGTCTTAACAGTTCCACCCATTCAGGTTTTCTGCTGCTTCATCTCCTGGCTTGTACGCTCTTCACTGACTTGTGAAAAGGGGATGTCCTTCCTGCTGTTCTGGTCTTGTTTCATAGAACAGAATGGATTCATTCTCATTTTTGAATGGAACTGTAATTAACATGGTTCCCTTTGTTTAACAACCTCAATTTACATAGTACCTGCTCATTCCAGAGCATCATTATTGGTCACACAGCTTCACTGACTGATGTCTAAGGGCTCTGGGGATAGTGTTTGTTAATTATCTGCTGCAAACCAGGTAACTAAGGGGGAGGTTCTGCTACTATGACTTTGATGAAAGTAGCGCTGATGATTTTTTTTAATTGCTTAATGATAGATGTGATAATCTGAAACTAAAACAGAATACATACTCAGCTGCTAGGAAAGTAATGTTCAATCATAATTGTTTTAAAACACATATACACACAAACCTAGACCCTACATACTCTTTTACCTTAAATTTCTATGAATATAGTTTTCTTTAGTAATGTCATCAAGCTGGGCATGGTAGCACATGCCTGTAGTCCCAGCACACGGAAGGCTGAGGCACAAGATCACCGTGAGGCCAGCCTGGACTACATAGCAAGACCCTGTATCAAAAAATAAATAAATAAATAAATAAATAAATAGTCATTAAAAAAAGTGTTACAGGGGCCGGTGAGATGGCTCAGCAGCGTAAGCACCTGCCTGGCAAGCACGAGGGCCCGAGTTTGACTCCCAGAATCCACATATGATAAAAGGGCCGGTGATATCGCTCAGCAGCACGGGCGCCCACTGGCGCGCGAAGTCCTGAGGTCGACCCCCCCCCCGTACCCACAAAAAAAAAAAAGTGTTATAATGCAGATGTTCTCAGAGGCCAAGCAGTGACTGTGTAAAGCAGTCAAATGTTGGGAACAGGGCAAACTGGAAACTATATGACCTGCTTAAAAGCATTGAAGTTTTGATTTCGGGTTGGTTTTCTGTTTTTTTAATAAACATCGTCATGGAGTTGGGGAATAAGAACGCATCTGTGACCATGAATCAGTCCTCGCTCTCTAGTTTATTTATCTACTCTATGGAGAAAAACAGGCACTTAGAACATTTAGAGCTGTTGAGTCCTAAGATTTTAGAGCCAGAATGGGCACCAGAGATTGTCCAGTCTAAGACTCTTATTTTGCACTGAAGGAAACAGGCTGAGAAAAGGGAAATGTTTTTCCTGAATTTAGTATCAAGTAAATACTGAATTTCTTTTGAGTGGGTCTTAAGGATAATTTAGAAATCATTCTAGAGCTGACTGTATTTCTGCACCATCCATCACAGTAGCCACCATCCACATGTAGCCACTGGGCACTTGAAAGGTGGCCAGTACTGAGGGACTAAATTTTTAATTTATTGAAATGTAAATAGTCCATGTGGCTGTTCAGTAGTATAATGGACCAAGAAGCTCACAGATAAGTTTCCATCCCTAATTTTTCACAGCCTCCTTTGAGTAAATGTTATGCTATTTCACATATAACGTAAAAGCCAGTACAGTTGTCCCTTGGTATCCAGTACACACATGGGATTGGTCCCAGGCTTCCCACAGATACCAACGTCTGTGGCTGCTCAAGTGCCTTATATAAAATGGCATAGTATTTACAAATAACCCACATCACATCCCCCAGTATATGTTAAATTTTCTCTGTGTTACTTATCATACCTGATACAGTGTAAATGTTATGGAAATTGTTATACTGTATTGCTTAGTGAATAATGACAAGAAGAAAGTCTGTACATGTTCAGTACACAGATTTTTTTTTAAATTTTTTTGATCTACAGATGGGAACCCAAAAATATGCACTTCTGTTTACTTCCCCTTCATCATTTTGCTGATTTTCATACATCTGATCTCTGCATATGGTATTTTTGTTTGAAACATTTGTTTTTTAAGAACATAAGAGAAGGGCCGGTGAGATGGCTCAGTGGCGTAAGCGCCTACCTGGCAAGCGCGAGGTCCTGAGTTCGACTCCTAGAACCCACATACAAAAAAAGGGCTGGTGATAGCACTCAGAAGCACGGGCGCCTGCTGGCGCGCGAGGTCCTGAGGTTGACCCCCCGGTACCCACAAAAAAAAAAAATAAAACATAAGAGAAAAAGAAATACTTTTATATTTATCCACAGATTGACCATTTCTGCGGCATACTATTATTTTCTATGGACTCAAATTTCCACCTACTATCGTTTTCCTTCAGCCTAAAGAATTTCCTTTAACATTTTCTATAGCTTAGTTCTGCTTGATAATTATCTTAGTTTTCAATTGTCAAAAAATATTTATATTTCACCTTTATTTTTGAAGGATATTTTTGGTGGATACGGAATATTACCGTGACTTTTTTTTTTTTTTTCCTTTCAGCACTTTAGAATGTTGTTCCATTATCTTCTTCCATCGCATCGTTTCTGGTTAAAATTCAGCCTTCATTCTTATCCTTGTTCTCCTGGATGTCTCCCCCACCACCACCAATTGCTTTAATTTATTTTCAGCTTTCAGAAATTTGACTATGACTAGGTGTGATTTTAATTATATTTATCTTGTTCTGAGCTTGATAAACTTCTTTGGTCTGTGGTTGATTTTTTCCATAAATCCAATTTGGTAAGTTTTGGCTCTTAGTCCTTCAGATATTTACTTCATCGCATTCTTTGTCTCTAATAATCTCTTTTTCCAAGAATCTAATTATATGAATAAAAGACCACTTCTTGCCTTCAAGCAGATTATTGCTACCATTTTTTAAACTTCTTCCTCTCAAGTTTGAATAATTTTTGTTAGCCTATCTTCATCTTGAATGATCTTTTCTCCTATAGTGAAGGACATTTGGTCTAGTTAATTAATTTCAGGTGTTTTATTTTTTATTCTAGAATTTCAGTTATTTTAGGGTTTCATATTCATTCTTGAACATCCCATCTCTTTACCCATTATGTTTACCATTTCCTGTAAATTCTTTAACAGTTGTAATAGTTGTTCTAAAAGCTTTATCTAATAGCTCTACTAACTAGGAACTGCTGATCTGATAACACAGGTGGTTTTTCTTTTGATTACTCTTTTTTCCACCTCATAATTTTATAATATTCTAGGCACTATAAAGCATAGTAGAATCTGAAATATAATATGCTGGTTTCTGACTGGAAGCAGAAGTTCCTCACACATCTGAAGTTTCCAATAACGGAAGTTGGTGGGAGAATTGTCTTTCCCATTGTACCACCATACCCAAAAGACTCTTCATGCCTGAGTGACACCAATACTGACGATTATTTGCTTGAAGAATGATGCCAGAATTAGTGCCCATGGACATGTGCGAAGTGAGAATCATTGATCCAACCACTCTACAAGCAGAGAACTCCTGGAAAAGCTGTGACTCCCTGTGCTTTCTGAAGCAACAAGTTTTTTCCCCCTTGTTTACATTCAGTGACCAGAAGTTCCCAAGCCATGTCTAAAATTCAGCACTTGAAACTGTTAGGAAATATGTCTGTCATCTGGCTGGCAGGCATTTTGCAATGCACATATGAAAACACCTGCTTCAAAATAGATCTTTAATGGTATTACTATGTGTTCCTGGACTTCACAAGAGTCCCCATGTGCAAACAATGCCTTGGTGATTGTAAATGCCTTTCACGTCCTAAAATTGCTGCTGAAGTGTTCAGGTGCCAGGAAATAAGCTTACTTCTCTTAGCAATTTAAAGAAGACCCAACTGGCTGCCTTCGTTTTTAAAAGAATGTGTTGAGAAGCACATCCTTACCAAAGTTTGTAGAAAGAAAGTTAAATACAATGGACCGAGGATGCCTGATTCTGGGTAATTGTAGAAACAACAATTCATTGTTTGAGAGCTGTAATCCCAGGATGATTCCCTGGATTTTTGTGGAAAGGATAGAAGAGCAGAAAGGAACTCTTCCTTCCAGAAATCCATCTATCATCTCATACTGACATGTGGAATTCCAGCATACAAAAATCAGTTTTTTTCTTTTTTTTCTTTCCATTATTTCTTAATCTCAAGAAATATAAATATAGTATTTATAAATTTTTATGATTTCTCATATTCCTTCCATAGATTCAGCTATTCCCATCAAAATTCCTAAGTTAAAAGAACTGAAAATCATCTTTATTTATACTTTGGGTTTCTTATATAAGAAAAAACATGTGATATTTAAGCTTCTATGTCTGATTTATTTGACTTAACATTATGATCTCAAGGTACATCCATTTTCCTATAAATGACTCAAATTTATCCTTCTTTATAGCAGTCATGCTCCATTGTGTATAAATACCACATTTTCTTTATCCATTCATCTGTTGTTGACATAGACTGCTTCCAAGATTTAGCTATTATGAATTGTACTGTTATAAACATGGGTATGCATACATCACTGTAACATGATGTCTTTAACTCTTTTTGAAAGACACGTGGAAGGGGAGTAGCTGGGTCAAATGGAATATCTAGTTTTAGTTTTTGAGGAATCTCCACACTAATCTGCATGCTGATTTCCATAGTGGTTCCACTGGTTTATATTCTCACCAACAGTGTAAAAGACAATAGGAAGTAGGAAGATAGATCTTTCTCAAAGGGAAAGGGGATCAAGAAATGGAGAGAGGGGAGGGAAAGGGGATGAAAAACAAAATTAAGATTTGTTATGTACACGTACCAACTCCACACAAGGATGTAAATGTTATGTACTGCAAACATGTACAAAAAAACAAAAAGTAGGGGATCAGGAGATGGGGGAGAGAGAGGGAAGGAAGGGAAAGGAGATGAAAAAAGGAATTATGTATTACATACACGTGCCAGATCCCCACAAGGAATGTGAACACGATATACTACACACATGTACAAAAAACCTAAAACTTCTAGATTCATTATATCATATTTGCCATTGTTTTAGGCCTGTGAGTTTCTATGTTGATTTTTTTCATGAATGCTTATATCTTAAATTATTCAAGAAAAATTAACCTAACACAATAGTATATATTTTAAAACAGTTCCTTCTGATTTGTCATCTTGCTCTGTTTGACATGCAATAAAAAACAGTAATAACTTTCTTTGCATAATTTTTTTTTCATTCATTAAAAGTAACCATTTCTAATTAATGTCTGTCCTGGAATTTTCTTCATTTAGCCTTAAAATGGAAGGTAGCAGAAAAAAGAAAAAAAGAATTCTGCTCCCAACAAATGCCTGGTATTTGGGTGTTAAGACCCCGATGTGTACACTCTTGCCAATATTCCTTCTCCTGCCAGATGGGGTTAACGTGTGCAATGCTGAGCTGTTTCCCCTGGAGGGAAAGGATTGTGGGAGTGGCTTATGACTCCTTAGAAAGCCCTATCTCTTTCTCTCCTTCCATTAATTCCTTCAGTAGCAAACTATAGATACATTCAGAATACTGTTTTTTCTCTGCCAAACCTGACAGGATTGGGGATCTGATTTCCAATGTTGCCTTCTCCAGTGTCATACTTGATAGACTTTGAGAGAAGGAATAGGTCACAAACTGTTCAGTACTTCATTTTTCACTTTATTTCATTCTTTCATTTCTTCATTCTTCCCATACATCCTTACTTGGGATACCATGCTGACCATAGACACAGTAGTCATAGCCTATTTTCTGTCCATTTGAAATCATATATTATAATACCACCAATCTTGGTAAAGTATTTTATCAATAGTATTTTGCTGAAATAATGACAGGATTAATAATGCTCATAGATATTAGAGATTTTAAGTTGAAATGAATTTAAATTGCTATATTATATTGATTAAAGGAATGTAGTATAACAAAAATAGTGTGACAAAATTGAATACTGTTGTTTTTATGTCAAAAAAAAAAAAAAAAAAAAGACCAAAGTTCAACTCTAGAAGTTTCATTCTTCTTCATCTTCTATTTTTATGATGATGCCATGGGGAGCTACATATCTTATACTATTTTACCTTAAGGATAAATTATATAAAGTTAGTAATAAAGAACTAAAGTAAACCTAAGAGGAGTTACTTTACCAGGAATGTACTATGCCGGGGAAGAATTGTTGAAGTGTGTATGGTGTCAAAAGTATATTTATAATATTGTATGTAACCATTTTTTATTAGGTGGATTTTTCTATTATGCAAGTAATATGCAGTCTTTTTTCTGATGTGCCATAAAATATAAACTCTGCTAAAGTATTTGTCCCTGCTAAATCTTCACTGCTAGCATGGAAGCACATACATGTGAACTCTTCATCACTGGCACAGAGCAGGGACTAGGTGATCATTTGTTGAATGCTTCGAATCTTACAGTGTCATGTGTTTGTATGGTACCCTGCAGCTTCCACATTTGTACTAAACTTAGTTCATTTAATTATTACATCAGTTTTTGAGAAAGTCAGAATGAATGTTGTATCTGTAGTTCAAGACACAACTAGGATAGGAGCAGATCTCAAAGTCTAGTAGTCCATTGATTTTTTTTTCATATCAACCACCTCAATCAGTAAATTCTTATAATTGTTGTGGGCCAGTCACATATTTTAATAAACCATTATAACATCCCTGTGATATACTAGTACTATTAATAATATTTCCGTTTTAGAGATTCAGAAACTGAGGCACAGCAAAGTTAGCTAAATATGAACATGAAGCCACGCAGTTATAAGTGTCAGCACTAAGATGTAGCCTCAAGCTGTGTGAGTTCACAGCCAGAGGACTCTGTTGGCCTAATCACTGCTCTAAAGGTTGTCCAGGTCAGTGCGTGAGCCAAATTAACTGGGTGGTGAATTCTTAATGACTTCATTAAATTACTTGCTGTTATTATCATAGACACTCATTGAATGTTCTTGTAACTATAAGCCAGAGGTGATTGTTTTATAGGTATGGGTAAAGAGACGCACATGAGAGGAAGGAAGACAGAGAGTGAGAGAGAGAGACAATGGGTTAGTCAGATAAACTGCCAAGATCATAAGAAAGGCAGTTCAGCATCATTCTTTTAGTAAGTCACCTCCAAGATAATGAAGAATGAGTCTGAAAACCATGTGTGCAAGGTAAGGGTCTGCAGTCAAAGGAGAGACTGCCCATCGCCATCCAGATGAAATGACCATGGCAGAGAAAGACTTCACTGGAACTCAGCAGTGTGGTGTTTTCATGAATATGCTAAACTTCTATATTAGTATAAATGTTTGGCAGTTCTAGGATAAAAACCCAGTCTTCAGCTTAAGCTTTCCTCAACTGCTTGTTAAGGAATGCAGCCCACCATGACTTGACTCAAGAATCTGCAGCAGCTAAATGACACATTAAGCAAGGAGAGTGGAAGCCTAGAGATAGTTCCTTTTCCAATAAGCTGCAGTAGGAACGAATATGAGGAGTATCTGTGCAGGGCAACTATGGCAAAATCACAGTTATTCTGAATCAAAGTGGGGTGTAGTGGAGCACACCTGTAATCCCAGCATCTGAGAAACAGAGAGGACGATAACAAGTTTGAGCCCAACCTGGACAACTTAGCAAGACCCTGTCTCAAATTTAAAAATTAAAACAGGGTTGGAGCTATAGCTTAGTGAAGAGGGCCTGGATTCAATCACTAGTTACACACACACACACACACACACACAAAAGTATTCTAAATCAATATTGACTACTGTGAGTAAATCATTGTCATAATGAAGGGAGAAAGATGCAAAAACATTAATATCACCCTTAACCTGCAAAACCAAAGCCTAAATTCCACAGTGACAAAGTAATGGACCATTGTGCTGGCAATTTCCTGGAGTGGTCCCAGGCATGTCACGTCACTGCCAAATCATTACTGCTGTGCTGGTTGTGTTCAATGTATTGTTTGTATTTTTCAAATACAGGAATTAAAATATATGCCTGATGGAAACATACTATTTTAACCTCAGTTCTACACCAATCATCACTGTGGAACTTCTGAAGGTTATTCTTGCATGTACCCCAAATTGTTTTTCCTCACAGGTTTTTCTTTTCCATAGAACAAATTGGCCAAGAAATGTTGGAAAACCTCAGTCACGACAGAGAAAAGATACAGCGAGCACGTGAAAGAGTAAGTACGAGCGACATGATCTTTCACATGTTCAGTAAATGAGCAGACATAAAAGGTCTTTGGAACAGACACGGACAATAACAATGACATCTGAGAGATACGAGTACGTATGTGTAAACATGGCTGGGGTGAACAAGGACGCAAAGACTACGAAGAGGCAAGGAAAGGGCAGGCACTAACTGGAACAGAAGCTGACTATGCCCATCTCGATGCCCACAGGTGGATGTTCTATTTAGTTCTGTGCCTGAGAAGAAAGTCATTGAGGGAGATTTTGGAGTGTGCCAACTTTGCAGAGCGAGGACTCAAAAATACTAATGTCTCATCCTTCCTTGCTTTGTTTCATTTCTGTTTTTATTTTTAGGGCTTTGCATATTTCTACATTAGAGATCAATTACCAGACATATATTGAACTTTTGTCAGCTTGCAAGACATTTGCTTTTATATCCAGTTCAAGTATCCATTTTAAAGCTCCTTGGATTACCTCCCACACGTCATTTTCTAAAATTTTCAGTTTATGGAAGTGTCGGAAATATGTTTGTGCATGTAAACATTTTGTATTGTTTGGATTTTCTATCATGATATAAAATCATTGCTTTCTATGTGCTTTAGAAATAATCTAATTGTATGAAATTTATTTTTGTTTTGTTTTGTTTTGTTTTAACCATGCTTTTCTTCTCCTAGCTTCGGGAAACAGATGCAAACTTGGGGAAAAGCTCCAGGATTCTGACAGGGATGTTGCGAAGGTAAGAACAAGGTAGGAACCAGTCTTCCTCTCTCTCTTTTCTCTTTTTTTTTTTTTAACTGTTTTGTTTTTTTTTCCATCCAGTTGCAACAGCAAATTTTATAGGCTTATGAGCTGCTGCTCTTTGTACCCTATGTCAAGACCCTTTTGAAATAACAAAGCACTGATTTTAACTCTTGTTTGGATGGGGACACATACTGAGTAACTCAGATTAGAGAGAAGGCTTGAGCTAGGAGGGTTACCTCAAGCTATGGAAAAATTAGGGTTAGACATGAAGTATTTTTTCATAGCCTGAGGAAGGCCCCATGGCAGAAGCAGACTGACTTTATTTTCTGTTTGGATAGAGGGAGCACAGGCCTGCCGACGTCAGGAGCGTACTTGGTATCAGCTTTGCTCTCTGTTGCCTCATTTTCATTTCTCCAAGGGACATTGTTCAGGGAAACATTTTCATTTAGTGTCTGTAGTTAAGGTGATTTTTAAAATGTCAAGATTATCTGAATGATCTAAATTCATATGTACCAGCAAACAAACCTTTATGTTTTACATATGTAACTGAACTTTGATGGAAAATATTTGGGAGAATATAAAAAGATAAATGAAAGTAAGTAATATTCTGTATAAGTATATTCAGCACGGAATTATTTTACACTCAGAATCCACTAAATAAGAGTATTATTTGTCATCCAGCATGATGATGCCAGTTTGGAATTGTGTATGGAAAAGTGACTGAGGAATCTCAAGAATGGGCCTCTAAAGATCTTAATAGAATTTGAAAAAAATCTTTGTAGTTGATACTATAGAGATAACTATTTAAAAATAACAAAAGCCTTGTCTGATCCTGTACCCATATATAGGAATTTGCTAAAACTATGATTTCTGTGCTAGAGATTTATTACATAAGAACCAATTAAATGTGTAATTATTCCATCTTCGAGGCTGATGTTATTTCCTCTATCAGCCTGATAAGTAGTGAACTGAAGTTCCTGGGATACTGCCGGCCAAATATCTCTACTGCCCCTCCTTTTCCTGGACACGTTGTCCCAATTCAGGACCATAAACCACCAAATTCTCTGATTAAGAGTACTATGTAAATGACCTCATAAAACTCAGGAGCCACAGAGAAGGAACTGGTGATCAAAAGGAATGCTTCAGTGCCTAAAGACAATGAAAAAAGAAAGAGGGAAAAACCTCTATAGCTTCCCAGGGAGGGCCCCAGCGATGTGAGCTGTAACAAATATTCTGCATATGTCTCCATTTTGCCAAATCTCATTAAAGAGTCCTCCTGCTTTATGTCAATTGAGCTGTCCAGAAATCATTCATCATTTTTAGTGTAAAAAAAATTCATGTGGTTATTTCAATAATATCATATTAATGTTAAAGTTCAGCTGTCATTTAATGGTATGGCTTAATCAGATGTAGCATTTAGGAAAAATAGTTTATTCAGTCTCTACATAGCCTTCAGGTTGGCAGATTCAAATAAGGATTTATGAGTTTCTAAACCAATGTATTTCTGCCCATGTTTCTGCTTGATGTATCTCACCCTTTAGCGTGGGACACTGCAGACGGTTATTTCAACAAATAAAGCATCCCCTCATATTGTGTTTGAATAAATTTGCAAGGCATTTAGATGGGGAGAAGCACAAACAACTTTTGCCACCTCTGACTGGGCTTTCTTGCTGTAGGGAAATCATACAAACATGGTGGCTTCAGAAGCCTAGAGAAGAAAATTACTCTGGTGAAATCTACTCTGCTTTCTCTTTGTAGGTAACTCAGTCAATCACTGACTTACCTCCTTTTAGGATATATGTAGGATTCGAGCAAAAATAAAAAGCCCCAGGTGGACATCACCTTGCTTTATCTGAGCCAAGGACGCCCTTCCAGCCACCTGTGTGCATATATGTGACAGTGTGTTTCACTGGGCGCAGCTGGGATATCCGGGTATTTTTATCATTGCTGTAACCTGCCTGGGTCTTTGGAGACCAAATGCATAGCAGTGGTTTTGGTTTTCTTTCCAATTACTGTCCCACATGCTATACAGTGTATTTTGGACTTGGGAAAACTGCAGAAAATCTTTTGCCTACTCCTTTACTTCATTATTTCAGGTTATGGAACCTTGTGAATCATAGTTTTTGATTTCATGCTTTGATTTTGCATCCTCGGTTATATCCCTACTGTTTACATGGCACTTGCTCCCAGCAGTGATGAGGTTTTATTTCAGAAAGAGAGGCCATGTGTCCTTACTCTTGTTCTTAACAAAACTGTATGGTTCCACCACATGTTAACAGGTGGTTCTGATTTAAGAAACAGTATAATATTGAACCATGTGCTCATCTGTCACCTTCACATATGTGTAAAAGAAATAAATGTCCTCTTCATGCACTGTATTTATTTACCTACATACAATATAAGTCTTTCTTCATATGCTAAATTCTGTGTGACTGAGAATAAATACAGTATACCAAACCAAGAAATTATTTTATTTAATGTTTATCAGTTTTAGATTATAAAATGGACAGAAAGGACATGCCATAGCCTCTCATTTGGGGAATCCTGATATGAAATCACATTCATCCTTGTCTTCAGAATGCTTCAATGTAATAGTGAATGTATAGGGCCGGTGAGATAGCTCAGTGGCATAAGCGCCTGCCTGGCAAGCGCGAGGTCCTGAGTTCGATTCCCGGTACCCACATACGAAAAAAAGGGCCAGTGATATTGCTCAGTGGCACGGGCGCCTGCTGGTGCACGAGGTCCTGAGGTCGACCCCTGGTACCCACCAAAAAAAAAAAAAAAAGTGAATGTGTACATAAAAATGTATGTGGGAATTCACAAAATTAGTTAATTCTCAAGGCTGCTATTAAAGATTCTACAACCTTTTTTTTTTTTTTTTTTTTTTTTCCTGAGACAAGGTCTCATTATGTAGTCCAGGCTGGCCTTGAACTCACTATGTAGCAGGGCAGCCTTGAACTCACAGTGATTCTCCTGCCTCAGCCTCCTGCGTGCTGGGATTATAAGCATACACCACTACATCCAGCTAAGATTCTACAACCTTGATTAATCTTTGTTGACCGCTTGAAAAGACAGTAGAAAAATAACCAATAGACAATATGATTTAAATAGAAATATAACCAATATTTGGGTTCATTTGAAAAGTAATAGATGATTTATGAAATCATATAACACATAACAAGTTTTGAAAGGAACTAAAGTATGCAGAAAATATTGAGACAGGCCTAGGTTAGTGAGGTAGCAACTGATTCAGTCAAAAAGAAATCATTTTCTTGTAACTGTACTATATTACCAAAAGAAAGCAAACAAAGGAGAAAATTAGCCCATTCTAAGTTATAATAGTAAAACTTCACATTACAATGAAGCTATAGCTGATTTTTCTATAAAGTAATTTTTCTTCTATCTTGACATATGATGGAGAGCTACCTAGGGAAAAACTGTTCATTTCCTGACTCTGTACACAGAGTTTAAATAAAGTGGAATTCAGATAATAATGAAAATGACCATGAAACAAATGAACATTTGTGTGGTAACTGGGGCCAAGAAGTGGATTTTTCAATAACTTTCACAAAATCTGATTATTATAATTTGTTGTCTTAAAGTGTTGTATCACTGGAAGGCTTAAATTTTTCTCTTCATATATCTGCATGGGTGTGTTTGTGTGTGTATGTATGAATATGTTTCTTACATTTGACTAGAAAGTCTTATTAGGTCAAAAAGTTCTAGTAGGGCTGGTGATACAGCTCAGCAGCATAAGCGCCTGCCTGGCAAGCGCAAGGTCCTGAGTTTGACTCCCGATACCCTCATATTAAAAAAAAAAAAAAAAAAGTTCTAGTAATCAGTGAAAATGAAATAAAGATTTGTAAGATTTTTAGTTGGGAAAAAAAGAAATCATGATTCTATTTCCTTTCACCCCTGGTAATAATAGTTAATAATTGATCGGTAATAGTATATTTGTCCCAGAAGTTTCTGAAGTGAGAGCCCCATTTACATAAATTCAGAGGACGTGTTACAACTTTATATGTCAACTACACTATATATGTTGGCAAAAGGTTTACAGAAAGAATTGATGTGTGTATTTTTAAGATACCTTTTTCTGTGTGATGACCTCAGTATCAAATAATTTCTTCTCTTCCCCACACCATGTATATTTCCTATTCCACAGAACGTTTCCTTCAGAAATAATTTATGTTCATCCTTCCAGGATGAGTATGCTATTCTTTACTCCCAGAGCTGCCCAGAGGTCATCTGTAACTACCTGGAACATAAACACAGCACATGTAAGAAGTGCAGCTGAGCCTGCTACCACTATCCACACGACACTATTTAATACGTATATTCCTGTTATTGCTACATCTGAGTCATCCTGGGGAATAATTGCCACCTATCATTGCTATCACATTTTACATTTTAGACATGGCCTTGTTGCTTTGGTAATGTGACAGGTAAGACATCTGGAAAACTTAAATGTACTGTCAGAATGACTCCCAAGGGTAAATATGCCAGAAATACCAGTGCAAGATCTGTAAAATGTAGAAATACTTTTTAAATAAACAGACTTATTTGCCACCCCACACATTGGAATGAGGGCTGTCCTTTTTTAAAATTTATTTTAATGTAATACAAGTAGATTAATAAAGAAAATATAAAAAGCACTCTTATTTCTACAAAAAAAATAAAACAAAATTTCATAACAAAATAATTAGAAAATCCACAGAACACAAAGAAATAGAAACAAGGGAAAATAAGGCAGCCGAACACCTCAAAAAACTCTCTACTCCCTTAAAGATAACTCACACAGACTTATTCTTAAATAAACCATGACTAGATGGTTAAGCTTCTTTAAAATTTTATCCCCCCCATTTTGCTCAGAAAATTTATTAATTGTTCATATTACAATGTCTAAAATTCAAGAGAATTTTCAAGACTTAAGCAAAAAAAATGTCCTTGCAAAGTTATTGTCAGTTTTTATGCTTTGAAAAAGATGTCTTCTCTCACAATGCCTTGCATTTATATTTTCACTTTTTTCTTTCATTTTTTTCATTTTCTTTTTTTTTTCTTTTTTGTCTTTTTTTGTTTGTTTGTTTTTTCTCTGTTATCTCATTGCTTCTCCTTGGCTTCTTTTAGTTATTACTGATGAACAAGGACCCTCACCTGAAATTAGTGTAACAAGAGCTCTAAGCTATTTTTCAGCTTTTAATCGAATACTTATTCTTCCAGAATACAATTATTGAATTAGCAGATTTAGGATCTGAACTTAACAGATTTAAGATCCAAACTAAATTAATGCTACAAGCAAATTTTTTTCACATCTTGGTCCTTTTTGTATGACTAAATTTATTCCTGTATACTCAACTCGTTGCCCTTATCCTATGACCTCTTCAAGATAAACACTGGCGATATGTACTTTTACCAAACTAAATAGTAGCTTTGTATTTTCTTATTTATGTTTTTCTGTAATAACATTAAATACAGCACTCAGGAGGCTGAGGCTGAGGAGAATTGCCACAAGTTCGAAGCCAGCCTAGGCTACATAGAGAGTTCAAGGCCAGCCTGAACTAGGTAGTGAGACCCTATCTCAAAAAAAAAAACAAAAGCAAAAACAAACAAACAAAAAACTTAAATACAGACACTCTTCATTTAACAACTGAATTCCAGTGCTGCAACTAGGTCGTTAAATGGATTGGTTCCTAAATGAGGAATTGTATATGATATGTACATTACAACATTCAGAACAAATAAGTGGTCAAAGGAAACTCCAACTTGATGACTTTGCTTTGATTTACACAATTCTTACATGCAGTACTGTAACGTATAACAACATAAAACTACAGTACTGTGCTATATAGTGCAATCAGTTGTATAATACTGTAAAATCAAGGTATGCTGTACTTTACAAAAAAAAGACATTGAGGCTCTTGCAATACTACTTTTGTCATCATTACTTTAAGAAAAAACCCTTGGGAACAAAGACTAAACCAAATGTTAATATTTTAGGTTAATTAATTTTAAGTTGGTGTTTTTAAACTTTCTTTTTCCATTCCCAGAGTTTCCTAGAAGTTTTTATAAAATTAAAAATTACTAAAAATAAAACCCTATAATTCTTTCCGGGTACCCTGGTTTCTGTAATAGAGCCACCATTCTCCCTTCTGCTGGTACTCTCATTCGGCCACATTGCTTGGACTGCATCCGAACCTGGATGTTTTCCCTCTTGTGTGGATGGCTTAGGAAGGGGCGCCTCCTAACTGGCCTCTGTGCCTCTGCTTCCCCCTTTATTGTCCTTTTAAACATGACTGGCCAGTGTATCTTCCAAAGGGCAAAGCTAGCACTGTTTCTTCTCTGCTCAGGAGCCTTCCGTGAGTCCCCGTCACCTGCTAAACACACAAGTGTGTCCTCCTTAGTCTCGTTCCAAGACTTGCCAATGAACTTCTAGCTTTGTTGGCTGCTACTGCCTTTGGACAGAACCAGGTCCCTGATAAAGTTGACCACTTTCCATCTCCAAAGCTAGTTTGACTTTACTAATTCTCTTACTTTGCTTTATCTGTGACTTCTACCTGGGATGCTCTCCACTTGCCACACCCATTAGTCAGAATCTTCTAGATGCATGTGTCAGAAATCCAGATCAAACTGGCTATGTGCACACAGAAAGGATATATATTGCTTCATGTAACTGAATAGACCAAGGGTAGAAGTAATTTCAAACACAGTGGAATCTAAGGGTTCAAATAATATCATCAGTAGTGAGTCTTGCTCTTTTCCTTTCTCTTCTCAGATCTCTTACGTCTGGGTTCTGTCCTTTATCAGGGCTCCTCTTGCAGGAACAAAATTGTGCCAGCCTCTCAGTGACAGACACTGAATATAGCAATTTCTTTTCTTTCCAAGAGTTCCACCAAAAGTCATAGCATGGAGTCATGGTGATTCTGATAGGTTCTAGTTGGATAAAAATACCATTGATCTAAGATCTGATGTTCTAGAGAGGAGACCCTATGCTGGAGATAGATAAATGGACTGAGTATGGGCAAAGCATAGTTCTCTCAGAAGACTCTGAGAGCTTTCACCAGAAAGGGGAAGAGATATTGGGTGGGTAAAAACAAAGATGTTACCTATAGAGTATTCCAGATGAGCTTTTATATCTGGATCTCAGAGGAAACTTCACTCTTTCCTTCAAGCCTTCAGCCTTGCAACCAGAAATGTCTCTACTCTGGTGCTTCACGGTAGTTTGCACTTCTCACAAGGCACTGTCTATGTTGTAATTCTCAGCAACCATGTCTTAATTTTCTTTCAGATCATTTTTATGTCCCATTTCATCCCCAAAAGTGTTGTATACAGCTGTCCTCAGTATCTACAACTAGCTGAAATAAACAGGGGAGGAAATACAATTTAGCAAAAAATAAAACAAAGCCAGGGAGTCACTTTAATACCCTCAAAGTGTGAACTTGCCACAGATTCCTGTACAGATTCATAGACAGCTCGAATATTTCCTGCTTGAAAGCTAAGCAAGAAGCACAGTCAGCAAGAGGGACCAGTTTTGCAGAATGAATATAAGTTTGGTTGAAGCCAAGCATAGCCTTCTTGCCATAAATAAGGGCTCTTGATAAACTATTGAGGAACTGGCCATGAGAGTGTGATGACAGCACTTGCTGTGCATCCCTGGCCTAAGGAGGAGGGGGCAGTTCTGCTGCCACTTCTCTTGATTGTAAGCTGCCTGCGGTCAGAAGCCTTGGTGCATTTACCAGGGGGTCATGTTACCAGTTATAAGGCTCATCAATGAAGTGTCATGGATGAATGGCTAAGAATGGTTTCAACGTTGTGATCTAGGCTCATACGGATATCATTTATTGGAAACCCTACAGGAACACACTTCGGATGCATGTAAACGTGTTCATTCATAGATAAACCGTGTGATCTGGAGTTGCACTCAGTAGTAGAGTGCTTGCCTAGCAAGTGTGAGGCCCTGGGTTCAGTCCCCAGTACAGCAAATGTTTGCCTGTGTGTGTGTGTGTGTGTGTGTGTGTGTGTGTGTGTGTGTATCTATATGTAACTTCACAATAGAAGAATATTTCTGTCCATTATTTAATCACAATAGAAAAATATCTTATTTTTCTCAGTTCTGAGCCACAGTTTGACCTGATTCTTGAATCACCTTTCTTTCATGGCTTTTCCTTTTTTCCCAGGATACTTGCCATTCTTTAACGCAAGGTAGATCGTGAAGGGGGCACTTTACCTTCACCATCAATGCCTTCTTTGAACGCAGCCTTGAGCTGTTAACTAGAAGCAAGGAGCCCTAGGCTTTCCTTATAAACAAGTAATGGCGGCCTCAGTCCCCCTTGTAAATGGCTATTTATTAACATATACCATCACCAAACAACATTTTACAATTCCAGTCCCTGCACCATTACACCACTGTCTGCTGCATTGTAAGTTGAGGGAGGCCTTTCACATCTGTTTCATTAAATGCCAGAGGCAGTGAACAATAGCTGAACTTTATAAATCAAGGGCTAGGGCTTCTCCCTTCACAAATCTATCCCTTCTTCTGCTGCTGCCACCGCCACCACCACAAGTACCATCACCATATTTTGTTTGAACGCTCACATTGTAAATTAGCGTATTCACACATCAGTTTTTAAAGGCTTGCTGTGTTATAAGATGGGACAAAGCGAGCTCAGTAACAGCTCATGCACAGTGCAGGTGGTCGAGCTAGCTGCTACTCAGATCAAAAGTCAAACAACTGTGAATCTGCTTTTGAAAGTGCAATTAGGGAGACAAGGCAAGGCTTATCTGCATGAACAAGAACGAGTTATAGATATACATCACAAATGCAGGGAGACAAAAGGGGGTTTCATAATCTTGCAGGATAAGAAAACCTAAGGCTGACAACTCTGAGGGCCTCTTGGGAATATGTGGCTTGTTTTTATTTGGGTTTTTTTTCCTATAAAATTAGTCTTTTATTATGCGGCAATTGATAATTATTATTTATGCTTTGGTTCTATTCCTAAAGTAGCTAGGAATTTTTTAAGCCACCTTTAGGGCAGGAAATGACTCCTTTTCATGGTTGCATTTTATTTTTCAGCAGCATTTAAGGACAGACTCATTTATACCACACAAGCAGTTTTGTCTGTTGTAAACAAAGTAAGTGGCTGGGAATTGTGCTTTCCCAGAAATGTTTTCCAGGGAAGCCATAATAAGAAACAACTGTGTGTATCTTGAGACTTCGTCATCTAGATATTAAGAAAGAATTCTTTTAAAAATTTTTTTGCTTTTAGGGGGAAAAAATATTGTTTCTTAAAGAAATACATTTAATATCTAGAAGTAAAATTAAAATATTTTTTAAATTGTAAGCGTTGAGGTTGTTTGCATTTTTCTTTAAATCATCTCTTACATTTTTGACAAGGTAGAAAACTGACATGAAAGAAGACAATCATTTTTCTTAACCCCAATATCCGTTTTCAAATGTATCCTGGCTTCCTTGCAAAGTTTTGCAAAGAACTTTGGAACTAACGTATCAGTGTCAACAGGGAAAATACCAAAATGATAAATTTGACCAAAAGTTTTAAAAAAGGGTTAAAGTGACTTGGCATTATGAAAGAAAAGGACCCTAGTTTCGTCTACATTTATAGATTACCTAGGAGAAAGCCACTCTATTCTGTACCTTTTGACCCATTAATGATTTTATAATGAGGATAAAACCTGTTAACTTGTTAATTCCCAGATCAGTTAAAAGTATCCAAAGCAGGTCCCCAAGTGCTTTTGTGAAACCACATTCTCTGTCTCAAGCCACAGGGCAGAGGTTCCTTTCCTGGGATGGCTTTATGGAGTCTCCAACCACTGGAATTTTCTGAAAATTTGTATGTATAAGTACGTTTATGCATCTCTCTGGGAATTTTTCATTAAAATTCCATAATATTTTCTAAAGGGTCTACAACCAACTCCTAAAAAAGTTGAAAGATAAGACATTGTTAACTACTATTTAATTATTTTGATGTCTAGCCCATTTGAAATATGTTAGTGTACAAGAAATACTTTATTTGAATTTTTCTACAAAGTTCAACCAAAAAAACCTGAAAATGCAAGGATATCTTCCTTGAGGAATCATATTATTTATAAAAAGTGAGTCCTTAAAGACCATCCTAACAATTAAACTATATACAAGGCCTTATGGCTCATAAGACACATCCACATACATTGTTTCATTTAAGGTTATCCTCACAAGAACTCAGTGAATTGGTGTTATCATTATTATCTTAATTGTCTGTCCATTTTCTGTTACTATAACAACATGCTTTGAGACTGAGAAATTTATAAAGAATAGAAGCTTATTTGGTTCATGGTTCTGGAGTGCAGGAAGTCCAAGAGCATGGCCCTATTACCTGCTTAGCATCTGGTGACAGCCTTCTTGATGGCATCATACCATGGTAGAGGGTATCATATGTCAAAACAGAGCATACCTGATAGCTCAAGTCTTTCTTCATCTTTTCATAAAGCCATGAGTGCTACCATGAGAGCTCCAATCTCATGACCTCATCGATCTTTTTATCCCCCAATGGTACCCCTTGCAAATACCAATAATATATGAATTTAGGGATTAAGTTTCTAACATGAACTTTCTTGAAAACACATGAACTTTGGAGGACATATTCAAACCATAGCAATTATAGATATTTAAACACTGTGGAAGCTGACATTGTTTTTTGTTTGTTTGTTTTCTTGCAGTACTGGGAATGGAACCCAGGGCCTTCACACTAAGCTACATCCCCAGGGTTTTGTTTTTGTTTTTGTTTTTTTATTTTGAGATAGGGTCTTTTAAGTCACTAAGTTGCCTAGGCTGGTCTCAAGCTTGCAATTCTTGCCTCAGACTCCCACAGTACTGGAATTATAGGTGTGCGCCACCACCTCCAATTTAGAAGTTGAATCTTGCCCAAAGTTACTCCACCAAGATGGGGTAAAAGATGTTTTTATCAGCATTTTAACAGTAACAGCATTAGCATCTCCTTCAACTATAAATGCTTAATGTTTACTTTGCGAAATCAAATATTAGGCATTGGAGATGAAAACTCTACTCCCCTATAGCTTCATCTAATTTGAGAACCTTGGTTTGTGGATTGTAAGGTACAACAATGCATGATAACTTGTGCTAGCAGTAAGAGATCAGTGCCGTAGGAGAGGCCTGGAAGAAGAAATCCATGGAGCTGAGTGGGCAAGCAAGACTTCATAGATGAAACAGCAGATGACCACTAGGCCGGAAGGTTGCCGCCTGATTCTTAAGCCACATGTGGAGTCTGCCACTTTCCTTTCTATGACAGCTTTAAAGTAAAAGCTCCCAGCAGCATAATTTGATTGCTGAAGATGGTGTTAGAAAGATCTCTTTGGCCCCTATGTTGAATGTACATAGGAAAGTAACAACTTGGAACCTCATCCGCTCATAAAGTTAACAAGAAGCCAGAGCTTCAATTTTACCTTTAAACTTATGGAGAATTTTTAAAAACTGATGAGTTTAAGATTTTCTTTGAGAAATATTAAAATTAAAGGTTTGAAATCACCAAAGTAGTTCTAATTGTAAACAATTATGAAAAACCTTTTCATGTGTTAGGAAAATATTGAGACTTTTCATGTATTAGACTGAAATTGCATATTTAGGAAACTTTATGGCCTTTGAAATATTACTGTATGTTGAACACACGTGCTATATATGTGATTTATGAATAGATGGAAAGAACATTGTCAGAATACATAATTACTTTATTATGGCATATTACTTGGTAAATTTATCACTTAAAAATACTGAATTTCTCATGTATTCCAATTAAATGTTTCACATCGAATGGACTTATAGAAATTTAGTTAGTTGAAAACTTACTCAGCCAATAAAGAAAAGCATTCATTTTCTCTTCTGTATACCTGATCTGAAGCCATAGCCTTTTAGGTCTTTTAATCTGTTTGTTCAAGGCCAACCTATTTATATGGATAATTTTTAAAGCTTCTGTATAGAGGGGAAAAAAAGAACATTTTATTTATTCACCTGGGTTTTTATGTGCCTTGAAATTGCTAAGATAAAGTATTTTAAAGCTCATTGTATCTGGAGAAGATAAAAGGTCCCTTATTTTATAAGGCTTTATGGAAGCTTTTCAAATGTACAGTTTTCTCATGGCTAGAATTTTTTAAATAAGACATTACTTCACTATTATAACTAGATTTTGATGCGGGCATCTCTTTTTCCTTCCCTACATTGCGTGTTAAATTATGTGTTTAAGACAATTTTTTTGCATTTTACCTTCTGAATTTTAAGTTTTCTCGTCAAATAAATTAATTTACTAACCTTCATTTTTAGTGTCAGGCAACTATTTAATATGACTAGAATACTGAGTATTAAATATGAGTGGGAAACTGATAAATTAGCTTTAAGAAACAAAGACTGAAAGGTATAAGTTTGTTTTGTCACATATTAGTATGAAGATGAAAAACTTGCTTACCTCTTTTTCCTTAAGAATTTTTGCTAAGACTAGTGGACTGGGAAAATAAGAGGCATTTTTTAACTAAAGGGTGACTGGATCTAGACCAGATTCTAGACATTAGCTGCTGTTAGCTCTGCCATTTCAGGCCAAGAAACAGCTTTCCCTGGCTGGAGCATTCCCAAGCTATCACGGCCATCAGACAGGTGGGGAATAAATATTGCAGAATAGCAGGACATTTGAAGAGCAAGCTCCTGATCCCGGGGACTCAATTTGGACAGGCTTCAATTAGAGCAAACAGGTGTTCCTGGGGGGAACTGTCCTCAGATGGCTGGGGGTGTGCCATTCTTTCACACACATAAAAAGTTCCCCTTCCCTCTGCCTGCAGGAAAATTAGAATTAACTACAGCTTTTTCTTTTGAAATGGAAAGAGAGAAATAAATATATGGCACCAGATTTTGGCTCTGGCTGGATTTCCATGGAGCTTGCGATCTATGATGAATGAAGAGAATTCCCGTAGCCCATTATCCTTGTAGTTTTCAACACTGGGGATTCTATAAAAATTAGGTGAATGCAAAGAATTCTTTTAACCAAAAGATGTACCTATAAAATGAAATGGTCTTTTCTTCTTTTATTCATTTGTTCATTTGTGAAGTATTTCTTGAGCACTTACAATTTCCTTAACACTGGGCTAAGTGCTGGGGATAGAGCATAAAACATAAGAAAGCCCTGCCCTGACGGAGCTTACCCTGAATTGTAATCATAGTGATTCACTGGGACATCAAAGTCAACCAGCATGGTTTTTGGGAAACTGGGCAGAAGGTGATTTCTGGCATCAGAAAGATTTCTTTTCCTGATACCATATTGAAGATATGACTGACATGTTTTATTTGGTGACATTCTTTTTAAATCATATTTTTCCTATAAAACATAAAATAATAATATTAATTACATTTTTAAAATTTCATCCTAATTATTCTACCTTGAAACATGCAATTTAAGTACTCCCTTCCAGCTTTCAGCCATGAATTCGTGTAAAATGCTATATTGGGGTTTTGTTTTGTTTTGTTTTGTTTTTCTTTTTGGGGGAAATGGTGGTGGTACTGGGGATTGAACCCAGGGCTTTTGCACTGAGCTATATCCCCTGAACATTTTTTTGGTTTATTTTGAAATAGGGTCTCACTAAATTGCCAAGTTCTCAGGCTAGGCTAGAACTTGACAGCCTCATGCCTCAGCCTCCCAGAGTGCTGGGATTATAAGGGTGTGCCACCACATTCTGCCTCAATATTGTATCTTAAAGTTATCACATAGCTTCGTAATTGTATTTTTTCATACTTTAAAAATTTCTTATAATAAAAGCTTTTGAAAACTCTGTAGGAAAAAACAACTTTATCAAGAAATAGGGAGCTGGGCCAGTGATACAGCTCAGCAGCATAAGCACTTGCCTGGCAAGCACGAGGTCCTGGGTACTGATTCCCAGTACCCGCATATTAAAAAAAAAGAAAGAAATAGAGAGTATCAAAACATCACATTACCATGTGAATATGTACTTTTATGCTTTTATGTAATAGCTAAAAAATTAATTTAAAAAGAAATAGAGAAAATTATTCATAATCATACTGACTAATGGTAGCAACTGAGAAAGTTTAGCATAGTTATTCCAGCTTTTTATATGTATTTTATTTATAAACAATATACAGAATTTTATTTTCTGCTATTTATGTTAAGATTATATTGAAAGTATTTCCCATGCCATTAAAAATTCTTTGTAATTATTATTCATAGTGATTATATAATACATCTTTTTACCTCATAGGAATAGTTTCTCTGTGTTAAACATTTAAGTGTTTTCTAGCTTATCACTGATGTTGTATATCTTTGTTCATAGATTATATTATTTTCTTAGTGTAGAGTCTTTGAAGATAATTTCTCATGTTGTTTATGACTTTCCCATTCTTGAGTTCTTTATTTTCTAGCATTACACTGGACTTGGATATATATTCAAGTGACTTTTTCAAGAAAGGTATATGATTTAGATATATTCTGATTCATATACAAGAATTATCACCAGTTGTAAATACGCTACACATGTGTTTGTACGTGTGTTTGTACCTGTGTATTTTGGATTAGATATAATACTTTAGACCCTACCATTCTTAGGAATCCAGATGTTAAGCTATTGTCTTCTGGCCTTTAGTGTTTCTGAGTAGCAGATGGGTTGACCAATTTATGGAACTCTAGTAATGAATTTGTTGGTTTTGTTTAGGTTCGGTTTTATACATATTTGGAACTGAACAGTCTGTCTAGGATATTTCCAGATATAAGGTCTTTTACTCACTTTTCATGGATCATAGTAACTTTTTTTTTTTTTTTTTTTTGTGGGTACCGGGGGTCGACCTCAGGACCTCATGCGCCCACAGGCACCCGTGCCGCTGAGCGATATCACCGGCCCATTTTTCGTATGTGGGATCCGGGAGTCGAACTCGGGCCCTCGCGCTTGCAAGGCAGGCACTTACGCCGCTGAGCCATCTCACCGGCCCAGATCATAGTAACTTTAACTCTGAAAATTCAAGTCTTCCTTCTACTCCAGGAGAGTTTTCTTTCATTGTGTCTTTGATAATTTCTTCAGTTTTGAATTTTCTGGATTCCAGAACATTTCATTCTCACGTAGACCTTGGTTTTTTAAACTAATTTTCTATATTTGTCATGTATTTAAATTTTTTTTCTTTTTTCCAATTTTATCTCTAATATCATTTATTCCAATTTTGCAGGATCACTGATTCTGCTTTTTGCAGCACGGTTTCCCTGAATCTACTGCTTCATGTCTTATGCTTTTACCTTAAGTCTCACCAGTTACCTTACTGTTTTCTGCCCTCACTTTATAAAGGCTCTGCCTTCCTACTATTTTAATTGAGGATGCCAATTTCAAAACTTTTTTTTATTTCTTTAGTACACAATTTCAAAATTTCATGCTTCCTTTGAATCTTTAGAATGTTTCCTTTCCTTTGGTCTATAATATCTTTTACCATCATCCTCACATCATTTGAATTTTTTGTTTGGTTACTTTTCAGAACCTCTTGTTGGATCTGCAGGTGAATAGTGGCTTTACATTCTCAACTCTGTATCAGTTTGTCACTAGACTATCTTTATTGGAAAGAAATTAAACTTCTTCCCTCTCATATTCCTTGACTCTAGTGGGAGACATGTCCAACCCTTGTGTGCACAATTGCCTTCTCCTTCACAACCCTGCCCACCACCACCATACACAAATATGTTTCACTTATGAAGACAACTTTACTTAGTGTTCCGGGCATCATGTCATACTTTGCCTATGGCTGCCTATTATTGATTCATTGTTTTAACAGGAACTAGTCTCTTACCACATATAAAAAGGAAACAAGTTGGGGAGTAAGAAAAAAAAAATGCCTCAGTCCAAATACTTATAACTCCCAAGTTGCAATACTGTATTCACTCATGAGCAAGAGCTTCTTAATTTGTGGTTATTATGAACCTTGAATTTTTTTTATCTAGTAAAAGACTGTGGGCAGTAGATCACTGCTTACATATATTTAGCAACCCAGTTTGATTACGTAGTAGAAAATCCTTCTAGACTCTGACAATTTGTGATGTAAGTTTTGGTAGTGTAAATTTTCATCATCCTCTATTTTTTCATTTGAATTTAATAAGCACTTTGATAAAATGCAGCATAAAGTGCTGTAGACCACGCACCATTTTCAACTCAAGACTGGGTGATCTTTAAAATTGCCCTCGATAAGAGGACCATACAAACCATTCTATAGCTCAAACCTTGGGCCTGTGGTCTTGTTTTAAGTGTTGTTATTTAATTATTGATGATTTACTGACACAAGGCGTGGGGGCCTTAGGGAAAATGAAATCTCACATGCCTGTTTCTTTAGATGAGTCTTCTTTTGAGGTTTAAGTGTCCCTCTAAGTAACATAGTGAGGCGGGGTCTAGAGGGCCACTCTAAATACTGTCTGGCAAAGTCAGCCACAGCCTCTGTAGTCACTGATGGAGTCCATCAATGAAGACGAGATATGTCTGTGGTGAGATATGCCCGTTATACGTGGCAGCCTCACATAAGCCCTCTCCTGAGGGCCAGGCATTCACATTCATTTCATAGACTTCATTTCTCTCCCCCTGTGGGAAAAAGTCTAACGTCCATTAATAAAATTCACTTACCTACAGAAACTGGTTCCCCTCATAAATGCTTTTATCCTGGGAAGCATTTATTAGGAAAATGGTGATTTATTTCACAAATACATACAGGGCACTTTGCTGGGTATATAGGGATGGAGGGTACTCTTGCCTTAGGAAACTCACGTCATACTCAGAGGTACTCAGGAAAAATGCTAATTAGCATGGATAGTGATCAGAAACCTCAGTGCACGGGTCCCAGGTTGGGAGATTATTGCCAGCCTGGAGAAGTTCAGGCAGGGTTCAGAAGATGGTGCTTCTGTGTTGATTCTCGAAGGAGGGGTAGGATTCGCCTAGGCAGGGTTAGAAGGGATTCCAGGCAAAGTGAATAGAATGCACAAAGATAAAGGAGATATAGTACCTTGCAAAGCAGACTTCGCCAGTAATTCCGATCAGCTGGTTGTTTTCAAGTCTCTGGTTTTTGCCTTTCATTTTCAGATGTCCCATACTAACAGTAGAACCAAAGGTCACTTTGTAGCACAGGTCAGCTGTTATACACAACTACCACCTCTACCCGCCACTTGGAGAAAAACCTCGCCTACATGAAAGTAACTTGAAACATCTAGTTTCTAGTTTTTCTCTCCGTCATTGTTCTTTGTCTTGTTTTGTCTTGCCTTGGTTTGGTTTGGCTTTGGTTTGGTTGGGTTGGGTTGGGTTGGGTTGGATTGGTGGTGCTATGAACCAAACCCAGGGCCTTAAGCAAGCACTCTACCATTGAGTTATACCATCTACCATCATTATTCTTTATTGTGTATATACTATGTACACTAGGCAGAAGGAACCTTATTAAACAGCAAAGTTCCTTTTATGGTTTTTACATAACCCATTGATATGTTTCTTTTACAAGTTCTTACTTACCCTCCACGGGTTTCACAGTGTTTTTCTAAGAAAGGTATTACAAGCTAAGTATGTAGGGAAATGAGACCTCTGTTAAAAAGTTGGGATTTTTTTCCCCCTGCTTTGAGCCAGTTCCCAAAACGCCTGTTCTCTTAATCATGAGGCTCTGTTGCCTCTTCAGATGCTACATGGTGTGGTTGTGACTTGTTTTTTCAGCTCTGCTGAGTGTGACATCATCAGATTACTTGCTGAGAACAGGTTTGCTGAGAAGGGGGTGGGGGAGGACTATATCCTGGAGGATTTTAGGAGTTCTCATGTCAGAAAGCCTGGAGTAGCTGGAATCAAATAAAACCTCACCACACTGATGAAACTGGCCTGGGCATACTACACTTTTTTTTTTAGTAATTTTACTTTAATAGAACTTGAAATTTTTAACCCAGTTTTGCTTTGAGTGAAAAAAACATATTAACTATATGTCTTGTCAAGGTACTGCTTTAAAAACTTTTTCAGAATGAAAGTCATCCCCAGCTCCGCAGTTCTTTCTGGGTGCATACCTGCCCTATTAATCCAGAGCTCTGGCTTTTATTCGTTCCATTTGCCAATGGGATGCAGCCAGCCTTGGAGGAAGGGGCGTTCTTCACCAGCGTGACTAACGGGTTGATGAAACACTTGCCGTGCAGCTGGCAGAGTGTGGCCAGGGAGGAGGAGGAAGTGTGAGCCTCATCCTGCGCACTGCCTGATGGGTGGCATGGAAGCACGCTCCTGGCAAGTGATGAGTTCTTGTGATTCCTTTTCTCTTCTCCTGATTTTTATTTTTTACACAAATAGTAATGTCAAAACAAAAGGAAACATTTTTAAAGATGAAAGAAGAAATCAGAGCACCATCCCTGCAGTTATTTTTTCCTTGTTTTTTTTAGGTTTTATTCATATTTTGAAATTATTTATGTGCCTTTTAGTGTAAATACAATTTTACATTCTGCCTTTTTCCTTTAACATTATAGCTTTCACTGCTGACATCCATCTGATATTGTAGTTGGTGGTGTTTTTATTTAAATCAAGTTATTATGACATTATAGAGCACTGGGGAAGGCCCGCAGAATGTGGTTGGCATTCATTCATCTGTTTTTCAGAAAACAAAAGGGCTGCCTCTAACATGTCTTAGAGCTTCTGATCCTACAATCGAAGAGCACTCTGAGTTTTGGCAATTAGGTTCTGAGCTTTATTTGTACTATTCTACACTATCCATTCAAACCACTTTTATATATTAATTTTAGGGTGTTTGATGATAATACTGATGACAGAATATATGTCTGAGCATACATCTGGGATTATCTTTGGTAGGTTCCATTAATAGCCTTTTTTTTCCCCAAAGTATTCCCTAACTGATTAGAAAGTAATAACTGAATGTCTTTGCCAGACGTCAGCACTTGGGGGTGTAATTGTGGACCTTAGGCATCTACTTGGTCATCTGCTCACCAGGTGAAATTGCTCTGTACCTTGCAGAACAGTGAGGGGAAGCCTCTGAATGAAGAAAGTTAGAAGGAAGACTGAGTGGGGGGTGGTTTTGGAGATGACTCCAGAGTGAAGGGTGGATGGGGTGCCTTGATAGGGGATCCTGAACAGCCAGGGGGCAGCATGGCAGCATTTTGCATCTTAGGAAGGGGGAGACAGAATTGGAAGAGAGGGATAAACGTGAGCTCCGCCATTCTTGTCATCTTTTATATTTCTTCAGAGGCAGCAAACATGGAATCTCTCTACTGAGAACAGCATTTGAAAACTATAAGTCTGTAAGGAAACTGTAGACTTTTTTTTTTTTTTTTTCGTCTTTGGGATCTGGATAATCTTGTTTTGTTTTTTACATTAAAGTATTATTTACATACAATAAAGTTCACCCACTTTAAATATATAGTTAGATGAATACTGGTAATTTTATACAACTGTGTGACCACCATGGCACATCAAGATATAAAACAATTCCCTCTAAAGTTTTCCACCAGCTCTTTACACTCAATTCCCTTCACCCACCCTGGTCGAGGCACCAACTGATCTGCTGTCTGACATTAGACTTTTGCCTTTTCTAGAGTTTCATGTAAATGTAATTATGTAGTATGTAGTCTTCTGTTTATGACTTCTTTCATTAACCATAGAACTTTTGAAATTCAGCCATGTTTTTCCATGAATTGTATCTCATTCCTTTTAATTGCTGCATAATATTCCACAGTAGGGGTGTAATACAGTTTACTTATCTGTCACCAGGTCGTGAACATGTAGCTTGCTTCTAGCTTTGAATCTCATAAATAATGCTGCTGTGCACGTTTGTGTACGTATCTTTTTGTGGACATGTTTTCATTTTTCTTGGGCAAATATAGGAGTAGGATTTCTGGGTCATACAGTAAGTATATGTTTAATTTACAAAAACCTGCCAAATGTTTTCCAAAATGGCTGGACTATTTTTCATTTCTAGAGCAATGTGTAAGACTCAGTTGCTCTGCGTAGTTATTCTTAAAATATTCCAAATAGCTATCAACAACTCAGAACCCTTTAAAGAGGGACATTTCTCTAGCTTGTGTTATCCAAATGTGTAGGTTTGAGATCTCAGCAGCAGAAATTCCTTTGAGCAACTTTATATCCTGTTTTATATAGCTGGACATCATGGTTAAGAGCAGGGTCTATAGAGACAGAAAAATCTGGGTTGGAATCTCAATCCTTCCATTTATATGTCATCACTTTGAAGTTCTCTCTGCATCCATTTATTGATCTGTGAAAAGCTAAGAATATTTAATCAATGATTTGTTGTAAAGATTAAATAATATAGAGCATGTCAAGTACCTGCCACAGGGCTGCACCCATAGAAAATGTGCCTCTTCATATCCATGAAATAGCCCAGTATTCTCCATGGTGTGCGTGTATGTGTATGCATCAGTCACCTGTGCAGAGTTTTTAAAAACATAACCACCTGTGCTCCTACCCCAGCTCTCCTATGGAATCAGAATTTTCTGAGCTAAACGGATACATGTGCATTTTTTTAAATTTCCTTAGATAACTGGGGTAAGCGTCCCTGCTCAATAACCACTGGTTGGAAAGATTTAACAAAAAACCCTACATTCTAAACTCATACCATCAATTAGCTGTGTGACCTTGGACAAATCACTCAACCTTTCTGAGGGAGCTAATTTAGTGGAGATCTAACAAGTTTGGTCTTTCACATTTATTACATTTTTCCTAGTAGACAGTGGCCACAATTGGAGACAGATGAATTGGAGATGGTTGAGGGCCTGCCTGCTTCCCAAGTAATGTAGCAAAATGAAAGCAAATAGACTGAATTCTGCCACACGTAGAAATATGTATGAGCAAGAAGGCACAAAAACAGCCACTCAACTTGTCCTGTGAAATCCCTATTCTCTTTCCTCATCTAAGATTACATTGACAACAACCTGCATGAGAGACCAACTTGAGGCTGATGTGAGAATAAATCTAGCAACAAGAGTCAGCCTACCTTCTAGTCAAGGTTAGTGATAAAATTCTCCTTTAAATGATTGGACGCTGAACTAAGCCAGAATCTTTAATGGACACAATTCCAGGGAGACCACTGGGGACTTCAAGATTCTGATAGCCTTTCAGTGCATGCTGTAGAAATGCTAATGACACTACTTCAAGCCCGTCCACATATTTCACTGCCATTTCTGATGTCTTAATTAACCATTATTAGTTATGCTAATTAAGAGTAACTGATTAATAAGATAAAGATAGCCACAGCACATGTCCTAGCTGCCTCTGGAATATGGCTTTTCATTAGTCTTTCAAATGTTAACTAAACACTTCTGAAGTATGTATTCCCATCAGGCCACTTGAGTCACAAACTGAGCACACTGGGGCATAGATTAAAATGAACTAATGCTCTGTCACTCTGTTACAGAAGTCCTCTAAAGTTAATTACAGACAGTGTCACAGATGACTATGGAGGTTCCATCCAAACCTGAGATTCAACAGTTTTACATAGGAAAGGTCCTAATAAGTACGCTTATTTTCAGCACAACTTCTCATCCTTTAGCAGCTCTTTCTGGAGCCCTCTGAATGCCCAGGCACATGGTGTTTGTGCCGTCTCCTCCTGTGCCCACAGTGCGGACCCGAGCCTCTGTACCATGGCATCCTTTTGATTACCCACATTGACCTGTCTTATTCCCCAGGTTTCAGTGACTTGTGTAATACCCTTACAATGTTTTTACCATCTCTGCCTAACACTTATATTGTTATTTTTCTTTATTTTTTTTCACATATAAATGTCTGTGCTTGAGCTTTATCAGATAGTATTTCCCACAGACTCATGGTTTTAATGCATTTTTTCACATATTAAAACAAGTGAATAACTCAGTATCTGAAATAAAATGTTTAAAGTATTAATGAATATTTAAAATAAAAAGTAATCATCTACATGCTGCCTCATCCCTCCAGTGGTCTGCACACAGCATGGTGGGGACCATTGCTGTGTTGTCCTTGTCGGGTTTCTTGCCCATCTCCCCACTAGACAGTGAGACCCCGGAGGGCAGGGACTGGCTTTCATCTCTACATCCCTCTGTCAGTGAGCCTGGTACATAATATGCATTCAATAAATGTTTGATGAGTGAATGTCTCCCTCATGAGTACAGCAAAAGACCATTAGCAAATACAAATATTTGCTATTTTCTCACTTTGGTTCCTAACCTCCGATAAACTCTTAAGAACAAAAACATGGAATCAGAATGTAAGTAAGCACTAAAACAGGAGTAAGTAAGGTGAGGCTATTTTTCTACCTCTTGAAACTTTTTTTTTACATGATAGAACTTGTATTTATTTAATTTCCCAATGTTAAGGTGGGGAGGGATGTGTTGAATGACTTAAAATTATAAACAATTCTCTATTAAATAAAAACTTACCTGGCACAAAGCTGAAATCACTTTCATAATGTAAAATATAAAGGGCAGGGACTGAAATTCATTCTGCTTTAAATCCTCTGTGCCTTGCTAGTTTGTGGAACAGAATGGACACTCAAGAAGGGTATGGATGGTTGAATGGATCAACACACCGAAAAGGAAAATAGCAGTCGACCTACCAACTTTCATTTACATGACCCTTGCTAACTTAACTCTCCATATTTTAATAAAAGTCTTGGAGGAAACACATTCAGGAGAAGACTGTCTAATGTCTGTAAGCAGCCCTATGAATGGCATAGTTAGTCTCATTATTTTAAATAAAACTTTACTTTTAACTTTTTTTGTATGTGTGTGTGGGCACCAGGGGTTGAACTCAGGACCTTGTGCGCCTACCAGCAGGCACCCGTGCTGCTGAGCGATATCACTGGCCCTTTTTTCATATGTGGGTACCAGGAGTCGAACTCAGGACCTCGCGCTTGCCAGGCAGGCGCTTATGCCGCTGAGCTATCTCACCGGCCCTACTTTTAACTTTTTAAACAAAGTTTGATCATTCAGACTTTGAAAGAAATTCTTAATATGAAATTGGTCTCAGAAAGCAAACATTCCAGAGTAAATCAGTTGACTAAAAATTATAAACTCATGTTCTACTTACTGGGTTCTTTTTAAATGGTATAAGAAATTTAAGACATGAAATTTTTCTGAGGTCTGTCTTTCCACTGATTTCAAAAGATGAGAAGTTGAAATTAAGAGAAATATTCATCTTAACATAGTTCTACCTTAAACTTTGCTGTATGGTATTTACAGTTTTCATTTCACATTGAAGAATTTCCATTTAATTACATAAAACAGTTTAAGAATTTATTATTTCTAAATTGGGGTTTGATTAATTCTACAAATGTTAGTAAGAAACATATCTGTAGAAGAAAAAGGGCATAAGATTTTAGATACATCAAAAGCATCTAATTTTCTTGAGCCTTTAAAAGACTTAAAAATGCTTAAGGTGAAAAAGATAAAAGGACTTGTTGGTTTATTTGCATTGTTTTGCTTTTTCCCTTAATTGCTATGGTTCTTTTGTTCATAAAAAGGGAAGTGGTGCCAACTTGAAAAGGCAATTGCTCAGTGTAGTTTGGGACATTCAACTTTACCCATGTTCTGTAGTTTACTTTAAACATGCTCACTTCTAAATATGGCATCAGTTTATTATGTACAGCTCCTTCCTACACTGAAATCCTGGGCAGGCCCATTCCGGCAAAGGCCCAAACAAGGCAGGGGGCAGCACACTGAAGGTGGGCTTACGTGCCCACTGGCAAGCACTGCCCCAGCTTGCCTCTCATTCAGGTGAAATGCCCATGGTTGTAAAGTTGGGAAAACTTTCCCCCAGGGAGCCCTTTCACTCTACATATGAACCATCCCCTGGGGTTACTGATGGTTACTTCAGAAAGAAAGCAGAAGAGGCGAATATTATGTTTTTAATCATTTTTGCTATGCTCTGCAAAGTTTAAAGTACAAATCATTGTACAAAATTTGCTAAGTACCATGTTACTCTCCCAGACAACGTACAACGTGCCCTAGGGAGGAATTTTTACAGAAAGAGCCTCTTCCCTTTCCACGCCTCCAGTGTGGTTTGTTTACTGAGTATTCCAGGTCCAGAGAAAAATGTAATTAAGGGAAATGATTATATGTAATCAAATGGACACACCGAAATTCAGAAATATTATCTCAAAGTCTGAATCTCCATCAGGGCTATTTATCTTTTTCTGTTTTCTATAAAATGGGATGTGTTTGCCTGCCTGTTTGACTCAAGACAGGGCTTTCCGTTACCTTGAATTGTTAACTAATAGTCCTTATTGCTTCTGAGGACTCAAAACCACACTCTTGTCCTCATAGTTTTTCCCTTAGCTGGTGAAATTTATTTAGGAGATGTTTTATAATTTTTGTAACAGAGGCATTATTCCTGAGCCCGCTTTACATGCATTTAGAGACCAGCCTCAGTGAAATAGCTTCAGATTTCAGACTGTGTTTCTATTAACAGAAAATAAACTTTCTTACATTCTGTATTTGTTTTTGCACTATTCAAAGTGAAATATCTTAATATTGAAGAAACATGGGACTGCTGAAATGAATTTGCTTATCAGTCCTATTTGTTTCTGCCAAAATTAAACCTAAACTAAGGAAACCTATGAGCAACTTTCCTTTATTATTTTCTTGGTCAGATTCTTTGTCTTCTTAATTTGGGCTGAGCCTTCAAGAAACAAAAATAGGGCCGGGGATACAGCTCAGTGGCACAGCGCCTGTCTGGCAAGCATGAGGTCGTGAGTTCGATTCCTGGTACCAAAAAAAAAAAACAAGAAACAAAAATAATAATCATCACTTTGTTAGTGTGCACTCTGGAATTTTTTTAGCAAAGAGTCAGGTCACAACAGCAAGAAAACATGCTTTTTCTGCTGAGAAATTGTATTTTGTTGAGTATGTACTGAATCACATGAACAAATCATTAAGGCACACCAGTGAACGGGAAGAGATAAGTATTCAAAAATTCTGTGACCTCTGCTGCAAGGGTGGCTGGCAGAAGACACTAGCTTTAATTGTTTGTTTCTGTCTTGCTGGTTTTTGTTCAATAAAACATTCCATGATCTTGAGGCAAAACGTGATTGGGAAGGCAACATTTTTATTCTAATGGTTTTTATGAAGTTTTTTTAATCCAGAATAATCAAAAAATTTTTTCCTAGGTAAAATTAAATGGTATTTATATTCAAATTCTGGTTAAGCCAAAAAAAAGCCATATTTATTAGTTCTTCTTGGGAAGTGGAATTTAACCATGAACTTTCAGATCTTTTGCTTATGTTTTTTGCATTTTTAAAAAGAATATTTGATTATATGTCTACTGCCAGCAGTTTATAGCTTTGTTTCACAGCAAGAAAATAAAATAGCTACCTGAAATTGTTCTCTATATTAGCATGCATATATATACACGCATATATATATATATATATATATGTATATTTACCCTGTAGAAAAGCATCAATAGCACATTCTGATTTATGTCTGCTTTCTTTTTTTTTTTTTTAAGTGGTATCCAAAGTTTATGTGTTTATATTTTAAACTGGGAGGATTTATTATTTACTTTGGAATGAAAGCGTCTAGCAGTAATGTATATTCATAAGCTAAAATATTTAGCAAATAATGTCAGCTATACCTTAAAGCCAGTCTCCGTCACATTGTGTTATCAATAAGAACTGTCAAAGTCCTTGTTCTCTACAGCAATGATATGTATATTTTAAAACTGAAAACAGAAAGCAGAATCACAGCTGTGGCCAGCGAATCCTGAGTTGGTGGGCTCGGGATGTGACAGTCGCTCCGAGTTGGTGTATCCCGTGGCTTATCAAACCTTAAGCTGGGGCAGCATCCCACCTTCCAAACACTTGACAGTGGTTTACCTGGAGTCTCTGCTGCCTTCCTGCGTGTGGAGGACTAGTCCAGTCTGTGTTTTCACTAGCAGAGGGCCACTCTGTTTACTGAAAAACTCTAGATGTAAATTCTTTGTGGTGAAGTCAAAACAGGCGAAAATAATTCTAGCCTTAGTTCTTTGTTAAGTTTTTTTTTTTATTTATTGTGTTACGTTAGGACAACAAGAGCTGTTGCTTAGCAACACTGGATTAGGCAGAAAATAATTTAAGCTCCCAAATGAGAAACATTTGTAATTGAATATGCTCTAACACTTGCTTTACCACATGGCTTAGCACCCTTCTGCTCACACATGGTTAAACACATGTTTGAACTGGTGTTTTAACACCCGCCTCACACATCTTTATACTCTTTGTCCACATATGCTGGAACACATGCTCTGACGCCCTTTGTGCACACATTGTTTAGCACAGGCGGAGCATTGTCTTGGGTCTCATTTTCCAGAGGTTCACTAGTTAGTAGCACTCAGTCAAAGACCGATGCCTAAGAAAGTCACAGCTCTTTGTGCTCGGTGACATGCACCCTTGGGTTTCTTCTTCTTTCTGGAGAAAAGATAACATCCTGGAGATGGCCACAGCCATGTCCTCTGTCTCCACCATACCGCTGAGGGGTGGCCTTCTCAGGTATTTTAGCAGCTGGGTGTGTGATGTCCACCTTACTAGTCCACTTATATTTTCCCAGACTGCCAAGCTCTAAAGTCTGACTCATGACCAAATGTAGAAATGGGGGTTTAAAAAAAATTCTCTCACATCTTATTTGGCAATTTCAGCACGAATGGCTGCTACTGTCACTGTAGGCATAGTGAGAGCTTCCTCTTCATGCTGACCTCCTAGACCTGTCATCAGTAACATTCTATCAGTTACTGATAACAGAATACCACAGCCTGGGTGGCTGAAAACAAGAGATTCTCATTTCTCACAGTGCTGGAGTTTCAGAAGATCGCGATTAGGTGCCAGTAGATCCAGTGTCTGGTGAGGACCCATTTCCTAGCTTACAGATGGCTGTTTTGTCATTGTCTCTTCACATGCCAGAGACCAGAGAAAATTAATAGCTCTTAATTCAACTAAAATAAAATGATAACTGAAACCTGTTTAAAGTTTAAACAGTACCTTATCTATATCAGAATACTCGAAGATAAAACTTTAGTCCCATTTTATAGATAGGCATACTAAGACTTAGATATCTTAAGAACTCTGCCAAAAATCATATAGCTCATACATAATGAGGTTGGATATTGAATACCAGTCCTCTATCTAAATCAGTGTTTTTCTGGCCATGTTATAAGACTGTGTGATAAAATGTACAAGAAAGACAGAAATAGCCCCTCCCATCAAAGAGTTTACATAAGAAGAAAGATACTTACAAATGAAAAATTATTCCAGTTTTTTGAAGCCTATGAGTCGATTCTATACAAGGCATCTTATACTGATGCATCTCTCTTAATCTTACATTTGACAGGTAAGAAAACTAAGGCCTAAATACATAATAAACTTACTCTGAATCAAAGAAGTAATAAATAACTGAGCTAGAACTTGAACGCAAGCCTGATTCTAAATAAAACCATACTTTTAACCATTACTCATATTGGCTTCCAACCAACAACAATAAATGAGTTCAGAGACAAACCACAGCTATTGTATAAGGCAGTTTTAGATGAAGAAAATCCTTCCCCTAACCATTCCTGGTTATGATACCTCATGATTAGTTTTTTCCCATTCCAAACATTATACAATGAATAAATATAACAAGAAATAAAAGTTGTAGATATTAGATGACTGCATTTGTAAATTAAGCCCAAGTTTAGTCTGTACCACAACCTGGATGAAATGCAGGGCTATAAAATGTACTGCCCTGGCTGAATCTTCAAGGAAATTTTATTTTACATGTAATGTGCTCACAGTTGTCTGAATATAGGAATCATTTATATTCTATGGCTTCAAGGTTTCAAAAAGTGTTAATGGATACTAAATTAAATTATTTTAAAGTAAATTCTGCCTCAATGATTGGACCCTAAAAGATCAAGATCAAGCAAACTGTGTAAAGAATACTACCCTTGGGCCGGTGAGACGGCTCAGCGGTGTAAGCGCCTGCCTTGCAAGCAGGAGGGCCCGAGTTCGACTCCCGGAACTCACATATGAAAAAGGGGCCGGTGATATTGCTCAGCGGCATGGGTGCCTGTTGGCGCGCGAGGTCCTGAGGTCGACCCCCCGGTACCCACAAAAAAAAAAAGAATACTACCCTTGAGTTTGATGAGTCGCAATAGCATTTTTCTTAATTGTACATCAGTAACTTAAGCTCTCTTCATAACTGACTTTAAAGATAACTTAAAGGTGACTGAAATCCTTCAACTAACATTCCATGTTAAATTTGTTTGGGCCAAGATGCAGAGACCAAAAATCAGACTATTTAATCATAGAACAAGATCAGCCAGAAAGAGCATCCCTTGAATGCCTGACTTGTAGATATAAGCAGGAACTAGTGATTACTTCAAATGATTAGAAGATCCCAGAGAGAAATTTAGGGGACTCTTCGTTCTGTTTTGCCCTGCAAACAGAATTGTTAGTACAGTTACCTGGCAACATCAAAATGCAGGTGCAGATATGGAATATATTAAAACCCACTTTAGTTTCTTTGTTTTTAACTAAATTTCACTATATTGAGGTTCAAGAGCAAATAGTTACATTTTAATATGGTATTTGCCAAATTTCCAAACCTTCAAGCACAAAATCCTCAACCTTCATTTCTTCGCTTGCCTGGAAATGTAGGTAGCTCTGAGCCAAAAGCAGAAGTTATGAAGTGAGATTATACTTGGTTAGGAACAAAAAAAGTCCTACATCCACAAATGCAGATGTGCACAGCAGTCCTAGGGGAATGTTGGTATTTGATCTCTAAGTCTTAAAGGTTCATGTTCCCAAGGTTAAGAAATTCAGAGAGCCAACTTTTATTAGTAACTAATGCTGAAATTACTCTGGAGATTCTAGAAGTATTACATTACAAATCACTCAGCTTCTACAGCTAGTGAGTTACAGATACCACTGTATGAGAGAAAGGGGCAATAAGTGAAGGACATCATTCATAAACTTAATTCATAGCGGTGCAGCATGAGCGTGAGTCTATTGTGTGAGAGTTTGCATTTCAGCGAGGAAAGGAAAAGGAAGTACATGAGGTCTGTGAGTCAAAACTCCCACTAAAAGAACCAGGAAGCTTCCTTGTGTAGGGGAATTGCATGTAGCAGTCCAACTTGGGCGGTGATATCTTTCTGCTTTCCTAATATTTAACTTCATGACTTGGAACAAATTGTTATTAAGCAACATTTCCATTTTGCTGAAAGTTAAGACCTAGGTATTTGCAAAATAAATATTCATTAACAAATATGGTGCTGTGACCATCTATGAAAGAGACAAGTAACAGAAATTTCACCTCAAGGGGAGAACCTTAATAGAACCAAATCCATTATTAAAATCAGGAAAAGTTAGAGGCATTAATATGTTCCACAGCTGCCCTATAAACTGTATTCCTATAGTACATACTTGAGGACTCTAATATTAACTAATTCGCCTTCCTTTTGTGGCTAGACCCTTCCTGTTTTAAACCGAATAGTGATTTGGTTCTTGTTTTTCTAAATCAGTGTCTTTAATTCCAACAACAATAAATAAAAGGTCTGTCTTGGTTACAGGAATAAGTATTATAGGTAAAATTTACCTTTCAAACTCTACATAAATAATGTCTACCTCTCCATGTGTTTACCATTATGAGGTTGATCTGAGTTTTTAAGGTGACCAGAATGTATGATCTAAAATATATTGCTAAAGTTTGGGATATAATGCTTGATACATACATATAATTAATGTATGTCTATATAATTATAAATGTATAACATTTTAGGTGAACAACACAAAATATAGGAAAATGAAACATTGCATACATATTATTTATATCACACCAATAAATTCAAATTCAGGTTATGCCATTTGAATTGCTGCTTCACTCATCCTCACTAATTTTTCAGATATTAGATTTTGATGTGCAGTGAAGTCTAGAAATGATCATTATTTAAGTAGCTAAAAAATAGCTTGCCAAAACTGATAATAAAGGTTATCCAGGATATTCTGTCAAAATTCTTTCCAATTACTGTTGAGGCCTTAAAGGGCCAGATTTAGATTTTTATTATTATGTTAGATTTACTAATATATTTTTGATATATGCGTACCGTGATTGTCTAATGTATTGCATGATGTTGCATAATTATGGTGCTTTTAATTTGTTATATCCCAGCCTATTCTTAAGTCATATTTAAAATTTAGAATTATTTCATAGTTTCATAACTAATAACTCATTAGAAAGTTGTGCCATGTACTTGAGGTTACCTCTAAGGCAATCCATATTTAACAGTAAACTAGAAAAATTCCTGGCTACTTGACTGTCATTGACCAGTTTAAATATTTAAAGTTATCATCTTGTCTAACCATGTAGAGAAAATGGAGATTGTGTGCAAAACAGGAAAAGGAAAATTTCTTTCAAATAGTCTTTTCTAAATCAAGAAAACTTGCACTGGGATTATCTCCTAAGTATTCAAGAGATATATCTCAAATATATATATCTCAAATAGATATGAATGACACTGTGATAATAATATATTGTTTTTAAATAAAGGATCCATAGTTTCTTTCTTTTTTATTTTTCATAAGGTATATTTAACCCTGCATTCTATAGCGGTCAAATTCAGATCATTGTTGATTCATAAATTTACATTCCTATAATTTCTATTATATTTTAAAAGATAGCTTTTTGACTTGTTTCTGTCCTAATCTCCAAATGATAAGAAATTGAAACTGTTCTCTTTAATGTCTTGGTTTATTCAGGAAAATGAACATAGTCAAAAATTATATAGTTCAACCCTTGCTTATTTGTTACCTATATTATTTAGACTATCTAGCAGGTAGTTGAAGGACATTAAAGTAGACCAGCATAATGTTATGGCTATAGTAGTGTGATTTAGCTAGCATTTATTCAGTGTCTACAAAAAGGGTGCTGGGTTCAGTAGGGACACAAAGTAAGAGTGATGCTGAAGATACCTTATATGAGGTAATGAGATAATTAGGGCCTATTGGTATTGTTCAAGGTTCTCAGATTCTGGGAGTTAGACCCATCTAGCTCGTTTGAGCTGAAAAGGATTTATTAGAGTAGCTACTGGACATTGGGAAGACCACTGGAGCTCTTTTGGATGCTGTGCAGCCATGAACGAGAGCAGCAACAGTAGAGACTAAATCTTACCTCACATGGCACCCAGGATACTAGATTCCATGATCACTCCCAGAGCTGTCCCAGAGGAACCAAATGCAACACACACACTACCTACCTCACACTGATCATATCTGCTTTGTTAGTTTTACATGCACATTTGCTTAGCCCAACCTGGGCTACATGTAGAACCTGATTTCAAAAGAATCCTAGGAATGTGGTTCTTAGCTTGCTGGCCTTGCTGTCAAAGAAAACTGCTCGAAGGAATCAGAATCTCTGTGGAATGAACCCATGCACCGTAACCACCAGGGAAGCATAAAGTAGTGATTCTCAAGTTGTGTTCCAAGGAACCTTAAAATTGTGCCCATCCACCTAAAGATTGTCAAGGAGAAGAAGGAGACCAAACAGGAAGGATTTCATCAATAACAGCTAGTTCCACTTTAACCTGGCCATCAGTTGGTTATGTATGTAATCATTGTTGGAAAGCAAGTTTTGGCTGTCCTCTTTTGCTTTTGGTTTTAGTGTTAGGGGGGGTTGTGTGTGTGCATGTGTGAATTTGTGTGTGTGTGTGTGTGTGTGTGTGTGTGTGTGCGTGCATGTTTAAGGTGCAAAACTGCTAACCTGCAGTTCGTATTATTCAATCTTCTACCTACTACTTTTCATATTAGTCAGGTTATCACAAATATAGACTAAGATTTGTTCCCATAATAAGCTTTTTTAATATAACATCATCAGTTTCATAGCCAATATCTGAGTGCAAATTATATACTTCTCTCACATGCATCATTAGAGAAAATACTACTAGGAGGCCATTCATATTAGAGTTTTTAATGTGGTCACCACCTCCTGAGAACATGCCTTTGAGTTGTTTCAAAGCCTTTCCAGCATCTTCTCAGAAGACCTCAGCAGTGGAGGGCAACCCAGCCATCATAGCCATAGGGATAAAGGGACTGGACACATTTAATTACTCTTCAGCTACTTTATTTCATTTGACTTCAAAAACAAAATTAGCAGTAGCAGAAGACAGTGGTTACATGGGGTTAAGTTAATCAATGTGTGCTAATTAAATAACTGTTATGCTTCACCATTAATGCCTGTTCAGATGGTGCAGAGCTCTCAGTAAATCTTACCTACTTCAGGCTCTGTTTTTTCAGTATTTTGCTGCACAGACTGGATTTAAAGAAAGAAATGTCTAAATTAACTAGGAGAAAGACATAGCTACAGTCGAGCATGACTAATCCAAACACCCAACATCTAAAATGTTCTAAAATCCAAAACTTTTGAGCACTGGCATAAGGTTTCAGAATTTTGGAGCATTTCAGATTTTGGATTTTCTTCTGATTAGGGATGCTCAACCAGTAAATCTATGCAAATATTCCAAATCCAAAAAACTTGAAAATCTGAGACCCTTTCATCTCAAGCATTTCAAATAAGGAATATGCAACCTTACCTGCACAGATTGGTCTTTGTGGGAGGATCTGGTTGGGGCTTTTCTCATGCAGTTTCTCTGGAGCAGTTCTCATCATGCTGCACATGGCCTATTCCACTCTGAACCACAACTGCTTAGGACGTGCACTAAGGAAGCCTGTGCTTTTGCTTCCAGTCACCTCATGTTTTCAGGATGCCCTAACCTCATCTTCCCCACCCCCCATGTCCTATAGCATCAAAGCCCTGACCTGCTTTGTCACCCCAGAAACTGACAGGCAGCCCAAGATGTATTTTTAAAGCAGTGGAAGCTTTCCTTGTGTTTACCGTGTTGTTTTCTCTTGCTTAAATTGGTTTGATATGATTTTATTTTTGTTGTTGCCCATAGTTTCCATATATAAAAATGTGGTGAGTTTGTTGAACTGCTTGTAATTTTTTAAAAAATAGAACTTAAACATTTAAAACTATTACTTTCATATTATTATTGAGTGTCTCAAAAATTCAGAAAGACATAAAGAACAAAATAAAACTCCTTTTAAGCCTCATTGCCCATGGAATAATTGCTTACAATTTTGTATGTATTCTTCCCCCTTTTTCTGTGTATGTTTTATATCCAAATAATCAAATGTTTTATTGGTTTTTAAGTTTTAAAAACCTATCTCTGATTTACTCTTACTTTGATAAAAAATAAAATTTTTAAAGTTACTGTCCCAAATTGGCAGATGATACATTTTAACATAAAGAATATAGAATCTGCCTGAGTTATTATTTAAGATTGAGTATTAAGTATAAAATTCCATTTGGTTCACATAATTGCCTTTTACTTTTTCTGCTACCCTTAGCTGTAAAACATCAAACTAAAATCAGCAGCTGCAATCCTGGTTACACTTTAAGTACATAGCCAACTTCTTCACCCTTGTTCCCAGTGACGTTTATTTAGGTAAAAGTTTGATAACATTTTTCACACCAAATAAAGCAGTTTTTTCTTTGTTTTCTGTTAGACAGTCCTATCCTGATAACATTCAAGAAGTTGAACATGAGAAGTCATTGTTTCACTTTCCTACACATAGGTCCATCCTTTCACTCTGCTAGCCAGGTTTACAAGGTATATGATCTCACATGCAAAATAGATTAATTCTGTGGGCTATGTATAAAGTATTCGAATGTGTATTATTTATATGTATAGGGTTTGTTGAGATATAAAATAATTCCAAAACATTTGCATTTTGAAAAAAACGGACCTCCCCCTCCACTGATACGCAGTGTTCAGAATTTATTCATGGGCATATTTACATAAGTGGAGTAACAGGTCTGTGTAAACAGGTTACACTGATTACAAGAGCTAACGTCAGCTTGAGGATATTTGTGTTAATACTTCTGTTTTTTTTTTAAGCAAACCCTGTGTGTTCCTTACATAGAAAACTTTCTTAAAGTTGATAAAAGTGAAAACATTCATTTCTAATGTTTGATGCTGTGCCAACTACATCTTTGACAAGATTCTTTGTTTTGGTTATTCTTATCAGAGATATTTCTAAAAGGATGTGTTCTGCGTACTAATCGAACCATTAAGCAGTGTTTTTGACAGAAAAGAGTCACTAAAATATTCCATGTAAGAATTGAAGAAATTTTTGCATGATGTTGCATATTTCAAATATTTCCACCATTTAGCAATATAATTTCTGATGATCAAATATATGAATAAATACTACTCATTTATACAAAAATTGAATCCATTATACATGCATCCATTTTGCAGTATTTCCCACTTAATGGTTTGTTGTGAAATCTCTCATTGAAACTAAATATTCTCCTTTAAAAGCTGGTTAATTGTACATAATTTATCTCCTAAAAATGCAAAAGGCAGTTCCTAGTTTATGGGTAAAAGTCCATAGCTTGCAATTTCCTGCTGTTACCATAGTTGCCAGTTTCGGACTTGCAGGCTCTCAAGTCTTTGTGCTAAGTGTTCTCAGGGCTTGGCCTGTGAAAGGTTTGGAGATGGTCTCTATACTGTACATCCCCTTTCCCACCTCCGTCTTTTTTTTTTTTTGTGGGTACTGGGGGGTCGACCTCAGGACCTCGCGCGCCAGCAGGCGCCCGTGCCGCTGAGCGATATCACCGGCCCCTTTTTCGTATGTGGGTTCCGGGAGTCGAACTCGGGGCCTCGTGCTTGCTGGGCAGGCGCTTAAGCCGCTGAGCCATCTCATCGGCCCCCCACCTCCGTCTTGTCCCCAGTTAGACCACCCTCTCCCCAGCATATATTTCCCTTCATCTACTCACTGCCTTCCTTTTTATTATTCTGATTATTCTGTCTTCACTGCCTTTTAGTCACCATTTCTTCCCAGTGATTACTTCTCTTCTTTTGTCATTGGTTATTTCACCAACAAACACTTCAGGAAAGGGATGGAAAATTGGAACCCTATATTCTTATAGATAAAGAGTGTATGGATGTGCTGGTGTGGTGGCACACACCTATATACCCAGCACTCTGGGAAGCTGAGGCAGAAAATCACAAGTTCAAGCCCAGCCTGGGCAGTTTAGTGATTTAGTGAGACCTTGTCTCAAAATAAAAAATTTAAAAAAAAAATGTTAAGTGGTGGGTATGTAGCTCAATGCAAAGGTTTAGTCCCGAATACTGAAAAAAAAAGTATATGGATGAAGACTTTTGACCTAGCTTCTAGTGCTCTGACAGTGTTTGTTTTCAGACAAAACTGCCTGACATGGGGCCGGTGAGATAGCTCAGCGGCGTAAGTGCCTGCCTTGCAAGCGCAAGGGCCCGAGTTCGACTCCCAGATCCCACATACGAAAAAGGGGCCGGTGATATCGCTCAGCGGCACGGGTGCCTGTTGGCACGCGAGGTCCTGAGGTTGACCCCCGGTACCCACAAAAAAAAAAAAAAAACTGCCTGGCATCTGGGACAGACCTCTGCTGTCCCTCAGCCCCCTCTGTAGTGGCTCTCTTCCCATACACTCTCCTCTTTTTTTTTTTTTTTTTTTTTAATGTGGGTACTGGTAGTCAAACTCAGGACCTTGCACTTGCCAGGCATGCGCTTATGCCGCTTAGCCATATCACCGGCCCCCTTCTCTTCACCTACATCACACCCTACTTCTCAAGCATGCTCTCTCTTGCTTGTCTCTCGTGCCTGGACATCTGCCTTCTCCTCTTCCCCATCAAAATCTCCACCTCAAGCCCATGTCTTATTGCATACTCAAAAGAGGGAGGGGTCACAGCATCCAGACCCCTCCAATAAGAGGTCTCCACCTTGCCTTGCTTGTGCTGCTCCCGTGCAGCATACCCAGTATACCTTATATTCTTCTTATTTTGGTACCTCATTCACCCCAACAAATGGTAGGCTCAAGAGCAAAGAATTTTTTTTTCATATTTGAATCTTGAAATGCTCTTGCTACAGTTGCATCCATATGGAAGGTGATTGCTAAACACTGGCCCATGAGTTTTTAATCCTCTACTTGGAAACCATTGATTCTCTTCTAGTTAATGTTTTTAAATTGTATTCATTTAGTGATATTCTAGAGTAAGTTTGGAAACTGGTGGCTTATATGAAAGCATGGAATGACCTAACTTTGTCATGTTTTTAAGCAGTGTCCAATAAGAAGTCGGTTCCAATTTGAGAGGTACCCTGAGCCTGATTGTTTTCCAGAGCGGTAACATCTTGGAGAGTGTTGGGACATATGCCTCGGTTCTGCTTTCCAGCATCTTCCTCAGCTTTGTTAGTTTGCAGTGTTGTTCTTTTGTGACTATATCCATGAGGATCTTGGCTTTGGAATAATATTACATTGCAAATCAAATGCTGCCTCAAAAGGACCTTTCTTCCACAGTTTTGTGCATTTCTGTACAGGTTATAAAATGTCACAATTCAGGAGGGCCAATTACTAGATTTTTATTTAATGGGCAGTTTTAATGTTCTCAGAAAATCTGAAGTGTAATAGCATTTTAAACTACTGTGTTCCATTTAAAGACTTGCAACCCATTCTTTTTCTTTCTGCACATCTAGCTATATTTTGGGTATTATTTAAATTCAGGCTCCCAATCTGTAGAAAAATCAATGAGTTAATGAATCACTTCACTTTCTAAACTTTTCAAATATTTTATTCTAATTATAAGGCACGTCTGGTGACATTAATTTGATGAAATCCCAAATCGCCAATTGTGCAGACTAACCCTGACCAAGGAGTAATTTAGAACATTTTCGGTTTAACAAATGTACTGTTTTTAGGACCAAATCATGGCTTTACCTACTGAAAGAAAAACTTTACTACTAATGGTTTACTACTAAGGTTTGGAAGCCAGGTCAACATAGGTTGAACATGCTTTTAGTCCTAGTTGTTTTTGTTAGTGTTCTTTATTTGGGCCATTAAATGAAAAGCATTCCTACTACTAATAATCACCCCTGGCATTTGCGAAGCAAATTCTTACTCCTGCATGCACAGTCCCCAGGCCTGGTGAATTTCAAGGTCGCTCCCTGGCTGTATAACGAGTAAATGCCAAAGTTTCGGAACCAGAGCTGGCCAAGTCCAAGACCTTCCACACATGACTGGTGTGTGTTCATGTAAACCACTGGCTCCTGTGGGGACAAGTTGGAGAGTAAGCCAACAAAGTGATTACTGTTGGGGTCATGTGTTTTCTACTATGTGGTCCATAGCTCACAGACTGTGTCTTCTGGGGCAACAACAGAAAATGAATTCTCCAACCAGATCAAGGCCACGGTGTAGGAGAACCCACACAACAGGCATCATGTCAGTCTTTCCTACAATCCAGTTGCCTCTGTGTGGTTTCCCATTACAGTGTTCCATCCCACTTTAACATAATCGATTCTCTGTCCATTTTCCAGCTGCAGATGCCTGACACGTTTATAGTCTCAGGGAAGTAGAAATCATTTGCAAGCATTGCTGGATGACACGTCACAGTTGCCCAGTAAGACTGGTAGAGATCTCATGCCCCTCCTGCTTCAGTATTTGAATGAGTGACCAACCAAATGGGTCGTGAACCTAGGTCTCCTCATTTCCAGTTTCCTGTTCATGACATACCCAGTGCTCTGTCTTCAAAGATATCCTTGCCTGGGTGTATTCACTGTCTTACCCTCCCTCCCAGCCAAAAAGTTACAGGTATCACCTTGCTGGGCTGGCCAGAAAGTACCCTAAAATATAGTCTTGCTAATTTCCTTTTATCAGCCGAAGACAGAAAGTAGTTGGAGGCCTCACGTGTGTATTCAGTAAAAGCTCATGACTGTGGAGTAACAAAACTCCAGATCTTCCTGGAAATGTTCATCTTCCTACAGATTTTTGTCTCTACCAGACCCACAGTAAGACTCAGCAACTCTATATGAACTAAACGATAGAATCCAGCTAAGTGATGTGAATTACTATATCACATGCATATAAATGATATAAATCCAGCTAACTGTGTACTCAAGGGGAAGAAAGGATAAAGAATAGAATGAAAGCAGAAGGGTAAGAATGGGAAACTAAATAGAGGCATTTCCCTTCCTAAAGCTGTCACCTGCACCACATGCCATATTAGGAAAATCGTGCATCAGGACAGATGTGCCTTCCCAATTTTCTACTTGTGTTTCACTGTCTACTGCTTCCTCCCCAAATTATGTGAACTGATTTACTTCTGTTGCCAATGGAGACTGGTGCAGGTTCAAAGAATTTTGATTACGTCTCATTGTGCTGTATGCAGATGTCATGGGTTCAGACCATCAGAACGCGTTTTCCTCTTGTTTTTAAATTTGGGTGGCAGATACCGAGCATTTTTAAAATTAAATGGAACAAAAATTACTGCAAATATGTGAACACCTCCAAATTTTGCCCAGTGTGCTGCGGACACATTCCACTGGCCTCCTGTCTTCTGATTCCTGATATGTCTGCAGTTCCTGGTACAGGACCGCTGTCCTAGAGGAGTTTCTCTGTTTCCCAGTCTGCATAGCGTGCCTGGAGTAGCTCCCATGCCTATCCCGTTCTGAACCTCCTAGATTTGGTTCGGGCCCCACAATTCAGGTATCTGATGCTTTCTCCCTCTCTAGTTCCTATACCTCTCCAATCAACAGAGATACAGCATGCACCAGGCCAAAAGACTTACAGTATTCTTTTACAAAATTATTACTTGACTCTCTTGGGCTTTTAGAAGCCAGGGCTTTGCTTCTCAGTTTCAGAACTTATGACCTTTGCATATGATTTCTACATCATCATTATTGTCATGATTACTGTCGTCATCTTAATTGCCATTTATTTTAAGAGCACTTAAATGCTAAGTACTATGTAATCATGATCTCATTTACTTTCACTTAGCCCTCAGAGCTAACCCATAGGGGAGGCATTATTATTTTCTTTTACCGATGAGGAAACTAAGACTTTAAAAAGTTGATAACTTGCTCAAAGTCACACAACTCTCTAGTGTCGGAGACAGGATTGCAGCTACTTGAACCCATCAGCCTTAAATGCACAGCTCTCGTCTGACATCTGTCACCAGCTGGGTTCTCATGTCGCAGTAAACCTCCAAGAGGCTCAGTAACTATATGTAGTTTTAAAAGTCTATTTGAAAATCAGACTACTTTTCTATTTGTTTTATTTAGATTCTCAACAGTGTTTTCAGTTAATTAACCAGATTTTTAAGAAAAATTTAAGGGATGTGTTTACCAGATCCTCTCACCTTCAACGGGAGAGATGCTACAGTGATTTTAAGCAACCAATGTATATATGCCAGTGTTTATGTATGAAATAATTTTCTTGTGGTATAGAGAGGACACTTCCTAGGATGATAGGCAAGGTAGCAAGAGAGACTTTTGTTGTTCTCCATGTCACTTGGTGTCTGGCCCCTTCCAGGTTTCCCCTCCTTGGCATTTTTGGTCCTTTCTGGAATTTTTAATCTCCCTGCCATAACCACAGGCAGGCCTGTCTGTTCCAGAAACAGTAATTTGAGAAAGTCTGAAGAAAGTAAACAACACAAAGGCTTAACCTTAGGCCACAACTGAGTCTTCTAAGAGGAGCTCAAACGAGCACAGGCATACAGTATTAGGAGCCTCTTGACCTCTAGCCTCTGCTTGGAATAGTCCACTGTTTTCTGTGCTGTGTTGGATCTACACTCAGTACCCTCCTCATCGCTCAGTGCTTTCCCATTCTTTATTTTTTCTTATAGTTCATATCACTTCCTGGAATTATATTACAGTTTGAGCATCCTTAATCTGAAAATCTGAAATCAGCCTGCTCCAAAAGCTGAAATTTTTGGAGTCTGATTTGATACCACAATGAGGAAAAGTCAATACTATGAAACTGTTTCACACACAAATTATTTAAAACATTGTATAAGATCACCTTCAGACTATTGTGTAAGTATGTATGTAAGGTATATGTGGAACATGAATGAGTTTTATGTTTAGACTTGGGTCCCTTCTCCATAATATGTCATTACATATATGAAATATTCCATAGTCCAAAACACTTCTGATTCCAACCATTTGTGATAAGAGATACTCAACTTGTATACACTTAGTTGGTGTTTTACACCTCTCTATGTAGAATATGGAGCTTATGCTCCATAAGAACAGGAACTGTTTTACTCACTGCTGTAAATCAAGCATCTGCAAAAGGACATGGACATTGTAGGTCCTTAATACGTATCCAATACAAGGATCAACCTCTTATCATGCCTCTTCTAAACTGGGTAGCTTTTCCTTTTAGCCTTTTTTTTTTTTTTTTTTTTTTTTTTTTGTTCTCCCAGAAGAACAGACTTAAGGAGTCATCAAACCTGTGATTTTACTGCTACTGTTTTCAGGAGGTGAATTTTTTTCTTAAAAAGGGCAATCTAACGTTGACATAAAGAAAACAGTTAAGCAAGTGCTGGCACAGTGGTGCTTAGGTATGGTCGAGTAAGGAAAATGAGATCTGGAATGTCTGGAAAGCTCTATCAGATCAGGAAGTGCTGATCCAACAAAACCTACCGTTGTGTTAGCGGATAATCTTCATGCGTGTGAAAGATCGTAATAGACCACGCAATTGGTTTTGGAATAATTATGAGCCATCCTTTCCAACCTCACATAATGTGCGTTGTGTTTGTGGTTCTTTTAGAATTATCTTTGACTTGGGGGGGGTATAAGTTACATGTATGAAATTAAAACTGAAACATAAAAAAACACCTGAAACTTATTCACAATTGCATCTGTATATATTCTCTTTTAAATTATTCCCATAACTTTGAAGTCAGGGTTAAACCTCAGGCTTGTGTTTTCTTATGACTTTTTTTCAATATTTGGGTCCATTGATATCCGGAATTGGAAGCATGTAATGAAGCTCAAAAATATTCAAGAACAAATTGTGTCATATAAAGTTCTCCCTAATCTTACCCAAAAATGCAAGATTATAAATTACTGAATTTTAATAGCTCTTAAATCTTGCAGCAGGAAGGAAGATTGCACTAGTTAATAATTTAAACACTAAAACTGGGGTGGAGAGAAGGAGTCCCACGTAAACCCTATTAGCCTCCCTATTATGATTGTTTTGAAAATCAGTTTTATGAAAACAATTATTTTGTGATGACATATTTGAGAGATCCTCTTTGTTAAAACTTTTGTAAATGGAATTATAAAATTGAGATGAGTTTCTTCTGGAAAATTCTTAGGGAGGATAAGGTGAGTGGACAAAGAGAATGACGAATAGTAGGTGTGGAAACCTTCTTGTTCATAAAAATATTATTTTCCATATGTTAAAAAAAGACCTTTTCTGCCTTCCATCAAGAAATATAGTCAGCAAGCCTGTGTACTTCCTTTTCCTTGCCAGATATTTGTTTCTGGCTGGAAGACATTTTGTGATATTTATTTGATGACACACACCTGCTGGGTAGATGAAAAGCGACAGCTCCTGAGGATGACCTACTTTAGGGGTGCATTAAACTTCTGAGGACTTTGGCAGGTCATCCTTAAATCATTTGAATGCATCTTGATGTCACCTGTTGCACATCTCTAAGGCTAGTGTGTTGTAGACTTGTTGGAGGCAGCGCTGCTAGCCCCAGGGAAGAGATTTCAGAGTCAGTAACTACTTTGTAAGTGTACTGAGACTGGCGAGACTCTGCTCTACCAGACCTACTCCACATAAAGTGCGGTTCTCAGCACTCTGGATGTGGATTGGCCCAGGGACCTGCCGGCTGGAGCAGACCATCTAGGAAGGGAACCAATAGGAACAGGAGTACTGGCCAAGGTAGAAAAGATACATGCAAGGAAGAAAATACGGGTCTCCTGAGGGGCCAAAACAAGGGAAGATGCTAGAAACTCAGATGAAGCATTCTGGTAGGAGTTTACAGGATGTACAGAGGTTCCAGCTGACATCAGGGTGGAGTAAGGAACATTTGAAATACATGTTACCAGCTTTCCTTTGAAATCATCTTGCCTTGGCATGTTCATTTCTGTTCCACAGACATACATTGAGCCTTGACTGTTGTAACATGGTGACCCTAGGTAGTCAAGATGCAAATAAAAATAATTCGTTTTGATCTCCCAACTTTGCAGTCTAGTGAGAAAAATTCCTAGGCAAATTTTATTAAAAATTGCAATATAATGTAACAGTATATGTACACAAGAAATTCTTAGCTGTGTTGCACTTCCTGAAGTTGGCGACGCCTGCTCTGAATTTTAAAGAGTTAAGTATGAGTCAGCCAAAGAAGAAAGAACAGGGACATGGAGGTATTAAACAATATGATGTCTCAGGAACTGCATACTCTTCAGTCTTTCTCAAGCAGAAGAGGCAAGGCAGGAACCAGTGGTTGGGCCAACTTGTGCCTTAAGAGGGGTTGTAGTTTCCCCACCATCTTAAGAGCCCCTCACTATTGCCAGAGCAACTCCACGCAAACATGAAAGTTGTAACAGGAGAACTATGTTTGCTTCCTAAACGCGACTTCGCAACAATTCCTTCACACTTCTTGTAGCCCAGTGTTCTGCTGCAAGGAAAATGTAGAGATTCCACTGGAGGAAATTTGATTCACTGTTGAGTAATTGTAAGCTCTCAATCTGACTGAATTAGGACATTACTTGTTGATTCAAGGGGGTCTTCATCCATTACTTTTGTTTGCATGTCTATAGGTTATGGTTGAAAGACTTGGCTCCAAATGCCCTATGTCCTCTGTATGGGTCAGGATAGCAATCTCTACTTAGGACTCCTTTCCGCCTCGTAGCTTGTCTGTTCCTGTGTAACAAATCACTCCAAAATGCAGCCAACTGGAGACTCAAGAGTGAATGATTTCAAATCCCTCCTTTTCTCCACACTAGGAGTTAGAAGGTACTCTCAAACAAGTTTAGTCAGTGGTATTGAGTGGAGTGGTACATATTTCACATGGTTGAAAGAGAGAATGTAAAAGAAAAGCCCACAAGGGCCAGAGATATAGCTCAGAGGCACAACGCCTGCCTGGCAAGCACAAGGTCCTGAGTTCGAATCCCGGTACCAAAAAAAGACACACACAAGTTGCACTAGAGGAATTTAAAAAACAGAAGCATTAGTGTGTTCTTCATAAGAAATCTCGTGATTTAGATTTAAAGTTAAACTACTGACAAAGATTTTTCAGTGTTTGATAAGTTCTTTAGAAAGTGTAGTGTCTTTAATGAGGACTTTTAGTGTTTATGGAGACATAGTGAGAAGTTGAGTTCTTCAGATTATTTTCTGTTAAAAATATATGGTGCATAAGCAGTGCAATGGACAGTTTTTCCATGTTGGATAACCTAGAAAAGAATATAACTCTATTTTAAAATCCTTTCCAGTTCAAGAGTTATCCAAGCAAATAGTATTGACCAAGGTGTTGAATGCACCAGTTGTAATAATGCTACCCTTTCATAAAGCTAAGTAATCAGGAATAATGCTGAAAATAAGACGACAGTCACTTATTTACTCTCTTTGGCATTGTTAGTATTAATAATGCATTTCAACACAGTAGAATTGCTAGATAATGCTTTTGTGACTTTTATGCAGGTTATTGTTATTTAAATGAACAGTCTACTGCACTGTAATGAAGAAATGCATGCTTTTCCCAACTCACTTATCAACCAGGATTGTAGGAAAATGAGAATTTGTGTCTGCCTTCATTCACAGAGCAAACTGGAGGTCACTGTTTTCAATAGGAACCTTTTTTTAGCCTTTCAACAGTGAATAATTAGGAGCTGCTGCTTCTGAAATTACCTGTATTCACTGTAGAGAAGCAAAGACTTTTATCTTCCATGATGAAATACATTTTCTCATTCAAACTTTGTCATTCTTTTTTTAAATGGCATTTTACACTGCTGAGTCAATCCTACGTAGTAAAATAAAAGAAACATATTTTGTGTGCCACAATAGCCTTGTTTATTATTTACTTTCTTAAAATTCAGCTGTTCCTTGAAAAGTGATCCAAATGCAAAAATGGATTTAAATCAATTGAACATGTAAAGCAATTATCCACATAAAATGTGCATATACAAACACACATATTCTTTGTACTTTGATTTAAATTAAATTGATCCTGGATCTTTATGGTTTAATAATTATGTGCTTTGAGTTTTTAATGGCATTATTGAAATATTATTTACATATGATTTATATATCATGTAATTCACCCATTTAAAGTGCACATTTCAATGGTTCTTAGTATATTCACTGAGTCATGCAACCATTACCACAGTCAATTTTAGAACATTTTTATCACTCCAAAAAGAAATCTGGTACATGTTAGCAGTCACTCCCCATGTCCCAGCAGCCCCAGTAAACTACTAATCTACTTTCTGTCTCTATAGGTTTCCCTTTTCTGCATAGTTCATATAAACAGAATCATACATTATGTGGTCTTTCCTTTCTGGCTTCTTTCCCTTATCAAAATGTTTTCAAAGTTCATCCATGTTGTTGTATACATCAATCAGTACTTCATATCCTTTTATTGAGTAATATTCCATCATATGGATATACATTTTACTCATCTGTATATCAGTTGATGAACATTTGGGTTGTTTCTGCTCTTTGAGTATTGTAAGTAATGCTGCTGTGAACATTCACATATAAGTTTTGGGGCAGACATACATCTATATTTCCCCTTTTCCTTGGAATGGAATTGCTAAGCCAGATGGGAACTCTGTGCTTAGCTTTTGAAGAACTGCCAACTATTTTCTAAAGTGGGTGCTGTTTTACAGTCCCACCAGCAATGTGTAAGGATTCCAGTTTCTTCACATCTTCACCAACACTTGTAATTGTCTATCCTTTTTGTTATAGTTGTCCTAGTGGGCATGAGGAACTATGTGATTGTGGTTTTGATTTGCATCTCCCTAATGGCTAATGACATACTACATCTTTTCATATTCTTGTTGGCCATTTATATCTCTTCTTTGGAGATATGTCTGTTTCTACTGAGTTTTTACAAAGCTCTTAATCTCAGGAATATGATTAGCAGAACTAAATTAGAAACAATTATATCTTCCAAAAGGAAGTAATTTTCACAGTTACCTATAGATCGAAGACATTGTTTTTACAATAGTAGCATTTTTGGATTATGGGATAACTGAATTGTTCTCAGAAACTAATTTGCTTATAAATTTTCTTCAGTTTGGTTAACAATATGGATATTAGTGGTCTCAGAATCATACCTAGAAAAAACGGTTAAAGATCAGCTTGTCCAATTAATTCATCTGACATTAAGAAACCAAGGGTCTAACTGGTGATATGTATGTGGGTTCCACAGAGAGTTAATGATAGAATTTGAACTCTATCCACATGGAGTCCATGTACTTAATAATCTTTTTCCCTTTGGGAGAATATACTACTTTTCGAATAAGTTTTCACTGATTTAAAAAAAAAAAAAGTAAGCCAGGTGGTGGTACATACCTTCAATCCCAGCATTTGGGAGGCTGAGGCAGAAAGATCATCATGAGTTCAAGACCAGCTTGGGCTACATAGTGAGTTCAAAGCCTTGCAGCTACATAGCAAGACCACCTCAAAAACCATACATACTACATACATACAAATTTTTTAAAATAATAATGAAAATCTCCTGCAATTAAAAATCAAAAAATTTACTGTTAAGTACTTAATACACATTATTTTGTATTCATAGTAGAATATGTAAGATTAATATTCTGTCCTCTTATGTGTGGGGAAGCTGAGGCTAGCTATCTTGTTTGAGGGCCCCCATGTAGTGAATGTTGATTCTAAATGGGACTTTCTGATTCCAAGGCCTTTGATCTTTTTGTTGTTCTGGTCTGTCTATGACTAAAAGGCAGAGTCAGCACTTTGGTACCCATGCCATCTTGCAAGACTTGTTTCTGATTCACTCAATCATTGAAGCAAGTAACAGTGGTGCCATGGAGCGCTCATATGCATCATTACCTAACTCACCTACACTGATGTATGTGGCTGCCAGAGTAGGGTGTGCATTTCAACTGACCAAAACATTGTTCAAATATAAAAATACTGTACTGCAAAGTACTACTGACACAGCAATTTATACTTCTAGAGTTCTTTTCAGGTACAAAGCATTTGACTTCCACTTTTAATTTGATGCTTACGATTATAACAGTCTTTCTGTTGTGATTTCTGTGTATTTCATGATGAAAGCAAGGCCTTTTGTTGCTGTGATCATAAAGTCTGAGAGACAGCCACATCTCAAGTCCAAGTTTCTTGGCTCCTGGTGGTCGTGTGCTTCCCTCCAGTGAACCATGCTCTGCCTAAGGACATACCGAAGGACACTCGTTTGAAAGAAGGCACTTTGTACCATTATTTCAGACAACAACAGAGCTATGAACAAGTAGAAGTTCGAGGGAGGCTCATTTTTACCCCATATAAAGAAGACTTGATCTGCCCGACAATGAAATGTGTTGTCTTGTGAAGGAATGGGAGCTCCAGTCATTGAACTGTTCAAGCTAGGGTTGAATGAATGTCCATCTGGGAAGACGCCCTAGGAGGGATTTCTTTATTTCCTTATTTAATTTGTTGTACTGGGGATTTAATTTAGAATCTTTGCACTGAGCTACCTCCCCAGCTCTGTTTGTTTATTTTTTATTAATTTCCAAACAGGGTCTCACTAAGTTGCTAAGTTGCCCGGGCTGAGCTCAAACTTGCGACCCTCCTGCCTTAGGCCCCCAGAATGCTGAGAGTACAGGCGTGTGGCACCACACCCATCCTCTAGGAGGGATTTCTGCAGTGGGGTAGGAGTATGTGTATGTGTGTTAGTGGTGTGGAGAGATACAGTATTAGATGACTTTTAAGATTTCTTCACATGATTCTCTATATAGAAGAACATGATACTCTACATAGAAGACTCCAAAATCTCCACTAAAAAACTGCTAGATTTAATAAGTAAATTCAGTAGCATAGCCGGATACAAAGTCAACACTCAAAAATCAATAGTCTTCCTGTACGTGAATAACAAACTCACTGAAAGAGAAATTAGGGTAACAACACCTTTCACAATAGCATCCAAAAAAATGAAATACCTAGGAATCAATCTAACAAAGGATGTAAAAGACCTCTACAGTGAAAACTATAGTACTCTGAAAAAGGAGATTGAAGAGGATATCAGAAAATGGAAAGATATCCATTGCTCTTGGGTAGGAAGAACCTAGTATACTGAAAATGGCCATACTTCCAAAATTACTGTACAGATTTAATGCAATTTGATCAAAATTCCAACAACATATCTCACAGAATTAGAGAAAACAATCCTAAAATTCATTTGGAAGCAGAAGAGACCTGAAATAGCAGAGGCAATTCTGGGCAACAAAGGAAAGGCAGGAGGCATCACAATCCCTGACGTGAAATTATACTATAAAGCTACGGTGATAAAAAAAACAGACCCAAAGAGCAATGGAACAGATTAGAAGATGCAGAAACAACTCCAGACATACTAAGCCACCTTATCTTTGACAAAGGTGCCAAACACATTTACTAGAAGAAAGATAACCTCTTTAATAAATGGTGCTGGAAAAACTGGCTCTGCACATGCCGAAGATTAAAACTAGACCCATATCTTTCACCATGCACTAAACTAAATTCAAAATGGATCAAAGATCTAAATATTAAAACAAACATTAAATCTGTTGGAAGATAGAATAGGTAAAACTCTTGAAGACATTGGTGTAGGCAAAGACTTTATGAATAAAACCTCAATCGCATGGGAACTATCACAAAGAAAATCAACAACTGGGATCTCATCTTATTAAAAAGCTTTTGCGGGGCCGGTGAGATGGCTCAGCGGCATATGCGCCTGCCCGGCAAGCGCAAGGTCCCGAGTTCGACTCCCGGAACCCACATACGAAAAAAGGGCCGGTGATATCGCTCAGCGGCACGGGCGTCTGCTGGCGCGCGAGGTCCTGAGGTCGATCCCCCGGTACCCACAAAAAAAAAAAAAAAAGCTTTTGCACAGCAAGAGAAACCATCAACAGAGTGGAGAGACAACCCACAGTGTGGGAAAAAATTTTTGCCAGCTATTCCTCAAAGGATTACTATCAAGAACATATAAAGAACTCAAAAAAATCAGACCTCCCAAATTTAAAGACCCAATCCAAAAATGGGCATCTGAGATGAATACACACTTCTCAAATGAAGAAATACGAACAGCAAATAAATATATGAAAAAATGTTCAACATCACTGGTCATTCGAGAGATGCAAATTAAAACAACACTGAGATTCCTTCTCACTCCAGAAAGAATGGCTATCATCAAGAAATCAATAAGAAATGCCGTCGGGGCTGTGGGGAAAAAGGAACCCTTCTTCACTGTTGGTGGAAGCATAGGCTGGTGCAACCACTGTGGAAATCAAAGTGGAGATTCCTCAAAAAACTAAGTTTCGAGGTCCCATTTGACCCAGTTATTCCCCTCCTGGATATCTTCCCAGAAGAATTAAAAACATCCTATCACAGTGATATATGTGCACCCATGTTTATAGCAGCACAATTTGTAATAGCTAAATCTTGGAAACAACCCAAATGCCTATCAACTGAGGAATGGATTTAAAAAAACATATTTTTATGCAATGGAGTACTACTCAGCCATAAAGAAGGATAAACTGGAGACTTTTATAGGTAAATGGATGCAAGTCGAGACCATACTCATAAGTGAAATAAACCAGATGCACATGTGTAAACATCATATTGTCTCCGTAGCGTGAGAAGCTAAAAGAGTAAATAAGATCCAAAATGTACAATAGATATTGTAAAATGGGAAGAAACTGTTCAAAAGGAAAGAGAAACTGGGATGGGGGAATGGAGAAGGGAAAAGCAAAAAAAAAAAAAATATATATATATATATATATATATATATATATATAAGATAGATATACTAATTTCTCTTAGTTCATTGAAAAGAAAGATTTGTGCTAATATTGTTTGGACAATTGAATGCCGATATCTTGTACTCTGAGTAACTAATTTAAAGATAACAATACACAATGCATTAACCATTTTTACCCTCCTATTATGTTGTTTTGAAATTTTGTTCTATTTTTTTTCTCCTTAAAATAAAAATTTAAAAAAAAGATTCCTTCCAGCTATGAGATTGTGCATCTTTGTTCCTAGCTGAAAGCGTGAACTGACTTCGAGGGGTCCTCTGTATCCTTATTGAGGAAAGAGACTTAAGTGCTAATAAACTGTCATCCTGCACAGTTTTCAGTACAGGGTTTTCTGTAACCAAATTTATCATCCTGGATTACTGGTTTCCAGATGATTAGAATAGCGTTTCCCATCTATGTTAATAGGTGCATGGCATGACAAGGGTTCCTTATTCAGATAAATTTGAATATGAGCCTTCAATATGCCATTGTCTTTTGTGACTATTCAAGAGGCCGAGAAAATATACAGCAACTTCTAATTTACTTTTTACTTTTGCAAAGCATTTCAGAAACGCATATTTCAGTTTAACCTAGTGATTCTCAGCACTGTTTGCTGATGAGAATCACCTGGGGAGCTTTTAAAAAATATGGTTGCTAATTTTTAACAAAAGTGCTAAGTACACACATGGGGGAAGACAGTCTCTTCAATAAATGGCACTGGGAACTTTGTAAATCCACATGCAGAAGAAGGAAACTAGACTCTCTCTCACCATACACAAGAAACAACTCAAAATATATCAAACACTTATGTGTAAGACCTGTAGTTATAAAACTACTAGAAGAAATACTTATGACATTGGCCTTGACAAAGATTTATTGGATAAAACCCCAAAAGCATAGGAAACAAAAGTGAACAAAGACAAATAGGATTACATCCAACTAAAAAGCTTCTGCACAGCAAAGGAAACAAACAACAGTGTAAAGAGACAACCTACAGAACAGGAGAAAATATTAAGAAACTATGTATTTTTTAAGGTATAAATATAAAAAATGTATCAACTCTATAGAAAAAAAAAAACCTAGATTTTTTTCAAAATGGGCAATAAGTCTAAAACACATTTCTCAAAAGACATGCAAATGACCAATAAGTATAAGAAAAATCCTGTACATCCCTAATTATCAGAAAAATGCAAATAAAAACCATAATAAAGTATCACTGCACTCAAGTTAGGCTAGCTATTATTAAAAAAAAAGAGATAAGTGCTGGTGAGGATGTGGAGAAAAGAGAGCCCTTATACACTGTTGATGGGAAGTACAGTTATGATGGAAAGCAGCATGGAGGTTCCTTAAAAATTGAAAACTAGAACTACCGTATGATCCAGCAATCCCACTTCTAGGTATATAGCCAAAGGAAATGAGATCAGTTATGTTAAAAAGACAGCTGCATTCCCATGTTAATTGCAGCACTATTCACTGTAGCTAAGGAATGGAATCAATCTAAGTGTCTGTCAACTGATGAATGAATTAGAAAAGCAATGTATATGTGTATATGTGTGTATGTGTGTGTGTCAGAATACTATTTAGCCCTTAAAAAAGAAGGATGAAATCCTGTCATTTGAGACAACATGGATGGAACTGGAGGCCAAGACATTAAGTCAAATAAGTCAGGCACAGAGAAATAATGCATAGTTTCACTCATAGGTGGAATCTAAAACATTAATCTTTTTTTTTTTTTTTTTTGTGGGTACCGGTGGTCGACCTCAGGACCTCGCGCGCCAGCAGGCGCCCGTGCCGCTGAGCGATATCACCGGCCCCTTTTTCGTATGTGGGTTCCGGGAGTCAAACTCGGGCCCTCGCGCTTGCAAGGCAGGCGCTTACGCCGCTGAGCCATCTCACCGGCCCTAAAACATTAATCTTAAAGAAGTTGAGGACAGAACAGTGGTTACTAGAGGCCGGGGAGAGTGTAGGGTAGGAGGGATGGGGAAAGTTGGTCGTTGAGTTCTAAATTACAGTTAGGAGAAAGACACTCTGGTGTTTCGTTGCACAGTAGAGTGACTATAGATACCAATGTTGAGAAAATGGTCTGCACTATACAGGGCTACAAGCAAGCCCTGACCTTACCTGAAAACTAAGAACTCTTAGCAACATTGGCAGCATGCTTCCTCAGATTGAGAACTTCCCAGTGAGAGGGTTGTCTTGAAACAAGATTTTCTGCAAGAAGCTGAGACTTGAACCAGGTAACCTAACATTCCATCCAGTGCTTAATCTCTGCAAGACAGAGGGCGTGTACTGAAGACTAATGTGGCTTCTATTTAATAACAGCTAAGCGCCGTACATGGCAGGCTGCCCTCCTGAGTCTTCCGTTTCAAATGGCCCACTCTGCTGAATGATTCAACATGCGATTCAGAAATCATGATTGTGGGTGGGGTATAGCTCAGTGGCACAAGCGCCTGCCTGGCAAGCACAAGGTCCTGAGTTCAATCCTAGTACCAAAAAAAAAAAAAAAAACAAATCGTCGTTGCTATTAAACAGGAAGTAGTTGCTAATTATGCAGAAGGTAAATACAATTGGAATATGTGGGATAGCCTCAGAGAAAAATTAAAGAGCACAATTAGGCATAGTTTCAATAGTTTTTGGTTGATGTAGGAAGCTCAAAGTTGCTCCAGTCACAAAGAATATAGTAACAAGAGCCCCTGACTCTCTGGGGTTTGGGGCAAGCATGAACATTATGTGAATATTATGATTTTTTAGTACAAAGATTTCCTCAAGACACCTTCTAACTGCACTTGTGGAATGGGTGGAGTATTCCTAGCAGAAGCTCAAAGGACTGTAAAACTGAATAACATCTTTGTCTCAAGAACTTATATGAGAAATTTTATTTTCCTTTTTTCTCCTACAAGCATTTTGTGGTTCACCATTGCAGACACTGCATATCTTTGTATCCCACACAGTCCCCATGTTGTTTGCTGGTTGTGGTCATTTAATTGGAAAAAGCTGACATAAAGGTATTATAGGTCCCAATCGGTCATTTTTGTATCAAATGTGGTGTTACTGCTTTTGACCAAACCCCTTCGAAAACCAAATTTATTATAGTTCTTTAAAAACATTAATAACATGAAATGATAGAAAGCTGAAGAAAAGATGTGTGTGGCTTTGAAATATACCAGTTACCTACAGTTCTGAGAATTGCTCGCCATGGCATATTGCCATCAGTGTATCACAGAATTGTGGATTGCATGGATCTGTTGGTACTTCTTATGGATTTTCCTTCAGAATGAGGTGACAGAGGACATTAGGTTGTGGCTGGGAGCCTCTTGCCTGCTTCTCCCAGGAAGATCCTGGAAACCTCTGTCTCTGCCAAGCAATTCAGAAAGCTGCCCCAGTCTCTCTTGGAGAAGATAGACTCACCACAGCTTGCTGTCTCCCATGAGTCCCCAGGCACCTTGTGACCCTGCCACGTAGGACAGTGACTCTGAAGTCCCTCCAGTGATCTGTGCTTGCCCTCCCTCAGACTCCCGGACCTGGCCAAGTGTGGGCATGAACTCAGCAACTTAGTGGACAAGGGCTGTGCGTCCATCAGCTTGCCCATCTTCCTTGTTTTACTTTCTGTGAGATTCTGTGTCATTTTTCTTAACCTTTGATTTCAGAAATTTATATACAGAGAGACAGAAAGTAGTGTACTGAGCCCCTCATGTCTCCAAGACCCACCTTCAACAGCTACCAACAAAATAGCCGTTCTTGTTTTATCTTCCTCTTTCCTTTCTCTTGTTTTGCTGGAGTATTCTTAATTCTGGTTACCCTGTTTTAACTATAAATATTTTAGTGTGTAGCCCTAGCACGTGAAGCACAACTTTTTAGAAACTTAACCATAATAGCATTATTACACCAACAAATTTAATTTAATAATAATTGCAAACCCTGCCTCAGATTCATTTTCCTGGATCATTCATAAATGTCCACAGTTGGGAAGTTTAAATCAGGATCAAACCAAAGTGTACCTGGTTGCATTTGGTTGATGTATCCTTATGTCTTTTTAACCTACAGATCTTTCTTCTCTTTTAATTGCATTTATTTTTTGAATGACTTATTGACCTGTAAAAATTTGCACATTATGTGTTTGGTTTATTGCATCCTCATGGTGTCATCTAACATGCTCCTCTTTCCTTCATATTTCTGTGAACTAGTTATTAGGTCTAAAGACTTAATGAGATGTAAGTTCAGTTTCTCCTATCAGGAGGCACATAGTGTCCAGTTGCATTCAGGAGGCACATAGTGACTGGCTACATCCCTTTTATTGATGTCAGGATTGATCGGTGGGTTCTGTTACAGTCATACAAATTGATCCATAATGGCATTCTCTATCAAACTATTAATTAAATACCTTTAGCAACCATTGTGGTTGATGCCCACATCCATTAGGGCCTACAAATAGTGATTTTCACTTCTGTCATACTTTCTGCATTTATTAGCTACTATTCTTGTATGTAGAAGAACTCATTAACAACTATTTGGATGCTCTAAAATACAGGTCATACAAGAAAAGCAGCACAAATATTTTTCTAATTATTTAACAATTTTCGGAACATTGAATTGCACCAACAACCTCCAAAGGGGACCAATGAGACCTGTTTGTTTTGTAGGTCACTATAAACACCCAGCTTTATATCCATTTCATGTGTGTTATTCTTTTGGATGCCCAGAAACCCCTCTTCGATCAATGGGATCCCTTCAAGTTGCCTCTTGTCACTGTTTGAAGATTCCACTAGTCTTCGCTGGCAGGATGAAATACCCCAAGCTCCCGGCCCAAACATGGAATCAAGTACTTCTGCAAGAAGCTGAATTCCTTTCCATAAGAAAGTTTGTAAAGAGTGCAGTCTGGCCACAGGAGCACCTTCCCCCCCTAAAATGGCCATATGTATTTTGGGGTGGTGACCTCTTCCTCCTTGGTATCTCATGATGGATGTTTTCTATGGCCATTTGGTTCCGCATGGACAGCAACACCCCCCACCAAAAAAAAGGCTCCTCATGATTCCACTTCTGCAACCACACACAACGTCTTGCCTTAGCCCTTACATCCTTCCCTTCAAAGTCAGATGCCCCCATTCATTGCTGGGCTTCTAAGAAAGCAGTGTGGGGAATACTTCCATAATGCTGAAGAATTGTGAAACCCCTTTTAGTAAGGCTATTTATTTATTTTAAACTTTTGCAGTTTACTAGTCCTCCTGTAAAATCCCACCCAATTGCCGCAGATAAAAATCTTTACTCCTTGTGCCGTTGTCCAGTCTCTGCCTTGTTTTACCAGCACCAACATTGGCCTTTGCAGTCCCCTATTTTCATTCTGTTCTAATGTTCCTTTCACTGTTTTCTTGAGGTCCTTTTCTTCTCTTACAGACCATGTCTTGCAAGTCTGTGTTTGGGTTCACTTTTCTTTACATAATCCGAGGAATCATACATGATCCAAAGCCATTTGTCTTGCTCTACCGGAGTGGGCTCTGAATCTGAACACAAAGATGACATCCAATGTGCTCATGTACATTTTGATTAACTTTTCCCAAGTTTCTTAGGTACTTGTGCTTCCCCAGAATGAAGGACATCAGTGACCATTTGCTCCTTCTTAAATAGTCAGGTGGTCTTGAACTTCCTGCTCTAGGTAGTTACTGTATCAAGATGGCAGTCAACCTTCAGGCAGCCACGGTAGAAAGAACTTTTTTTTTTAATTCTTAGATGGAGGCAATCTCTTATACTTATCCAAGTCTTTGGTAGACAAATTTGTCTGTTTTTTAACTTAGAACTATAGTGCACAGAAACATGGCGCAGGGAAATGGTCCAGTCCCTAGAACTGGAGAGGCACCATAAAACCAGCAATCCAGCCAGGTGTGGTGGTACACACCTATAATTCCAGCTACTGAGGAGGGTGAGTCAGGCGAATCTTGAGTTCTGAGGTCAGCCTGGGCAGATTAGCAAGACCCTGTCTCCAGTTTAAAAATTTTAAAAAGGGCTGGAATGTAGCTCAGTGGCACAGCATATATGAGAACACACACACACACACACACCAATCCTCTCAGGTATGTGTGTTTCTAGTAGGGTGGTTGAATGTTGAAATTTTTAACTGGAGTTGACAGGCAATAAAAAAAAATTTAGGAATGAGTTTATCTTAACCATTTTTAGGCCATATACCCATTTGAATACCTGATAAAAACAATGGATCATTTCTAGAAAAATGTACATACATACAAAATTTTATAGGCAATTTCATGGGCTTCAAGAACCTTAAACCATCTTAGGATGTCACTTATTGCCATAAACTAAATCCTGACATGAATTGGCTTATTAGAGGCTGTAGGATTTGGAAGTGGGTCTGCACAGGAAGGCACATAGCAGAAACCAGGATGCCAGTTTAAAATCAGTCCACTGAACATTATTTGTTCTTTGGTATAGAGCTACTCCCAGTGCCAGTCCCTGACATCGTATATGTAGACATTAAGCATAGGCATTTTAAAACATGGACAGCAACTTAACATTGTCACACATCCAGCGAATGCTCATTGGACTTGTCTCATTAAAGAGGACATAGATGATTTGGCGTGCTGTCAAGTTCACATGTGAGTTGCAGGTGGCAGGAGCTATGTAGTAGTCATGCAAACAGGACCCCTTATTCCTCAACAGGTTAGAAATTAGAAACTAAACCAAAAGCTGATCCTTTATCTCAATCTAAAAACAGTGGCAATGAACCCCAGAGTTCCATGTTGTTTTACCTGTCTTCCTCCACTTCCTTCTACAACACATGCTAGAACAAGGCATATTATAGGCATTCAGTAAATCTTTGCTGAACTAATACAGAAGAGTGAAAAATTGCTCTCCAAAAAGAGAAGCCATATTCTTTTTCAAATAATCCCCTGCAGGAAAAAAAATCTGATAAATTGCTTACAAGAAGAAAGTATGATAGGAACTAATTCTAAGTAGTCATTAACTTCACAGAAGTTTCTCATGGAGCAGAAAATAAATAGAATGATATTAAGTAGCTGATCGAGCCTCATCGTAGTTGTCATGAGAGAGACTCTTGGGGTGGTATCTCCATGTACACATTGTGTGAAATACCAACTCATAGTATCAAACATGTTCCTTTTTCAGGGTAGAAAAACTAATGTCACAAGCGTAATGATAGTAACAGTGGGAAGAAAATAATGTATTTAATATTATCTTATAAATGAAAGGGGGAGATATGGAGTACATTCTCTGGTTTTTCCCTTCTTTCACCCCTGTCTGTCATCTCTTTCTGTCTTCCCTGAGGATTTAGGATTAGTGAAATCTGTTCTTTGAAGGAATCTAAAATCTTGCCTTTAAGAACTGGGTTTGTGAAAAATCTTTAGCTTTCAAGTCCCCTGGCAGCCTGAGGACCAACTGCCAGATGGAGGAGTTAAATGCACCTTGCCTCCCTCAGCCCCAGTAGAGTCCATTCTGCACTCCCAGCATGCCCTGCTCCACTCAGCGACTGCTCTGACACCATGCAGCACATCTGTGACACAACAGGCTGCCAGAATGATGGAATAAACTTGAAGTCACCAGCTGTCTCACTTACCACGGGAAAGGATTTTACCTCAGGACTTTGCAGATTGTGTGAAGCCAATCCCTGCAGAAAGAGCCAGGAGACAGGTTTCCTTCTCTGTTTGTTTGTTTGTTTGTTTTTTGGGTTTTGTTTGTTTGTTTTTTAGTTGAGTGGAATCAGAAATATTATCTACTAACAGTGAAAGAAGAACAATTGAGAATGAAGTTGGTAGTAGAGGATATGGGTTGCAATGTGATAGCTGGTTTACATTTTTCAACAACTATTAAATGAACTAGACATTTTCTGGAAAGAACTTCGCTTTTTAACATACCGTCTGATCAATACAGGCAATTTACATAGTTCATAAAGAGGAAGAAGAAAGTTGTCCTGCTTGTCGTGCAAGAGATACTAAGGGGATGGTGGAGCTTGTCCAGTCTGTGGGCCCAGAACGCGCATGATCACTGAAGTCAGATATGACCTTTGTCTTCACAAATAAAAGACCGATAACTCCAGGTGCCATTACCATTTTAAACACGTGTATCACAGGGGCTTACTTGAATGACTGTTCTCAAGTACAGATGACTTTCCTGAAATGGAAGAAAAGAAACAGGGTCACACGTGGGGCTGGGCAGAGGTCCCATTACCCCAGTGTTCTCCAACAGTGTCTAATAGTAGACATTCACTGTACCAATGTTCTGACTCCCACAGAGGAGTTTATGGTTAATGATACTTACATGATTATGGTAACCATTCCATGTATCCAGCATGGGGCTCAGCACTTTATGTTAGTGGATTTTTTTAATTCTTTACAATATCCCTAAGGATCAATCTTTTTATTATTCTCTTTTATAAGTCAGGAAACAACTAACTCAGATCATGTCCTTTGTAAGTGGCCACGCTGGTCTCAGAACCAGGTCTGTCTAACTTATTAACAATGATGCTGCTGTGTAGGGTTTTTTGTTTGGTTGTGTTTTGTTCCAAAAGGAGTGCATGTATGGTTCTTTGCTCCCCAAGGAGAAAGATTCCAAACCGTCTTCCACCCTGGAACTCACAGCAGCCATGAGAAGGACTGGAAACTGGCCACAGCACAGTCACTGAAAGGTAATAATTAACAAAAAAAAGGTGTCACTTAAGGAGGTCAGTGACATGGAGCATATGTTTCTCTTGAATTAGCTTTTCTAACACTCGTTAAATAATGTGTTGATATCAGCAGAAACCAAAATGAATGGAAATAGACCTGAACAGTTTAAACCTCTGGGAAGAAAAATAAGAAAATAAAGCAGTTTTCACAACCTTAAACACTTATACTTCTTTTTCTGTGTTAATAACTGCAATAATTACCATTGGCAGGAACTTTTTTTGTGCCACCCAATTTGCTCACCATTAATTATCAACAGTCCCAAAAGATAGAAATTATCTCCGTTTTACAATTGAAAACTCAATGATGTTGAAAACTTGTATCTTCCTGAAGAATCTTAGGAGGACTCACCATCCATGAAGTTGACTATAATATCAAAATATACAACAGAAGTAGTAAGAAGAACAAATTTATAAGCACTTCCAAGGAATCTTTTAACAAGTCGTGAGCAATTTAGGAGCAGTACCTTCTGTGTCATTGTTACTGATGGGCAAGAGAAGCAATTAAAATATAGTCAGGTCAGCACTCCATTTTCAAACCAGCTGATTGTGAGCTGGATATCCTTGGTGTGACTTATAAAATGCTTTCTACGAAGACATACATAACAGACATGTGCCTTTTCAGTGCAGTGCTGCTGCCCAGGCTCACATCTATGATTCGGCAAAGTCCTCCAAACCTCTTCTTGAGTAGTAAACCTGATAACTCCCCAGAAATTTCCAAGGGCTGTGGATATGGACCTCAAAATCAGAAGCCCCAACATCAGGATCCCAGCAGCATGATGCGGATGGAGGGCACATTCCTCAGCAAGAGGGTGTGAAAACGATGCTGCCCTCTTGTAGGAGTCACACTGATCTCCTAGAAGAACATCTGAATGATCTGGATTATTTCAAAGGTGGAAATGGGCCTCTTAAGGGTGAGCAATTACAACCGCCAGCAAACCAGAGATTTCCTTCATTCTGTAGCCCTCTTTTCGCTGCACTCTTAAGAACTTGAGTTTTCCATTGTACTTGTGAGATTTTGTCTCCCAGAGTTTATCAGTAATCCCTGCTTTCAGCACCTTTGTGAAATGGAAAGAAGGCCCTGCCAACTGATAGTCACCTTGCAACTTGAACTTGTCTGTCCAAAAGAGTAACTGTGAGCTCTGGCTTTCAGTTCGTTTAGAGTGAAGAGCCAGCGTGCCTGAGTGTCACTTCCTGCCAGTTCACTAACACATGGAGCCCCCTTGACGGATGACATGTGGACGCTGCCAGTTCATGGCTTATCAGTCCCTGAGACTAAGCATTTCTTCTTCCTATTTATTACAGCTTGTACCTTTGAGTAGTTTTGGTTTAGTTGTTTTTAACTTCTTTCCCTTTTTCCTCTTTGTTCTCTTTCTCTCCTCCTTTCTCTATTTCATCTTTATCTTTTCTCTCTCTCCTCCACGCTTATCATTTTACTTAATTACCTTACATGAATAAATCCAGTAAGTAACTATGAAAAGACCAATTGCAACTGTAAAAATGGCAGCACAGTCTCAGCTTCGAAAAAACTAGGAAAACAGACTTCAGTCATCAAACACAAGACAGAAAAATGGGATGTGCTCTGAGATAGTTAGTAATGAAAATTCTGCTGTAAAGGACCATTTTATATTTCTCCCTTAATATAGTCTGAATAATTCATACATAATGCCAAGAAATTATATATAATTAGTCTGAGTAATGCATATTTTCCATTCGATTATATAAAAGTGACTAAGGAACTTGGGTTTTTCACTAGTAAATATCTGCCATCTTTGTTACACTCTGGGTCTGTAACGATTGTATCAGTGTGGGGCTCATGCAGAACGGAGGGGAACAAAAGTTGGAAGGCTTTAACCAAGTTTGATTCATATCTGTGAATATGAGAGATAACATGAAGTTAGCCAAATGTAGGGGGCAGTCCTGAAGGGAGGTTTACATCTAACTTCTTGAAACCATCATGTAATTCTGCATCTCTTCCAGTAAGAAAATTGCATAAAACAGAGTAGATGGAAAGGTATATTTAAGGAAAAGTTATTCAGTTAAGTATATAATATCGGCCATATTGCATACAGTAAAATGAAGTTTTTGACAATTGTTTTAATTGATGACTTCTGTTTGCTTTTGGTAGATTACTTCTATATGTTTATTCCACATAACTTATGGCAGTTTTTCTTTTTCCTATTAGAGGATAGATTTCACCCTCTATCTTTGCAGGAAACTGATCCAAGACATTTTTATGTAAATGGATTAATTAATTGGTAGCCTTCATTTGAAACTTAAAAAGAAAGTAATCCGTTTTGAAAGGCATTAACTATTTTTTTAAGCCACAAACAATTCTTTACTTAAGCACCTTGTCACACAATTAGAAATTACTTGACAGCAGTAATCATAATAAAATGCATTACCCCTTACAAATCACCTTTTTCCAAGGTGATTAAAGGAGCCCATTCACTAGGCAGCTGTGAAGCAACTTCATTTGTAAAAACAAAATCACGTTTTTGGAAACTTAAGGGTACCTATTGACAAAACTTTGGGGCAAATGACATCATAAGTCAAATTACCTACACAGCCTTTCTGAGAAGGCATCTGGTCCCAAAGATGTGCTAGATTTGAGGAAAGGTTGCTACAGCTGGCCTTCATTGAGAGCCCTTTAGCCTCTCTGCCTTCCAGCCCTATGATTTATGCAAATCAGAAGGCTTCAGCGGTCTCCACTTCCTGGCCAGCCCAGCATAATCCACTTCCTTTGGGTTCCTGTGACCATGCAAATTTGAGCACTCCTGAATAGTCCCGAGGGGCTGTGCCTCCTCATTATTCCTGCCCCATTCTCTGTGCAGTGCAAGCATTCAGACTATGAATGGACAAGGGTTTAATTACTCACCACATCTGTCAGATCAGATTCAACTTGAGAATGAAGAGAATCCCAGACAAACCCCATCATTTCTTTGCAATATTCTTTATGGCCGAGGTCATCCAGCTCAGTCTTCTAGGGAATATTTTCCACTCCTTGTTTCATGACCCTTCTGGAAAATAGGGACTTCAGCTTTTGGAGATACATTACTGGGCTTTTCACATTGTGTGTGGCCTTTACAAATGTTAATTAATCTTCCTGATGATGCACTGAACATCAGGGAACCTTTTATTCCTCCAGGGCTACTGATGACCAATATGAATGCCAGAAAGTTTTTCTTACTGTTTCCTGACCCAGTGCTCCTCTTTGTACGTGCTTTGCTGCTTCCCTCCTCCCCTAATGTGTCTCCACATGACAGATTGACTACTCACATTACTAGGTCAACCAGAGTTTGACAGAGTAAAGGTGGAGGGCTCCAAGAAGAGAATATACCTACAAGGAATAAGGTACTTGCCAATTAAACATTCTCAAAGCTTTCTGCCCAGGCCCTACAAGGAAAATGTTCATAATAACAAGGCCACTGGGGACCAGGAAAGTGTCATGCTTCTTTTTTTTTCCCCTAATACTGGGAACTGAACCCAGGGCCTTCATACTGAGCTATATCTTCAGCCCTTTTTTCTTTTTTTAAATTTTGAGACAGGGTCTTACTAAATTGCCCAAGCCGGGCTTCAATTTATAATCCTCCTGCCTCAGCCCCCCAGGGTTCTGGGATTACAGGCATGCGCCATGTGCCACACACCACATGCCACCATGCCCAGCTGAGCCATGCTCCTTGAATGGGCACTAGCATGTCATCCCCTAGGTCTCTGTGTTGGTGTCATTTGGGGTTAAGAGGAGATTCTTCACCTGTGCAACTCTAGAATACAAGGTTCCATCACTATAGTGATCTTAGTTGTTGTTTGTCCTTTTATCTGTTTTCAACTTGAAATTCACTCAACATAAAATTAAGCATTTTTAAATGTATCATTTGGCATCATTCAGCACATTCACAATACTATACAACCATTACTTCCCTCTACATAGTTCCAAAGCATTCTCCTCACTCTCAAAGGAAACCCTGAGCCCATTAAGTACAGTATAACTCCCATTCCCCCAGCACATCTCCATAGGTTACCTGTTCCATATATTTCAAATAAATTGAATCACGCAATATGTGAACTTTGTGACTGGCTTCTTTAATTTAGCATAACGTTTCTAGCTTTGCCACGGTGTTTTACTGTGGCATCTTCGTGGGTGTGTGTGTGTGTGCGCACACTTGTGTTTATCATCCTGTCAGTTATTCCTTTTCTTGGGTTTTCTGTCTTGGATAATGTCATGGCCAGACCCCCTCCTCTTTTCTCTCTCCTTTTGCTAATTGCCCTTTAAGTTCTGAGGAGTCCATCTCTGCAGTCCCTCCAGTCCATTTTCATTTACATTCCTACTGCTCCTGCCCTTTTTCAGACACCATTCATTTCCCAGCTGGTCTTTCTCAGGCATGGACCCATCTGATCAGTCAAACCTTGCTCCATTACCTGCCGTGGCTCCTCCCTGCCTTGAGCTCCCCTCCCCACGCTCTGCACCATGCCACCTGAGGCTGCCGGCAACCTGTGCCTCGACTACCTCCTCACTCCTGTCCCTCACTGGATACATTATGTCTCTCCCGGCAACATCAGACTGCTTGTGGGTCTCGGACACACGGTGCTCACCTGCTCCCACATCCCTTTTATGTGTCATGCTCCCTCCGCCTAACACGTCCATTCTCTCCCTTGAAATGCAGGGATGTATTCCTTCTCTACGATTTTTGCATTTTATGTTCTCATCTTGCCTAATCTACAGAGTAAATTCCTCCTTTCCAATCCCCGGCATTTTATTTATCATAATACTTGTACAGTCAGTTTTTAATTAAAGCTCTTTATAAATCTTTGTCCTTTTTCCAACAAACTTTGAGCTTCTTCAGGACAAAAACCTTGCCTTCCTCGTTTTCATATCTCTACTACCAACCATTGCGTAAGTCCTCAGTAAGTATTTCATTGAGTGATTTGAATTTTCTTCCCCCAAGAAAAATTCGGGCTCCTTCCTGTAAGGAATCCTATGTCAGGGAGAGGCTGTCAAGAGCAGAGTAACAAGGTCTAACATTCAAAATGGTAGTGATTTTGCTCTATCAAATTTAAGTTACCCACAGTGGTTTACCAGTTTGAATTAGCAGAAAAAGCAACTTTCTTTCTCTCTCTCTCTCTGTCTCTCCATTCTTCATTACAAATCTCAAGAGTTTTATATACAGTTGCCAAAAATCCTTTTGACAAATTGCACGGGAGGCATTTTGAGATCGTATGATAGAGCTGATTGAATTTAGGCCAAATTCTGTGTACTTGTTTCACTCAGAACAAAAATGCAGATGCAGGGCTCCTCAAAAATGTATCTATTGATTTTATCCCAACCCTCCAAATTCATCTGTCTTTACAAACAAACAATTGGATTCTTCTTAAATTAAATGCCAAGTAAACAATGCAAATAAAACCATTTTGTTTGCTGAGAAGTAATTGAAAATCTGTAACTAATTACAAATTGGCAGGCCTTGTGCCTGCCATAGCTGAAGTACTTCGCCAATGTATCGTTTACAGCTGGGTTCAAAACTGGTTTCCTCACACCAGCCATCCACAAGTTATTAATCAACACTGCGCCAAGTTCTGTACCTCACCTTCAAAAAATTGTAATAAACATTTAATTTTCAATATGTGCTTCATAAACAAAGCCATTAAAAACTAGAGGAGGTTTAATTGGTTAGAACACACAAAGCCTATTCTTAGGTTGTGTGAATTGACTTTTCCTTTAAATACCTTGTTCTTCCTCAACTACGCAGAAATCCTGCAACTTAGTTGAAATTAATATTCTGTCAGTCTAGTCATTGAGTCCCCTCTGGCACTCCAAGTGCCACCAGACCTTCTTAATTGAAATTCTGGAGAAAAGCAACATATTCATGGACCACAGAGAAACAGGGATCAACAAATTTAATTTGAGATTACCACAAATATGTAGAGTTTACAAGTGACTCTGCTTGGAATGGACAAGTTTAAAATATACATGTAGGTAAAAACTGAAAAAATGTATTTTTTTCCTGGAATGTTATTGTTCTACGTCTTCACTTGGCTGGCTTTCTTTTCCTTCAGTTTAATGTTACTCCTTAAAGAGGCCTTCCCCATTTACTTTTCCTAATATCTTATACTCTATTCTCTGTCTTTATGTATTTACTTGATTATTCTGAGATGCTCCCACTTGGCTGTAAGCTATACAGGAACAGATACCTGGTCTATCTTGTTTGCTACTCTAACCTGAAAGAGTGCCTGGTATGTGGGAAGTTCTCAATAATTGTTGGATAGGTAGATGGATTGATGAGTGAATAGATGGATGGATAAATGGATGGGTGGATGCATGCATGGATGGACGGATGGATGGATGGCTAGATGAAAGGAATGAAAGAAGGAATAAAGTTACATTGATTGGGGCATAAAGCAGACCAAAATTGAAGGTTTATGAAAAGGCATGACTTTTAAGTGGTTCTTTTGATAAGAAATCGAAGCTTGTTTTAAATTGCAGAATTCAAACTGGGGTGTACTTAGCGATGATGGGAAGTGCTATGTAACAATTTCTCTTCAACTTTCAGAATCTTCGTTCTGTGGAAAAACAATTAGACCTTTCTTTGTGGCCCCAAAGGCTTAACTGAGGGCTAGTGGCTGAACAGTGTGACTTAAGGAGTTTTCTCACTGAAACAGCTGCCCACCCCCATGGAAAGGGAGCAGTAAGACGATGTTGGTGAAGTAGTTACATATACTGAATACCTGCAAGAATGCAATCAAAAGGGAGGCGGGCATCAAATGTACTGTGGTTCTAGATTACTTGTCTGATCCCTTCCCTTCCCAAAACTCTATGACTCTGTAGTGAACAAGCGAGCCACCCATTAAAAAGTTGATAATTATTTTAATAAAAAGGAGAAATTCCAATGAGATGTGCATTATTCATTTGCCCTATTAGGAGATAACTTTAAAAAGTGATTTAAATGAACTAACAAAAATGCCCTAGCAAAATAATAAGGCTGAATGTTAAAAATCTCTTCCCTTCTTCTATTCCTTGGGATGCCTTAGGGGCATGCAGTATTTTAGGTACATTATGAACGAGGAACCTGCATTCCCAGGGAGTATCAGGGACAGCAGGTAAGGTCTTAATGGATCCCTATGATCTAAAGGCAAATCCTCTGTGTGTGAAACACAGTGGTACCTCAAAAATAAAACAAGAGCACTCCATCCATGTGAAGATGACTGTCAAGGCCACTGAGACAGTGTTCTGGCAGATTGAAGCAGGCTGTGGCCGCCTCTCCTTTCAGAACATACTTCTGGGGATCAAAAAAAAATTTATAAATTGGTGAGTCACTATTGCTGAGTCACATTTCTTGCAGTTCTTTCTGCCTTCCTATTTATTATTAGTTTGATACCTGAGCTGTAGACATGAACCTTCCAGCAGATGAAGGAGAGAGCAGAGGATGGAAATATGCCCCTGCAGGCAGCTCTGGGCATGGCTGTGTAAGTCCTACAAGGCTGGCCACGTGTAACCTGAGACTGGTGTTTTGTCTGCTTAATACAGAAGTTTGGGTTGTTTATTATGCCACAATCCAGTTCTTATCTTGTTGGGACACTGAATACTGAGAGTGGAGGATGAAAAGGGAGTCTGAACTGCTCACCAGTTTCTAGTGCATCAGGTTGTCTTATCAGGGAAGCTTCTGTTGAGCCCCAGTGGGCTGGGCGGTTGCTGGCAAGCTGTCCAGTGTTCTCCGTCCCTGTGTGCCCCTTCCTTTGGTGGAGCCCACTCATCTCACTGGGCCCAGCTGCAGTGTCACCTTTTCTTTGAAGCTCTTTCAAGCCCTCGGGCAAAACAACCATTCTTTCCCCTGTGCTTCCTCACTCTCCTCTTCACAGCTATCAGTTTATGTTCTAGATCAGTGATAGCAAACCTTTCAGAAACCAAGTGCCAAACCGCAACCCGAAACCCGCTTGCTTATCACAAAGTGCCAACGGTGCAGTTAAACCTGAATACAGAGCTTTTAGTTTAGAAAAACAACTCATTCATTAACATCTTTTGTCTTAAAAGAAAAACACAGTGACACACATGCCGTGGGTTTGTCACCACTTTCTGGTTTATTCCATACAGGCAGGTCTGTCTTCCAAGTCTAGCAAATTTTTGAGGACAGGGAGTGAGTTTCCTTTTTCTTTTTATCTCCAGGCATCAGGACCATTCCGGGCACATAAGAGGTCCTTCATGAATGCCTGGTGAATTGGAAAAGAAATGACTTAGGCACCTAAAATATGAAAGGAATTAACATTTTGTGCTTGGATGGGAATCAAGACATGTGAAGTTCCATGTGAAACTAATCTCTTCTCCCTGCTACAACCTGATTAAATAGTGACAGTTTCTTCCTCTCATGAGCCACCTGGAGCCTAATGGTTATTTTCTTACAAGGTGGTTGTGTTTACAGTATGACAGCACTGTGTTTGCCTTGGAAAGAGGGCTGTCCTTCATTAAGAAGCTTTCAGCTGAACCCGAGAGTCGAGTTATGGTGTTGTGGGCAAAAGGCCAGGAGGGAAAGCCCTCACAGAGAAGAAAATACCGTCTCCCCAGTCCCAGGATCTTACAGAATTAAGCAGTGACCTAGCCGAAGGATCCATTCAAGGCCTGAGCTTGCTGCAGATGGGCCCCAGATTCTCAAAGGCACATGCAGCCCTTCAGGGTCAGAGGCCACTGAACCAGCAAGCAGACAAGGCAGGTGGCATGCTGCGCAGCTGCACCCCTGGTTGCATTTTCCAACACCTCCCTATCCCACAGTGACCGCTCGTCAGCGTGCTGTTTCTGCCACCTTGTCACACTTGTCTGGGGGCTCAGCAGAAGTGTGTGGAGAACCTGTCCCCAGTCCTTTTTTCTCAGGACAAGCTCAACTTCCTCTGGCCTCATCGAACCCTTTGTTTCCAAAATTGTTAATCAGCCCCTGTGGGATGCAGCGCCATTCTTCCTTTCCCCCATCCTCCCTACTGAAGGGAAAGAGAGAAACAGTTGGCCATGACGAAGATGGCCATCTTGCCCTGGTCCCCCAGTGCACCAGTCTTAGAAGGATAAGGCTGAATTTGGTCAGCTGCATTTTGGACAGACTGCTGGAATTTACTCGGCAGCTCAGTTTAAAGAAACACACAGCCCCAGATTCTTCCATGCTACAGATATGGGACTTTTCCATGCTAAAAAGACTTTACAGATGAAATATGGTTTTCCAAACCTCTTTTTATTTACCGTCATAATAACAAGCGACAGCTTGTATTTCAACAGAGACACTCTTTTTACTCAGTTATCCTGCAAAGAATGTGCCATTGTCTCTGCTGTAGAATTTTATTTTATTTGTAAATTGTGCGTGCTGCACGCTACGGAATACTGAAAAGGCATACACCCTGGCTTGTTAGTTGACACACAGTATGTGTGATTACAAATTGTTTGAATAACAGTGGACTATTGAACTGCTATCCAGATGTATGTGGAGTTAACTGTGGGAATGTCCACAAAGGAGGATTATCTTTCTTGTTGCTGGGGCCAACCCCCCAGAAAGTAGAAACATAAGCATGGAAGCTACTTAAATAGAACAGTAGCTACAAATGGCTCTTCAGAGGCAAAATTTATCATTTTTTTAAATTACTGTTTCAATTGACTGAATTCATTCTTTCAAAAGTAAATCATGCAAAGAAAATACCAAACAACAACCAAAACAAATTGAAACTTTGCCCTTTGGAATGATTTGTTGTATATTTAAGTGCCTAGAAATTCAGAATACAGTGGATTCAAGATAAGACCACAACCATCCTGAGCCACTGAGCTAGCTGTCTTTTTGTATACAGAATGTGTTTTTCCTGCACTCTCTTTTATCCTATCTTCTGTACAGCACCACCACCATTAGTTGGTTGATATCTCTATATTGGCCAGTGGAAAACAATCCAGAAGTCGTCTGTGACTATTTTCTTAAAAGATACTTGAACCGTAATGAGATGCCACTTCCCACCCACTAGGATGGCTAAAATAAAAAAGTTAGACAGTAGTAAGTGTTTGTAAGGATGTGAAGAAATTGGAGTTCCCATATGTTGCTGATGAGAATGCCAAATGGATTAGCCACTTTGAAAAACAGTTTGGCAGTTCCAAATACTGAACATGGAGTTGCTATATGACCCAGAATTTCCACTCCCAGGTGTATGTGTCCAAGACAAGTGAAAACACCGGTCCACAGAAAGATTCATACATGAATATTCAAAGCAGCAATGTGCATAAGAGTTCAAAAATGGAAAAAAATCCAAATTATCTATCACCTGTTGAATAGATAAATATGGTGTATTATTCAGCCATAGGAAGGAATGGAGTACAGATCCAACGTGGATGAACCTTGAAAATATGCTCAGTGAAAGGAGGCAGACTCAAGAGAGCACAAATTGTATGAATCCATTTGTATGAAATGTTGGCAGTAGGCAAATCTACAGAGACGAAATGTAGATTAGTGGTTTCCTAAAGCTGGAGAGGTTGAGGGAAATGGAGAGTGACTGGTAATGGGTACGGAATTTCTATTGTGAGGCAAGGGAAGGTGTACTGGGGATCGAACCCAGGACTTTTTGCATACGAAGCACATGCTCTATCACTGAGCTACAGCCCCAGTCCCTGGCGTTTCTTCTTGGAGTGATGAAAGTCTTCTAAAATTGACTGTGACAATGGTCGTACAACTCCATAAATACATTAAAACCCATTGAATTTTAATCTTTGAATTGGGCCAATTGCATGGTATATGAATTACACCTCAATAAAACCACTTCCAAATGAAGACATAATGAAGACATTTTCAGGTAAAAAAAATGTTTAAAGGTATTGGAAAGTGATTTTTTTTAAATAGCTAAAATTAGGATAACTTCAAAAACACGTATCTGAGCTTTTTTGGCACTGTGAAAAAGAAGGGGAAAAGGTTTTAAATTTAGGAGGCATTTCTTGTTCCTTCTGTTCTTCTTTCTGGAATGAAAGATCAGTTACTTGTTTGACAGTGTCAGTGCTTTCTATCTTGGGTTGAAATCTGCGGCAGTAAGTTGGCACCCAGCCATCAAATACCTAGATTCACCTTTGTGTGATAAAATACCCGATAGCAGTACATGTTGAAATATATCATTTTGAACTATTTTAAATTCTGTAGCAGGCAAGTTAAAAAAAATTAAATTATGAAACATCAGGGAAGCAAGAGGAAACAAAGAAACGAATAGGAAATCCTCTCTAGATTCTGTTCATACTCTACTTTCTGTAGTTTAATCTGAAGAAAAATGTGGAATTTCCTGCAGAGTGATTAATAGGCTTGTGTGGTGACATACAGGAACTCTGAGCTTGACCTTGCAGGTAAAGGCTAACTGATATGTTAAGTTGATTACACAATTTCCTCTAAATACATTGACAAGTGGTTTGCACAGTTGCCTTGACTTTTGCCCTTATAAATGCACATTTATAAATGACTTGCTTTTTCAGCCAAGTAATCCTTATTTTAGATGTGACATGTGTTAAGTAAACAGCCTCTTACAGAGCCCCAGCTTCCTAACCTTCGTAGCCAGGACAGATATTATTAGAGTTGTTGGAGGACAAGAGTTTGGGGGACCCAAAATTCAGCTTGGAGTTGTGGCTGGATTTTCAGGGCATACAAAACCCAAAACTGTTTTCCTCCCTCAAGTTTTGTAAGCAGACTGGTGGATTTGGGATGTGTTCTACAAATGACTTGAAATATTCCAGGAGTAGAGGCTACTAAATGATTCGTCGTAAATGATGAGTAGCCTTAGTTCTAATGTTTTGTTGGGATCCCCTTTTAAAATTTAAAAAGTACAGCCTTTGGTACTTCTTCAAAACTAAGGTAGAGAAAAGGTTTCCAGTCAGCATTTCTGTTCTATGGTCATTTTCACAGGAAGACAATGTAATCCTTTTATAGTCTAGAGAATATAGGTTATTGAGAGTCTTTGTTTGTTTTACAGAGGTACTACTTCCTTGTACTTGAAGGGAAGGTTTCAAAAAGCTATTATGTATAAATAGGAAATGCCATTTCAGATGATAAATGAAAATGCTGTTTCAGAAAGTAGCTGTTTATTTGTACATTTGTAAGTCAAGCACCTGTACTGAACCTACTATATCCTGATTTGATAAGCGAAAAGAGATTTGCTAACATTGATTTAGATGGGATCTACTCGCCGGTGTCTGCTCCTGAATGAGTTAAACAGTTAGGAAATGAATTGATTTTTACTTGTACATACAGGGATAATACTATTTATGCTTTCCAGGTCTAGACTATGACAAGCCCTGAGCTCATCTGGAAACAGAGCATTGTTAGGACTCAGAGGTTAAATGTACCATTCCACCAGCAAAGCGCATGGATGTGCCTCCGAAACAATGTGCAGGCTCTTTATAAATCATCTCGTTCACATTGACTCTTACATAAGATGAGACTCACCAGCCCAGAAATGTTTACTACTTTCCAGAGATGGCTCATGCCGTAATCTTTTTCTTTATTTCATCATTGCACTCGGTGGTCTGTGGTACTCATAACAAAAGCTACCCTTCCACTGCCTGGCTGACTGTGTGCTGGGCCACAGACTCAATCTAACCCCGCCAGCGAAGGGGCTTCTCCTGCAATTTGTCGATACTCGGTAACCATTAATTACTAACGGCGACATCCTCTGCTCATCGTACTTCCTCCCTTGCGAACCAGGGCCCTGCCAGATGTATTCAGAGCTAGAGATCTTTCATGACCGTCCCTGTGTGCTGGTAGAAGGTTAAGGTCTCCTGAATTTTGTATTTAAACTCCACATGGCAAATCCAAGTTTCATGAACTTCCTGTCCCAGTGAAACAATTTGAGAAGTTTCCACTGCTGCTCAATTTTCCTAAGACAGCACCCTTAAAAAAATAAATAAATAGGGGCCGGTGTGATGGCTCAGCAGCATAAGCACCTGCCTGGCAAGCGTGAGGTCCTGAGTTCGACTCCCGGTACCCACATAAAGGAAGAAAAGGGCTGGTGATATCGCTCAACGGCACAATCACTTGCTGGCAAGCGCGAGGTCCTGAGGTTGACTGCCGGTACCCACATAAAAAATAAATAAATAAACTATTTCTGTGAGATACACATGAATCAAGTATTTCAGAAGTAGAAAATATAGGCCATCTTACAGCGAGCACACTTCTTCCCAGTATAAGCTTAAGAGCTCTACCTCTCCTTGGTATTTTCTCAAAAGAGTGAAAAACATCCTACTATAGAGCTATACATATTCCTTTTTTTTATAGCTGCTTAATTCTCATTTGCCAAATTATGGAAGTGGCCTAGAACCCAACAACAGATAAGGAAAATGTTGTCTGTTTACTCAGTGGAGAATTATTCAGTCATAAAGGAAGACAAATTGAAGTCATTTATAGGAAAATGAATTGAACTTTCGACCATAAAGTTAAGCGAAATAATAGGTATAGAAAATTAATTATAGTATTGTTTCTCTTATGAGAAACCAAAAATATAATAAAGTGTAAAAGAGGGACAGAAGACAGAAAAATGGGAGATTAAGTTCTTGAAGATGAGAAAGATGAGGAGAGGAATGGAAAGAAAAAGGGGGAGAGAAGTAGAGTTGGTGCTATTAAAATGATCAAATTATATGAGTACCAATTTCCCCAAAAATGTAATTATCAAGGATCTCAAACATAACAATTAAAAATAATTTTAAAGGGTAAAAATAAAATACTTTCCTAATAAAAAAGAATTACTATTTCACAGAAACAAATGAAGGCCCTGCTCAACCCAAGGAGACACTTATAAGCTCAAGTCCACAGTACCCTGAAGAAATCTGGACCAAATCCTGGGACCTGCCCTGGGAGGGAGACAGGAACGATGCCCCTGGGGAGGGATAGCTGCTTTCCTTTGTTGGTTTGTGCATTTAGTATTCCAGATATCTGAACCATAAGAAAAGGCCGGTATTCAATTATGTTCAGTGTACAAAAATTGCAATTTTGTGTGATTGCCATTTATCCAGACTCATTGCAGAGATGCAAAATCCTTGCACTTTACAGAGGAAACCCAAGTCAAGCTCGTGTCTTCTCTTGTCTAGGTCATTAACTTAGCTTCACAATTGGTTTCTCTGCCCTGACTCTCAACCCCTTCCAATTCAGCCACCAACCTCTTGCCACAACCATACAGATATATCCGATTAAAGTTATATCTGCCTTAAATTTTTTAAATATTAATATTTTGATGTCCTATAGAATTCTCAGCATTCGATGATGGGGTGCCTCCCCAAACTCCCTGAGGTAATGTGGATCACACAACATATACATTGCATTCTCTTCTTAAAATTCCTAAAGTCCTCAATTCCAAAACATATCTGGACCCAAGGTTTGGGGCAGGGATGGCAGACAGAACTGTAGTGCCGCTGACTCGTGGGTTGGGGGTAAAGATTAAGTGAGGTGATACCAGAAAGGCACCTCACGCAGGCAGGGCTCCTCTGTTGATTGTTGTTACCCCCTCACCACCATCCTCTTCCAGCCTCCTGCCAGCACAAACTCCTGCTCTTACTTGCCTCCTGGGACTCGTGTGCCCTTGGCCATGATGCTCCTAAGGTTAGAGATGCAACCGATAGGCGCATTCTTTCCGTGCTCCCTGTGCCTTGCCCCAAGCGATGGCCATCTTCACTGTTGCACTTTGGACATGGCCTCACAGTGGGCTTCAGTTTTTTGGGGTTTTTTTGTTTATTTTGTTTTTTGTGTGTGTGTGTGTGGGTACCGGGGGTTGACCTCAGGACCTCACGCGCCAGTAGGCGCCCATGCCGCTGAGCGATATCACCGGCCCTTTTTTCGTATGTGGGTACTGGGAGTCGAACTCAGGTCCTCGCGCTTGCCAGGCAGGCGCGTATGCCGCTGAGCCATCTCACCAGCCCTGGGCTTCAGTTTTTAAAGCAGGCAAATGTTGCAAAGTTCAGAAAATATAACTTTATCAATGTGTTTACTAGTATATATTTACAGTACTTTTTTCTATATATTTTTGTGTAATAGTTGGCTGTTTCTTCATTTAACTATTAGTGTTTATGGAAAGAATAAGGAAATATCTAACTTTATCCTCTAGCATGGTTGATCAAAGTATGTCTTTTTATTGCTGAGAGTTTTTAAAATGTTCTTTTATTAGTACACTAGTTTCCCCATATCCATAGGATATGGGTTCCAGTACCAAACCCTATATATACTATGTTTTTTCCTACTTTCCTATGATAAAGTTTAATTTATAAATTAGGCCAAGAGATTAACAACAACAAATAATAAAATAGAACAATTATAATAATATACTGTCCCTGGACGTGGTGGCGCATGCCTGTAATCTCAACATTCGGGAGGCTGAGACTGGAGGATCGCTGCAAGTTTAAGGCCAACCAGGGCTACATAGTGAGTTCAAGATCAGCCTGAATTACAGAGCGAAACCCTGCCTCAAAGAAAAAAAAAAGAAATAATAATAATAATATACTGTTAAGTAAACTGTTAAGTAAAATATATGAATTATTTATTTCCGGATTCCATCTATTATTTTGAAACCATGGCATAACTGAAACTACAGATGAGGGACAACTAATATATCTTGTTAAGTTTTTAAGATTGTTGTCAGATGAAAACGTGTCTCACTTTTTCCCCTGTAAGATCCATAGAATCAAATGCTCTTTCCACAGAGTAGTGCTAGCTCCATGTCTTTATTTTCCTCGGCTACCCACAGTCCTTCAGTGCTGGATGCTCTAGCTGTGTGCATATCACAATAGGACCTCTGGCCCTGCAGCTCCATGTCCCAGTACTAGGAGGGGTGACCATTTCCAACCCAAGATGGCCAATCTTGGCATGGAAATGACTGTGGCATGTGAATGTAAAATCTACATCCAAAATTAACTATCCCTCACTTGGTTTCCCCTTAGCTAGATCCCACAAGTGCTCACATCCAAGCCATTGCTACCAGTAATGCCTTACAGCTGATAAATCTTATTTTTCTGAATTTTACAAAAAACTTTGACCAAGTGAACATGCCACAACAGCCTTTTCCAGGGACCCAAACAAGAGTGAGGCACTGACCCCAAAGGCCAGAAGGGAGCTGAGAAACTGCACTTACTTTGTAGGAGAATTGTGCTGGGTCACTCAGATAGCAAGTGGCAGAGCTAGGCTTTGTGCCCAGTCTTTAAAGGTCAACCTCTCATCTATTGAGTTGTGATAATTAATATCTTTCCAAAACCTTTTCCTTCCCTCTCCCCGCTTAGCACTGAGCACATCGCCACTGGTCAACATTTGCTACACGTGCACACACAGAATGGACATCAAAACCTCAAAACAGATTTGTTATGTTTCTAAGCACCCTTGAACCAAATTTAGGACCCTGCAATTTAACTTCCATTTAAAATAAATTTATCATGATACAGAATTCCAGATAACTCTATTCTAAGCAAAACTTACTGCCTCTACTCTACCCATGTTCTAGAAAGCCCGTTGCTCCTCCTCATCCAACGAGGAATATTTCTTAGACTGTTAAATATAGTACAGTCCTCTTAGCTTTATTCTGGTGTCCCTGAGAGCCACCATTCGGAAATGGTGGGGCACTCTTAATTAGAAGGGGGACAGCCAGCAGGGGCCCTGCTTTCAATGCCCTGGCACCTGCGGAAGAAGGGCTTTCTGTCTGATAACCCCTCCTATGCCTGTAGCCCACGGCTCAATACGTGGGCAGAACTCTCTCTTACAGAACAAGCATGTTTGCCAAAACAGGGAGTGAAGTATCTTGCAAGTCCACTTGTTCCAGAAGAAAGACAGGATAAGGGAAGTGGCAGAAGCAGTGATAGGTGAGGAGTTTTTCACACTGGTAAGCGTGAGCTGATAAAGCTGACCTTACAGGCAAATGTTGAGGGTCCAGAGAGCACCTCTCAGGCCAAAATTAACTAAGCAAATTTGACTTGGCTTTCCAGTTTATAATGGAAAACGTTTGTAAGGAGAAAGAAAACCCAACATTTACTGCTATCATGAATGATGGATTTGACTTCTTATCTGCTAGACTTTTCACCTAAAGTCAATGGAATCACTTTCTCATATGCCTGAAATAGAAGGTTTTGTGATAAAAATTTATTAATCACAATATTCTCATTCTTACAATGCTCCTGTCCTTTGGCCAGGAATGTTTGCATTGTTTATCTCGTTTAATCCCCACAAGAACCCTGTGGAGCTGTTTCAGTTTACAGATAGAGACAGTGGGGATCAGAGAGATTCAGCCATTCACCCTGCCCAGCCACACAGGTAACAATGGTAGAGCCAGGTCGAACCAAGACAGCCAAGTTGGGAGCCTGCACATTTATTCACTTGTACAGAGAAGCCCCTCTGCACCATTACCAGCTCCTCTCTCAGGACTCCCCCTTGCCTCTGAACAATCCCTGTACAGGGAGGAATTCCCCAAATTGCTCTCTTCATGCCCCTCTATGAGGCAAGTAAAGCAACAAGGGCTATTTGTATCATCTGCCATAAGTACCCTTACTGACAATAACTGTTATTAGTTTTTCTGGGGTTATGTAGAATAAAACATTACAATATGAGCAAGTAAGTGTTTATCGGTCCCTAAAAACCTTGGTCAGGCCTTGATTCTTCTTCACCTCTGAGCTGTATAAAGGAGGCACTTGAAGAAGACAGAGGGAAGTGTGGTAAACTCAGGTTACTTCCAAATAGCCAAGGTGTGGCGCTGCCTCCTGGGGAGCCGGGAGATGTCCTGTGTGCTGCCATTTATACTAACCTTTCCACCAGGTCGTTCTTGAAAAGTTTCCATGAGTGGTGGTGATACTCACATGACCCAGAGGAGGCTACAGTGGTAATCCAGTGCCCAGAACAGGTCCCAGGGTTGTCAGCACCTACATTATGGCTGGCAGAGCAATGCGGAGAGGACATTATGAGCCAAGGGAATGATAGAGACCCTCAGGAGAATGTGTGCTCCAACCTCTCTCTTCATAGGTGGAGAAATCGAGGCCCAGGGAGAGGAAGTGAGTAGCTGAAGGATAGACTGCTGGTGGAGTGGACCTTGCACTAGGAGTTCCCCCAGGACAGCCCTTCTCTTGACAGCTGCTGACATGCCCTCCTCAGGCAGCATTACCCACACAGACAGCCCCCAGCCCACCCGCACCTCCGGGTACACCATGTCTGTGTAGCCATCCAATCGGGCCTTGCATCTGGACCTCGTTCTGCGAAGACTGACTGGCACAGAGGCTGTGCCCTTTTTATCCCCAGGTGGTTAGATTCACAGTGTAGAGCAATAAAAGTTATTTAAATTAGCTCTTTTTTATTCACACAGTTGGTGACTCATCTGCAGTAATACATATTATCACCTTACTGAGCCAGTCAGGTTTTCTCCAGACTTTATTCCACAGCAGACATGCATGGAGATTGCCCAACAAGTTCATTATGCTTGTTCTGAAAGCAGGAAGTGCCCTGGATGACTGTACACATGTGCAAATATTTCACCCACAAATGACACCTGCTACTCTTTTTTCCTTTGAGGTACTTTGTTTAACCGAATATACTTGGAAAGAGTTGAGAAAATCCAACTGTTGTTCACGTCAACTCATCTTTTCCAATAGAATATTTCTTAGGAAGTGCTTTTAGCTTATATGCTTTAAATACAATACATTCTTATCAAACCTTGGTGTTACAGATTTAACTCATTCAAATTACAGATGCAGATACCATGTGACCCACTTACTAAAACCAATCTACGTTGCCAAATAAAATAACCAAAGTAGACTCACTTTCTGACGAAACAAGTTTGACTTCATTTTTTCAGTTTAAGTAAGTGTGTTAGTTCATGGCCTGAGTACAATGTCATGTGCGTTGTAATTCTAAGGTAGGTGTAAAGCTAGTAAGGAGGCCTCAGGCAGATGTGTGGAGTGCAGAACTTCAATTTTCTCTGCAAATTCATCACCTGGGAGACATAGGTCTTGCCACCCTCAGGACTTCACTCTTTGCCTTGTACTTACAAGACTCTTCAAAAACCTGCATTCTTTGAAAGTAAGTTAGGAGGTAGATAAGTCATGGTCAAAACTTGTACCACCCCATTCCATAGTACAGATGCACCTCATCTTAAAATGCAGTGCGTCCCAATCAACCCATTGTACAGTGAGAATATCGTAAGTCAAAAGTGTACTCAACACAGCTGACCTGCCGAACATCCTGGACCATGGAGTGTGGTCGTCAACCTCAGGGTCACACAGCTTACTGGGAGTCACAGCTTGCCCAGGAAGAGATCCAAATTCAAAGTACTGTTTCTACTGAATGTGTGTCAAGTTCTCACCATTGTAAAGTTGAAAAATCATAAAAAAGAAACATCATAAATCCAGGACCATCTGGATATCTGAATTCAAACCACTCCCATACAGGCAGAGCACCATGTTTCTCCCTTGACGGGAACATGTGGGAGGCAGGGGAACTCAAGCTCACTTCCGGACCTGTGGTCCTTGACTCCTGGCAGCAATAGTTCACTTCATCTCTTCATTTGGCTCTGCAGAGGTCTTTGCACCTAGGACACAGCGACTTACTAAAGTGGGAGAAAGCAGTTGAGGAAGGAAAGGGGTGAAGAACTGCAGGCTGCCTGGATCACAGACATGTTCTTGGAAGACTGGATTAGCACATCATATATATAGAAATGAAGGACCTAGAAATTGATTCTTTCAAACTTCACCTATATCCTAGTATAAAGACTTCAAAGAAAATCCTTACATGTACTGACAAGAGGGCATTTGCAGGATGTTCAAAGTAGCATTGGAATAGCAGAAATTTAGAAGCAAATTAAATGTTCATCAATTGGGGGAGAAGGCCAACACAATAGAATACTATGCAACAGTTAAAATAAATAGACATGTGCATCATGAAGCTATTACACTGATTCAAAAGATAATTTTGAAAATGCTAAATGTAAAATGTTATGCATGATAATAGATACATAAATATGCAGTAAAAGTATAAAAACAAGAACAGAAACATACTCCTACTTTAGGGTTAGCAGTTGCCTGGAAATAGAGATGAATGGGGGAGAAGTGTTAACTGTATTTGTAACACGTTTTCTTTTCAAAAGAGTCACTCAGTCTTTTTTGCTATTAAATGTATTATTGTGTTTTGGGAAAAAACAAAGAGACTGATTTTAAATATTTTCTCCAGTGGGAGAAAGGGCTTTAAGCTTTCAACTTAGGCTTTGGTGGGAGAATAAACTAAGGTGGAGTTCCCCTTTTACCTAGAATACTGTCACGGCCCCAGCTACAGGTTTAGAAGAATTGCATCATGGAAAGGGCTGTAGCTGGTTACCATGAAGACCCTGCACAATGATTCCCGATTTTTTAAAAACTAAATTGGACAAAGTATGTACATGAAGGCTCCTGTAGAATGGCCTTAATTTGTGCTTAGGAATGCATAATTTTATCAGGGTCTCTGTAATTAGATATTGTGCAATAGAATAAAAAGCAAATACTGCTTGTTCCATGGCAACAAAGGCCTTTAATACCTCACTATCTTGGAGATAACAAAGGTTTCCATAGACACTGTACTGCATGAGATAGTTTAAATACACATCCAAGAAGAAAATGAAAGTTTCCCAATTGCTTTTCCCCTGTGTGTAAGAGTTAGTGTATAAACATCTGTTTTGTTCTTCTGTTTTTATATTGCCTGCTGGATTTGGGTGTTTTTTTCCCTCCTTTTTTTGTCTGAATGTTGATAGTCCTGTAAGAGTAATGTCAGGGTTTAAATCTTGTTGTGTATAAAGTGCTTACCTTTTGAGGGAAGTAAAAATGAAATAATACTATGGGTGTCTTCTGCTCATGGAGTAAAGAAAAGTGTGGACAGTGCATGATAGAGCAAAGCACCAACAGAGCGCAGACTTCTAGAGGGCAGGAAATAGATCTTAGTCATCTCTGCAACTCCACATCTAGCATTGCCAGACACACAGTAGGTGCTCAATAATTAACTCCCTCCTGATTAGCTCTTCAGATTAAAAAAAAAATGGCAGTGTTCAATAATATCTAGGGAAAGACCTTGCAAGGGTCACTTCTGCTTGTAGATGAAGCAGGTGGGTCATGCAGGGAAGATGCTGGGCCTGTCACAGATGTCACATGGCAGGAAGTGGGGAGCTTGGGCTGAACCAAACTGTGTATGGCCTATCTTAAAGCATCCAGTCCAAACTTCGCAAAAATACAAAGTAAAGCAAACAGAGTACACTGATTTGCATTTCTGCCTAGGCTATGTGGTAAGTTAATTCTAGCATTGCTTTTGGGTTTTGTTTTGTTTTGGTTTCTATTTTATTTTTCCAATCCGAGATGGCAAAATCCCAAATGGGTTAAGAATTCTTCCTATCAAGTACCAGTTTTACCCAGGTACTTATGCAGGGTCATTGCTCTTTACAGTAAGACTATGGGCCAGGCCAGCTCTGTGCAGGAAGTTGGAAGCATCATGTTCTCTTTATCCCACAAGCATTGGTATCTGATTGAAATCCATTTGTCTTGTCCACCAAGGACATCCTAGAAAAGGAAAAGAAAACCCAGAGAAGTAGCGTACACACAAAGAGAAAGGGTCAGCAGAATGCAAGAGCCTGTGGGCTTGTGGTCTACTAATAGTCATGTGAACTTTAAGTCATTGTTTGATTTTATTTTTTGTTAAATTTTTGCTTTTATTGGTACATTTGCAGTACACAGTGATTACATTCCTCGTTGGGAGTGGCACATGTACATAACACATCTTAACTCTTTTTTCATCCCCCCTCCTCCATGTCTTCTTGCTCCCCTTCCCTTTTGCAAAAGATCTCCCTATTTCCTATGTCTACCTTTTATTTTGCTCTTTATTTATATTTTGGGATTCTCATATGAGAAAAACCATGTGAAATTTAAGCTTGCATGTCTGATTTATTTCATTTAATATTATGGTCTCAAGGTGCATCCAATTTTCCTACAAATGACTCAAGTTTATCCTTTATGGCAGAGTAGTACCCCATTGTGTATAAATACCAATTTTCATTATCCATTCATCTGTTGATGGACATATGGGCTATTTCCAAGATTTAGTTATTATGAATTGTGTTGCTATAAAAATGAATACCTAGGGCCGGTGAGATGGTTCAGCGGCATAAGCACCTGCCTGGCAAGCGCGAGGTCCTGAGTTCGACTCCTGGAACCCACATACAAAAAAAGGGCCAGTGATATCGCTCAGCGGCATGGGCACTTCCTGGCGCGCGAGGTCCTGAGGTCAACCCCTGGTACCCACAAAAAAAAAAAAAAGAATACCTATATGTCACCCTAATAAGATATCTTTTAACTGTTTTGGGAAGATACCTAGAAGGGAAACAGCTGGGTCAATGGAGTCGTCATTTTAAACAGCACTGGTCAGCCACTGCCTTCTGACCAGTCCGGTGCATCCCTGGAGTGATCCCCTAGTGTTCTGCCCTTCCAGAACAATGTTGTACATAAACAGTTCTCATATAGGTTCTTTTATCCACGAGACTGATGCTTTAAGAACTATTAGTTGGAATTCATGGCCTTGGATATTAGTAGATGTTCTGCCCAAGAAACACCTTGGCTGAATGCAGGAAACTATTTAATCTTATTCATTTCATTAATTGCATTTAATAGTATGATTGCAATTGTTAGGCAAAGCCTTAAAATTTTAATAGCATTAAGCAATTTTTTAATGTGGCAGTAAGGTGTGCCCTTGAGAGAATATTAAAAACATTTTAAAAGGTGAGGAAAGAGATTGATATGTGGTGAGAGAAGCAGAGAAACAGGTTAATTATCCCTCTCAGTGTTGCGAATATTCTTATGGAAGCATAGAAATCATGTCATTCCTCAGATTTACAGAACATTGTCTTCTAAATAACTCAAGGTACAGTTTGAGGCATTGTCTTATTTATCTTAATATGATCCCTAAAAGAGGGAAGAAGGACAATTGTAAAATATACCAACCAATTATGTAGGACCCAGTTGAACATCACAGGGAAGTATTTAAGACATAATTTAAAATATCATCTCTTTCCTCCAGAATTGGGTCTCTTTAGAAGTATTTATAGGCACTTTTGTAAGGAGAACCAATGAAAGACTGACACTGCTCATCTCTCCACTGAAATGAAATCACGGTATAAGAGTCTAAGACTCCCCCATGCAGGTTATGCATTTTAGAATAGTGTGAAAAGCAAGTCACAGATAAGGATGGATTTAATATCATGTACCTGCAAAGGTAAGGGGTTGATCTCTACTGTCGTTGGTTATGCAATGACATTGCGCTTTTTCAATCAGGTGGCAGCCCCTTTGCTCAACAAGGAGTTCTCACGGTGGTAGAGCAGGCAGAGGTTGGGCAGCGGTGTCTTGTGGCTGCAGTTTACCTGGTCCTATCCAGTCAAGTTCCAGGAGAGTGACTACAAATGTTTAGGCACATCTCTTTAACAATAACAAGAGCTCTTTTAACTGAGAACTGGGGGAAGGTATGCCTCTCTTATCAAGTTGAGAAGAACTAAAGTAACAGTGTAGACCTAATTATACGTAGGTGACAGAAATAACTACAAACTGAACACATATTTTTTTAAGAAATTATGGTAATAAGCAGTCATGAGAGGATTGCTGGTGTTAATTACCTATTTCTCCCCTCTCCTCTGTGGCGAAACCCACTGACAGGAGCCACCAGGGTTGAGTCCAGCCTGGCTCCAGAACCTCCTTTGTTGTCTTACTGATTCTGTTTTGCCCTCTCATCATCCTCTGGGTCCCTTCCTAGTGCATGCTGCTCTGATTACACTATTGACTACTCAGAATCAGAGCAGATATCTCATTACAGAGGAGTTTCTGTCTTACCCACCGCACTTCCTGAAAGAATAACTTGCACATTTCATCCACTGCATTTCTTTTGCTCTACTATTTTCTGATCTTTGTGCTTTTTGAGAAATCATTGAAAATGCTGAAGGTATGGTTCTCCTTGGGAGGGAGTAGTCTTTGGGAAAATGCATCTTCTTCTCCCTGCTGTGGTTTGCAGGGTTTCATAAGGCCCATTTGCTTTAGGTAGATGAAAAACAGCTGAAAAGACTCAGTGTCTCTTCCAGTGAGTAAATCATGAATCGTTTTCTGTATCAAACGATCCATGCATGGTATTGCTGCATCTGGTGCCTGCTTGGTGATCTTCTATTTACCTCCTTAAAATCCACCATGTGGGGGTTATCATAGCTTGGCAGTTTCTCTTTGGTACAGTTCAGCCTCTTTGTGGTTCTTCAGCTCACTTTCCTGGACTATTTTTCTTCTATGATAGGGACCTATTGTTTATAGACCCTGAAGCCGTATATTTTATAAATCAAGTAAGACATAGCCTGAATTGTATGTGCATTTTACATAAAAAGTCTTATAAATTAAATCAGATTTAGTTACACACAGGGAAATCATCTTTTAAAAGGATTGCATTACATAAAAGAGATGCTGCCCTTGGAAGATAGTGATATATGAGCTACTCTTCCTATAACATATATAGAATTGCAACGTATTATAGCTATTGGGCTCAACTACTTATTTCTGAAAAAGAATTCTTTGCCAGGTTTATATAGATGAGAGAAATAATCAGGAAAATCTCTCTTTTGAATACAGTAATTAAAAAATCCCTTAATCCCATAACCAGCAAGAAAGAACCCCATGTCCCTAAGTCACTTTTCTCAACTCTGGAAAGAGATTGAGCTCAGTTTATGGTTTTGGTTTTGGTTTTGGGGGGGGGGGTTCCCAAAGCTGCTGTTCTCAGAATGGTAGACTGTACGCAAATCCTAGAAAGAGTTTCTTCTACTTGAAAAGTGAGCATTTTCCCACTAGGATAATTATTTGCTCTTGAAACTAAACCTATAATTACTGTTATCTAATGGTTTTACAGCATGGTATGCACTATTTGCAAAGAATTTTTTCCATCATTTTTTTTCACTGGCCATTCAGAGATACAATCTGGTGATGAAAATTAGCTATTTTCCACTAGTATGGGAAAAAAGACTATGCAAAGGCAAAAAATGGACTCCCCCTGCCTCCAGATTTATGTTTCTGCCTGCCCAGAGTGGAAGTAGCCAGGAGCAGAGTAGGATTATTCTCTGTGAATATATTTATATTAAAAGAATTTTGTATTTCTTTCTCTCCATGGATGGGAAAGCCTCGATCTCAGCCTGTATCCATGACTTTGTGGGGCTTATAAAAGAGAAAAAAAAACCCTCCTAGGAAGAAACCCTTTAGGTCAGAGTGAACGAAACCATCAGAGAATTTCCAGGCAGCCTTTCCAGGCTTGAGTCTAAAATTGTAAGAAAAAAGAACACTGTATAGCATGGGTAGGAGTCAGGGAGCCAGGAAGAGACTGAGCTCACAAACACCTTGCTGCAATTGTACGTGGTCCCTGATGTGATAGAAATATGAGAGCTAGACCACCAAAAAAAACTGAGTTAGCATTCTGTTTGGTACATACCTTCTGCTTAAACAAGAAGACTTTAGGAAAACGTTGAGCCCAGAGCAAGAACATAGACATTCCTTAGGAGGAACAACCAAGGGGGAAGGGGCTATTTACTTCTCGTGAAGTTATGAAATCTCATATGTAAAACATAGTCATATTTTTGTTATTACTTGATTTAACACTCCAGGAACTCACCCCAAGCCAGCTGTGGTTCTCAAGCTGCCCTGCTTATTAAAATTCCCTTCTGTTGATTCCCACTCCCTTTTACCCTGACTGTTGCCTGCCCTATTGTCCTTCAATTTATTCTCTATATAAGTCTGGAATGTGCCTTTTCATTGCTCCCAGAAAGGTTTATTTTAATAGCATAAAATATGCTATCTACAAAAGTGAAGGTTTAGGGTCTGTGAGATGGCTCAGCGGCATAAGCGCCTGCCTGACAAGCGTGAGGTCCTGAATTCAACTCCCGGAACCCACATACGAAAAAAGGGCCAGTGATATCGCTCAGCGGCATGGGTGCCTGCTGGCGCTCGAGGTCCTGAGTTTGACCCACAGTACCCACAAAAAAAAAAAAAAAGTGAAGGTTTACTGTAGAAATTCTGGAGAGTTCTGAAAAGTACAAAATACAAAGAAAAATAATTTCATCACCTGTGCATTGTACCACTGTTAACACTTTAGTGGTATAAAGTCGTTACTATTTTTTAAGCATTCAAACTAATCCTCTGATACCAAGAGCTGCGAGAAACCCCTGAGGTACAGGGTGTGAGATGGCCAGCTGCCATCCTTGAGGACCAAGGCCACATCTTCCCTGTCCCAATCCCTGCCATCTGGCCTAGCACCTGGCATGCAGGCAGCACCCTCTGTGTGCAGCGTCCACAAACCTAGGGTTTCAGAGAAGAGAGAGGCCACGGTCAAGAACGGGTCCAGAAAAGAGGAAATGTGTTAGTCATTTTCTCACATAGAAACTATAAAATACCTTTCTCGAATATGTCCTTTTCCTTGAAATATCAAAAATGTGTTCTTAAGATGATTTGGGGACTGGGGCTGAAGGAGGTTTCCCAGACTGCTCAGAAGATGAGTTTATTCACCTCTGAGAAGGGGCCATTGTCACCAAAGCTGGAGCCCCACCATCTTCCTCTGGCACCTGATTCACATCAGGGTATGGAGTGAAAAATAGTAGCAGGCCAGGAGGGCTTGGTACCTAAGCACTGCCCACCCACCAGGGCCTGCATGCAGACCAAATGTCCCTGCATGGAGCATCACCCACGAACAAATTACAAAACTGCCATTTATAATCCCCAAACAGTTCTCTGTCATTTAATGAGAAAATTCATCTTATTTTGCCTCCAGGCCCTGTAGCCTTATTGCATTTGCACATATTTCAAAATGTTTCAAGTACTGACCAGATAACATTAATGACTACATTAGATAGGCAAATGCTTTTAAACAAAAATAATAAACGTGTGTGTGTGTGTGTGTGTGTGTGTGTGTGTGTGTGTGTGTAAAAAAGTTAATTCCGTCTGGAGCCAAACAGGTAATTTTCCCTTCAGCATTTTTTCAGTCAGCTAAGACAGGTTGGCCTTTGAGCGCAGTCAGCCTGTCTGCAGACCGGCTTGACTTACATACCAGGGCTGGAGTTTCTTCAGAGACAGCGGGATGATCTGATTGGCTCACGTCCAGAGCATGCTCACAAGGGCCTCTTTGATGAAAGGGTTCTTGGTAAGTACTGTACCAAAAGCAGCCTGCCACCCTCCTTTCAAAGATACCCATTTAGAGTAATTCCCAGAAAGGGAAGAAACAGCGAGGAAAAAAAAGAGGGAGGGAGGCAAGGGAGAAAGAGCTGAACTCCAGGATTACCACAAGAATAATTATGCTCCCTGGCATAGAGAAAGGGGGAAAAGTTATTACAAGTAAACTGCTGGATGTTGAAGGGACTGGTTGGCAATTCTGCAAGAACATAAGGAATGTGCAATTAAGCTCATTAAAACATCATCATTATGCTTATCAATCTTTTTCCAAAAGAGGTGGGGTGGAGCAGTGTGTTAAGGCATGACTGGTTCTGCAGATAAAGATCCGGGACTACCTAACTTGCTTCTCTCAGCAAACAAAATCAGCTATTCAGTTCCACACAGCCTTTGCAGTTAGGCAGGCTGGCTGCAACTTACCCTGGAGTTGGGCCTGAACTCTGGCGGAGACATCCAGGGCGCTGGCTCCACTCAGCAGGCATGCTTCCTTTTGACATGATCCCCAATCAGGAAGGCAAGCCTTTACTAAGCGCCTGTGATACAGCTAACCTTGGTATGCACAGGGAAGTTCAGAAATTCTGTGCATGATGGGAGCTCTGCCTTCTAGGCACGGTTAGCTTAGGTGGGGAGGTGAGAACTAGCCATTCATTCATTCGTACAACAAATATTTATTGAGCGGCAGCCAAGCCTAGACATCCTGCTTGGTGTGCTAGGACACAGCCCCATCCTTACCATCCAGCCTGAGACATGGTCCACACTGCCTCAGTAATGCAAGCTTGCTGCGTGGTGAGCGCTGGAGGAGAAGGTCAGGGTGTGGTGGGCATGCAGGTGGGGAGCAACTGCTGCGGACACATTTGCCAATTTTCCACCTGCTCCTGCAGGAAAAGCAGTGTCTCTCTTTTGCTTTCACTTTTACTCTTGCTTTCCTGCTATGATTTTTAATGACATTTTTAATATGAAAATTATTTGTTTCTTGTTGAAAATGAATCATATACAGAAAAATAAAAAAAAGAAAAGAAAAGATCTTATGTAATCTAGCCACCCAAAAATACACACTTAAACATTTAGGTCTATTTTCTTCCAGTATTTTGTTTTTGCTTTTTTTACAAAACCATATAAATAAGATTATTGTTTGTTTGTTTGTTTGTGTTTTGGTACCAGGAATTGAACTCAGGACCTGGCGCTTGCCAGGCAGGCACTGTGCCGCTGAGCTATATCCCCGGCCCAAGATTATTGTTTACTTGTTCCACATGACGTAAAAGTGAACATTTTCTATACTATTAAATATGCTTCAAACTGTTGTTTAGAATGTCTGCACAGCTTAGCCAATCTTTTTTTCTTTTTTTCTTTTTCTTTTTCTTTTTCTTTTTGTTCTGGGGATCAGACCCAGACCTGCATGCATGCCAAGCACATGCTGTATCACTGAGCTACACCCCCAGCCCAAGTCGAATCTTCTATTGCTGGATATTTTATTTACAGTTTTATCACCATTATAAATAATATTTCCCTTAGGATTTTCGTATGTAATTACAATCACTTATTTCACATCCTTGCACTTACTCACCAATGAGATTTATGCCATACTTCCCTGTAAAATTACAGAAACTATGTAATACAAAGCAGAGTATAACTAGGGGACCCGCACTGTAGTATAGCTGAGCAAATCTGTAGAACAGAGATTTCCCGGGGATTGGCAGCCTCAGAGGCTCACAGAAGAGGTGGGTCTTGAACCTCATGATCCAGACGTTAGTCCCATGTTACTGCAGGTTGTCCAAAGACTTCGGCTTGCACTTTGTCCTGAGCATCTTTAAGGAGCACCTTTTTCTCCACCAGCTAAGTTCTGGCAGTCTCAGTCACCTATGTCAACTGCACATCTCAAGTTCAAGTTCAGTGAGCCACAGTCGTTTCACCTGGGTGCAGATTAAGATTCCTGGCCCTCCTCCCAGACCTGCTCAATCAGTACCTGTGGGGCAGGATCAAGCAATCTGCATTTCGAAAATGCTCCTCAAGGCGGTTCTAGTGCAACGTGTCCAAGATCCAGGGTTGCAGGAGGAACCCCGGGCCACAACGCTATACCAGGTGCAGTGGTCCAGAGCAAGGGCTATGGTGAGAGGTGTAACTCAGACCCTGGCCTGCCACTCCCTACCACATGGCCCTGGGCATGCTGCTTTGCTTACTTACCTGTTTCATATAAAAGGAAGATAATAATAGAAAGAGCCCTCCAGGGATGGTTGTGAGGACTAAATGAGGTGCCACTTTTCAATGAATGTTTCTGTTGTATTATCATTCCTACACATCATTCCTTGCTAAAGCAGGAAGAGATCATGGAGCCATTTCCCTTAGCCTTTCATCAGGCTAGAGCTGAGCTCACCAGTGAAACCCTGTTTTGGAAAAGTGACCTCCCAGGTGAGTCTCCTGCCTGGTGCCCTCTGAGGCCTTCAGCTGGTGCCTCTGCTGCTTTGCTGCCCCATTGGCTACCAGAGGGAAGCTGTGTGGTACCATCTGAGTGGTGCAAATGCATCCTTGGATAGGCACCAAGATAAGCGATGTTGGGAGAGAAGAAGCCCAAGGCAGCCTGATGTGGAGAGGTGTGACTGGAGAAACTGCAGGACCCTCAGGGCTGGAGGAAGCAGCTTGAACTTTCATTCCTGGTTTGATCAAGGTAGTGTAAAAATGGACCCCAAAGGTCTTCAGCGGGAAAACCAGGTTTTAGGTTTCACTTATTAGCTGTTGTTAAACCCACATGTTCATTCCACACAAACTGTAGGGGTGGATCACTTTCCTCTCATTGCTGAAGTACGTATCATGTTTTGAACTGCTAATAAACTCAGTAAAATCCATTTCTTATTCCCCAAGTATATTATGTTCGCTCACATGCACTGCTCGACATTCAGTGACACTGCATTAGGAAGTATTTTTTTGGAAATACACAACAGACACAATTCAGCTCCAAATCACTTCTCAAAAAGACTTCTTTTTTCCTCTCTTCAGCTTGCAGAGCCATTTGCATTCAGGGACTCCTCCCAGCCAGCCATAACTACAGAAAGTGTAAGGGAATTGTGTCTCATTGGTTCAAGAAGCAGATAAAAGGAATCAAACCCTTGATCCTCCCCCAGGAGCTCCCACCTATGGACGCCCTCCCCCTCACAGTGCCCATTGCCACAGGTGGCCCAGTTTCCCCACTGCTGTGGTGCTCTGCAGCCCTCACGATCAGAAGGCAGGGTGCAGGGGGTCTGACCAACCCCAAGATTCTCAGAGCACTTGGTAATTGAATAGGGGTGCTGTAAACAAGCGAAACTAAAATGCATTTACTTCTGAGAAGAGACAGCCCATTTTAGGCCAAAGACAGTGTGGGCAATACAGTACTGGAGCCTCCTCAGCATGGGTTTCAAAGAGCCAGAAATAAAGAGGAGGGATAGTGAAGATATAAACAAAGGAAAACACGCGCGTGTCCGCACCGAAAAATAGAATCTAGGGAGGTGGAAATAGATGTTTGAGCAATTTCAGACTATCCTGCTCTATTCTAAAATTTTAAAACATGGCATCAAGAGTCATCAGCAGGAGTTATGTCTGTGGTATGTTGGGTTACTGGGGTGTGTGTTGGGGCGGGGGTAGAAAAGAGATTTTATTTTAAGGATAATCAGAAAGTTGGGGACAATCCAGATGTTTGTTGATCCATGATATTAAGTTCACATTTGATTTAAGAAGGCAGAAATAGGACATAGAACCCTTCCTTGGCAGCCTGCTTCTATTTTACTGATAACTGAACCAATTATACACATGAGCATTAAGGTTTTTATTTTTTATTTTTAAGATCAAGAAAAAAATTAACAGCAACTTCTTACTCAGGCCTATGCACACCGTGACTGTGTGTTTTGAGACGTCTGCTGTCTTTAACAAAGTGATTGCAAGATCTTTGCTCTTCTATAAGGTGAAAAACTAGAAAATTACAATGCTATGCCAGTGTTTGTTGAAGTGATCATCCTGAGATTGTGTGGGCTTATCTCCTGGTGTGATCAGCATGCCCCTCTCAAATACAGCTGTCGTAAAAACACAGATCCACCGGTAAGATGTGTTTTAATTTTGGTCTAACAGCTTTCGGATTACCCCTCCACCCTATATCTTCAGGCTTTTGTACAAACAAGGAGCTTACACAAAACTCCCATTATAATGGTGGCTTGAGGGAAGCAAAGCCTTGTTTGGTTGATTGAGTTATGATTGTATGAAGAACAAATAAAGGCTTTCTTTCCCTCAACATAACAGTTACGTTTTAGTCCTCACTAATAATGCCACATTTTCATTTAAAACAATATTTATACAGCCTGATGTTATTCCTAATGTCAATGCAATGTGTTACCTCTAGGTTGAAATCCAATTTTAATGCTATAAGCTAGAAAAATAAGTTCGATTCTCCACAATTGAGTTTTGAAACTGTTGATTCTGGTGTTTTAGCTTGGGGGAGAGAGAGAGACAGACAGAGGCAGAGACAGACACAGATACAGAGAGACAAAGACAGAGAGAGGCCCACAAACCTATCTATACATGTGTGTCTGTACACATGTAAAAATTCTGCTGCCATAAGAAATGATGTTACTTTGTTTTCTGAATCTCTCCTCCGTGATCTCAATAAATGCTTTCAGTGAACTGATTGACTCTTGCTGGCCTGGACAGCATTACACTTTCTCTTACCTTCCTCTCAAGTTTAGTGGGTGTTCTTTGACAGTTGCTGCAGTGGCACATTGCAGTTTTATTTTCTAGGTTTTATTTAAAGTATCTCTTAAATAAAATAGATTGGACCATTTCAGGTCTGGTAGGTATATGCTTTCAGCGGAGGGGTGACTGCCAACCACCAGTCCTGCAAGACACTGCACATCTTATTTCCTGTGGCTCTAAGGGCTGCAGCCACCCTCTCTGCAGCTGGCTCACAGCGTTGCTGGAGGCAGAGTTCAGATGTGACTCTGCAGCTGCAGGGCACACAGGGTTGGACCAAAACAGTAAAATCAGAGGTGAATTTGGATAAAACTAGCCTGAGAACTTTTTTATTCCTGAATGGAAAGCAGAAAGCGATCCAGAAACAGGAAGACAAAGAAAAGTTTCTACAAATTGGAACAGGGGCCATAGTTAAGGTTTCTTAAAGTGAATTTGAAATTACTTCGGCCTTGTATTAGGAACTGAGTGCTTTTTGAGTTTGCCAAATCCATCTTGAAAATGTACTTAGATTCTGCAAGTATTATTTGGGCAGGAGAGTTGAATTAGAATATTAGAACTTCAACAGGACTCATTTTCATCAGCTAATTTGGCATTCTGAAAGGACTGTGGGTCATTGTAATTATGTAAGGGATGTGCTGTCATTAGCTTCAGTATTCCAATTTCTCATTAATAGCTACCCGGAAGAGAGTTGCAAATGTGAAGCTATCACTGTTGCCTAAAAATGAACATTTTCACTTGAAATTGTGGTTTATTTTCCTCCCTGCCTCCAGAACCGACTGAAGTGCTGAGTCCACATAGTGGTTCCCTTTAGGTGTCAAGGCACACCTGTGTCACACACCTGTAAGGGACCGAGACATTTAAATCTCAACAACCCAGCTGGGCCCAACCAAAAATCTGGGGCAAGGCTAGTTTAAAAGAGTAATAACGAGAATCACAGCTAGCGGATGTTTTTGCATAGCCTCAATTCCTGCCATTCAGGTGCCATTCAGCACCCAAACAGCCCCTGCCACTTGGCACCAGACTCAGAAACCCATTAGCAGTGCCACTTTGGTGAGTAGAGAATGAATGGGCACGTGGCCTCTTGGTAGACTTAGAATGTACCGCTAGCCTCTGTCAGAAACCTCATGCCAAGTATGATTACATGCCTGACCTGTGCTGAAGTGATGAGGTTGAGTGATTTGTTCTTTTTCCTGCCTGTTTGTACTCAGCATATCTTGCCTGGCTTTATAGCACTCAGAAGTGAATATAATGACCTGGTGGCTGTTGGGACGCTACTGTTGTGAGTGATGACACTTTACAGTCCTGTGTTCGTACTTTTTTTGGAGTATGTTGATAAAAATTGACTTTGTTTAGAACCTATTTTATACTTAAACCATATCTCGAAATAGCTCTCTGGTGTTGTTTTATTAAAACATGTCACAAGGTCATTGAGACCTTTGAACCCTCAGCCTCACCCTTTTACTGCTTACTGCCATGTGACACCAAGAACATGTGATAAACTATCGGAAGCTGGTGCATCAGCCTTTAGGGATGTGACATCATTTCTCTAGGGCTACCCACTTGACTCACGCTACAGCACTCTTTCTGGAAAACAGCATGCCAAGAATGTGGATAGTGTCGGGCAGAGAAAAGGAAGGAAGTGGAAGCATAGATTTAAATTGTTGCAACTATGCCTGCAACGAGGGTGAGTTACTTAGACTGAAGCCCGCCCTGCGGCATTGAGGATGGCCACTCCCTACCCCTGGATCCAGCACCCTTTGGAATTCTTAGCTTGGGCTAGGGTGTTTTCCTGTTCTGTGCCAGAAGTTCTGGGATGTGAACGTGTGATGCATGTTATCAGTAACCAGCTACTTAATCCCAGTCACTGCCTGTAGTACTTGGTGTGTCCGTCACTGTAGCCAGCTGCAGGCAATTCTTTTTTTTTTTTTCGTGGGCACCAGGGGTCGACCTCAGGATGTCGTGCGCCAGCAGGTGCCCGTGCCGCTGAGCGATATCACCGGCCCGTTTTTCCTATGTGGGTTCCGGGAGTCAAACTCAGGCCCTCGCGCTTGCCAGGCAGGCACGTACGCCACTGAGCCATCTCACCGGCCCGGCAATTCTTGATTGTCTGTGAGAATGGAGAGATTTGTGGCATGGTTAATCCAAAACAGTGAGTAACCCAAGAGATAATGAGAATTATCTTCAGTTGGCTTTGTCTTTACGTAAGTGCTTTACCTTCCTAGTTATATTTTGCTTAAGCTAAACTTAATGTTTAAAATGTTTTCTTAATTTTTTATATTATACAGAGTAAGATATTGCAAAATATTAGAAAAGTATAAGAAATTGAGAAGAAAAAGATCATCTGTAGTCACACAATTAATTGTCCTTTTGCTGAATATATATCTAGACATTTTTCTCTGGATATATATACACACATACATTTTTAAATTAAATAGAAATTTTTTCATTTCACTAAGTTGCTTTTTAAAATTCTTTATTGGTACATTTTAGATATACATAATGATCACATTCATCATAGGGAATTTATACCTGTACATCATATATCTTGCTTCTTTTTTTCCCATTCCCCTCCCCTTCCTTCAACCCCACTTCCCCTCCTTATTTACAAAAGCTTTGTTTCCATTTTTTCCTTCTATTCTTTTTTTTCTTGTCCCTTCTTTCCTTTCCCCTCCCCTTCCTTTGTTCCCCTTCTCATTTGAACATTTTCTTCCCATTTTGCAATACCTGCTATACATTTTGGTCCTTATTTACACTTTCAGTTTCTCACACCAGAGAAACTGCAAAATTTACACCTGTGTGTCTGATTTATTTCACTTAAGAGTATGATCTCAAGATGTATCCATTTAGCTAAAAATATCTCAAGCTTATCCTTCTTTATGGCAGAGTAGTACTCCATTGTATAAATATACCACATCTTCTTTACACATTCATTAGTTGAATGGGCTGTTTCCAAGGTTTAGCTATTACAAACCGTGCCACTATAAGTGTGGGTGTGCATATATTGGTGTGTTATGATGCTTTTAATTCTTTTGGGAAGATAACAAGAAGGAGAATAGGTCTAGTGGAACCTCTTGTTTTGTGTTTTGTTTTGTTTCATTTTGTTTTGTTTTGTTTTGTTTTGTTTTGTTTTGTTTTTGAGGAATCTCCACACTGATTTCCACAGTGGTTGCACCAGTCTGCACTCCTGCCAACAGTGGAAAAGTGTTCCTTTTTCCCCACAGCCCCGCCAACATTTGTTATCAATTGATTTCTTGATAATAGCCATTCTTTCTGGAGTGAGATGGAATCTCAGAGTTGTTTTAATTTGCATCTTTCAAATGACCAGTGATGTTGAACATTTTTTCGTATATTTATTTGCCATTTCTACTTCTTCATCTGAGAAGTGTCTGTTCATTTCAGATGCCCATTTTTGGATTGGGTCTTTAAATTTGGGGCATCTGATTTTTTTGAGTTCTTTATATAGTTTAGATGTTAGTACTTTGAGAAATAGCTGGCAAAACTTTTTTCCCACACTGTGGGTTGTCTCTTCACTCTATTGATGGTTTCTCTTCCTGTGCAAAATCTTTTTAGTAAGATGAGATCCCAGATGTTGATTCCTTGTGATATTTTCTGTATGACTGGGGTTTTGTTCATAAAGTCTTTGTCTATACCATGTCTTCCAAGTGTTCTACCTATTCTATCTTCCAGCAGATTTAGTGTTTCTGTTTTAATATTTAGATCTTTGATCCATTTCAATTTTAGTTTAGTGCATGATAAAAGATATGGATCTAGTTTTAATCTTTGGCATATGGAACGCCAACTTTTCCAGCACCATTTATTAAAGAGGCTATCATTCTTACAGTGAAGGTGTTTGGCCCCTTCATCAAAGATAACATAGCTGAGTGTGTCTGGAGTTGTTTCTGCATCTTCTAATCTGTTCCGTTGATCCTCTAGTCTCTTTTTTTGCCTACCATGCTGTTTTTATCACGGTAGCTTTGTAGTATAATTTCAGGTCAGGGATTGTGATGCCCCCTGCCTTGCCTTTATTGCCCAGAATTGCTTTTGCTATTCTAGGCCACTTCTGGTTCCAAATGAATTTTAGGATTGTTTTCTCTAATTCTGTGAGATAGGATGTTGGTAACAGTTTTGGAAGTATGGCAATTTTCACTACATTGGTTCTTCCTACCCAAGAACCAGGGGTATCTTTCCATTTTTCTGATATCCTCTTCGATCTCCTCATTTTACTAAGTTGTATAATCATCGTTCCAGGTAGATTAATTTATCTCAACATTAACATTTTTTTGGCTACATGACACTCAGTGTTGTGAGTGTACAATTTGGTTATTTCAATCTGTTGATGAGTATTTGTATTATTTTGAAATTATAGTTATACACACGCTGTACATACATGTACCTGTGTGCACATGTAATAATATACCCTCATAGTTAATAACTAAAAATGGCATTGCTGGGTCATTTTAATTTTTTTTTTTATATGTGGGTAGCGAGTGTCGAACTCAGGACCTCGCGCTTGCCAGGCAGGTGCTTATGCCACTGAGCTATATCACCGGCCCATGGGTCATTGTAATTTTCAAACTACATTCTAGAAAAACTGTACATACCTACATTCCTATAATAGCAATTATCCGTGTATCCTAGCTGGATATCAAGTCCTTTCTCCTCTTTGCTAACTTAGTAAGTGAAGAGGGCAAAATGACATCACCTCATTTTACCTATTTTTTTTACTTCACTATTTGAGGTTGACCATACTAAAATATCTATCATTTCTGTTGTCTAGTAAACTATCAGTTCATAAATTAACCGATTTCTTCTGTAATATTTTTCCTGTTAAATATTACATTTATTTTTAATTTATTGGAAGATATTTATTTAGCATTTATGTGCTCAGCACAGCTAGATACCAAGGGGGGGAAAAAGTGAGCAAAAACCTCCACAGTTTCTCCCCTTAGTGGTGGCCATTAATCAAATAATCACACAAGTTTGAGAGTAATTGCAGTGCATGCCATGAAGGAGAACTACATGGAACAAAGGCACTAGATGTCATTGATTCTCAAACTTTAGCAAGCATCAGACTCCCCTGGAGGGCTTATTAAAACAAAGCTGTCCCTAATTCCTTAGGTCTGAGGGTAGGGGAGAGCTGAGAGTTTGCATTTCTGACGTGGAGAATGCTGATACTGTATCTCCGGTGAAGAGACTTCGTCCTTGACTAGGGAGGCCCGGGCTTCTAAAGGAGGATGCTTGAGCTAGGGTGTGAAGACAGGACCAGGATGTTCCTGTCCTGGAAAAGAGCTTGTGCAAGAGCCCTGTGGTGGGAGGGAATGTGCAGAGGAAAAGAGACCGAGTGCCTCCAGTGTGTCTAGAGGAGAGATAGAAGGGGGAGAGTGGTATGAGACCAGAGCCACACCTGGAGATCGAGTGCAACATGCTAAGGAACGCAAAGGCATCTTGACAAGGTTAAACATGAGGGGAGACATTCAACGACGAAGAAAGTCTTCTGTAGAGGGAAACACAAACAGAAGTTAGAAACTGACTACTGAATAAGCAATGCACAAAATATATAAACTGTAGATAATTAAAAGCTCAATAGAGGGAAGCCAGTACTTTCAAAGATAATTATTACAGGATTACTTTAAATTTCCGAATATTAAAAGAAATAATTTTTGTATATAAACCATGCTAAATGCCATTAGGAGCTGGTTTATAAACTTAAATTTAAATATAATTTCAGATTTAATTGTTAGAAAGCGGTTGTTGCTGCCAGCCATGAATCTTACCTTCTTATTGCTCCAGAGAACCTCACCTGAAGAGGAAACCATTGCACTCAAATTAATAGTCAATTGGAAAATCGGGAACAAGATTCCCATTGGAAGGGAGAAAAATTAGTACACTATTAAAGGTTCTAATTAACAAAAACAATACTCATTTGATCCTGTAGCCTATAAACCTGAAGTGATCCATCTGATGCTGCTGTAGAGAGGAAGCGATGGGTCTTAGCAAGATTCTGGAACACGTATGTGTTCAGTATGCCTCTTCTTAAGCCTTTCCTTAGGTAGCTGGGGGTAAAAGGAACAATGTAAGTACGGCAGGGTTTGGAAGTATTGTAAGAAGCTGTGAAACTGGTGTAGTGGTAATAAATCAGATGAGGTAGAAGCTGAGATTTTTTGAATCCACAAAGGGAAAAGTAAAATGACAAAAAGCTACACCAGTTTAGCTTAGTGAGAAAGATGTAGCAAGACTGCATTTAGTTGTGTTTTCTTTAAATTTTGCTGCATATATATTACATGTCTTTCAAAGCAAGTTTAAAAGCTACCAATTTCTTAGCCATAAGAGTTTTATTCTTTAAAGAGGAAATATTTGCTATCTGATTTCTATCATTTTTGAAAGTACTGGCTTCCTTCTGTTGTCTGTGACTTAAACATGACTTTTCCATCCATGTTGAAATAAAAGTGACAGTAGCTAATATTCACCGACTATTCAGCTATGCACCAGGGAATAGGCTAAGCGCTTTGTGTTATTTCCCACAATCACATTTGGGTACATACTTTTTTCATCTCTTATTATAGATCCTAAAACAAGGCCCACAGCCATATAAGCAGTAAGTGGGAATTCTAGGATTTGACTCTGCACGATCTGATCTCAGTCCCCACACTTTTAACTCTCTTCTTTACCTGGGGGCAGCAAACCCTAACCTAAAATTAAGTAAGAGCTTGTTCAGTACCAAGTGTGAAGTAAAATCTACAGATTAAAAGCACAAGTAGAAAAATAGTTCTAGTGTGTATACAAAATATGTTAGTTGTAGTGGTACCTGGTGGAGGCACCAACTAATACCAATGATGTGGAGCACATCAGAACGCGGGAGGAAAACCCTCCCGAGGCTAAGGGTTTTCGAGTAAAGGAGCTCACCTGCCAGTCTCCTTGTCCTTCTGCTTCCCTTATTTTCTTCCCCTCTTCCTTTCCTCCTGTTTCTCCACTTTCCTTAATTACAATGGAAAAGTATTAATTTCAAAAATCCTTTGAAGATCTGGGTCATTTACCCAACTTTTTTTTCCCTTGGGTTTTTTTGTTTGGGGGACAAATTTTTCTGTTTTTTATGACAATGTCTTGCTATATTTCAGGCTAGCCTCGAACTCAAGATCCTCCCACCTCACCCTCCCAGAGTGCTGGGATTACACCTGGCTTAACGAATGTATTTCAAATTTACACTCCAAACTCCATACAAGGCTGGGTGGGGTGGGGTAAAGCCCAGATTGCCCTGGACCCTCGGCCCTGCCAGGACCAGTCTTTTCATCAGGCAGTTTGGGGATGGTGACTCAAGGGCTTGTGAGTGACTCTTGGTTCTTCTGTTACTGAGTCTAGAAAAGGAGAAGCAAATACGGCGGCTGTGGCATGTCTGGTAGAATGAAGATACAGGGTCTGCTGGGGGCCTGCCCTCCCCCACAATCTCAGATAAAGTGCATGCCATGCTTAGTGCCATGGGATGGGGACACTTGTGTCACAGCAAAAGGACCCCACATTACTTCCTCCTTGCATTCTACTCCTTTCCTGAGGATTCTGTACCCCAGTCTCCTCCTTCGCCCCAACCCTGTGTGATAGGTGACCTTCAGGAAGAGCCAGACTTCCCTGGGCCCCTCTGTTCCTGCCCAACCTTTTCCACATCCTATTTTGACCTGCAGTGGCTTGCAGTTCCCCAGCAGATATTTGAAAAGAGAATGAAGTGATTTACATAATTAAAACAAATTGCCTGATGAGTGTGAGGACCCATTGTTATGGTATAATGGAATGATTTAGATGCTTTGTGAGACACAGGGCTGGGGAAAGCAGCTCTGCCACCCTGGAAATACAATTACTGCTCCACAAAGTTCTTTCTGGAGAGGCTTAGGGCCAGGGCGCAGAACATGGCAGTTGTCTCTGGAAGATAGCAGGAGACTGAAATAGAAGAGTCTTAACTTCGCTAGTCCTCCTTCTCAGCTTCCAGTGTGTGATGTAATTCCTGGAACAACTGCTGGAGCCCAAGGAAACATCTGTTATTTCCCTATGACTGTCTACCCATTAACCAGTACATTTTTCTTTCTCTGTGTGTTCCTGTATCTGTTCTGGTTTTCTGATGTCACAGAGAAAATATCCTTAAAAACTAGTTTGAGTAGGGTCTTTAAAAACCAGTTTGAGTTGACACGTGCCTGTAATCCCAGCACTTTCAGAGGATGAGGCAAGAGGATCACAAGTTCAAGTCCTGACTGGCAACTTAGTGAGACCCTGACTCAAAAACGTAAAAATGAAAAGGTCTTGGAATGTATGTAGCTGAGTGTGAAGGCCCTGGGTTCAATCCCCAGTACTGCCAAAAACAATGAAGAGGAAAGAAAAAAAAAGTTCACATGTCAGATTAAAAGACATCAAAGTGGGGCCGGTGAGATGGCTCAGTGGTGTAAGCGCCTGCCTTGCAAGCGCGAGGGCCCGAGTTTGACTCCCGGATCCCACATAAGAAAAAGGGGCTGGTGATATCGCTCAGCGGCACGGGCGCCTGTTGGCGCACGAGGTCCTGAGGTCGACCCCCCGGTACCCACAAAAAAAAAAAAAAAAAAAAAAAAAAGACATCAAAGAGACATGACAAGTACAAAACTAAGTGCAGTCCTAGACTGAATTCTGGAACAAAATGGGACAGGAGAAAGCAATAAAGAATATTATTAGAAGAACTGGTGGAATTAGAATAGGGGCTGTACCTTCGGTGTTAGTATTACATCATCACTACAATTCCTGACTGGGGAAAATGTGTTCTGATAATGCAAAGGGGCATGATGTCTGTGGATGAGTCTCACATGGCTCCCAGCACCAAATGCTGCATGTACGCAGAAGGAAAGAAAAACAAAGCTCGGTGGCAAAATAAGGGTGATCAGTAAATCTAATGAAGAGGATAGGAGTTCACTTCCTTATTTCTCCAACTTTCCTGTTAAGTCTGAATTTCTTTCAAAATAAGAAGCTTTTAAAAATCACTTTAGGAAGTAATGCTGGCCCTGTACCACTGGCAGTTACCCATTTCTTAAAAGAAAAATGGAGAGGGCTAGAAAAGAGAAGTAACATGCACACTCCAAATAATTTTTGTGTGAAGTAGGGAAACTGAAATTTGCAATTAATTATATCCATAAGGAAGATGAGACTCTGGATCAGACTGCAGCCCTGCTGATGTTAGCATGCAGAGAGCAGGCCTTGGCTGGACTGAGTGCAGGGTGTGGCCATCTGGGGCCTCACTGTAAAGCTATTACAACTGGCAAGGGAGCCCTTCTTGTACTTGGGAAGAGCCTGTGCTTACCTGACGGGGTCGGGGAAGGCTTTGTCATTTAATTTGCATGGTCTGTTTGCCTCTCATTCTCATAAGGAATAAAATGAGTTGACTTGGAGTTCAAGACCATGTGGAATGTTAGATGAGAGCAGGAAACACCCGTCTTCAAGTCCTTAGCAAGCCAGACTTGCCAACCACAGCCTGTGGGGTCATACCTGGAGGCTCTGCCCATCTGCGAGCTAAAGTCCGGGGCAAGATAGAATGGCAAAGTGGCTAAACACTCTCAGACACCCCCATTAGGTTCTGCTCAGATATCAGGCTTCAGGGCCAAAGTGGTACTCACAAGGGCCTTTCTTGCCGCATAGCATAGTTACCAACCCCTGCATCCTGTGGCTCTGCGTGGTATTTGGAAAGGTACCTGGCAAGACCCGGATGTCTCACCTCCCTTTTCCTATCTGTTGCAATGCTGCAAAGCCTAGAAACATAACCTGGGAGAACGGGTAGGAATCCAGGAAAGGTCAGTTCAGAGGGGGCCCACTCAGATCCCTGGGAGCCAGGTGAGCGAGGGAGCCTGGCAGTGAAAAGGAAACTGGAGAGCGCGTGCCCCATCGGCGAGGATTCTCAGAATTCATCCCATTGTGGCCATGAGGAAGGCAGATTACAGATCTTGCCATTTGTAAATGTTGGCAAGAATTTAAAAAAAAAAAAAAAAAAAAAAGCTTAAAACGGAGCAGGGCAAACCAACACATCTGTAGACGGAATCTGGCCACGGGCTGCCAGCTGGCAGCCTCTGATCTGATCCAAGCCACTCAGTTTACACATTTGAGAATCTGATTCCATAAACAGCCATTGGATTGCAAGAAGGTGCTGGCTCTTGGAGAGGGCAAGTGACTGACCTAAGATCACACAGCAGGTTGATAGCAGAGGCAGGCACATTAACTATATCAGAGTGTAAATCTTAGATAGTGAGTGTTGCTTGACACGAAAACAAAAATATGGCTAAAAGATGCAGCTTTACGAATAGGAGAAATTAATTCCAAATGTTATTTTCAAAGACAAATAATTCGGGGCCAGTGAGATAGCTCAGCGGCGTAAGCGCCTGCCTGGCAAGTGTGAGGTCCTGAGTTCGACTCCTGAAACCCACATATGAAAAAAGGGCCGGTGATATCACTCAGCGGCAAGGGCGCCTGCCGGTGCGCAAAGTCCTGAGTTCGACCCCCGATACCCACAAAAAAAAAAGACAAATAATTCCATAGTTAAATACCATACCATCCTACTTTTGCCACATGTTTATAGAAATACCTCCTTAAAATTCACCCAGTAGGTCTCTTCCTAACAACAAACTGTTTAGAAATAAATAGATTTAAAGATGAGGTTCAAACTGTCAGCAGCAAGAGGGGAAAAAAATAATAATAACCCCATCCCATTTTTAAATGATTTGTTTTAGAAATAAAATGGATAGATATGACTTCCTTTTGAAGAAGTCTTGTCTTTTCTTTTTCTTTTTTTTTCTTTTTTTTTAGACAGGATCTCTTAATGTAGTTTCAGGCTGGCCTTGAACTCACTGTGTAGCCCAGGCTGGCCTCAAGACGACCCTCCTGCCTCAGCCTCCCAGCACTGGGATTACAGGGGTGAGCCACCACTCCTGGCTGTTGTTCAGAAGTTTCTCATTTCTCTCTAAAAGATGTTTAGAATGGAGCGGCCTCTGGGAGGTCCCTGAGGCGATGAGAGGTTTTCAGGAGCACACGCTCTGGCCTCCTGTCCAGTGCAGGCCCCAAGTCACTAAGGCTCTCCTCAGAAGTCAAATGGACGTGGGTTCAAAATGCAGGCACTGCCACTTGTTAGCTTTGTGACCTTGGGGAAGTTACCTAAACTCCTTCAGTTTTCTCATCTTCAAGTGGAGTTGGGAATGCTGCCTACTTCAGAGAGTAGGGGTAAGAAATGAATGACACAACTTCCCCAGGATTCTCACCGTGGAGCCTGGAGTGCGGCACTTACACGGAAGTGAGCAGGTCCCATTTCCGGTGTCCTCCCCTCCAGCGCTCTAGGGTGAGTGGAGAAAACGCCTCTGAGAAGAGCAGGCAGCAGGGCACAGAGGCGGAGGTGGGTGGGAGCCTGGGAAGGCTGCAGCCCCCACCTGCTAAGCAGCTGTGCCACGTGGGAGCACCTCCTGCAGCACAGCTGTGTTTGGTTGGTGGCAACAGCGTTATTGGTATCTAATTTACATACTCTACAATTTACTGTTTAAAGTATTGTGTATATTTCAGTGGGTTTTAAAATGTATTCAGATACATGCAACTCTCACCATAGTCAATTTCAGAATATTTTTATCACCTCACAAAGAAATCTTGCACCTTATAGCAGTCACCCTCAGCCTCTCCATTCTTCCACCCCTAAGCAACCACCAAGTTCCTTTCTCTCGAGATTTACCTTTTCTGAACATTTCATGTGAGTGGAATTACATAGCATGTCGCCTTCTATGGCTGGCATCTCTCACTTAGCGTAATGTCTTTATCCATGTGTAACGTGTGTCAGCGCTTCATTCCTTCTGTAATGATTGAACAATATTCCATTGTCTGAATATACCATATCACATTTTGTTTACGCATTCATCAGCTGGTGGACTTTTCGATTGAGTCTACTTTTTGGCTCTTGTGAATAATGCTGTTATGAACATTTGTGTACAGATTTTTTTATGGACATGCTTTCATTTCATGTATCTAGGAGTGGAATGGATGAATCAAATAGTAACTCTGTTTTACTTGTTGGGAAACTATTAAACTGTTTTCTGAAGCAACTGTTCTGTTTTATATTCCCACCAGCACTGTTTTAATTTTTCCGAATTGTGATTATGTGATTTTTAAAATTCTAGCTATGCTAGCAGATGAGAAGTGATACCCCACTGTGGCTTTGACTTGCATTTCCCTGATGACTAATGGTGTTCATCATGTTGTCTTGTTTCTTGGTCACTTATATATTTTTGGAGAAATGTCTACTTATATCCTTTGCCCACTATTTAACTGGGTTGTCATTTTATTAAGTTATATGTGTTCTTCGTATAATCTAGATATATCCCCTTATCAGATACATGACCTGCGAATGTCTTCTCCCATTCTACGGTTTTTCTTCTCATTTTCTTGATAGCATGCTTTGAAGCACAAATATTTTTTTTAATTCTGATGATGAGGTCCAATTTATTTTCTTTAGTTGCTTGTGGCTTTGGTATCATAATTAAGAATCTTGTGCTAAAAACCAAAATCACAAATATTTATCCCCATTTACTTCTAAGAGTTTTATAGTTTTGAATCTTTCATTTAGGCCTTTAATCCATTTTGAGTTAACATGTGTATGTGGTGTGAGGTAAGGATCCAACTTCCTTCTTCTGCATATGGACATCTGGTTGTACAGCCATATCTTTGAGGAAGAAGACTGGATTCAGATGGTCTGCTAAGATTCACATCAGCTCAGTGCACCCTGGAAGCCCAGTGGTTAGAATAGAACTGGCAGTGCCAACTTTCTTTAGTGATAGGATAGCCACTTCAGCTCTCAGAAGCTCTAGTGTACAAGCCATAGGGTATAATCTTTTTTACTTTCTTTTTTCTCTTTTATGGAAACATAGTATTTTTACATCTTTATGGAAACAGTATAATTTGATACAAGCACACAATATGTAATGATGAAATCATAATAATAAGTGTCTCCCTCAGGGCCGGTGAGATGGCTCAGCGGCCTACACACCTGCCTGGCAAGCGCAAGGGCCCAACTTCGACTCCCGGATCCCACATATGGAAAAAGGGCCGGTGATATCGCTCAGCGACACGGGTGCCTGCTGGCACACAAGGTCCTGAGGTCGACCCCCGGTACCCACAAAAAAAAAAAATAAATAAATAAATAAGTGTCTCCCTCTCTTCAAATATTAATTATTTCTACATGTTGGGAACTCATAAAGTATAATTCTAAAGCTCATAAAGTGTGCCCATTCAGTAGATGAAATAATAACCAATGTGGTGTGATTTAATCACCCTAATGTATATTTCTCTCTCATTCTCCTGGTCTTTTGGATATATGTAGGTTGTAATACAGAGCAGTTCCCAACCTTTCTGGGGACTAGTTTTGTGGAAAACAATTTTTCCACTGATGGGAGCCTGGGGGTCTTCAGGATGACTCAGGCACATGACATTTATTGTGCACTTTATTTCTATTATTATTATTACGTTGTAATATATAATGAAATAAGTATACAGCTCACCGTAATTCAGAATCAGTGGGAGCCCTGAGCTTGTTTTTCTGCAACTAGATGGTGTTATATGGGGGTAATGGGAGACAATGACACCTGCAGTGCGTTGCTTATGTCCAGTCTTCCCCATAATCTCCTTTTGGTTGCTGTCACTATAGAAAACCCTGCTTCACGGAGATGGGATGTTAGAAATGGAAGCAGAGTTTTCGTTGCTTTTGTGGCAGTCTTAGAATATTTTCCCTTGACTTTAAATCCAGAACGTATGGAGATTGAAATTGTCTCAAACATACTCTTAAGCATACTGTCATTTGAAGTTTTAAGCATTTGACCCTCTTCTGGCACAAAGTAAGTTCACTTGACTTATTCACAAATGGGTCAAAGATCCATTCCTTCCCAGTTCAAGGATCTTTTGTGGTCAGAAAGTGAAGTTCACCTTCTTCTGAAAGCTGAGATGGGGGATCTTGCATCAGCTGTGCTAAAGGAGTCCCTGGCTGTCTCTTACAAAAACTCTGCTATTTCAAACATTTCCAAAATCCTGGTGTTCACTCATCATCCACGTAATTCTAGTCTGGCTTTCAGTGCAGCCACTTTATCTGCTAACTAGAATATAGTTGTCATTCTCCTCTCAAGGGATGGACTGAGTTCATTGAGCAGGTTGAATATGTCACAAGAATAAGCAAGTTTTACGACCCATTCTGTGTTACTGAAATATCCTGCCAATGATAACTGTTCTTCTAAAAGAGATCTCTGGAGTGGCTCCCATAACTCAAAAATTCTGGCTGGTGACTTACCTTTAAAAAGCCGTCTCACTGCACAGAGCTGAATGAACAGACATGAGTTAAGGGCATGTACTTTAATGTGCTTGATCATTTTAATTACATACTACAAGACGTTTTTAAGTTCAGGTAGCATTTTTCAGCTAGTCATCATTTTCCTATGAATGAGACAGTGTACATACTCACATTCAGAAGTGACTTCTTTGACCAGAGTAGTGAAGCCAGAAAACCTTTCAGTCATGTCAGCTGCTCTGTCTGTGAATATACTGACAAAAAAATGACCAATTTAATTTTTCTGATATATAATCATTCAAAGGCTTACAAAGTTCTGCTGATGTTAGTTTTTTACTCATTTTAGCTAGGATTAGCTGTGGACTTACCAAACTGTCACTGAGACAAGTATGGGAAATAGGCACCAATGGAAGTGGTAAATAAAATAATGGACAGGCCATACAAAGACTAAAATAAGTGTCAGATTCTGACTTAAAACCTACCACCAGCTGCAGCTGTACAATTAAAGTAAATCAACTCACTTGCACTATAAAGCCTACTATCAGATGCAGCTTAATTGTCACTTGCCACTCACTGATACAGTTTTGATGTAAATCTGCAAGCCATTGATGCATTATGGTCTCTGTAGTGTCAAACCTCTCTGCTAATTTTAATCTGCATTTGCAGCTGCTCCCCAGTGCTAGCCTCACCACCTCAGCTCCACCTCAGATAATCAGGCTCCTTAGATTCTCATAAGGAGCACACAGCATAAATCTCTCATCTACCCAGTTCACAGTAGGGTTCACACTCCTATGAAAACCTAATGCTGCTGATGATCTGACAGGAGGCGGAGCCCAGGTGGTAATGTGAGGGATAGTGGCTGGAAATACAGATGCATCTTTTCTCACTTGCTCACAGCTTACCTCCTGCCACACAGCCCAGTGCCTAGCAGGCCATGACCAGTACCTGAGGAGCGGGGACCCCTGTGTTAGAGAATTGAGTTGCTTATCAAAAGACAAAGAGCTGACCAACCACAGTGGCACACACCTGTAATCCCAGCCACTTGGGAGGCTGAGGCAGGAGAATCACTTGACTCCAGGAGTTCAAGGCCAGCTTTGGCAATATAACAAGGCCCTCTCTCAAAAAGAATTTTTTAAAACAACTGGAGGTGTAGTTTCTGGTAGAGCACTTATTTAGCATGTGTGTGGCCCTGGCTTATATCACCCAGTACTAGAAAAAAATAAAAAAGACTAAGAGCTGATTCTTGATGACCCTTGTGACCTAAGAATAGTCACTTAACCTTTTTGACCCTTAGTTTTCTTGTCGCTAAAGAAGGATAATTATACCGAGTTTCTAGCGTCATCTAGTGGAAGGTTCCAAGGTTTCAGAAAACACACACGGTGTCTGGTTCTCACACCAAGCATACATGCTCACTCTTGTTACACTCCTCTCTCCAGGTCTACTGTTGATTGTGCTAAAAAGCTAATGATATGTCCATTGCTTCCGATTCTAGAGGCCAGGTCCCTGGAGTCCCACACAACCGAAAACTTCAGAGCCACACACCTGCCCCCAAAACTGTCTTGCATTAACCTCATTGGTCCACCCAAAAAATCAACCACAGAAGTCTCAGAAAATAATGATACTCAGCCAAGAGTGTGCTTAGAGGAGTGTCCAGGCCTCACTGCATCTAAGTGTTACAAGTGTTATCCCTAGTGCCTGGCAAAAGACCATTGATTAGAAAGAAGTCATGTATTCATAGGACTAAATGATGGTCTGCCCAGCATGACCTAAATGTAGAAGAGGACCAAGAGGGATCTTCGGATGTGATCTGAGATCTACTGCAGGCCTGAACTTGCTTGCAGTGGTCCTCTGTCCTCAAATGAAGGCAGGGTGTCATTGCTAGGACCCAGTACCTTAGCTGGGAGGTACAGTAGGCAGCTAATGGATTTGAAGATACTGAAAGAAGCAAGGAGATTTTGCAAACACAGTGAGGCACCATAGCCCATGAGTAGCCATTGGCATAGATCACAAGATGTTATAACTGAGAGCAAAGTCGTTTAGGAGTCATCTACCCACCTCCTTCACTTGGCAAAAGAAGACAGCCAGGATAAGAGACCCAGAGTGACTTGGCCGGGACAGGGCAGTAAGTAGCAAGCAGAGCGAGGCGCCCGGTGTCATTTGGCCCAGAGCCCAGGGAGCCTGAACTGAAACAATTCAGTGAGGAAGGTGCTGAGAAAGTATCACACAAAAGAGGCCGATTGTCCGGGTGTGAAGTTGAGTGCACCAGAGAAGCAGCAGCTGAGCTATTCTCGGGGTGAGAGGGAAACAATAAGGATGGGGCAGGGGCACAGCCTCTCCACTTTGTCCAAAGTTCTCCCCATGGTTAAATTCCCTCCCAGCTGAAACAGTGCTAGAAAGAAGTGTCAGGAAATATCCAATCCAGGCCCACCTCTGCCTTAGGCTTCCCAGGGGCTTCCTTCTGAACCTTGATCTCCCCAAAATGAGATGGGAATGAAAGGGAAGTAAATTTTGAGGCTTGTGGTTATGACAGTCTCTAAGCCAAAGGATAAGTCGTGCTTGGGAGACTAACAATCTCAAGTGAGCAAACTTAGAGATAAGTTTGGGGTGACGATTTTAAATTCCACCAGTTTTTTAATGCACCTATTAAGCAGACATATTTGACCTGATTAACAGGAAGTACACGGGCCTAACATACAACATTGGGATATAATTGCAATGGATGAAAGTCTTTCAAGTCAATTAACATATTACTTGGAAACCATTTATAAGAGACAGTAAATTATTGAGACAACACAATTAGCCATCCCACAATAAGCCAAGTTTCACGTGTGTGCATGTAGGAGCCCACCCACTTCCTGAAAGCCAATCAAGTTGAAGGGTGCACGTTTGAGGGGCTTACTATGCCCTTTGTGTTCACAGGAGTGTGTTAGCATGCAGCAAGGCTGATATGACCCAGACAGTGAAACAAGCTTTCCACGCCCAGGAACAATGGTGCCTGTGTCATCACCAGTCAATGACCATTTCAGTGCCTTGTACCTAATAGGCTCTCACCAAATGCTGGTCAGTCAGCTGAGTATATTGAGCTTGAGTGTTGCAACTAAGACTGTTTCTAATATCTCCCCCTCTAGAATCTTACCATTTAGAAAGACCTTGTCCTACCAAGTTCCAGATTCTGTACTGGCATGGATAGAGTTAGGATAAAGTTCTGTATGAAAGTTCCAGAAGGGGCTGGGACTATAGCTGTGGCACAGCGCCTGCCTGGCAAGCAGCAGGTCCTGAGTTCGATTCCCGGTACCCACCCCCAAAAAAAGAAAATTCTGGAAGGTAGCGTGATAGCAAATAAGTTCAAATAGTCCCATCGAATAGTCTCATGTTTGTTTCAGTTTGAGGGAGAAGATGGCCTCACTCCCAAACTGCCCAAGCTCTGTTCAGTGTGTCTTAAGACAGTAGGGTCCTTAGCCCCTTGTTACTGAGTCTCTACTCTACTTGCTTATTAAGTAAGGGACTATCCTAGAATTCTTCTGCAATGGTGTGAAATAATCTGGCATTAACTTTCACTCACCCTTTAATGTTTCTGTCACCTGAAGCATTTTTTCCTCCACTGCTGCATTACAAACAGGATTCAAATTCCTAACATCAGGGGGAAAAAAATCCCACAGCCCAACAATGTTAATGATCAACCTTTTATTTTTATTGTTTGACTATTTCAACCACACACTTAGAGAATTATCAAGGCAGACTGCATTAGTCCAAATAAGCTGGAAATAATAGACTGGTCAGAAGTGGTGCAAAGAAGGCAAATTGATACATGGGGTAATTGAAAATGTGATAAAGAGAAACAATTGCCACCAAATATGCGTCTCTCTCTTTTGTGTGTGCGTCCAAATGTGCGGGGTTTTTAAATATCACCAGATAAGTTTGTGGTAGTCTACAAATGTGCAATCTGATCTTTTAGAAAAATAAACAGTTCCTTGTTAATTAATTTATACGGCTGTCAGTGCAGCTTTCTCTGTCTTCGCACTGGAAGTGTTTCCCTGCCATAGATTTTCTTGCCGTCCTGGCAAACCTCCAGTGAGAGCCTGGGATTTATTAGGCTGACTTGGTGCAAAGTCTATTGATTGTGGCCCCAAGGGTAATAACTAAATAGAGCCGGAGCAACAAGTCAATAACACCATTGTTGCTGCAGCCTGCATTCACTGGAGGAGTGAGATTGTTTTACAGCAGCTGAGGGTAATCATGGGCAGATCGGTGTGTTCAACATGCGCTGCTCCATGTTAGTGCTGAAGACTATTTGAAAGCTTTCAGCAGGATCGCAGGAGAATCGGGGTGGGGTACTGGGATTATAAACCCTGTGAACTCCTTCATTACAGCTTAAAGGTTTCAACTTTAGTTTTTAACATCTGCTGCAACCTCGGGGAGCTCAGGAGCAGGGCTGGTGCAAGGGAGTACAGGCTCTGGGTCTTAGCACTAGGCGGTCTGTTCTGGTCTGTGTCCCAAAAACAAGATGGTTATGGGCAGAGGGATTGTCTCCCAGCTGCTGGCTGTCATCCATTCATCTATCCAGGTGTCCATCTGTGTAAGGACACAGTGCACCACTGCTAGCCCCACACACCCCAGAATACATTCCACATTAACCACCTGAACAGGAGCTCTCATCACCTGGAGAAAGCCCTAGCATTTCAGTTTTCTCACTTCCAAATCTAGAGATCCACTGACTTAATATTACAAGCTATTTTTTTAAGGTTTTCTTAGAAGGGGAAACCGAAGCTTCCATCTCTCACAACATTTCTTTCCTAGTTGGTAAAAGTTCAGTACTCAGACTTGATATAGCTCATGACTGGTTTCTTAATTACAGAAAGCAAAATCAAAGTCATTGTCAATGCCTGTCATTCTTTTGCCTTTTGAAGAATCCTTACTATGCCTTATGGTCGAAGCCTTCCATGGGGGACCAGAGAATAATGAGACAGGCTCCCCGATGGAGCTAGTGCTAAGCAGGCTCCCAGCCTCCTACACCCCTGGTCTGAGGGCTTGAATCCCTGAAGTGGGGATGAATTTCTCCATAGGAAGCTCCAGGACCTATGACCCGCAGTTCAGGTACTAAATTGATCACCAACAAATAAATATACCTTCTCTTCTAGTGGGAGGGTAGTGACAGCCACAGGGCAGCCCTTTATTACACAGAAGGCTTTTCCTTTGAATCTTTGACATAGAATATTGTGGGAAAGGCCATGTCTGGGGCCATAAAGTGAAAAACAAGATTTCACCGGAAGTACTTTATTCTAAATGTAAAACCTTCATAGAAGAGATACCTTGCGCAGTAGTCCTTGATGTTTATCACGCTTCCATTCCATGCATGACCTTCCTCAGTCAGAGACAGAACTCTCCCGCAGGGAGCGGGACACACCATCCTGGGCCAGGATCATGAGAGCACTGGGATTCCCACCCAGCCTGCACAGGTCTCAGTTTTCTGGACATTGTGGCATTTGTTCTCTTGCTCCTTCACCAGGAAGTACTGAAGTTAAATTAGATGCTGCCTGTGCCGTTATTTAACTTCCAAAGAAGCAAACAAGTATTGATGATAGCAGGTCCAATAATAGCCTTGTCAAGCTCGAATTACTCTAGAAGATTGTCCTTTCCGATGTGTGACTTGGAGTTATGAGTTACCCGGGTAAGCACCACCATGTTTTTAATTAATGCCAAGGCCATCATTTCTGTGTTGTTGAATTGAAGAACCACAGAGTGGCTTTAGGAAAAGGAGATGTCTCTGAGCAATTGATTGGGTTCTTCTGCTGACAACATTTGCTATCATCTCTACTAGTCCTCCTCAAACGTGGCCACATGAACCAGTTGTCTACAAACACCCACAAACCCCTGAGTGACCCAGTCTTGACAGAATGCATATCTATCACGGCATATTGTATTTTTAAAAGAATAATTCTGCACAGGACTAAGAATTTCTCCTGCTCACACCCATTTCAGTGAAAGAATCATTGGCAAATCCATGGCAAAATATAAAACCTGAAAGGGTTTTTAAAAATTATTGCAGTATATGTTACCTTAATGAAAGATTTAGAAGTATAACACAAGGGCTGGTGAGATGGCTCAGTGGCGTAAGCGCCTGCCTGGCAAGCACGAGGGCCCGAGTTCGACTCCCGGAACCCACATACGAAAAAAGGGCTGGTGATATCGCTCAGCAGCACGGGCACCTGCTGGCGCGCAAGGTCCTGAGGTCGAACCCCGGTACCCACAAAAAAAAAAAGAAGTATAACACAATTCTACCAGGTATCAGTCTTTCAGAAAAAAATTGTTTTGCAAGTTTAGTCGCTGCTAACGTACAGTATACGACCACAGGTGGGCTGCCTTCTGCTGCTGGAAGACACAAAGAGCCTTCCCACTGGACATTTTGTGTCTGAATGAAGAAATTCCTTTCTTGTCTGTTTAGTTCAACTCTGTGATCCAAACAGTCCTTGATATTTTCAGATGACCTAAGAACCGATAAGCTTTGGCAGAGAAAAGAAATCTGCAGAAGTTCAGGAATCAAGTGACACATTCCCCTAGAAAAATAACGTTAATAAACTAAGTTGATTTGTTGAATACTTTCACATTTGCAAAAAAGATGTTTTTGTTTGGGTGGCTGCTTTATCCCAGCTTGAAAAGGGACAAGATGAAAGGAAGAAGAGCAAGTAGTGCACACATTTGCAGTCCTTTTGGAGGAATATCTCATCTCAAGAATTCCAAGAGTGGAAGCAAAATATTTTCAATAGTATGCATCTTTCTTCATATCGAGGTGGTCAGAAGCATCGCAGATGAAATAAACAAGGGGGGGAGCAGTTGAAAATAATAGATCTGTGTAGTTACTATATGCCGAGAACTCAAAGGAAGTGGTGTGTGAGCTTGTGAAAGAGTGGCCACAGAATTTAGCTTTTGAAAGGGAGACTAGATTTTGGCACAAAGATAAGGATGGCAGGGGTAAACAGTAATATTTTTAACTGCCACAAATGAAACAAGTCTGTTGTGAATATATCTGCATAAGACAGACTGTCCTTCTCTTTTCTCCTTATGGGTTGTCTTTTTCCAAACTCATAAACGCTTATGAGGCCAAAGGTATAGAAACAAGACTTACTTTCAACCATTTCATATCATCTGGGCTTGAATGTAGAGAATGTCTCTTAGTCTGTTAGCACATGCTTGCCCAGTATTTTTAGAAAATGACCATCTCAGTAAATATTGTCTTTGACAATCCAACCAGCTTCAGCAGCTCCAGCCAGCATATGTTTTTTCTGTGTGTGTGTGTGTGTGTGTGTGTGTGTGTCCAGCATTTCATAAATTGGAATAATCTGAAAATAGGCATCTGAATGATTACTCTCATCAACAGGTGAGAATGGAGAGAGACAAAGAATTTTTTTTCAATCTTGCTGGTTTACAGAAGTCCTCATGCTCTCTATAGCCACATTCTTCATTTCTAATATGCTGTTTTGCTAAGAGTTTCCTGCTCTTTAGATTTCTTATAGACTGTTTTTCTGTCATTTATTATTTTTTCCTTTCTGAGTTGCCCATGTTAACTGCTTGATTCTAAACTTACTTATTAAGTATTAAGTACTTACAAGTATTAAGTACTTATGTAGGATTTTGATAATTGAAGATTTAGGTGCCGCCGTGATCTTGGTGGAAAAAGGAATCTAGCAATTTCATTTGTAGTTTGCTCAAGTTGTGCACATTATTTCAGAATCCAACTTTTAAACCTTTGAAAACAAAAGTTAAAAGTACACCTGTTTTTCTTCTTCGCCTTGTTGTAGAAGGCATTTGCAGTTGAGGTTTTCTACAATAGCCACCACTCAACAAGTGTCGCTCACATCCCAAGTAGTAGAAGAACAGTTCAATATGTATAATCCCATATAATCCTCATGTTAACCCTGTCTAGTATACATTGTTGTTCCCATTTTATGGATTAGGAGACTAAATATCAGCGAAGTTACTGATTTTCTCAAAGCTATGTAGCTAATAAATAGAAAACAAAACCCTTACGTTGGTCCACCAGGCAGCACAATCTGATCTCCACTTCCTCTGCAGCTCATTCCCTCCCATCCCGCTCCTTCTCACAGGAGCGTTCCACCTGAATGCCACTGCATACACTGTGGCACCTGCCTAGAAACCTTTCCCCATTTCCAGTCACCCCTCCCCAGTGCATGCTTCAGATCTCAATCCTAACATCACACAGCTTTGGGAAGCCCTCTCTGAGCCCTAGACAGGCTCCGTCCTCACCTACAGAGTGAAGCTATCCAGCTGCAAGACATGAAGCCCACTCTGGATGACCGACCCTAGTCCTTCCAGAGTCTTTGCTAGACTGTTAGACTCATAGCTGCTTCTTTTACAGCACTTACCATGTTTGAAACAGCATATTGTGTGTATATGGTTGTTTGTTGAAGGTCTGATGACAGGGACCTGTCAGATTTTTCTCATCACTGTATCCCTGACTGAAGCCAAATCATCTTCCCTAGCTCTGCCCTGGGGTTTGCTTGACCCCACATATCCAGGGCCACGTTACCGGCTATCGCCAGTTGCACGCTGAGACTCAGAGCTGCGCTTAGAGCAGAATGTTGAAACTGCGCGTGGAAGCAGAGGGCAGGCAGGCAAAGGATGTTTCAATGACACTTGGATGAGGGCGGCCCATATGAAGGCCCTTTGGCTTTTTTTTCTGCATGGAAGTGCCTGCCCTTTCTCCTTGAGGAGCAGATAGGACTTCGGCGTTTCCAGGGCCTTCTGAGTGAAAACATCTGTATCTGATTTTTCCCATCACAGCATATTAGTGAAGTCCTGCTAAAGAGCAGCTTGTAGTTGACAAGACTCTCAACAGCAGGTGTCCCTGCCATCAGCCAGAATTACAGTGGGGCTGTGAGAGCTGGTGCCCTAGCCAGATGCCAGTCTAGGTAATTACGTTTGGTCTACCTTGATTCCCTCTGGACCACTCATCGGACACAGTATTCTTCAGCTCTGAACTCCCTGAACTGCTCAGGAGTGTTGCTAAGAGCCTTTCAGCTGCTGCCATAGTTCATTCCATAAGTGGATGCATTCCGGAAGGACCCCTTGTCAGGGGGGGTGGTTGGGGGATTCCTGCTTGGTAGAGGATTGGCCTAGCTAGATGGCCCCTTAAGCCCTTTCCCCTAAGAAGCCCAAATTTGTGATTCAGTCATTGTCACCCTCAAAATACAGCATTGATGTATGGCAAAGAGCCCTGTAAATCAAAATGCAGCGTACTGCCAGATTGAAACATAGTAGGAAAGACGTTTAAACACACACACCCACACACACCAAAAATATCTGGACCCAGATGTGGATATCCCTGGGACCCAGAAGCAGTCACGATTGTATTTCCTCTCTTGAGTATATTCTGAAGCCATAATTAAGTGAAGACAAAAACATATATATGTTGAATGAAAGGCGTGTAATCTTGGGGATAATTCTGATGTAATTAGCACAGCAAAGCTGCATTGAGGCCAACATGCAATGAGTGGAATTTTCCAACATTGATTAAGCTGGACCCGAAGAGAACTAAGTCTTTGTCTAAAAGCTGCCAAATGAAAACAACTTTGGGATATTTAAATTCAGGTTGGAAATTGGTTTGAGAAAAGAATATTTAAAGCACAGCTGTTCAAGGGCTAAAAGCTTATGACTATATGTGTGTGCATGTACGACACACACACGCACACACGCACACACACTGCCTCCTCTAAAAACAAGTTAGCCAAAGGTGTACATTCCTTCTAGGTTCTCATGATCAACAGATGTAAATGTTCACAGTGTTCAGATGAATTATGGACCCTAATGAGATTTCAATACTGAGCAAACAATAAAAACTTATGCATTGCATAGTTGCCATGGCCTTTGGCTCCATGGCTAGTGTTCCACCTTTTCAACAGCTCCGGTAATGTAATATCCAGCTGGCTTTGGAGGTAAGGAAAACGCAAGGAGCGAATTGAAATTGTGAGAAATAATTTGATGGATTACTTTGTCAGAGTAATGCATGGCCTTGGCATAATTACCATGGCCACCTTAACCCTGGAGGCAGGTGGTGACGAGGGCCTGCAGGGCGTGGGTGCTGCACAGTCCAGCATGTGCTCCTTGCCCTGCTGGTCCCCCGGGTCCTTGGAGTCCAGGCGCTCCTGAACAAATGCCGAACAAGCACATTCCTGTCCTAGGCCAGCGAGCGAGCAGGACTGCCGAAGGGCTGACTTTCCCGGAGCTGTCATCTGTGTCACAGTGAAAAGAAGCAACAAAAGACAGACCAACCTTGAAATAAAATGGGGCGAAGACAGGGAAAGGGATGAATGGTAGCTTTTAAAGCGGTGCGTTTACACACAATGGCAGACACAGGCACACTAATCTTTTTTCTCTTCTTATTTTATCAGTTCAGACCTTGAACTTAATGCTTGTCTGCCTTGTACTTCATAAGATACAAATCTGAACATGTGATTAATAACAGGTTCACCAAGTGTACATGTCAGAGACCACATCTGTAGCACATCGGCTGGTATATTTCTTACCCTAGTTTTACTTTGGAGCCATAAAGTCATTCCTGTTTTGTGAATGAGAATAAACCTATTATGCACTAATATAGCTACACCCAGCGTCTGCTCTTTGGGGAAGAGAAGTTGCCTCTATGATAGAGCAGCTCCAATTTCAGCGTTCTAAAGTGCTTTTCAGTGTGGCCTTCGACAGTGAGAAACCACTCCTGCCTATTTCTTGCTTTTATTATGATAATATAAATATATTTGCAGTGTGTTGACAAACTCATTTGGAGTAAACAGAGTAGTCTTAATTGTAAGTTCTAATGTTTTAATGCTAAATCAGGCGATAAGTCAATGTTTCAGTTTGGCACAGCCAACCACATGTTCTCCAAAAATAGCCTTTGACACTTTTTAAAGCAAGTCGGTTGTGTACTTAAGCTGTTCACAAAAGGCTTCATTCTTGTCTACAAATGGCAAACCTCCCCGTCATCCCAAGAGTGCCCAATTTGAGTGAGGTTGGAGAAAAATAGATACTTCCCCTCTTTTAAGGCATTTCTCCAACTGTTACCCTCTTCAAAATGAAGATTCAGGAGTATGTGGGGAAAGTGTGCCTAAGAAAGTTTAACTTGATTTTCATTTAACACGCCCTCCAACTGACTTTTTTAAAGGTCCATCGTACATATTTCTGCATAGCTGAAAATATAGATTCCACCCTGGAGAGATCTCGGGCTGTTCGTATTACACTGCGAAGCCATGTGTTTTCACGTCATGGCAAAACCTAAGATATAGGCAGCTCCCTTGTTCCCTGCTGGCTTTGGATCTTAGTCTTTTCATTGTTCTCTGCTGTAAACTTATACAGAAAGATACCTCTGTGCCCCCGAATATAAGCTCAGCCAGTGATGTTTTCCCACTGATGCCAATGGTGTAGCTAAGCAGGACCCAGAGTGTGGGAAGAGGAGGAAGAAGGAACAGGGGTCCATAGGGATGTGGGTGGAATGAAGGACACCCTGGATACCTCTAGTATCCCCAGAGGCTGCCTTCGCCCTGGAAAGTGTGGTCAGTGGAATGACCACAGAGGCTGATGCCCAAGGCCCCCTCAGAACAAAGGCAGCACACAGCATGGAAGACCGAGCTTCAGACCCGTACAGGGCCAGTTGCAGAAATCCTAATCCCGCGGTGCACTTTTAGAGTGGTCACATTGTACTAATCACATCCTATGGTTGCCCTCATTTCATCCTCAGCACAACCCTATGGGAGGTATTGTTATTAGCCCCATTTTCCAGGAGAGATACCTAAGGCTCAGAGAGGTAGGGAATTTGTTCAAGGTCACACAGCTGGGTTTGATCTTAGGTCTCTAACTGTCTTCAGCAGTGAGTTCAAACAAGGCTCATACTCTGAACCTCATACTAAGCCATCTTCCATTCCCTGGAGGTGCCCACTCTTGGCTCTTAGCATAACACAACCCAAATTTTTTTGCCTTGGCACATTCCCTTCCAATATTGACATTTTAGCAACAGATGTAAGACTTTATTAATTCACTGTTCCACTGAACTTCTTTGTTTACAAAATGCCAAAGCAGTTATAACCATCGTGCATTTGTGCAATCTTAAAAGCAGGGATCAACAAAGAGCTCAGCTGGAGTGTCCCCTGTGAAATCACCACTCTACTGTGTTTTGAGGTTTAACCCAGCCCAAGCATTCTCAGGACCCACAGCTTTTTATGATTCCTGTGAACTCCCCTGCATGCCTTTGAAAGTGTCACTGGACCTTGGTGGATTTTGCTTGTTCTATGGAAATATTTTCTGGTGTCCATTTTGATGCATTCTGTAGATAAAGGGCCCCAAATCCTTCCCCCCACCCTAGACCAGCAACAATTCTCCAACATTTAGGTCTCTTGAACTCTTAAAAATTATTGACGACCCTAAAGAATTCTTGTTTAAGTGGGTTATATCTATCAGTATTGATGTTAGAAATTGAAACAAAATTTAAACACTGATTCATTTCAAAATTATAATAGACTGATCACATATGAACAAACATTTCTATGAAAATAACTACATTTTTTTCCAAAATAAAATTAGGGAGAACTAAAGTACACTGTTGTACTTTGTTACATATCTCATTCGTGCTTGGCTTTATAGGACAGCTGAACTCTCAGATCTGCTCCTAGGTTTGATCTGTTGTGATGTCACAAATCAGGTGTCATCTGAAAATCTCCACTGTACACTCAAAAAAGAAGAGGAATGGAGAGTACAGATGGCATCTTAGAATTATTATGAAAAGTCTTTTGACTTCATGGATCACCTGGAAGAGTCAGAAATTTCAGTGTCCTTAGACTTACATTTTGAGAACCATGTCCTAAAATATGGCTGACATTGCCAAACAAGACTGATCTGAATGAAGAAGGAACAAGTTCTTACACAATAGTCAGGTGATATCCTGGACTTCGAATCAGTTTACCTTTCAGCAACATCTCCTGTGCTTTCTGGACTCAGAAGCCCTTGGTTCTCCACTCCCTCCAGATCTGCAATAGGCTGGGCCATGCCACTCTTGCGCATCACATGGCAGAATAATACTAAGTCTGATTTCCCTCTGACCATAAGCTTCTTGAGGACAAGTACCAGCTCTGTTTAATCTCATTCCCTGTGTCAAGCACATAATGCCTGGGACATCATAGATGAGTTTTGCTGTGCTAAAGATAAATATCTTTAGATATTCACAAATAATACAAGCATATGAGTTTGTGAATTTTTAATGAAAATTCAAATATTCCTCATCTTTTTATATCATTTATTGATTCATTAAATATTTATTTATAACTCCAATGTGTCAAGCACTGGAATAGGTAATGAGATACAACAAAGACAAAGGCAACCTTGAGCCTTGCTCTTATATAACTCCATTTCATAGGGGAACCAATCAAGAAACAAATAAATATTTACACGTTGAAGGAAATAAACAGACTGCCATTACCCAAAGAGGAGGGAGGATGGGCTTATTACAATCAGGAAAAGTGAATTTACTACCTTATTACTACCAGTTTCCCCTGAAACCCGGGCATCTTTTGAAAGACAGTTATGGTCTATAGACTTTTTCTTCAGCAGCTGTATTAAAGTATTTATATACCATACAATTTACCCATTGTACACATGCAGCTTAATGAATTATATTAAATTTATAGAGTGATACAACCAACACCATGATCTAATTTTAAAATGGTTCCATTGCCACAAAACGTTCCTTGCTGCCTATGTGCAGTCAGTAGAAAGAATCACCCAGCGATGTAGTCTTTCACGTCTGCCTTCTTTTCTTAGGGTAATGTCTCAAAAGTTCATCCATATTGCAGCTTATATGACTTTTTATTGCTGAGTAGTTTTCCACTATGTGGATGCACCGCATCTTTTATATTCATTCAACAACTGATAGATGCTTGGATTGTTTCAGTCTGGGGCTGTTCTGAATATGCTGCTATGAACGTTTGTATGCAAGCTTTTGTAGAGGCATATGCTTTTATTTCTCGTGGCTGTCTACCCACCTCTACTGAAGAGTAGAACTGTTGAGTCATTATGTATATATGTGCTTAACTATTTTTAAAAACTCCAAAACTGTTTTCCAAAGTAGTCATACCACTTTACATTCCCATAAGTAAAGTTTGAGGACTCCACAAACTTGCTATCATCAGTCTTTTTTATTATAGTAGTTTGATGGGTGTGTTGTGAAATTTCATTTTAATTTGCATTTTCCTAATGACTAATGAGGTTGATAATTTTTTCCTATGTTTGTTAGTCATTTGTGTAGTCTTTGGTGAAATGTCTATTCAGTTACTTAATTTTTTTTTTTTTTTTTTTTTTTTTTGAGACAGGATCTCGCTAGGTAGTTCAGACTGGCCTTGAACTCACTGTGTAGCCCAGGCCTGCCTCGAACTCACAGCAATCTTCCTGCTTCAGCCTCCCAAGTGCTGGTATTACAAGTGTGTGCCACCACACCCAGCTGATAATTTTAGAGTTTTTAATTGGGTTGTTTGTCATCTTAATATTGAATGCTAAAGGTTTTTATTTGTGTGTTCTGGATATAAATCTTTTATTGGATATATGATTTGCAAATATTTTCCCCTAGTCTGTGCTTCTCTCTTTATTTTCTTAATGGTGAGTTTTGAAAAGCAAAAGTTTTAATTTTAATGAAAGGAATCTATCAATGTATTCTAGTTTATCAATCATACTTTTAGTGTCATATTTAGGAAATCTTTGCCTATCCCAAAGTCAGAAAGATATTCTTCTAGAAGTTTTATAATTATAGGTTTTGTATTTGGGTCTGTGTTCCATTTTGAATTTTGTATATAATATGAAGTAATGCTCTATTTTTTAAAAAGATGGATATTCAGTTCTGCCACCATCACTGAATTATTCTGGATCATTTCCAAAAATTAATTGACTATAAATGTAAAGGTTTTTCTGGAATTTCTGTTTTGTTCCATTGTTCTGTATTTCAGTCTTTGCACCAGGGCTACAATCTTGATTACAGTGGCTTTGAAATCAGGTGGTGTAAGTCTTCCAACTTTGTTACTTTTCAAAATTGCTTTGTCTGTTCTAATATTTTCTCCATTTTTTTTTTATATGTGGGTACCAGGAGTCGAACTCAGGACCTTGCGCTTGCCAGGCAGGCGCTTATGCCACTGAGCTATATCACCTCTCCATTTACATATAAATTCAAGGGTTCTTTTTTCAGGTTTCTCCCCAAAAATGCTCCATGGGATTTTGATAAGAATTGCTTTTAATTGCCATCTTTATAATATTTAATCTTCCAATCCATGAATGTAGAATTGTTCTCCATTTATTTAGATCTTTAATTTTTCTAAGCAATGTTACAGGTTTCAGCATACAATCCTTATACTTGTTTTGTTAAAGTTATTCCTAAAGTTTCCATACCTTTTTGGTGCTATTGTGAATTAAATTGTTTTCTTAATTTCAGGCTGTTTCTTAATTTCTTAATTTTTAGGCTGTTTGTTGTTAGTATATAGAAATACAATTGATTTTTTGTATGTTCTTGTATTTTGTTTTTATTGTTGTTGTTTGCTTGTTTTTTTGAGGCAGGGTCTCACTATGTAGCCCAGGGTGGACTCCAATATGGTGATCCTCCTGCCTCAGCCTCCAAAATCATGGGTTACAGGCATGTGGCACCACACCCTGCCCAATGTTCTTGTATCTTGTAACTTTCCTAAATTCACTCATTAGTTCTAGTAACTTTTCTATAGTTCCTGTAGGATTTTATAATACAGGCTGATGTCATCTGTGAATGATGACAATTGTCCTTTTCAATCAGGATGCCTTTTATTTCTTTTTCATGCTAGATTGCAATGGCTACAGCCTCTTATACATTGTTAAACAGTTGTGGTAAGAACAGACTTTCTTGCCTCATTCCTAATCTTAGAGAGAGATCCTTTGGTCTCTCACCATTAAGTTTTTACTTTTTATTAGTACATGTATCCAATACATAATGACTACATTCCTATGAGGAATTGTTACATGTACATAATACATCTTTATTCTTCTTTTTAACCTCTTACACTCCCCTTTTCCCCCCTCCTTTCATCTCTTAATCCCCTGCCCCTATGAAAAAGATCTTTCTCCCTACTTCTTATTATCTATCCATTTCAGTCTTTATTTGTATGGGGGTGGTCTCATGTAAGAGAAACCATGTGGTATTTAAGCTTATATTTCTGGTTTATAGGGTTTGTTTGTTTAGTTGGTTTTGTTTTTTTTGACGGTCTCACTATGTAGCCCAGGCTGGCCCTGAACTCACGGCAGTCCTGCCTCAGCCTCCAGAGTGCTGGAATTACAGGCATGCACCACCACCTCCAGCTAGGGTTTTTTTAAATAGAGGTCCTTTGTTAGGTTGAGAGAATTCCCTTTACTCCAAGTTCGTTGTAAGTGTCTATCATGAGTAGGTGTTGGAGTTCACCAAATTTTTTTTATGTCTAATGAGATGATTACATGGTTTTTGTCCTTTATTCTGTTAATATGCTGCGTTACATTAACTGGTTTTCAGATGTTAAACTAACCAGTGCATTACCGAAATAAATTCCACTTGCTCTTACTGTTTAAACTCTTTAATATGTTAATAGATTCAGTTTGATAATACTTTATAAAGTGTTTTGATGTGTATATTCTTTTTTTTTTTTTCTTTTTTTTTGTGGGTACTGGGAGTCAAACTCAGAACCTCACGCTTGCCAGGCAGGCGCTTATGCTGCTGAGCCCTCTCACCGGCCCGATGTGTATATTCTTGATGGATTTTTTAAATGTCTTTGTTTAGCTTTTGTATCAGGGTAATACTGGCCTTATAGAATAATTTGAAGTATTTTCTTTATTTTCTAAAAGAGTTTTATGTAAAATCAGTATCATTTCTTCTTTAAATATATGATGGAATACATTATTTAAGCCATCTAGGCATAGCTGTTCTTTGTGGGAAGATTTTAAATTATTAATCCTATTTATTTGCTTCTTGCAGTCCTATTTGGATTTTTGTTTACTTGAGTCAATTTTGGTCATGTGTCTATTTCTAAGAACTGGACCATTTTTGTCTTTTACCTAAACTGTCTGATTTTTTGGTATAAAGTTGTTCAGAACATTCCCTTTTAATCCTTTCAGTTATGTTAAATCAGCAGTGATGTTTCTCTTTCACTCCTAATGTTGGTAATTTGTGTTTTCTTCTTTTATTCTTGGCCATTCTAGCTAAAAATTTTTCAGTTTTGTTGATCTTTTCAGAGAGGCAATTTCTGGTTTCATTGATTTTTCTCTATTGCTGTTTCCCATTTCATTGATTTCTCCTTTAACTCTTATTCTGTCTTCTTTTTCCATGTGTTGAGCTTAATTTGCTCTTTTTTTGATTTCTCGATGTGGTGGTTTAGTTATTGGTTTGAGACCTTTCTAATTAGGCAAATAAATTTCCAAGATGATCTTTCATTACATCCTACAAGTATTAATAGTTATGGTTTCATTTTTATTCATTTCAAAATATTTTTATTTTCCATTTTGATTTTTTTTTAGCTAGTGGGTTCTTTAGAAGTATATTACTTAATTTCTAGTATTGGGGGCTTTTCCAAATTACTTTCTATTATTAGCTTCTAAGTTAGTGCTATTATGATCAGAGAATATACTTTTTGTTACTTTAATTATTTTTAATTTATTGACACTTGTTTTATGGAATATATGTGATCTGTGCTGGGTAATATTGCCTGTGCTTTTGAAAAGAATGTGCATTCTATTGTCATCAAGTGGAATGTTCTAAATATTGATTGGGTCAAGTTGGCAATAGTGCTGAAGTCGTCTTTAGCCTTATTGATTTTCTGACTATTATATCACAATTGAGAGTAGTATATTGAAATCTGGATGTAACTGTTTCTTTTTCCATCTCTGCATTTTTTGCTTCACATATTTAAGATTTGGTTGTTAGGTGTCTATATTCATTACTGCAAAATCTTCTGATGTATTAACCTTTTTATATTTACAAAATGTACTTCCTTGTCTCTAGGAATATTTCTTCTCTTAAGTCCCATATGTCTTTTGTGTTGTTTTGTTTCTGCTTTTTTTTTTTTTTTTTTTTTTTTTTTGTGGGTACCAGGGGGTCGACCTCAGGACCTCATGCACCAACAGGCACCCGTGCCTCTGAGCGATATCACCGGCCCCTTTTTCGTATGTGGGTTCCGGGAGTCGAACCCGGGCCCTCGCGCTTGCAAGGCAGGCGCTTATGCCGCTGAGCCATCTCACCGGCCCCCTGTTTTTGCTTTTTGAGATAGGATCTTACTGTGTTGTGCAGGATACTTTCAAACTCAAGCCTCAAGTGATCCTCCTGCCTCAGCCTTTCAAGTAGCTGAGACTGCGAGCACAGCATACCCAGCTCTCTTAAAGTCTATGTATCTGATATTAATATAGAGACTTTAGCTTTCTTATGGTTACTGTTTGCATGGTTTTTATTTTTTCCATCTTTTAACTTTCAATTTGCATGTGTTTTCAAATCTGAGATGTGTCTTGTATTAGACAGCATAAACTTTAATTTTTTTATACAGTCTAATGATATACTGTTTGATTGCAGCATTTAATCCATTAACACTTAATGTGATTTTTTCACTTGTTAGATTTATGCCTGCTACTATTTATTTTCTGTCTGTATCATATCTTTTATATTCTTCTATTGCTTTTTTCTTTTACTTTCTTGTTATCCAAACAGTTATTTCTTGTGTGTCATTTTAATTCATCTTGATTTCTTTAGCTACCATTTTTGTTATTTCCTTAGTCTTTGCTATAAACATTACAGCTTGTAGCATTTTTTTTTTTGGGTACCAGGGGTCAAACTCAGGACCTCGTGCACCAGCAGGCACCTGTGCCACTGAGCAATATCACCGGCCTTTTTTTTTCGTATGTGGGTACCGGGAGTTGAATTCAGGACCTCGCGCTTGCCAGGCAGGCGCTTATGCGCTGAGCTATCTCACTGGCCCAAGCATTACAGTATATATCTTAATTTTTCATAATGTACTTCATATGAGTATTGGCTTAAATTCTAGTAAAATGTAGCAACTTTATTCTAATATTGCCAATTTCTTCCCTCTTTCTTTGTACTATGGTTATTTTATCTATATATGTTATAAACCTAACAGTACAGAATTGTAACTATTGCTTATGCCATCTAATTGTTTCTAAGGAAACTAATGGAAGAAAAGAAAAAATATGCATTTATATACTTTTTTTAATATTTACCATTTCTGGTTTTCTTCATTTCATTCTATGGATTTGTGTTACCATCTGGTCTCATTTCCTCTTAGCCTGAAAGACTTATATTTAGTATTTCTTGTAAGGCAAATCTGTTCACCAAAAAAAGCATCTTTCTTTGCTCATTTAAAAGATGCCCTCACTGTGCATGGTGGCACACACCTATAATCCTAGCACTTGGGAGACGAAGGCAGGACCATCACTGTGAGTTCAAGGCCAGCCTGAACTACATAGCAAGACCCTGTCTGAAAAATACCTAACAAGAATAACAATAATAATAATAATAACAGCAACAAATCAAAATGCCATCTTCTATTGGCCTGTTTGCTTGCTTGCTTGCTTGTGACAGAGTCTCACCATCTTACTCAGGCTATAACTCATAGGCTAAGCAATCCTTTGTCCTCAGCTTCCTGAATAGCTATGGAGGACTACAAGCATGGGCCACTGCATTTGGCTTATGCCTTCAGTTTTGGTGGACAATTGCTAGACGTATAATTCTTGGTTGACAGGTTCACCACCCAACTCTTCAGCACTTAGACTCTATCATTGCACTGTCCTCTCTTTCACTGTTTCCTTTTTTTTTTTTTTTTTTTTTTTTTTTTTTTTGTACCTGGCATTGAACTCAGGGCCTTGTGCTTGCCAGGCGGGCACTTTGCCACTGAGCTATACCCTCGGCCCCTCTTTCGTTGTTTCTGATGAGAAGTCAGCCATTGCTCATATTGGTGTTCGCTACATGTGATGAGTTTATTTCTACAAGTACATTTTTCTGCCACTTTCTCTCCTTTTTTGTTGGATTCCATTGCACATATGTTGGTATGTTTAATATTGCCTCAGAGATCTTGGCATCTCTTCATTTTTCTCAAAAATTTTGTGTTCAGATTGGATTATTTCTATTTCAACAGATTTTCAGGCTTACTAACTCTTCTTCATTTCATTTATTTTATTTTTCAACTCTCCGATTTCCATTTAACTCTTTTTTTATAGTTCCTCTTTCTCTGTTCAGATTCTCTATTTGTTGAGGCATTGTCATCATAATTTCTTTTAATTCTTGAAGCATAAATTTATTTAATTCTTTGAACATATTTCTAACTGCCGATTTGGAGTCTCTTTACTAAATGTAACATCATAGTCTTCCTTTTATTGACTGCTTTTCTTCCCCTAAATATAACATAGTCATGTTTTTCTTTTTCTTTTTTTGTCTTCTGTGTTGTTGTTTTTTCTTTTCTTTTTGCTTTTGTTTTTTACTGGACATTGAGCCCAGGGCCTTCACACTGAGCTACATCCCCAGCCCCGTGTGTGTGTGTGTGTGTGTGTGTGTGTGCGCATGTGTGTGATGTCTTAATTTTTGTTGAAAAGTGCACATTTTACATAAGGTATTGGGACAGTTCCAGGTTCTGATATTGTAAAGTAGTTTACCTGAGCATAATTTATAGGCCCTATCTCCCCTGCAGTCTGTCCAGTTGTTGCTTTTTTTTTTTTTTTTTCATTCTTATCTTGGTTTTATAAGCCTGGCTTTCTAAGGTTAGCCTCTTTGTGTGTATAGCTTAGTGGTCAGCCTATGACTGGGCGGAGGTTACACTCAAAAATCTTGAACCCATACTACTTCCATCCTCTGCCAAGTGATCTGTGTGTGGGTTGAGGAGCTCATCTAAGAGCCTTGGGGCTTTTCACTGGCCTCTGAGGTCTCCCCACATATGCTGTATTTTCCCAGTCAATAAGTGATGCATGGAGAGCTCATCTGTCACTTCTGCGGCTCTCTTATCGCACTTCTAGTTGGTCTGTTGCTCCCTCCAGCTCAGACTGCATTCTCAGGCTAGCAGAGCTGTGAGGCTTCCCCACTCATGTTCACACTGAGTTTGCTCCTTTTACAGACAGTGCTGCTAGGCAGGGTTTTGCCCTTTGTTCCAAATCAAGTCAGCCTCCTCTGCATTCCCGCCCTGGCAAAACCATCATTCTAGCCAGTAAACTAAGGGGCGAGGTAAGGATGTTCTTACCCAAAGTTCTGCCAGCTTCCTATAAATAAACACTTCTCGATTTGTTTTTTTGGCCTTTGGTCATTATCCAGAGCCTTGAGAGGGTAATTTTGAAAAGTGTCCTGTTTTTATACTTGCAATAGGGGGAGTGAATTTGCCAACCTCTTCAGTCATAGTGGAAGTCCCCTGTTAGAAGGGTTTTTGCTAGTCTGTAGGAAGTGTTTGGGTAGTGTTTAGGATGTGGTTGCCATGAAAGACCTCATCATTGACTCCTTATGGATTTGGGCTCCTTATTTCCCAGAATCACCCGCCCAAAGAGTTTTCAGTGCCCAAAGTACCCAGAGAGGAGTAAGCGCCAGCCCCACAGGCTTCTGTCCCACACACGCCACCACCAAGGGTGTGACTGCTGCAGGCTTATCCTGCGCGCATTACATCAGCACCCCACTCCTCACCCATTAGCTGACCCAAGGGCGACAGGTGGGGCCTGTTTTGGGCAGAATTTTTAAAGAAAAATACCCAAGTCATCAGCTTGTTTCACTTTCATTTATCTCTGTCATCTGGGAATACAATGTAGATAGTATCAGACCCAACAAAAAGTACATTCTGATATTATTTTCAGTTTTTTTGTCTAGACAGAGACGACTAAGTGCTTGGGTATCAGAAATACCTACCACCGAAAATAAGAAAGATGTGCTCAGGGGAAGGCCAGAGGGGGTAGCACTGCTTGTTCACTTTCTCTCTATATATTCCTTTTTTTTTTTTTTTTAAGAAAAAACTTTAAACCCCACCACCCATTCATCAGGTGATTGGAGACTGTAGTTGTAAAAATGTGCTGCAGGCAGAAGTTCTAAAAAATCCCAGAAAGTGTTGAAAACATCTCTAAACAAGGTATTTTTCTTCTGCACCTTTCTTGCTAACGGTCCCAATTGCTGCCAAGAAAACTAGTGAGAATGTTAGCTGCCAAATAAAAAATTTATGACAGTGTTTGGCAAAGGACTATCTCACTGCTTGTTTTATACATTTCCACAAGGCACTCGAAGGCAGACTCCCCTCCAGCCCCCCACTTCGGGTACGTGGACCTTACTGATCACTGTTCTGAGTCTAATGAAAAAGCAAACTCCTATAAAGTAGGATTAAATAATATAACTTTTTCCCCCTTCAGTAACCTGAAAATGTAAGGAACTGCTTTCAAATAAGATGTGTTGCAAAGAAGGGGAAAAGAGATGCTAGGGTTACTTGTTTAGAATAAACACATTCATAAGAAAAGGAATAAGAACGCTCAGTTAGCAAGTGCAGGCTTTCACCGTAGAAATCATCTTAGAAATCCCATGGTCTTTGCACAACTCAAGCATCTTTGCAGATAAGTAAATGGGGGCCCAGGAGCAGGAAGTGCTCTGCCTGAGGTCACACAGCCAAGCAGTGGCCGACCTGGGACCACAGCCTGCCTCTCATCTGGGGACCACACTCTATCTCCCACTTTACACCACACCTCAACACTGCTTTTGTTTGTTGGGATTCCTCCACACATGCATGCCCATGGCCTGTTTTATCAGCATTAGAAATCTGGGCTATCCTGCTTTGTGAAAATTAAAATATTCACTTCTCTAAAACTCTTTGCAAAAATCTAACACACTAAAACTGAATCAAGACAGAGCAATGCTACTGCTGAGATGGCATCACCTAGCCCTTGTCAATTCAGCCTGCTGGCTGGAGCGGTAAGGTTTACATGAACCTTTAAACGAGCGGGGGTGGGGGCGTTTACGGACTCTATTTAGAAAAAAAGTTCTGTGAAATGAGTTTGGATGATTACATAGGTTGGTGAACACTATGAAATATTTTGCCTGCCTGTCTGAGACAGCGAAATTATCTGTGTTCATCTTTTCAAAACAGTTATCAGATTATGCTTTCAGTTGTTAATTGGTGCCGTTTGGCGTGTATTTCAGCATTCTAACTCATTCAGAAGCCTCGCTGCACCTTTGTTTCTTGCCTGGTTCAGGTCTTAGAGGCATCTGCGATCATTGCCACGCACTTGGGGATGCGGAGGCCCGGGGCCAGGCTGCAGCTGCCTTTTGCTTTGGCTGTGTTAAGGAAGCGAGTGTTATTTGATATAAAGTACTGCAGACAGACCAGGAGTAAGCGGATTATTCCAGACAGCATTAGGAGGTAACCGGAGGAAGATTAACTCAACACAAGGCAGATATCATAAGCAAATTAGAAAACCTCCCCAATTAGTAGAAGAGACCAGATTTGTGCTGTTTGTGATCTTCCGCTGAAAGGCAAAGTGTCGACGTTACCAGCTTTAGTCCTGATTTAAGTTGAAATGTTGGCATCTCCTATCAGTGCATGTTAGCATCTGAGGCTGTGTACTGGCCTCATAAATGAAGTAAATCCCTGTTCCCCTTGCTGCTAAGTAGTCCGCATTCCAAGGTTCTACACATTGGGTAATGTTTTCCTTGGCCCTGGAATAATCTCTAGGGCATATTATAATGTTTCTATACTGAGGATATTCAACATGACTGTGCCATCGCACATTTAATCTCTTTTTGTTTGTTTGTCTTGTGGAACACGTATCATACTGAAGTCATAAAAATGTAGCGTGCAAAATGCCAGATGCTACAAATACAATCGAATACTTCAAAATAGCTTCTTTGGTGGCACTGCTTGAAACCTGAACTAGGCCTTGTTTTTACAAACAGGGTGGCACTCTTCCGTTAAGCTACTGCTTGTGTGCTCCAATAGGAGGCGTGGCTCTGCTTCTGAGGCCACCGTGCGAGCGATCGGGTCACTCTAAACCAGGCGCTGATGTTGTACCACATCAGTGCAGTTGCAACTACCTGTTGTTTTCCTCCCAGTGCACTGTGTTCTCTCCTGCGTCTTGACCTTGGATGGTTTGCAGTCAAGTGGCAGGTGGCAAAAGCCGTCAACAGACTGAGCCTGACTTTTTTGAAGAAAATGGAGTGTCTACCCTCCTCATTTTTTAGGATCTAAAATGCATTCCAAATGAGCTTTTAATTTCCCTCCAAATTCAGACAATCACAAGTGGTAAATCTCTTTGCAACCTTAGCTAAGGAAAAAGTGGTTTTCACGTATATGGGGGGGCGATTTTTTTTCTGATCATAAAAATAGTGCATGTTCATTACCCCCCCAAAACTGAACAATATAATGAATCAAAGAAAATTTTCATTCGCCATGATCCCAATACCTAGACACAATTATTTTACATTTCAATGTATATCTTTCCAATTTCTGTTTTACATTTATGTATTTTTCTTTTGGTAAAATTGGGCTCATAGTGTACATACTAATTGCAACTTTGCTTCTCACCTAATATATTATTGGCAAGAAAATTGGTCTTAATGATGATTAGGATAGGGTCAGACCTGTTACTTTGAGTCATGAAGAACAAATGCGTTCAATATAATCTCAATGTCATTAAATTAGTGCAGTTTTTTCCTTTGAAAATTATCAGAACCCAGGTAGCATTTGTGACCACTCTCAACTCACCAGTGTTACATGAAATATTATCCTTTCACCGTATATCCCGCAGAGCAGAACGTTGCATTCTCTGCTTTCATGTGTGCGATCTAATTTGAACATCACGAGGACCTGAGAGGTAGGGGGAAAGGGCAGACATTAGCCTTGACTTTATTCATAAATGCAAAGAGACTCACCTGGTATGAAAGCAAGATGCACTGTGATGGCTCTTCTCACCATGGCATAACCAGTGGCCTTTGAAATCTGATCTGGGGCCGGTGACATGACTCAGCGCCGTAGGCACCTGCCTGGCAAGCACAAGGTCCTGAGTTTGACTCCTGAAACCCACATAAAGGAAAAAAAAGGCCGGTGATATCGCTCAATGGCACAAGCGCTTGCTGGCAAGTACTAGGTCCTGAGGTCGACTCCCGGTACCCAAAAAAAAAAAAAAAGAAAAGAAAAAGAAATCTGATCTGATTTTCGATACGTACCAACTTTGGCACTGATTGGCCATGTGGTATTGGACAGCCTAACTCTCTAAGCCTCAGTTTACCCCCCCCCGGGAAGTGAGAGCACTGATACTTTCATCACAGATTTGTTATAAGAATTCAATAAAAGAACTCCTACTGTGAAGTAGGATAGTGGAAGGCATCCAAAAAAGCTAAAAAAAAATAATTTTACATTGTTTTTCTTTTTCTTATACATTCCCTCTTTCTCATAGCATTGTAAATATTCTTTTTCCAGCTTAATCAATTGTTAGCGTAGGCATTATTTTGAAGGATCATTATTATATATGTAACAAAATACACCTATTCAAGAAAATATAGAACTATATAAAGATAGAACAAAATACCTACCATCAAGTACATATATTATTAACACTTGACTGCATTTCCTTCCCATCTCTTCCTTTCTATGCAAGGCTTGTTATTTGATTTCAGATATGCTAAGTAGTGTTTCAAACCCACGGAATAAGTATCTCAGTTCAGGCATGTGTTTTAGAATGTGCTGCATGCCTACACATCTGCACTTGGTTTCTAGCCCACTCGTATCACCAGGAAGACAACATGGAGTTCCAGGGGGTGATCATGGGGCTGTGAGGGTGTGAGAAGATCTCAAAACCTAAGTTGGGGGTCAGGTGTGCAGCTCAGTGGTAGATAGCGTGCCTAGCATGCATGCATGAGACCCTGGGTTCAGTCCCTAGCCCTGCAAAAACTAAAAAAGGAAAGGGACCTGAGATGTCCTGTGGCCTATGAACAACTGGAGTGAAACTCCGCCTACCCCTTCACAAAGCCAGCTTCTCTGCCAGGCCCCGGGTCAGCCTGGTCACCCAGGAATGGGCAACTCCTTGGGAGAATTATTACACTCGAGTACCTTCAGCTGCTGGGAAGAAATGCTCTTCCTGGACCCTTAAAAGATGTTCTGTTCAGGCTGAAAGGAAAAATTCCTACAGCCAAGCATCTCCTGCCGGCTAATTTGATAGTTCTCTATCAAGTAAACCATTAGTGAATACATTGATCCTTTTCCCCTTCTTTTTTTTGCAGTTCTGCCTTGGCTATACCCAAGATTTCTCTGAATCAGTTAGGCAAAATTGATTTTTATTAGTTCCACTGGCCTTGTGGAAAATTATCTCATGAACTGGTTTTTATAGGAAGATTCAAAGCACAGCACAGGGCAAAAAATAAGCCTATAGCAGTCAAAACTGTTGTCTGAAATGTCTTCAGACTGGAAGGCTGAATTTATTGCACAAAACAAGTACTAGCGAGGCGGAGGTGTGCAATCCTGCTCATTATCACTGGAAAGGAGAACCAAAAAGCTGAGTAAAAAATTAAATTTTAATAATGCGAGTGATATTTTCTAAATCTTTCCTGACAGAAAGATTCTCATTATTTTTATCTGTCTCCAAGTAGTTTCTTTTAGTGCCATCTCAGAAATGGCCTCAGTTATGATTGTTTTCCAGGCTTGAAAGCTTCTGAAAAACCATATATATATACAGAGAAAAATATACTTTAGATTTTTCAAGGAAAGGCCATGCCCATGCTAACATTTTGGCTAGCATATTTGCAACCCAATTTGCTGGGAATGCCTTCAGCTTTCACAGAAGGGGAAAGACTGTCCCATGTTGTTAAGACTGTCCCTGTAAATTCCCCAAACAAAGGGGACCCGCATCAGCTACAGTTAACTACAGGAGGAATTCAGGGCCATCCCGCCCCAAGTCCAAAGTTTGAGTTTGTTCTGGAAATCTCCCCATGAAAAGAGGTTCAAGAAAAGCATGGAAATAGTCTATTGTTTTGGTAAATGTGAAAACTCACATTCCAAGTCTTCCATGGTACAGAACTGTTTGGGATATGAGGGAAAGTAAAGTGTGAATCATTCAAGCGGCCAACCCATAATGATGGGAATTCTTTTTTTGTTTTCTTAGCTCTGTAATGCCTGTATATGAGCCTGTCTTGGACCCAAAAGGATCTGTAGCAGTTGACCTAGATATATGCCTCGCAATAACACTGTATACATCCAGGGCCAGTGAGATAGCTCAGCGGTATAAGCGCCTGCCCAGCAAGCGCGAGGTCCTGAGTTCGACTCCCGGAACCCACATAAAGGAAAACTGGGCCGGTGATATTGCTCAGCAACACAAGCACTTGCTGGCAAGCACGAGGTCCTGAGGTCGACTCCCGGTACCCACATTAAAAAAAAAGACTATATACATCCAAAATGAGGTCGGGAGCAAGGCGGGCACCCACACTGTGGCGTAGCCTGCGCCAGTGTGAGAAGTGGTTGGCAAGGTTATCTCTGAGCATTCCTGCAGCTAAGTGAAAAGGGAGATGGTTCAGCTACATGAGTCAGTCCCATGAAATAAAAACACAGCTCTCCCCTACCCCGACAAGCAAGAACACGTTCCCGGGAGACCTGGTCACAGGGACACGCTGTGCAGGGTAATAAACAGCATGCTTAAGAGCACGCTTACAGGAGACACAAAAGGTTCCACTGCACAACCTCTTTATGTCCTTGAGCCTGTGGTGTGGGGCCTCACCAGCGGACAGCGCATGTGCAAACCAAGGCAATGTGTGGACTTCCTGGGTGAGTTGGACCCCCGCTCCTCAGTCCTCAGCCAACACCATTTCCCACAGCTGTATTGTTTGTTTCTTTTCTTTTCTTTTCTTTTCTTTTCTTTTCTTTTCTTTTCTTTTCTTTTCTTTTCGTACTGGGTATTGAACCCAGGGCCTTAGCACTGAGCTACATCCCCTGCCCTTCTATTACTTTTTATTTTGAGACAAGCTCTAGCTAAGTTGCCCAGGCTGGGCTCAAATGTGCAATCCTCCTGCCTCAGTTTCCCAGAGTGCTGGGTTTATAGGCCTGTGCCACCACTCCTGGCTCAGCTGGACTTCTAACAAGTCTGCAGCAGGAAGGGGTTTGAGGTTGTTCCCTCCCTCATGAACCACGCAGAGGGGAACCACCTGACTCAGGGAATTAGGGGCCATCTTATTAGTCTAGTAGCCAGTAGGGGGTCAGATTTCACCATGCATTGTAAAAATTAAGGCCAGGGACCCTGTAAGGGCCCTGTAAGGCATTATCCCCAAAGAATGACAGGGTGGCTCCTTCTGTGTAAGACACTGGCTGCCTTTTGACTGAGCCCCTGTCAAGATCCCTCCTAATTTCCTTTGATTTTCCTATTCGAGTCCACTGGCTTGATCCTGGGCATCCCTTCTGAGTCTCAGGCTTATTACTACTTTAGACGGGAAAACTGAGGCACGTTTACTTGTTTTCCCCAAGCTCCCTCAGCGCTGCAGACCTCTCACCACTCCCCTCCCCTGCAGAGACCCTTTGGTTTCCTGTTACAGGCCTCTGGCTTATAACACGATGCATATAAAATGTACACCCTCCTGCTTGGGAATCTCCAGGCGGGCTGCTCTGACTGCAGACTGTAAAGGTCAAGAAGCTGCAGATACACGTTCCGCCCTGACCTCTGCTTGTGCTTCTTGTGACGCTGTGAGCTTCAGCGAAGGCATGCACAAGCTGGTTTGTGACTCCGCTGGCCTCTCCCCAGCCTTTGACCCTGTGGTTAGGAATCAGTTATGGGCTAAGTTGGATGCTCTCAGTATAGACCCTGGTTATTAAAGCCCGCACAGAGGCCAAAGCTCAGAGTTCTGAGAGCCATAGGGTCAGGAGGGCGGGGCTTCTGCTCTCCATGGTGTAAGGCAGGGATATGCACACCCCCCACCCCTTCCTGTTAATCTGTTCCCCAGTAAGTAGGCCGAGGTCGCGGGGCCTGCAAGCTGCGTCTGCTCTGCACATGTGCTCCGCTGGGCCACCCAGAATTTTGGAAAACTTTGACTTAGTTGCCAATATTTTAAACACGTAAGATTTCACAAAGAGAAAACAATTCCTAGCTTCTCTTAGCAAGTCAGAAGATCCTGGGCTCAGAGCCCGCTCCAAATCCCAGCAGCACTCAGGAACAGCGCCCCAGTTTAGACAAAGGGCAAGCACCCCAATGTTCCCAGTCGGCTTTTTCGCTTCTCGCAGCCAGGGGCTGGATCTGCCCCAACTTCTAGGATATCCGTCAATGGACAAAAGGCCAGTAGGTGACACAGCGTCACCTGCACAAACCCCAGGGCTGCTGCTATCTGATCACCAGGCTGGCCCAGTCTCCCCCTACCCAAAGAACGTGTCAGCCATTCTGCATGTGGGCCATGAGCCTTCCTAGGAGGTGTTCCTGATCTGGGGTTCACCTGCTCCAAGCTGACTGATGCTGCTTTAGGGTGTGTGAAACCAGTTTAAGATTTCGAAGGAGAGATCACCAGTGAGCAGCAGGAACTCTAGGGGGAGATGAGTGAGTAACATTAGTAGTAGACTAATAATAGTTATTACAGTTATTCATTGAGCAGTTACAATTGCCAGGCACTGATCTAAGCACTTGGTGTTGAATTGACTCATTTACTTATTTAATGTAATTCATTAACAGAGTACGGCAATTATTTGCCTCATTTACTAATAAGGAAACCCAGACATGGGCTCTTTAGAACTCTCGGATTCCTCATATTGGTACCTTTTTTTTTTTAATAGAGGACCAATGGAATATTGCCTACTTTTTATTTTGTAAAGTAAGAAAGGGTAATTTCCAATGACAGGGTACATTTCCAATGTCCAAGTAGGGACACCAGGGAAAACACTGCTGTGTACTGTCACTATCACTCCATAAAATGAAGAACACCTTCACACTAAAGCAGTCAAAAGGACATAATTTCAGAGGCACAATGAAATCACTTGTCCACGCATGCACAGCTGGTGGGTAGCACATCATGGACTTGAATCCAAGCAGCCCAGCTCCCAGAATGAGAGTGGCAGACCACCCCCACACAATAGGCCATGGCTGCTCTGGAGGCTGAAGAGGCTGAGGGACATCAGCCAGGGAGGAATGTCGGGGACTGCTAGTCCGGGAGGGTAGGAAGTTGCTTCAGGCCTGGGCGGAGGGACAGCCAGTAGGAGCTGGGGAGGGACAGTGAGAAGCACCTCAGGGGGTGGTGGGGAGGGGATCGTCCTGGCCCAGACACCAGTGACAGTCTGCCCTGGGCTGACAACTTTGCCAGGGCCACCCGCTGAGTGGGCCTGGCCTTCTCCCTGGGTGGGCCTGAGCCATCAGATCTGGGTCCTAACAAATATGAATCATTGTGAAGATTAAATGACATCATATATGTGATCGACATCCCAAACCAGGAAAAGACACTTCCTCGTTAAGACTGTCTGGAAGCTCTATTGCTTCCCACAACCCCTACTGAGAGTGATAGGAGAGGGAGTCCTTTTTACCATTTTCTAGATGGGGAAACTCAGTAAGAGACTTATCGTCCTTCGCCGAGGTCACAGTGAAGCTTGCCAGTTCTTTCACCTGGTTTGCTTTTCTGCCTGGCATTCTATTCCAGCAGATATGAAGTATGATCTAAAAATACAGTGAATACTGATTTTTTTTTAATTATTACACTAAAAGATATATTGCCCTTAATCCTCCTTAGAATATTCACTCCCACTTCAATACACGTATCCCATCATTTTTGCCACTTGCAGTTCTGGAAGTCCTCTTTGGTGAGTCACTTTCGTTGTGCTGCTACAGCTGCTTCGATGTCCTGAAGTGATTCAAAATGCTTACCTTTCATGGTCATTGTGAGTTTGGCCAAGAATTGGAAGTCGCACAATTCTGGATCCAATGAATAGAGTGGATGAGGACACACTGTAATGTTTTTTTGTTTTTGTTTTTGTTTTTGTTTGTGGGTGCCGGGGGTCGACCTCAGGACCTCAGGTCGACCTCAGCGCCCATGCCACTGAGCGATATCACCGGCCCTTTTTTCGTATGTGGGTTCCGGGAGTCAAACTCGGGCCCTCGCGCTTGCCAGGCAGGCACTTACGCCACTGAGCCATCTCACTGGCCCCATAATGTTTTTATGAGCCTGCCTTTCTGTTTGATGGCACTCAGTAGCAGTATTCACTGCATTTTTTTTTTATCACATCTCATAAAAACACTCATGAAAGAGGTCTTCCAGAACTGCTTCAGAAAGTGGCAAGAACAATAGGGCGTGTTCAAAGGGAGGGGGAGTGTTTTGAGGAAGATTAATGGCAGTGTGTCTTTTACTACAATAATTTTTTTTAAATGTAAGCATTTCTTATGTAGTTTGATCACACCACATACATTAAATCTTAAGCAGACCTCAAATTTTTCTATAGCATATCTATTCCCCTATATAAGTGATGCTGAAATAATAAAACATTTTGTGGTACAAAGTCATTGGCTGCCCCTCCCCGAGCAGGCATAGGTGAGCAGCTCTCCTAGGATGACTGCCAGTCTCTCCCCAGCTCCCAGGTGATCATGCATTTATCTGGAAGAGATCAGTTAGGTCCCTTAAAAGGCTAGAATGAAAACTGATGAAACATGATATGGAATAAAAATTAATATTACCGTAATAATTAACTGAGTATTTGCTATTCGGCACTAAGTAAAGAGTTCATAGGCTTTTCTTAAATTAGCATACCATACTATAAATTGAGTATCCCTGATTCAAAAATCCAAATTCCAAATTTCTCCAACACAAAATGTTTTAGATTTCAAAGCATTTCAGATTTTTTGGATTAGGGATGCTCAACTGGTAAAATCTACACATATATCCCAAAATCTGGCACATGTAAGGACCCAAGCATTTCGCATAAGGAATACTCAGCCTGTACCAACAGAAATAAACTTACATGCTCCATCACTGGATCTGTGGAAAAGAATACAAAGATGCAGACATCAAACACTCATCCTTCAAAAAACCAAGGGGGGTGAGGCAGAGAACACAAGATAGGCTGGTTTCATGAATGCTGACCTGCGCGCTCTGCCACGGAGGATAAGGCTGGGGAGAGGGTGGGGCCTCGGGCACCCCCTTGGTGAACAGGGCCACGAAGTAGCCCCCACAGCAGAGGGTTGCGGCGAGGGTTCAGTGAAGCATTGCAGGAGGAGGAGGCACCAAAGAGTAGAGCTGGGTGGGATTTTCTAGCTCTGTGGTTTACACACTTTCAGATACCTTGCACTTGGATGGTATTTGTTAGGGGGACTGTTCACTTTTTGTCTTGCCAAGCAAAAGACAGTAATTTCTAAGGAGAACATTTCTCATATGCAAGTAAGGACACGGGAGGAAGAGAAAACCTACCATCTACTGCTGTCATCACCTATTTTAAAAAATGCACAGTTTAGCACTAAAACAGTAAGGATATAATCTCGGGAAAAAAGGGAATTCTTGAAATTGAGAAATCTTGGTTTCATGAGAAAAGCACGGTCTCTGTTTCTCTATTTTTCTCACTTCAGCCCCAGGCTGGATTTTGGGACCACTGCTCCCTGTCACCATGTGTCTCCTCTTCATGTTACACAGAAGCAGCATTGGGTTAGGCTCGGTAAGAGGTGGGGGACACTGATCTGGGAGTTTCAGGTTGCCATCACATGTGGACACCACAAGAGGCATCAGCCACTAAAATGAGAATGAGTGCCATGATAAAACAAGAAGATCTGGCTATGTCCTAAACAGTTGACATTGAGCACATCCCTTCACCATTCATGGCCTTGGTGTCCTCAACTCTAACGTGAAGAACCTAGACTTGGGTCTGAAGACCTTTTCCAGGTCTAGCAATTTGCAAGCCCATGAGCAATTAAGTATACCGCGCATTTCAAGAGCATCATTATTTAATTCACTTCAAGTTCTTTCCATATTCTTTGATGGAAGCAGGCTGCCTCTATCCCATCTGAAAGCAGTAGCTGGCAAAGCTGCTGTCCAGGCCTCCTGCCGGCATTGAGCCCATATTTAAGAATGGCAGTGGCCATGGTGCCCAGGCTGAAATGTGATGTACACATTTGGCAGTGTAGAATGCAATGTAGCTACACATCGCTGATCAAAACCCATCGGACTTATCAGTGGGTCTGACAGGTACTTGTTGGCTGCTTTCCCAGGCTGGGGGGGTATCCCTGTGCCTGCCAATGGGACGCCCTCCCTTCCCTTTTGATGTTTATGCTACCACCTTGGAGAGAAGGCTCAGCCCTGCTGGGGAGACTGTCAACATGAGGCTCAGATAGATAGCAGCCTGTGGGAACAAGAAGCAGGTGGGCTGGGGAAGACAGCAGCTTCCTGGACTCTTGCCTCCACCTTCCCCACCAGCCCCTGGAAGTTTCCCAGGCAGCTTTCCGGCCTCTGACAACTGGTGCCTCTCACCTTCTCTGAAGTGACATCTCCTTTCCCAGAATTATTTGCTGGCTACATGCATGTAAAGGGCTTTACCTTTGAAAGTGCTTTAAAATCTTTACTGAGCTAATCCTCTTCTCCCTGAGGCGGTTGGCAAGCTGGCTGATATTGTTTAGGAAGAAACTGAAACCCAAGTGTCATGGAGTGACTTGCTCCAGGTCACCCCAGGCAAACCTGAGATTGTAGGCATACAACACATTGTCCCAGCCCTGGCATCACTCTAATTATGGCCTTTGTTGTCAGGCTTCTCTCACTGATTGCTCATTGTCAAATCACACGCTCCCATAGGCCAGGAACTCTGGGCTTTCTTTTTTCTTCAGAGGGGGACTTGGCCAGACCTGTTCGTGGTGCTTATGCGGTGTCCACTCTGCCCACTCTGCCCCTGGGGAGAGTTTGCCCCGGGGTACCTGGAACTTTCAGGCTGAGGTTGGCACTACTGACAATGGGCTATATCCAGCCCATTGCCTGTTTCAGCATGCCTCACAAGCTAAGAGTGCTTTTACATTTTTAAATGGTTGAAAATTTCTAAAGAAGAAGTTTTTGGTGTGTGAAAACTAAGTGAAATTCAAATTCCACTGTCTGTATAAAGTTTAACTGAAACACGGCCATGCTCATCATGTTATATTGTTAAGGCCCACAAAGCCTGAAATATTTACTATTAGGGGCTGAATTATGCCCCTTCCCCCATTCATGTGTTGAAATCCTAACCTCCAGTATCACAGAATGTGACTTTATTTGAAAATAGGGACCTTTCTGATGTCATTTATAAAACTGGGATGGACCCCTAATCCAGCATAAGTGGTGTCCCTATAAAAAGAGGAAATTTGAACATGGGTGCTCTCATGGAGAGAACATCATGTCCATGTGACAAGGAAAGAACAAATGCAAGAGATGCATCTACCAGCCGAGGAAGCCCAGAGTTTTGCTGACAAACCACGAGAAGCGAGGAGAGGGGCATGAACAAGCTGCCTCAGAGCCCTTAGAAGCAGCAACCCTGCCAACACCCTGCCCTCGAACTTACATGTTACAGAACTGAGATGATGCATTTCTGCTGTTTAAGATGCGCAGTTTGTGAAAATTTCTTGTGGCAGCTCCAGCAAACTAATATATTTACTGTCTGGCCCTTTATAGAGAAATATTGCTGGTCCCTGTTAATCCAAGTAGAAATTTGGAAATGGGGTAAAACTACACTCAGCCTCATTTAGCACCTAACCTAGGCATGCCAGGACTCGGGGCTGGCTCCTGGGTCCCGGCTTTCTTACTGGAGAGCTTGTTCGTATCTCCCCCTATCAAAACTTATCCTTCCAAGCTGGGCGTGGCAGCTCACACCCGTGATTTCAGCACTCAGGAGGCGGGGGAGGAGGGTTGCCACAAGTTCAAGTCCAGCCTGAAGGACTCCCAGATAACTGACTATGTCAAAATTGCTGGCAGCAAATGTGGACTGCTAATGGCTAAATGAGGGCTCGGAAGGTTGGCCCGGAGGTCGTATATGGCTTTCTTTCTATTTTAAATGGTTTATTCCAGGGCAGGAGTCTTGTAGGATGAGCGTTGTGGAACATGCCTCTCAGTTCCCTTGTCTCTTGTGGCTTTGGGAAGCCGCCCCCTCTTCTCATAAATGGAAACTTTTATTCTAGATGAAAGAACCAATAGTTCTAAAAACCGTGAGCCCCTCCACCGTATGCAAAGCTTCCAGGGAACAAGGCTGGGATAGACCTGTCTTTGGGAGGAAGACTTTGTGTAGGTCCACTGTAAAGAGGCAGGCAGCATCACCACGCGTTAGAGACATGGAAAACAGCCATCCTGAAGCCCAAGACAAGAGCACCAGGTCGTTGCACTGGTGTGAATCTGAGGGCTCGGTATTCATTTCCTAGTGCTGCCATGACGAGATACCACAAGCTGGTGGATTCAAACAACGTAACAGGGCTGGAGGCCGGAAGTCTGAAGTCAAGGAGCTGGCACAGCCATGCTCTCATCCCCTTCTGGTTTCTGGCGCCTCCAGGCTTTTCTTGGTTTGTGGCAGCACTGTTCCAATATGTTTCATCTTCACATAGCTTTCTTACCTGCATCTGTGTCCTGTCTTGTTATAAAGATACCAGTTGCTGGGTACAGGGCCAGCCAAAATCTAAAATGCTTTCTTCTCGAAATTCTCAATGAGGGCCGGTGAGATGGCTCAGCGGCATAAGCGCCTGCCCGGCAAGCGTGAGGGCCTGAGTTCGACTCCCGGAACCCACATACGAAAAAGGGGCCGGTGATATCGCTCAGCGGCATGGGCGCCTGCTGGCGTGCGAGGTCCTGAGGTCGACCCCCCGTACCCACAAAAAAAAAAAAAAAAAGAAATTCTCAATGAATTCTATTACCAGACAATGACTTATACATCCCAGCTTCCAAACGAAGACATCTGAGATTCTGGGTGGCCTGACTGTGAGAGGACACTGTTCAACCCAGTATGGTCGGTGTGGTTGAAAGTGAGAGCATTTCCAACCAGAATGGCTAAAATTAGAAGGGAATTGTCTGGCCGCTATAAGTAGGAGTTGAAACGTGACTCTTCAGGTATCAGGCACACAACAAGATCCAGGGGTTCAAATACCTCCCTCAAGATCCATGCCTTGTTCTTCACCCCTTCGCTCTGGTCTCTCTGGCAGGAGGCCGCTGCCCTCTTGTATGGGGGTAAGCAGGGCATTTGGCATCTTTGGACTTCCATTGTTCCTAGAAAAAAAGAGGACTGTACGTTTTTTTTCGATTTTCTAGGAAAAATCCCCAGGAGACTGTGGCTTGGGTGGCAGGCCCGTTTCTGAATGAATGGTTGTGCCAGAGATAGAAAGCTATAATTGGCAGGGCCTGCTTGGATCATTCGTCCACCTATAGAATCAGAGTACACTCAGCCCCACCTGATTTCTCAGGGTGGCCCAGGGGACGCAGGGCATGGAAGACCCTGGATGGGTATTTTCAGGTAGTAGGATAACTACCCAGCTGGAGCTCAGAGGCAACTGTGTACCCAGCTCTGAAAATACTGCTCAAAATGAAGTTAGCATTTGAGGTGGATGGTAACTAACCATTTCCTACCGCTCTTGTTTTCATGTCTTTTGGTGAATACTAACATTAAGTTGGATATTGAAATTGGGAAACTTTTCCATTGGCCCTTGTCCTGGAAGTGCCCAGAAAGAAGTGAGCATCAGCTCCTTTGCCCAAACTGCACCCTTGGTTGTCCCAGTTGCCAATTGTTACAGTTCTGTCAGACCCAGAGATGGAACATCATTATTCGAGGCTGTTCGGCCAGGCAGGAAGGAGGTTCAAGTTGCAGTGCTTGAACCTGTACAAAGCGTGGTCTCTTCAGCAAATGCACATAGGCTGTGAAAGATTTGGGACATTGCTGGCATCCTGAATGGAAGGGTGGTAAGTAACTAAATCCTAATATTGTGCTTATCTATCTACAAGTAGCCCTGCCACCATCTCAACCTTCAGATGAGTACATGCAAGTAGCATCTCTCATTCCTACGTTCATCAAGCTTTTCTCCTTCTTTTGAGATGGGGTCTTGCTGTGTTATCTGGGCTGGCCTCATAGTCCTTGGTCCAAGTGATTTCCCTGATTCAGCCTTCCAGATAGCTGAGACTATAGATGTGCATCGCCATGCCAGGCATAGGCTTTTTTTTTAGAATATCAAAGCCAAACTCTGCATTAGGCACCAATGCAATCCACAAAGTGGATTCAGACTGTGGAAGCCCATTTTGGATGGGATAAAACTTCACAGAAACAGAAAAGCATAAAATTAAGTGGTTAATTTAGTACCAAGACAGTTGCACAGAGAAATGGGAGAGTGAGAGAAGGGCATGGCTGGGAAGGGAAGTTCTTGGAAAAGATCAAAGACATGGTTTTAGAATAAGGATGACTCAATCTAAAAATGCTTTTTTGGTCACAAATAACAGAAGACCCAAATCAAACAGTCTTGAAAAATGAAGTTAATTTATTTTCTCATGTGAGTCAAAGTTCAAAGGAAAGATGGCTTACTATAGGGGTTCACCGTGTTTTCAGGGCTGGGCTTCCGTTCTCTGTCCTCCATGAGTCAGCTTCTTTCTTAGGCTGACTTTCCTAGTGGAAACAGAATGGCTGCAGCAGATCCGGACCTAACGTCCACACGCCAAACTGTCCAGATGCCCCAGCATTCCCAGCGAAGATCCTGACATTCATTCTGCTGCACTGGTCCAAGTCACAAGCCTGCATCTGGTTCAGTCACCATGGCCAGGGGCACAGAGTGCACGAGCCATCTTGACCTAGGTCACGGCTCTGCCCTGGGAGCCAGGGATGGCATCAGATGTTTGGAACAGAGAGATGAATACAGCCAACACAGTATCTGCTCTGTAAAGGAAACGGAGAGCCTAGCCAGGCTTGCTGAAACCCCACACTGATACTATCATTCATCAGCGCACAGTGGCACTGGTCTCAGCTGAAAGAAGCACCTAATTCTTCAGTGAGAAGTGAGTAGAAAAGAATTCCAGCTTTTGAAAACCAAGAAGCAAAAATCAGTCATTCTTTCAGGAAAGAAATATCATCCCTCATCCCACCTTGGCTTTTGGTAATATATTTAGCCATGAGGCTCACTTGGCTTTGCCAGGAGCCTTCTCTTGTGGGAGGAGGGGCTCAGTAGTGTCCCACTCGGGATGGTTCATGTTATGCTGCAGTAACCACCCCCTAATCTCATTGGCTTGATACAAGTCTGCTGTGAGACCTCGGGACAGTGGGCCTTCATATGATGACTGGAGATCCAAGCAGGAGACTCCACCGTCCTGTGCCTGCACTCTCTAGAGCGTGCATCCGTCCCCCTTGGTCAGAAGCAGAAGAGCTTCTAGAGGGTGGAGTGCAAGTCTGGTGCCATCACCTGGGTGTGTTTGTTGGCCAAAGCAAGTCCTACAGTCATGTCTATCTAGCATCAAGGGATAGGCCAGTGTAGTCTGGGCTAGAAGTAGAAGAGAACTGGATATCGAGGACCACAAGGAACAGCTGCTCCTGTGCCCCTCAAGCAGGAGCAGAGAAGTGTGTCAGGTGGCGGCTGCCTCCTCCACTTGCACCGGCCTTCGATGATTCCAGCTGCCACATGCAGGAGCCTGTTTCCAGAAGAGGAGGAGACTGTCAATGGGAAGGTTAACCACTCCCTCGGTTGTACACAGAGATCAGTATTTTCAATAGTACTTTCTGAGTTCAGCCTCAAAGTAAATGGTTAATTCATCTTATATCAACAGCACAGTGATTCATAATGTAAACTTGGAGAATTTTTGATGTTTCAGGCCCACATTCCTTTTAATTTGGCTCTGCATTCTTTTAAAGCCACAGTGTGCTCACTTAATAGAATGCAGCATGCAAATGCACAAGTTTTTGCCTGGAGGCAATTTAGCCTGGCTGTTTCAATGGATGTCTTCTTTCAAGTGTATACTCTTTCTTAAATTATTTACTGGGTAAACACACTTTGCATTTTCAACGGGGAGATTAAGACTGCTTGCTACAGACCTAGTTGAACATCAAGGCCCCCCTTGTCCGAAGTTAAGAGGGAGTTACTCTGGGCTTCCCCCAAAGTTCTTTCTCTGGCTTATTTTGCTGATTCTCTCCAAATTCTGTGTTCCTTTCTGCTTTGCCCAGTTGCTGTAGGCCAGCAGCAACTGGCTGTGACTGTTCTCTGGGCTTCTTCACAGATGGGGCCTGCTCCTGCTGCCTTTGTTTCCCTCCTCCAAGCTGGCTCCTTCCTGTCCATTCCAGGGCCCTGATGGCTCACTTTTCTGGTCCATAGAAAGGCTATATTTGCCCAACTTCCTTGAGGTCCAAAGCTGGGTGATGGCCTGGCCAGCCAAGCTTACTTGCAAACCTCTCTGTTCCAGGTCTTTTTATCCCCTTTGTTCCCCTCATTCCAAATATCTGGCCGCCTTTCATTTAGAACCAGACCCCTTTCCAACTTTCCTCATCTACCAGCACACACCTCCGGTCCTCAAAGACTGATCCTTCTCCTAGTCTGGGGAGAAGACCCAGCAGTCCTCTGAGAGCCCACGAAGGTATGCAGTTCCATCGTTGGGGGCTGGCTTCAACTTTTAACTTCAGGCTTTTCTACTCAGACCCCCTGATATTTTTCTGCCAATTGCATTTGCACAGATCTCTTCTCCATTCTCCTTTGAACAGAATCACTGCCATTACTAGAGGCTGTGTTCTTTCATCATCATTCTTTGGACAGTCCTCTTTTGAGTCCCGGAGTGCCAGCCGCTGTATAGTGTGGTTGGGGCTATAGAGGTAAATTCCACATGGTGCCCACAGGGAGACCCACTGACATAGCAGGGGGCAGGGACAGGAAGCCAGGAAGCTCTGTGGGTGCACTAAGGAGGGTGAGCCCTACTAGGAAGGCCAGAGAAGAGCTGAGAACTCAGGGATTTCTGTGCATACATTTTTTCCTAACCCTGCCCCAAATTAAACAAGTAACACCTCCAGTTAATCCTTTATAAATTAGCATCATGGATTCCTTGGGGCCCTCAACCCACAAATAAAATGGTTGTCAACCAAACTATACGACCACATGACCGTATGTTACTTAAGGCAGAATTTTAAAAAGAGTTCTCGTGCTTTTAATCTGTTTCACTGCCGAGTTTCAATTTTGCTGATTTCCTTTGTAAGTTGGGTGCGGGTGACTGTGGTAAATAAAGATTTTGACAGTGACTTGGGCAAATGGGATGTGTAGAGACCATCCCTTCCCAAGGAAAGCAGGGGAAATCAATTTGTGTTTTAAATGGAACCACCAAGTAGCTCCAATCAGTGTTCGTAATTAGCCTCACTGTAATAAACCATGAGGTCCTGTTTTTATTTACTTATTGGGGAGACAGAGAATCTTCCTGTCTCCTGAGTAAATATGGCCTGTTAAGTCGGAATTAGCTGTCATCACAGAAGAATTAATGTCAGGCACAGACTTTCTAGTGGGGAAGGGGAGAAATAAACGAGACAGATCTCAGACGAGCCCATGTGATAAATGAGGACCAAGCGCACCATTCATCTCCTGCGAGGAAAGTGGACACAGGCACTAAAGCAGTTTTGCGGAAGACGTGTCAGCAAATGTGATCATTTTGTAACCTGTCAGGAGGAAAGGGAGCTGGTCCTGTTAGGGGCCACAGGGGAGCAGGTTGCTCTGATGTGACAGTTCCCATCCATCCAGCTAAGTGTGGGAAGGAGGGGGCGGATGAGGGGGACTCAGCCGAAACTACAACCTGGTGTTTCCTCCTTCCAAGAAACAAACATCCAGATGCTTTAAAAGGCTGTAAATGTGCTGCCAAGATGTCTTTGCAAACCAAGAGTAGTTCAAGTGGAGACCTAGCTCAGTCCCATCTGGCCACTCCCTGTTGGAGACCCCATCCCATGTCCCATGCCTAGAATAAGGCACAGACCTCTTTCTGCCCACATCTGATTTGCTGTGAGCCTTTCAGCCGGTGGGCAGCCAGCTAGACGGCCAGCCACTCTGGGTTTCTATTTCTGTGTGGCTCTGTGAGAGCGAGTGTGGGCGAGGCTGCTAGACCTAGGTTCCCTTTGAAAGTCTCAACAAAGCATTCTGATGTGCAACCTCTTTTCTCTGAATGAGGTAACAAATTATGAAACACCTTCACCGGAAGCTCTCGGCAGGCATCTGCTCGCGCCTCTTCTCTGCTCCTCTGAGGTCAGCAGCACCAGGCCCAGACCAGGGGAGTGAGAATGAATGTGAGGTGAGGGCCCCCCCCACAGACTATGACAGGCACCTTGAGGACTTTCCATTATTTCTCATTTCCATCTTTTTTTGCTGTGGAGCAAATGTAATATTTCCTCCTGGCGTGATGGAGCATGAGCCACAGTGACAGATGATGGTTTCATAGCCTAAGCTGCAAGTTTGACACTTGCTTCTTAATCCTGTCCTTTTCTCGCTAAGTCTCTCTTTTACTTTTCCCCAGGTATTTTTGTACAGGTAAGTACCTTACTGACATATGTTCCCTTGGAGTCTTTTCCTTTCACAGGAAACACTGCAAAAAAAAAAAAAAAAAAGAGAGGCTTGTCTCACATTTTAAATTAAAAAGAGAAGCTCACATGGGGCTCTCGATCACTTAAAGAGGCTACACGGTACTTGGAGCCTGAAAAACCATTTGATTCGCTCTCACTCTGCAGTAAGCATTTCTCTGAGTGCAGTGTGACAAGCACCGTGGAGTTGTTCATAGAACCCAAAGCTGCGTGATCACACACACACTCGGGGCACACTCGGGGCGTTAGTATCACTAGCCAACCTAGCCTTGGACAAGCTTTGTCAGAACATCTTCCATTTATCTGCGTGCATCTTTTTCTTCTCTGTGTCCCAGAATCATCCAGAACCGCATCCTGCTCGTCATCTTGGGGATCATCGTGGTCATCACCATCCTGACGGCGATCACTTTTTTCATCAGGAGACACTGATGTATCTGCTGTCCCTTGATAAACATCAACCTCGGCGTGTTCTGAGTAATTAAGACAAAATGGTCACATGAATCATTCTCTTTCGCTGACAGGCCCTGGGTGACCTCTCTCCCTCACCACTGTTCAAGTGCTCAAGTGCAAAGAGTGTAAAAATATTTTCTATTCCTGTTTGCATGTGGGTTGGTTTTCTTTTCTAGATTTGTCTTCAGCCAGATTTGTTTTTTATAGGCAAAGGTGAATGTTTATTTGCCTTTTGGTAATTTTATCTATTGTCCAAAATAGCCTCAATGAGATCTTTCTTGCTGTGTGGACATGTCAGGGGTCATGGTTTCAGAGAGGGCATGATGAGTCAGTCACCGGAGCTTCTGTTTGTCATGAACTTCTTGTCACCAAAGTCTTTTTGTGGTGCCCAGGGATAAAAATGGCAAAGAAAATCAGGGGACAGAGCCAGTGACCAGCTCCAGCAAGCCAGCCCGGCCCCTTCCCAAGCATAATGCACATAGTCAACCTGCCCAAGTGCTTTTATTGCAAAGAAGGGTATTTAATGTCACTTGTACAGGAAATTGACTTAGCACTTTCCCTGTTTTTCTATTGCATAATTTTTTAAACTGGAGAATATTTTTGCTGAACCTGCCCAGTACCCACTTTTCACAACTTTGCTTACTGGCTACAAGAAATATTTCCTTGCCTTCCCCAAATCCCATACTCACCCGCATTTGTTGGCAAAATGAGCCCTGGCACAGTATTTAATTGTGACCTCATCTTCCCTGACCTGTGTAAGCATCTCTGTATCCTTTCGGTTTTAATATTTGCACTGCCAAAAGCAGCCCTCATACATGCAAAAGGTCTGACAAGGTTCGCTCCACATCCACTCCAGTATGTAAAGAGAACATGAATATTTCAGTAAGAGCAAGAACATGACTCCGTCTGTTCGAAATTTCCAAGGTGATTATAAATATGGGAGAGTCCTATAGGATGATCTACTGGAAATAAACTTTATGGAAAATGTTCACTAACCTCCTTTCAAAGGAGAAAGATTGAAGGGTGTTTTAAAAGGGCGACTTGGGTTTTTTACTAACAAATGTTAGCAAAGCCTTCCTGAATTCAGTACGTATTCAAACCTCTAACATGCTTTGTGATTTTTCTTTCTTTCTGTCTGAGATAACCGGAAATTGCGTTCAAAATGAGTTCATTTGTGATCGGGTTTAAAAGTTGCCCAAGCTGAGGTCATTTTCCCCCTAGTTATAAAGCAAAATGTGTTTTTCTTAAGACATCATAGCCACTTATGGGGTCTTTACTATCTTTTGAATATAATTGGAAGCTCTGAATTCTTGAAAAGCAAACCTGTTCTCTTCATAAAAAATGCTAACCACCTGTGCTCGTGGATCAAGATCACCTGAATGCAACACTTGATTTTTTTTTTTTTTTTTTTCCAACTCAGATGAGAATCATTATGGTGTAGAGAGGAAATGCAGAATTCAAAATCCACCAGAGAAATCATACTTACCGGAACAGGCCAGGCCCTGCATGTGTTCAGATAAATCATTTAGTGTTGTGTAAATAAAGCTGCAGCCTTTATGTCAGAGGGATGGTGTGGGATTTTAGCCAAGGGAAGTCGGACAGTAAAGGAGCAGGAAGCTGTGTTAATTTTCCTGTCAGCTCAAACGACCCATCTTGGCGAAAACCTTATTCTGATAACAGAATTCTAGATGTGCTGAACACATGGAAGAAATCATTTAAAAGCAAAGAAACAAACAACCCCCTTCTCATCTGGAATGCTAACAGTGAAGTACACCAACCCCTCCGGTGGCTTCCTTGGAAACCGCTGGTCTTAGTTAAGTGCATAACTAGATGCCGAGCTACGCCTCCCACCTCCTTCCCATCTCCTGCTCAGCTCACTCTTCCCAAGGCCACCTCACCAACAAGGTTGATCTGATCATCTGTACTTGGTGGCTCCTAAATATTTCACTCAAACCTTGTGTTCGTGGGGCAAGAGGTGAAACGAGAAGAGAGAAGCGCCTTCATCGCTTCCCTCGCCTCGCCGTGGCTTCTTCTGTCCAGTTCCATGTCTTTATCAGCCCTTGCCTGGGACTTCACCCTAGTTCAACCTTGGGAGTGGGAAGAAAACCCTTGGCTTAAGGTTCCATCAAACCCGCTTGATAGTGACCACCTCGACCAGGCCAAAGCACACTTTGTGAGGAGCTGGTCTGAAGGTCCCCTGAGCACCCCCGGCCCTGCTGCAGACTGCAGGCGGGGCTTACAGGAGTGACGAGGCCACGTGCTCTCCGTACTTCCCTGCTCCACTGGGGAAGGAAGAAAATCCACAGATTTGAAGCTGGTTGGAAATCTGGGGAAGGTTCTAGGTGCTCAGTAGGTATACTTCGATTGTTGAATATTCCTGAAGTTGGGAGCCTTTGTTACAAACAATGTTAGGCGGGGAGGGTGGGGAAAGATGAAGATGTAGTGGAGGAAGAAGAGAAGGGAGTCCTTGCCATATAAAATTCATGCAGACTAAACAGTTTCCCTGACAGAATAAATAAAGCAGATGCTACCCTGCTCCAGAATCAAAAGCAATTTAATTAAAGTCTCTTAAGTTGTAAAGAGTTTTAAATGTTCCATGTTGAAGGCGAATGCCTACAAATGCAGTGGGCTTGACGTCAGCTGCCAAGCCTGGGCTGGGAGGCCATTTGCTATTCTGTTTCAGGCAGGCTAGATTGTCTTATTTTGGAATCAGCTTGGTGGGGGGTTTGCTTTGCTACTGCTTCTGAGCCCTGAGCTTCAAAGGCTGAAATTAATGGTGAACAAAATTGTGCGGCTCTGGCCGTCCCACGCGGGGCAAGCCCATTGAGAGTTATCATTAAGTAAAGAAATAAAGAGGGGAAAAAAGCCTGCCTGCTCCAAAAACCTCATCAGATAATGACCTTAGTGATTGGGTTTTCATTACCAAACAGCATCCAGAGATTATCAACCCATGGAAGAAGGGAGGGGGGAAGAAAGAAAGAAAGGAAAAGCCTCTGTCTTTCTCTTTTTTTTTTTTTTTTTGCACATCTTTTCTTTAAAACTGTCAGATCATTTCAGTATTTCAAATCCGAGGAAAACAGCCTGCCTGCTGCTGTATTTGAAGTTGTAATGGTGTCAAAAAGTCACGACTGACTGACAGCCGTCAGTCCCAGAGGGGCTCATTAAATCATAAAAACTTGACAAGGAAATAATTGCGCATCGCCAGCAACTTGGCGCCTGTTTAGACGTTTTTATTTTCTTTCATTATTAGTCCCCACCATTACGTTCATTAACAAATTGCATTAAACAACTGTTAAGGGCTAATGATTTGTTTATCGCTTTTTTTATTATTATTATTTAAACATTAGCTGTGTCATGTGGTACCTCAGCAGCCTCTTGCCATCATCTGACTGAATATTTTTCCACTCCAAGCTCTGGGTACTGTTGGAATATGAAATAGATTATTCATTACTCTCCTCTTTGCCACTGATTTGGTTTCATGTAGCGTCTTCCACAGAGAAAGATGAAAACTTGTCAAAAATAGGTTATATCTTATTCGAAGGGGCAACAATAGCAGCAGGTACAGGCACACTTTAATATTTAATTAAGGTTGATGTTAACCCCTTTAAATGACTTTAGCTGTAAGTTATATTTAAATGCAGAAGAGAAAAATAATTGTTCTTAATTTGCAACCTGTTCAGTAGGCATTCTTCATGGAGTTAGCTGGAAATTTAGAGCAGAATTTTTAAATAATGAAATTTCCCATCATAAATATTTATAGCAGTTTGTGTACATAGTGGAGAATTAACTATAAGCAATGATTTCCTCATCTCTTTGGTTTGAACTGCTAGCCTAGTGGGGCCCTCTGTGCTTCGGAGTGAGGTGGCTTTCCTGGAAGCGGTGTGTGTTTGGAGGAGAAGTCCAAAGCCAAGGACTGTTGGTTGGTTGTGGCCAGCGCTGGTTTCAAAGGCACTACTGTTGAGTCTCCGGTCCGCAGCCACTTGCCTTCCCCTTTAGCTGAGTGTGTGGTTGGAAGACTGCGGTCTGCAGTGACACAGAGCAGGAGCAGACGTCTTAAAGGAAGACTTGTGTGTCCAGATGGCTGCTTCAGGGAGGGCGTGACGGTGTCTCGGGTGCCTTCAGGTGGTCAATTGGAGCTCATCATGAAGAGTGCTTCCCTCATAGGCAACAGGAGCAGAATTCGGCTGAGACTGGCCTTCCGCCCTTTCCTTTCTGTGGCCTGCCATCAACAAATTCATTGGCTTTTCCCTGGGCTGTGTGCTTGAGGGGTCAGAGAGGCCAAGGCTCCATCGTGGTCATCCTGAGTCAAAAGTTGGTGGCCTTCTCGTGCCATAACGGCTGGCCATTTGTTCCGCAAGTTTACATAACCATGGCAGCCACTGTCAGAGGCCTGCTCACTGGCACTTCAGGACTGAATGTTCTGGTGAGGAACAGGGAGTACCTTTCCTGTCCTGTCTCTGGTCACACCCTCCCATCCCCAGAGAGACCAGACCCTTTAGACGTGAGGGAAGAGATGATTCATGTTCCTTGCTCAGTGCAGTGTCTTTCAGCACCACACACACAAGGTCAGATGGTCCTGCAGGAGCTGTGGGCCAGCCTGGCCGGCAAGAGCCAGGTGAGGTCTGCTTGCAGCTGTCATTGATCACTATGGATATAGAAATGGTAGACACGCCAAGGCCCGGAGGGCCTCAGGGCTCCATTTTGATCCAGTCCAAATTAGCCACATGATAAGCCACCACTCTTGGGATGACTTCTGTACCTCAGCAGGAGGCGTGCTCAGAGCCATTTTTCCAGAACAAAGGAAGGCTACATGGTGTGAGCCATCCCCAGTGACACCCCCACTGACCCTGGTTAGAGTCCTAAGACTAGAAAACGACCCTCAAACTTGACCTCACACCATGCTGTAATTCACTAACTTTAAACCTGACCCCAAGAAAGATTCTTACTTTTGTGACTACTTCACCTATGGCCCATCGGGCTCAGACTAGTAGCATGTGCCAAAGGCTGACCAAATAACACAGTCGTATGGCTCTTATACCAGATGCCAGTGTTTTTGAATGTGATGAGTGACTGTGTGGACAGCTCAGAAAGGATCTCCAAGCCACAGGCAGTGCACCCAAGAACAGTGATGTTGAAGGGCACCTAAAAGCAGCCAGGCCCAAGGAAGGCATGCATGACTGGAGCCAGGGCATTCTGGGATGGGTGATGGAGCCAGGGTTGTCAGCACCACCTGTTGTGGAGGTGGGAAGACAGGCATGCTGAGAGGCTACCTATCTCTTGCGATTCCAGTTCAGTAGCAAGGGAAGTGTTCCAGAGCCAGCTTACTAGAGACAAAACCAAGATGGCAGGAGAAGAGGGATGGGAATGTATGGGAGGTAAGGACCAGATGGGGTACAGTTGAAGGCCAATGGATTCTCCATACCAGAGGGCAGGAGGTGGTTAAGGGGCTCATCCCAGGGAAGAGTGGAGAGGGAGGGGATTGGGCAATCTTGTAGCACCCTGAGCCCATCACACCCCTGCTTCAGGAGGACCCAGAAAAGGGGAACAACATGGACCCCTACCCAAGCCACACACTACCCATCTCCACCCTCCCGTGCTTTCTGCCTGCCTTGGGGAAAGCACTTCCTCTTCCCGAATTGCCTCCTTTCTCTGCTACATAAATAACGAAAGCATCTCAGTAAGGGGGAAATGGCAGGAAGTAGCACTCTGGGCTGTGATTCTGTGAACTTGGGCACCCCTCCTTCCCTTCATCCAAACAAGCCCCTTTGGCATGAATAATAGCTCGGAAGCACCGAAGCTGTATTGATTGGCTGCCCTCGCAGCTCCGCAGAGAGCAGCCTGGGCTTCTCCTGGAGGCAGGACACACAATGGAGGCAGCACGTCCCCTTCTCTGGCCAGCCCCAGGTGTGTTCAGGAGGGGACAGAACAGGCATGGTGGGGATGGGGAGCCCAGGCCCTCCTCCAGCTCAGTGTGGCTTTATGGCCACAGCATTTTTGTTATTAGCTTATTTTGCCATGGAAAGTACCTAGTTGGAGAGGAATGGCTTTTCTGTTTTTTTCTCCCCCACCCCGACCCTCCACAATGGGAATTGAACCTAGGGCCTTCGCGCTGAGCAACATCTCCAGTCCTTTTTATTTCTTATTGTAAGGCAGGGTCTCACTAAGTTGCTAAGTTGCCCAGTCTGAATTTGAACTTGTGATCCTCCTGCCTCAACCTCCTGGAGTGCTGGGATCACAAACATGCACCACCCTGCCCCACTAAGGAATGATTTTGCATTATGAGGCCCTGTAGAGTTGAGAATGCACACATCTTCTGGCTTAAGCTTCTCTCCAAAAGATTCTGCCGGGGACGCCGGCCACAGAGGCCCCGCAGCTCAGCCCTCTGGGCCCTGCTGTATACCACCTATCAGCCTAAGCACCGTGGTATACCGCACTGTGATTTTCTCTGTCATAGGCCACCAGGAAGAGGAAACAAGAATGGGGCTAGAATCCATCACCTTCATGGGAGATGGGAGCTGCTGCTAAAGTCATGGAGGAGTGTCACCAGAGGCTGGCTTCAGCAGTGACTCCCTGAGACCATGACTCAACTGTCCCCCACCCTGGTTGGCATCTCCTTTGGACACAGTGGCCTTGGCCCCTTGAGGGATGTACAATTGTGAGGTCAGCCGGGCCCATGCAGTGACACCCTGAAATCCCACCTCTGAAGATTCACCCCTTTGACTTCTGACATTGAACGCCAGGAAATACAGGCTCCTTATTCCCGGGGCAGCTTCCGTCCCCCAGCTGGGCGTCCCTCTGGGGCTCAGTCTGGGGCTGGGGAGAGAGACCGCCACATGAGGGAACACTTGGTGGTCTGCGGGGGAAGGGAAGGGCCTAGCTCTCCGGAGGTTTCCTTGTCTCAGCTTCCTAGTGATAATGGGGCATCACTAGGACACAACCTTGCCCCCAGGCCCTGTTCTTCCAGGACCACGCTGTGGCCAGGGCTGCAACTGGGTGAGCACAGGATCTGAAAATGAGCTCCGTGCAGGAGCAGTGAGGGCTGAGGGCCTCTGTAGGTGCCAGGGCAGTGCCTCACTGAGAAGGATGGTGAGTAGGCAGGAAGGCAGGGCTGGCACGAGCACAGGCAGCCCTGGGCTCCAGCACATCGTCTCACCCATGAGCTGCTGCAGCCGCCTCGTCCCCACTGAGAGTGAGCAAATGCACAGTGTGGCCCCTCATGGGTTTGTTATGTCCTGAGCAGATCCTCCCTGCACATTCCATCCAGGTTCTAAGCACAGGGGGACAGCATGACAGTCAGAACTTCTGTCTTCTCACTTTATGTCCCCTCCCTTTCACCCAAGCCAGTCCTTCCAAGCTCTGGGCTGCTTTTCTGAAGAAAGGGAAGCATCAGAGTGAGAACCGAAGGCTTCACTGAGTGAGCTCATTATTGTCCCTGACAGAGCTTCTAAATAATCAAACTTTTCTGTGTTTGAAGGAAGAAAAGCGTAATCAGATTTATTCATCCATTCAATGAATATTTACTGAGCATCTACTATGTTCCAGGCCCAGAAGAACACAGTGAAGAAATAGATAAGAAGGCAGAGTCTGAGCTCACTGGGGTGGAGGTCAGAGAGCTTTCTCACCCCTGGCATCCTGGCGTGCTTTCTCATCTCACACGCATCACGGTCAGGGTCTTAAGAGTGAAAAGCCCTGCTTCTGCTGCCTCCATCACCACAAGTTTCCGGCCAAGCCTCCTCCAGACTCAGGGCTGTGTGGTCCTTCCTCCTGGCAGTCACCACGGCTATATTTGCAAAGAGCCCCGCAAAAGCACAGGGCCCCATCAGCACTGGCCCTGCATCCTGGACTGGCCTAGGAGAGGCGGGACGGGAATAGAATCTGTTTAGACCAGGGCTGACTTGGAGGAGATTTTTCTTCTTCCTCTTCTTCTTCCTCCTTCTCGTCCCTCTCCTTCTCCTCTTCTTCCTCTTCTTCCTCCTCCTCCTCTTCTTTTTCTTCTTGTTCTTCTTCTTCTGTGATAAAGGTTTGACTTGGCAGGCAGTCAGGAGCCCAAAATATCATAAAAGGGAAAAAAGTTGCCGTGTGGCTAAGCGGTGCACCACAGGAGTGTTGCTGGACTCGGCCAGCAAGGTGAATGCTAAGCAGTGAGCAGCAAGCAGGGAAGAAATGGAGCAAGAGACGCTTTCAAAGCCTTCTCACTCCTTCTTCTCTCTGTCCCCATATGGAAAGGGAAATAGAAGCAGAATCCAGATCTGGGTGTGGGGCTGATTGGCCCCCACCCACACCGTCCCTCCAGACAGTGGAAAAATTTTGATGTCTGGGCACATGGCTTCAGGCACGCATGGAAGGGGCCCGGGCATCCCAGCAACTGTGTGCTGGCCTCCAGTGACTCCTGTGTAAGGGAGATGCAGCCCACAGAGCTGGGCGTGGCAGGGCTCTAAAACGAAATGTACGTCAGCATCCCTTGAGCTCAGTGCTGGCCACCTTGACCACAGGTTGTGTGCAGCGGAACTCAAATTCACGAGACCTTTGAGCTCTGAGGGCTGGAGGGGCCCTCTGGGCCAACCTGCTCATCGTCAGGTGGGAAAAGAGGCCCTGAAAGGGAATAGGACTTGTTAAAGATCTCCCAGGTGACAAGGCCAGGCGTGGCCTTGAAGGCTCACGCCTTCAGCCTCCCATGTGCCCTCTTCCCTCTTCACAGGAGGCATCTCTCCTGACAGCAGCACAGGCTGGAGGGTTTGTCACTGTGGCCCTCCCTACCCTCCCCCTCCATCCAGAAGCTGGGTCAGGCCTTTCACCTGTCTCAGGCTCAGAAGAGCCACAGGGCCAGCAGCCCAGACATCTTAAGTTCCCAGTGTGTCCAGGGAAACCCCACTCCATCCCAGCTGACAACTCCTTTTCCCCCATGCTCCCAAGCCCCTGGCAGGAGAAGCCTTGGGTCTCTCCTTAACTGCACTCCTTGGGTCTCCCTGGAGAAAGCACTTCTCTTTTTACCTCCCTGCGATGTTTTCCCGTCCACCATCATCACTAGCTACTCTTCTCCTCAAGAAACTTTTGTGAGAAACAAATAACAATCACAGGCCCCACTGTGATGCTGAGCCCGTGGGCCACGCCGGAAGCTTCTTGGCTGCTTATGCTAAGGGGATGCTGCTTTAGAACTAGGGCTCCTGGCTCCTGGTGGTTGTGGCTGAGGAATATCATACTCAGGAACAGCTTGGCAAGAAGACCAGTGCCAGGGGGCCGGTGAGATGGCTCAGCGGCATAAGCGCCTGCCTGGCAAGCGCAAGGTCCTGAGTTTGACTCCCGGAACCCACATAAAGGAAAAAAAGTGCCGGTGATATCGCTCAGCGGTGCAAGCGCGAGGTCCTGAGGTCAACTCCCAGTACCCACAAATAAAAAAGACCAGTGCCAGGATGAGGAAACTGCCTCACAGCCTGGGCACAGGCACAGAGGGTGGAGGGCTCGTTGGGCATGTACATGTAGAATCCTAGGGTGGGACATAGTGAGAGCAGCCCCCACCCTGGCCGACAGTGTCATGGTACATTCAGTTGGGGGTGGGGCTGTAGCCCATCCCTATCTAAGCACCTAGTGTGTCCACAGAGCCTTCAGGTATTGCTGTCTACTGTGGATTGGGATAGGAGTTTGTGGAAGGGAGAGATGTCCAGCTCAACCTGCTGTGCTGGGCACAGAGTACAGCATATTGGCCAGTGGTTGGCAGATAAGAGAACCAGCCACTGGGCTGCAGTGCTTGGGCATGCCCCTAGTCCTGCCAGTGCCTGTGGGGTCTGCACCCCCTGGAGACTCCTCATGTCTCAGGCAGCACCCTCTCTGCCGGCTCCTTCCTTGAAAGGGTCCTCTCTTCCCTAGTCCAGCATGTCTCTTCTAGCCAGCCTGAGGCATCCTCCTGAGATGAGCCATGAAACACAGTTTGCAGCTCTGGCAATTCCATGTATGTGTCCAGTATTCCAGTGTTCCCATTCAAAACTGGCATCGCACAACGTGAAGATGAGTGATAAGAGCCACGATAGTAATTTCAATATTTTGACTTAGAATGACATTAACTAGCAAATTAAAATCACTGTGACAAGTCAAAAGAGCCTGAGAAAGAAAGAAGTTTGTTTTCTTGCTTTTTCAAAAGGGGAACCATATGTTCATTTTGCAGTGAGCCCCACAAATTATGTAGCCAGTCCTGCCTGGATGAGTCACTTTCCCTCTTGGGAATCATGTCCTTATCAGTAAACCAGACCATTACCTTTGTGCTTGCCCCCTGCCCCACTTGCTTCTAGGCACATTAGGAACAAGCACTTGGTTAAGACCCATGAAAGAGTGTTAGAAACCAGTGTGTGGTACTAGTTGTCCACTTTGGAGACAGTAGCCCCTCTTCCCTAACATGAAATCTCAGTGGATGGACGGGCGTGTGCACGCACGCACACACACACACACACACACACACACACATGTCCATATAGGTCTAACCACAATTATCAATTCCATCTCTGTCCCAGGTATTCCTCCTGATGTTATGTCCTAGAACTGAAGCCCCACTCTAAAAGCCCCCAGGGATATTAAATAGAGGCCAGAGATATACAATTTGGAATCCAACCACATTGCAAAATGGAAAGAGTAAGCTGGCTGAAGAGCTGAGGCCTTACAGTGTGCAACAACCCAGCTTTGATTTCTGCCTCTATTCACTTGATTTTTAGGATGCTGGAGCTTAATCAAGTTGCCCGCACCAGGGAGGGCAAGAGCGAGCCAGCTGTGGGTTGAGAGATGCCATCCTCTTGGGAATGGTAAAAATCCTACTTCCACTTCCACTTCCGGGAGAAGGTATCCTTGTTTTGGAACTGTTTCCTAAGCTACCATCATGAGTGTTTCAAGTGTAGCTTTCGATTTGCTTTGTCTGACAAGTGAGGGTGCAATTGCCTAGGGGTTAATGGGTCCAAAGTAGCATCCTGCCATTCTGCAAAAAGTCCCACACCTTTACGGAGTTTAGCAAATGAATGAGTCAGTTTAGATCAAGTTGCCAAGAATGGGGTCCAAATATGGAATTGCATGCACAGCAGTGTCCTTTCAGGATCAGGAAAAATCAGGATCAGGTCTCTATTTGGTTTCTCTTCCCCAATGGTACATGGTTTCTTTCTCATATAAAGTTTTGGGATATTTATCTCATTTCCCAGGTTGCATTTTGAGTGATATCTTCTGGCTCCAGCTCAGCTTCCTAGAGGTAATTCATTAGGCCTAAGAGCTGCTGCAGAGTGGGATTAGAACCCGTGTAGTACACAGTTCTGTTAAACTGAGACCCACTAATTAATCACTTTTCTCTGCGTAACTGAGCGATAGCGCTCCTCCCTGAGGAATTGCAATTTCATGGTTCCTAATGATGCAGCGATTACATTATCTGGATCACTTAGGCTGGGGTGGCAGGAGCGGTGCTCAGAGCCTATCTTGGGGATGGGGAGAAATCAGTCTGAAAACCAAGAGGGTGGAGGAAGGGGGTTAGATGTCCGTTGCTCATTTTCATTAATGTGCTGCTGCTTCTCACATCTCTCTCAGACTCTAGCCTCAAGTTCCATTGTTTCCCAGATCCACGGTGCCTCTCTCCCCACGACTCTCACATTTTCCTCTAATATTCACAGGGATGTCGTCTGTAAAAGTCTATTTATTTGCTATATCCCACAGAGTAATTTATTTAAGCGTTTATCTTCCTTAGATTTCTTGGAAATGTGGTTCTACATGTTGTTAGCACAAGTACTACATTTTGCTTGTTCTTTCCTAAACTAACTTGTATTACTGGATGAGTTAAATAAAATGCCTAATTACGAAGTCCACAGTTCCCATCTTTTGTATTTGAATTATTTATCTTGCTTCCATTTTCTTTCTAATTGAAGGGTAGTTACAAATTTTCAGCTCAGAGTTTTCCGTCCTGTGAATAAAGACACTGCCATTTTTTTTTAAATGATGAAACTTGGAAGGATCACATGCAAGGTTCTTTATTCCAAGGTTTTTTGTTTTCCTTTCACTATCCAGAGAGACAGCATCATAGAGTAATGAGGGATTTGACTTTGAGATCTGCTTCCCTCACTGGTGAGTTTGGATAATCTGCTAACCTACTCAATGAGCCTTGGTTTCCTTGGCAGTAGAGAAAACATCAGCCAGCCCAAAGACTGACATGATTCAATAGGGAACCCATGGGAAGCACTACTTAGGGTGTGACAAACTGTCCCTGTCACACACATGACGATTAGATGTATTACTTGGAGTAAGTAGTTGGTGTTTGGGGGTGGAGGTTTCTTCCTGTGCAGATTTCTCAGGATTTCTTCATTCTAAGCTTGGGAGGCTGAGGCAGAATCTCTGTGAGTTTGAAGCCAGCCTGGGCTGCATAGTAAGACCTTGTCTCAACAAAACAAAACAAAACAAACAAAAGAAAATTCATTCTCAGAATGTTTGAAAACTTTTAACACCAAGTGTCAGACATGGCAGAAGAATCAGGAAGGCAACATTGCGCCACAGAACAATCTCTGCTTTTCCAACAGCTCAAGGGTAGTGGAGGAGTGCTGCCATTACCGGCAGTTAACCGCCACGGGGCACAGGGGGAGGGTGATCCGGGTTGGCTGAGCTCACGTGAGCCTCCTCAGTGCCAAACATACGGTGTCCCGAAGGAAACTGGAGGACACACTCGAGACAGTTTTTAACATCTATTGACTAATAAAATGGAGACTATGAGGAAGGATTAAAGAGATAATAAAATGTTTTTAAGTGAATTCATAACAACAACCAAGGAAATTTGAAACATGAGCTGTGTGAGACATAGTACTTATTCTGTGTGCACGCAATGCTTGACTCCATATGGAATCTGGAGCCCTGGATAACCAAGTGGTCCCTGAAGAACCCACTGCTGTAATGGGAGAAGGTATGGAGGTGCGGGGAAGAGAAAGTGTCCACAGAGTATGAAGAACAGAGATTCAAATAAGGAAGCTCCACCCGTGCATAAAAGTGCTGTCTGAAGTCCCCAGCCTACTGCCAATTACAAAGAAAGTACGGAAGGAATAACGCTGTACCTGTGCTCTTCTGGGAACACTGGTAGAGTCCTTGTCCACTTTTCTCCCTCCCCAGTCCAAGCTGCCATCTTTCTTACCTAGGCCACTGCCATAGCCTCCTAGCTGGCATCCCCGCTTATGCTTAGTAGGTTGTTTCTGTTCACAAGAGCCAGGGTGAAGATTTGAAAATCAGGTCATAGAAACTTTTGGTTCAGAATCCTTCAGCCTGGCTGAACCTCTCTAATCAGAATTCCTTCCACAGCCTGCCCTGACCAGTCCTCTGTGACCTGACACTTGCTCCTCAGTCTCCCACCCCAGCTCCCTTGCCTCCTGCCTTTGCCCAACACTCAAAACTCTTTCCCTCCTCAGAGCCTAATCCCCTCACTCCTCTCCCTGGCTCTCACCTGTCCTCCCTTGTCCAGCTTGGAGACGCCATGAGAGACACCTTCGATGAACCTCCCCAGTCAGGAAGGTCCACCTTCCAGCAGCTCAGCCTGCTATTTTCCTTATCACAACACATACCCAAGTATTTATTTCTGTATTTATTTTTTAATAACCACCTTCCCCACTACACTCTGTATTGTGGAGGGCGAGAAGGAGGCCTGTTTTATTTCTACATTTTTGGGCCAGAATTGAGCATGGCGTAATAGATTAGTGGGCCCTCAATAAATTAGTGCAAATGAATGAATGAATGAATGGGAGACAACTTCTGTCACTCCAGGCAACCTGTTCGGCCAAAGTCTCACAAGAGGTTCCCCGTTGAATTATCCTTTGTTTCCATGTAAAGGCCGGGGTGCTGGATTGTGTGGGAGGCAGACACGTGGGCTCCACCCTCTCCTGAGCAAGAGGCAGGCAGGGAAGAGGCTCGGGCTGGCAGGCACCTGTGCGTGAATGCCCTGGCTCTCGGTGCGTCTCCAGCAGGTGCGCAGACGGCAGCAGGGATGGAACCGTCCTGTCCAGGAGTCGCCTTTTACCAAGGGAGCCCTCTGGCTTCACAAGGCTTGCCTCGTTTGGATGCGTAGCACAGTGAGTTTGTACCCACTGAGCTCCAGCGCTGGTATTTCAAAATCTCCGGTACACTAAACGTGAAACTTTTGTTCAAATTTCAAGGATTTTGATAGCCCAAGTGAATAGACACTGCCTATTGATTTTTCCCTTACAATGACTCTTGGATAACCTATTTTCTCATTTATTTTTAAAGACAGCTCATGAGATTTCATAGCAATTCTGCCCAACCTCCTAATATCAAAATCCCTCCTTGACCCTGAAAATTGTAATTCTGCTATAGATCACAGCTGCTGAATATTACCTTTTACTAAGCTGGTTAAATAAAATATGTCCAAATCACTAGATCCCACAAGCCATGGCCTGCAAGTCTAATGATCCAGGGGCTGAGGTTTTTTGCTGCTCCACGCTCAGCAGTCCAGCGCTCTCTCCGGCCGGCACCAAAGTGTGGGAATCGAGAATATCGGCTCAGGTTTGAAATTTAAGGAGGAGGAGAGAAAAAGGATAGCTCAGCTAGTCTTCAATGATTTTCTTGTAAAACTTTTACAAGGGAGACTTAGGCTGTTTGATGTGTTCTAGACAATCAAATGCCCGCCGAGTCTGCGGCAGAGGGGCTGGGGTTTTCTCCCTAGTGGAGGAGGGGGTATATTTGATGTAGGGCAAGTTCAAAACCCCCAAAGCTTGCACACTGGTAGGTCACAAGGTCAGGGGACTACGGCAAGTAAACCTGTAAAGGACCTCCACCTGGGAAGGTGAATTCTGCCACCAGCTCTTGGTTTCTGCAGGGCTCCTGGTTCGTCTCTGGTTCCACTGCAGAGGGCTTCAGTGGAATCAGACCTAGGAGGCCTGAGCCCGTGTAGCCTCTGTGCATCCCTGTCCCCACCTGTGCTCCTTTCACATCCACACATCTCCCCAGCCACCAGGCTGCCTGGGCTCAGCCATGCCACACCCTCCTTTTCTCTTTCTCAGAAGAATAGAGAACACTAATGACCCAGATGGGTTCCTGGGGAATTTTGAATATTTTAAAGCCAACATTTAGAGCAAAGGGCATGATCTCTGGCATCTGGCTTGTCTTCGTCCTTTAACTGGGCAGCCTCTGCCTCCAGTATGGTCATGTTTCCCTGAGAATCTCGCTCATCACAGGAGGGCAGTCTGAACTGGCACTGACTCAGGGGAAAGGTGGCCATTGGAGCCCACTTGAGATGCAAGAGACAGGAGGCTTTCCATGGAACTGAAACTTTGTAGCTCTGCTGTCCCCAGACTGACACTGTGGCGATACAGCTAGACCTGCTGCAGGGTGGACAGAGGCTTTGCCAGGTGATGGGTCCCACTGAACAGAGGCAGAAATCACTGGTATCAGCAGGTGAGTCTGAGTGAGTAGGAAATGTCCATGAAAAGCAAAATAATAAACAGCAGGGTCCTCCTCCACCTCACCCCTAATCGAGATCTGTCAGTCAAATGACTTAACATGTCACCATCCTTTAAGCACACTTTCTACCAGGGGTGACAAGCATGTGGCAGGACAAACCTTCCTCCATCCCCCATGCTCCTTATAGGCATTGTTCACTGAGCCTGGCTGTCTTTCCTTCTCGGAATCCTCTTCAGCGCAGCATTCATGCACCCTCTCCTCCCTAGGAAGAGTCATCTTGAAGGATGCAATCTACTTGCCACCCGACCTCCAGTGTCCCCACCATTCACATCATCGGCATGCCACTTCCTCTCCTGGGAGCTGCTTTTGCTCCTCCAAGTTCTGGCCCCAGCCCTACCTCTGAACTGCCAGGATGACCTTAGACATATCGCTTTACTTCCCTATGCCTCTATTTCCTCACCCACAGATGAGGGAGACGCTAAGGGGAATCTTAACTCCTCTTAGTAAATCAAATTCCTTTGCAGTTATTTCACTCTTTGAACCATTTAACCACAGGAGCCCCTGGAGGGCAGGAATCATGCCTGGGGCCACCTTGTATTTCTCCTGGGGGCATCCAAGTGTTGGGGTCAGAGAACTCAGCACCTACCCATGTCCTGTTCCATCCCCATGATGTTGAACTTCATCTCCCAGAGAAGCGGCAAACTTAGAAAAATACAGGGCCTCCAAGTCCAGCATTATTTTAAAGGGATCCATCTTCCACCCCTCCAATGGACTTTGAGCCATGTGGCAGCTCTGGACCCCGAGCCAGTAAGGGGTGAGCCACAGAGGAGCACTCAGGCCAGACTGTGTCCCCTCGATAGCTGTGAGCCTTGGCAGGGAACTCTACCTCCCCACACTCAAATTCCTTCTCCTCAAGTTCATCATGGGAAGGTGACCCAGTTCAGGTGGTAGCTCAGGTGAGCACTGAGTGAGAGAAGCCACGTGACACTTAATTTGGAACCTGGACAAGCAGGACATGCTCCATAAATGTGAGCCGTTGTCACAGTTGTTGCCAAGGCACTGGGCCCAGGACTGCTCCACCCTGCTGCCCTGGTCTTTTCACAGGACCGTGACCCACAAGGCCGTCCGTACTCTCAATCCAAGTGAGCCAATGCCCTCTGTGCCCTCACAGGGCTGGAAATGTGAAGGGAACAGTAATTCTTGGCTTGAATTAGGACTTGAGTGTACCTAAAGCAGTCACAACCCAAGCCACATACGAGGTCCAAGTTCTAACCACGCGATGAGCCACTTCCCAAAACCCACACAGCCACCTTCCCCTCTTCTGACCAACCTGCATTTGGCTCCAGTCAAGGAGCCCCACTGAGGGCAGAGGCCAGCGAGGGGGATACAGACCCCCTGGCCATACGCCGCTGCCACCTGCCTCTGGGGGGAATGTGAGCCTCCGGGTGATAAATTTCAGCTCTCGTTACCCTCTCCATTGTCACCTCTCCTTTCTCTTCTGTCTGGGGCTCTTGATCTTCTCCTCCCTGCTGACAACAAGGTATGACTGGCATTCGGTTAGGGATTTGAAACCAGGGAGATTGTTCCTCCCTTCAGGCTGGACACTCACTCCCCGACTCTCTAGGGCCTCTCAGAACTGGGCATTTGTGAGTGCCAGGAGGCCGGCTCCCGAAATCGGAAGGGGCCTGCATTGTTGGACCAAAATAGCAAACGTGCAATTTGAGTCTCTTCGGGAGCCCTCAGCGGGCTGGCGGCTTCCGGTGGGTGCTCAATGCTGGCGAGGCCACGGAAGCCCCAGAGTGGCCCCTGCCACCACTGGAGAGAGCCCCCTGTGCACACAACTGCTCTGCCCCTAGCTAGGTCGTTCATCCGACTGCAAACGGTGAACTTTAAGCCATCCCCAGCAAGCAAAAAGTTGCAGGTCCAGGTCAAATCAACCAAGCCTGCACACACAGGCCATGTGCTTCCTGACAAATCTCTGCAGCCTGCTGCCCCAGGCTCTCCTAGGACAAAAGAGACCCCACCAAACCCAAAAAGACCCCTTTGCCATGGATGACAGCCACATTCTCCATCCCGTGAGGCCGGAATGCGGAGTTCCAGAATGTCGCCTCTCTTCCCTGGTGGTGCCCAATTGATTATTTGTCAGCTTCCAAAATGTTTTCATCTCTGGGAGAAACAATGCATGAAAAAGCTGTTCTGAAAGCGGAATTAAGAGCTTGTTAGACACGGGCCTTGGGTCAGGGTAGGTGGCCCATCTGTGGGGCCTTTGAGGAGACATGCTGGGATTTTTTTAAGCCAGCCTCTCCCCTGCAGTCCCGCTTAATGAAGCCGTTGTACAAGCCCCTTGGAGAGCCCACATGCTCCAAGTAGTACCAAGTGTCCCATTACTGTAAACGGCCTTTTATTTTTAAACTAATGCTATATTTGGAAAGCAGTAATCCTGGGGAAATGATACTAGGACTAATAGGGAACATATTACCTTTCATGTGTTTTTTTCATGTTTAAGGTTTCTTTGTTATTATCTGAGTAGCAAGGCTCTGCACACTCTTGGGCAAAAAATCAAAATAAGCCTTAAAGCAATAATATTTTAATAAGCATCAAATGTCTTCAATGAGATAAAAGTATTATATGGTGTTTTGATATTGGGCTTTAGTTAAAACCTCATTAAAAAAAAGAAAATTTCTCAGATGTGTTGGGGGGGCGTAATGTATTTTTAAATTCAGGTGGAGAACAAGTTACAGTTCAGGTCAATTATGCTAATTAAATGCCACAAACGACTGAAATTGTCAGCATATGGACTCCTTATTTGTTGCTTACCCCGTTTCTCATTGATCAAAAACAGCAGCTAATGGCATTGGAGCCTGCGAAGGCCGAAGCCCCGTCTGAATGAACATCGATGGCCAGGCGCCAGCCCCAGCCCTCGGGTGGGAGAGCCGAGCTCCAGCCTGTGTCCAGCCCTGTCCTCCTCTCAGGAGAGGTTCCCGAGAGCAGAGGTGCTGGCCGCCTCCTGAAACTCACATTCGCCTTGTCATTAAATGCCTGGTCCTGTTCCCAGCCCCAACTGAGAAGTGCTGAGGGGCCCAAGTTACGAAACAAAACTAAGTCTTAGATTTCTCCACCCATAACCAGCAACGCAGCCAGCATCATGGGTTCTTTATAAGTGAAAGGAAGTCTTGAAGATTCTGCATTTGGTTTTAGAAAATGAGGAAACTGAGGCTCAGAGAGGGGAAGTAACCTGCCCAGAGGCACACAGTAAGCCAAGAATAGAACAGCAATCTCCTGACTCCTGGTCTCGGTCTCGTGCCTCATGTGCCCTCTCCCCAAGATCATAGCAGAACTTCAGCTCTCCTGCCCCTGCCCCATCAGCAAACTCTCTGCAGCTCTCTGTTGTGGCCACATGTGGCATCTCAGTTGGATGGCCTCAGCACAAACTGAGGCAACCTCAAGATTGGAATCAGTCCACAGTAGTATGACTTAGATCTGTCTCTCCTCTGGTTGACAGAAAACGGGAGTCGAATTTCATCTGTGAAATGAAATGCAGTTGACTCTGGACAGATGGGACCTCAAAGAGGGTGTTGGGACCCGAGGCTTCAGGCTGACTCGGGGACCCTTTCAGGCATAGGACAGAAGGAGCTTAAAAACCTGGGAGGGGGAAGGAGGGGAGGGAGCAGACATGGGCGACCAAGGATGTCACAAAGACACCCTCCATTTCCCATCTCGCTGGGGAGCGTCCCAAAGGCCACAGTCCCTTCTGACCCTCAGCCTGCCTGAGTTCCAGGTAGTGTTGGGTGGGGCTGTCCTCCCATGTGAATCAGAGCTGCAACTGACATGAAGAGAGCCACCTTGGGCCTCAGGAATCCAGGATTCTGCTCTTGGCTCTATGCCAGCCATGTGACACTGAGCAAGTTGCCCTTCACTCTGGGCCTCAGTTTGCTGATCTGCAGAATGGGAGGTCTTAACCTGCTTACAGGCAAAACAACTTCTTAGGAGCAGTTGCTGGGTATAGGGACACAGGGCAGGCAGTATTGGCTTAGCCCTGTCCCTAGAGACATACAGCTCGTTCCCAGCCACAGACAATACTGAAGTCATAACTGGGGGCTGTGTAGGGACTTGCGGCATTTGGCTTTTGTCTTTGAAGCAGTAGGGGTGAATCCGCCATCTGAATTTGGTTTGCTTCAGAATCATCAAGAGATGAAACAAACTGAGGGGTGCACTGGAGAGGGGCAGGGAGGGCACACCAAGTGACGGGGCGTGGGGTTGGGGGAGCAGCCTATCTAGGTCTGGACCAAGGGTGTGACCCGCATCATCCCATTAATCCTCAAAGCAGATCAATGGGATGTCACCCGTTTGCAGACGGGGAGACTAAGGCAAGGACACTGATGACATGGAGCTCTAAGGAACCATGCCCATGTTCTTGGCCCCACCAGTGCTAAGGCCCAGGCACACCCCTGAGTCCTGGACATATGAGGAGAGTTCTCCCCCTGCCCAGCGTTCTGCAGCTGCCCTCAGGGGACTAGACTGGTCATGGCCTGAGCAGGAAAGTCCCCCAAGAAGTCTGGGGCAAACGCACAAGACCAGAACCACTCCTTGCCCTCCCTTTTGCTCCCAAATTAGTCTGGAGTGGAGGAGCTGATCACCAAGACACCTGGGGACAGGTCTGGGGTCCTCCTGGCGGCTGCCAAGGAGTCTCAGAGGCCTGGAGGCAGAGCCTTCCGCACAGACAGGCTCAGCAAACGCCACGGTGTGCTCCCTGTCGGGAAGCAGTGTTGAGTTATTGAAAAATAAACAATGCTTACGAACGGCACAATGTGATGTCGTGCAGGTTGTAGAGATTACAACTGAGAATGACCCTGTACCCAGATCTTCCCTCCTTGACTAAATCGTATTTAGTGCACCCGGTATTATGTTTAAACCACCTGGAAATCCCTTCCCCTGCAGTAACAGGGAGCGGAGACCATTCCTTATAGCTGCTCCCCTTGGGTATCAGGTGATGTCGGGTTACATGGGACTTCAGGTGCAGGATGAGGGCACAGGAGACACTGGGGGGCAGGAGGGGCAGAGGAGAGCAGGCCTCCATCCCAGGCGCTGACTGTGCCTACAGGTATTGGGAGCCGTGGGGGTCAGACCTGCATGGGCTCCTCACTAGCTGAGGGCTTCAGACAGGCCACAAAGAGCCCTGAGCCCCACTTCTGTGTCAGTACATGTGGACCCTGGGAATACCGACTTTAGGGTCCCCACCAGCATTTGCCCAGGCCCGGTAAGGCACACAACTGACCTTCGGTGACCTCGGGCTGCCTGCTGCTGGGAGCGTCCTGCATTCTCAACTGAGAGCGACTTGCTGAGTCACTGTGCAGCTCACCCCAAGGAGGAAGCCACGGTGTCAGCGTGTGAAAAGCTCCCACTGCCTGCCTCGCTGGCTCTGCCCGCCGCCTTGTCCCTCGCTCAGGGCTGGGCGGGAAGCTGGAGCCCCATCTTGGAGCAGGAAGAGCAGCCCCTGGAGGAAGGGGTCCAGACTCAGTCACCACCAGGGACTTACTGAGCGTCTAACATGGGCAGGGCCCCAGGAACATGACTGAACTGGGAAAAGCCCCTGTCCTCAGAAGCTGGCAGTCTGGTTTCCGACTGGGAAAGTGCTGTGGAGGTGATGAGGGGGGCAGGGGTTCCTGGCCTGCAGAGGCAGCTGCCCATCGGGAGGGGCTGACACTGTTGCTGCGTCCCCAAGGATGCCCAGGAGCCAGGAAAGGAGTTCTAGGCTGAGGGTAGGCAGGGTAAAGGCCCCGAGCAGGAGAAGCAAGGTCAGGAAGCTGCCTGGAAGGTTAAATTGGTGGGTGACACCCTCTGACCTAGGTCTGCAAGGGTCATAGGCTGGGGCTGGGGATTGGTGAAAAGGGGACATATCCAAGAGACACAGGTAAGCTCTTGGATGGCTTCAAAGCTCTCCCATCCCAGAGGGCAACTCTGAGATCAGAGCTCAGCAACTAATAGGCAGGCCCAGGAACTCCATCATGCCATGGGGGACTGTGTTGGAGGTAGGGACCATGTCATCATCACGTTTGCTGGGAAGGGAGTCGGAGAAGTGGGGAATGGGGAGGAGGCGCGCGAGAGGCAGCACGTGTGGGATGAGGCCAGCCTGGCTTCACATGCCAGGCTGAGGGACTTGAGGTATGTCATTGATGTCTATGAATCTCACTTGCCTCATCTGTGAAATGGGCTGCCATGGGGACTGAGTGCTGAGAGACAAAAATACAACAACACAAACACCAGATCATATATGAAAACAGAACTTTGACCCACACCTGCAGCAACCTCTTATATTCAATAAACCCAGCAAGCTGATCTGCTGTCAGACTTAGGAAGGCAGTCTGCCATATCTAGTGACAGACCAGAAGGCTAAACAATGACTTCTGTAACGATTGGCCCAAGATAGCCAGCACTCGATTAGTAATTGGCAGCTTTCCTATTTTTTGTCATTACTTCCAAATTAGGACAACCAGAGAAAGCCAAATATGGGGAGCATATCCAATCCCAGGGGTACCCAGTTCTAGCCAGGCCCCCAGGACAACAGCCCCCTGCTGGGGCCACCTGAAGCTCCTTTTCTCACTCTGCAGTTTCCCCTCCTTTGTCTGCCCCTGGGTCTCTGCCCAGTTAGGCATTTGCTAATGGCGATGGGCGACTCCCTCGCTGTAGCAAGCTCAGAATGAATAGACTTCACCGTGTTCACTGGTCAATCCTCATCTACTTCCACGGTGCCAGGGTGTGAGCAGCTCCCACTGCCTCCCAGCCCTTAACCCGTACTTGGTGAGCTGCGTCCCTCCCTCTCTACCCACTGAGTGGCCCCTGGGCAGTTGCACCCCTGCCTGCTTGCCCGAGTGCTCAACCCCCGAGCGGTCAGCCAGGCACAGATGCCCTCTGGTTCTCAGAGCATCTGGACCCCGGGGGACAGGCAGCCAGAGATAACTTTATATTTCCTTATGGAGGGTATGGAGGGTTATATTTTCATATAGTGGGACAAGAGTGGGGTTTGCCTGGTATTCAAATCCCGACCCCTTGCTGGCTGTGTGGCCTTGGGCAACAGTTGTGTTATTCGTTAGGTGGAGAAGATTAAACAAGCTAACTTGGGTTAGATACTTAGTGCGACGCCCAGCATCTAGGAAATGTGACTTAAACAGACACTGCAGCCAGTAATGGTGGTAACAACAGGAATTGTGGCTGCCTCAGCCAGTGCCAGACTGAGTTGTCAAACGCTCAGAAAACAGTTCAGGAGGAGAACTGTGCTTCCTCAGGGGCTGTCTTCATCCCCACTTCCCCCGGAAAGAAGGAAGACAAACTGAGGTACTCCCAGGACCCATGCCTGTGACCTTGACCCTCACCAGGCTCCCACTTATGAGGAAGCGAAGGTCACTTCCCCAAGGGCTGACAGGGTGGGTGACATTCTACCAGAAGGTGTGGTTCACAAAATTGTTAGCACACCATCCCACATAAAAGGGCCACGCTGGAAGAGAACGGCACTGCTGTTCATCACACAAACAGAAAGCAATGCAAAGACAGTCTTTATCTCCTCAGAGGAGGGAAAGACGTCAGTCCAGAGAAACTCCCTGAAGGTGACTCTCAGGCATTTGGAGAAAAGGAAGAGACACCTGACAGAGAAGAGGGGTCTGAATCTACCCCTGCATGGGCATTGCCATGTGGCTGCCCGGCCTCAGCTCTAGAGAACCCTTAGCTGCCAGGGATCAAGGAACACGGGCAGTTGGCCTCTCCAGAAGCCCCAAGCAGATCATGGCTCTCATAACACAGGAAAGTGGTGATGAATTCACGCTGGCGGTGCCCATGGCAGCCACAGCCACTTTCTGAGGCAGCAGTGGGGTGGTGGGAGCGGGCACTATCCACGGCGGAATCCACTGTCCAGAGCATGGTTTCCATGGCTAGTTCTGCCTTCCTGGCGATGCTGTCACTCCCCGATAGTCTTCCAACAAATACATTCTCTTTCTTTTTTTTTTTTTAATTTTTATTTTAAAGAGAAAAAAATAAAACAAAATTTCAAAACAACATAATAGGAGGGTAACAACGGTTAATACACTGCATATTGTTATCTCTAAATTATTTACTCAGGGTACAAGATATCGGCATTCAATTGTCCAAACAATATTAGCACAAACCTTTCTTTTCAATGAATTAAGAGAAATTAGTAGTATATCTATCCTATCTTTTTTTTTTTTTTTTTTGCTTCTACCTTCTCTTTCAATCAGTGGCTTGCAACCAGGAATCTGATCTGGTGCAGCCCACAACCTAAAGGGCCATGGAAATAAGGGCATGATTGGGGTAAGAAAGCAACGCAGTTGCTTTTAATTTCACATGTTTTCCAACAATTGGATACAGAAACAAGGATTTAAGATGAATGGCTTCTTACCAGATGGAAAAGTGATAAGGTTTCCATGGTAGGGTTAGGATTAGGACAATGTTGGTATTCATATTCTCGTGCAATCAGAAGACCTTCCTACCCTGCCTCCTCAACCCTAAGGAGGCTACAGAACTCACATCCCATCACTCCCCTCACGGTGGCCTCCCTGCACAGCCAGGTTCTTACCACCTCACACCAAAGCAGCCAGCCTGCCATGGGATACCTCTTCACTTGGCTATGCCTCACTGACTAGCTAACTTGAATCCCCTTATTTGTGACCCTACAGTCCACAGAGGAGAACAGGTCCAGCTCAGCAGGTCAGCAGGTCTGTCTTCTAGCACCAGCTTTGGACAAACTAGCAAACTCTCCTCTCTAGGCCTCAGTTGTTCCCATCTAGAAAATCAAAAGAACTAACTTGTTTCTGTACAAAGATTCTCCCTCCAAATTCTATTCTCATTCTTTACAAATATCCCCCTACACACACGCTCAGGCACACACACACAGCATTGCTTCCTGCTCTGCTCGCCATGTAGGTTGACACAGATGTAACCTAAAAAAAACAGGAAGAACAATGCAAAAAAAAAAAAAAAAAAAAAAAAAGAATCCCCCTTTCACATTGAGCAAGGTAGAGAATATCCATCCTGCAGGACAAGGTACCTTCAAGATTTTCATGCTTCTTTAGCCATGAGGGGAGCTGGCCATGAAAACAGAAGCTACACAGGTACTCCAAGTAGGAAACGTTCTGAGACAGGGAATTGGACGCTTGCTTGACCATTAGAAGGGCTGGGGGAGCAAGGTCCAGGCCAACAGCTACCAGAGCCTGGTGATTTATAGGAGCTCGACCAGAAGATACAAAGGACCCAGAAGTCTCAGAGACTGCTGCAGCCACCAACTTTAGCAGCTAGATGCACTAGAGCATGGAGTTCTCCAGGGCTTGAGTTTTGCCCAAGCCCCAAGCTGCAGCTGTCACCAGAGAATGACAACAGTTCTCTTCCTCTGCCTCTCAGCTCTCTCAGCAATGCTTCTTATCAGTAGACCATTGCTTGGAGCTGTACAGTGAAAGGGCTTCTGGGAAATGCAGTCCCAGGGTTCTCCTTGAAGATACACTATAGCGGTACATGGCCACTGTACCAAGGGACAACAGACAATCAGCACTGCCACAAACCAGTAAGAACAAAGAGATTTCATCTTAAGGGCTAGTTCTTGGTTAAATGATAATGGCTGCCTGGAGCATGTGTTGAAAATGATTTTGAGATGAACAGGAAAAAGTGCTGTGATTGATTGGCAATGCCTATGTGGGGGTGGGATTGCAGAATGTCTGCAACAAATTTGCCCTCATGCTCTAAGCCCTCATGCTCTAAGCTTTTAGAGCTTTCAATGATAACAAACAGCCCACTGTGGCATGTGTGCCATAGGTTCACTACCAGTTCAAGCTGATGATTGAATTGAAAGGCTTTCTAAAGTGAGTGCTATTTGCATTTGGTCTCTTTGCCCCTGAGGCAAATGTGTAAGTCGTACCCATCATTTGTGGTGTTATCCCCATAAGCCTTGAGCTCAAGAGCAACCCCAGAAATAGAGCAACTAATGAGGAACAGGGAAGGGACATAAGGGAAACTTTGGGGTTTTCAGGCCCCTGGAACCATGCTTTTTACAATCCACACAGCCACATTACTCAGGGTCACTGGCCAGCTCTCTCACAACCACCCCCAGTGTCCCCTGCCTCCCACCTCACCATGTCTAAGCTTCAGGCACATCTCCAGACCAGACCACGGCACGTGATCTTGGAGAAACCTTCCACCCTTTCTCCAGTGATTACTTCCCCTTTTGGGACCTCAGTTTCCTCATTGGCATATCGAGTTGGGTTAGACCTGTGGTTTGAAAGTTGTGTTTGGAGGAGCCCTGGGGTGTGCCGGAGGAGGAAGGTTAGCAGAATGCCAAAGCATGGGATTTGAAGCAACACCACTTACCTGTTTTAGAGATTGTGCTCTTGCTTAAGACAGCACTTGGGGAAATGAAGGGGTGGATTCTGCTTCTACAAATGTAACTGGAGACAATCCTGACTTAAAGGTGGTTCAATTTACAACCTTCAAACTGATGATGGAGCAGGATGATTCCCATTCAATAGAAACAGTGGTTCGAATTTTCAATGTTGATATTTTCCTGAGATAGCAATGTGCAGTACAAAAGCTGGGCACAGTGACACATTCCTGTAATCCCAGCTACTCAGGAGGCTGAGGCAGAGGGGAAGCCTGAGCCCAGGAGTTCGAGCCCAGCCCAGGCAACATAGCAAGACCTTGTCTCAAAGGAAAAAGAAATTTTTTTTTAATACGCAGTGCAATACAGTGCTGGGCAGTGACAGCAAACCTGTCAGCCAGGTGATCACAGGGTAAACAACTGATAGGTTACAGTGTACAGTGTTGCTAAGCTGGGATGTTTGGTAGATTAAGTGCACTACATGCATTTTCAACTAATATTTTCAATTTACAATGGGTTTAATCTGATGCAACACCATTATAAGTCAAGGAGTATCTATAAATAAACAAAAGCCTGAGAATGTCTGTATAAAGAAAAGGTCCTTGAGCTGGGAATGTGGCTCAGTGAGTTGCTGAGTTCAGTCCCCAGCACCACAATAAATAAATGGAAGGAAAGGAGAGAGAAGAAGGAAAGAAGGGATAGAGATAGACAGATAGAGAGAGAGAGAGAGATGATAGAGATAAAGATAGAGATGATAGAGATAGAAGAGGAAAGAGAGAGACAGAGACAGAGAGAGAGACCTTGCACTCATTTCCAGATGTAACATTCCTGGTGCTGCTGGTCCGCCCTCCTCTGGAAAGACTAGCCCTTCCTCTCTCTCCCTACTTCCTTTCCTCCTTTCTCCATCCATCCTTTGTCTTGCAAAGTGATGAGTTGCAAAGTCTCCATCTTTATTTCCAAACTAGACTTGAAGAACATCAAACTTGAAGCCTCATTCTTGTTGCTATGAGATGCTGTGAGGCCATACAATGGAGAAGCTGAAAATGAAGTCAAGCGGTAAATCTCCTATTTTCCAAAACTCTTACGTTTTTTACTTTATAGCTGAAAAGCACACTGACCCACAAAAAGTTTAGAACGTGCTGCCTTGGCGTGAAGATGCATTCACGCTTTGCCCCTGACTATGACTGTGCAGCACATTTTCAGAAATGGGAACATGCTGCTTTGAGCTGCTTTTAATGACATTGCAATGACTTTGTTTTTTATTGCTGCTTTTTTTTTCTCGGCAGGAGGAACCATTCAAATAGGTTTTTCTGCTCAAAATGTACTTTGGAGTTTCATCTGAGGAAATCCAAATCTTTCTCTTCCTCTTCCTGCCTCGGTGTCACTTGGTTCCTATTCATACTAGCTCTAGAAACTCTGAGTCAGCGTAAAATATGTCCATTCAGGAAAGCGACAAGTTCGCTTTCATTATTCCCTGCACAAAAGGAAAGGAGCAGATTGACAGGAGCCCTGGAGGGTGTTTAAAAGAATGGAGCCCGGAGCCCACCACTCTGCTGCTGCCCTGTGGGGTCCTCTGGGGTCACAGGGCTGGCTGCAGGAGGAAGTGGATGGGACCTCGCCCACACCCCAGGGCCTTTGCTCGTGGGAGCCTGCACGGGCTAGGTCAAGTCCCACCTGAAGCAGGGCCGCTTTTCCGAACTGGCTCCCCTGAAGGCCCAGCCAGGCCCCGATGGAGCATGTGTAGTTGGCTGCAATCAGCAGAAGCCTGAGTGTGGAGCCTTCTCCCACTGGCTGCTCCAGATAGAGACAAGGAGAGCGGCCCAGGTTCGCAGGGTGGAGCCGTTCCCAGAGGACAGAGGTGGATCCTGGTGTCCTTTCTGGAGAAGAGGAGAGTGTTCCAGGCAGAGCCTGGCCTGATGGAAATTTCCCTGACTGGCAGGAGACTTCACTCCAAAATAAGCTGCTCATCCTCTATCTTGTTTTCCATTTCGTTCGGGGCCTTTCCCTAGGCACTGAGGCTCGAATCCTGTTACCAGACTTTGGTGCTCTGTTGGATCTCTGCACACACAGCTTCCCCAGCAGGGCCCTCATGGCTTGAGAGGCGGGGAAGTAACTGATGTGCACACAAGCTGGGCGGCCAGGAGGTGGGCACAAACTCGCACCATTGGTACCAGAACAGCACCGTCTGAAAGAACTTCCCATGGTGTTCATAGAAGTAATGCGCTCTGCGTGGCAATTGAGTATTTGCAGTACGACTAGTGTGACTGACAAACAAACGTTGAATCTACACAGGCAGATTGGCTAATGGCCACCATATTGAGCAGTGCCATTCTAGGAGAGGAGAACTTAGGTAGTAGTTCCTTCAGGGTTTCATCAACTGACGTATCTTCTTGGGCTCTCTGAGAGTATAGTACAAAAGCCTATGCCTTGTAATTTTATATTTGAAAGCCAGAAACATACCCTTAGTTTTGCATAATACAAACATTCAAGAAGCTTAAAGGTCTGTGCTTATCGAACATAACAAAACTTTACAGTATTGTCCTGCCCTTTCATCTGACAGGCACGGCTCCAGAGAAAAGCAATGTCCAAGGTCTCAGAGTGACACTGATTTCTCTGGGGTGTCCTGCTCCACATCCAAATCCCTGAAACCAGTGAATATGTTACCTTATGGCAAGAGGGAGTCTGCAAGTAGGATTAAGTAAAAGATCTTGAAGGGGGGTTATCAAGATTATTGGGGTGAGCCCAGTGTAATCACAAGGGTCCTTGTAAGAGGGAGGTGGGGGTCAGCGTCAGTGATAGGAGATGCGATTATGGAAGTGAGAGGTTAGAATGATGCAAGGAGAGGCTGCAAGCCGAGGAAGCAGGCAGCCTCTGAAACTGAAAGGTGTAGGGAAACACTCTTCCCTGAAGCCTCCAGAAGAAATGCAGCCTGTGGACGCTTCGATCTAGACTTGTAACCTTTGGAACTGGAAGGTAGTAAGTCTATTAAGCCGCTAAGTCTGTGGTGATTTGTTACCAAAACGATAGGTAACTAATGCAACTACCATTACAGGGGAGGACCGTGCTGCCACCAGGATCCACAGAATTAAGATGAATGGATGACAGCGATTTACCTGCTTTGGATGGGACTCTGCTCCTCCCACTTTACAGTGTCTCTCTCCTCCCTTGGCAGATTTTTCACCATTGTGTGGAATCCCTCTCAGGAGCTGGAGCAGCCTCCATCCCTCCTGATGCTCCAGAGAGCTGACGTCATCCCGATAACACCGTGCCCTTCTCCCATGCAGCCTCGGGTGCCTGAAGCACACCAGGTTTCCTGGGATTTGTCTTCGTACTCCAAAGTTCCTCTTTAACGCCTAACCTTCCCAACTCTCTTTCTCATCTCTTCCATCCTTTCAAATGTCCAACAAGCAAAGCAAGCAAGAATGGGAACCAAGTTCCTTTTTCCAGTCTGGAATGAGGAATATCTCTTTCTGGTGCCCAAGATGATGAGGACACTGGATCTCTTTACCTGCCCCTGGGCCTACCATCTGCAAAAGCCCTAGAGTCTGCTCCTGCGGGTCCCAGACCTCATTGCAATGTCCTCAGGGAATGCTCTTTCCTAATTCTCCCGAGGATCTTCTCACCAGCATAATACCCACCATCCACCAGGCTAGCCATAGTTGCTTACAAACCGCCGGCTTCTATTGGTGCTCAGTTATTCATTCTGCCATTGAACATTTCACTAGAACCTTCCAGGTGCTGGACACTAAGCCTGGCTACTGGAAACACATATCTCCCAGCTGAGAAATGGAGCCATACTGATGTCCCCACCGACACCAGGGAGCATAGAAGAAACTCCAGCTGAGTCCAGGGAAGAAGGCTGAATCATAAGAAAAACAAATTGCTGTAGATGAGCATGGTTTGGGGGTAGTTTTTGTACAATAGATTATTGAAACAATTTTGTACATACACAGCCCTAACCTGAGAATAGAAGCCTTGTCTTTCCCTCCCTGCGGATTCTGCCCGACCTCTTGGCCCTGCCCTGCCATCCCTCCCCTGTCAGCTGCCAGTAGTGTCTTAACTGACAGCAGCACTGGACGCACCTGCCCAACCAGTTCTTTTGTGGTGTAATTAATTAGTTAGCCATTTGTGAGCCCAAAACAAGGATGCTGTTGATCTTCATCTCCTCCTTCCGTCAAGAACCCTTGGAGCTGGAACCCTTAAGGGTTGAGCAAGGACAATTGGGTCAATCCCTGGACACAGAGAACCACGTTCTGCTGTCAGTTACGGGAGATGCCCTGATGGCATGGTTGCCATGATGACAGAGCTACTCATCCAGAAACCATGCGGGCCAAACAATCTTTTCATACCCCATATGTTCCCAGAAGCAGAAGGCCTCAACACTGCAGAAGCAGTGGCAAGGACAACCAGAAAGAAGGGATGCCTTCATCTGATCACATTGCTCCCATGTGGAAGTGGCAGCTCCATGAAGGCGGAAACTATACTTGTTCATCTTAGATGAACATCTGCAGGAGTTTAAATTTTCACCAGCTGTTTGCATGACTGCAAATGGACATAGTGAGCCGTCTTGGGGCAGGACTTACCATTCAGGAAAGAGTCACTTGAGGGACATACATAAGTCAAGCAGGCACTCACTGTCCTGCAAGGAAACCGGTCATTGTATGGCCCCTCAAAGGTTTCCTCTCTCCGTTTCTCTTGGCACACAAAGCTATTGCTGAGGTTGAAGTAGGTAAATTTGCACAAGAATCCAGGAACTTCCTGGGAAGAAAAAGGCGGAGACTTGAACCATTTCTCTTTTGAAGACCACCATTTCACGCATCTCTTTGTTGTGTCTCAAGCTTGCCAGTTAATCAGCAGGAAGGAAAGTCAGGAAAAGACAAGCTCCAGAAGTCTGTGTGAAAGGAGAAGGTATTTGTACAAATGGCCCTGGACAGACCCTGGAGAGAGGGGATCCCTCAAAGGAGACTTCCAGTGTATAGGGAATCTCATAAGAAATAAAGGAGAAACAAGAGATGTGTCCATCCTTAGGTACTATAAGCTGGAGGAAAGGATCATGACAGTTATAGGAAATCATCTATAGTCTATAGATAAGGTCACATGAGCTATTTATTCAATAAGCAAGTCAAATATTCAATTCAATTTTGTTAAAACTTGGTAATCACAGCTGGAAAGGGAAATTAGAGATGCAAAAAAACAAAAAGAAGAAAAAGTGATTATGATGCCCGTGTGGTAGGTGCAGAAACAGAAGAATATAGAGAGCCTGGAGACTGCCCGAGAGCAAGAGGTGACGGTTTCGGGGTGCTTACGAAGGCTTCTGGGTGAAGGCGACCAGTGAAATGAGTTTCAGTGGATAAATGGCTTAGCAGCCCCTGAAAAGGCAGGACTTATCTTTAATAGTTGACAGGCCAGGTTTTTGGGTGGGTCTACCTTGCTTAAAGGTAGATGAACAAAGCCAGCTTTCCACATGCAGTTCCCAAGGGCAGACAAGTTGATGTGATGAGGAGTGGAGTTGAGCTCCTGCATCTTAATCCTCTCTTGCGGTGATAACATCCCCATGAAGCAACCTCAGAAGCCACGAGTGCTGGTAGAGTGGACCAGTCCCAAAGGTTGTGGTTTTCTGAGAGTCTGTATATGGTGTAACAAGATAGAACCAAGAGAGAGCAAATAGAGCTAACAACCCATCTAAAGCTGCTCATGGGCAACTGAAAAGAGGTGGCAGGGCTGGCTCAGGGCCCTCTGCCTGCTGGGGAAGCTTCTATGATGTCTTCACATGTGAAAAATAAAGCTGGGTGAAGTCCTCTGCGCCGACACCCTGAGGCACGGGTGCCAGTCCCAAGACCATGGTGGAGAGTTGGTTCTCTTGGGTGCCCTTGGACACCACTTTCCCTTCACAAAAGAGTGAGCCAAAAGACCCTCCAGAGCATCTTGCCTACCTGGGGTCTCTCTCTTCCTTTGAAATCCACTCTGACTGTGGAGGGCTCTGTCTGGGTGTCCACTGGAAGGGCAGCAGTAAGGTAGACATTACCCTTTTGCAAAGAACTGAGGTCGCTCCTGTCACTTTAAATTAACTTTAGCTAAGAGGGACTGACAGAAACATGGATCAGGGTGAACTATATTTGACTGATACTCTGTCAAATATTGCATGGGGTTGTGATCCACAACTTTTCCCATCTGCCGCTCCAGTTTGAGTCTCTGAATGCACAATGGCATAATTACCATATTTTGTTCCAATTTCCCTCCATCCAATCAGAGCCTGTGAATGTGAAATGTGTCCACAGGAAAAAAGGAAGCCCTGGTGAGATTGGTGCGAGGGTGAGGGCGTCCCTTAGCTCTTCCCAAGGGAGAGTTGGGAAGGGGGAGGGCCGCTGGGAAGGTGCACGTCCTGGAAACAAAGAGGAAGGTGGTGGATCAGGAGTAAGGAGTGGGATTAAGATCACACAAACCTGCAGCCCTTAGAAACTGGCTTAATCCATTTCATAAAGAGTTGGGAGGGTTTTTCTCTCTGTGAATATAATACCTTGCACATCTGATCAGCTTTTTTCCCAGAACATTTCAAAGCTCTCTGCAAATACAGTGTAGTCTCCTTAGATTAGAGCACGGCCTATTATTACCTGGCTTTGGAGACACCCTAGGTCAGCAGGTCACCTGGGGCCCTCTGAAATAAGACAATTCCCTGCAACAAAAAGCCTGGTGTGGTATGGTTTGTCTAACTAGTGATTTTCAAACTGTAAGTCATGGGACCCTTTTTCAAAAAAAAGCTTTAAACTCAATTCCTAATTCAGGACAAAGTGGAGCTATGCTTGTTAAGCAGAGATCAGAGGTGAGGGGGTGCAGAGAGGTCCCCTGGACACTCCCATCCACTCCACCCCAGGACTCCCCAGTCCAGTTTGAAGACCACTATGGGGGTCAGTCAGGCCCCACCAGCATCCAGAGGCAGATTTTCCATGAAACTAGTTTCTTCTCTGCACTTTCGTTCCCAGGTACCACTTCTAAAGCTCAGTTACTAACTTTGTTCCTATCATTTTGTGTTTTTTTATAACGTAGGATTCCCAAATGATACACGTTTCATCCAGGCTCAGCTACACAATTTGAGCAATCAAGTACAAAATAAAAATGTGGGGCCTTCTGTTAAAAACAATTAAGGATTTCAAGATGGCAACAGTGAAACACCAAGCCCAGGGAGGGCCCTTCTTGGTGCAGGGCCCTGTGCAACTGCTCCAGTCATTGCCCAGGAAGCCAGCACTGGTTTCCTGTCCTGTAAAGCCTGGATCTACCCCTTTTCTGCCTCTTTGCAACCTTGCAAAGAAATAGCAATAGATTCAAACAGACCTTCACCTTCCCTGAAAATGTTCACGCATCCTGGTGAGTCACACTTATCTTCCTCTTGCCTGCATGTGGAGTGCTCCTCCCCAGCACAAGGGCATGTTTCCCTCACCCTCCGTGTTCAACAGAACAGCTCTGAGATGAATGACTGCATTTGCAAACAGAAACTTCAGCGGACAAAATAATCCATGGTTTATTCAGGGATTTAGAGGGGAGCAGCACTCAGGAGAAACAGTGGATCGATTCTAGAACCCCCAGGGTAGTCAATAGAACCACACCATGTTCCTGGAGGCCTTGGCCACAGTCACTTCTTTGCTTGGTCCCCCATGACGTGAGACCATGGTCAGCACTAAAAACATATCCATTGAGTAAACATAGCTACTCTTCTAACTAGACAATGTCCTTGATTCAGTGAGTCTGCTGTAGTTGAGACAAATGACAAGCCTTCGTACACTTCTTTCCTTGCCCAGAAAGTCCTTCCTAGTCCATCTTTAATCCAGGTTCTGTCATGGAACACCTGAAGAAGTGTTCCCTTCAGGTGGCCCTGCCTGGGAGATGAAAAGGGCTGCTCTAATTGGGAGGGAGGGTGCCACTCTTGGGGTGGTGTGGGTCACGGATGCCCAGTCAGGGAGAGTGCTGGGGAGACTCCACCCAGGAGACAGAAACCACTAGGTATTGAAAACAGAGGGACTGGAATGCAGGAATTGGCTTTTCAGGAGACAGGAGTGCTGAGGGACAAACAGGTGCACTGAGTCAACCTAATGATGGGCAATGTAGAAGCCACCAGCACCCTCAGCTGGAAAGACAGAGGGAAGAGTTGGGGCAACCGGAGTGAGCCAGAAACCCACAAAGGTCTAACCAAAAAAGCCAGAGCCATGGAGGAAATAAGATGCTGCCTGAGCCACTGCCAAGGCAGAATGGAATAAAGAGAAATGCCCTGTGCTCCCTCGACACACTGGTCCCTCTTGCTCCAGTGTCACGTGCTGCGCCAACCCAGCTGGAAGCCAGGCCATGAGGAGGTAGGGAGATCCAGGCTATGGAGATGATCCCAAGGCATTAAAAATGGGCCTCTCACTGCATAACAGTGGTGTATAGAAGCAGTGCCCTGGTGAAGCCTTTCACCTTATATCCCTCGGGAGCCTTTCAGGCCCTGAGAGGGGCACTTGATAGGAGACGCTTCACTTTCCACAACAGTTCACATGATAATGGCCTTAGAAATAGGATTTCTTGCTGGGGATATAGCTCAGTGGCACAGGTGACTGTCTGGCAAGTGCAAGGTCCTGAGTTCAATTCCCGGTACCAAAAAAAAAAAAAAAAAAGAAAGAAATAGGATTTCTCATGCTCAGGAGAATTATAGTGGAAAATCTTTCTACTGGCTAATGTGTCATAGAATTTATTTATTTTTTTTTTAGTAACGGGAGAAAACTTGTGTTTTCTGACTTGCAGATTCACTTCCTTTTATGAGATAGTGAAAACTTTATAACCTATCATGTTTACCTTTTTGCCTTAGCTGCCAGAAACTCTAAGCCAAATTTAAAACTTCCCAAATACAGGTTTTTAGTTATATATTATCCCCTTCTACATTTCCTTAAATGCACAATTGCTAGTTTAACCCTTTCCTTGATTAAATATTTTAAAATCTAAGACATCTCAAATACTTTTAAGCAGTAAAGTATACCTTGGCTGCTTCTTTTTTTATTTTTTATTTTTTCCATGCTGGGGGTTGAACCCAGAGCCTTGCATATGCTAGACAAGCTACATTCCTATCCCACTTGTTTTTTTGTTTGATTGTTTGTTTTTTTGTTTTTTTAAGATCACTCCAATGGGTCCTGCATCTCTAATTCCTCCCTGCATTTGGTCTCTATCTCTTCCCCTTCCCCCCCCACAAAACTCCCTAGTAATTTGTCATTTTCCCACGTTGAAAAAGCCACAGCCTCTTCCCACTTCTCCATGGCACTCTCTTGCTCTTAAATTGACTCTATCTCTTTCACTTCCCCTTCCTCTGCCCTCTTCAGAGATTTCCTCTCCAGCAGGGCATGAGCCCTTCCCAAGCAGTTCCAGCATCACGGGGCCCTCTAAAGGGGAAGCCGCAAGTCTGGACAGAGAAATTAGGGATCCTGGCAGTGGAGGGCCAGTGAGTGGCATAATGGCAGCCACATGGGTCACTGGCCTGGTTTGAATCCAGCTGGGCCACTTGCCTACTACGACCAATGACAGCTGTTGTGCTTACCAGCTTAGTAGCATAGTGCCCCTCACCCCTACTTTTGGTAACAGCACCCCAGTTTTTCTCTAGGGATTACTCCTTTCTCAATACATTAAATCTGGATAGGATTATCTTTCAATTTGTGTGTGTGTGTGTGTGTGTGTGTGTGTGTGTGTGTGTCTGTTACAGAGAATCTAACCAAGGGCCTCATGCATGTTAGGCAAGTGCTCTACCACTGAGCTACAACCCCAGCCCATGGACAAGGCTGTCTTTCAATGTTCCCTGTCCTCCTTGCCCAAAGTATGACCAAGTATCCCAGCCAAACCCATCAGCTCTTTCTTCCCAGAGGGTAAATGTTGAGTGGGATGGTGAGTAAAGCTCATTTGTCTTGCCTACAATCCCCAGCAAGCTTATCTATGAGCTCCTCCCATCTCTAAGCCCCACTCCAACCACATCCTTGTCCCTACTAAGCTTTTTCTTGGATCTTTACAAATGAGTCTCTGTTGCTTGCAGTCATCAAACTCCAAGTAATGCAGGGTCTGATAGTGAGCATGTTACGTAACCTCTTGGAGCCCCAGGTTCTGCCTCTGTATAATGGAGAAATCAGGATAACCCTCATGGAAAGAGGGGCAATGTGGTTAATCCCCCATATGTATTTCACAAATATTCCATCCTTCCTTCCTTCCTTCCTTCCTTCCTTGCCCTGCCTAGCTAGTGACCTGCAAATGTGGTGGAACTTGTCCACATTCCACAGGCGGCCAGTAGCAAACATCGATGGTCACGTCTCCTAAGACCTCACCTCCCTCTAGACCTCTCTGCTTTTCAAGGAAATCCTTGGGAGCCCAACAGAAGGATGAGTGGTAATTTGCCCCCTGCAGTGGAGGAGAAGCAGAATTTCTGAGAAACTTGCCAAAAACTCACCATGAGGGACAAGAGCAGTATTTCCAGCCATAGCCATTTGCCAAAAGCCTGGGCCCTACCTCCTACAGCAGAGCAGCTGCACTCAGAAGATTCCTCTCTTCATAAAGGTACATCTCCAGGGAGCACTGGCCCTGCTGAGAGAGTGGGAACAAAGCAGTGATATTCCTGAATCTATGGTGGGTTCCATGGGGAGCCCACGGCTATGCTAAAGGGCTGGCTGGTCACAAAGTCTTCTCATAATCATAACTATGAGTGGTACCTCTGTTATTTATCAGCATTCGCCAGGAAAGAACTAAGTTTATTATCCCTATTTTACAAAAGCAGACACAGGCTTAGAGCAATTAAGAAATTTGACCAAGATCACACGGCTTTTAAGCGATGGAGTCAATAATTTCACTGAGATCTCCCTGACTCCGAGGTCTGTGCTCTTAACCACTATGTGAATAGTTCTGAGGGGAGGCCACCATGACCCCATTTACAGTCACCAGGTAATCACCAGCCACCTGGAGATCACGGAGAGTTAAGGGAGCTGATTTCTACCTCCGCTGTGCTGCAGCTAAGTGACTCCACAAAGTCACATTCCTCTTTCTCAGTTCCCTCCTCTCCTTTGCACAGTGGAGAGTGTCACCCTTCTGTGCCTCTGTGGAATGAGATATCAACAGTGTTCTGTGTGGAAGCCCCGTAAGGGACATTACCAGCTTGGAGAGGGAGGAGCATAAAAGGAGAGCAATTCAGGAGCATGGAGAAGGAAAAAGCTCATTTGGGCGCTAGTGGGAGACCAACTGGGTGCTCCCTGGGGCTCCCTTGAGGGAGGCCCATACAAGAGGATTCTGTGAGTTTGCAAGCAGTCTTTGGGCCTCCAAATATACCGCTAGTTCTTTGGGCCAAGAGAGCTTGGGTTCCTCTTCCAACTGAAAAGGAGTTAGAGTAGCTCAGACGGAATGGGAAGGCCAGGCTTTGGGCTTCCTCTTTCATCACTCTCTGCAGGCCCAATGACCACAGCGTTTTTCTCTGCCCTGTTCTGGCAAGTGTAGTGGCTTCCCCTCCCCCAACCTACCCCCACCTCCTCATTACAGAACAAAGGAACCTGGCTCCTTCCCTCCAGTCCAGAGAGGATTCCTAATTGGCTTTCCATTAAAAAGAAAATAGACTACTGTTTCCACCTCATTATTTATGAGCCTTTCTGGAAGTGCATTTCCATGCACTCTGGGATTACTCATGCCCATTTTGCTTGGCCATATTTTATGATCTGTTTTATTTATTCGGGGCCGCTATTGGGTAGTCACATCTGAAACCAATTAGAAAACAAGAACTAGGAAAAAACCAAATAAACACCTGGAGATGTCCAAACCCAGATTATTTCCAAAGCTTATTACTGGTAGGATGGGCATGGCCATGCCAACAGTCCACCCCTTAGGAAGTGGAGATAGCTGTCCAAGATACAGCAGGTAATAGGCCACACAAAATGGCGGCCCACAGATTTAAACATCTCCTTTGACAGATCTTGGGTTCCCTAGTTCTTTGGCCCACCCAGGGTATCCCTTTGCAGCACAAGGGTATTGTTTATTCATTTTCGTGCCCTCCTCTCTGCCTGGAACGTACTAGGATTTCAGTAGTTCTCTACTCAAACTTGTTCACACAACCGCCATGCCTGCTGGGAGTACATGCCTTTACACAGTCACACCACTTAAAAGGGACAATATGGAGATCCATGAATTTAGGAATGGTTTGACCAGCTCTTTCTGGAAGGACTCCTAGAGGTAAACGGTCTCAAAAAAGCAGCTGACAAGCTTGGTTTTCCCAGAGACCAAATCCCACCCTGTAGAGCCCAGTACTTAGCAGGTATGAACGGGGGTCTCAGAGAGAAGAAAGCGGGCTCTTCCATCTCTCTCATGGGAGTCTGAAATCACACCTTCCTATGATTTGCTTTGGAACCTGTGTCCATGGGCAAGCCACCTGCATCTAGTTTTATAAAATGCAGATAGTACCTTTCATTCCACCTGTTCTCCTCCTCCTCCCACTTCAACCCCAGCTGAGGCTGAATACTGCAGGCAGTGTGAACAGCGTACAGGGGATAGAAGCAAGGGGGCCAGCAGCAGGCTATTGGGGCAGGCAGATGTGGGGTGTAAAATGCCTGGGCACTGTAGAACTTGGTGGGGTTTCTGTTGGGGCCAAAGGGAATGATGTGCATCTCTTTTGTGACTTGTTTTCTTCTCTGGGGTATTTGTGATATTTATTGTAATCTAATTTCATCCACACATACACACTTTAGGGGATGGGACTGGGTTCCTGAATTCTTAGGAATAATGCTGCATACAGACACATCCCTCCCGATCTCTACCTTTCCTTAGAAATTTATATAAATCCTTTGTATTAGTCGAAGTTGTCCAGAGAAACAGAACCAATAGGATATATATGTGTGTATACAATCATATATCACTTAATGATGGGGTTATACTCTTAGAAATGCGTCACTACACGATTTCATCATTGGGCAAATATCAGAGTGTACGTAAGGCTCCACATGATACAGTCTTATGTAACCACTGTCACACTTGTATATGCAGTCTATCATTTCATCATTAAAAATATCATTATATGTTGTATATATATGTATATGTAAAGAAACATATATTGAGAGAGAGAGAGAGAGAGGCTACGGGAATTGGTTCATACAATTATGAAAACCAAAATGTTCCATGATCTGCCACCTTGCAAACTGGAGAACCAGGAAAATTAGTGGTTAATTCAGTCCAAGTCTAAAATCCAAGTTCAGAGGCCCGAGGACCAGAGAAACAGAATAAGTCTTATTCTGAGCCCGAAGTTTCAATCAGGGGCACCAATATTGAGGGCAGGAGAAGATGGATGGCCCAGCTCCCGCCCAGAGAGTATATTCATCTTCTTTCCACCGTCTGGTCCCATCTGGGCTGTCAGTAGGTGGTATCCACATCTTCTTCAGTCAGTTTGCCAATTCAATCGCTCATCTCTTCCAGAACACTCACAGACACACCCAGAAATGTTTTACCAGCTACCCAAACATCACTTAGCCCAGGCAAGTTGACAAAATCAACCATCATATCCTTTCATTTATCCTTCCTTCCTTTCTTCCTTTGTTCATTGATTCAACGATGTATAGATTGGGACAACGTGGTAGGCACTGGCTACACATCAGATGTAATCTAACATCTTCTTACCTGGCCCACAGTTCATTCTGTGCACGACTTGGGATCACATACCTCAGTGGCTCTCTCCTCACTTTGAACATAAGAACTACAATAATCATCAGGTTGTGAGGCAGGAAGCAAACTGGAAAGCTGACATTGTTTCCAGATTTGACGTCTGTTCTTCTACCTCTTGTCACATTCTAGCAAGCATGACCATTTGTTACTGCGCTACAAATGACTGGCCTGATGCTTCCAAATATGAGGAGCAAAGCCCCCCAAGACCCTTTTCCCCACTTTTTTTTGCCAGCCAAGGGGATCAATAACGGTAAGGATTCAGGGAACAAATATGCATGTGGTGGTGAGGGTTCTCTAAGAGGCCTGAACCCTCCTTAGAGAAAGTCCACGGCTTGGCAATGTCAAGGTCAGCTGAGAGGGCTGGATTGCTCTGTGTGAGCTAATTGGCCCCCTAGGGGAAACCAGGAACTCTTTCTCAGATTAATACTTTTTAATGGATAAAATAATATATATATAGGATGAAAATAAAGCCAATTATATTAGAATACTTATCAAAATAGAGTGATTTATGTGCTACTTTCTAAACGCAGGTCACAAGTCAATACACTTAAATTTACACAGACTAGAGCACTACTCTACATAAAAAAGACAAACTTTAGTCATTTGTAGGAAAATGGATGCACCTTGAGACCAAAATGTGAAGTGAAATAAATCAGACACACAAGCTTAAATGTCACATGGTTTCTCTTATGTGAGAAACCCAAATTATAAATAAAGAGCTAAATAAAAGATAAGAGGCAGTAGGGAGATAAAAAAGGAAGGGAATCAAGAGTTGGAGAGACTGTCAGGCGTGGTGGTGCACACCTGTATCCCTGCACTCAGGAGGCTGGGGCAGGGGAATAGTTGCAAGTTCGAGCCCAGCCTGGACTAATAGCGAGTTCAAGACCAGCCTGAACTACATAGCAAGACCTTGTCTCAAAAAAAAAAAAAAAAAAAAAAAAAAAAAATTAAAAAAATTAAAATAAAAAGAGAGATGAGGCAGGGGAAGGGAGGAAAAGGAGAAGGAGATGAGAAAAGGGATTAAGATGTGTTATGTCCATGCACCATGCACCAACTCCACACAAGGAATGTAATAATTAGGTACTGAAAACATATACTAATAAAAAGATTTTTTAAATGATATTAAACGAAAGATAAGCAACCTTAACCTAACTTACATTTTCTTAAAGACATATCCATATAAATGTTGTTCTTTCTTAATTTGATCATGGCCAATGTAACATGCTTGCCTTGGAAAGAACAGCGCACATGTCACGTTGCATACTCGGTTGATTTTTTTTTTTTTTTTTTTGGTGGGTACCGGGGGTTGACCTTAGGACCTCGCGCGCCAGCAGGCGCCCGTGCCGCTGAGCGATATCACCAGCCCTTTTTTCATATGTGGGTTCCGGGAGTCGAACTCGAGCCCTCGCGCTTGCCAGGCAGGCGCTTATGCCACTGAGCCATCTTACCGGCCCTGATTTTGTTTTTAATTCTGATGGTTTCAAGGGTTGAGAATCCTGACTCACAAAGATAAATTACTGCAAATGCAGGATAAGAATCACCAGCTTGTTTTACAAGGAACACCTGAATCCTGTGAGGTTTTGGGCACTGACCCTCAGTGGTGGAAATTCACATTTTCACTATTTGGTGGCTAAACTCCTAGGCCAGAGATTCTCCAGAGTTGGCTAGGTTGGGTCTGGCAAGCCTCTACAGATGGGAACGGATCTCAGGACAAGCAAATAGCTAGCGTAGTGTCAAAGTAGAGCTATGTGATATTTCAAGACCGGCAGTAACTCTAATGCAATATAAAGCTAACTGGATTTCTCATGGTGACAAAGGCACAGGGACAGCCGACACTGCTAGGGTTTGTTTCCTGCACTCACAAGCGAAGGAAATACTAAAATTCAGCTAGAGACTACCAAAAATCAAGATATAATTTCCTCCCATCCAAGTTCCCGGAGCCCACAGGGCATCTTGGAAGTTGGTAGACCCTGAATAAGAGCAGCCGTCCTGGAGGGGGAAGAGGCGAAAAGGAGGGAAAAGTCAGCAGACAGCACCGAACAGGAGAATCCCAAGTATAGGGCACCCCAGAGCAAGCCCAGCCCGGGGATCCCCAGAGGGCCTTCAGTTGGAATGTCCTCCCCTTAACATTAGAACTGCTGTGATACAGCTCTTAGGCTCCCCTCAAAATCCTCAGTCCGGTCTCCAGCGCTGTCAAAAATGCCTCAAATGAGTGGGGCTTGTACTAGTAGAATCAAGGAGGGGGCTGGGTTTCATGGTTGGATCAATCCAGGAGGACTGTAAATCCATCTGTAAGTGAAAACAGTTCAGCTGAAGCAGAAACCTAGGCTGGAGAAGGAAGGCTCACCTGGAAACCTGCAGGCCCTCAGGGGAGGGCTGTGCATGCGCTCAGATCATGGAGTGCAGGTCTGAGTCATCACATTCAGATCTCGGGGTCCTGGGGACCCCTGCAAACATGGCCAGTGTCTGGAAAGGGCCCAGAGCCTTTTGCAGTGGAAGGGGTAAACGACTCACAGCTGCGATGTCTGGGCGGCTGTGAAAGGGCTGCACAGGAAGCCCGGCTCTTTCTAGGGCACGAGCCTGCCGTGTGGCTCGGGGATCCAGAAGAGAAGTGAGGCCTTACTGGGGCGGGCATTCTATCACCATCACTAAGGGTTTGGCCCTCTCTGAAATCCAAGTGAGATGCTAGCTCCTGGCAGTCACCAACCCAGGCAGGGGCTGCTGAAGCTTTAATGAGGAGCCGACAAATGAATCCCCTTTGCCCTGCGCTGCCTCCAGCAAGCCTACCGCTTCCCCACACTGACTTCCCAGCGCGGTGCTGTAAGTTTTCCTCCTAATCTCAACCTCAATTCCTTTTTCCCCTACTTCTCAATGTTAAAGTCATGACCTTTGTGGTTTATGGGCCACCAGAGACTGAACTAAATGTGTTAGCTCAGAGTCCAAACAAGTAATAGCCGGCCAATTAAATTAATAATCCATATTGTTACAATGTTTAACCACGGCTGTTTCCTCAGCGGTCTGTTTAAATCACAGCCAAGGCCTGACCTATTAAAATGAATAACTGGAATTATGAGAAACTCCATTTAATAAACACAGCGAGGAACGCAGCACAATTGGGCATGAAATATTTATTACCACTTGAAGCAGAGAGCTGTTTGGGACTTTAAGATAGGATTAATGAATGTTTTAATTTCTAACTCACAAGGTGGGAGGTGAGGCTGGAATGGGGGACCTTTGGCGGATTTCTGGAAAAATCGGTTCACATTATATTATCAGGCTGTGCTGGGGCTCTTTGTTTATGTGGGGGCCTCCTCTAATCACGGTAAGAGGAGGAAGACGAATGCCTCATCGCAGTTCTCCCAGAGAACGAGTACTTTCTCAGTAACTGTTTATTGGATGGATGGAAAGACAGCTAGACAGATGGGTGGATGGATAGATGGGTGGACAGATGGATGGACAGACGGACAGGATAATGATAGATAAAACATTTTCACATCTCAGTATCTAGACCTCAGTGATACAGGACACACGGAACACTTAGCATATCGCCCGACATAAAGCCCTCAGCACGTGGTAATTGTCCTAATTAGGAGAGCAAAGCCTGGTTATTAGAAAATCAGTTCTCCCAAGCAGCAATTCTGTGGGGTCCCGGAGCTGCTCAGGACCTCCCTGTCACCCTAACCAGCCCGTTTATATTTGTGCACTCTTAAGAATCTATTTTGATTAGGTGGTCTTGTTTTACTGTTAGTAGCTTTTCTCAGAGCAAACTGCTTTTCCCTGTTTTCCTGAAGTTCAAGTTCTGATCCCTGCATTCGCCCAAACACGTCCCTCTTCTCCCCAGCAGGGCTCTATTGCACAAGGTCTCTTCTCTTTTCCAAGACCATATTAGCTTGAAATTTTGATAACAGGTTTAGAAAACGTGGTTTCTGTAATAATAGCTCTTGCCACATCATGTAAGTGGGTGCTTATTGGGGTCTATGAATAAGATAACAGCTTTCTCTCTAGGGGAGCCCCCAATGGGAAAAGGATAGCCCCAGTCCTGCCGGAACTTGCTTCCCAGAGAAAGGGAAAGTGGGCAGGCACAGCCAGGTGCTGAGGGCACATTTGACACCGTGAGATCAGAAGCAGGATGGAGACCTGGAAAGGCACAGCCTTAGTTTCCCATTTGAGAACCAGCAGGCAACGCCTAGAGAACACAACAGCAACCGGCAGTTCCAGACCCACATCCCCAAGCCCAAATGGAACATAGAATGGACACAAATCAGCCAAAGGGCAGCCTCATTTTGGCTGGGGAGACTCTTGAAACTGACAATGGAAAGAGAAAGGTGCTCTATAAAGGAAGGTAGATCCCTGTGTATGAGGATGATTTTGAAGGGTTTTTTGTTTTGTTTTTTTCTTCTATTGAGCAAAAGATGGGCCTAACTATGGGAGATTGATAACATCAATCTTCCCTACTAAATTCAAAAGCCAAGAGTGGTCCCAAGCAGGAGGGTTGTCATAAGGGACCAACATGGCTACACATGCGGTGGTATGTGACGCCTGCCTACTCCAGACAGAACTTTAAGGGGTTGAAGCTTTGAAGAACTGTCCCTACCCTGCAAACTTAATGTGTCAGTGTTTCTGCCTGTCCCTTATATCTCCTTACCCCTCAAGGATGCTTGCAGGATGATGAATTTCATGGCCGTGTTGGAATCCTGTTTTCCTGTGTGTTGGAGGAGGCTTATGTGGAATGAGGGAGCTCCGGCCTTCATAGTAGAAGCCTTCTCAATCAAAAACATTTCAGGGGCCGGTGATATAGCTTAGTGGCATAAGTGCGTGCGTGGCACGTGCAAGGTCCTGAGTTCGACTCCTAGTACCCACATAAAGGAATAAAAGGGCCAGTGATATCACTGAGCAGCACAAGTGCTTGCTGGCAAGTGCGAGGTCCTGAGGTTGACACCTGGTACCCACATAAAAAAAAAAAACAATAAACATTTCAAAGGACAGCTGTTTCTGTCTTGCCTGTCCATCCCCTCTAGCTTGCCAGTTTCTGCTGGATGATACTGTATCTTCTTCACTTCTGTGACCTACGTTGTAGCCTGCATCCTGTAGGTTCTCAGCAAATGTTTGTGGCTAATAAAAGCCACTATTATGAAGCCCTTTGGCATTCCAAGCTCTATGCTCTTGTCTCGGCATATGCTCTGTCATGTAATATTCCCAACCAAGCTATGGCTCTCTACTGCCCCCCATTCTAGAGATGAGATTATTGAGACATAAAGAGGCTTGCCACTTCCCCAGGACCCCCTAGATCATAGGGATTAGGTAATAAGGAATTGGAACCTTTGCCTGTATAATTCCTGAGCCTTTGTTCTCATGCCGTGATGTTCTGTCTCCAAGAGCTGAATCCACATACAACCTCACCACACCACAAAAACAGACAGTGTCTAAGTGGGTGAGGTTGAATAGAGGTGTGTGGAGATTCTTACAGAGTAGACCTCTCTCTTTCTCTTTCTCGCTCCCTCTCCCTCTCTCTTTCTCTTTCTCTCTCTTGATTGAACCTAGGGCCATTTGCTTCCCCAACAGAGGGACTACCACAGAGCTATAGCTCAAACCCTTTTTTTTTTATTTTGAGACATGCTCTCACTATTGCCCAGGATGGCCCTCAACTCATTATCCATCCGTCTCAGCCTCACATGTAGCTGGGATTACAGGCATTTGCCACCATGCCTGGCACCTCTGTCTCTTATGGTTTTCTCCAGTCTAGAAGATGCACCAGTTTGTGTCACATCTCCTACCCAAGGCATTGTTGGGTTATCCCTTGAGCTTTGTGTCTGCTGAGCATGCTGAAACTAGTGGATAACCCCTCCCTCATACCTTTTTAATGTATTGGTGAGATGCAGCAAAAAGAACTAGAGTAGAAGCAAGAGACACATGTTGTTGGCCCAGTTCTGCCACTGATGTGCAGTGTAAATTTGGGCAAGCCATTAGGGCCCAATGTACCACAACACCCTAAGGGGTTTGGATTAGCTGTTCTTCATCCCACTTCATAAATTCTCAGACAGACCATTGGCAGATTAACACCCTCTTCTAAACCAATCAGGGCTGTTCTTAGAGAACCAAAAGCTAATGATTGAGTGGTCCATGAGAGTATCTCTATTACTGTCTTCAGAAGTGCAAAAGCCAGGTCTGACTGTGTAAGTGAGAGAGCAGCCCATGGTAAGCAGGAACATCATGTGAACCCTAAGAACGAGGCCAGGGCACTCTGGATCTTTCTGAGGTCTGCCCTGACCAGTAGTCACCAATCTCCTATGCGCTTTACAACATTAAGCATTGGTTTCATCTGTAATTTGAGGGTGATGAAACCTGCTTTACCTTTTTCCAGAACTATAGAAAGGATCAGAAATACCATGGAGGCTTTGAAAGTCTCAAATAAGCTTTTTAAAAAAGTGAGCAATTTGAACATTATTAACTGTCTCCCTCTCTGAGAAACTTGAGATACCTCAATTATATCAAATATACCAATCCCTTCTAGAAACATAGACAATGATTGGTCACAAAGTATATCAAACATAGGATTTGCTATCTCAGATCTAAATAGAGGCAAGAGCTCATCAATTCAGCTTAGATATTTCTCCCAATAAAAGTTAAATTTAAACCACAATAGTTTCTTAGAAGTCCATCAGGGCCTGTGAGATAGCTCAGCGGCATAAGCACCTGCCTGGCAAGCGCGAGGTCCTGAGTTCGACTCCCGGTACCCACATATGAAAAAAGGGCCGGTGATATTGCTCAGCAGCTCGGGCGCCTGCTGGCACGCAAGGTCCCGAGGTCAACCCCCGGTACCCACAAAAAAAAAAGTCCAACCGTGAAGAATATGTTTAAATAAAGATTTATCTATATCATGGACTAATACTATATACTGCCATAAAATGTCCATAAAAGATTATAAAGAGAAAAGTCAAATTACTTTATGAAGAATAAATTACTCTATTATAAGTTTATTGTATAACTTTATTTGAAAAAATATATATATACATAAACATGCATCTATAGAGGGTTGTGTGTGTATATGTGTTTATAAAAATATATTAAAATGCCTAGAAGGAAATACATCAAACTCTCAACTATGGTTGCCTCTGGAGTGAAATGTGAGATGGTAGTGATGGAGAAGATATTTTTGGATTATAGTTTATATACATCTAAAATTTTTGTTTTACAATGAGCATGTTTTCTTTTATAACTAAAAGGTTTTTCACATGATCTAGTGAACAAGTTATGAGACTCAAAGAGAGAATACTGACAGAATTACTCAGGCACATAAGGGGCCCTGGCAGGGATTGCTGGCTGTCCTTCAATATTGCTCTCTCCACCATCTTCTATAGAATCTCTCAATTTTACATTTCCCAGACTCTCTTGCAGCTAGGTGGGGTTATGTGATCTATTCTGACCAATAAGAAGTGAGCAGAATCATTATGTATTGTAAGAATAATAAAAAATAAAAAGTTTTAAAATGCATTCCAGATTAAATAAGAGAGAATAATGTGTTAACAGCCAATTTGTTGCCTTAAAGAAGAAGGGCTCTGACACAATATGGTCCAGATACAAGGTGGGGAAGTTTGAGCATAAAAATTTTAACTGCATTAAATTGAAGCATATCAGTTATGTTCCAATCCATAAGTTCATAATGATACTTTAAAAAACTCTCATGGATAATTTTGGAGATAACTAAATGACTAGAGAACTAATTTATTTTCTGAAAACTGGTTTGCAAAAAAAGAAGAAATAATCAAGTACTTTTACTTACCTGTCTACCATGAACTATGTTTCAGAATAGCCAAATAGCTGATATAAGAAAGTGCTTTTTTAATAAAAGATCAGCTAGTCAATGCAAAAGAATGACAAAATTATAGTATCTTTTATAACCCCCCAATGAAAGTGAAATCATGGATCCAGGCCATAATCAGTAATGTCTCAAAGAATCATTCAGTGAAAAGCAAATGAAGAGCTTCAGAGTGAATGGGTCGGTGAATGAGTGAAAATACCTGAGCTTACTGGTCAATCTTAAAACAATATTAAATGTCTCCTCATATAAAGTAATATAAAATCCACTGGACTACTGTAATTTACTGATATTGGTGCTAATTATCAATTAACAGAAAGTATAGGGGGTGGAGGAACATGTTAAACAACACACTCATGATGCCCTCAGCAAAATCCAGATTGTGGGAACCTCTTCAGGATGACTCAGTTGGTTCAACAAATAAAAGTCAAGAAAAAGAAGATGAGGCATCTGTTGATTAAAAGAGACTTAAAATTAGACAAAAGAAAAAGCCACATCATATATTATTTCTTGTGTATAAAATATCCAGAATAGGTAAATCCACAGAAACAGAAAGTAGATTAGTGATTGCTAGGGATGGAAGGGAGAAGTGAATAGGGAATAACTATTTAAAGGGTATTCTTCTGGTGTGATTACAAAGTTTTGAAACTAGAGAGAAGTGGTTGTACAACACCATGACTGCACTAAATGGCACAGAATTGTGCCCTTTAAAATGATAATTACATGTGAAATGAATTTCACTTCAATAAAAAAAGAGAAAGACTTAAGAGACATATACACCACATGCAAGTGTTTCAATCTTGTATGAATCCTTATTCAAATAACCAACTATAAGAAAAAAAGGGACAGGACTACCGTATATCTAGAGGTAGAGCATGGGCTTAGCAGGCACAAGGCCTTGGGTTCAATCACCAGCATGTGAGCACTGACTGAATACTTGTTGGTGTTTTAGTAAGTTATTATTTTTCAAGTTTGGTAATAAATTGTGATTACATTATAACCAAAAAATCTTTTATTTTTAAAATATATACTGAAAATATGTGATTGATATGACATCTTGGGTTTGTCTTAAAATAACCTATCTAGTGTGTTTGTGTGTGTGAGGAAGGAGAAATGGGAAGATATGAGTGAAAAAAAAATGGCCAAGTGCTAATAATAAATGTTGAAGTTGGATAATGGATAGAAGGGTTTTTCTACTTTTGTATATTTAAAATTCTCTATAACACAGTTTAAAAATAAGTCCTCCAAGTTGGTCAGCCAATGCTTTAAAAATAGTGACTCTCTCTAGGGATCAAAGAAATGCAAATCAAAATGACAAGATATAATTTCCTGCCTATCAAAGAATACTTGATAATGTTTGCAAAGGTTAATACTTGATATTGATAGGTTTAAGATAATAGGCATTCATGCCTTCCTGGTGTGCTTGGTATGACCTTGGTATCACCTTACTGCAAACGGTTAAATTGTGTGTGTGTGTGTGTGTGTGTGTGTGTGTGTGTGTGTGATTAGCATTGGAATTGGTGGTCTCGGTAAAGCAGAAGGTCCTTCCAGTGTAAGTGGGCACCGTCCAATCCACTGAGAGCCTGAATAGAACAGCAAGGTGGAGAAAGGCAGGGTTTGCTCTCTGCCTGACTACTGGTGCTAGGACGTTGGTTTTCTATACTTGGCCTGAGAGTTATAGCATTGACTTTCGTGATTCTCAGGGTTTTGGACTTGAAACGGAATTTACACGACTGGCTTCCCTGAGTCTCCAGCTTCTAGACCGCAGCTCATGGGACTTCTTAGTCTCCATAGTCACATGAGCCAATTTGTTGTAATTAAATCTATATCCTATTTGTTACGTTTCTCCGAGGAACCCTGGCTAACACAGTAACTATCTGGGACAAGGGTTGAAACCTCAGCCAAGAGACCCAGCAGAGCTAATTGGCCCAGGTAAAGAATAAATTCATGGCCTTTCCGTTTTAGTACCTCCAGCAGTCTAATTCCTGTGTTACCCTCTCTGTGATGGCATATCATAGACCCCACACCTGTCTTCTCTTTCTCAGACGAAGGAAGCATGAACTAGTTAAAAGACTTGGCCCTCTGAGCCTAAAGACTGGTTCTTTTCACTTGGCCAGTGCCTGACACTTTCTCACCCATGCATATTGGCTATAAAAGTGCCTGGAATGCAGAAATCACTCTGAATATTCATGAGGTCATATTATGAATAATACTTCTTTAAAAATGAACAGTCTTCTGGCCATTTGCCTTAGAAATTGAATTCTTCTCCCACACTTTGGGTCACTTGGAGATTGTCAATAGCAGTGTTCAGCAAACCACAGCCTGTGGGCCAAATGTGGTTCACCATCTATTTTTATATGGCCTGCAAGCCAAGAGCAGTTTTTACACTTTTAAGTTGTGGAAAAAATTAAAGGAAGAAAGAAATTTTTTGACGTGTAAAATTATATGAAATTCAAATTTCATTGCTAATAAATACAGCTTCATTGAAAGACAACCACACTCATTTGTTTACATATTGCTGATGACTGCTTCCATGGTACAAGGACAGAGCTGAATACTTGTGCAGAGAACATAGGACTCATATAGCCTAAAATATCAGATCTGGCCATTTGCAGGAAGTTTGTTGAATTCCAGTCTATAAACTTGAAGTTTTCTCAAGCGCTGTGATTCCCTCTTCTTGTCTAATAGAGCTGGACTGCAGTGCTGTACCTTGCCAGTAGGGAAGACTGTGTATCACACGTAACCCTGAAACCAGGAGATGTAAGGCTTTGGAAAATTTATTCATTCACTAAACTCTAGATCTGTAGTAGTTGGGAAAAAAAAAAAAAAAGAAACCACCAGCAAGAACCCATAAGCTGAACAATAACAGTTTGTTAGATGGTAATAAGGGCTATGGAGAAAAATAAAGCCAGGCAAGGAATACAGAAGGTCAGAAAAGGGAGATTAATAATTTTAAATGAGGTTAGGGCAGGCTTCACTACCAAAGTAACAATTGAATAAGGACCCAGAGGAGGTGAGAAATTTAAGTCATGAATTTGTCTACAAGAGAAAGCCTCTAGGCATAGGGAACAGCAGACAACAACTAAGGTGGATGATGCCTGTGATATTCAAAGAGCACCAAAAGCAACAGATAGGAGGAGCCAAGCCAGGGGGGAAGAGAATAGATCACGTGGCTCTTTGGGGCTGTATTGGTGACTTGGCTTCCATTCTGAGTGACATGGGAAGCCAATGAAGGTTAAGAGCAGACAAGTAATGTAATCAGATTTCCTGTTTCTCATTTAATATCTGTCTGAAATATTCTCCTCTCCTTTTAGTCATTGTATGTATGTGATACTGATAAGCTTAATTTGCAAGGTATAATTGATTGACTTTATATTCTCGAACTGTGAGATTTCCAAATTCCTCACAATCATCCTGAGAAGCTCCCGGAGCCCTGTATACAAACTCCCTAGAGCCCGGGTTCATTCCCAGCCTACCCCCAGCTGTGCAAGCTCAGCTGCCTAGCCAGGCTTATTTGACACTTGCTTTTCCTGGGCATCATCACACTCCAATAAGAAGCTGGGCTAAACTCAGGGAGGGCAGCAAGTGGTGTGGCATTCTGCAGAATTTGGGAAATGTGAAGCAGTTCTTTCTCCAGACTTCAGCCTGGCCAAATAGGCAACCGAGCCGTGCCTTCCCCACCTTCCCCAAAAGAAAAGAAGTGGAAGATTAGGCATGGGCTTTTAAAAGCAAATTTTAAATGCGTTTTCTGGGAACAATTTCAGATGTATAAAAGTTACAAAGGTAGTACAGATATTTAATCTACCTTTCACCTGGCCTCCACTAATGTTATACCTTACCTCTGGTCCATTTGTCAAAACTAAGACGTGAGCCTCGGCACAATATTATTAACCGAAGTATAGACATTCAAATTTCCCATTTTTCCTCTAATGTCTTGTCTGTTGCAAGACCCCATCCAAGACCCTACATGGCATTTAGTTGTCATGTCTTTAATCTCTTCTGGTCTGTGACAAGTTCTTAGTCTTCTGTGACCTTGACAAATTTTGAAGAGTATGGGTCAAGTGTTTGGGGTGGACAAATGTTTTCTCATAATTAAACTGAGATTATGGGTTTTGAGAAGAATATTACAGAAGCAACAGGCCTTTTCATTGCATCTTATCAGGGAGCACATTATACCAACCTTATTACTGGTGATACTAACCTTGACATTAACCTTAGCTGAGGTGGCATCTGTGAGGTTTCTCCATGGTTAGAAGCAAGTCACTAAGGCCAGCTCACATTCAAGACAATGGGAATTGAACTCTGGAGGAAGGAATCTCTAGACTTTTAAAATACACAGCACACTAATCAGGCCTGCCAGGAGCAGAAGGGTGATTTGCTGGTCATCTTCGATGAGTCACTCTCTCTCAGAGCCAGGATTTCCCTCCCTGTTATGAAAGCCACAGTGGTATCCCTGCCTCACAGCTGTCTCCCAGGGGCCTCAGGAGGATTCGGATGGTAGCTCTCAGAGCTGCTGGAGTAAAGGCTAATGGGAATAATAGTGTCCTTGTTAATGACAGCCGGGGTCTTGTCCTTTGGTCTCCAAGCATTTTCCAATCCTGATGCCATCATCCCTACACCAGAAGTGCACCCTCAAAATGAGGCTGTGACTATTCTTATGAAAGTTCTAAACATGTTATAAACATGGACTTCATGTGGAAGGAAATACCACAGGGATATGTTTTTGAGTAGGGAAGTGTTATTTTGCAAAGTGGATAATTCCCCTGAATTAGCCTTTTTATATAAAGTCAGCTTTTCCCTTATTGGATTTGCTTACACCAAAGGGCTCTAGGAATTCCTTCCAAAGTATACACTGTCTTCCTGTAAAGGCTTCAGAGCAGACAGAGTGGTTTCTACTACGCAGAATGTATTCTGTTTCTGTTTATGATGATGAACTGCATTAGCATTGTCGAGTATAGTAAATACTTTGTATCCTTGGAGGTTGACTCTTTACTACTGAAGAATTCTGGCCTACTTGTATTTCTGACACTCGACACTAGCAAGAACTGAATCCCAAGAAGATTGCTCTTTGGTGACCTCAGCAAAGACAGTGGTTAGTGAAGTGTGTTTTTCTGGGAGTAGACTACTGCTGAGATTAGGTGTTTTCCTCCAATCACACTACTATACATGGCCCACCACATCTCAGAGCACAGAATTTGCACCCTGCACACTTCAGTGGTACCATTTGCAGGGACTCTGATGTGGATGGTGTCTCTCGAAGTTTTGCAAGACACGGCCCTCTCTCTCACCCTCTGGAGACCACGCCTGAGAATTCACCCAGTTCCTCAGCCCAGAGTTCCAGCTCTCTGAGAAGCCTAGAGCAGGACTGGTGTGAAGCAGGGATGCCACTGACCAAGCCCTTGGTGTTATCTCTGAGTTCATCTCCATTGACAGTCATGGAGGTCCTCTGGCAAGGTGAAAGAAGACAATCATTCTACACTTTTTCCTTGTGGCCATGACTGAACTACACAGCCTGAATGATATGCAACAATGGACTTTACAGATCCTCTGTCTTGAGAATGGCACAAAAAATTGCCTGGAACTTGTTAGGGGAAAGATATATAAGTGTTTCTTTGCTAAATGTAAATATTTGTTTAAAAAAGACAAGAATTTTAGCACTCATTTGACATTGCTTCATTTTTTTCAACATAGGAAGAGCCTCGGAAATGAAAGTGACTCAGAGTATTTCTCATCCTTGGAAAGGCTGAGACCAAGAAAAACCCCCTCTCAATTCCATTCTTCCCACTCTTCATAGCTAACCTTGCTTACTTTCTCTTTTCCTATGTACTGCCAATCTATTGCCTTTTCTGTACCTCTACCTGGAAGGCACTCTCTCTCTTCTCTGAGTATCCAGTTCACTACTTTTCTTCAAGACTCAGCCAGACACAGAGTCGGCAGGAGGCCTTTTCTATAACCACCTTAGCCCCAAAATGCCAACTTCACCTGTAACTCCAGAACTGCTGCTTTGAAGAGAGGTATGTACCACATTCTTGTTATGACATATTTCTTTTTAAATAGAATATAATGATGGACACACATTATATTTGTCAGACTAGTATCCACTCCTCCCTCTTCTGGTAAAGGATTTGATTTTCCTTTTTACACCTCTCTCCTACATCCGAGCACCTTTCCAAGTTGTACTTCACTTTTCAGAGTTACTCCTCTGATGCAGAGGAGCAGGTGTAACCCATGCCACCAGTGCCTTCTGCTCCCTTGTTCAAATGTCTGTTGCTGGATCTATCAAGGCCAACACATGGAAATGTGGGGTGATGTCCAGGGAGAGCCAAGGAAGGAAGAGTGGCGTAGTCTACAGCAGAGACAATGCCATACCCTCTGGATTCATCTACAACTGAAGTGAAATTACTCCTTTGACTTTTCCGATATCTAAGCTTGAAAATTCCTCCTTTGCATTAGCCAGTTTGGTTCCTGCTACTTGTAATACAAAGTTCTTTGCAGGCCAGGTGTGATTGTACACACCTATAATCCTGGCCATTCAGAAGGCTGAGGCAGGAGGATTGCAAGTCTGAGGACAGCCCTGACCACTTAGTTAGATTCCCAAAATAAAAATTAAAAAGGCTAGGAATATAGATGGGTGGCAGCATCACCCAGGGTTCAATCCTTAGTACTACCAAAAAAATAGAGTTCTTTTCAGGCAGAGATCATGCCTTACTTGCCTTGACATTCCACTTATGGCGAGCACAGTAATATGCATATATGGTAAGTGCTTTATAAACAGTTATTGCTGATACAAGGGTAAATATGCTAAATCAGCCAATTCAAAAGGGGAATTTTTTAATGTAGTGAAAACCAAACCATTTTATATCACCTAGTGATATAAGGCTAGGGAGGTAACCTAGAGCCTAGGATGCTTCTCTGTATTTTTCTACTTTTCACTCTTTCTCTTCTGAATTATGAGTTCTTAATTAAAATCACAGGCTCTGAGTTCCAGCTGCTTGGCTTCAAATCAATATTTTCATGTCTATAAGTTCTGTGACTCTTAGACAAGGTAGTCTTTCTAATCCTCAGTTTCTCCAAATGGAAAAAAAGAATAGTATTTGTCTCATGGGTTGATATGAAGATTAAATGAGCTGTGCCTAGCTATAAAAAGGCTGACTTGTTATACTTCTTAAAGTCCCAACATCTCCTTCTGTCTGAACCTTTTAGCTTTTTCCTGTGGTATCCTAGACCGGATTTGGGGGCAGGCAATGATCTAAGAAAAAGGATGGGAATGATGTGAGGGTTTGGAGAAAGCAGCGGTAGGAAAAGAGTAGTCCCAGGTAATAGATAAAGAAGATTTTAGGTTCACAAACCACCGGCCAACCTCTACCAGGAATAACCTCACATCTTCGGACTTTGCAGACTGTTTGTTCTCCTTGGAGGGGTCAATAGCAGAAAGAACATGAGTTCTGGAGTGAGGTTGCTGGTTCAAAATCCAGTTATGGTCTTCACAACATTTTGACCTCTCTGACCCTCAGTTTCTTCATTTGTAAAATGAGGATTATATTACCAGCCTCAGTAAGGAAATTACGCAGAATTGTAAGTATGTAGGCCATTATTCAACACAACAAGCCCACTAGTCTATAGATCTGATACATGACAGGATGACCAATACACTCATGAACTCTACCCTTATGGACCTGTGACTAAAGAAGCAGAGAGTTATTCATAAACAGATTCTAATAAAACACAGAGAGTAATTTGTAGAGGAAGTACAAGGAACTGAAAAAATAGTAGGAGGTTCAACATAGGTTAGACATTTAGGAGATGAGTAGAAAAAAAAGAGGAGTTGAAGGACTCATAAGCAGAAAGTGAAATAGAAAACAAGGTGAGCCATGGACATTATGATCATCTCCAACAGCCATTTCTTTCCTTTAACCTTGTGATTTAGATGGAATCCCTCTCATCCCTAACTCCAGGGGTAATTTCTGTCCCTTTCACATCTATTAGTTGAGGTAGCCCAGACCTTAGCCAAGAAGCATATGGCATTCCTCTGACCACAGCCATTATTTTAGGATGGTTCAACTGGGGCAAAGATAAAAGACTCTTTCTCCCCCATAGTAAGACCTTAAAAAACTTGATTAGCTGTTGGCTGCCATCTTACAACCATCAGGGAAACCAGACGAAGACAAAGCTAGGACCTCACAGAGGCAAAGACAAAAGAATTGCAGAGTCAGAGCTCAGATTCACTAACCACTGGTCTTTTGATGGAGGCACAAGAGCCAATAAGTCCCCTTAGTTGTTTAAGCCAGGCCAAGCTAAGCTTTCTATTATTTTCAATGAATTATTCTAATACAGAAGGGAAGAGTAATTTGAGAAGGAGCAAATACAATAATACCTGATGTTACCAACAAGTCAAGCCAGATTAGACAAAAAAGTGTCCATTGGATTTAGTAAAATGTATGCAGGTCATTCATGACCTAGGCAAGACCATTTATAGTTGAGGGGGACAGGGTGGCAAGAGAATACTATGCAGGCTTCTACTGGACAACTGAGTGCGAAGAAGACCCCCTGAAGCCATGAATCTTTGTGGTTCAAGAGACATGAGCAGTCTGAGGTCTCTGTCATCATAGAGATATAAATTTTCTAATATTTTACACATTTTGTTTCCTTGTGTCACTATCCATCCACCAACCCCCCCATCCCTTAATGATGTGGGTTCTGGGCTGCCCTACAGTGTTAACTATAGAAGGAACATGATTTAGAGTAAACTAGATAAGAAGTCTCCATTACAGAAGACTGCTTGGATTACATTTTACCTTTTCTCCCCGTGATGTAGATACAGCTTCTTAACATCATAGAAGCAGAGAGCCATAGAGCCTGTGGAGAATTAGATTAAAAATGATGAACCAGGCCTGAGGGTATAGCTCAGGGGTAGAGCACTTGCCTAGCACGCCCAGTACAACAAGAACAAAAATGAAAGACACACACACGCTATGAACCATCTTCAGAGAGAAGATAAACCAAGTTCTGTACAAGTTTCTAGGGCTTTGTCACCTCTATGAAGCCAGCCTCACAGACTACGTGGGATACTGCCCAAGCAGTCTATCATTTAGTGAGTCAAAATTTCCTTAACTGGGTGTCTTAGTTACTTTCTCATTGCTGAGACCAAATACCCAACACCCACAAGTTAAAGGAGGAAAGATTGATTTCAGCTCACAGTTGGTAGAAGTTTCAGTCCCTAGTCAGCTGGCTCCAAGGCAGGGTGGCATGGTAGAGGGGCATCACAGAGGGGAAAGAGTCTACGGCAATGCAGGCAGGAGGCAGCAAGCAACAAGCAGCAGCAAGCCTGCCTTCTTTCTGTCCCTTTTATTCCATCCAGGATGCGAGCTTATGGATTGGTGCCACCCACACCCAGGGTGGGGCTTCCATTATCCACACCCTTAATCCACATTCATATACCCTACTCCAGCCATCTTCAAAAAGCCCCACCCCTGAGCACATGAGGCAGTGGGGGGCATCTAGATATACAAACCACACACTGAAGTCTTGTTCAGATGAATAAAGGATGCCAATGCACCAAATTAGCTCACTCTTCCTGCCTGTAGCTTCTGGAGTGCCAAATTTCTCCCCTGGAGTGCAGAGACTGGTCATTGAGGGGTCCACTACCTTTGCACCTGTCAGAGCTCACACCCATGCCTTGTTTCTCCCTATTCCCCTCTATTCTTTCCTTCCCAAGCACATATTTCCAACCCTGGCCTTAGTGGAAGCTTTGGATTCAGGATATATGTAGTTATCACTCTCACTCATTCTTCTCTTTTTCTGGGGATCCTACTTGCACAGCGAGCCCCAATCTCAGGCATCTGTACCATTCAGCCTCTGGAAACTGCACATAGGGATTGGGAAGAGATGTCCCCATCCTACATGTGCCTTGCAACTAACTCATTCCCTCCCTTGTACACTCATTTTTTCTCATCATGGTGTCTCATCAATATAGTGTCATTTGTCCCAAAGTACTAATTTCACCCTGTGTTATGGTTTGGGTCTAGATGTCCCCTCAAAGCCTCATGCAGTCACAGGTGGGGCTTTTTTAGAAGTGGCCAGATCTAGAGTGTGGGATGCTGGGATTAAGGGTGTGTGATTACTAAATCAGTTCACCAATTGGTTTGGCACCACCATAATCCTGGTAGCCTGGATACAGTATAAGGGACAGAAAGAGGCTTGTCTCATCCCTTGCTTGCTTGCTTTGCTACCTTCTGTCTGCCATGAACTGTTTCTCTTCTGTGATGCCTGTCTGCCACACCACCCTACCTTGGAGCCAGCCAATTATGGACTGAAACCTCTATAAACTGTGAGTTAAATAAACCTTTCCTCTTTTAACTTTGAGTGTTGGGTATTTTGTCTCAGCAACGAGAAAAGTAACTAAGATACCCTGGCTCAGGAACTTGCTGGAGAAAAGTGCAGTCATATAGGGCTGAGCGTAAAGGTAGAACACTTGCCTAGCATGCACAAGGTCCTGGGTTTGATCAGCAGCACAGGGAAGGGGAGAGAAATGGAGTGATGTAGAATCAAACTCCTTTGCCCTAATGGCATGCATATCTAGAGTGTTTTGTGTTACCATTTATAATATCCTCATTGTCCGCTTAACACACTACCCCCTCATTAGCTCCTTGAGGGTGTGCGCATGAATAATTCACCCTCACATACTACAGATAATAATATTAACAAAAGTGTATGTGGACCGAGCTCATGGCTCTGAGAATAGAGTCAGACACTGTGTCTCTCTTGCAACACTCTGTAGGACCATTTTTGAGATATCTTGTATTATAACATTTAATTTTTTCTAACTTTTCATTTTGGAATAAATTCAGACTTATAGAAAAGTTATAAAATTAGTACCAAAAATCCTCTTCTACCCTTCATCCAGTCTCTACCTACCACAATGAATTAGTCAAAACCAGAAAATTACTACTGAGGCAATATTAACCTAATAGACAGAATAACTAATAATAACTAATCTCCAAATTTCACCAATTGTTCTACTGTTGTACTACTTTCTCTGATCCATACTTTAGGATTTCATGTTGCATATAGTTGTCATGTTTCCAGTTTCCTTTCATTTGAGACAATTTGAAGAGCACTGGGCAATTGGAAATCTGTAATATATTCCTCTATTTGGATTTGTCTGATGTTTCCTCAAGATTAGGTTCAGGTTATACAATTTTTGGCAAGAATGCCATTGAAGTACTGTAATGCCATGCCCTTTCAGGCCATCATATCAGGCAGTACATGATGTCAATACATGTCATTACTGGGAAGGCCAACTTTGATCACTGGATGAAAGTGGTATTTGCCAACTGTCTCTATTGTAAAGTTACTGTTTTTTCCTTTGTGACTGATAAGTATCTTGTGGGAAAATTCTTCCAGATGCTGTAAGTATCCTGTTTCTCATCATATTCTGGCCTATTTTTTTTTTATATCAATTGATGATCCTCGTTTGACAACGACTGCTACTGTCGATTCTACTTCTGTACCTCCTTCAGCACTGACAATTGGAGTCTGCTGCAAGGAAGACATTTCCTCTTCTCCCTTTTTATATACATATCTAATTAATTATTTATACCACTGGGAACTCATAGGATATTCACTTCATTTTTTAGGTAAGAAAACTGAGGTTGAGAGCTGTTAGATAAGGCACCCACAGCCACAAAGCAAGGATAACACAGAACCAGGATTTGGGCCACTTCGGTACTTAACAGATACTTTTCCTGACAAGGTAAATTTTATAACTTAGCATGGTTACTCTTCACTCTGACTACTAGGAAGTAAAAGTTAATAATAAATTTACTAGTATCACCTTTAGTAATAATGCTACCTTTATAATATTGCCAGTCTTTACAACATGTGAACTTTGCTTTGATAGCCTCTTATTACTGTATTCTATTCCTCTCGTTACTATGTCTTTATCTATGTTTTAATTTTATTAACCATTTTGTATTTTTTAGAAATCACCTTAATTTTTTTTGTTTTCTTTTGTTTTGTTTTTGTTTTTGTTTTTTGGTACTAGGAATCAAACTCACGACCTCACGCTTGCCAGGCAAGCACTGTGCCACTGAGCTAAATCCCCAGCCTCCCTTAATGTTTTTTAGGGGGAAAATAATAATAAACACATGAGGCTAAGACATGGCAAGTTTTTTTTATTATTGTTGTTTGAAATAAATCACTTTGATTGCTAGAGGTTGTTTTTTGGCCATGATGGCCACAGAGTGGTCCTCAGTCTTATCCCAGTGGACAAGTTCACAAAATATATAGAAACACACATTTTTCTTTCTGTTGGTCCTGTTATGGTTTAGATGTAAAATATTCCTTCGAAGTCTCACATGTTCAGAGGCAAAGCTTTTGGAAGGTGATTAGATCACAAGGGCTCTAAACTCATCAGTAGATTACTACTGTGATGAGTCAGATTTTGATGGCATTATTGGGAGGTGACAGAAATAGACCCCACTTGAAGGGAATGGATCTTGAAGGTGTAATCTTGGGGGACTATATCTGGTGCCTGGCCCCTATCTCTCTGGCTCTTCCCTTTCGTCTCTGCTTCCTTGCTGCCATGAGAGGAGCAGCTTTCCTTTACCACACCCTTCTGGCATAATGTTTCTTCCTGACACAGGCCTAGAAGTAATGGAGACAAGTGACCATGGACTGAAACCTCTGAAACTGTGAGCCAAAATAACTCTTTCCTCTTTTAAGTTGTTTATGTCAGGTATTCTGTCCAGGCAACAGAAAGGTGACTAATATAGTTCCCAATAAATAAGTGTGTCCAGATAGGTTTACCAGAGGTCACAACTATGACAGTGAGGTAGCAAGTGCTGAGTCCTCAAATTGATGTATGGAAAGAAGAATCATCTTTAACAATGCATCCTTTAATGAAAACCCATATGGCTTATTCTGGGGACATGGTTTGAAGATTGTAGGAGTTGAGAGGGTAAGCAGTGAGCTCTGAGACTACAAGACTACAAGTATTTGAGCAAAGATTCCCAGGAATCTAAATACAAGGGCAACTGCAGGGCCTTGTCACTTGGAAAGCATAGATGGCAGATCTCTGTGCTTTGCTTCCCAGGATCCATTTTCTCTCCTTCTGGGAAGGGTGTCTAATGTTTGAAAATGCATCTCTTCTCTACTTTCAGAGTAGAGGTTAGAGGTGTGGTTAGAGGAAGATGAATTCACCGACAGCTCCTGGATTTAAGCCAACAAGCTTAATCCATCCCTAGCCATAATGACTGGTTCAGTTACAGGCAGATAATTTCAGAGCTTGAAACAGAACAGCCAGCCTCTGTGACCTTCCGGGAAAGAGAAGATCATGTCCTCCATGCAAGTTTATGGAAGAGAGGGCATCAGAGGGTAAGGTAAGACACCATGGAAGTCATCTGATGGAGCCGGTCTGAGAGGGACACTGAAGCAAAGAGCTGAAGTGGAAATATGGCCTGAACTGTGTTCATCTCCATCTAAAGCCATATTATTTCCTGGACTGAATCAGTGGGTTGCCACCATTTTTTTAATTAAAATAGTTTAGGCAAAGTTTTGTGTTTTGTTTTTGTTTTTGTTTTTTCTTTTATCATTTGCAAAGGAAAGAAATTTAAATGTTAAAACTAGATGAACTAAAAGTCAGTGGGGACATTCTGTGTGTTTAATAAATAACCCCAGGGACTTTTATGCACACCCAGGCCAGAAGCCGCTGAGTTTTGCTCATACAGAGCAAGGCTGGCATTAGGAAGTCCTTGGTGTGTCCCTTCTGCTTCCTCCCTCCCAAGGCCCTTGGTTCCCTCCTCAGCCAGGTGAGACCCCCAGGGAGGACCTGGCTCTAGAGCCAGAGCTTTAGTGCTTTCTATTTATATGGCAAATTGCTTGCATTTTCCTAGTTAGTGACAGATCTGCCTGTTTGATGTTAATGAGTTTGTGAACCCAACAAAAACATAAAAGAGGAGACTCTCCCAAAGAGGAAAAATAGAAAATAAAGTGCCATCCAAAATGGGATGAGCTCAGAACCCACCTTGAATCTCACCAGCTCCTTTCTCTGTCTTCCCAACAGGGCCCCTTTCATCCAATTAAAGAAATCAAGATAAAATGCCATCCTGGTGAATATCCTGCAAAACCAAACCAATCTGATTAGTCCGGACAAAGAAAATGAGGAATTTGGCTGATCAAAGTGGGCACAGGCTCCCCCTTAAACTCCACCCACTCCATTAGGCCTCCTGTGGACAAGAGCAGGCACATTTCTCACACATCAGTGATGTTTCCATATTCATTTTCAAATAGCCCCTTGCATCCTGGTACAAATCTTAGCTGTCTCCTAATAACCCACTTTAGGACACGGATGTTCTGATCTGATGTTATTAAATGGAAAGTGGCCGCTTTCTAATCTGGAGAGAGGCAGGGGCACTTGTAACAGCCAGAATCAAAGGCCCAGTCTCTTTCTGTTCCTAATTATCAATAGTGTTTTATAATCTTATTAATATTGATACACAGTATACCGAAGATCTGTTAAGGCATAATGTATGTGGAAGATAATTAACGAGATCTGAGTCAGATCAATCGCCTATTTGACAGCCAACGGTGTGTGGCTTATAAATTATACATATTCTAGGTATTGCTCAAAATGTTTAAAGTTTCAGTCCAATCCTTCCAATCCAGCCATGGGAAAAGGCCTGAACCTAAAGGTACAGTCCCCAGCCTACCAGAGCTTTCTCCACACATACGAGCTTCACTTTCTCACTTAAAAATCAAAGGGTTTTGCTTACCACCAAGGTCTACACACAGCATAAAAACACACCTTTTCCATGTAAAGCACGCACAAAAAGGGTGATATCTTGTAAGAAAAGAGATGATTAATAAAAGGAAAGTAATTTGCCTTTTGATTTCTGAAGGAAGGTAGACGTTGGGTGTTCCAGATGGCAGAGCTAGTCTTTCTTGCTGATGCCAGGCAGGACCAGAGTGTGACACTGCAGCAAAACAATTCATAACCTCAGCAGTGCGTCTGTGTGAGTAAGCTCAGGAGCTTAGACTGCGCTCTTGGTCAAGTACTGTGTGTGTGTGTCTGTGTGTCTGTACATCTACCCAGGCATCACAAAGGCAGTGAACACTATTTTTCCTTTGACAGCATCCCTTTAGGAACAACAAAGCCCAGTCTACCCAGAGCTGCCTCAGACAACTCCTACAACCATGAGCTAGAAATATGTGAGCTATAGACACATTTGTGTTTCATGCCACTGAGTATCAGGGCCATTTGTTATGTACAGCATTTTTGGATAAGAGCACTAATTTAGAGAGGGTATTAAAAAGCTTCTAGTTTGACCCACTGATTTTTTTTTCTTCCTTTTTTCGGAGACAGGGTCTCTCTGACTAAGCTGCGTAGGCTAGCCTTGTGTTTGTGAACCTCCTGCACAGCCTCCACATAGGCCTACCCTCTGATTTTGCAAATGAAATCATTTACTAGCTCTGTAACGTGGGACCAGCCAGTCTCTGTGACACTGGGCTAGACTGTTTCTAGTCTCACTTCTGCCATCCATGAAGTGGAAATACAGAACCTATCTCAGCCAGCTGGTCGGAGGGGGAGGAGGATAAAATGACAGCTGTGAGAAAGTGCCCAGTGTCACATCCACAATGATGCTGTTGAGAACCCTTGATGGCTTCCCATCAGCCACAGAGTTAAGCCAGGACTGCCCACCATGGCATACAAATCTGTGACCTTTCCCACTGGCCATGGCCACTCGATTCCTCACAATGCTCAAATGGGAACCATTTGCCAGGCCCCAGACTATCTCTGATCTTCTCTCCATGCCCTTCCCCTCGTGGCCCCTTCCCTCGCAACGTCTTTTCCTGCTGTCTCACCTTTTTGAAGCTTCACGGGGTAGTCCAGATGTCACATTCTCCAAATGGCTTCCCCATTAACAGAAGTTAAATAACATCTCCTTCTGGGCACTTAGCAGTTTCTACTTGGATTCCAGGCTGTGGGCTCCTGTGTATCCCCCCACTGGGTGAGAGCAAGGACCGTTTCCTGTGCACGCCCATCTCCCACAGCCCCAGTTCATGAAAGACTGCATAGGTGCTCAATGTTTGTTGATCTTGAGGTGTCTTAGCCCAGCTGCAGGAAGCAAATCTCCCTCACACACTCTGCTGGTATATTCTGTTCTCCTCTGCAGTGGATAGAGGACAGTACGGACACGTGCCAAGAATGACTGGAGGAACCGCCATTTCTTGGAACATTTCTTCTGGGACATGATGTACACTAAGAACTCTGCACATATTGTCTTAGCTAAATCTCCCAACAGCCGTCTTGGCTGTGTTTCATCTAAGACGTGTTTCATCTAACTGGTGCAGTATGACAGAGACCGTTATGCCTTGCCTTTGTCTTCTTGAGCATCCAGTTAACCACAGTTCGCAGATTCCTTACAATCAGGTGAAACCGAGTGACTGGCTTCTGCCCAATGGAACTGAGAGGAAGCAGCATGTGCCACCTCCAGGCCAAGCCCACATCAACTTCCCCCGCGATGCCCCACCTGTAGATGCAGAGGATCCAGACAGTGGCCCTGAAGCACGAAGAATGCTGGAGCCGCACAGAAGGCCAGCCAAGGTATAGAACTGGTAATGTGATCACGAACTTCATTTCCATTTTGTTGAGCCACTGAGATTTTAGGATTCTTACTTGCAGCTGTTACGTGAGGAAAGTGAGGTTCTGCTTAAATATCCTTAGGCAAGTTACATAAAGAGTTATGGGCAGAGGGCTAGTATTTTAACCCAAATCCAGCTGTCTCTGACTCCTGCAATTCTAACTGCCATCTTCTAAGAAAAAGAAGAAAAAAAAAAAGAACAAAAAAAGAATAAACTTCCTACTGGGTCAAAACCAAGGTTTTCTAAAACATGGTAACCCCCACCATGAATCTGGAATGTTGTCCCCAACAGAGCTCTCCTTTAGATAGTTTTATAAAATTGCTGAATTGTTGGTGACCTCAAGCAAAGGGGGAAGCAGAAGGGAAATGACATGCGCTGAGTGCCTTAGACAATAGGCTCTCCTCCTTCTAGTCCCAGCCCTGATGGGACAGTGAGCAAACCAGACCTGAACTCTGCCCTCAGACCTGAGAGTAGCAAGAGACACGTTAAGGAGATTCCAGCTCCTACTGCAAATTACAACTTAACACCATAAGACCAGTCACGTCACTCGGCCCACAGAGTCTGCGGCCAAAAATTCAGACGACACAAGTGGGAAGCTTGTCTCTGCTCCCATAGCGTCTGGAGACTCCCCTGGAAGATCCCCAGTTGAGGAGTGACCAGAAGAAGTAGGGTCTGGAATCAGGTGGGCCTTCATCTGCAGTGAATGAAGGGTGAGGCTACACTGGGGCTGTTGCAGTGGACCATTGCAGGTGGCCAATTCATGTGGCCTGGGCTTCTCACAGCTCAGTGACTAGGTCTCCAGAGGACAATGTCCCAAAGGGAAAATCCAGAGAACAAGAGGGTAGAGTCATGAGGCTTCATTTATGTCATCTCCTCTTGGCCAAAACAGGCACTCATGTGTCTGGATCCAAGAGGAGGAGACAGGGTCTTACTTCTTATGGAAGAAATACCAATAGATTGGTGGCCATTTAAAAATCCATTCACAAATAAATAAATAAATAAATAAATAAATAAATAAAAATCCGTCACGATGACAGAAAAAATATCAATTCTCCTATAATGGAAAGGAGCCTTATTCTACGACAATGTGTAACAGGATTCTGGGGGAGGTGAAATAGTAACAGCAAACAGGCCTCATCCGTCCTTCCATTTAGTGGTTCCATCATCACTGGTAGAGGAACTACAGCTCAGCAGGCCCTCCATGGAGGAGCTCGACTTGCAAGTGATCACTGGGAATAGCAGGTCTGCTTGGGAAAGGAGCACAGATCTGCCCTTACTTTTTGTATGGCTTGTTATATGGCCGTAAAAGTGGTGCCGACCCATTAGACAGAACTGGCTCAGTGCATGTGTAAACCCAGGTCCTGTGCTTGCCTGGGAAAGAAATTGAGGGTCACACAGAAGGTACTACTCTTGTCCCAAAGGAGCTTTGTCTGTGTGCTGTCATGATCCTCACATCTTGATTAATATCAGGGACATGCTGCAATCCATGTGACCTTGATGCCCTTAACAATTCCTTGCATTTGTAAAGTGCATTAGTCAGGGTTCTCCAGAGATAAGGAATCAAGGAGGAGATGAGAGAGAGAGGGATGAGAGAGAGAGAGAGAGATTATGGCGCTCGGCTCACACGATTATGGAGGCTGAGAAGTCCCATTATCTGCCATCTGCAAGCTAGAGAACCAGGAATGCAGGCTGTCATCTAATCTGACTCCAAAGGGCTGAGAATTGAGGAGTTAATGTGTGAGTCCTTGCCTGAATCTGAAAGCCCGAGATCCAAGAGTTCCAATGTAGAAAAACAAGAGAAGATGGCTGTCCCAGCACAAGACAGTGACTATGTCTTCCCTCCCCCTTTTTGTTCTATTGGGGCGCTCGACAGATAAAATGAGGCCCTCCTCTTCCCTAGTCTATGGATTCAAACACTAATCTCTACTGGAAACACCTTCACAGACACACCCAGCACTAATGTTTTACCAGCTATCTGAGCATCTCTTAGCCCAGTATGTTGACAAAGGAAATTAGCCATCACATAAAAGCATTATGGGTTCCAAAGTTCTTTCACACTCCTTACCTCACATGAAGTTCACCTCCAACCTACAAGACATATCCCACACATACCCATTTTACAGATGAAGAAACTGAGCTCAGAGAGTTTAAACCAAGGCCATGCCCCAAATTAGACAGCCGTTGAACGCCTCTAAACTCTGCATCAGCCTGAGACTCAATGATTTAAATTCCCAAGTCCCTTTTCTGCCAAATCCTTTTCTTCTCCCTGCAGTCTTACCATCATTATTTCCCTTTAGGGCCATCCACTTAGAAATAAATAAATAAATAAAAATAAATAAATAAATTGTATACATGTACCTAAATATTATACTATATTCGTAAGTATGTACAATTATCATGTGTTCATTAAAAATTTTTTTAAGTGTTGGGTACCCGTGTACCAGCTATCATGCAAAACATACACAAATACCAGCTCATGTAATTTTCCTGGTACTCAGAGGGGAAGAATTATGATCATACCCCACAGATGGGGGAAGCTGGGCCTAGGAAGCTGGAGTGACTTTCTCAAGGTCACAAAAGAAGAGAGCCAGTAAGAAAGCAGTGGAGAATCTCAGGCCCCATCTGTCTGGCTCAAAGCAACTTGGGTGCCACTGCTCTGGGAATAGTTCACAGCTGTCCTTCCTCCACTGCAGTGGGTGCCTTTGTCCCCAAAGTGCTGGACTGAAGTGGACCAGTGACCCAGACCAGGGTGCTGTGCCCTTGCTACGTGGAGAATATTAACCGTGGTTACCAGCTGGGAGTGTGGCGCTGGGCCTCCCCGATGTTATCAATTTTGCATGGTCCCAGGCTAAGTTCCTGTGTCCTGGGAACTGAAGAGAAAAGGTGCTTCCAAAAAAGAGTCACAGAATGGGGGCCACTTGCCTCTCACTTAACTCTTTCCCTGCCACCCCTGTCCTGGTGGCAGGATTTGGCTTTGGAGCTCTGTTTCACGTGTGTCTGCCAGGTCTTGAGTTGGCCAAGCAACTGCAGGCCTGCGCTCATGGTATCTCAGGTCATCCCCTGCCAGCTAGCCTTGGCGGGTCCTGTCACTTCAGGCCTCATTAGTGCCCCAGCTCAGATTTACACAGATGTAAATCAGGTCATTAGCACCTCAGCGTTGGCAAGGAGGCGCGCCCAAAAGGGAATTTAAGGGTGACGGGGTGGGGGTGGGGAGCAAACTTTGAGCCCAACTTAATGTTTAACCTCTCTGACAATGGGATTGTGAGTCTTCCCCACCCTTATCCCTGGCAGCTTCTGGAGGGAGAGTCGGTAAATACACATAGATAACAGATGGGGCCGGGTGGGAGGAAATGGATTGCTAAATTATACTTCGGATGCAAGGTGACTGGGCTGCACCTAGGGAAGCGACACCTACAGAGAAAAGCTTCCCTGAGCCAGTTGCTCCCCGAGCACACTTTACCCTCCCTTTGTCTGGGAGAAGCCCCTGAATGCCTCTGAATGCTGTGTTAAGTCATCGTGCGGCAGGAAATTGAAGGGCAGATAATTGGGGGGATGGTAAATAATTAACAACAAAAATTGTTTCCCCCCCCAAAAAAAATAGTGCCCAGCAGAACTTTCAACTTCTCTAATTTGGAAAGTCAAAAGTTTAACCAGGTGCCAGTAAGTGGATGCCAAGACCGGTTTCCAGCCAAGTCATGCTGGCCGGGCCTGAGCTGTCACCTCCACTCTGGCCATCTCCGCAGTGAGACATGGAGTCTGGGTGACAGCGGCTGCTGACCCCTTGCTTTCTTCTGCAGACTCAGGCATGGAGGGAGCACTAGCGGGCCTCATCCTGGGTCCTGGGGATCCCAACACAGAGCTTCCCAGCAGGGTATGTTCTCAGGCTGCTGGCAACTCAGAACCCACAAGCATCCACTCGGGAGTCAGACCTGGGTTTCCAATTCAGTTTGGTCACCACCTGCTGAGTGACCTAAAACAAGTTACTCAACCTCTCTGAGCCAGTTTACCTCACTATGGATTGGAGTCAACAAAACTGCTTTTGTAGAGTTGTTGCCAGGGCAGTATTTATCAGGGTTTGGCAAGCAAGGCACATGGGCCAAATTTATCTGATGCCTGTTTTTAAAGTTTTATTGGAAAAGAACCACTCCCATTGAATTACTTATTGTCCGTGCTACTTCACGCTACAACAGTGGAGCTGAGCACCAGAGCAGGTGTGGAGCCTGAGCTACTTACCTCTTAGCCCTTCGCAGACCTGTTGCTGACCTCGAAGGGGGTGTGGAGACACAGCCTGAGGCTTCATAACACTGCACCACGTGGAGGGGTGCCGTCAGTGTCACGGCTAGTGCCGCGGGGTGGCTCCTGCCTCTCCTGCCCTTCTGTTCTCACTGTTCATGACTCCGTCCTCACTCCCAGCGCCAGGGTGGTAACAACACCGGCAACACCTGTCCTTTACGCTGCTGAGTGTGCGCGCAGTACTAATGACGTTGCTTCTCACCACGGATGGACGTGAGGACCAGGTGGCCCCTTGCCCTTGATGACCACTGAGTCACTTGACACAGGACAACTTGGGGCCCAGAAAGAAGGAAGCACAGAAGCAGGAGAGAGCAGGGCAAGCCCTGAAGGCAGGCCCGTGGCCTCGTCCTTGGAGCCAGTGCTGGTCTCGAGATGAGGGCCAGAGAGGAGAGGAGGGAGCCTGCACTTCTCCTCCAGAGCCAAGGATGCAGGGGGCAGAGCTGCCCGCGCAGCCGTGGGAAGACAGTGCACCCGCACAAGACAGCAAGAGGAACTGAGGCCCAGCACCGAACCCCTCTCTCCTGCCTTCTCCCACACAGCCCTGTGTGTGCGAATCCAGTGAATCCTGATGAAGCCAACGAAAGGGACAGTGTGAACTGGGCTGACCGAGGAAGAACCTTTCCATACACAGCGGCTGGCGGACGGTGTCCTCAGTGGCGCGTCCTTCTCACCAGCAGGGTCTCATTCAGTCCTCACAGCCAGTCCGGAGGTCAACTTGTCCCTGCTTCACAAGTGAGGAAAGTGGAGATGGAATCTCTCTTCTCCAGGCCAAGGCAGCAAGACTCCCTGGAAGCCCTCCACACTGGCCGGCCACCCCGCTTTCTCTCAGCTTGCTTCACATGACGTATAAGCACTGGCCTGAGTCTCATGACTCAACCTCTTCCAGAGTAGCAACAGGAACTTGAAAAGCAGCCCAGGAGTCCTGCCCCCAAATGCCTCCCACCTGCCCTTGTGGCCTGCTTGGCCTCTGGCTGGTCTTCGCTGCAACCACAGTCTGAAGAACTACAGGGCTCGCTGGCAGCCCAGCTAGACAGCCTTGCTCCCAAGGCCCTGCACAAAGTGTTACCCATCACCATTACGTGTGCAAGGCCACACATCTGTGCAATGACACTGCCAGAAATGCCAAGCACGTGGACTCAGCACTGAGCACCCATGTGTTGGGCATTATGTTAAGGGCATCACAGGCACTACTATGGTGGTTCTCAAAGTCCCTGAAATGCTTTCAGGGAGGCCTATGGGGCCAAAACTATCTCCTCATACTTCATAACATTACTGAGACATTATCTGCTTTTTTCACTTTAATTCTCTCATAAGTATACCATAGAATTTTCCAGAAAATCTGTGATGCCTGATGCTATCATCACTCTGGTGGCCATGAATGAGCTCTTTAGAAATGTTCTAAGGTGAAGTCTTCAGGGTCCTCAGTAGTACATTCAAGTGCAGAGGAGTCGTGAGATCAGGTTTCAGAACTATTGCACAGCTGTAGTCTTTTTTAGAACCCTTACAACAACCCAGTGGCATAGGTACTGTCATCTCTAGCTAACAGGTGAGGAAACTGAAGCTCAGAGAGGTGCAGTGATTTGCTTTAGGTCACACAGTCCAGAAGCAGGTGAGATGGGGCTGGAAGCTGGTTCAGTCTAGGGCCAGAGACAAGTTTTTCCACCCATATGCCCCGTGTCTGCACAGCACTCCTGTGAAAACGCGGCTCGGGAATTGGAGCTCCTGACATGGGACCTGAGGTCAGCAGCTCTTTGAGCCTGTTGCCTGCTATTCAAACAAGACAGGGAGAGTGTTTCCTGGAGTGACCCTGGAAGTCCTTTCCAGCTGGGCTTCTCCAGGCCCAGAGCTCAAAGTGCCAACTTGCTGGGACAGGTGAGAGCAGAGGAGGACAATGACAGAGGGGTCAGCGGGGATGGAGCGAGGAGGCCCAAGGACCTGCTGCATTTGTGCATTGCTTTCCCTCAGATTTCAATGTTCCCTTTTTTTATTTGGATACAGAGTCTAGTCAGATTTCACCAGTGAGTGGCTTTGCCAAGAAGAAATTACTTAAAAAAAAAAAGAAAAGAAAGAAAGAGAAACAAAACAAACCCTTTTCAACATTGAATGACTGGCCCAGCCTTGCCTTCCCCATGCTCTCGCGCTAATGGCTGTCCCCAGTGGCCTAGGCCAGGGCTCTGCTTTGTTCCCTGTGAATGAGAGAGGGGAGTACCCGCTCATCTCTTAAAAACAGTGCCATTTAAGCTAGTACTACGACATTACTGGTAAAGGAGCACTCAGAAACAGAATCCCTGACTTCTGTTGGGTTTTTGTGCGTGTGTTTTTTCGTTTCGTTTTGTTTTGGATATTTTGTTATTCTGCACACTTCAAAAGAGGCTTGGGTGGCCCAGGGAAGGACTGTATTCTTAGTTCATTTCCCTCCCATGGGGCTTTTGTGGATTTGCTCCTTGTGTTGGTCTTATTGTTCTAGCCTATGGATTTCGGCTGTAAAATAAAAAGATTGGATTTTTAAAAAGAAGCAAATACAGCCAGAATGGAGGTGCCCCAAGCAGCTAAATTACACCTGCAAATGTAAGTCCCGACAGTCCTTGGGGTCTGCTTTTTCCTTCCCTAGCAATGGCTGGTTCCTGTCCACTAAATCCAATCAGCCTGACCTGGGACTCATCTTTGCCCCATTCTCCTCCCCACCATCCTGCCCATTCCACCTCCAACCTCTGGGGATTGTGCCTCCTTAATTGGTCTTAAGTGTTTGGTATCACAGGAGGGAAATGAGTTTTGGCTCTTTGAACACTTAGCATAGCCTTGGGCAAATATGACTTTGGGCAAGCACACCCCATGTCACCCTGGCTTACCTTCATTTGCCTACAGTTCCCTGGGCCCACTCACAGTCTCCCTCGTCAAGCACTCAGGCTCCACCTCTGCTCTGTGCACCCCAATATTTTCTCTAATAATACCACGGGAGTTTGCTCAAATCCCAAGTGCCCTGGATTTCACCCTCCAGAGAAGTCATCCCTCAAAGATGGACAGTGGTGACTGGGTAAACATCTCAGCTTCCCTGTCCCTTCAGGAAAGAAACGATGGTACTGGACCCATTTGTCCACAGTAGTACCTGAAGTAGCTCTCCCTTCCCTACTCCATTAGTTGTGCTTCCTGAGATCACCTCCCAAATGAACTACCTGCTCCCAAGTTCTTCTCGTTAGATCTGTTAACACAGGTTGAGCATTCCTAATCCAAAATCAGGAATGCTCCAAAATCTAGAACTTTTCAAGCACCAGCATGAGGCCACAAGTGGAAAATTCTACATCTGATCTGATAGGTGTCTTAGTTGCTTTCTTGTTGCTGGGACAAAATACCCAACACCCACAAGTAAAAGGAGAGGTTTATCTTAGCTCACAGTTTATAGAGGTTTCAGTCCATAGCTGGCTGACTCCAAGGCAGGACAGTGTGGCAGAGCGGTATGGCAGAAGAGAAACAGTCCATGGTATGGCTGCAGGAAGCAACAAGACTTCCTCTTTCTTTCTTTCTTTCTTTATTCCATTCAGGCCATAAACCTATTGGTTAGTGCCACCCACACCCAGGGTGGGTCTTCCCTCTTCAGTAAGTCCATCATCCATATCCAGAACTATGCTAAACCAATCAGTGGACTAATCTAGTTTCAGACACCCATGATCCAGTCATCTCCACAAATCCCCACCTATGAGTGCATGAGGCTTTGGGGGGACATCTAGATAGGCCATGGCCAAAATGCAGGCACATTAAAAGTACTGCATAAGGGCCGGTGAGATGGCTCAGCAATGTAGGTGCCTACCTGGCAGGCGCGAGGGCCCGAGTTCGACTCCCGGTACCCACATACAAAAAAAGGGCCGGTGATATCGCTCAGTGGCATAGGCACCTGCTGGCGCGTGAGGTCCTGAGGTCGACCCCCGGTACCCACAAAAAAAAAAAAGTACTGCATAAAATTACCATCAGCCTATGTGTATAAAGTATATATAAAACATAAATAAATTTTGTGTTTAGACTTGGCACCCATCCCCAAGATATCTCAATATGTATATGCAAATATTCCAAAATCTGGGGGGGAAACCTGAAATTTGAAATATATTCGATCCCAAGCATTTTGGATAAAGGATACTCAATGTGTACAGCAGATTACTTAACCTCCATGAGTCTCAAGTTTTCTCAGTGGTAAAAAGGGGTTGGCAATATTTCCCCCCCAAGGATTGTTAATGAACAATATATAGTAATTCTCACAATGGCAAAATCCAAAAGTACACACGCTATCTCCCTGAGCCAGTGTCTACAGCGTGCTCTGTAGAGCTGAGTGGGTATTGTGAAGTCTCATTATTTCATGACCACTGTGGGTTAATATTGAGTGCACACAGGCCAAGGTTTGGAGAACACGAGTTACACGCTTGTATCAATGTACTTATGTTCTTTTTTGGGCCCCTGTGACAAATGAAAAATGGCTACTATAAAAAAGAAAGGAAATGGAAGTCCCTGGGTGAGAAGACAAACTCACTATTCATTTGTCAGAAAGATTTCCGATCCTTTCAGAAGTAGCAGGAAGAGCAGAGAGAGTTTGAATCCTGACCCCATCACTTAATAGCCGTGCAAGTTTGAACAATATACTTGATCTTGCTGAGCCTCAGTTTTCCACCTTGCAGAACTGCACTGACAGAATAATACTCATGCCTTTAGGATAGATGCATTGATACTGTGGGTACAGAAGTGAATGCTGAGGTCTCTGCTTTCAAAGGTCTTACAATCTCGTTGGGAGATAAGATCGGACACAGGGGTAGCAGCACTGGGGTAGGACTAGATTCTTCACCACCAATATGTACTGGGCACTTGATATGTGCTAGGCCTTAGAATGGGGGTGCCCACTAGAGGCAGCCTTTGGAGAGTCTCCCTCTATCAGCACCCATTTTATCAGCCTACTTTTCTTCCTTTGTCCTTCCTTCCTAACTCCCTTTCTCTCTGCTTTTATCTCCCCCTCTCTTCTTCATGCTGTCCTCTGGGCTAGGCAGCCACGAAGACTATTAACAAGGCAACCTGGGCCTCACAGGAGTTAAGGGTAACCAGTAGGAGTACTGGGTGGGCAACCCTGAGGCTCTGGGGACAGGCAGGACCATGGTTACATGGTTGTTTTAAACCCAGAGTAGGGGAAAGCCCTCTCTTCTTAGACATACCTTTTCAATCCTTCTCATCTAAGTTTGTTCTTCCTTCTGTCCCTACCAGCACTACAGGTCTACAACCAGCAACATTATTAACCCCCAGGGAGGCACAGATCCAGATGCAGGGCCCTGAGGTTCACATCCATCTTTCCATGTAAACAGGGTAGGCTTCTTCCACCCCAGAGCGCGTGAATCTGCATGGTAGAGAAGCATGAAAACCACCGAGTTTATCAGATATCTCTGAGTTCCACCATACATACTGCAAACAACAGTATGCTGGAACCAGTTCTTACTGGTTTTAAGGGCCAGTTGTTAAATTTTCAGAGATTTGGCAAATGGTTGTCACCTTGGCAGCTTGAAATGAGTTATGGTGAGTGTATTTACACTACAGAAATTGGCAAACAGTATCAATCAGGGATTTATTTTCTTAGAGAGCCATTTATTAAGCATGTACAGCACATCACTGCCTAAAATGTAGGTAACACAAGAGAAACAGTTGTGTAGAAGCAGACCCTATCTTCAAGGAGCCATATAGAAGGCTTGTGGGTGATTATGTAGAGTGTAGATTATTTATCATCAGGAAACAAAAGTTTGAGTTCCAGCTGAGTGACACAGATCATTTTCCTTCTATGGAACTCAGTTTTCTGTCTGCTAAATGGAGTAACAGAAATAGCTCCCTACCCTTCTCACCAAACTATTAGAGTGCTCACGAGAAATGATACACATGAGCAAAAACCCATTGTGGTCTATACTAGGTGTCCCGGTCATCACAGAAATATCTGAAAAGTGTGAGACTGTCCTATGGAGGGCCTTAAGAACCTCACAGGAGCTGCCTGGTGAACAATTAGAAGCCAGGACAGGCCACAATCAGTGCTAACTGCCTTGGGGAGGCTACTGGAAACTGGACAGCACAGACCTGTCTATTCTCCTCCTGGAGCCCAAGACAGCGCTGTGACCTTAGGGAGTGAGTGGATGTTCAGGAGGAGACTTGAGGGGCAGGCGAGGAATCCCAAAGCAGTGCTCAGAGTGGGGCAGAGGAAGTTCTGTCTTCTCCAACCCATTGCCAGCTGGCTGGGGTTGCAGCTACTTGGACGGTTAAATGGAATGCTCTTGATGGATGAGTAGGAATGGCTCCTACCAGCATACCACTAGGGCTGGGATCGTGAGAAATGCTGCTGTAAAGGAGGTGAGAGTGACTCCCTGTGTATACTGGGGCTTTCTCCTCAGGCCACCAATTGAGCACCATCTTTAAGGTCACTCTACCAACTAATTGCCCCTCATTTCTCTCAGCACCCCAGTACAACCTCCCATACCCTCTCTGTTACCCCTCTGCCTCCATGAAAGTCCAGGGCTACAGGACTTACAGTATGTCGAGCCACACACTGTGAAGTTTAATTATAGGAAAGTATGCATATCTTTTTCTCTAATGATTTAATAATCTGTCTTCCCAACCAAATTGCAAAGCCCTGGAGCGTATGGAAGATTGTGAACTGAACCTGAGCTTCGAGGTCCCCATGAGTGTTCAGGAAGTCTTCAGAGCTATCACTGATTGAGCTCTTGCTCGGGAGAAGACCACAGTGTGAACACTGAGTACAGCATTTCCAGGGAACGCAAAAAGCAGCCAACCTGAATGTGCCAGCTGTCTCCCTGCAAGGATCCTGTGAGGCAGGAGTGCAAGTAGGTCCTTTTCACAGTGGAGGCAACTAGGCATAGAGAGGTTAACAACACACTGTCCCAAAGCACAAAGAAGCAGCAAAGCCAGAAATAAAACTTTGGTTCATCGTAACTCATGCTCTTAACCACTGTGTTATTAAGCAAAACAGAATTAAAACAGTAGGGTTAATAAGTGATTTTTCTATGCGGTTTTCCAGTTTAGCAAGTTGAGAAACTAAGGTAGCAGGTAACTAAGACAACCTGCCCATGTAGTCGCAGGCAGCCTGTACCTACCAAGTAGGAGCGAGGTCCCTGCATTGTCCTGTGAAGGGCTGCTGAGTCCAGGAAGAGAGGCCGGGATGGCGTTGGACCCTCAGCGAAACAGCTCTCGGTTAGCCACCATCAACACTATGCTGGGATGACTTTAGGCCCTGCTGGGCTCCTTTGTTCTCTGGTTATGTTGGTACTTAAACCCATGGTGACCTGGTACAAGCCTTCATTTCTAGTCTGGTTTGCTTTCTTCCTTTCCCTTTTGTTCCTCATGGAGAACCCAGAGCGGTTTTGGTTTTCTCTCCAGCACAACATGACTGGCAGAATGTTCAGGAACATCCAGTCAGAGAGCACTTGCTGTGCACCAAGACTTGGGTACACGCTGTCCTCCTGAGCTAGATGGCCACTGGGACTATTAACAAGGCACCCTGGGCCTCACAGGGGTTAAGGGTAACCAGTAGGGTGGGCAACCCTGAGGCTCTGGGGACAGACAGGATGCCAAGGTTACATGTAAACCCAGAGCAAGGGAAAGCCAAAGCGTCCCACCTCTAGCTCTCACTTCCCCCTGGCCTACCTCTGTGACTGGCGTGTCCTCAGCTTCAGACACGGCCATCAAGATCCACACCAATGCTGCCGACTTGGATGGTCTCGGTCTGATCCCCCTCATGTCACTGCTCAAAAAGCCACTCTTCAGTGGGATTCATGGAAGACATTCTGGATCGTCCTTCCCAAAGAGTGGGTCTCTGTGCAGTCAATGAGTCACTACAAATGGGGTGAGGGGCGGAACCCCCTCAGCATCCGCTGCTGTCTAAGCAGCCACTTGTACTCAGAGCAGCGACATTTGGCTCTTCTGTCTTCCCACGAGCGTTTTCCCTGACAAACCCTCTGGTGCTTAAATCAAGCTCCAGGCTGATTTGTATGCTGTAATGGTGATACCCACCGTCCGGCTATAACCAGATTCAGACACCAAATGCTGAACTTGTTTGAGAAAGTGCAGTTTTGTGAGTAACAGTAGAAGGGAAAATGTTAATAAAGGGCAGTTCGCTGAGCAGAGGTTAAATACTTTCATACTTCTCAGCTAACCTAGAAACTTCCCTGAGTTCTCATTAAAAAAAAAAAAAAAGTTCTCCGTAATCTGATGTTTTACTTCATTAAATGCTGCAATTTGAGAAGCAAGAAAAGGACTGAGTTGAAAATTGGCACCTGGTTCGGGTCATTGAGCTGTGATTCTGTGTCTGGTTTGCCTGGTTTCCCTCTTGGGGAGGGCTAAGCTGAGTGACAGGAAACTGGGCAGGGTCTGAGATTTCCTCTGGGCTCCGGTAAGCCTTTTCCTCCCTTACCCCCAGTCCACAAAGCCTCCTGTGGGCCCTTCCTCCTTCTCTGCCCTTGGGGAATATGCCACCATGTTGGTTTTGAGTCCTGGCTGAAAGAGCCAGAAACCCAGAAGCAGTCTTCCTCTGGTTCATGCCTCACTTTCTCCTTTCTCTCCTGATTTCTACTGTCATTTCCTTTGTATTTCAATTTTTATTTCCTAAGTAGCAGTAGTGACATTTCTAAAAAGAGAATGTAGAGTTTAGAAAAATTAATAACACACCAAAACTACAGAGTTGTATGCTCTATATGGGTGAATTATGTGATTTGTAAATTATATCAATAAAACCAGTTTTAAAAGAAGAAAATGCGCCTAGTTGGCTGAACCACACTTGTAATCCTAGCACTCTAGAAGGCTGAGGCAGGAGGACTGCAAGTTTGAGCCCAGCTTGGGCAACTTTGTGAGACCCTCTCTCAAAATATAAAATAAAAAAGGGGTGGGGATGTAGCTCAGTGAAAAGCCTCTGGGTTCAATCCTCAGTGAGATAAAATTAAAATAAATAATAATAATAATGGGGCCGGTGAGATGGCTCAGCGGCATAAGCGCCTGCCTGGCAAGCACGAGGGCCCGAGTTCAACTCCCAGAACCCACATACAGAAAAAGGGCCGGTGATATCGCTCAGTGGCACAGCATCTGTTGGCGCGCGAGGCCCTGAGGTCGACCCCCGGTACCCACACACACACACACAAATAATAGTAATAATAATGGCTGGTGAGATAGCTTAGCGGCATAAGCGCCTGCCTGGCAAGCACAAGGTCCTGAGTTCGACTCCCAGTACCCACATACGAAAAAGGGCCAGTGATATCACTCAGCGGCATGGGCACCTGCTGGCATGTGAGGTCCTGAGGTCAACCCCCAGTACCCACACACACAAAAAAATAATAATAATAATGAAAACATAGGAACTACAATCTGTTTAGATGGGATAGACTGAAGCTGTATATTTATACACCAGTGTTCATAAAACTAAGGAATCTCTACCCATATTTAAAATGGGCTGAGTTGATGGAGATGAACCACAATGACCCTGTTTCCTGCCTTCCAAAGACCAACATGGCACACGAGTTTGAAGTTATGGCAATAATTTGGGGATCTTGGTAGAGTATAGTTCTATAAGTGGGAATATTTCCATCAAACTTGTCCCCTAAAAATCCCAGTGTTTGGAAACTCAGAGGTTACATTCAAGTAACAATGGCTTCCTTTTCTCAGAACCAGCTGGTTAAAAGGTGTGTGACTCATATTTGTCGGGGACAATTTGCTTTTATCTGACTTTCTTTCCTCATTGACATCACTTCCTCCTCTTCCCATTTCTCAGAGGCAGCTATGGGATTTGGCAACTCAAGCTCAGCAGTTGACTGGAAAGTTAAGCGAGGTCTCTCGTGTGGCTTGGGGGCCATTCCCGGAGTTCCCCTAAGCCACCCTACACGCACCGCTAGCCCCACCTCACACACTCTCAGCTCTGCATAGGAAATTCACTGCTTTATGGCTTCGCATAAAAGTGCCATTCCAAATAAACACAAAAGTCTTCAAATGCTCTTGAGTCGTTGGTCTTAAATATCAGTCATGCTTCATCGCAGGCATACAGTACCTGTTCCTCGCAAGGTATCGTCACATAAAGAGTAAGGACCTTAGGGGCATCTTAATGAGGTGATAATGAGGAAAAAATGTTCTGGTTCTGGGGGGGGTCTGGTCTTCACTCTGACGTTCAAAATGGGTTCAGTCTTACATCAGACTTCTTGCTATGCAGGATGAAGAAGGAGGAGGGGGAGGGAAAGCGAAGATGGTTATGGAGGCAGGGTGTGCACACGTGCAATTTAGAACTGCCTTAATCTGCCTTTTATTGCTCTTGAAGCCCTGCCCATAATATCATGAGGCTCCTCTTTTCTACACAGGTCACCCAAGTCCCAGAGCAATAACTCCAAGGAGCTTCCTTCTCTAATATTCAGACCTCTTTGTGTTCCCTTCCTCCAGGCCTATGCTGCCTTCTTAGTTGTACAGTGCTGTTATTGCTTCGCTTTGTTTTCTAAGATGCCCTTTGTTACTCTTGAAGACTTGCCATTATTTCAAAACTTTTTATATGAACCACTATGGAGCAATAGGGTGAGGGAGCTTCCGACTTCGCCACACAGATGGTCTTTATTCTCCCTTCCGCTTTCTTTCTCTTCAGACACTTGGAATAACCAGATAGTTGAGAAAGTTCTTCGAAATGGGAAGTGACAAACTCTGTCCTTTGCTGGGGGATTTAACCTCTTTGGGGGAAAAGGGTTGTATAAAATCAAAGTGGCATTGTTATTACTATTGTCGTATAGCAATATGAGTTGTCATCCATTCATTCATTCTTAACCACATGCTCCCTCCTCTACGGATATCACAGATCTCATGTTCGTTTACTCCCTAAATTATGGAAGGTGAGTCTTTGCTCACTTTACTAACAGAATTCCACAGTCTTTTTAAAATCTAGGAATTCCACCATTTAAAGTCATATCCTCATCTGTTTCCTTGTTGCCATTGTCATATAATTCAATCCGATCAATCATCCATCCATCCACCCGTTCATTTGCCCACCTACCTGTCTATTCATCAACAAATACTTACTGAGCATTTGTGTGAGCCAGGGGACTCCCCTAGACGACTACCTAGGGACTGAGTGGTGAGTCTGGATATTTGCACAGTGCGAAGAGACACCCTTGTGCGGAACACAGACAAAGACGTAGGCAAACAATTATAGCACAGCATGAGGTCAAATGCAGTGTGGACTTAGGAGCACAAAGGAGGGGATGGTGGCAGTTAAGGGACTCAGAGAAAAATGTCTTATGGAAATGCTATGGGATACCCAGAGGACAAGAAAGAGGAGGAGGGAGAGTGGTGGGGCTTTTCTCAGAAAGAAAAATATCCACAGGTGTTTCTGCTACTGAACCTGGTGAAGTAACTCGCTCTGCTGAGCCCTGAGCCTGTGAAGATGAATTTTCAGGTAGAAAGAGCATAGATTTGGACCTAGTGACTTCAAATAATTTGCTTCAACTTTTCTGGGCCTCTGTTGCTTCATTTGTAATACGTGCAAGAGAATTCCTGCTTTACAGAGTTATTAGAAGGATTAGACGTGTTATGGGCAAAGCTCCAAGCACATGAGAGGTCTGCACAAAGGTAGATCTTACTATAATGAAAGGCACAAAAACATTATCAGCAGTTAAGGGCAAGGGTGAGGGGAGGGTGGGGACACCCAGGAAGCATTAAAGAAAAAAAAAAGTAAGAACAAATAAACACCCAGGTTCCATCCCACAAGAGTCTGAGTCATTAGGCCTGGGGTGGGTCTCTAGCGTCTGGATTTTCCTAAAAGCTCCATAGGTGATTCTGATATTAGCCATGGTTGCAAATTGCCATTCTACCCTGCAAAAACAGGGACCTATTTTCATGCATATAGCTGCCACTTTAAGTACATTAAAACCACAACTGAGAACACAGTAACCATGATTTAAAGTAACCATTAAACAGAGTTGGCACAGCATGGTGATGATCAGTAACCATCCTCCCTGGGTAATTGAGAAGGGAGTTATGAATCAGTGAAAGTGGAACTGTAGAACTTCTCAGGCTCTTCGAAAAGATGCCTGTAAAAATGTTTGGCTTTGGTCAGAGTGGAATTTACCTGTCATATTTCTCTTGACTGACCACCATAACCCTTTAATAATTGATCTAGTAAGTTAGTAATTCATATCATGGAGCAGCTTAAATTTTAGGAAGTTCACGATTGCTGGCTGAAAGTAGACATCTGGCCATAGAATTTCCAGCATAACTAGTAAAGAAGAATTCAGACAGGCATTTACTCATGAAAAGTCTCAGTATTTCAACCCAGTCTGAAATTTCGGTTGTTCGGGGTAGAATTCCTTTTTCTTTCTTTTTTTCCCACCTGTGGTGCAGGGGATGGAACCCAGGGCTTCATGCATGCTAGGCAATTGCTCTGCCTCTGAGCCACACCTCTGGAATTCTTGAGCATGTTTGTACATGATTCTCCAATGTAGGGTGTCCAGGCTGTTGTGTCTCACTCATTCCCTCACTGTAAGATAGTCCAGCAGAGTAGGGTTCAAGTTTGGGGATATTGCTACTTAGAAATTGCTGGGAAAATATGAGGAATATGCAAGCTTTGATTTTTCAGAGATGGCTTTGTTGCTCTGGAGGGAGATAAAATAAAAGAAGACTAAACATTCTTCATTTGGCCTGAATCATTCCAGAAAAGAAAGTGCCTACTACCCAACTCTCTCCATATATGGTCCCTGCCCAAGAATCACCTGGTAAAGCTCATGAAGCACCTGTTCCCAGACGCACACCCAGCCTTCCTGATTCTGAATTTCTGGGGGTGAGAACCTGAACGCCTCCCCGGGTGATTTTTTATTTTTATTTTTATTTTTGTTTTGTTTTATTAGTACATGTTTGTAATACATAATGATTACATTTATTTTGCACCCCGGTGACTTTTATAGTCCCATCCACCCTATGAGATGGTAAAAATGTCTTTTCAGTACACTCTTATTTTGGCACAGTGGAAATCTACTTCTACATTTAGATTTAAGAAAGGAGAACAAGTCAGGAAACTTAGAGTCACTGACTTCTGCCCCTGTTCCTTTGCTAATTCCCACGCACAAGTCCTTTATAATGTATGGACTTTGGGTTTCTTTTCCCTAAATGGCCATAGTATCACATTTAAAGGGGAGTGATAATTCCTGTCTGCCTTACCTTAAAGATGAAATGAGAAAATGGACATGAAAATACTTTGAAAACTAAAAATAAACATTTCTATCATTACAGTAATTTTAGATATTAAAGATTTAAAGTTCAAGACTTCCAGCTAATATCTTTCCTGACTGAATGCTACATAGACTTCTTAATTTGGTTGCTTTTCTTTTCATTCAACAGGAGGAGGATGCAGCCATACACACAGTGAGCCCCTAGCCCTAGCATAAACAAGATGGTTCAGATGTCACAAAGGAGCAGACAGGGATCCTTAGTGTCCTCAACATACCAGTAGAGAATTGTATAATTCACCTCTACAGCAGCTACCAAGGAATAAGGGGAGCTACTTGATATGTTCCCCAAAGTGCATTATGTTATTCCACATCCAGGAAGCTGCTTAAGCCAGAGCTTTCTGGAACCAAAGCAGTGTCCACTATCTCTGACAGCTTGCTGCTGAGATTTTTCCCCCTCTTTCAGGCAAGGAAAAAAACAAAAACAAAAACAAACAAACAAACAAAAAACTATCTGACTATAGAACAAGCCAGTTGATGTATTTTGTGACAGATCTTTCTTAATATTCTAATCTCTTAGGTCCCAGACATGAGTCCTCAATAGAGGTGAAAAGACTTTGTCCTGAATTTAGTTGATCTATAAGAATCCTCTGTTATCTACCCTAAATTACCCCTCTATGGCTAGAGTCTAAGAAAGGAGACTGTCTCCTTCCCAAGATGCAGTCCTTGACATTGTGAGTGGAGAGATTGAGTCGCACGTTAAATAGTCCTGTGTACAGCTGTTCATACTTAGTCCCCCAACATCTCTTCAGTGCCATTTCTCTGGCATAATCCTATGGATGCCTGTCCAACTCTTTGTTTCAATAGATCGTTGTCCAGGTGTGGGCAAATAGCCATTGACGACAGAAGTCTTAAAAGCCCTTACCTGGCCTCAGAAAATGAGGGAAGGCTGGTGGAGGAGGAAGAGAACTTCAGAGGGAAGGCAGAGAATGCAATAATTGGACTGAAAAGAGACCTCACATTCATTCTGTCCACCCGCCCATTCATTCATTCCATTCATTCATTTGTTGAGAGCAGCAACATTTACTGCTCACCTCTGCACGCCAGCCAGTGTCATGGTACTTGAGGAGAAGATCTACTTCCTCTTCAGGTGAAAGTTGCTTAGCACACCTCCGTAACCTGGGTTTGCAGCCATAGTATTTACAAGATTTCCTCATGCTTTGTTTGTGAGAACAAAGGATTATAGGACAAACTGGGCTAAAGCAATGGGGAGGAAAACACAGCTTCACCTGGCTCCTCCTTGAATGAGCTCCCACTCCTTTCTAGGGCAAGTGAGGCAGCCAGAGCCCCAACCGTCAGTCTGGAAAGGAAAATCCTGGTGTCATTTGATCCAGCTCTCAGACATATGTTCTACCAGGAACTAGGTATTTCCAGGGTGTTAACCTTCCTATTCCCAAGTATAGGATACAAGACCTTCCTGGCACTAAGAGGACACATTACATGACATTGAAAAAGATGGTGGTGATGATGACAATGATAAATAGTGCCCGTGTCTTGAGCCTGTATTATGTGGCAGGCACTATGCTGTGCTTTACATGAATTACTGACTCAAATCCTTACAGCAGTATGAAGTAGAGTCATTATGTCCATTTTACTGATAAGGAAACTGAAGGTCAAAAAAGTTAAGAAAGTCATTCAAAATCTTACAAGTAGTAGGTGGTGGACCTGGGCCAGTATCTTTTTATCTTCTTTCTCAGTCTTTTGATCTGATTAGATGTTCTGGGTCCTGGAAGTCCACTCCTTTCAGTTACTGCCTCCTGCCTAGTGAGAGAGGACACAAAGGAGCTTGAGGGTTCTTTTGGCCAGAGTCTAAAGGCCAGAGTCTTCCTACTTCTTTAGCTCTGAAGACCCAGGGGTGAGCAAGGCAGTGGGTGACACAGAGGAGAGAACAGGCAAGAACAGAAAAGGAAGCACAGAGGAAACAACTGAGAGCCAAGGAGAGGGCAGACATGGTCCCGAGGCCCAGGGCTACTCCTCATGTTCTTCAGGTCGACCAGGTTGTGCTCTCTTGGTGAGGAAATCAGCTCTGTGGGCAGACTTTAGAGTCCAGTCCGGTGAGCCAGGCTGGGACAGGGGTGAGTGATGTCTCCCTATGTTTAACTGAAGCAAAGTAAAACAAAAACTATGACAAGTGATAAGTTTTTAGGTTGCTGAACATGGCACAATTCTGGAATGAATGTCTTCATTCCTCTGAGAGAACACGATGTCAACCTGTATTTTTATATATGGTTGTCTTTATTAAAAATCTAAACGTAAGACTTCAGTGTTTAATCACATACAAAGTGTTTGCATTCTCAGTACCTATTTAGGTACCTGACCTGAATAGACACTGGATGAGGTTTAAATGAAGGGCACAACACTTCCACTGGTCAGGGATTGAATTTAGGAGATAATAGAGCAGCCCAGATGGACCCAGGAGGACCCATGGGCAGGCAGCAATGGCCAGCCACCCGTTCGGTAGGTGGAGAAGAACTAAGTGGATGATCACAGCTGGGATAGCCAATGGTGTAGAAAGAAGTGTCACAAAGGAACCATAAATCTAGAGAATAAATCTAGATTGTGAGCTTGAGGTCAGAGTGCAGGCCAACCACAGGGCCTGATGTGAGAGAAGGACCCAGGCATCACAGGGTTGTGGGAAGAAGCCAGGCTTTGGAGTTAGACAAACTGGGTGGCTTTTGATTACTTCCACCTGCGATTCTGGTGCTTTTAACTCCATGGAAGTTCAGGCTGATCCTGGCCTCTGGTTGTGGGGTTGGGGCCTGAGTTGTTCAGCCTACAACACTCTGGGTACCTCTTGCCAGCCTGATCTCAGCTCGCTGATCCTGGACGTCGCCCATGGTTGTCCCTCACCCAGTCACTGCGGGGTTTCAACACTGGGAGCCCTGAAAGGAAGCCAACCCACAGGTGCTCTGTGTCCCAGGTTCAGTTGGCCCCTCCCTAAAATGGCATCTGACCAAAAACCCTCTCCAGAGGACACAGCAGATGCTTGGGCTGGAGTCACTCACCAATGGCTTTATCTCACAGCATTCACTGCTCCATTCCACTGATGTTTTTGTCCTTGGAGCACTCTGGGGTCACCCAGCCTCACTGTGTCTCTGTAGATTTGATTCTCCTCTCTCACGCCATGAGCTGGGGAGCTGGGGAGAAAGTGCAATTCACCACCTCCTTTTTTTTGCATTGAGGCCTGTCTCTTCACTTTCTTTGTGGTCTCCAATTCTCCCTTCAGATCTTTCCTAGGTCCTGGGGATCCACCTCTCTCCTTCTTTTCATCCCCAAGTTGTTATATTCCAGTGTCTGGATTCCAAATCTTGATTTGCTGCTGTTTACTGCTCTGTCATCTTGCTGGAAGTCCTTCACCTGGACAGACTGGGATCAAGTCCTGCCTCCACTACTCAGTGGCTTCTTCAAGCTTCACTTTAGTCATTCCTATCTACAATGTGGAGATAATAAAGCCTATTTGCTCTGGTCATCTATTGCTATGTAACCCAACATCTCAAGATTTAGTACTCAAAACAACAGCCATTTTATTATATCTCATAATTTGAGGCAGGGCTTGGCTGGGTGCTTCTTCTGTTCCACATGGAATCAATGAAAATCACCTGGTGCTATTCAGCTGACTGATAGGCTGCTCTGCAGGATCTAAGAGGATATCACTCATATGTCTGGAGACTTTGCAGGGATGACTGCCATGTTAGGCTCAGCTGGGACTGTCAGCAAAAACACCTATACCGGGACTTTCCAGCATGGTGGTCCAGCATGGGTAGCAGACAAGCAGAAAGCTGCACAGCTATCATGACCAAGTCTTTCACTGTAGGCTATTGATGGAAATATAGTCATTCCTCAGTATGTAGGGGATTGGTTCAAGATTACTTGCTGCCCTGTGAAAACCAAATCTATGTATGCTCAAGTCCAAAACGTCATAGTATTTGCATATAACCTAAACACATCTTCCCATATACTTTAAGTCATTTCTAAATTACTTATACTACCTAGTACAATGTAAATGCTATGTAAATAGTTGTTATCCCACATTGTTTAAGGAATAATTAAAGAAAAGAATTTCTGTACACATTCAGTACAGATGCGACTTTTTTCCAATGCTGAGGAGCAGACACAGAGCTTTGCATGTGGTAAGCAAGTACTCTACCATGGAGCTGATACAATTTTAAGAAAATACTTTCAATCTGCAGCTGATTGCATATGCAAATGTAGGACACAGACATAGAGAATCAACTGTATAAACAAGACCACCTGAATCTGGGAGGAAGGGAATTAGATCCCTCCCCATAATGGGAAAAGCATTAAAGAATTTGCAGCCATGTTTTAAAACTGTTGCACCACTTCACAGTGAAGATTAAGCAGAAAGCAGTTAGCATGCAGGCTGAGGGTGTACCTCAACGGTAGAGCACTTGACTAGCATGTGCAAGGCCTGGGTTCCATCCCTAAACCCCCTCCCCCCAAAAAACCACGTTATCTGACACACAGTAGATGCTTATAATGTCAGTGTTTTTCCCCCTTCTCCTCAGCTTCTACTTTCAGGTAGAAGAGTAATCCAAATTTATGATCTGAGATTTCACAAGAGAGTCTGTTTCAGTTAAGATGATTTAGTCACAATAGAAAATTTACATAAAGCATCTGAAGCAATAAGATCATTCATTATCTTATACCGCAAGATGACTGAAGTTAGAATGCTTCCAGAGTTGGTCATTTAGTTGCCTAATTATATCTTCAAGGGAGCAGGTTACTTCCTTCGGTTCATTTTTAAATCCTCAGTATGTTAACTCATGCTCTCGAATGAGACTTCCTCACAGTCCCAAGGTGACTCAAGAGTCACATAAAAATTAAAATATCCATTAAGCAATCCATGTAACTGTTAGATTCTGGCTCTTGTGTTACTTTTCACAAGCAATGGAAACTGTGTGACCACCCCCCCCCCCGAGGATTTCCCCTCATGATACATTGGTCCAAGTCCAAACCATTACTTTGGGAAGAAGAATAAGATCGTTGTGACTGGCTTGGATCAATCAAACATTAAGGCCTTGGGGATGAAGAGTCCAGTATTCCTGAAAGGCTGTGGCCACTTGGGCAAGGTGATGAACACGGGATTCCATAAAGCAGGAAGTTGGGAAAAATGGCCACTAAGCAGACAGCCAATAGTGCTGTCTTGTCCTCTGTGCTGTTTATTCCTCACAACCCTTGTCCTATACATGGCCTTGTCCTGTGGGTGAGTACTGGCCAGGATCCAGAGCTTGCACATGTTCTTACTGGGCAATAAAAGACATTCTTTTGGAGATCCAGTGATAGAGAACAGATAATGCGGGGGCAGGGAGGGTTGCAAATACAAGAGTAGAAATCTAAACCCAAAGTATCTGGTACATTGGTTCAGAACCAAGCCACCAGACTGAGGGCTTGAAAGCCAAAGGTATAACCATTTTGGAAGATTCCTCAAAAAATAAAAAGTGGAAACACCATATGACCCAGCAATCACACTTCTAGGTATATACCGAAGGAATTGAAATCAGTATGTCACAGAGCTGCCTGGGGCACCATTCACAATAGCCCAGCTAGGGCAACATTACTCACAATGGCCAACATACAGAATTAAACTAAATGTACATCTGTGAATGAATGAGCTTTCAAAATGTGGCTTTTATGCACAATAGAATACTAGTAGGCCTTCAAAAGAAAAATCTGGCCAAGTATGGTGGCACACACCTATAAATCCCAGCACTCTGGGAGGCTGAGGCAGGAGGATCGCAAGTTTGAGTCCAGACTGGGCAACTTCACAAGTCTCTGTCTCAAAATTTTAAAAAATAAAAAAAGAAAGAAAAGAAAAAAATCCAAAAATTCTGTTATTTATGACTATGTGGGTGAACCTACAGAACATTATGTTAAGTGAAAGAATCCAGGCACTGAAAGACAAACACTATATCATCTGATTTATACATGAAATCTAAAAAAGTTGAACTTGAAGTTAAGAGTAGAACGGTGGTTACCAAAATAAACCTTTCCTTTGCTTTGCATGTGCCAGTTATTTTGTCCCAGTGACAAAGAAAGTGACTAAGATACTGGGCTTGTCCAGAGCTGGGACTCATATGCAGATAGAGCTGAGCCTATACAGTGGGAGAATGTATTTCTATCTTGATATAAGAAAAATACTGAAAAAACGGAACATCAGACTTTTCCGGCCTCATTCTCTACCTTGGAAATGGACCCTGAAATGAGTGGTTAGTCGCTATTGGAAGTTTGCTAGGAGCCCCTGAACTGCACAGGTAAGAATCTCTTTCCCCAGCCCCTTTGCCATCATTGCTAGAAGACCCAATCCCTAACTCAGCATCTGAGGGCCTGAAGTGTGTCTGTGGACGAGGACTTGGCAGAGACATGAGTGAGGGCCGAATGCAGCTGTCACTCCAGCAGCCATGCCAGGTGCCCCAGCTCTTTGTTTCCCTGGGAACTGCTTTCTCTGGGGTCTCCGGACTTACAGCAAGTTCTGGGTCAGCCCTGTTCCTTTCGTTCTCAGATTACAAAATAGTACTCTGAAAGTTTTGTGCTCTTTCCCCGGAACTTCTCATAGCTCCCATGTTATCTACAGCTACAGCACAAACCATGCCAATATTTGGTGGCTTCAAATGATGATGACATTTGCTGTATTTTGCTCACAGATCGCCAAGTTGGGCAGGGCTATACTTGGCATCTGCTGCAGGGGCTCCTGGGGTGGCCAGAATCACCCAAGTCTCTTCCACCCGTGTGTTTGGAAGGCACTGCCCTTGGCCAGCTGGGTCTCTGGCTGAGGCTTCTCTATGTGGCCATTGTGGCTGCCTCACAGCATGGTGGCTGGGTCCCAAGAAGACCAGGTCCAAAATACTTACGGTTAACAGCATTTTCTGCTATAGTCACAGGCCCACCTAAGTTGATGGGAGGAAAACATAGACCGTCACCTTTCAATGGATGCATGCAGTGTCACTCTATAAGAAAAGCCATGAGAGTATCTCATGGTGATGCAGCCATCTTTAGAAAACACAATCTGCCATGCACACCTGCTTCCACAGACCATAGGGCCTTTGCACATTCTTCTACCTGAATACTTCTTCTCCTTCTCCCCTAATTAAAGCCTACTCATCCCTGCATCTCAGCCAAGTTGTCATATCCTCTGGGAAGACTTCTCTGAGCTTCCTGACCAGGTCAATTAGCCTTAGTTTATATGTTCTGATTCTTCATCAAAGCTTATCAAAGTTATATGTTACATATATGTGTGTATTATAATATTTGCATATAATGTTGTGCTTTTTTACACAATACATGCACACATCAATGTCTATTTCAATTACGTATGAGCCTCCTAAAAAGAGACACTCCACAATTGTTTGATTTTACTCATCACTCTATTCTCAGCACCTTGCTAGATGCAGTAGGTCTTATGTTTGTTGAATGAAAACTTGCATAGATGCTCAAGGCTGGTTTTGGAGCCTTCTGTGCCAATGGCTGCATTACTTCTGGGCAGGATGCTTACACCTGGGTGGAGGAGAGGCTCAGAAGCTCCTTCCAAGGATCAGGCTGGAGCAGTAGCTCACTCAACTTGTGGGCACGGCATCGTGAATCTCCGTGGACTGAATCCCTCCCGCCTCACTCCTGTGGACTTGGTAACAGATGCTAAACTAACATCTTCACTTCATTTATTGCCACCAAGTAGCGCAGGTAGTTCCGGTTGCCCGAGAGGAATTAGGGGATACTTAAAGACGGGGCAAAATCCAAGACTAATGAGTACTTTCCAGGCGTGGCTAGCCTGCCTGCAGCTCCTTTGTCAGTCAGAGGCAGGAGAGACCTCCAACCTGTTGTGACTTGACACCAGGATTAACGAACACGCTCTGCGGGGTGCAGAGATTCCTGCACCGGGCAAAGGCATTCAGGTGCAGGAAGTGTAAACCCCAATTACAGAGCAGAGGAAACTGGGGCAGAGTCTGCAATGAGGATGGGAAGGGTTTCCAGGAAAGGCCCTGGGGAAGGACACAGAAGGGTTAATAACCAGGTTTGCTGTGAGATGAAAACTTCACAACACATTTGCCGCAGCCTGCAGAAGATTGGCAAACCTCTCTGCCTGAAACTACCAAGATGCAGTCAATGAGAAGAGACCACGCAGGGTAGAAACTGGGTTCCTCCGACATCTACTACTCCTGGACAGCCCTGGAGCCCAGGCCCCTCAAAGACAGTGACCATGTTGTCACCCATGGGTGTACCCCAAATTCTGATGGCCAAAAGCAGCATAGGCCTTGTCCCATCTGCCCCATGGAAGATCTGTGCATTCTGGAAGAGTGATTCCCTAAACTTTTTTATGAGCAGGAGTCCCTAGCTTTTCTTATGTGTCATGCCCCCTCTCGCCATCAGGTGAATGGTATGGTCCCTTCTCAGGGACTATCTTTTGTTTTAAATGAATTAAATAAAATACAAAGACTTGATTGCATACTTTTACTACTAACCAAGGTGGAGTAACAGATTTACCCTGCTGTCTAAAACAACTAAAAAGCCAAGCAAAGTATATAAAACAATAATTTCCAAAACATCGTCTATTAGTCAACAAAAACTACTGATCTTTGAGACATGAGAAATAAACTCAATGAGCACTGTGATATTTCCCGGCTTACTGTCTGGGTTTTTTTCCAAACTGAGGTACAAGGAAGGTGGGCTAGTGGTGAGCTAGTCATGAGAAAAAACCTGGGAAAAGGGAAAAGCTAAGGTGGGTGGAATTTGCAAAGCAGAATACCAAAAAGGACAGAGAGCTCTTTAGCTGAGTACTGATCAACATATGTGTATGTGAGGAAACTACACAAAGCCAGAAAAAGAACCATCTGAAAGGAACAGGGAGAGAATTCCCAGAACTCACACCGAGGGAACAGTTCCTGTTCTCAACAACAAGAGTACAAAACTGCAAGGCACTAGGCAGAGTGCTTACAATGATTTTCTCTTGAAAATTGGGGAAATCTAGTTCAAAACTAAACGCTGCCCTCATCTCAACTAAGAAGACTTAAAAAATAAGACAGGAAAAAACTCAAACTCATTCCAAATAACTTAATCATGTCCAGGAGTAAAGCTCAAGGGCATTTAGAATATTTGTAAGAATAAAAAATATCCAGGGCCGGTGAGATGGCTCAGCGGCATAAGCACCTGCCTGGCAATCGCGAGGTCCTGAGTTCGACTCCCGGAACCCACATACGAAAAAAGGGCCGGTGATATTGCTCAGCAGCACAGGCACCTGCTGGTGCATGAGGTCCTGAGGTTGGCCCCCGGTACCCACAAAAAAAAAAAAAAAAATCCAGCCAGGCATATTGGTAAAGCCCTGTAATCTCAACTATTGAGGAGGCTGAGGCAAGAGGATGTCAAGCACAAGTCAGCCTGGGCACCTTAGAGAGACCCTGTCTCAAAGTGAAAATTAAAAAAGAGCTAGGGTGTAGCTCAGTGGTAGAGCACTTGCCTAGCATGTGCAAAGCTCTGGGTTCAATCCTTAGTACCACCAAAAATATAAATAAATAAATAATTAAGGCATACTCTAATAAAATTCCTTAAAATCAGTAATAAAAAGTTTTAAAGCAGCCAGAGATAAAATTCACACTGTATATAGGAATGAAGATAAGAATGACAGTAGAATTGTCAGAAACAATACAAGCCAGAAGACCGTGGAACAAAATCTTTAAAGTACTAAAAGAAAAAAATAAACCTAGCAACTTGGAATTCTGGCCTCAGCAAAAATAATTTTCAAAAACAAAAGTGAGGGCTGGTGAGATGGCTCAGCGGCATACGCGCCTGCCTGGCAAGCGCGAGGCCCCAAGTTTGACTCCCGGAACCCACATATGAAAAAAGGGCCGGTGATATTGCTCAGTGGCACAGGCGCCTGCTGGCATGTGAGGTCCTGAGGTCGACCCCCGGTACCCACAAAAAAAAAAAAGAAAAAAAGTGAATACCTCAAAACAGAAGGCAAATACATATATGAAAAGATGTTTGACATCGTGTCATTAGATAATTGTAGATTTAAGGGACAGTGAGACACCACTACACATCTATTAGAGCAGCTGAAATTCAAAGCACAGAGAATATCAAATGCCGATGAAATAAGTACAGTATATGAAAAGGTGCCCAGCATCATATATCATTCAGGAATTGCAGGTTGAAATATCAAATTCTAGGGGTGAGTGGTGTTGTAGTAGCGATGTGCTTACTGTTTGCAAGGCCCTGGATTCAATCCCCAGCACCACAAAAATAAAAAATAAAATGTTAGTGAAGATATGGAGCAGTAGGAACTCTAGCTCATTGCTGGTATGCAGTGGAATTCAGTTTGGAAGACAGTTCGTTATTCTGGAAGGTAGTTCTTACAAAACTAAACACACCCTTACCATATGGTCCACTAATCACGCTCTTTGGTATTTATCCAAATGAGTCAAAAACCTTTGTACACACAAAAACATGAACATAAATCTTTAGAGCAGCTTTGGTCATAATTGCAAAAATTTGGAAGCAACCAAGAAGCTCTTAGAGAGCTTTCTAAAAAGCGAAAAGCTATGAAGCCATGAAAAGACATGGAGGACACTTAAATGCATATCACTAAGTGAAAGAAGCCTACATACTGTATGACTTCAACATATACATACTATTTGATTTCAACTATATGACATTTAAGAAAAGGTGAAACTGGAGAGAGAGCTAAAAGACCAATGGTTGCCAGGTGTTAAGAGAGGGTAGTATGAGTAAGTGCAGCACAGCAGATTTTTAGTGCAGTGAAGTTATTCTGTATGAGACTATAATGGTGAATACATGCGACTATACATTTGTCAAAACCTACAGAATGGCAAGTACACCCTAATGTAAAGTATGGACTTTGAGTGGCAATCATCTGCAGACCTATACTATAAGAAATGCTAAAGGCAATCCGTCAGGCAAAAGCAAAATTACATTAGCTGGAAATCCAGATCTATACAAAGAAATAAAGAGCACCAGAAATATTAACTATATGGAGTAAATATACAACTATTTCCTCATTATATAAATACCTTTGAAGAGATATTTGACCGTTAGAAGCAAAACTACTAACAAGGTATTCTAGGGTTTATAAAATTTATGGTAGTAAAATAAATAACAATGATACAAAGACTAGGTGAGGAGAAATAGAAATACACTATATGTACGGAGGTATAATATCATTTGAAGGTAGACAATAATATATCAAACCCTAAAGCAATCATCCAATAACACAACAAAGTTAACAAGGGTAATAGAATGAAATAATAAAAAGATTCAATTAATTCAAAAGAAATTGAATATGAAGAAAATAAGAAACAAAGAACAGATATGATAAATAGAAAACAAATAAAATGGCAGATTTAAACCCAATCATAGCAATACCCACATTAAACATAAATGGTCTAAACACTCCAACTAAAATACAGAGACTGTGAGGTTGAACAAAAAAGCACATTTTATCTTTATGATGCCAACAAGACATAATTTTAAGTGAAAGGAAGGAAGGGAGGAAGGAAGGAAGGAAGAAAAGAAGAAAGGAAGGAAGGAAGGAAGGAAGGAATGAAAAGCAAGCAAGCAAGCTGGAGTAGCTTAGCTATCTTAACATGAGATAAATTAGATTTAGAAGTGGAGAATATTGTCAAAAATATATCAGAAAGAGGATTATTTTGTAATTATATTTCTGCATATTAATAAGAAACAATTAGAAATTGACAAATAAAAATACCATTTATAATAGCATAAAAATGTAAGACTAGCACTAAAATGAAATGGGAATAAATATGACAAAGATGTGCTGACTTGTATACTAAACAATATAAAATATTATTAATATAAAATTTAATAAGGCTTAACTTTCCCCTGTTAGGTGTGAGCTACCCTTACTAACTTGTTTTCAAAGTATAGAGTAACAAAGATGGGAAAAAGGAGAATAATTTTACAATGGAGAATCAAAACAGCCAGAAACTCAAGGTTAACATCAATAGTCATAAATCATGTTGATATTATGTACATTTAATAGGATATGACAAAAATGACACTTCACCTCCAGGCCTTTCTTAAATAAGCCATATCTGAAGTTCAATGAATTAAACATGAGAAAAATGCCAGTAGCATGGTATCCTACAAAAGCAATATTCATTACACCTGTAGAGCAGTTAGCACATGCCTGAAATTCCAGCTACTCAGGAAGTTGAGACAGGAGGATACAAAGCCTGGCTTCATTAATCATAATAAATCTAACATACTAATATTAGATGTTATTCACAGGAGAAACTGGGTGCAGAAAACTGCACTTCTCCACCTTTCTGAACATCTAAAAGTGTCCTAAAAATTAAAATCTATTTAAATATAATGGCCTGAATAACTAGATTCACCACATTAATGGATAAGAAGACTAAATTCTGTGAAGATATGAGTTCTCCCCAAACTAAACTATGTCACGGGTAGTCTAATTAAAGCCTGGGGGCCTAATTCAGATTGCAAACTGTTTTTACAAATAGCGTTCTATTGGAACACAGTTACACATATGTTTCTGTGTTGCCTGGGGCCGCTTTCATGCTACAGTGTCAGAGCTGAGTAGTTAAAACAAATGCGTGGCCTGAAAGTCTAGAATATTTACTACCTGGCCCTCTATAAGAAAAATTTTGCTGACCCCCTTATCCCATATAATCCCTTTTAAAATCCCATGAGGCTGTTTTGTAGAAATTGATAAGATGATTTAAAAATTCGCATGAAGACAAGTGTAGTGGTGCACAGCTGTAGTTGGAGCACTTGGGAGGCTGAGGCAGGAACATTGCTGTATGTTTGAGGCCAGCCTGGGTACATAATGAGTTCGGGACCAGCCTGAACTACATAGTGAGATCCTGTCTCAAAAAACAAGACACCACCAACAACAAAAATTTCGTATGAAAGCTGGGTGTGGTGGTGCACGCCTATAATCCCAGCACTCAGGAGGCTGAGGCAGGAGGATTGCTGTAGGCTACATAGTGAGTTCAAGTCCAGCCTGAACTACATAGTGAGACCCCCATGTGAATTTAGAAAATGAAAATGTAAAAGACCAAGAAAAGGAAAAAGAACTTTAAAAAAGAAAAACAAGTTAGAGGAGTTGTACCACCTGACTTCAAGACTTATTTTAAGACTACAGTAGGCTGGGCAAGACGGCACATGCCTGTAATCCCAGTGGCGTGGGAGGTGAAGGCAGGAGGATTGCAAGTTCAAGGCCAGCCCCAGCTTGGACTGTAGCTCGGTGCTAGAGTGCTTGTCTAGTGTGTTTGAAGCCCAGTGTTTGACCCCTAGTACTACAATAAATTAATCAAAACACCATGATACTGGTGTAAATTGCTCAATGGAAGAAAATAGGGTTCAGAGGTAGACGCACACATACATTTTTAATTAATTTTACACAAAAATTCAAAAGCAATTCTGTGGAGGAATCATGGTATTTTCAACAAATGGTAGAACAACTGGGTATCTCTAAGGGGAGGAAGGAACTGAGAGCTCATACCTTACTTGCACCATAGGCAAAATTAATTTAAAATGGTTCACAGACCTAAATGTTAAAGCTCAAACTATAGAATGTCAAGGAGAAAATATAGCAGAATATTTTTGTGACCTTTGGTTAGGCAAAAATTTCTTAGATCCAACAACAAAAAGATAATCCACAAAATAAAAACTGACAAATTGGACTTCATCAGAAGGAAGAGCCCCTGCTCTACACAAAGCCTTGTTAAATGAATGAAAGAGTAAGTCACATAGTGGGTGAAATATTTCAAGCCACTTATCTGATAAAGGACTTGTACCCCGAAGACATAAAAACTCTAAAAATTCATTGATAAGAAAATAAGCAACTAAATAGAAAATGAACAGAAAATGTAAACAGGCACATCACCAAAGAAGATATGTAATTATAAATAAGTACATGACAAGAAATCCAACATGCTTAGTCATTCAGGAAATGCAGACCTAATCCAGAGTGAGATATGCCGTACTCTTACTAAAATGTCTACAGTTAAGAAAATGAACCATAGCAGGTGTCATCGAGGACACAGAGCAAGTGGAACTCACACACAGCTTAACGGAGAGAATGTCAACATTATACTACTTGACGGGGAAAAAGCTGGCAGTTTTCTAAGAAGTTAAACATATACTCACTCTATTTTTCTTTCTTTTTCTTTTTTTCCAGTGCTGGGGATCAAAATCAGGGCCTTGCACTTGCTAGGCAAGTGCTTTACCACTTGAACTACATCCCAGGTCCCAAACTCAGTATTTGGCCTGGTCATTCCTTGTCTAGAGAATTATTTGAGAGAGATGAAAGGATCTGCTCATATAAGACTTACATGACAATGTTTAATAAAGTTTGATTGATAACAACGAGGAACCAAAAGCAACACAAATGTCCACCCACAGGTAAATGGTTAAGCAAACTAAGATTTTCTCCATTTAATATAATACCACTCAGAAAGAAGAGGAATTGACTACTAATATACATAGCAATATGGGTGAATCTCAAAATAATTATGAATGAAAGAAGCCAGCTAGAATCTTTTTGATTTATGTCTTGTACTGAGTAACTACTTTGAAGGTAACGATACACAGTGTAATAAGTATTGTTATTCTCTTATTATTTGGTTATCTAATTTTGGGCTTTTTCATAAACTAAAACAAAAGTATATACTTTATGATTCTATCTATATGAAGTCCTAGAAAATGGAAGCTAGTCTGCAGTGACAGAAAGTAGCTCAGTGGTTTCCTGAGAGTTGAGATCCAAAGGGTAGGAAGGTAAATTACAAAGGGCAGCATGGTGCGCGTTTTTCTTCCTTTTTTGTGGTATTGGGGATTGAACCTGGGGCCTTTGCATCCCTGACCCTTTTTTTGTTTTTTATTGTGAGACAGAGTCTTGCTAAGTCACTAAGTTGCTCAGGTTGGGCTCAAATTTGTGATCGTCTTGCCTCAGCCTACCAGAATCCTGGGATTATAGACAGGGGCCACTATGTCCGGTTAGGTAGGAGTTTTCAAGTGTGATCGGAAGGTTCCATACATCTTGATTGTGGTAATAATTTCATGGTGCACGTGTATTCTGCATTTACCACGTTGTACATTTTTGTATCAGTCAGTTCCAGCTGCTAGAGCAAAATACCACAGATTTGGTCGGCTTACATATCAGAGATTTAGCTTCCCACAGTTCCAGGGGCTTAGAAGGCTCTAATTGAAGTGTCTCTTTTCCTGACTTGGGGACAGTCACCTTCTTGCTGTCTCCACATGACTCGCTCCTTCCTCTCTACGTGCACTGCTAGTGTTTCTGCCTCCTCCCCCTGCCCATTCCCCTCTGCCTTGAAGACAGGACCTTGCTGTTGCCCAGGCTGGCCTGAGCTCCTGGGCTCACATGATCCTCCCACCTCAGCCTCCTGAGTAGCTGGGATTACAGACACATGCCATGGTACCCAGCTGCGGACTTTTTACTTTGTGGTAATGGGCAGTGAACCCAGGAAAAGTGCCCACTACTGAGCTACATCCTTAGCCTCTCTTCTTCTTTTATGGATGTTAGACCTGTTGGATAGAGCGCACCCTTATCCTTATTTACATTAATTGCCTCTTTAAAGGCCTTGTCTTCGAATATAGTCATACTGGAGGTTAGGGTTCAACCTATGATTTTGGGGAACCCACTTTGGTATGTAATGATTTTAAATATCTGATAGTTTGTCATTTTTCACTTATACTTTAGGAAAGATGTTGATAAATTAAAAATATTTTTTAAAACATGTAGGACTACAAAAGAACTCAATTATTTTTCTTTTTTTCTTTCTTGTAATGGTGTTGGGGATTGAACTCAGGGCCACACACGTGTTAGGCAAGTTATCTACCATTGAGCTACAACCCCAGCCCTAAAATAGCTGAATTCTAGTGAAAGGCAGCTATCACAATATTTTTTTAAAACCAAATTTGCAAGCCTAGCATGGTGACACATAACTAAAATTCCAGCTACTCAGGAGGATGAGGCAGGAGGGTTGTGCGTTTGAGGCCAGCCTGGGCCATGTATCAAGACGCTGTCTCAAAATTAAAAGGTGGGGGTATGGGTATGGCTCAGTGACAGAGAACTTGCCTAGTATACAGGAGTCCTTGGGTTTAATCCCTCGTACCACCACCACCACCACCAAAACAAAAAAAGTTAACCTAAATGATGTTTTGAGGTATGCATAACTGTTACTATGCAACATGAAAATATCTGATTTCTACCGGTATTAAAGTCATAGTTACTGGCAGTGCTTCTGTGGTTTGTGGTCCACATTTATAACGGAAGTGAAAGATCCAGTATGGTGGCACATGCCTATCATCTCAGCACTCTGGGAGGCTGAAGCAGGAGGATTATAAGTTTGACTCCAGCCTGGGCAACTTGGTGACTTAGTGAGACCTTGTCTCAAAAAATTTAAAAAGGGCTAGGGATAGAACTCAGTGCAAATGAAGGCCTTGGGTTCAATTTCCACTAAGACCCTCCAACCAAGAAAGGAATGATACATTTCACTTAGGAAAGATGAAGATGCAATATTTTTGTCTCAGAATCACAGACTCCTGATTTAAATCCAAGTAGGGGGGCCAGTGATATGGCTCAGCAGTGTAAGCACCTGCCTGGCAAGCACGAGGGCCCGAGTTCGACTTCCGGAACCCACATATGAAAAAAAAAAGGCCGGTGATGTCGCTCAGTGGCACAGGCGCCTGCTGGCACGCGAGGCCCTGAGGTTGACCCCCGGTACCCACAAATAAATAAATAAATAAATAAATAAATAAATAAATCCAGGTAGGGACATCCCGGAAACACTTTTGAGTCAACCTGTGGTATGAGGCTCCACAGTTCAGTGTACAAAGCTCAGTTTCTCAAATATGACACACACATCTGTTTCCTCTTGGTCCCTTCGGGGGGCTGGAATGCCACAGGGTTATACATTTAAAGAGAAGATTACAAGTGGGAGGCCCTGGGAGTGAGCGTTAGAGTTACTGAGGAGGACGAGGGGGGTGCGTGCTGTGCACATTTGACCTCCCCACAGCAGACCCCAAACCTTCCTTTTCTCCTCACAGCCACTCACTGGAAGATGGCCCGGAAGATGCATTTCCGTAGAATAAAGGCCACACCTGCTTCCAGGGAAGCAGGCTCCACTCCACAGGTGGGCGCCTTATCCCATGGAAGTGAAGTAGAGCGGAGTTAGAGCCCCGAGAGCTACAGCCCGGAGGTCCTCTACAGTGTGGCAGAAGTAGTGAGGGGCCTGGGAGCCAGGAAAGGAATGGAGTGGAGCAGAGAAGAGCTGTCCGAGAGCCCAGGGCACCAGGGAGTGAGTTGGGGTTGCTTGAAGATCCAGCCTCTGGGGGCTGGAGGCGTAGCTCCCGGCAGGGCACTCACCTCGTGTGCAGGAGACCCTTGGCTCCATCCCCAGCGCCACCCCACCTTCCCCAAAAGATCTAAATTCTGTGCCAGCACAAAAAGTCTCTAGAAGAGACAGTGGAGCCTGAAGTCAAGGTTGCTCTTTCCTTACTTGGCCACACCTTCACTGCCAGCAGAACCAGTTACACTACCATCAGATACCACGAAAGTCTTCTTCGTTTATTACTTGCCCTAGTTTTTGGTTTGTTTTAGATACGTGTGATTGAACTCAGGGCTTTTGCACTGAGCTACATCCCCAACGCTTTCAATTTTTTTTTTTCCTTTTTTTTCAATTTAACGACAGAGTCTTGCTAAATTGTCCTGGCGGGGTGCAAACTTTTAATCCTCCTGCCTCAGCCTCCCAAAGTGCTGGGATTAGAGGCATGCACCACTACACCTTGCCCTGTTTTTGTCATGTCGGCTGCCCAAGGATTCTCCAGGCATTCCAAGTGACCAGACAGTGGCACCTTTTCCACCACTTACTTGGCCAGGGTCTTGGTTCTTACTTGGCACAGGGAACTGCAGCTCACAAGGGATCCAGGTTTCAGTCTCCCCCTTTGAACCTCCAATCAGAGTTGCCCCAGAGGAGCTCCCTGCCCAGACCTGAGGACAGACCTCCACCTCAGCCCACAGTCAAATCTGAGAAACTCAGGAGGCACCATGGGGGTTGGCGAAGCCTTACATGGATCTGGGCAGATCTCCAGAGCAAAGCTTTGGAAGGACAGTTCCCGCGCCAGGTTCAAGTGTGAGTCTCCGCGTATGCGAAGATGCTTCTTCGCCTTTCCTCCTTGGACTGAATGGAAGTATATGATGGTTATACAGTATTAGTGGATATGAGCACAGTGTCTGGAGAAGTGTGAAGATGAGAGAGAACTTTAAAATTAGTAGGAAGGTGGGCTCTGAAGCAAGATCACTTTTGGAAGGAACCTGCTCTCCTCTAGTCCAGCATGGTGGCCACCTGAGCCCTTTGTACCCTTTGCTTCCATGGTTCACCTTGTCTGACCGCTTGAGTCCTCTCGAGTTGAGCTGCCTCTTTTTTATTTTTAGACAGAGTCTTGCTATGCAGTTCAAGGTGGCCTTGAACTCACTGTGTAGCTCAGGTTGGCCTTGAGCCTGCAGAGATCCTCCTGCCTCAGCCTCCAGAGTGCTGGGATTACAGGCGTGTACAACCATGCCTGACAGAGCATTGTATGAGTGTGTGTGTGTGTGTGTGTGTGTGTGTGTGTGTAGAAGCTTCATGACTTTATTAGGGATCTGGTTTGGATATGGACATCTTAATAGTGGACTTTTCATCACTTTTGGGACTTTAAAAAAACAACAAGACGAGGTGTGGTGGGGCACATATAATCCCAGCACTCAGGAGGCTGAGGCAGGAGAATTGCCACAAGTTTGAGGCCAGCCTGGGCTACATAAGTGCATAGCAAGATCCTGTCTCAAAAAAAAAAAAAAAAAGGAAGGTACACACTATAGACGAAAACCAAACAAAACACAATAAAAATAATTCCAGTAGATCTAAGTGTAAAAGATAAAACACAAGTGATTTTAGAAGGTAACAGAGGAGACTACATGAGCCTTGAGGGAGGTAAAGTTTTCTCGACACACACACTCACAGAAGTGATAGCCATAAAGGTCACTGAAGTGAAAAATTTTGCTCATCGTAATGTACCCTTATGAGAATGGAAAGGCAAGCTACATGCAGAGAGGAGGTACTGGCCAGACCCATGTCTGACAAAGAACTCACATTTGGAATATGCAAAGAATTCTTATAGATCAAGAGGGGAAAAGACCACCAATTTTTAACAGTAGGTAAGTCTTTTTTTTTTTTTTCCCCAATACTGAGGATTGGAAAAATGGCCTTCACACTGAACAATGTCCCCACCCCTTTTTTAAAATTTTGAGTCAAGTTCTTGTTAAGCTGCAAAGTTGTTCAGGCTGGCCTCGAACTCTTGATCCTCCTCCCTCAGCCTCCCAGACTGCTGGGATTACATACAGGTGTGTGACACCACAGCTGGTTTTTGGCAAAAGTCTTGGACAGACATTTCACTAAAGAGGGCCTCTAAATAGCTAATAAATATAGGAAAAGATGTTCAACATCTTTTGTTATCAGGGAAATGCAAATTAAAGCCATCACAATATACCACTGTACATTCACCCTAAAAGGGCAAAAATGGACAGTCCCAGGGAAGCAACTGGATCTTTCTCTTCACTCTTATATAAATTGGTCAACAACTGTGGAGAACCTAGAGTATTTATTAAAGCTGAATATATGTCACAAAGAGACATGTACAAGAATACTCACAGTAACCCTGTTTGTCTTGGCTAAAAGTAAACTCAAGTTTCATCTGTAGTAGAGTGGCTAAGTAAATATATCATACGCATGTGTGTATCTGTGTATACACATACATATACACATTTACAAATGTACATAACCATTGCATGGAATAGAATACTATGCAGTAATGAGAAAGAACTCTTGCTACATTCATTATTGAATGTCACAGATATGACATTATACAAAAGAAGCTGGAGCCAAAAGAGTACTTACTGTATGATTCTCCCGGTGTGCCAGACAAGAACAAGCAAAACTAATTGATCTTCATAAAAGTCAGAATAGTGGTTACCTTTGGGGTAGGATTACCAGATAATATAAAGGCCACCAGTTAAATTTTAATTTCAGATAAATAACAGTTTTTGGTATAAGAATGTCCTATGCGAGACAACCCCCTTTTGAGGGAATACAATATTGACTGGCAGGGATATAAGTACTGTTTTGATGGTGCTGTTTTTTTTTTTCTTTTGTGTTTTTTTTTTCTTTTCTCTCTCTCTCTCTCTTTTTTTTTTTTTTTTTTTTTTGTGACAAGGTCTTGCTATATAGTTCAGGCTGGTCTTGAACTTACTATGTAGCCCAGGCTAGCTTTGAATTGACAGGGATCCTCCTGCCTTAGCCTCCTGAGTGCTGGGATTGCAGGTGTGCACCCCCTTTGTCTGGCTTTCCAGATGACATTGACTATTTAGATGGTAGTTACAGGGTGTGTCCATCTGTAAACATTTCTCAAGGTGTGTGCTTCAGACTTAGTCCTTTAGACATGAGTGCTATACTTCAACAAGAAGTTTTTAAAATTTATCAAGAGCTAGAGCTGTATAGGAGGAATCAGGAGTTCTGGGGTTCAAATCCCAACTCTTTATTTATTTATTTTTTTTAATGTGGGTACCAGCAGGCGCTTATGCCACTGAGACATCTCACCGGCCCTTTTTTTCCTTTTTTTATATGGGTATCAGGAGTCGAACTCAGGACCTTTTGCTTGCCAGGCAGGCGCTTACACCACTGAGCCATCTCACCAGCCCCTCAAATCCCAACTCTTACTGACTTGAGTGACTTTGGTTAAGTCTTAAGTTCTCAGTTTTTCCATCTCTGGAACCCAAAAAGAGCTACTTTAATAAGAGCTACAGGTACTTCTGCTGATTTCATTTTATACAAGAGAAAGCGGAAGTGTTGGGAGGTGGAAAACTCCATTCAGGGCCACCCAGCTGGTGCATGGTCTCAACAGGGTCACCCCTCATCCTTCTGAGCAGTGTACCTGTTGCAGTCATGGTGAACTTTTAGAGACTGAGTTCCCAAACTGCAACCCAAAACCCACTTATTTATCACAAAGTGCCAACACCGCAAATAAGCCTGAATACTGAATTTTTAGTTTAGAACAAACAACTGTTATCCGATGCTCAGCTACTGGGGCGACTTGGCTTGAGTGCCCACAGAGAGGGCTCTGCGCACCCGCTGTGGCACAGATGCCATAGTTTCACCACCACTGCCCTATAGCTTTGCTATCTGAAGTACTTCTTAAATTGTAGAAGACTCAACACACATACCATTTTGCTTATGATTACTTAAGGTGGAAATTTTAATTAAAAATCTATTTACAAAATTTTAAGCCCCAGTGCATTTTCCAGGTGAGATAAAGGTAGCTTTGGATTCTTAAAGGGGTCTCTCACAGCTTCCCCCAAAGGTGGAAGAGCTAAGAGCCCAGATCTGAAAGAGACCCGCAGAGTTTGCAAAGGGCTGGCATTATTAAATTCCTGGACAACTGAGAGGAGGCCTTGGGGGCTTTCAAAATCTGTGTGCTGGCCTAACTGGGTGGGAGGGACTTGCCTGGAGGGATAGGAGGGTGGCTTTTTTTATTAAGTATAGTAGCTGCTCCTAAGGGCAGTAATGAGGCAGGAGAGAGTGGTAAGAGCCAAGGTCCACTGAGAGCTCCGGGGCCATGGTTGTGCTGAGTCGCAGCACTGCACTGCGCCTTCCAGGAGGGGACGGGAGGAAGGGGAACTGCAGTCAGGCTCCCTATTCTAACAAGTTATTTCACTGTCTCCTAATAACATTCAGACACAAATGTGACGTGACACAGATGTTCCCTAGGTGACGAAAGAGTCAGAATGATTTATGGACGGGCCCAAGGCCACACATCTACACAAGGCGATGCCAAGATCTGAACCCTTCTTTCAAGGCCGAGATGCCACTTTGGCAGGGTATAGGTTCTCAGCCGGAATTTGGGGGCCCCAAAGGAAAAAGCCCCCCAGGCCATTCCAACACATCCCCTCTTTGGCTGGGGGTGAGGGAGGGATGGTGGCCCCCTCACCAGTTACAGACCTAGTTTACAAACCAGGAATGATGACACGTGCCTGTAATCCTGGCACAGACAGGAAGATTGCCAGGAGTTCAAGGCCAGCTTGGACTATGCAGTGTAGTTTAAGGCTAGCCTGAACCACATAGCGAGACCTTGTCTCAAAAAACCAAACCAACCACACACACACACACACACATACACCAAAGCGAGAGAGAGAGAGAGAGAGAGAGAGACAGAGAGAGACAGAGAGAGACAGAGAGAGACAGAGAGAGACAGAGAGAGAGAGACCTGACTTACTAAAGTAAATCTAAAGCTGATCACGTTTCCTTCCAGATAGGGTTCCAGTGTGGAGCGCTGGTTCTCCACAGAGGATGATTGTTCCTCTTCAATCTCTGGAGACTTTTACAAAATTATCACAACTAAGTGGGGGGTCTGCCATTGGCAACTCACAGAGACTAGGGAGGCTGCTCAGTATCCCACAGTGCACATGGCCTTCTCCAGTCTAAAATGTTCAGAGAGGAGGCTGAGGAACTCAGAGGAAAAGGGTGCTTTGGGGAGGGGGTGAAGCAGGGGGTCAGCTGGAGAAAGGGCCCTGGGCATCCCAGAAGCAACATAAATGGGGGGTGGGGAGTGGACGGACTTTGACAACAAATGTTATTTTCTTCACAGTGCAGTCCTGGGCTGAGTGTGAGTTCCCTTAAGGAACTGTATTTTTGGCCAAGATCCATTTTATATCCCCAGAATGTCACAGAAAAATCATGAGAGCGATTCTCTTGTCAACTTGACCAGGATCCAGTAATAAAAAAAGACCTAGAATTGGAGTTGGGAAACTTGAATTCCAGTCCTGGCCTGTTCAGCTCTGGGTCACTTGCCTCCCATCCCCATTTTCTTTTTTATTTTATTTTATTTATTTTATTTATTCGCAGTGCTGGGGATCAAACCCAAGGCCTTGCTCACATTAGGTGACATTTACCACTGGGCTATATCCCCAGGCTCCACCTGGATCTCTTACAGCCCAGGTTTCCTTACTTGTAAAGTGGGGATAAGGACATTTGCTCTCCTTGCTCTCCACCTCACGTGGAGCTGTGAGCAGCGAGCAGGACTGCGTATGAGAACAGCTTGGGAGGACAGTCCCCTTATAGGGTGGTGGCTGCTGCGGCTGAAACTCCAGGCAAGCTTTCAATGGGTCGGCTTCCTCACTTCTTGTTAGAGGAGTAACAGTGAGTCTTTTGGCAGCTGCATGCTTTATTTTTGGTGCTGGGTGGACCCAGGCCTTGTGCATGTTGAGTACACGCATAACCATGGAGCTACACTCCGCAGGCTTTGAAACTCAAGTACCAGAGTAAGTTTGACACAAAGAGGCTTAAAATTATATGTTAGGTGCAACATTAGCAATAGGTACTTTGAACTATCCCTAGCTTGTGCAGGGAGGTATGGATACAAGTGAGAGGGAGGAAGAAAATCAAAGAGCATATTTCTTCTAATACATTCCTGCCATCCAGTAATACAAATAACCCATGCACAGGTGCACATAAAAATACATATAAAAGTATGAAAATGAAAGTAAAAAACGTCACCTTCATTCTATCATCTAGTGAGAAAGAAAATGCTGTTGACATTTTAGAACACATCCTTCTAAGTATTTTTAATGAAAAATTACCCTTTTTGCCCAGAGAATTCTTCAGTACACACTGTTTTATAAAGAGTAATAGGATGCCATGAAGCCAGGCCATCACACTGGAAGATGCTTCCAAAGAAGAAAGGTGGAGGGCAGAGGAGCAGCCTCTTCCCTAGGAAGAAATGTCCCATTAGCCTCTAGAAAGAGTCACTGTTTTTGCCGCTGCCGGTGACTGTGGGTGGCTGGGCCCTGCGAGAGGGTCTCGAAGACACATAAGCCATCACGTCTAAGGCCTCCAGTCCCACAAGGGCACTGATTGCAAGGAGAGGGAAGCAGTGGGGCCCAGGAGGCCTGTTTGGGGTCTTCGCCCTAAAGAACTGGGTTTCTGTACACCTAGAGCCCTTTCCAGGATGGGTGCAAGGACCTGGCATCGCTGCATGGTCACCAGGTGACCAGCACCCTGGGCCATCACTGGGAAGGGCGACAGAATCCGTGTCCAGGTGCACAGGCCCAGAGAGAGAACTGTGCTCCTTACGGGGTTTGGGATCATTGTAACCGCTCACTCTCAGCATCCTGGATCCTTTAAGAAACAACGATTAATGCTTTCTCTCCTGCTCTTGGTATTTCCAGTGTGCCCTGAGGCTACCAAGAAGCAGAGTTTGCTCAAGATGACAGTCAACTGGAAGCCTCTTTCCTTGTTGCTGAACCCCGTGTTGCAGGCTGTTGTCTATCCTAAGATCCAAACTCCCTCCAGACCCCAGAACGCGTTCACTGAACCTTCTTCCTTTTCCCCATCCAGTGTGTTCACTAGGAAACGTAATCTATACACACCACTGGAATTGACAGAAATATGGGGGATTTTGTAAGGGAGGAGGGGGAGTTGTTGATTCTAATCCAGCCTCACGTGAATTGACCAGCATAGATTTAATTCTTCCCCACTACACACTGGGGCTAATGCTGCTGCAGATCCCTAGAGGGCCCAGGCCGGAAAACTTTGCACTCTGGACCTGAGAGTCTCCTTGGGTCCTTCACCTCCTCCATCCCATGATGCTTTGGCCCGAAGCAGGTGTGCCAGCCCACACCTAGATAAATTACAAGAGGAACAATGGCATTGTCTTCTGAAATCTCACCTGTTCTGTCCCTTGAACATGCATAAACTACCTCATAAAATTGCTCAACGCTGGCTCCATCATCTGTACCTCTATTTAAAGTGCCCCTGTTTTTGTAGAAACTGCTTTGGTATCCGTGACATTTCTGAACAGAGCAATGTGTTTCAGTGGGCAAAGATGCTCTGAACTACAGGATGGGGTTGTTGAAGCTATTTTTAAAAGAGGAAAGAAAAGAAAACCTCGGGCATTTTAATATGTTAAGTACACACCAAATTATTAATTCTAAAGACTTCTACAAATCAACCCAGATGAAACTTTTTTCTTCACCTTTTCCTGCCTTCTCCCCCCTTCTCGGAAACATTTAGACCTACCCCATGGCAATGACCATCAGGAACTCTCTGCCCGGTGTATCAGGGTAGCACAAATAATTCAGCAAAAAAGCAGCCTAGTTCCTGTAGCCTGGCATTAGGATAAGTATATCTTAAGAAAGTTCTTATGCAGACTTGGCTTCAGGCAATAAAACGTCATAGATGTATAACTGTAGCGAGCTAAATTTCTAGGGAGCAAATTAGGCTGAAAACATCTTCTAGAGATGGCAAGAAAGGAATCGTACACCACCCCAAAATAAGGCAAGTTATGCAGTAAATGTTTCATTTATTGGCCTTCTTCCATTACTATTAGGGTTAAAAGACATCTTGTCAATAAGAAAAGTATATTTATGGAGGACGGATGTCTTTCAGAAAGCTGTTCCTGTCACAGATGCCTGTAGCAGTAGTGACTGGCTTATGATAAAACCCTGAAGAAATGCATACCTCTCCCCATTAACCCTTGGATCATCAGGCATTATTGTCACTTTATAACCTGGACCTGCTGTTAGCTGCAGCAAGGTGATCAAGCCAGGCACTCCAGAGATCTGTCAGAACAGAAGAGCGCTCCTCAGGGTGTGTGCTTTGCCAAGTTCCTTGATGGAATCTTTTGGGGGATGGGGGAAGGATGCCGATGAAGTGAGCTTTTTTGCCTACCCCTTGCTCCTGCTAAAACTGCAAACTCTTGGGTGTCCAATTTTCAATGTTCCTATGTTGGTTGGATAAGGGAGCAGCTTTCCTGAAGGACCAAAGAAGGAACCATCACCCATGCAGAACAAAAAGCAAACAAATTCTCACAGAGGAATCAGGACTTTGGCTTCTAACCATTTCCCCATTTTACAGCTTCCTTGTGTTTTCAGATTCTTTTCTGCCTTCCCTCAGTCAGCGCACCCCCTGCATAGATAAGTACAGCACAGGTAACAAACCATCCATCTTAGAACCTGGATCTTTAAAGGAAAATTACACAAGAACACAAGTGCACACATGCACGTGTGTATGTACCACTGTCAAGGGTAATTTAGCAGACTCTGGCCAAGTGATCAGGGGAGCTGAATACCGCTGTCCACGTGTACTCCCTCCTTCTTATAAGTCTGTGCAGACTATCTATTCTTCCCTGAATTCCAAAGCCAACCTCTCAATATGGTTTGTCTTTGCTGGTGTGCTTCGACACTCTCAGTCACGACTGGGGTGTGGGAGGAAACTATGGAATTAGGGACTGCTGGAACATTAAAAAGCACCTAAGAAAACATCTGGTCCAGTCTCCTTACCTGCCAGGTGAGCAGATGAAGGCCCACAGGTAACAGGGAGTATGGCCAGCCCATTTCTGCCGTCCCCATTGGTCTCGTTGCCATATTTCAGCGAGCACCTAACTCTGCACTGTAACTTCTCCCATAGGGAACCAATGTAAGGAAGGTGACATATAAACTGTTACTTCCTCCTTATATTCAAGGATATAGTGGTGGCGAACCTGTGGCACGTGTGCCACAGCAGGCTGTTCGTATCATTGAAAGCTCTAAAAGGTTCGCCATCACTGGATGAACAAGGAAGTTCCCCTCTCCCTCCAGGAGAGATAACCTTTTAAGTTTCAGGGTAAAATGCAGATTATTAATATCAATACAGATCTGCAGAGAAAGATTTAATGGAAGGATAAGTGAAGGGGAGGAGACAACAGAGAAGCAAAAGACCAGCGAGTGAGTGAAGAGTAGGAGGAGAAAGGGAGGCTGTGGGACAGCTTCCAGCAGTTTAGGACCTGGGCTGGCCCCAGGAAGGGCTCCAAGGATTGAGGTTGCAGCTTCTCCCCATCTTGCCCACCTCCCACATGCAGGGACCATGGTGGCAAAATTCAAGCTAATGTCAGAACCAATCTGCTTTTCTCCTGTGTTTTTAGAATCTCCGCCATTTGGGCAGAACTGTTGGTCCTATAAACTAAGTGTCATTAGTACCTGGAGAGGGAAGTTGCCTCAACACTGGGACATAAACCAACTGTTTAAGATTTCATACCAAATCTATAAACTACATGTCTGCATTGTGGGCCAACCTTTTTTTTTTTTTTTTTTAATATTGTATCATCTTGCTTCCTGCCAGTCGTTCCCCTCTTCCTCCCTCATCTGGGCATCTCCGCAAGCCCTCCCAAAGATCAGAGGTTACTGACCCTCTGAGATCTTGCTGGTCTTCCCAAGTTTTTTTTTTTTCTTTTTTCTTTTTTTTTAAATAGCACTAAGCAATGCAATTAAATGTGGCATATGTGCTACCATGGAATAACTTTTAAATGCTTAATTAAATCAGAGAATTAAGGAAGGAAAGATTCAAGAGCTCCCTTTGAATGAGAAAAATAAAGATATGCCAAAATGGATGAGATTACTAATCATCAGAAGAAAGCCCTTAGTATTTACATATGATAAAAATGCAGGTGAGTACCTTAAAAATAAGAACACTCTTTAAAATTTCAATTCAGTATATTTATGAACATTTTATTATACAGGTAGTCCTGTACAAGACATAGAAGACCTCATTATCCAACTTAATTCAGATCAGGGTTAGATTAAAAAGAATCCACACAGGACAGAGAAATTGCCATAAAATTGAGCTACTATAAATGTGTTCCAGTACAAGTAAATAAGCCTCTAAAATAGGCTTTAGGAAAACCTATGCCGCACAAAGACAGATTTAGGAACAAGTACGTAGGTGACAATTAGCAAATGTGTAACACTATGGTCATTTTGCTAAATGTGTAAATCTAAAGGTAGCCAAGTGAAAAGACCTAAAAAAAGGAAACTATTAAATCCATTTCATTCTTCATGTTTTTATGTGGTGTCTTGAAATAATCTCCTTTCTGTCTCCACTCTGCCTCTTAGACATTGCACCCGCCTTATTTATTTATGAAGTCTGAAGGTTAGTCCTACCTGCTGAGACTAATTAGCCCTGTGCTTTGTATCCTATGCAATCCTGTCTGATTAAATGTACACATTTGTTTTATTTCTTTTCAGGCTCCTTCTCACTCTACTTCTGATTTTCTGATTAATATTAAAGTTGGGAGTTACAGTGATTCTCTTCTGCCTCCTCCCCAACCCATTTTTATTTTGCCTGCATCTTACTCTTTAGTGTGCAAATGTGGTTGTGAATTTTTTTCCAGTGCAAGGGAATTCGTTGGCATTGTCAATCTCAGAATCACTATTTTTGAGTCTTCTTTCTGAGACCTTAGTCTATAAAACAGTTTGGCTGAAACCCCAAACTCTCTAAATATTACATGGCAAATTTGCTTTCTTTTGGAAGTCTAGATGCTGATGGTCCAGCTGAAGAACAGGTGAGCTTTTCTAGAGAAAAGTGGGATCAACTAATACATTGTGGACTCCAGACCAACACTGCTCCTAACAGGCAATTCGCTAATTCCTATTGATTCCGCTCCCCCCCCCTGCTCTTTTCTGTCCTCCTTTTTTAATGTTGTAGTTTCCTGTCCACTTCTTGCATATCTGCAGGAAAACCAGTATTTTTGCTCCATTATGCAGGAACCCTGCGTTTTGGGAGCTGAGCCTTTCCCCTGTAATATAATCCTTTTCCTCATTTTTGTAGCAAATCAACCTTCTCCCCTGGCGGGTGCCTAACAATCCACAAATACCTGCCTCAAACCCCAGCTTTCCCACCTTCTCCTTGAGGTCGTCCAGCATCAGCTTGGTGAGCAATTTCCTGCCAGGGCCATCTACATCTTGATTATTTGGTCAGTCTTTGGGGATTTCATTTCAAACCTCCTTCGAGAAAGACTTCAGCCCCACTGATCCCAGTGCTTGGTGAACTTTCAGTTTTATTTTCCCTGGCGCTGTTAACGCCCAAACTTTTCACCTCCAAAGTCAGAAAGGACTTTGAATCCTTGCTCATTTCCTACCACCTCCAACGTCAGTTAAAAAAAAAAAAGAGGTATACTTTACATTTAAAAGAATCATGTACTTTTCCTTGATATTTTTAATGCCCTGACAAACCCTACTGTATTTCTTTTTTGGAGAAGTCACCATGGTATCTTTATCCTAATGGAACTTCACATTTAGAAAGGATCCACTACTAATAAGCAAACAAGGGAGGGGAGACATGTGGGTTAAGAGTTTCTGTAGACGGCCAGGAACTTTGCCCAGCCCCTCCACTTCCCCAGCTCTCTCAAACTGGAGGGGTGAGTTTTCCTTTTGACCACTTCTGTTACATCCCGCCCCCGGGCGGCGGATTTCACTGCTGGAGTAACCACTAAGCACCCCCCTTCCTCACAATACTCCCCTCCTTCTCCCTTTCCCCAATACTTATTTCTAATACTTCTAAAGTGCACTTTTCTGGGCCTCTCTCCATCCCCGCCCCCCAAATGGGCTTTTCCTTCCGCCTTCCCGGGCTCGGATTCCTGCCTCGGTTGCCACCCCCTGCCCCTCCTCTCCCACTCCGCATTGTCTTCTGAAACCGCCCCTCCCGGAGCGAGTCCCCGCACCCTGCGCAGCCTCCCGCCTCGCGCGCAGGCCGCTCCCCTCCGCGCGCGCCTCCCGGCCCCCTCTCCCTCCTCCTTCTCCCAGAGCCCGAAAGGATCCTTGTTGGCCGCCCCCGCCCCGCCCACCCCGGCTGTTTATTTATGCACACGTCACCTGCCCGGCCCCGCCCCCCGGCATCTCATTAAGGCGAGTGTGTTCCTCTCGCCCTGTCAATAATCTCCGCTCCCAGACTACTCCGTTCCTCCGGATTTCGATCCCCCTTTTTCTATCTGTCAATCAGCGCCGCCTTTGAACTGAAAAGCTCTCAGTCTAACTTCAACTCACTCAAATCCGAGCGGCACGAGCTCCTCCTGTATCTTCGGCTTCCCCCCCCTTTGCTCTTTATATCTGACTTCTTGTTGTTGTTGGTGTTTTTTTACCCCCTTTTTTATTTATTATTTTTTTGCACATTGATCGGATCCTTGGGAACGAGAGAAAAAAGAAACCCAAACTCACGCGTGCAGAAGATCTCCCCCCTTCCCCTTCCCTCCTCCCTCTTTTCCCCTCCCCAGGAGAAAAAGACCCCAAAGCAGAAAAAAAGTTCACCTTGGACTCGTCTTTTTCTTGCAATTTTTTTGTGGGGGGGAAAACTTTTTTGGGGTGATTTTTTTTTTTTTTGGCTTTTCTTCCTCCTTCATTTTTCTTCCAAAATTGCTGCTGGTGGGTGAAAAAAAAAAATGCCGCAGCTGAACGGCGGTGGAGGGGATGACCTAGGCGCCAACGACGAACTGATTTCCTTCAAAGACGAGGGCGAGCAGGAGGAGAAGAGCTCTGAAAACTCGTCGGCAGAGAGGGATTTAGCTGATGTCAAATCGTCTCTAGTCAATGAATCAGAAACGAATCAAAACAGCTCCTCCGATTCCGAGGTAGGAAAAGCCCCTCGGGCTGGTGGGTTTTTTTAATCTCTTTCCTGGGCTTGGCAAAGGTGCCTGGAAGGGGAGAAGCCGGGGCTGGGGGCGGCCGCGGGCGCCGCGGGCCGGGCGGGCGGCGTGTGCGCGGTGCCTCCATTGCAAAAACTTGTAACCCTGTTTTTCTGCCCCCCACCCCACCCCACCCCGCCGGTTCTCCCCCCTTCTCCCCCTCTGCGTGGCGTTTGCCCCTCGCCCTCCCCACCTCCACCCCTCCGGGAAAGGCGGAAAGACGGCCTCCGCCTCGCTCCGAAAGTTTCCGAGATAAATCCCGGGAAAGTTTGGAAGAAGGTGAGTACGCCCCGCGCGCCCCGCAGCCGCCCGGCGCTGCCCCCCCGGGCCGGCCCGCGCCCCGACCCCGCGCCCAGCGCCTCCCGGCCCCGCGCCGGCCCGGCCCCTGGGGCCACTTTCTAAAAAGTTTCTCCTGCTCTCTCCCGCTCCGCGCGGCCGCCGCCGTCCCCCGCCGCCCCGCCATGTTAGCCGCCAAGAGGCAAGATGGAGGGCTCTTTAAGGGGCCACCGTATCCCGGCTACCCTTTCATCATGATCCCCGACCTGACGAGCCCCTACCTCCCCAACGGAT